>OY728142.1:454313207-456713207 GCA_963277665.1 Viscum album
TGTTCAGAGGGTTGTCCAGGTGGCTGTTCGGGGGCTGTTTGGGGGGCTATCCGGGGGGGGTGTCCGGGGTACAAGGAAAACCCAGCCCCCCCCCCCACACCATACCTGGACACCCCTACCCCCCACAACCCACTTGGAAAAACCAGCCACCCCACCCCACCTGGACATCCCTACCATCACCCCACTTGGACAACCCATCCCCCCACCCTACCTAGACAACCCCTCCCCCACCCCACCTGCACACCCTCCCCACCCCACTTGGACAACCCTGCCTGGACACCCACCCCCACCCAACCTGCATACCCTCCCCCACCCCAAACAGCCCTACCCCCACCCTATTTGGACACCCAGCCCCCTCCCCCACCCTACCTAGACAACCCCTCCTCAACCCTATCTAGACATCCCCTCCCCCACCCCAAACAGCCCTACCCCCACCCAATTTGGACAACACATCCCCCTCCCCCACCCTACCTAGACAGCCCCCTCCCCCACCCTACCTAGACAGCCCCTACCCCACCCCAAACAGCCCTACCCCCACCCCATTTGGACAACCCAGCCCCCTCCCCCACCCTACCTAGACAGCCCCCCTCCCCCACCCTACCTAGAGAGCCCTACCCCACCCCAAACAGCCATACCCCCACCCCAAACAGCCCTACCTCCACCCCATTTGGACAACCCAGCCCCCTCCCCCACCCTACCTAGACAACCCCTCCCCCACCCCAAACAACCCTACCCCCACCCCATTTGGACAACCAGCCCCCTCCCCACTCTACCTAGACAGCCCTCCCCCACCCCACTTGGATAGCCCCCTACATCCTCCCCCACCCCATCTGCACACCCTCCCCCCACCCTCAAATTGAAACATAAATTCATCCAAATGAAAATTCAATTTTCAACAAAAATAAATTCAACCAAAAGTACCATATCACCCCACTAAACAAACCCATTAACATTTTTGAAGAGTAGAACAAAAAACATAAAACAAATCCAAGGGTTCCGTAGACAGCAACCCTAATTTAGCCTAAATCAAATCATCAAACACCAACTAAATAGATGAATAACACTAAAAATAAGGTAAAACTTACTAATTTTAGTGTGAAATAAGATTTTGTTTGATTGAAGGTGGATCTTGGGTGTAAAGAGTGTCGGGGCCGAGAAGAATTCACGATGTCTCTGTGTGTAATCGATCTGCAATCGGGCTGGGTGGGGGGTTCGGCTGGTCTGTATTTGGGGGAAATCTTTCCCAACGGTTTTTTAAAACCGTTGGGAAAGATAGTGTTTTTCCCAACGGTTTCATTAAATCGTTGGGAAAAACTGAAGTGTTTTTCCAATTTTTCCCAACGGTTCTCAAGAACCGTTGGGAAAAGCTCCCCAATACCACACCTATACCAACGGTTCTAATGAACCGTTGGGAAAAACCTCCCCTATACACCTCAATACCAATGGTTATAGTAAACCGTTGGTAAAGACTTCCTATACAATCCTTCACCAATGGTTTCACAGAACCGTTGGTATGTAAGTTGTGGGGGAAAAACCCAGATTCCAGTAGTGTCCATTAATATGACAAAAAATGAAAGTAGCGTTCATGCGTACGTACGACTACCGTCTCCATGAACGGTGATTTTAATTTTTTATCTCCAAATGATATGGAATAGTATAAAATGAATATATACTGGATATATATGATATTTAAAACATCAATAATATTCTGGATATTATGTACCTATAACTACATGGAAAATTATTTTCCAATAAGTTCGATTTTTACTCATGTACCGAACATCGACAAAAACGTCTGATATGAACTCACTTTATTAACCAATTATTATAACACTATAATATGTGATATTAACTGAATAATAATATTTAAAGTAGGTCCTTAATAAATTATAAATTGACCAAATTTTATTATTCAGGAGATTAAAGAACGATCGAGTCATGTCGGACACGAGGTAAGGGATCCTACCCCTATCTTTCTTTTTAAGTACACTCTTTTATGTCATTCCTTTTAATATCATCTTTCTTATGATTGGGATGTTATTTTATATTACTCCTACTGTAATTTTTATGTTCATATGATGATATAACCTATTTTCCCTCATCAATCCATTTTGGAAGTTTTGAGTGGCGTTGTTAGGCTGTCGAATTTTCGTAAGAGATCTAACCTCTCTCTTTCTTTTTAAGTACTCTCCTTTAAGTAACTTCTTTTAAGCTCCTCTTTGTAATGATGGTGGATGTTATTTTATATTCCCCTTTCTGTAAATTTTATTGTAATATGATTAGAGACCCTATTTGATCTCATCAATCCATTTTTGGAAGTTTTAAGTGGCGTCGTTAGGCTGCCGAGTTTTCGTAAGGGATTTTTCATCTCACTTTTAGTCCCGTGAGATTTATGCTACATTTTCCACAATTTCCCTTTAGTGGGGTATGTACTTCCAATTATTATAATATTTGTGTATTATAATTTCATTTATGGGTATTTACATATTCATTGTATGACCCTTCTTCAATGGGGTGTACGTTTCGAAAGTTACCCAAGTCGGTAAGGGAACCTTTCACCCTCTTCTTTTTAAAAGACTTCTTTTGATATGTCTTTTAATTCATATAATTTTATGTTGGGATATGTTCTTCTATATCCTTATTGATTTAAATTTTATGTCCAAGTGATGAGATACCCTTTTTATCTCTCATCAACTCTTTTTATGAATTTTGAAGTGACGCCATTAGGCTGTCGAATTTTTGCAAGGGAAATTCTTAACCCAATTTTGATTCTTGGGGATAAACTTGTACTCATTGTATATGTCATTCCATGAATATGTTTGAATGTACTCTGATTGTTTTACACTTAATATACACTTATATTTGGTTTATTCTTTTGTCACACATAATTATGTAATTGATTTATCCTTAATCCAAGGATACCGTCTTTGTAAGGGACATCGTCTCAGTCTCCTTTCATTGAGGCATATTTTGTTTTATACACAAATTTCTTTTATACGGTGTATAAACCCCTTTGAATTTTATTTTATTCAAAAGGAATATTTTTATAAGAAGCATTTTACTAAACGAAAAAAGGAATGTTTTTCTTGTCGTACGTATGCGGCGACAACGACTTCTCTACCGCCGTGAGCATTATTTGAGTTTCAGCTTCCTCTACAAGCCATAACATTTTTTGAACGAAAAATAAATACCATGATTTACTCTTCTTTTATTTTGGTATTGAAAATTGTTTTCATAATTTTTTTATATCAATGTGTTTTATTGATATCTTGTGATTGAAAAGTGGAAATGTTATGTTTCCTTTATACATGTTTTATGTGATACGATTATGTTATGGTTCTTGGGAATTGTTATGAAGACAAGTGGTTCCGTGATAAACTAAGGGAAGGTGAGCCCGATATATCTCTCCAATGCATTGGGTAACACGAAGGGGTTAAACGTTATGGTTTCTCCGAAGAGATTTAGGGAATATACTGTGATGGGTATTCCAAACGTAACCAAGAGGGTTACTCCCTACGTAAGAATATTATGAATGCCTAAAGTTACCTTTATGTATTATGATTTCTATGATTTATTCATGATTTGATGAGGTATGTTAAAATGCTTATGTTTTATGAGTAAAGTATGATTTCATACATGGACTAATGTTTTCTTTTCATACTTTTATATCCCTTACTGAGATTTTTATGCTCATCCCATGTTTTTGAAATGTTTTTCACAGGTCAAGGGAAAGGTGCATGATATGATGATAGTGTAAAGGAAGTTTCAAGAAAGAATCCATGTTGTATTTTAAATATGTTTCTGTTGATGGGAAAAATGAATACTATCTTTTATGTAACCACTTTGTTTAAATGTGGAATGGAATTCATGATTTATGATCTAATTCTCTAAAACTATAAACCTGAAAATATCCTCAATGTGAATTATTCATTTAATTAAATATTAAGTAAGGATTAAGGCCGAGGCCTTATAAAAGATGTCACCACATTTTTTAAAAATGTTTGAGATTATTAAGTACATCCAAGTAGTGTCTTACTGACTAGACCATCCTACATGATATCAAGATAAATATGAAATGTCCCACATGTCTCAACATTGGAGGTATGAGCCCAATCTTATGAATGTGTTTTACCATGAGGACATTGAATTAGAACCATATTCATCCTTTGTGGTGGGACTGGTTTAAATTATAGGCCAGTGAAACTAGGTATTGAGAGGGAATACAGTACCACCTGTTCAATTATTCTAGTTATATGATTAAATCTATGTGGAGATAAGGGAGTGATAGTTTATTTTTTGGGTTTAATGTCCCATATTATTTGAGAAATACTAGAAGATATACATATTTTAGGATGATAATTTACGACAGGTTTGATTCAAAAATCCCTCTATTTAACAATGTATGTTAATTAAAGTTCCAACTCACTTGAAGGGTGTTTTTGACACTTTTTAGATGAGTCCAATTGAGTTTCAATTGTAGAAAAATTTGAAAACAAGTATGAATGTTCTAAATTTTAGGGGAGTGTGGATGTGTATGTGTTTGGGAACTATAATATGGTGGTAAATTTTGGTGGTTCTAGTTGTTTTGGAATAAAAATTTCCCAGAGAGTTAGATACATCATGAGGGATTCTCTGTTATAGTTCGAAATCATTTTCTAATGTTGGTATAATTATTCTATGTTGATTGGTTGTAGAGTAGTGTCCTTACGAGAGATTTGAGGCTATGTCATGGTGATGAAAATTTCACTATGGTACCTTTCCATTGTTTATATAATATCATCATTGACTATATCTTGAATTCAAACATGTATTTGACCATGAACTATTGTTGAATGAACATCTCTATTTTTCCAATTTTTTTTCTTTATTAGGATCATTTGTGTTGTAGCCCTATGAGTTATCCTATCATAAATGTTTTCCAAAAATGAATATAAATATTTGATCCCCATCAAACACTTCCATTACATATCCTCTTCTCTTTAAAAAAGGTGAATATCTGGAATCATATAGGTAAATTATAGCCCCAAACTCTTGGATTCAACCCCAGCATTAGGGGATTGGGAATTTGTGATTCTTAGTGAGTCCCTCAAATATTATATTTGGGTTTCCACCATTATTATTGTATTTTCTCTCAATACTTCACTCAGGAAGGTGTTATGGTTGTGGACTATGGATGAACTGTCTGACCTATGGTGTGTGAAAGATTAATGGAGATGTATTCTAGGTTGATAACATCTACTTGGTGAAATCTTAACCAACCAAACACCCATTTCTTAAAAATTATTCACCAAATTGAGTATTGATCATTATAGCGGTTCTATTTGGATAATTTTAATGTGTGGATCATTCTAGGTGGCAATTCTTGGATTTTTATTTCTATCACTCTATGGTAGGAATTTATTTACCATATAGATACCATGTATATGATTACTACTTCAATTATCACATTTGTGTGTGTGTGTGTATCCTATGAGTCCACGATATATTTTTACCACATGTGTTTGTGTATGGATTATAATACTCAATGATTATTGTCTATTATTTCGATTATATGTGTTTTTATCTACTCTATGTGAATATATGGTCCGTGAAGGTTTTGAATCTAGTATCTATAGAAAATTGGATTGTCGTTGCTTTGTCAGACCATAGAGGGGGAGCATATGTGGCATGATACAATGATGAAAATGCACCTTGACACAGGTAATGGTAATGATAACCTTGAGTCATGAACATAAGTAGAGACAGTAAATGATGACCTTATAGATCAAAAAAGTTAAGATATCAAGTACGACAACGTTTGGGATTGAACTGTGATAGAGATGAGGCATGAAGGCCTTATGGCCCGACCTAGGGATCATTGACGTGTGGTTATTCAGGCATATATTGTTGCATTGTTCCTAACCATGATCATGAGTTACAAAGATAATTCTCTTCTTATAAAGAGTTAAAGAATGCAAGGTTGGGGTTTGGGATGTCTTGGTTATCTTACAATCTCTCGACACATGATTTATTTTTACTTTCTTATGCCCTTACTTATTGACATGGAATAGACCTTATATGAGTGTAAACTAATGTTAATAATGAATTAGTGGTAACCTATGTATTTATATTCACATTCATCCTAGGAATAATGATACATGTGAAAATTCATGATTAGGGATCTGGTAAAGGGTAAGGGCCCAATGGTATGGATACAAGGAGACAAAACTAGATGTTTGGAGGTAGTACCAGCATAGAAACTAGATTGATGTCATAGAGTATTATTTTAATTTATTTTTATTTTAATATAATTGGATTTAACTACAAAATTTTGTGTGTGTGTGGGGGGGTCATTTATTTTTAATATTGTATGACTCTATGACACCTAACATTCCATTTGATATTTAATTTTTTATTATTTAATATCTATGTGCCTTTTTTGGGTTAATGTTATTATTATTATCTTGTTTTTTCATGTATAGACTTTTATATGAAGAGTACATTCTAGGAACTTCAACTTTTAGACCCTCATTTTTAATTAGAAACCTCTTGAATATAAGAGGGCACACATAGATCGACATACCTTACCATTTCTGATCAGGTGATTTAGGTCGGGGAACGGGGCATTACAACCCAACCTGTGAAAAAGAAATTTATTTCTTGACGATTTTCATAAGAAATTGTCATAAGTAATCCAAATAAATAAATTGGATTACATAATTAGAGAATATCAACTATTATGAATAAGAAACATTAATTATATTGAAAATCATGAACAATAATTTATTTAAATAATAGAAAATTACTTTGAGAAATATGATGAAATACACTTTATAATTTTCATAACATTTTTTAAAAGAATAATTTTTTATAAAAAATAAATATGAATTAATATATATAACCATAATGAAATAAGAATGAATCAACATAGAAATAACTAGTGAAGATAGTGAGAAAATAAGTACTTGAAAAGAGAAAATAGAAAGATTCATTTCACTCCATTGTGTGGTAATTCAAAGATAATTTGAAATGACATGTTTAAAAAATATTAAAAATATATTACATTCATTATTTTTTAATAAATTTAATTGAAATAGAAAAAAAAATAATAAATCATATATTTTTAGTGAAGAAAATTTATAAAACAAAATAAATAATTCAACCATGGAAAAGAAAGGTTCACAGTTAAAAAATAAGAGATAGAGTTAGCTCCACTAACAAGAACCCATTAAGTATAATTATGAACCAAAGGGAGGTGGAAAGGTAATAAAACATGAAATTAAAATAAATAACTACAGGATAAGAAAATAAATGGTGTTTTAGAGAGAAATAAAATATAATCTCCCTAAATATGAATTTAAACATATATAATATGGATTTGAAAGTGAAATAGAAAAAAACCTTTACCTTTACGCCCAACATCAACGAATAAAATTTAACCTCCTATATAATAAACATAACCCCAATAAAAAATTACAACATATTAATATATATTACCTTTTATATAGTTTTATTATCATCTATTATTACATATATATATATTAGTTGTTTATTTTTATTGTTATATGTTCAAAATTTTGATTTTTTCATACACGTTTCTTGTTGGTGATGCCGATCTTATTTATTTGATACCAAGTAAAATATTCATATATTATTAAATATATTTTAAACATTTGTTTTCAATGATTTATATAGTACCATGTATATTTTATGGAAGGTATTGGTATGGTTTCTGATGATGGAATCTTTAAAAAAATTGTTTTTAGTTATTCATCGATAACAAAGAGTTTATTTATAATTATAATTATTTTTCTATGTGACTCTTCCAATACAATATTAATACCCTAAATTAATTTTTAATGTCATATATTACCAATATTAATTTCCTGAAAATCATGTATATTCTAGTCATTGGAGATAGTATAACATCATTCATGGAAGTGGTTGAACTGACCAAAATAATAAAATGAAATGATAATGAATGAGTAAGATTATAGAGTTTAATATTAGTCATATCAATTTATATGAATAAAAAATATTTTATTATAATATAATTATAGAAGATAATTTAATTTATATTGGTTATAGATGAGAATATATTTGAAAATATAGTGAATAAATAAGAACATACATTAATGAATTATCAATTTCTTAAAATTTTTTCTTTCAGAAATAAGTATTTAAGCTTAATTATTGGGAATAAATTTAATAGACAATGATTTTATGAAATAATTTATTGATTTAATTTATGTTCTTTAATAGCTTGTGCTACACACAACCATGAGTTCTAACGAACCATAATAGACTATTTATACTACTATTTAACATGGTAATAATGACCTAGCCATTAAACATGGTGGTATCAATAAGAATAATTATATTTAAATTAGTAAGTACAATATTTTTTATAGAAATAAAACTTATTGACAAAATAAATTACTTAATTTTTGATAATGGCATTATATGTTTCGATAATATTATTTTCTAAAAAAATGTTTTTTTTGAAAAATAATAAAAATATTTTTAAAAAAATTTATAAAATTATTTTTAAAAAAATTAATTCGTTTTTGGAATAAAAATTAAATAATTATCATAAGGTGAATTTTTGGGATTTTTTTGAAAAGATTAATTTTTCAATGAATAGTGAAAATACTGATTTTTAGTGAAAAGTTCCTTTTCATTTGAAGTATTTATAAGTTTAAATGTTGTTTCAAAATGGTTTTATAAGAAATATTAGTTCATTTATATTATAATTGATCCAATACTGGTTATTTTCAATCAATTTGATTTTGAATTTTGATTTAAATACTGTATAACTTTTTAAACTTTTCTCTTTAAAAAATCACTTTTTTGTCGTGTCTGTTGGTTTTATTTTGAATTTTAATTTTCCACTTATGTGAATTGTATTTTGAAAAATGAATATTATATATTTAATCATAATAATTAATATTATATATTAATTTTAACTTAATTTTGGATCAAAATATATAGTAAAAATTGTAAAAATTAGTTACCGTGGTTTAGGTAAAAATGAGTTTACATTGGAATTAAACTAAAAAACAATGGTTAAAACTGACCCAAAAGTTTTGTAATTCCTATTTTATGGTCTTATTTAAAGATTATAATTTATAAGGATATAAAATGGTCCATTTTGGTGCCATGTATTGTGAAACAAATGTGGGTATAATTATTTCTTTTCAAAAATATCACGTGTGTCATCTCCCCCACTTACAAAAGGCCACCCCTATCCTGTCCTTCACACACATAAAAAATCCACTGGTTAGAACAATAAATAACTAAATAACATCTCTAATTCCCTTAAATAATCACAATATACTCTTTCTTCATAAATATGAATTAGAAAGGAGTTTGGTGTAAACCAAAAGAAATTGTTTGAAGAAGAGGAAACATCCTTAACTGAGAATTTTATTTCTTCCTATACCTCATAAAAATATTTTTAAACCCTGATGAAATAATAAAAAAATAAATTAAATATATTTATATTTATTTATGTTAATGTAATGTCTTAAAATTATCTCATCCTCCCCCAAATGGGAAATGAAATCGTTGATCATGTGTACGGTGGACTACCTTCTCACGAACCAGTGATATTTGTTTTTAATCACCTATTCTAAAAGATTGATATAATGATGTATATAATGTTTATATATTATATTTATAATATAATTATTCTTATATATTTATAATATCATATATACCTTCTTACTTTCCATTCTATAGATAATACGATAATGTCGTTTATGTGTACGGCGAACTACCGCCTCGTGAAGCGATGTGATACGTTTTCACTAACAGTTTTAATGGAAATAAATAAGGATAAATTTAATAAATATATGTGATATAAATGAAATAAATTTTTTTCATGAATTTTAATATATTATACTTCATTTTTTTCATCTATTAGAAAATGGAAACAATGTTCATGCGTACATACGACCTACAATCTCCATGAATGATGTATTTCATTTTATATCTCCAAATATTATGTATTAATATAATAAATATATAAAAATTCTTATTATTTATATCATGGTTAATATTCTAGAAATCATGGAACCATGATAATGTTTAAATGATGAAAAATACTAAACCAAAACATACATCAACAAAGAAGAAGTTATTACCCAAAACATTATTTTAACAAAGAATTATTGATAAGCTGGTAATAAAAATCAACAAGAAAGTCATCAATAGTTTGAAAATATAGAAGTATTTTTCTATAATAAATTTATAATAAAATAATATTTATAATTTAGAAGGTTCTAATGTGTGTGATGGATGTTGAGACCCAAGGTATTATTTTTTTTGTCTCAAATTGCTTTCTTTGAGACATAAGATAAGTTAAACACCCAAATTCTTTTATGAGTTGTATATAATGAAATTTTAAATTTTATATAATATATATAATTATTTTATTGATATTTAATGTTTCCTTTTGTGTTAATATTTAATTGGGATTATGATTCAAAAGATACCAAGGTGGTAATGATTTTAAGTTACAATACCATAGTTTATTGGTATTGTTTTGGATTTTGTTTTTGATAATGACATATCATGATAAATATCTCTATAAAATCATGAATTTTATTATATTATGTTTGTTTCATAAGAATAAATTTTTTAAATTAATTTTCCTCTTTTTATATACTCAATATTTCAAAAAAAATTTATTTATGAAAAATCATCTTTATTTATATCTTCTGTAACAAATGATTTTAATTCCATATCTATGTTTCTGAAAAATGTTTTAATGATTTTTGTAAAAATATATTAATATATTTTAATGTAATTTTTAGATTTCATTAAATTTCAAAAAAAAATTATAAGAATCATTCTTGTTATTTTCTAAATGATGTGTTTTTGACTTTTAATAAAAATGTGAAAAGAATCATTGTTTTAAAGTGTATGACACGAATAAAACATTCCACTATCTTGACCACCAAATGTTTTAAAGATTAAATTAATATATTCCAAGACTATTTTCAAGGAAAACATTTTATTTAATATTTGAAATGTTTTTATATTATAAAGAAGTGTTTTAAAAATGGAAATGATATTTTCCATAATAATAGTTTAATGAATATTTAATGAAATTGTTATTCATAAACAACAAAAATAGTTGGTTTTGATTATGTTTTATAGGAATCATGATCTATTTATAAATAAATTATTATTTATATTGATTTTTTTATTACTATGACAAAGATAATTTTATAAAACCCATTTTTCCAGGGGCTATGTTATGATGAATTACATATGAAACATATTTCTTTTCCATGGGTTATGTTGTGATGAAATGTATATAAAACCCATTTCTTTTTTATGGATTTTTTGGTGATGTAATTATTTTGAAACCCATTTATTTTCATGGGTCTTAATATGATTAATTTAATATGAACTTTTGGCACACATTTTTATTATTTTCATTATGTGATAGGTGGTACCTATATCTCCCTCTAATGTATGGTGTAAATATTAAAATCACATGAGATAGATAGGACTAGAATGGGGAGTAAACCGAACTCAATAAGAAATTTTTTCCACTATAAGGGTCTTGGGAGTTATCCATGACTAATAAGATGGTTTATGGTGTAAATCCATTCCACTATGATCAATTTTGAAATTATTATTGACTGCTATAGAAATTATAATCAATTATAATGTTTTTGAAACAATTTTATGTATTATGAAATTGTTATGCTCTCATTGGTAATTTTCTTTGATTCCATTATGAATTATGACTTATGAATTTACAATAATTATTCCATGAACAAATATTATGATCTTTGATATGAATGGTATGTCTTTCAAATGTTGTTATCATATCTCATACACTTATTCTCATGTTATGTTTACATATCTCCTATGTTAACCCTAACTGATCATCAAAGATCACCCTTTATTATATTTATTTTAACTAGGATATGAATAAATGTATTATATATAAATTCTTTAATAATGGTTGTAATTATAAATAACTTAGTGGGAGATGTTTTAGCTCACATATAAACCATTTTTTGTGCTTAAATGTTTCCAATGGAATTATACCATTCCAATTATACAAATGTTTTTTGTATGTAATATAATATGTGTTGATAAAAAAATATTTAATATTTATATATGAAAATACATGGTCATTAGAGTGATATAATATGATAGTTTGATTTATTGTTTGTAAGCTATGATGAGAACAGTTTAGTGAGAACTCTTAGGATAGGCATAAGTATAGGGTAACATCCTAAAGTTTTATAAAGGAAAAGATAATGTGGTTTACTAATAAATAAACAATTTCTCAGATTCAACAAGTGGATGTGGATCTAGAAAAAATATACCTATGGGTAATAACTATGAAAAAGGCATGTCAGTCTTGACTCGAGTGTTACATGGCACATGTGACAGACCGTACTACGCACCTCGTTTTTCACACCTAGGGGAAATGACTTAATTAAATTAAATTTTCCTTACAAACCATTATAATAGATTTTAATAGATTATGACCATGATTAAACTAGGTTGATCATTAGGTGTACCAGATTTAAAATAAGGTTCCTTGATTTATACATACTATAAATATTTTTCCATGACTATGTCTTTTACCAAAATGTTTTTTGTTTCTCACATTATACTCTTTTGTTTTAGTCGATGGTTGGAATACAAATAAACCATGTTAATGTTTAATGTTACATAAAATGAAATGATTTTCCCCATATGAATTTAAATTTTCTAGAATATGGAATGAAAAATTTCATTTCTTTTCTCACAGCACATTCTCAAGATATAAATCATGCTGAACTTCCTAACGAGATAAATAGGGAACAATATTATTTTGAGCCCTTTATGAGAAAACATCCACTATTTTTAGTGGTTCTATTAATAATTAATTTTTTGATTATTGGAATCATACCACTGAAAATGTATTTTCCATTTTACAGTGTATAGAACAAGGAAAATTTATTTTGGATGTCAATCATTTTGAAGGTGAAGTATAGAAATGGTGGAATCCAATTAAGAATATGGGGAAATAAGATGAAATTTTCTCTATGGAGTGAGATGAGATAAACAAATTATTTTACAATAAGTATATCCCTATAATTATTCATAAAAAAATATTAAAATTATTACTTAAGCTAAAATAGAGGGATGAGGAATACATTAGTACATATGAGAAAAATTTTAGAAGACTTATAAGGTACACTTCAGGAATTATTATCTAATTTGAATGTAGGGTTGATCGATTAATTATTGTATTGAAACGATTTACTCAAAGGTTGTTAGCCATAAGGGATTTAATTATCTATGACGAAATCATTCTATGTGCTCTCGAGGTGGAAATTGAGACTAGTGTTACCCATCAATCACATGTGTTTGATAAGAAAACAAACACTAAGTTCATGGGAAACACTAAGAACTATGGAGAGAAGAAGATGATATTTTTCCGTGCTTGAAGTGTGGTAGAAAACATAGAGGAAAATTTCTTAAAGATATTGGTAAATGTTTTAATTTTATTAGGGACGGTCATTGGACCATTAAATATTGATCTGATAAGAATAAGTTTGATAATTATAAAAAGAGAGAGAAACTTCCACAAAATTATCCACCCACACTCTAGTGTTTCAAATAGAAGGAGTATGGGAACTACGACAACTAATTCCAACATATAAAGTTCAATGACGATGATTGACATCAGTAACCTCTTAATCAAAGGGACTATGGTAAATATAATGAGATCACAATTTATGATGATGGGTGTGATAAGGAAGTGGTGAAATGTACACTTACCATCCACTCTAGAACTTCCAATGTCTTATTTGACTATGGATCACCCCATTATTTTATATCTAGAGAAATATATAAGTTTATTTAGATGCCACCAACATGTTTAGATGTAGAATTATTAGTGAAAAACCTAATTGTACAATTACTAAATATCAAGTATATGATTTCTATTTGATTGATGTTTTTGGGCATGTGCTTTCTAAAATATTTTAATTATTCCTATTTTTGAATTTAATGTTATCGTAGTCATGGATTGGATTTCTCTACATAAATCCCATATTAATTTTCAAGGATTGGAATTCAAATTTGATATTCCAGACCTACCTATTATTTATTATCAATGCGGTAATAAATATGAAACTTTGATGGAAATAACATCCATAATATGGGTATTGATTATAATTAAAAGGGTGAATTTAAGTCATATTGTTGGGGAGTAACTCAACATCAATGATATTCCTATTGTGTGATAGCTTGTTGATGTATTTTGTGAAGATTCTTCACATATTATATAGAATCTTGAAATTGACTTCTGAATATAACTCATACCTGTTTCCACACCTATTTCAATGAATCCATATAGAACTACCCTGGTTGAGTCATTGGAATTGAACAAAAAATCACAGAGAACTTGGAAAGGGATTAATTCATGCAAGTGATTCATATTTGAGAGAACGAGTTATATTCTTAACAATTAAATATGGAACGATTTGAATTTTCATTCATTATTTAGAATAAAACATGATCAATATCCAGAACATGTATATTATACCCGATTTTGATTATTTTTTTGATCAAATGTGTAGAGAAAAATAATTTTATAACTTTGAACTTCTATGTGGATATATTCATTTGAGGGAAAAGAAGGATGATATACTAAATAAAATTCTCTATACAAGGTATAGAAACTATTATTATATAGTGATTCCCATTTTTTCTTTCTAATTCCCCCACTATATTCATGGATTTAATGAATAGATTTTTTATAATTACTGTTATCACATTTTGGTATTCTTTATAGATGATATTATTTTCTATTCAAATAGAAATTAAGAGTAGGAAGATCAATTGAGAACTGTAATGAAGTCCCTGATGCAAGAGAATATGAAGGAAAATTTTACCACGTGTAAATTTTGGAAACAAATGGTTTCATTTTTGGGTCATATAGTGTCAATTGAGGGTATATATTTTTATCCATCAAATATGAATGCTATTAAATATTGGACTAAACAAACCACAAGGATTTAGATCTTAATTTTTCTTGGTTTGAAAAGATATTATTAAATGTATGTGGAGAATTTCTAATGAAAAACTAATCCACTCACCAATTAACATAGAAGGGAGGAAAGTTCCTTGAGATAAATGAATTCTTGGAAAATTTCAATGAACTAAAGATAAGATTATTCAATGCCTTTATTCTTAGAATACATTATTGTAGAGGAGGTTTTCTAATTTTCAGTGATTCATCCAACAAGGGGTTATGATTAATTATTTTGTAGAACTACATCATTATAGATTATTCATCATGAAAATTGATGTTTTATGAGTACAATTACTAAAATCATGGTCGGGGGTTAGACATAGTAAACATTTCATTGAAGATATAGGGGAATTATGTTTATGGGAAAATGTGTGATATATATACTGATAAAAAATGTTTAAAATATATATTCACCCATATTTAGTTGAATATGTTCTAGTGTATATTTTTAGATTTGATTATATATTATGACTACTCAAAAAATTACCACCCCGGGAAAGTAAATAGGGTTGAAAATGCTTCGATTTGAAAGGATCATGATATCTTATCCATTGTTAGGATTATAAAATATCCAATATTTCCATATTTACAAATGATGGATCTTGAAATCCTGAATTAAGGGGAGAAATATTATCCTTATAAAAGGATTGTTCAACCATTTATCATAGTGATGATTAAAGAGGGGTAAAAGGATGATATAGAGATACAGAATAAGGTCATAAATGTTCTTGAGTATAGCCTTTATTATAATGGAATTACAAGGTTTAGGAACCATGTATGTGTTTCCCTCATACTTTATTTAAAGAAGATATTTTAAGAGGAGGCAAATAGTTCTTAATTATTTACTCATCCTAGAAGTACGAAGATGTACTGTTTTTCAAAATATTATTTATAGTGAGATATCATGAAGGGAGATATCATAGATTTTGTATCTCAATTATTGGTATTCTATAAAGTTAAGTTTAAGAGATTAATTGTAGAGACCCAAATCTTGACGTACATGGACATTGCATTACATTTGTGGAATACTTGATTAATAACAAAAACAAACACACATGGACCGTAACAGTTTAGTGTCTTTGGAAACTCAAAAAATATTCTTCTAATCGTGGTGAAAGATCTTCAACATCTCCCATAATGATCTTACCCTTTTGATTTCTTACCTAAAACCTTTCTTTAAATCATGGGGAAAAGAAAACATATAAAGGGTTAGCTCAAATGCTCAGTAAGGGTAAGCATAGAGAACATAAAACAATCCATAAACATTTGAATGCAAAAACATGAACATAAAATCTAAACATCAAAATCATGAGCAACGACATAAATCTTGGAAGTACACAAGGAATAGATCATAAAGGAACATAAGTCATGATAAACTAGCATGGTAATAACACATGTAATTGTGGCATCCATTAATCACTTGTTATTATTTCCACAGTAGCCAATGCATTGCTACCAAGACCATCTTAGTGGACAAAGTCCCATTCTGAATCGAGTTCACTCCCCATTCCAGTCCTGTAACACTGAACTGGATTAACTTACGATTCCATCCATGTCTATCTCATTAGATATAAATCTTTACCCAATTAATTGGAGCGAGATATAGGTCCCACCCATCTCATAATGAAATCATTCTTATTTGTGCCACAAAATAAACTTAAAACATTCATCATAACCCAAAAAAATGGATTTCATAAACATAGTCCCAAATAGATATTTCATCATAAGAAAAGTGAAACCATGAAAATCATAGAGACATTATATTTGAAACATACACATTTGAAATAATTTCATCTTAGATGGAAAATGGTTTTGATAAAACACTTGAAATGAATTCTTGAGGAAAATATCCTTTCTTCTTCAAAATCATTTTCTTTTTACAAAATTCCATGAAAATTTTAAAAGAAAAGTTTTTGTTGAAAATATTTATAAAATCTTGTAGAGTAATCTTCATGAAAATGAGGTGTTATGAAACCGTAGAAATCCGTCCACACCCTAGAAGTTAAAAATAACATTCTTCTTGTATTTTTTTCAGAAAAGTCAAAAAGTACCACATATGGTAAACAAAAGAAGGATTCCTTCCATAACACAAAGTAAAAGTAAAGATGGGTAAAAATGACTTTAAAAATACATGGAAGAATATTAATCACTTTATGAAAACATTTTTATGGACATGGATGAAAAATATTACCCCAGTAAATACTTACGAATAAGAAATCTCAGATAAAAATGAGATTGAAAAATTATCTTTTACCTTATGTCCAATATGCTTCATATGTATCTGAACCTCATGTATAATGATTTAAATAATGTCATCGACTTATTACAGAATTATATTCATTGTTATTATATAATATATGGTTCACTTAGGTATTTATATTACCCGTACATTTGTGAATTCCATGTTAAAGTAGCGTTTTGGGTAAAATTGTTTCATTTATCGTATGTGTTTGGACTTGTTGTTCTTGATATTATTATTACTTATATCATGATTTAAATACTTCCAGAATGTAAAACATGATTTATATATATAATATATATTCATTATATATATATAATAGATAGATAAATTAAATGAAACACACCGTTCATGGAGATGGTAGGCCGTACGTACGCATGGACGCAATTTTCCTTTCTTTATTGACTTGAATGGAAGTAAGTAGATGATATATATATATATATACATAAATCCAGTAGCTTAATTATGTCATATATTTCATAATTATTCATTATATATACTTTATAATCATTCTTGAATGGTTAATCATGGAGAATGAATCTCATCGCGTCGTGGAGACGGTAGTCCGTACGTACGCACGAGCGATGATATAATTCCCATGATCGTGGAATTGTATTGAAGTGTATGTATAATATTTCATAATCAATATCACTTTACGATAATCATATATGGTTGTTTATTTACACCATTATACCCATCTAAGTAAGGTGGTGGTCGAAAACAAATTACACCATAGCGTGGAGATGGTATTTCGTACGTACGCACACACAATGATTTTGTTTTCTGTTGGATGGATAGATGGTGAAATAGGGTTTTTTCATACTTATAATAAAATATCAGTATATGAGTGATACAAATTTTATTACTTCATAATGAAACAACTAAAAAATAAGAAGTATAAGAAGAAATAAAGTTGAAAGAATCGGTAACAGACATTTCCACTTCTTTGAAGCGCCTCTTCTTAACATCCTCTTTGGGCACTAAAGATGGTCTTTGAAGAAGACCAGAACCTCTAGGATGTTTCTAGAGAAGTGGAGAAGAGAAATTGGAAGGTTTTGGCCGAGCTTGAAGGCTCAAAGTTCTGTGAAGAGGAGAGGGAGGAGGTGCCCTTTTATAAGGGAGGAGAGGGGCACCTTTGGAAAAACTATAAATATTATTTTATTATAAAGTCATATTCGGTTTTTAATAGCTCCAAATTGATTTATTTAAAATATAAGGTAGGGATGGGTCTAAATAATCTCATCCAATAGGTTTTAGACAAGTTTAGGTTTCTATTTTAACCTTATCATTTAGATTTAACTTTAAGTTAGATAAATTAACTTTTACCGTGTCTTCTTGTTTTCTTACACTATAAGGTTAATAAACTTACTATAATATGCAAAACGAACCCCAAGTTGTTTATTATTAATATATATAACCTTATATAAGTTATTTGGCCGAAAATTAGATTTCTAGGAATAAAATATTAATTAATAATATAATATTTGTTTTGAAAACTATTTTATGTCAATTTTGACACTATTTGGTAATTGATTTTTGTGAAAATCATAACAGAATGATTAGTTAGAAAAACGTTAATTAAATAAATAAAAACATGTCACATTAACCTATAAAATTAGTGTAGTTAATAAAAAGTCTCAAATTACATTTATTTGAGTATTTATAACATCAATTATGTTAATATTTCATTAATAAGATAATTAGTGCATTATCATTGTGTCATAAATAAATTAAATTATTTAATGTCTAAAAATTATAAATGAAAAACCATTAGGTAGGAAATAGTTTTTTATATCTAATTAATATTTATAGTTGAATTTATCTTATGTATAACCCTATATTAAAAATGAATTAGTTATTAAACTTTGATTTTAACTATTTTAACCCTTCTTTAAATAAATTAATAATAAATGTCCTAATCTAATCCAAGTGGCCCTAAATGGTCATATTTTATTCCTAAGGTTTTTTTTGGTCTAATTACACTTATACAATAGAATTAGAACATGTGTTAGGGTAATAATAATATCATTTTTACCCTTAATTACCCTATCTAATTTTAACCATGGTAAATAAAAGTAAAAAGTTACTATTCACCAAAAAAATTATTTTCAACTCATTGAACCAAATTTTAGTCCTTGATATTAATCGTGTCTCTCGGATTTTTGAAATTATCCTCACAGAAGAGGTAAAATTATGTTTTATGTGAATTTCCTAATTCTCCTGGGAGGTGGGTAAAAGACGGTGAAAATTTCGATAAAATGTTTATATATCTAAAATTATTATAAAATGACTCCAATGAATTACATTGAACTTATATAAGTATTATGTATCAATTTTGACCTAAAATAAATTTAAATAAAATAAATAATTATTTAAATAAAAAGTTGGTTTTTAAATAGTAACCTAGTGTTTTCACTATTCATCAAAAATTGAAAGTTTTCAGAAAAATACCAAAAATTCACCCTAGGCTAATTTTGATATTAAAAATCCAAAAATACATTCCATTTTGAAAGATAAAATTTATAAAATTTCAAAAAGTGGGAATTACTATTCATAATGGCTAGTTTATATAACATATCATTGTTTAGCGAAACTCGATACTACGTACAACACACGCTATCGTAGAAGGTCACGATTGCGTGTAATGAAAGCCATGTCAGGGATGTGTGTATTGTAAGCTCCTTTTGGTGTAGCGTACAACACAAGACATCAATGAAATTAAAAAGAATATTTTTCATAAAATCTTAGGGTGTTACATTCTACCCCCCTTAAAATGAATTTTCCCCCGAAATTCGTCGGGGTTATAAATGGTTTACTACTTGAAACTTTCATTAATAGAAACCCACATCGTAAAAAGGAATACCAAAACCAATCTTTAAAAACTAAAGTATGAAACATAATGGTTACCCAAATTAACTAATCACTAGGTTTCCACATAGGAGAACATAGTCAAAAATATGGATATGGAAAGGAAATCTAACCATCATGTTCTGATGGAGTGTGGTAGAGAACATCTCTATGAAAAATCCAACAATCACAAAGCCATAGATTTGTGACAATTTAAGGTACCATCTGATTCATCAGATATAAGGACACTAGGACAACATTTTTTTGTATTCAAGATCATTTCCCTAAAGTTGAAGAATTTTTGAATTAAAAGAAATAATTACTTGATTTTGGTACAATATTACTGTTGTTTGTGCCTTGAACAATTTCCACTTCATCTCTTAAAGAAATGAAGTTGAATTTGTCTTCCGTGAAGTGTTAGCAGATCATGAGATAGAATGATAGGTCATTCCATATGTCTCAAAAAAAGGATATTAAAAGTTATTAAATATAAATAAGTATATCTATAGTGAGATTAATCGTATATGGTTCCTCAAATGGACTTATAATTCATATATCATACCTCTTAATATAATAAAACTAGCTTATACTAACCAGGGACTTCCTCTAGGCCAGTGGTAGGCGATAAAGGCCTGTCGCACTTCAGTTGGGGGTTCGATTCCCATAGCCTTGTCTGACGCGACGGGTTGTCGCCCATCCTGTAGGTTGTCCTTTTTCTAAAACTACATTATTATAACAATCCATAAATAATATTGAAAAAAAATATAGCCTTAAAAAATTCTATCTGATGTCCAACTTAATCCATTCCAACCTTTAAGCTTATCGAAAATACTTCTGTCCAATCTCATAGTGTAAAGAAAATGATTACTTGAGAGTTCACATAACAAGTACGTGAATAACATCATTTATCCCCTATATATCATATGATATATCTTGTTGGTCACATTCCAAATATTCGAAGGCCTTAATCATGTATTCTCTTGAAAAATGAATACCCATTGAACCTTAGTGAAAACATTAATGAAGTTAAAAGTTAACACTTTCCACATACCAAAATCCCCAAAATTCTATATACTCAAACCATGATATCACTTAGTCCTTATATCAATCTTGAGCTCATGAATACTATCAAACAATTTATTTTCTCCTTATCCCTTCATTATGTGCATATCATCTGCTTTCCAAAATATTTGAATCACTTTTCATGGTTACCGGTACCATATTATTATAGAAAACCAAAATGGACCAATACACAGATATTTCAAAATTCCACGATACTATAAATGAGATTCCATGATACTATTTTGAAATCCCATTACATAAACACTTAATCATTACACAACATCATGTTCATACTCAACATCACAAATAGTGATCGCATGTTACTTCCCTTTATCCTTTTCATTAAGAGGTTGCTCACGTTGATCATAATTAACCCTTGGAATAGGGCATTGATTATCATAATGCCCCATTTCCTTGCACATGAAGCATTGAAGTGTTGGTGGTGCGTTCTCGGCAGTCTTTTCTTTATTCACATCATTAGCAACCCTTTTTCCATTACTTCGACACTCAGCTGCTCGATGACATTCTTTTCCACACATAAAACATTTTTAGTCCCTTTAATACAATCTCCACCATGCATCTTTCCACACTTTGAGCATAAAGAAACCTTCATCTTCTTTTCACCATTATTCTGAGATTTCTCCTTGAACTCCATCTTTCGTTTCTTGTCAAAACCATGAGATGGATATATTACACCAACTTCGAGTTCTACCTTTAAATTACAACACACACTTTCTTCATAGCTACTGAAGTCTCTTATAGCTAATTCCCTTCGAAGACTTGGTTTTAAGCAACTGAAAAATTGATCAACTTTACTTTCAGGTTGGATGATAAAGCCAGATCCATAACTTGAAAGTCCTATAAAATTCTCTTCGTATATACCAACAGATTCATCATCCTTCTGCTTAATCTCAAGAAACTCCTTTTCCATATTTGTTTGAAGAATATGAGGGAAGTACTTACTGAAAAAAAAATTCTTGAACTCATCCCATTCCATGGATTCAATTTCATATTGGGGCCTTGTATTATTAATTAGATTCCACCACTGGTCTGCTTCACCTTCTAAATGGTAAACAGCTAAAATGACTTTTTCATGTTCTAAACAGCGAAGTATGGAAAATACCTTTTCAATGGTACCGATCCATTGTTCAGCAACAAGTGGGCCAAAAGACCCATCGAAAGACGGTGGATGTTGTCTCATGAAGGAATCAATAGAATATTGTTCCCTTCTCTGATAATTTGGAAATCCAGAATGATTCATCTCTTGTGTAAGTATAGCAATAAGATTTTTCAAACCATCTCCCATCACATTTGGTTGCCCGAGAGGACAATCATTGAATTTTCCATTATGTTGATCAACATGGTTCCTTCGGGTTCCAGCCATCATCTAAAACCCAAAAAGAACAGTGTGAGAGGCAAAAATCATGCTAGGAAAACAACATAATAAAGGGGGAGTACCTTCAATATCTAACATCTTAGGTTTAATTCTAATACAATTACCATAATTCTAGGACTATAACCTATACTTATACTTAACCTTAGAGACATCCCTAGAAATACCTTAGAAATATCTCTAGGGATCTCACTAATGTTTTCACATCCTAGTTTCCAAAGGTTAACTAAACCTCCCTTTGATACCAACTATAGAGACCCAAAGCTTGACGTAAATGGACATTACATTACATTTGGGGAATACATGATACATAACAAAAACAGACACACAAGGACCATAATAGTTTAGTATCTTTGGAAACTCGGAAAATAATCTTCTAATCGTGGTGAAAGATCTTCAACATCTCCCATAAAGATATTCCCCTTTTGTTTTCTTACATAAAACCTTTATTTAAATCCTGGGGAAAAGAAAACATATAAAAGGTGAGCTGAAATGATCTGTAAGGGTAATTATAGAGAACATAAAACAATCCATAAACATTAGAATGAAAAAACTTGAACTTAAAATCTAAACATCAAAATCATGAGCAACGACATAAATCATGGAAGTACACAAGGCATAGATCATAAAGGAACATTAGTCATGATAAAATAGCATTTTAATAAAACATCTAGTTATGGAATCCATTCAGCACATGTTATGATTTCCATAGTAGCCAAGTCATTGCTGCCAAGACCATCTTAGTGGACAAAGTCCCATTCTGAATCGAGTTCACTCCTCGTTCCAGTCCTGTAACACTGAACCGGATTAACATACCATTCCAGTGATGTCTATCTAATGAGATATAAATCTTTACCCAACACATTGGAGGGAGATATAGGTCCCAACCATCTCATAATGAAATCATTCTTACTTGTGCCACAAAATAAACTTAAAACATTCGTCATAACCCAAAAAAATGGGTTTCATAAACATCATCCCAAATGGATATTTCATCATAAGAAAAGTGAGACCATGTAAATCATAGAGGAATTATACTTGAAACATACACATATGAAATAATTTCATCTTATATGGAAAATGGTTTTGATAAAACACTTGAAATCAATTTTTGAGGAAAATATCCTTTCTTCTTCAAAATCATTTTCTTTTCACAAAATTACATGAAAATTTTAAAAGAAAAGTATTTTGTTGAAAATAGTTATAAAATATTGTAGAGTAAGCTTCATGAAAATGAGGCATTATGAAACCGTAAAAATCCATTCACGCCGTATAAGATAAAAATAACATTCTTCTCATAATTTTGTCGGAAAAGTAAAAAAGTACCACATATGGTAAACAAAAGAATGATTCCTTACATAACACAAAGTAAAAGTAAAGAAGGGTAAAAATGACTTTAAACATACATGGAAGAATGTTAAAAACTTTATGAAAAATTTTTTATGGACATGTATGAAAAATATAACCCCAGTAAATACTTATGAATAAGAAATCTCGGATAAAAATGAGATTGAAAAATTATCCCTTACCTTATGTCCAATATGCTTCATATGTATCTAAACCTCGTATATAATGATTTAAATAATGTCATTGACTTATTAAATAATCATATCCATTGTTATTATATCATATATGGTTCACTTAGGTATTTATATTACCCATTCATTTGTCAGTTCCATGTTAAATTAGCGTTTTGTGTAAAATTATTTCATTTATCATACGTGTTTGGACTTGTTGTTCTTGATATTATTATTACTTATATCATGATTTAATTACTTCCAGAATGTAAAACATGATTTATATATATCATATATATTCAGTATATATATATATATAATATATATAGATAAATGAAATGAAACACACCGTTCATGGAGACGGTAGGCCGTATGTACGCATGAACGCTGTTTTCCTTTCTTTATTGACTTGAATGGAAGTAAGTAGATGATATATATATATATATACATAAATCCATTAGCTTCATTATGTCATATATTACATTATTATTCATTATATATACTTTATAATCATTCTTGAATGGTTAATCTTGGAGATTGAATCTCATCGCGCCGTGGAGACCGTAGTCCGTACGTACGCACGAGCGATGATATCATTTCGATGATCGTGGAATTGTATTGAAGTGTATGTATAATATTTCAGAATAAATATCACTTTACAATAATCATATATGATTATTTATTTACACCATTATACCCATCTAAGTAAGGTGGTGGTTGAAAAAAGATTACACCACGGCGTGGAGACGGTATTCCGTACGTACACACGCGCGGTGATTTTGTTTTCCGTAGGATGGATAGATGGTGAAATAGAGTTGTTTCATACTTATAATAAAATATCAGTATATGAGTGATACTTATGTTATTACTTCATAATGAAACAACTAACTAATAATAATAAGAAGAAGAAATAAAGTTGAAAGAATCGGTAACGAACATTACCTCTTCTTTGAAGCGCCTCTTCTTAACCTTCTCTTTGGGCACTAAAGATGGTCTTTGAAGAATACCAGAACCTCTAGGATTTTTCTAGGGAAGAGGAGAAGAGAAATTGGTAGGGTTAGGCCTATCTTGAATGCTCAAAGTGGTGTGAGGAGGAGAGGGAGGAGGTTCCCTTTTATAAGGGACGAGAGGGGCACCTTTGGAAAAACTATAAATATTATTTTATTATAAAGTCATATTCGGTTTTTAATAGCTCCAAATTGATTTATTTTGAACCTAAGGTGGGTATGGGTCTCAATCCTCTCATCCAATAGAATTTAGACAAGTTTAGGATTCTATTTTAACCTTATCATTTAGATTTAACTTTAAGTTATATAATTTATCTTTTACCGTGTCTTCTTGTTTTCATACACTATAAGGTTAATAAACTTACTATAAAAAGCTATAAGAACCCCAAGTTGTTTATTATTAATATATATAACCTTATATAAGTACTTTTCCCGAATATTAGATTTTTAGGAATAAAATAACAATTAATAATATAATATTTGTTTTAAAAACTATTTTATGTCAATTTTGACCCTATTTGGTAATTGATTAATGTGAAAATCATAACAGAATGATTAGTTCAAAAGAAGTTAATTAAATCAATACTAACATGTAATATTAACCAAGAAAATTAGTGGAATTCATAAACAGTCTCAAATTACATTTATTTGAGTATTTATAACAACAATTATGTTAATATTTGATTGATAAGATAATTACTGCATCATCATTGTCTCATAAATAAATTAAATTATTTAATGTCTAAAAATTATAAATAAAATACCATTAGGTATTAAATATTCTTATCTTTCTAATGAATATTTATAGTCTAATTTATCTTATGTATAACCCTATATTAAAAATTAATTAGTTATTAAACTTTGATTTTAACTATTTTAACCCTTCTTTAAATAAATTAATAATAAATGTCCTATTCTAATCCAAGTGGACCTAAATGGTCATATTTTATTCCTAAGGTTGTTTTTGGTCGAATTACACTTATCTAATAGATTTATGACATGTGTTAGGGTAATAATAATATCATTTTTACCCTTAATTACCCTATTTAATTTTAACTGTGGTAAATAAAAGTAAAAAGTTACTATTCACCAAAAATTATTTTCATTTCATTGAACAAAATTTTAGTCCTTCATATTAACCATGTCTCTCAGATTTTCAAAATTCCACTCACAGAAGCGGTAAAATTAAGTTTTATGTGAATTTCCAAATTCTCCTAGGAGGTGGGCAAAAGACGGTGAAAAGTTCAATAAATTTTTTATATATCTAAAATTATTATAAAATGACTCCAATGAATTACATTAAACTTATATAGGTATTATGTATCAATTTAGATCTAAAATAAATTTAAATAAAATAAATAATTATTTAAATAAAAAGTCAGTTTTTAAATAGTAACCTAGTGTTTTCACTATTCATAAAAAATTGAAATTTTTCAGAAAAATACAAAAAATTCACCCTAGGATAATTTTGATATTCCGAATCGAAAAATGTAGTCCATTTTAAAAGATAAAATTTATAAAAATTCAAAAAGTGGGTATTACTATTCATAACCGCTAGTTTATATAACATATCATTGTTTAGCGAAACTCGGTATTGCATACAACACACGCTATCATGGAAGGTCGCGATTGCGTGTAATGAAAGCCAAGTCAGGGATGCATCTAGTGCAAGCTCATTTTGGTGTAGCATACAACACAAGACATCAATGAAATTAAAAATAATATTTTTCATAAAATCTCGAGGTGTTACATTCTACCCCCTTAAAATGAATTTCTCCCTCGAAATTATTCAAGGTTATAAATGGTTTACTACTCGAAAGTTTCTTTAATAGAAACCCACATCATAAAAAGGAATACCAAAACCAATCTTTAAAAACTAAAGTATGAAACGTAATAGTTACCCAAATTAACTAATCACTGGGTTTCCACATAGGAGAACATAGTTTAAAATATGGATATGTAAAAGAAATCTTACCATCATGTTCTGATGGAGAGTGGTAGATAAAATGGCTATGAAAAATCCAATAATCACAAAGCCATAGATTTGTGATGATTTAATGTACCATCTGATTCATCGGATATAAGGACACTGGGACAACATTTTTTTGTATTCAAGATCATTTCACTAAAGTTGAAGAATTTTTGAATTAAAAGAAACACGTACATGATTTTGGTACAATCTTACTGTTGTTCGTGCCTTAAAAAATTTCCACGTCATCTCTTAAAGAAATGAAGTTGAATTTGTCTTCCATGAAGTGTTAGCAGATCATGCGATATAATGATAGTTCATTCCATCTCTCTCAAACAAAAGGATAATAAAAGTTATAAAATATACATAAGTCTATCTATAGTGAGATTAATCATATATGGTTCCTAAAATTGACTTATACTTCATATATCATACCACATAATATAATAAAACTAGTTTCAACTAACCAGGGACTTCCTGTAGGCCAGTGGTAGGCGATAGAGGCTTGTCGCACTTCAGTTGTGGGTTCGATTCCCACAGCCTTGTCCGACGCGACGGGTTGTCGCCCGTCCTGGAGGTTGTCCTTTTTCTAAAACTACATTATTATAAAAATCCATAAATAATATCGAAAAAAAATCTAGCCTTAAACAATTCTATCTGATGTCCAAATTAATCCATTCCAACCATTAAGCTTGTCGAAAATACTTCTATCCAATCTCATAGTGTAAAGAAAATGATTACTTGAGAGGTCACATAAAAAGTACGTAAATACCATCATTTATCCCCCATATATCATACGATATATCATGTTGGTCACATTACAAACATTCAAAGGCCTTAATCATGTATTCTCTTGAAAACTGAATACCCATTGAACCTTAGTGAAAACATGAATACAGTTAAAAGTTAACACTTTCCACATACCAAAATCCCAAAAATTCTATATACTCATACCATTATATCACTTAGTCCTTATATCAATCATGAGATCATGAATACTATCAAACAATATATTTTTTCCTTATCCATTCATTATGCGCATATCATCTACTTTCCAAAATATTTGAATCACTTTTCATGGTTACCGGTACCATATTCTTATAAAAAACCACAATGGACCAATACACAGATATTTCAAAATTCCACGATACTATAAATGAGATTCCATGATACTATTTTGAAATACCATTACATAAATACATAATCATTACACAAAATCATGGTCATACTCAACATCACAAATAGTGATTTCATGTGACTTCCCTTTATCCTTTTCCTTAAGAGGTTTCTCACGTTGATCATCATTAACCCTTTGATTAGGGCATTTATTAGCGTAATGCCCCATTTCCTTGCACATGAAGAATTGAAGTGTTGGTGGTGCGTTATCTGCAGTATTTTCTTTATTCACCTCATTTGAAACCCTTTTTGTCATTACTTCGACACTCAGCTGCTCGATGACCTTCTTTTCCACACTTAAAACATTTCCTAGTCCCTTTAAGACAATCTCCACCGTGCATCTTTCCACACTTTGAGAATAAAGAAACATTCAACTTTTTTCACCATTATTCTGAGATTTCTCCTTGAACTCCATCTTTCGTTTCTTGTTAAAACCATGAGATGGATATTTTACACCAACTTTGAATTCTACCTTGATAGCACATCACACAATTTCTTCATATCTACTGAAGTCTTTATAGCTAATGCCCTTCGAAGACTTCGTTTTAAGCCACTGAAAAATCAATCAACTTTACTTTCAGGTAGGATGATAAAGCTAGATACATACCTTACAAGTCTTGTAAAATTCACTTCGTTTATACCAATAGATTCATCATCCTTCTACTTAAGCTCAAGAAACTCCTTTTCCATCTTTGTTCGAAGAACACAAGGGACGTACATACTAAAAAAGATGTTATTGAACTCGTCCCATTCCATGGATTCAATTTCATCTTGGGGCCTTGTATTCTTAATTAGA
Organism: Viscum album; assembly: GCA_963277665.1. NCBI lineage: Eukaryota > Viridiplantae > Streptophyta > Magnoliopsida > Santalales > Viscaceae > Viscum > Viscum album. The sequence continues at coordinate 454,342,251 of OY728142.1, forward strand.
TTCCACCACTGGTCTGCTTAACCTTCTAAATGGTAAATAGCTAAAATGACTTATTCATGTTCTGAACAGCGAAGTATGGAAAATTTCTTTTCAATGAAACTGATGCATTGTTCAGCAACAAGTGGATCAGAAGACCCATTAAAAGACGGTGGACGTTGTCTCATGAAAGACTCAATAGAATATTGTTCCCTTCTCTAATTATTTCGAAATCCAGAATGATTCATAGCTTGTGTAAGTATAGAAATAATATTTTTCACTCCATCTCTCATCACATTTGGTTTCTAGGGAGGACAATCATTGCATTGTCCATTACATTGATCAACATGGTTCCTTAGGGTTCCAGCCATCGTCTAAAACCCAAAAAGAACAGTATGAGAGGAAAAAAATCATGCTAGGAAAATATCATAATAAAGGGGGAGTACCTTCATTATCTAACATCTTAGGTTTAATTCTAATAGAGTTACAATAATTCTAGGACTATAACCTATACTTATATTTAACCTTAGGGACATCCCTATACATACCTTAGAAATATCTCTAGGGATCTCACTAAAGTTTTCACATCCTAGTTTCCAAAGGTTAACTAAACCTCCCATTGATACCAACTGTAGAGACCCAATGCTTGACGTACATAGACATTACATTACATTTGCGGAATACTTGATACATAACGAAAACAGACACCCAAGGACCGTAATAGTTTAGTGTCTTTGGAAACTCAGAAAATAATCTTCTAATCGTGGTGAAAGATCTTGAACATCTCCCATAAAGATCTTCCCCTTTTGTTTTCATACCTAAATCCTTTCTTTAAATCCTGGGGAAAAGAAAACATTTAAAGGGTGAGCTAAAATGCTCAGTAAGGGTAAACATAGAGAACATAAAACAATCCATAAACATTTGAATACAAAAACTTGAACATTCAATCTAAACATCAAAATCATGGGAAACGACATAAATCTTGGAAGTACACAAGGCATAGATCATAAAGGAACATTAGTCATGATAAACTAGCATGGTAATAAAACATGTAATTGTGTCATCCATTAAGCACATGTTATGATTTATATAGTATCTAAGGCATTGCTGCCAATAACATCTTAGTGGACAAAGTCCCATTCTGAATCGAGTTCACTCCTCATTCCAGTCCTGTAACACTAAACTAGATTAACATACCATTCCAGCCATGTCTATCTGATGAGATATAAATCTTTACCCAATACATTGGAGGGAGATATATGTCCCACCCATCTCATAATGAAATCATTCTTACTTGTGCCACAAAATAAACTTAAAACATTCATCATAACCCAAAAAAATGGGTTTCGTAAACATCGTCCCAAATGGATATTTCATCATAAGAAAATCGAAACCATTTAAATTATAGAGACAATATACTTGAAACATACACATATGAAATAATGTCATCTTAGATGGAAAATGGTTTTGATAAAACACTTGAAATCAATTCTTGTTCAAAATCATTTTCATTTCACAAAATTCATTCTAAATTTTAAAAGAAAAGTATTTTGTTTAAAATAGTCATAAAATCATGTAGAGTAAGCTTCATGAAAATGAGGCATTATGAAATCGTAAAAATATGTTCACGCTGTATAAGTTAAAAATAACATTCTTCTCGTACTTTTGTCGGAAAAGTCAAAAAGTAACACATATGGTAAACAAAAGCAAGATTCCTCCCATAACACAAAGTAAAAGTCAAGATGGGTAAAAATTTCCTTAAAAATACATGGAATAATATTAAAAACTTTATGAAAACATTTTTATGGACATGGATGAAAAATATAACCCCAGTAAATACTTACGAATAAGAAAGCTCGGATAAAAATGAGATTGAAAAATTATCCCTTACCTTATGTCCAATATGCTTCCTATGTATCTGAACCTCATGTATAATGATTTAAATAATGTCATTGACTTATTACAGAATCATATTAATTGTTATTATATCATATATGGTTCACTTAGGTATTTATATTACCCGTTCATTTGTCAATGCCATGTTAAAGTAGCGTTTTGAGTAAAATTGTTTCATTTATAGTACGTGTTTGGACTTGTTGTTCTTGATATTATTATTAGTTATATCATGATTTACTTAATTATAGAATGTAAAACATGATTTATATATATCATATATATTTAGTATATATATATATATAATAGATAGATAAATGAATTAAAACACACCGTTCATGGAGATGGTAGGCCGTACGTACGCATGAACGTTGTTTTCCTTTCTTTATTGACTTGAATGGAAGTAAGTAGATGAAATATATATATATACACACACAAATCCAGTAGCTTAATTATGTCATATATTTCATAATTATTCATTATATATACTTTATAATCATTCTTGAATTGTTAATCATGGAGAATGAATCTCATCGCGTCATGGAGACGGTAGTCCGTACGTACGCACGAGCGATGATATCATTCCCATGATCATGGAATTATATTGAAGTGTATGTATAATATTTAAGAATAAATATATATTTAAAATAATCATATATGGTTATTTATTTACACCGTTATACCCATCTAAGTAAGGTGGTGGTTGAAAACAGATTACACCACGGCGTGGAGACGGTATTCTGTACGTACGCACGCGCAATGATTTTGTTTTCCGTCGGATGGATAGATGGTGAAATAGGGTTGTTTCATACATATAATAAAATATCATTATATGAGTGATACTTATTTTATTACTTCATAATGGAACTACTAAATAAGAAGAAGTAGAAGAAGAAATAATGTTGAAAGAATCAATAACGGACATTACCTCTTCTTTGAAGCACCTCTTCTTAACCTCCTCTTTGGGCACTAAAGATTGTCTTTTAAGAAGACCAGAACGTCTAGGATGTTTCTAGGGAAGTGGAGAAGAGAAATTGGCATGGGTAGGCCGATAATGAAGGCTCAAAGTGGTGTGATGAGGAGAGGGAGGAGGTTCCCTTTTATAAGGGAGGAGAGGGTCACCTTTGGAAAAACTATAAATATTATTTTATTATAAAGTCATATTCGGTTTTAGTAGAACAAAATTCATTTATTTTGAAGCTAAGGTGGGGATGGGTAGAAATACTCTCATCCAATATAATTTAGACAAGTTTAGGTTTCTATTTTAACCTTATCATTTAGATTTAACTTTCAGTTAGATAATTTAACTTTTACCATGTCTTCTTGTTTTCTTACACTATAAAGTTAATAATATTACTATAACAAGAAAAACGAACCCCAAGTTGTATATTATTAATATATATAACCTTATTTAAGTCATTTGGCCGAACCTTATATTTTTATGAATAAAATAACAATTAATAATATAATATTTGTTTTAAAAACGATTTTATGTAAATTTTGACTCTATTTGGTAATTGATTTTTGTGAAACTAATAACAGAATTATTAGTTCACAAAAAGTGAAATAAATCAGTACTAACATGTCATATTAACCTATAAAATTAGTGTAATTCATAAAAAGTATCAAATTAAATTTATTTGAGTATTTATAACATCAGTTATGTAAATATTTCATTAATAAGATAATTACATCACTATCATTGTGTCATAAATAAATTAAATTATTTAATGTCTAAAAATTATAAATAAAATACCATTAGGTATAAAATCTTTTTATATTTCTAATTAATATTTATAGTCGAATTTATCTTATGTATAACACTATATTTAAAATTAATTAGTTATTAAACATTGATTTTCACTATTTTAACACTTATTTAAATAAAATAATAATAAATGTCCTAATCTAATCCATGTGGACCTAAATGGTCATATTTTATTCCTAAGGATGTTTTTTGTCGAATTAAACTTGTCCAATAGAATTATTACATGTGTTAGGGTAATGATAATATCATTTTTACCCTTAATTACATTATTTACTTTTAACCCTGGTAAATAAAAGTAAAAAGCTATTATTCATCAAAAATTATTTTCATCTCATTGAACCACATTTTAGTCCTTGTTATTAACCGTGTCTCTCAGAATTTAGAAATTACACTCATAGAAGCGGTAAAATTAAGTTTTATGTGAATTTCTAAATTTTCCTAGGAGATGGGTAAAAGACGGTGAAAAGTTCAATAAATTTTTTGTATATCTAAAATTATTATAAAATGACTCCAATGATTTACATTGAACATATATAGGTATTATGTATCAATTTTTACATAAAATAAATTTAAATAAAATAAATAATTATTTAAATAAAAAGTCAGTTTTTGAATAGTAACTTAGTATTTTCACTATTCATCAAAAATTGAAAGTTTTCAGAAAAATACCAAAAATTCACCCTAGGCTAATTTTGATATTACGAATCCAAAAATGAACTCCATTTTGAACGATAAAATTTATAAAATATCAAAAAGTGGGTATTACTATTCATAACAGCTAGTTTATATAACATCACATTATTTAGCGAAACTCGGTACTGCGTACAACACACGCTATCGTGGAAGGTCGCGATTGCGTGTAATGAAAGCCAAGTCAGGGATGCGTGTAGTGAAAGATCCTTTTGGTGCAGCGTACAACACAAGAAATCAATGAAATTAAAAGAATATTTTTCAAAAAATCTCGGGGTGTTACATTAATGTATAAGGGGATGCTATGTCCATTACCCATACCAAAATGGACTTGGGAGAACATCACTATGTATTTTGTCATAAGACTGCCCAAAATTTCAAAAGGGAACATTGCTATATGCGTTAAAGTAGATTTCCTTTCAAATTCATAAAAATTCCTCACTATAATAGAATATTTATATCTAGATAACAATTCATGGATTAATATTGTGGAATTAGTAAGGTTTCATAGAGTACCATTTTCCACTATGTATGATCACGATCTGTGGTTTACATCTTAGTTACGGAGAAGTGTTCAATAATATCTTGATAGAAAGTTTTGTTTTAGCACTGTTTATCATCCTTATATATATGGTCAATATAAGAAAATAATTCTAACCCTATAGGATATATTTATATATATTTCTATATATATAAAATGTGTTTGTGATAAAAAATTAATCTAGTTGTATTTTGATAAAACAAAAGATTTCACATGAGTATTCAGATGGCTCCTTATAAAGACTTCTATGGAAATAAGTGTATAGATATAATGCGATGGAATTTAATTAGAGATATAAATCTTTTTTGACCTAAGATAATTGAAAAAATTAAGATAAGTTTTGATCCATTTAACAACACATAAAGCTGTCACAAAAATGAGAAAAAAGTTTATGTTGATTATCACTACAATGATCTGAAATTTGATATTGGTGATAAGGTGTTTCTAAGAATTAATCTATTAGAAAAGGATACATGAGTTGTGAATAATGGGAAACTATGACCTAATTATATTGATCTATTTGAAATTATTTATTGTATTGGGATGGTGGTTGGTGCTTCCATCAAACCTCTCATAAATCCATAGTGTGTTCCATGTATTATTTCTAAGGTAGTATATACCTAACACTAAAAATTTATTAAACTAATATATTATACCATTTGACCATGATATTCCTTATGATTCGAATATAATAGAGATTTTATAATATATATAGAAATTTATATAAAATAAGATCACCCACCTGGTTAAAATTTTGATTCCAAACTTCCTATTTGAGGAAGCTATGTGAAAACCTTTGGATGTAAGGAGGCAGAAGTATCCCTAATTGTTTATACTAAAGTGAATGAATTTTGAGGGTGAAATTAATTTTAAGGGGGGAATAATGTATCATCCTTATATTTTAATAAATATTTTCTAATTATGTATAATTTATTCGATATCTTGCACTACACAAAACATTGAGTTATAACAAACCATAATATTCTATTTATATTAATATTTAATATTATCGTTATGACATAACCATTAAAATTGATAGCATGAATATAAATAAATAAATTTTAAATACTAATAATGTAACACCCCAAGCTTCCACGGTACGTTTCCCTTTGAATAATGCAATAGCTTGAATTGGACACAACTTGGAGTTTTAACACACCACGACCAATCAAACTAGCCGTTATGAATAGTAATACCCATTTTTTGAAATTTTATAAGTTTAATTTTTCAATATGGACTTCATTTTTGAATTCAAAATATCAAAATTAGCATAGGGTGATTTTCTGGTATTTTTCTGAAAACTTTGAATTTTTGGTGAATAGTGAAAAACATTGTGTTATTGTTTAAAAGAATATTTTTATTTAAATAATTAGTAATATTATATTAATTTATTTTAGGTCAAAATAGATACATAATATGTATATATTTTCAATTTAATTCATTGGATTCATTTTATAACAAGTTTAGATATATAAAATTTTATTGAACTTTTTACCGTATTTTACCCACATTCTAGGAACATTTAAAAATTTGCATAAAACATAATTTTACCACTTTAGTGAGTTGAATTTCAAAATCTGGGAGACACAGTTTACATTAGTAAGTAAAATTTTGTTCAATAAGATGAAAATATTTTTGGGTGAATAGTAACTTTTGAATTTTATTTACCACAGTTAAAAGTAACTTGGGTAATTAAGCATAAAAATCATATTATAATTACTCTAACACATGTCCTAATTATATTGGATAAGTTAATTATTCCAAGAAAACCTTATGTATACAATATAATCCTTTTGGTTCACTTGGATTAGATTATGACATTTATTATTATTTTATTAAAAGAGGATTTAAAAGAGTTAAATTCAGAAGACCCATTGAAAGACGGTGGACGTTGTCTCATGAAGAACTCAATAGAATATTGTTCCCTTCTCTAATCATTTGCAAATCTAGAATGATTCATAGCTTTTGTAAGTATAGAAATAATATTTTGCACTCCATCTCCCATAACATTTGGTTGCTGGGGAGGACAATCATTGCATTGTCCATTACATTGATCAACACGGTTCCTTTGGGTTCCAGCCATCGTCTAAAACCCAAAAAGAACAGTGTGAGAGGAAAAAATCATGCTAGGAAAATAACATAATAAAGGGGGAGTAACTTCAATATCTAACATCTTAGGTTTAATTCTAATATATTTACAATAATTCTAGGACTATAACCTATACTTATACTTAACCTTAGGGACATCCCTAGACATACCTTAGAAATATCTCTAGGGATCTCACTAAAGTTTTCGAATCCCAGTTTCCAAAGGTTAACTAAACCTCCCTTTGATACCAACTATAGAGACCCAATTCTTGACGTACATGGACATTACATTACATTTGCGGAATACTTGATACATAACAAAAATATACACCCAAGGACCGTAATAGTTTAGTGACTTTGGAAACTCGGAAAATAATCTTCTAATCATAGTGAAAGATCTTCAACATCTCCCATACAGATCTTCCACTTTTGTTTTCATACCTAAATCCTTTACTTAAATCCTAGGAAAAAAAACATTTAAAGGGTGAGCTAAAATGCTCAGTAAGGGTAAGCATAGAGAACAGAAAACAATCCATAAACATTTGAATGCAAAAACATGAACATAAAATCGAAACATCAAAATCATGAGCAACGACATAAATCTTGGATGTACACAAGGCATAGATCATAAAGGAACATTAGTCATGATAAACTATAATGGTAATAAAACATGTAATTGTGGAATCCATTAAGCACATGTTATGATTTCTATAGTATCTAAGGCATTCCTGCCAAGACCATCTTAGTGGACAAAGTCCCATTCTGAATCGAGTTCACTCATCATTCCTGTCCTGTAACACTGAACTAGATTAACTTACCATTCTAGTCATGTCTATCTGATGAGATATAAATCTTTACCCAATGAATTTGAGGGAGATATAGGTCCCACCCATCTCAAAATGAAACCATTCTTACTTGTGCCACAAAATAAACATAAAACATTCATCATAACCCAAAAAATGGGTTTCATAAATATAGTCCCAAATGGATATTTCATCATAAGAAAAGTGAAACCATGTAAATCATAGAGACATTATTTTTGAAACATACACATATGAAATAATTTCATCTTATATGGAAAATGGTTTTAATAAAACACTTTGAAATGAATTCTTGAGGAAAATATCCTTTCTTCTTCAAAATCATTTCTTTTTCACAAAATTCCATGAAATTTTAAAATTAAAGTATTTTGTTGAAAATAGTTATTAAATATTTTAGAGTAATATTAATGAAAATGAGGTTTTATGAAACCGTAAAAATCAGTTCATGCTGTAGAAGTTAAAAATAACATTCTTCTCGTACTTTTTTCGGAAAAATCAAAAAGTACCACATATGGTAAAGAAAAGCAAGATTCCATCCATAACACAAAGTAAAAGTAAAGATGGGTAAAAATGAATTTAAACATACATGGAATAATATTAAACTCTTTATGAAAACATTTTTATTGACATGGATGAAAAATATTACCCCAGTAAATACTTACGAATAAGAAATCTCGGATAAAAATGAGATTGAAAAATTATCCCTTACCTTATGTCCAATATGCTTCATATGTATCCGAACCTCCTGTATAATGATTTTAATAATTTCATTGACTTATTACAGAATTATATTAACTTTTATTATATAATATATGGTTCAATTAGGTATATATATTACCCATTCATTTGTCAATTCCATGTTAAAGTAGTGTTTTGTTTAAAATTGTTTCATTTATCGTACGTGTTTGGACTTGTTGTTTTTGATATTATTATTACTTATATCATTATTTAATTACTTAAAGAATGTAAAACATGATTTATATATATAATATATGTTTAGTATATATATATATAATAGATAGATAAATTAAATGAATCACACCGTTCATGGATACAGTAGGCTGTACGTACGCATGAACGTTATTTTCCTTTCTTTATTGACTTGAATGGAAGTAAGTAGATGATATATATATATATATATATATAAATGAAGTATCTTAATTATGTCATATATTTCGTAATTATTCATTATATATACTTTATAATCATTCTTGAATGGTTAATCATGGAGAATGAATCTCATCGCGTCGTGGAGATGGTAGTCCGTACGTACGCACGAGCGACGATATCATTCTCATGATCGTGGAATTGTATTGAAGTGTATGTATAATATTTCAGAATCAATATCACTTTAATATAATCATATATGGCTGTTTATTTACACCATTATACCCATCTAAGTAAGGTGGTGGTCGAAAACACATTACACCACGACGTGGAGACGGTATTCCGTACGTACGCACACACAATGATTTTGTTTTCCGTGGGATGGATAGACGGTGAAATAGGGTTGTTTCATATTTATAATAACATATCAGTATATGAGTGATACAAATTTTATTACTTCATAATGAATCAACTAAAGAAAAATATGTAGAAGAAGAAATAAAGTTGAAAGAATCGGTAACGGATATTACCTCTTCTTTGAAGCACCTCTTCTTAACATCCTCTTTGGGTACTAAAGATGGTATTTGAAGAAGACCAGAACCTCTAGGATGTTTCTAGGGAAGTGAAGAAGATAAATGGTCAGGCGTGGTCTGAGTTTTAAGGCTCAAAGTTGTGTGAGGAGGAGAGGGAGGAGGTGCCCTTTTATAAGGGAGGAGAGGGGCACCTTTGGAAAAACTATAAATATTATTTTATTATAAAGTCATATTCGGTTTTTAATAGCTCCAAATTAATTTATTTAGTATCTAAGGTGGGAATGGGTGGAAATAATCTCATCCAATAGGGTTTAGACAAGTTTAGGTTTCTATTTTAACCTTATCATTTAGATTTAACTTTTAACGTGTCTTCTTGTTTTCTTACACTATAAGGTTAATAAAGTTACTATAACAAGCCCAAAGAACCCCAAGTTGTTTATTATTAATATATTTAACCTTATATAAGTTATTTGGCCGAACCATAGATTTTTAGGAATAAAATATTAATTAATAATATAATATTTGTTTTAAAAACTATTTTATGTCAATTTTAACAGTATTTGGTAATTGATTTTTTTGAAAATCATAACAGAATTATTAGTTCAAAAAAAGTTAATTAAATCAATACTAACATGTCATATTAACCTATAAAATTAGTTTAGGTCATAAAAATTCTCAAATTCCATTTATTTGAGTATTTATAACATCAATTATGTTAATATTTTATTAATAAGATAATTACTGCATTATCATTGTGTCATAAATAAATTAAATTATTTAATGTCTAAAAATTATAAATAAAATACCATTAGGTAGGAAATCGTTTTATATTTATAATTAATATTTATAGTCGAATTTATATTATTTATAAACTTATATTAAAAATGAATTAGTTATTAAACTTTGATTTTAACTATTTTAACCCTTCTTTAAATAAATTAATAATAAATCTCCTAATCTAATCCAAGTGGACCTAAATGGTCATATTTTATTCCTAAGGTTGTTTTTGGTCGAATTAAACCTATCCAATAGAATTATAACATGTGTTAGGGTAATAATAATATCATTTTTACACTTAATTACCCTATTTAATTTTAACCGTGGTAAATAAAAGTAAAAAGTTACTATTCACCAAAAATTATTTTCATCTCATTGAACCACATTTTAGTCCTTTATATTAATCATGTCTCCAAGATTTTTGAAATTCCCTTCACAGAAGCTGTAAAATTAAGTTTTATCTGAATTTCTTAATTCTCCTAGGAGGTGGGTAAAAGACGGTGAAAATTTCAATAAAATTTTTATATATCTAAAATTAATATAAAATGACTCCAATGAATTAAATTGATCTTATATAGGTATTATTTATCAATTTTGACCTAAAATAAATTTAAATAAAATAAATAATTATTTAAATAAAAAGTCGGTTTTTAAATAGTAACCTATTTTTTTCACTATTCATCAAAAATTGAAAGTTTTCAGAAAAATACCAAAAATTCACCCTAGGATAATTTTGATATTCCGAATCCAAAAATAAATTTCATTTTGAAATATAAAATTTATAAAATTTCAAAAAGTGGGCATTACTATTCATAACAGCTAGTTTATATAACATATCATTGTTTAGCGAAACTCGGTACTGCGTACAACACACGCTATCGTGGAAGGTCACGATTGCGTGTAATGAAAGCCATGACAGGGATGTGTGTAGTACAAGCTCTTTTTGGTGTAGCGTACAACACAAGACAACAATAAAATTAAAAAGAATATTTTTCATAAAATCTCAGGGTGTTACATTCTACCCCCCTTAAAATGAATTTCTCCCCCGAAATTCGTCGGGGTTATAAATTGTTTACTACATGAAAGTTTATTTAATAGAAACCCACATCGTAAAAAGGAATACCAAAACCAATCTTTAAAAACTAATGTATGAAACGTAATGGTTACTCAAATTAACTAATCACTGGGTTTCCACATAGGAGAACATAGTCGAAAATATGGATATGGAAAAGAAATCTAACCATCATGTTCTGATGGAGAGTAGTAGAGAACATGGCTATGAAAAATACAACAATCACAATGCCATAGATTTGTGACGAGTTAAGGTACCATCTGATTCATCAGATATAAGGACACTAGGACAACATTTTTTTGTATTCAAGATCATTTCCCAAAAGTTAAAGAATTGTTGAATTAAAAGAAATACTTACTTGATTTTGGTACAATCTTACTGTTGTTTATGCCTTGAACAATTTCTACTTCATCTCTTAATGAAATGAAGTTGAATTTGTCTTCCGTGAAGTGATAGCAGATCATGAGATAGAATGATAGGTCATTCCATCTGTCTCAAACAAAAGGATAGTAAAAGTTATTAAATATACATAAGTATATCTATAGTGAGATTAATCGTATATGGTTCCTAAAATGGTCTTATACTTCATATATCATACCTCTTAACATAATAAAACTAGCTTCTACTAACCAGGGACTTCCTGTAGGCCAGTGGTAGGCGATAAAGGCTTGTCGCACTTCAGTTGGGGGTTCGATTCCCATAGACTTGTCCGACGCGACGGGTTGTCGCTTATCCTGCAGGTTGTCGTTTTTTATAAAGCTACATTATTATAACAATCCATAAATAATATCAAAAAAATTCTAGCCTTAATCAATTCTACCTGATGTCCAACTTAATCCATTACAACCTTTAAGCTTATCGAAAATACCTCTGTCCAATCTCATAGTGTAAAGAAAATGATTACTTGAGAGGTCACATAACAAGTACGTGAATACCATCATTTATCCCCCATATATCATACGATATATCTTGTTGGTCACATTACAAACATTTGAAGGCCTTAAACATGTATTATCTTGAAAAATGAATACCCATTGAACCTTACTGAAAACATCAATGAAGTTATAAGTTAACACTTTCCACATACCAAAATCCCCAAAATTCTATATACTCAAACCATGATATCACTTAGTCCTTATATCAATCTTGAGCTCATGAATACTATCAAACAATTTATTTTCTCCTTATCCCTTAATTATGTGCATATTATCTACTTTCCAAAATATTTGAATCACTTTTCATGGTTACTGGTACCATATTATTATAGAAAACCACAATGGACCAATACACAGATATTTCAAAATTCCACGATACTATAAATGAGATTCCATGATACTATTTGGAAATCCCATTACATAAACACTTAATCATTACACAACATAATGGTCATACTCAACATTACAAATAGTGATTGCATGTGACTTACCTTTATCCTTTTCCTTAAGAGGTTGCTCACGTTGATCTTCATTAACCCTTGGATTAGGGAATTGATTATCCTAATGCCCCATTTCCTTGAACTTGAAGCATTGAAGTGTTGGTGGTGCGTTATCTGAAGTATTTTCTTTATTCACATCATCAGCAACCCTTTTTCCATTACTTCGACACTCATCTGCTCGATGACCTTCTTTTCCACACATAAAACATTTTTTATTCCCTTTAATACAATCTCCACCATGCATCTTTCCACACATTGAGCACAAAGAAACATTTATATTCTTTTCAACATTATTATGATATTTCTCCTTGAACTCCATCTTTCGTTTCTTGTCAAAACCATGAGATGGATATATTACACCAACTTACAGTTCTACCTTTATAGCACAACCCAAAATTTCTTAATAGATACTGAAGTATCTTATAGATAATGCCCTTCGAAGACTTGGTTTTAAGCGACTGAAAAATCGATCAACTTTACTTTCAGGTTGGATGATAAATCCAGATGCATACCTTGAAAGTCTTGTAAAATTCTCTTTATATATACCAACAGATTCATCGTCCTTCTACTTAATCTCAAGAAACTCCTTTTTCATCATTTTTCGAAGAATACGAGGGAAGTACTTACTGAAAAAAAAGTTCTTGAACTCATCCCATTCCATGGATTCAATTTCATATTTTGGCCTTGTATTCTTAATTAGATTCCACCACTGGTCTAATTCACCTTCTAAATAGTAAACAGCTAAAATGACTTTTTAATGTTCTAAACAGCGAAGTATGGAAAATATCTTTTCAATGGTACTGATCCATTGTTCAGCAACAAGTGGATCAGAAGACCCATCGAAAGATGGTGGATGTTTTCTCATGAAGGAATCAAGAGAATATTGTTCCCTTATATGATAATTTGGAAATCTAGAATGATTCATAGCTTGTGTAAGTATAGAAATAAGATTTTTCACTCCATCTCCCATCACATTTGGTTGCTCGAGAGGACATTCATTGCATTATCCATTACATTGATCAACACGGTTCCTTCGGGTTCCAGCCATCATTTAAAACCCAAAAAGAACAATGTGAGAGGAAAAACACATGATAGGAAAAATACATAATAAAGGGGGAGTACCTTCAATATCTAACATCTTAGGTTTAATTCTAATACAGTTACCATAATTCTAGGACTATAACCTATACTTATACTTAACATTAGGGACATCCCTAGACATACCTTATAAATATCTCTAGGGATCTCACTAATGTTTTCGCATCCTAGTTTCCAAAGGTTAACTAAACCTCCCTTTGATAAAAACTGTAGAGACCCAAAGCTTGACGTAAATGGACATTACATTACATTTTCGGAATACTTGATACATAGAGAAAACAGACACACAAGGACCGTAATAGTTTAGTGTCTTTGGAAACTCGGAAAATAATCTTCTAATCGCGGTGAAAGATCTTCAACATCTCCCATAAAGATCTTCCCCATTTGTTTTATTACATAAAACATTTATTTAAATCCTGGGGAAAAGAAAACATATAAAGGGTGAGCTCAAATGCTCTGTAATGGTAATCATAGAGAACATAAAACAATCCATAAACATTAGAATGAAAAAACTTGAACATAAAATCAAAAGATCAAAATCATGAGCAACGACATAAATAATGGAAGTACACAAGGCATAGATCATAAAGGAAAATTAGTCATGATAAACTAGAATGTTAATAAAACATCTAGTTCTGGCATCCATTACGCACATGTTATGATTTCCATAGTAGCCAAGGCATTGCTGCCAAGACCATCTTTGTGGACAAAGTCCCATTCTGAATCGAGTTCACTCCTCGTTCCAGTCTTGTAACACTGAACCAGATGAACATACCGTTCCAGCAATGTTTATCTGATGAGTTATAAATCTTTACCCAATGCATTGGAGGGATATATAGGTCCCAACCATCTCATAATGAAATCATTCTTACTTGTGCCCCAAAATAAACTTAAAACATTCATCATAACCCAAAAAAATGGGTTTCATAAACATCATCCCAAATGGATATTTCATCATAAGAAAAGTGAGACCATGTAAATCATAGATACATTATACTTGAAACATACACATATGAAATATTGTCATCTTATATGGAAAATGGTTTTGATAAAACACTTGAAATCAATTTTTGAGTAAAATATCCTTTCTTCTTCAAAATCATTTTCTTTTCACAAAATTCCATGAAAATTTTAAAAGAATAGTATTTTGTTGAAAATAGTCATAAAATCTTGTAGAGTAAGCTTCAATAAAATGAGGCGTTATGAAACCGTAAAAATCCGTTCACACCGTATAAGTTAAAAATAACATTCTTCTCATAATTTTGTCAGAAAAGTCAAAAAGTACCACATATGGTAAACAAAAGGAAGATTCCTTACATAACACAAAGTAAAAGTAAAGAAGGGTAAAAATGAATTTAAACCTACATGGAAGAATATTAAACACTTTATGAAAACATTTTTATGGACATGGATGAAAAATATAACCCCAGTAAATACTTACGAATAAGAAATATCGGATAAAAATGAGATTGAAAAATTATCCCTGACCTTATGTCAAATATGCTTCGTATGTATCCGAACCTCCTATATAATGATTTAAATAATGTCATTGACTTATTACAGTATCATATCCATTGTTATTATATCATATATGGTTCAGTTAGGTGTTTATATTACCCGTTCATTTGTCAATTCCATGTTAAATTAGCATTTTGTGTAAAATTGTTTCATTTATCATATGTGTTTGGACTTGTTGTTCTTGATATTATTATTACTTATATCCTGATTTACTTACTTCCAGAATGTAAAACATGATTTATATATATCATGTATATTCATTATATATATATATATATAATATATAGATAAATGAAATGAAACACACCGTTCATGGAGACGGTAGGCCGTATGTACGCATGAACGCTGTTTTCATTACTTTATTGACTTGAATGGAAGTAAGTAGATGAAATATATACATATATATATATATATATATACAATAGCTTAATTATGTCATATATTTCATTACTATTCATTATATATACTTTATAATCATCCTTGAATGGTTAATCATGGAGGATGAATCTCATCACGCCGTGGAGACGGTAGTCGGTACGTACGCACGAGCGATGATATCATTTCCATGATCGTGGAAATGTATTGATGTGTATGTATAATATTTCAGAATCAATATCACTTTACAATAATCATATATGGTTATTTATTTACACCATTATACCCATCTAAGTAAGGCGGTGGTTGATAACAGATTACACCACGTCGTGGAGACGGTATTCTGTACGTACGCACGCACGGTGATTTTGTTTTCCATAGCATGGATAGATGGTGAAATAGAGATGTTTCATACTTATAATAACATATTAGTATATGAGTGATACTGATGTTATTACTTCATAATGAAACAACTAACAAATAAGAAGTAGAAGAAGAAATAAAGTTGAAAGAATCGGTAACGGACATTACCTCTTCTTTGAAGCGCCTCTTCTTAACCTCCTCCTTGGACAATGAATTTGATCTTTGAAGAATACCATAACCTCTAGGATGTTTCTAGGGAAGTGGAGAAGAGAAATTGGCAGGTTTAGGCCGAGATTGAAGGCTCAAAGTGGTGTGAGGAGGAGAGGGAGGAGGTGCCCTTTTATAAGGGAGGAGAGGGGCACCTTTGAAAAAACTATAAATATTATTTTATTATAAAGTGATATTCGGTTTTTAATAGCTCCAAATTGATTTATTTCAAAGATAAGGTGGGAAGGGGTCTCAATCCTCAAATCCAATAGAATTTAGACAAGTTTAGGTTTCTATTTTAACCTTATCATTTAGATTTAACTTTAAGTTAGATAATTTAACTTTTACCGTGTCTTCTTGTTTTCTTACACTATAAGGTTAATAAACATACTATAAAAAGCCAGAAGAACCCCAAGTTGTTTATTATTAATATATATAACCTTATATAAGTCATTTGGCCGAACCTTATATTTTTAGTAATTATATAACAATTAATAATATAATATTTGTTTTAAAAACTATTTTATGTCAATTTTGACCGTATTTGGTAATTGATTTTTGTAAAAATCATAATAGAATGATGAGTTAAAAAAAGTTAATTAAATCAATAATAACATGTCATATTAACCTATAAAATTAGTGGAATTCATAAAAAGTCTCAAATTACATTTATTTGATTATTTATAACATCAATTATGTTAATATTTCATTAATAAGATAATTACTGCATCATCATTGTGTCATAAATAAATTTAATTATTTAATCTCTAAAAATTATAAATAAAATACTATTAGGTATTAAATCTTTTTAGATTTATAATGAATATTTATAGTCGAATTTATCTTATGTATAACCCTATATTAAAAATGAATTAATTAATAAACTTTGATTTTAACAATTTTAACTTTTCTTTAAATAAATTAATAATAAATGTCCTAATCTAATCCAAGTGGACCTAAATGGTCATATTTCATTCCTAAGGTTTTTTTTGGTCGAATTAAACTTATCCAATAGATTTAGGACATGTGTTAGGGTAATAATAATATCATTTTTACCCTTAATTACTCTATTTACTTTTAAAAGTGGTAAATAAAAGAAAAAAGTTACTATTCACCAAAAATTATTGTCATCTCATTGAACCACATTTTATTACTTGATATTAACCCTGTCCCTCAGATTTTCAAAATTTCACTCACAGAAGAGGTAAAATTATGTTTTATGTGAATTTCCAAATTTTCCTAGGAGGTGGGCAAAAGACGGTGAAAAGTTCAATAAAATTTTTATATATCTAAAATTATTATAAAATGACTCCAATGAATTAAATTAAACTTATATAGGTATTATGTATCAATTTCGACCTAAAATAAATTTAAATAAAATAAATAATTATTTAAATAAAAAGTCTGTTTTTAAATAGTAACCTAGTGTTTACACTATTCATCGAAAATTGAATGTTTTCAGAAAAATACAAAAAATTCACCCTAGGATAATTTTGATATTCCGAATCCAAAAATGAATTCCATTTTGAAAGATAAAATTTATAAAATTTCAAAAAGTGGGTATTACTATTCATAACGGCTAGTTTATATAACATATCATTGTTTAGCAAAACTCGGTACTGCGTACAACACACACTATCGTGGATGGTCGCGATTGCGTGTAATGCAAGCCAAGTCAGGGATGCGTCTAGTGAAAGCTCATTTTGGTGTATCATACAACACAAGCCATCAATGAAATAAAAAATAATATTTTTCATAAAATCTCGGGGTGTTACATTCTACCCCCTTAAAATGAATTTCTCCCTCGAAATTCTTCAGGGTTATAAATGGTTTACTACTCGAAAGTTTATTTAATATAAACCCACATCATAAAAAGGAATACCAAAACCAATATTTAAAAACTAAAGTATTAAATGTAACGGTTACCCAAATTAACTAATCACTAGGTTTCCACACAGGAGAACATAGTTGAAAATATGGATATGGAAAAGAAATCTTACCATCATGTTCTGATGGAGAGTGGTAGATAACATGGCTATGAAAAATACAACAATCACAAATCCATAGATTTGTATATGGTTCCTAAAATGGTCTTATACTTCATATATCATACCTCTTAATATAATAAAACTAGCTTCTACTAACCAGGGACTTCCTGTAGGCCAGTGGTAGGCGATAAAGGCTTGTCGCACTTCAGTTGGGGGTTCGATTCCCATAGACTTGTCCGACGCGACGGGTTGTCGCCTATCCTGCAGGTTGTCCTTTTTCTAAATCTACATTATTATATCAATCGATAAATAATATCAAAAAAATTCTAGCCTTAATCAATTCTACCTGATGTCCAACTTAATCCATTCCAACCTTTAAGCTTATCAAAAATACCTCTGTCCAATCTCATAGTGTAAAGAAAATGATTACTTGAGAGGTCACATAACAAGTACGTGAATACCATCATTTATCCCCCATATATCATATGATATATCTTGTTGGTCACATTCCAAACATTCAAAGGCCTTAATCATGTATTCTCTTGAAAAATGAATACCCATTGAACCTTAGTGAAAACATGAATGAAGTTAAAAGTTAACACTTTCCACATACCAAAATCCCCAAAATTCTATATACTCAAACCATGATATCACTTAGTCCTTATATCAATCATGTGCTCATGAATATTATCAAACAATTTATTTTCTCATTATCCATTCATTCTGCGCATGTCATCTGCTTTTCAAAATATTTGAATCACTTTTCATGGTTACCGGTACCATATTCTTATAGAAAACCACAATGGACCAATACACAGATATTTCATAATTCCACGATACTATAAATGAGATTCCATGATACTATTTTGAAATCCCATTACATAAACACTAAATCATTACACAACATCATGGTCATACTCAACATCACAAATAGTGATCGCATGTGACTTCCCTTTATCCTTTGCCTTAAGAGGTTACTCACGTTAATCATCATTAACCCTTTGATTAGGACATTGATTAGCATAATGCCCCATTTCCTTGCACTTGAAGAATTGAAGTGTTGGTGGTGCGTTCTCTGCATCCTTTTCATTATTCACCTCATTAGAAACCCTTTTTCCATTACATTGACACTCAGCTTCTCGATGACCTTCTTTTCCACACTTAAAAAATTTTCTAGTCCCTTTAAGACAATCTACACCATGCATCTTTCCAAAATTTGAGAATAACGAAACATTCATCTTATTTTCATCATGATTCTGAGATTTCTCCTTGAACTCCATCTTTCGTTTCTTGTCAAAACCATGAGATGGATATGTTACACTAACTTCCAATTCTACCTTGATAGCACAACACACAATTTCATCATAGCTACTGAAGTCTATTATAGCTAATTCACTTTGAAGACTTGGTTTTAAGCCACTGAAAAATCGATCAACTTTACTTTGAGGTTGGATGATAAATCCAGATGCATACCTTAAAAGTCTTGTAAAATTCACTTCGATATACCAACAGATTCATTATCCTTCTAATTAAGCTCAAGAAACTCCGTTTCCATCTTTGTTCGAAGAATAAAAAGGATGTACTTACTGAAAAACAAGTTCTTGAACTCGTCCCATTCCATGGATTCAATTTCATCTTGGGGCCTTGTATTATTAATTAGAGTCCACCACTGGTCTACTTAACCTTATAAATGGTAAACAACTAAAATGACCTTTTCATGTTCTAAACAGAAATGTATGGAAAATATCTTTTCAATGGTACTGATCCATTGTTCAGCAACAAGTGGATCAGAAGACCCATTAAAAGACAGTGGACGTTGTCTCATGAAGGACTCAATAGAATATTGTTCCCTTCTCTAATCATTTGGAAATCCAGAATGATTCATTGCTTGTGTAAGTATAGCAATAATATTTTTCACTCTATCTCCCATCACATTTGGTTGCTGGGGAGGAAAATCATTGCATTTTCCATTAAATTGATCAACACAGTTCCTTCAGGTTCCAGCCGTCGTCTAAAACCCAAAAAGAACAGTGTGAGAGGAAAAAATCATGCTAGGAAAATAACATAATAAAGGGGGAGTACCTTAAATATCTAACATCTTAGGTTTAATTATAATATAGTTACCATAATTCTAGGACTATAACCTATACTTATACTTAACCTTAGGGACATCCCTAGACATACCTTATAAATATCTCTAGGGATCTCACAAAAGTTTTCGCATCCTAGTTTCCAAAGGTTAACTAAACCTCCCTTTGATACCAACTATAGAGACCCAATTCTTGACGTACCTAGAAATTACATTACATTTGTGGAATACTTGATACATAACTAAAACAGACACCCAAGGACCACAATAGTTTATGTCTTTGGAAACTCAGAAAATAATCTTCTAATTGTGGTGAAAGATCTTCAACATCTCCCATAGAGATCTTCCACTTATGTTTTCATACCTAAATCCTTTCTATAAATCTTGGGGAAAAGAAAAAATTTAAAGGGTGAGCTAAAATGCTCAGTAAGGGTAAGCATAGAGAACATAAAACAATCCATAAACATTTGAATGCAAATACTTGAACATAAAATCTAAACATCAAAATCATGAGCAATGACATAAATCTTGGAAGTACACAAGGCATAGATCATAAAGGAACATTAGTCATGATAAACTAGCATGGTAATAAAACATGTAATTGTGGAATCCATTAAGCACATGTTATGATTTCTATAGTATCTAAGGCATTGCTGCCAAGACCATCTTAGTGGACAAAGTCTCATTCTGAATCGAGTTCAGTCATCGTTCCAGTCCTGTAACACTGGACCAGATTAACTTACCATTCCAGCAATGTCTATATGATGAGATAGAAATCTTTAACCAATTCATTGGAGGGAGATATAGGTCCTACCCATCTCATAATGAAATCATTCTTACTTGTGCCACAAAATAAACTTAAAACATTCATCATAACCCAAAAAATGTGTTTCATAAACATCGTCCCAAATGGATATTTCATCATAAGAAAATTGAAACCATGTAAATAATAGAGACATTATACTTGAAACATACACATATGAAAAAATTTCATCTTATATGGAAAATGGTTTTGATAAAACACATGAAATCAATTCTTGAGGAAAATATCCTTTCTTCTTCAAAATAATTTTTTTTCACAAAATTCCATGCAAATTTTAAAATTAAAGTATTTTGTTGAATATAGTCATAAAATAATGTTGAGTAAGCTTCATGAAAATGAGGCGTTATGAAACCCTAAAAATCCGTTCACGCCGTATAAGTTAAAAATAACATTCTCCTCGTACTTTTTTCGGAAAAGTCAAAAAGTACCACATATGGTAAACAAAAGCAAGATTCCTTCCATAACAAAAAGTAAAAGTCGAGATGGTTAAAAATGACTTTAAACATACATTTAAGAATATTAAACACTTTATGAAAACATTTTTATGGACATGGATGAAAAATATAACCCCAGTAAATAGTTACGAATAAGAAATCTCGGATAAAAATGAGATTGAAAAATTATCCCTTACCTTATGTCCACTATGCTTCGTATGTATCTGAACCTCATGTATAATGATTTAAATAATGTCATTTACTTATTAAAGAATCATATTCATTGTTATTATATAATATATGGTTCACTTAGGTATTTATATTACCTGTTCATTTGTCAATTCCATG
This sequence comes from Viscum album, assembly GCA_963277665.1. Taxonomy (NCBI): domain Eukaryota; kingdom Viridiplantae; phylum Streptophyta; class Magnoliopsida; order Santalales; family Viscaceae; genus Viscum; species Viscum album. The sequence goes on from OY728142.1 coordinate 454,364,195, forward strand.
TTAAAGTAGCGTTTTGTGTAAAATTGTTTCATTTATCGTACGTGCTTGGACTTGTTGTTCTTGATATTATTATTACTTATATCATGATTTACTTAATTCTAGAATTTAAAACATGATTTATATATATCATATATATTAAGTATATATATATATATAATATAGATAAATGAAATGAAACACACCGTTCATGGAGACGGTAGGCCATATGTACGCATGAACGCTATTTTCCTTTCTTTATTGACAGGAATGGAAGTAAGTAGATGACATATATATATATATATACACAAATTAATTAGATTAATTATGTCATATATTTCATTATTATTCATTATATATACTTTATAATCATTCTTGAATGGTTAATCATGGAGAATGAATCTCATCGCGTCATGGAGACGGCAGTCCGTACAAACGCACGAGCAATAATATCATTCCCATGATCATGGAATTGTATTTAAGTGTATGTATAATATTTTAGAATCAATATAACTTTACAATAATCATATATTTTTATTTATTTACACCATTATACCCATCTAAGTAAGGTGGTGGTCGAAAACAGATTACACCATGGCGTGGAGACGATATTCCGTATGTACGTACGCACGGTGATTTTGTTTTCCGTAGGATGGATAGATGGTGAAATAGGGTTGTTTCATACTTATAATAACATATCAGTATATGAGTGATACTTATGTTATTACTTCACAATGAAACAACTAAATAAGAAGATGTAGAAGGAGAAATAAAGTTGGAAGAATCGGTAACGGACATTACCTCTTCTTTGAAGCGCCTCTTCTTAACCTCCTCTTTGGACACTAAATATTGTCTTTGAAGAGAACCAGAACCTCTAAGATGTTTCTAGGGAAGTAGAGAAGAGATATATTCAGGGTTAGGCCGATCTTGAAGGCTTAAAGTGGTGTGAGGAGGAGAGGGAGGAGGTTCTCTTTTGTAAGGGAGGAGAGGGGAACCTTTGGAAAACTATAAATATTATTTTATTATAAAGTCATATTCGGTTTTAATAGCTCAAAATTGATTTATTTATAAGATAATATGGGGATGGGTAGAAATAATCTCATCAAATAGAATTTAGACAAGTTTAGGTTTCTATTTTAACCTTATCATTTAGATTTAACTTTAAGTTAGATAATTTAACTTTTACCGTGTCTTCTTGTTTTCTTACACTATAAGGTTAATAAGATTACTATAACAAGAAAAACTAACCCCAAGTTGTTTATTATATATATATATCTTTATCTAAGTAATTTGGCCGAATCTTAGATTTTTAGGAATAAAATATTAATTAATAATATAATATTTGTTTTAAAAACTATTTTATGTCAATTTTGACCCTATTTGGTAATTGATTTTTGTGAAAATAATAACAGAATGATTAGTTCAAAAAAGTTAAATAAATCAATAATAACATGTCATATTAACATATAAAATTAGTGGAATTCATAAAAAGTCTCAAATTACATTTATTTGAGTATTTATAACATCAATTATGTTAATATTTCATTAATAAGATAATATATGCACCATCATTGTGTCATAAGTAATTTAAATTATTTAATGTCTAAAAATTATAAATAAAATACCATTAGGTAGAAAATCTTTTTATATTTCTAATTAATATTTATAGTCTAATTTATCTTATTTATAACCCTATATTTAAAATGAGTTAGTTATTAAACTTTTATTTTCACTATTTTAACCCTTATTTAAATAAATTTATAATAAATGTCCTAATCTAATCCAACTGGACATAAATGGTCATATTTTATTCATAAGGTTGTTTTTGGTCGAATTACACTTATCCAATAGATTTAGGACATGTGTTAGGGTAATGATAATATCATTTTTACCCTTAATTACACTATTTACTTTTAATCGTGGTAAATAAAAGTAAAAAGTTACTATTCACCAAAAATTATTTTCATCTCATTAAACCACATTTTAGTCCTTGGCATTATCTATGTTTCTTGGATTTTTGAAATTCCACTCACAGAAGCGGTAAAATAATGTTTTATGTGAATTTCTAAATTCTCCTAGGAGGTGGGTAAAAGACGGTGAAAATTTCAATAAAATTTTTGTATATCTAAAATTATTATAAAATGACTCCAATGATTTACATTGAACTTATATAGGTATTATGTATCAATTTTGACATAAAATAAATTTAAATAAAATAAATAATTATTTAAATAAAAAGTCAGTTTTTAAATAGTAACTTAGTGTTTTCACCATTCATCAAAAATTGAATGTTTTCAGAAAAATACCAAAAATTCACCCTAGGCTAATTTTGATATTCCAAATCCAAAAATGAACTCTATTTTGAATGATAAAATTTATAAATTATTAAAAAGTGGGTATTACTATTCATAACGGCTAGTTTATATAACATCACATTATTTAGCGAAACTCGGTACTGCGTACAACACACGCTATCGTGGAAGGTCGCGATTGCGTGTAATGCAAGCCAAGTCAGGGATGCATGTAGTGCAAGCTCTTTTTGGTGCAGCGTACAACAAAAGAAATCAATTAAATTAAAAAGAATATTTCCCAAAAAATCTCGGGGTGCTACATTAATGTATAAGGGGATGTTATGTCCATTACCCATACCAAAATGGACTTGGGAAAACATCACTATGTATTTTCTCATAAGACTGCCCAAAATTTCAAAAGGGAACATTTCTATATGGGTTAAAGTAGATTTCCTTTCAAATTCATCAAACTTCCTCACTATAATAGAATATTTATATCTATATAACAATTCATGGATAAATATTGAAGAAATTAGTAAGGTTTCATGGAGTACCGATTTCCACTATGTATGATCACGATATGTGGTTTACATTTTAGTTATGGAGAAGTGTTCAATAATCTCTTGATAGAAAGTATTGTTTTAGCACTGTGTGTCATCCTTATATATATGGTCAATATAAGAACATAATTAAAACCCAATAGGATATATTTATATATATTTCTATATATATTAAATGTGTTTGTGATAAAAAAATTAATCTAGTTGTATTTTGATATAACAAAAGATTTCACATGAGTATTCATATGGCTCCTTATAAAGACTTATATAGAATTAAGTGTAGAGATATAATGTGATGGATTTTAATTAGAGATATAAATCTTTTTTGACCTAAGATAATTGAAAAAAAATTAAGATAAGTTTTGATCCATTTAACAACACATAAATGTGTCACAAAACTGCGAAAAACTTTTATGTTGATTATCACTGGTGTGATCTGAAATTTGATATTGGTGATAAGGTGTTTCTAATAATTACTCTATTGGAAAAGGATATGTGAGTTGTGAAGAATGGGAAACTATGACCTAATTATATTTATCTATTTGAAATTCTTTATTGTATTGGGATGGTATCCTATCGGTTGGTTCTTCTATCAAACCTCTAAGAAATGCACAATGTGTTCCATGTATTATTCCTAAGGTAGTATATACCTAACACTAAAAATTAATTAAACTAATATATTATACCATTTTACCATGATATTTTTTATGATTCGAATATAATAGTGATTTTATAATATATATAGAACTTTATATAAAATAAGATCACTCACATGGTTAAAAATCTGATTCCAAACTTCCTATTTGAGGAAGCTATGTGGAAACCTTTGGATGTAAGGAGGAAGAAGTATCCCTAATTGTTTATACTAAAGTGAATGAATTTTGAGGGTGAAATTAATTTTAAGGGGGGAAGAATGTATCATCCTTATATTTTAATAAATATTTTCTGATTATGTATAATTTATTCGATATCTTGCACTACACAAAACATTGAGTTCTAACAAACCATAATATTCTATTTATATTAATATTTAATATTATCGTTATGAAATAACCATTAAAATTGATAGCATGAATATAAATAAATAAATTTTAAATACTAATAATGTAACACCCCAAGCTTCCACGGTACGTTTCCCTTGGAATAATGCAATAGCTTAAATTCGACGCAACTTAGAGTTTTAACACACTATGACCAATAAAACTAGCCGTTATGAATAGTAATACCCATTTTCTTGAGATATTATATGTTTTATTTTTCAATATGGACTTCATTTTTTAATTAAAAATATCAAAATTAGCTTAGGGTGATTTTCTGGTAATTTTCAGAAAACTTTGAATTTTTGGTGAATAGTGAAAAACATTGTGTTATTGTTTAAAACCAAATTTTTATTTAAATAATTAGTTATATTATATTAATTTATTTTAGGTCAAAATAGATACATTATATGTATATATGTTCTATGTAATTCATTGGATTCATTTTATAACAAGATTATATATATATAATTTTATTGAACTTTTTACCGTATTTTACCCACTTTCTAGGAAAATTTAAAAATTTGCATAAAACCTAATTTTACTGCTTTAGTGAGTTGAATTTCAAAATTTGGGAGACACGATTGACATTAGTAAGTAAAATTTTTCTCAATAAGATGAAAATATTTTTGGGTGAATAGTAACATTTGACTTTTATTTACCACAGTTAAAAGTAACTTGGGTAATGAAGCATAAAAATGATATTATAATTACACTAACACATGTACTAATTATATTGGATAAGGTTAATTAGTCCAAGAAAACCTTATGTATAATATATGATCCTTTTGGTTCACTTGGATTAGATTATGACATTTATTATTATTTTATTTAAAGAAGAGTTAAAAGAGTTAAATTCAAAGTTTAATAACTAAACCATTTTTCATATAGATTTACACACAATATAAATTCGACTATTAATAATAATTAAAAATCTAATAATATTTCCTACATAATGATATTTTATTTATAATATTTATACATTAAATAATTTAATTTATTTATGACACAATGATGATGTAGTAATTAACTTAATAATGAAATATTAAAATAATTGATATTATAAATATCTAGATAATTGTAAATTGAGAATTATGATGAATTAAACTAATTTTATAGGTTAATATTACATTTTTAGGGTTGATTAAATAAATTTGTTTTGAAGTGATAATGTTTTTATGGCTTATTGAAAAGTCAAATACTAAATAGTGTCAAATTGATATGATTGAGTTTTTAAAACAAAAACTATATCATGAATTGATATATTATTCCTAAAAATATAAGGTTCGGTAAAAGGACTTAGATAAGGTTATATATATTAATGATAAACCACATGAGGTTCATTTGTCTTGTTTTAGTAAGTTTGGTAACCATATAATATAAAAATATAAAGAGACATGGTAAATGTCGAACTATTTAACGAAGAGTTAAATCTAAAATATATGGTTAATATGGTGATCTAAACCTATTCAAAACCTATTGGTTGCGAGGTTTTTGACCCATACCCACCTCATAATAGAAATAATTTATTTTTTAAGCATTAGAAACCGAAAATTATTTTATTATAAAATAATATTTCAAGATTTTCCTAAAGTGACCCTCACCTATCTTATAAAAGGGTACTTCCCCTTCTCTAAATTTCACACCTCCAAAGCCATTTTTCAAGGTGAAAACCTACCCAAATATACTCTCATATTTCTTCACTTCATCCTAGAGTCCTTTCATAGGTACGAAAGCCAACCTATGGAGCCCTTTTGATCAAATCAAAAGGAAGAACCTGAAGAAGAGGTAAATATTTCATCACCTCTTTCTAGTTCTTTTCTTCTTACACTTCCTCTTTATTCATTGTTTACATTATAAAATAAAAACTCCAATATATTCTGTATACTGTGATGATATTATAAAAATTTTACAACTATATTCACTATTCCATCCATCATATGAATCACAAAGTCATCATACATGCGTACGTAGGCTTACCGTCTCTACGTCGTGGTGTAGTTTGTTATTCAAACACTTTACTATTTGGATGGGTATAATAATAAGTATAACTGATGTAAATAATAAATATAACATTTTAATGATTCTATATATATTATATAACATCCAATTACATATGATTTCACCATCAACATAATGATATTGTCACTCATGCGTACGTACGGATTACCGTCTCCACGAACGCGATGAGATTCATTCCCCATCGTAATGATTCTAGAATAATTTTCATTTTATGATTAAAAATAATGTTTATAAACATAATATAATTATGTATATGAATAAAATACATCCTATCCATAACAAAAATGACTTACGTAACCATGCATATAATAAAAAACGAAATAGTTAACACCCAAAACGATGATACTACTAAAATATCATTAATAAAGAAATATTGTAAGATCATATATGATATCATATTTACATATATGATTTATCTATAATTTAGTAAAAATGTTTTATCTGTTATACAAGAGGTTAACATACCATCTACTAAGTAAAAGTACAAGATAAATGTTAATTTTACAATCTCTTTATTATCCGAGGTTGTTTTAACATAAATATCTACTAGGACCTAGTTATAATCCACATCCTTGTTTGTCAAAAATGTATTTCAAAACATTTTTACCATTTACTAGACTATAGTTTTAAGTCAATTATACCCTTTTTTGAATTTTTATAAAATGGTCTGAAAAGAATCTTTCCGTCATTTTTCAAACAACGTACTTTATGACCTTTTCGAAAAAATTAAGGTAAGAAAGTTTTTTTGACTTATACACTGGGAGTGGCTATTTTACAGAGTTATATCATCATCAAAGCTTCCCATATGAGATTATAAGAATATTTTCAAAATAAATTTTTTCTTTTATAGTTATGTTACTTTTAAATGATTTCAAAATAGAAAGAGATATTTATTTCAAATAGTTTTCATTTCATCTATGTCAATATAATTTGATAGATTTTAAACTTGTTTTAAGTTGATTTATGATGATACAAATCTTCCATATTGAATTTAAGGTTTTGTGGTATGTTTGAGTGTGGATGTGTTATTTTAACACCATTTATAGTTTATGGATGAATTATTAACATTTCATATTCTAGTTTTAATACGAATGATTATGTTATGTTTAAACCTTCTCATATGAGGAATGCATTGGACTTAGTAAGTGATGGGTGGAGACCTCTATGTCTCCTAGATGAATTCGTAGGTCTCATTAATGAACTAGTGTCTTGGCATAATTCCTTGTCAAAATCTTATTTTTAGTCTTGGCACAAAAGGCTTTGACAATGTGGTTATGAAGTCTGTAATTATGCATTCCATCATTATGAAATTAGAAATTGATATTTCATGTATTTATTCGACTAGTATAAATATCCATATGAATAAGTAAAGGGAATTATATGATTTATATTGGCCATATTATGCATAAGTTTATGTTTTATTCTTATACATTACCATATATGTTTATGTCTATTTATGAATGTTTCCATTATATTGTTATCCTTACTGAGCATCTGATCTCACCCATTTCTATGTTTTATTTTCCAAGGATGTGAAGAAGTATTTTATTGTTGACTTGCAGGGATATGATAAGGGATATAAGTGTGTTCAATGGAGAAAAAATTTTGTTGTTGTTTTTATCTAACGATGTAAAGTAAAACTTATATATGTATCTAGTACTTCCAAGGATACTAAACTAATTGGTATTTCGAGACATGATTCCCTGTATCATGCCAATGTTATGTAATAATGCATCGATTTTGGGTAACTAGGGTCGGGGAATTACAGTTGGTATCAATGGAAGTTTATTACAAACCTTAGAAACTAGATTTAGAAAAAACTCTGATTAGAGAACGTTACCCTAAGATTGATTTTGAGGATTAATATAGAATAACTTCCTGGAATTTTTGTAATGTATAGATTTTGTGAATTGTACAAGCAATACATCCATTTCTAGACATGAGATTGTAGAAGAGGCTCTGGAACAGATGTACCTATGAGTGAAAACTCCAACAAGGAGTTTTGGGCTTGACCCACGGTATCCTGGTACATGACAACAGGCTTTGCTGCACTCTTGGTTATGACACTCCCGGGGGATATGCTTAGGATAATTCACATTTTCTTCACAAAAAATTTAGACGAATTTTTTAGTATATAACTCCTCAAAGAAAACATTTTTTATGATTGTGAATTATATCCATAAATTGTTCAATTTATGTTAAGTGTTTTACTAGTTTGGAATTGTGTATCGTGATTCATAAACAAATATACTACATTCCATTGTTCAGAAATGGTGCATAGTGGAAGGAATGGAAACCCTATTAATTCTCGTAATATATGTATGGATTTCCCTCCTACTCAAGATAACTATAGTGGAGCTGATGATGCAACTGGTGATGATCATATTATCACCATACCGGGACAACTCACTCAGGTTATGAATAATAACCTTACCCGTATGGGGCACCCTGATCCACAATGTGGAGGATCAATGTTAGATAGCTTCATGAGGCAAAAACCACCAACATTCAATGATAGTACCAATCCATTATTAGCTGAGTAATGGATAAATTCCATAGAGAAAATATTTCATGCTTTGGGGAGTAGCAAAACAGAAAAAGTTGTTAGGGTAGATTATTGCCTCACGGTAGATGCAGATCAATGGTGGTCAGTAATCAAAAACAAAAAGGAAGATGAAGAAGTATCGAAAACGGAATGGAGAGAGTTTAAAGAGATTTTCTTAGAAAAAAACATTCCTCATGACCATCGAGTGGATATAGAAGGACAATTTCTAAGTCTGAGGCAAAAAGACGATGATAATGTCACAAAGTATGAGGCTAAATTTACAAGGTTAGAAAGGCATTCAGAAAATTATATTTGTAACCCAAAAAGTATGATTGATTGATTCTTTGATGGGTTAAATCCATTTACCAGTCGATCATTAGTCTCACAATCCTTTTCATCATACGAAGATATAGTCTCATGCACTATCAAGACAGAAAAGGAATTCTCTATGTCTGTTGACATCAAAGAAAAGCATGAGATGAAGAGATCTGCTGATCACTCTGGAAATGGAAATATGGGGAAGAAGGGAAATGTTGAATATCCACCCCACAGTAAATGTGGGAAGAAACACCATGGTACTTTCCTGAAGGGAATGGGAGTTTGTTATATGTGTGGTGAAAAGGCCAACAAGATTGTGTTTGCAAGGGATTGAAAGAGGCTGTGAATGTTGAATTCTACAATTATAGAGAAAAGGGAAAGTTCAAAAATGAATTTCCTAAGCTCCAAGGGAACTTACCTTAGAAAATCCAAGGGAGAAAGGCCAAGATTATGAAATCATTACTGCTGAGGTTGAAGCACCGAAAGACGTGGTGGTAGGTAATTTAATGGTTTCATTAAGTTTATCCAATTACTTAATAGATTCTAGATCATTGCATTGTTTCATATCTTCCGAGTATTATAAGAAAATTAGATATTTCCACTTTGACTTAACAAGGGAGTTATCAGTCAAAACTCCTAAGGGAAGTATCATCGTAACAATGTTTTGTAAATCAATTCCCATTAGGGCATATAAATGTTCTTTATCTGCTGATCTCATCATTATAACCATGATTAAATTTTATAAATTCTTTGTAAAGGATTTTATTTTATACCATGATGCAAAATTTATTTTAAGAATATGGAGGTTACAATTTTTGATGATGATAAGGAGAACCTTATCTTTAGAGAAAAAACATCACCATCTGATTCTTATCTAGATCGACCCCCAGTATCTCTACTAAATTCAATTATTGTGGAGGAAGAGAATGAAATAATTATGGGTGAGGAAAACAATATTCAAATAGGGGATGTACCATGTGTTCAAGAATATGTTGATTTGTTTCCCGAGGATTTACCTGAACAACCTCCAGAATGAGAAATTGAGTTTTCCATTGATTTAATTCCTGATTCAAGGCCCATATTGATGACCCCGTATAGAATGGACAATATGGAATTATTGGAACAAAAGAAACAACTGGAGGAATTGAGTAGTATGGGATTTATTCACCCTAGTGTTTCTCCATGGGGAGCCCCTTTCCTTTTTGTTAATAAAAAAGACGGATCTATGAGGTTTTGCATTGACTATAGGGAGATCAATGCTATAACAATAAAGAACATGTATCCCCTACCTCGCATTGATGATTTATTCATCCAACTTCATAGAGCTCAATATTTTTCAAAAATTGACCTTCGATCTAGATATCATATGTTGTGTGTGAAAAAGGAAGACTTTCCAAAAAAACATTTCGAACCAGGTAAGAGCATTACGAGTTTATAATAATGCATTTTTCATGGACTAATGTACCCTCTATCTTCATATATCTAATGAATATAGTTTTCAAGGAATATATTGATGAATTTGTAGTGGTATTTATTAATGATATCTTGGTATATTAAAAAATCTACAATGATCATGAAAATCACTTGTGCGCAATTATAAAAACCCTCAGAAGAAATAAATTATACGAGAAGTTTAGAAAGTGTGAATTCTGGATTCAAAAGATTTATTTTATTGGCCAAATTGTCTCTAAGGATGGAATCTCTGTTGATCCTTCAATGACCATGGAAATCCATGAATAGCAAGCACTGACGAGTATAACTGAGGTATGCAGATTTATTGGTTTAGTAGGTTATTATCGACATTTCATCCAAAATTTTGCCAATTTGGCTAACCTATTAACCAAGCCCACATGTAAAGGGGTTAAATTTTTTTTGACAAAAAGATTGTGAAGAATTTTTTGAAGATCTAAAGAGAGGATTAGTCAACTATCTTATCTTGACTCTACCATAAGGGAATGATGGGTTTGTTTTTTGTTGTGATGCTTCAAAAAAATGACTTGGTTGTGACCTTATGCAGAATGATAGAGTTATGGCCTATGCATCCTAACATATAAAAAATCATCAGCAAAACTATCCCACTCATGATCATGAGTTAGCATCTTTAATCTTTTCTCTGAAGACATGGAGACACTATCTCTATGGTGAAAAATGTGAGATTTATACTGATCACAAGAGTTTGAAGTATATTTTCTCACAAAATGTACTTCACATGGGGAAAACGTGATGGATTGAACTACTTAGGGATTGTGATTGCACAATACACTACCACCCGGGGAAGGAAAATAAGGTGGAAAATGCTTTGAGTAGAAAAGATCATGGAGTTTTGAACAAGATGAGAGTTGAAAGGGATTCTATTTTCAATGATCTAGTAAATATAGATATGAGAATAACCATGGAAGGTGTAACATAAATACTTTTTCGAATGGTTGTTAAACCATATTTACTATAAAGGATAAAAATTTATCAGACTAATGATGAGGAGTTTCAAAAGAAGATTAATGATATGAATGATGGGAGATTGACTGACTTCATATATGAATATGGAATTTTAAAATTTGGGAAGAGACTTTGTGTTCCAAACATACATGATCTAAAAATAGAATTGTTGGATGATGCCCATAGAACCAATTTCTCTATGAACCATGGGAGCTCCAAGATGTACAGAGATTTGAAGGAACATTTTTGGTTGGACAACATGAAGAGGGAGATTACTGATTTTGTATCAAGATGTATGGTTTTTCCATAAGTGAAATCTGGAAGGCAACAGCCTGGAGGAGTCATGCAACCTCTTCCCATACCTGAGTGGAAATGGGATAATATTATGATGGACTTTTTCATGGGTCTACCAAATATTCTTAGAAGGAATGATGTAATATGGGTCATTGTTGATCATCATACCAAGTCAGCACATTTTCTTGCTACAAGAGAAGATTTTCCACTTGAAAGTCTAGCAAGACTATATATTAATAAAGTTCTAAGACTCCATGGTGTATCCCTATCGATTGTTTCGGATCTAAATCCCCATTTTACATCAAGATTTTGGAAAATTCTTTAGAAGGCCTCGGATACTGAACTTCGTTTGAGCACTGCCTACCACTTTGAAACCAATGGACAATCAGAACAGACTATTCAAACCTTAGAAGACATGCTGAGATCTTGCTCACTTGACTTTCAAAGTATGTGGGATCAATATTTACCTCTGGTAGAATTTTCCTATAACAACAGCTTCATTCAAGTGTTCAGATAGCATCATAAGAAGCATTATATGGGAAGATATTTCATACACCAACTTGTTGGGATTATGTTTGGTGAAAGAAAACACATAAGGCCCGAACTTGTTGAGGAAACAATGGAAAGGGTGAAGGTTATCCAAACCCACATCAAAGAATCTCAATGTAGGCAAAAGATCTATGCTGATAATCGGAGGAAGGATTTGGAATTTCAAGTTGAAGAACACTTTTTCTTGAAGGTATCGCAATGGAAGGGTTTTATATGATTCGGTAATAAGGTTAAATTGAGTCCCAGGTACATTGGACCATTGGAAATTCTAGAATGAATTGGGGTTATAGATTACCATTTGGCAATGCCGCCAAGTCTCTCCAATGTTCATGATGTGTTCCATGTATCACTATTGAGAAAATACATGCCTGGCCCAATGCAGGTACTCACCTATGAAGAAATTGAACTAGAACCATATATGTCTTATTGTGAAGAGCCTATCAAGATTCTTTATATAATAGAACAAGTGCTGAGAAACCAGACGACTCGTCTGGTAAAAGATATATGGAGAAACCATAAGATGGAAGAGGAAACGTGGGAATCCGAGGAACTTATGATGAAGAACCACATGAATCTTTTTATGCAGGGATATTCTAGAAATTTCAAGGATTAAATTATTTTAAGGAGGGGAGAATGAACACCCAAAGCTTCCAAGGTATGTTTCCCTTTGAACAATGTAGTAGCTTGCATTGTACGCATCTTGGAGTTTTAACACACCATGGCTAATAAAACTAACCATTATGAACAGTAATACCCACTTTTTAAAATTTTATATATTTTATTTTTTAAAATGGACTTCATTTTTTAATTCATAATATCGAAATTATCTTAGGGTGAATTTTTGGTATTTTTTTGAAAACTTTCAATTTTTGATGAATAGTGAAAAACACTGCGTTATTGTTTAAAACCAAATTTTTTATTTAAATAATTAGTTATATAATTTTAATTTTTTTAGTTAAAACTATATAAGAAACACCTATATATGTTCAATGTATTTCATTAGAGTCATTTTATAACAAGTTTAGATATATAATTTTTTTGAGGTTTTTACCTTCTTTTACCCACCTTCTAGGAGCATTTAGAAATTTGCATAAAACATAATTTAACCTCTTCTGTGAGTTCAATTTAAAAAATCCAAGGGAAATGGTTTACATCAGTAATTAAAATGTTGTTCAATATGATGAAAATAATTTTTTTGTCAATAGTGATTTTTGACTTTTATTTACCACGATTAAAAGTAAATTGGGTAATTAAGGGTAAAAATGATATTATAATTACCCTAAAACATGTATTAATTCCATTGGATATATGTAATTCTACCAAAACAAAATTATGAATAAAATATGACCCTTTTTTTCCACTTGGATTAGATTAGAGCATTTATTATTATTTTATTTAAAGATGAGTTAAAAGAGTTAAAATCAATGTTTAATAAATAAACGATTTTTAATATAGGTTTACATACAATATAAATTCTACTATAAATATTCATTAAAAATATAAAAATATTTCATACATAATTTTATTTTATTTATAATTTGTAGACATTAAATTATTTAATTTATTTATGACATAATGATGATGTAGTAATTACCTTAATACTAAAATATTAAAATAATTGATATTATAAATATCCAAATAAATTTAAATTTGGACTTAAAATAAATGAAACTAATTTTATAGGTTAATATGACATGTTAGGGTTTATGAAATAAATTTTATTTAAATTTATAATGTTTTTACGGCTTTTAAAAAATTCAAATACTAAATAGTGTTGAAATTGACAGAATTGAGTTTTTAAAACAAATTATATATTATTAATTGATATAATATTCTTAAAAATATAATTTTAGGCCAAAGGACTTAAGTAAGGTTATATATATTAATAATTAACCACATGGGGTTCCCATGGATTGTTATAGTATGCTAATTAACCATATAATATAAAAATACCAAGAGACATGTTAAATGTCAAACAATTTAAGTTAGAGGTAAATCTAAAGAATAAGGTTAATATCATGACTTAAACCTGTAAAAACATATTGGTTGAGAGGTATTACACTCATCCCCACCATATCTTAAAAATAAATCATTTTGGAGCCATTATAAACCAAAAATTATTTTATTATAAAATAATATTACAAACTTTTTGTAAAGTGACCCTCATCTCTCTTATAAAAGGGTACTTCCCCTTCTCTTAATTTCACACCTCCAAATCCATTTGGCTTATCCAAACCCTACCAAAATATCATCCCACATTTCCTCCCTTCATCTTAGAGGCCTTCCGTTTTTCATAAATCCAACCTAAGGAGCCCTTTTGATCAAATAAAAAGGAAGAACCTGAAGAACAGGTAAATATTTCATCACCTCTTTCAAGTTCTTTTCTTCTTCCACTTCCTCTTTCTTTGTTGTTTCCATTATAAAATAATAAATCCAGTATATTATATATAATGTGATGTTATTATAAAAATTTTAAAACTATATTCATTATTCTATCCATCATATGAATCACAAAGTCACCAAATATGCATACGTACATCTTACTGTCTCCACGTCGTGGTGTAGTTGGTTATTCAAACACATCATTATTTAGATGGGTATAATAATGAGTATAACTGATGTAAATAATAAATATAACATTTTAATGATTCTTTATATATGATATACCATTCCATTACATATGATTTCACCATCAATATAATGACATTGTCACTCGTGCATATGTACGGATTACCGAATGCACGAACGCGATGAGATTCATTCCCCCCCGTAATCATTCAAGAATAATTTTACTTTTATGAATAATAATAATGTTTATGAACATAATAACATTCTGTGTATGAATAAAATATATCCTTTTTATTAAAAACATGACTTACGTAACCAAGCATATAAAGGAAAACGAATCACTTAACACCCGAAACGATGATACTACTAAAATATTATTAACAAAGAAATATTATAAGATCATATATGATATCATATTTATGTATATGATTCTTGTATAATTTAATTACAATTTTTTTACTATTATACTGGAGGTTATCATACCATCAACTATGGAAAATTACAAGGTAAGGGTTTATTTCACAATCTTTTTATTATCTGAGGTTGTTTTTTTATAAGTATCAATTCAGACGTCTTTATCATCCACATCCATGTTTCTTAAAAATGTATTTCAAAACATTTTTACTATTTACTAGACTATGGTTTATATTCATTTATACCCTTGTATGAGTTTTTATAAAATGGGTTGAAAAGAATCTTTCTGTCATTTTCCAAACAAGGCCCTTTATGACGTTTTCAACAAAATTAAGGTAAGTATGTTTTTCTAACTTATACGTTGGGTGTGGCTATTTTCTTCCATTATATCATAGTCTAAGCTTCCCATACAAGCTTATAATAAAAATATCAAAATAAATGTTTTATTTTATTATAATGTAACTTTTAAATGATTTCAAAATAGAAAGAAGTATTTATTTCAAATAGTTTTCATTTCATCTATGTCAACTTTCTTTGATGGATTTTTAACATGTTTGAAGTTGATTTATTATGATAAAAATCTTCATATTTCATTGAAGGTTTTGTGATATGTTTGACTATGGATGTTTTATTTTAGAACCATTCATGGTTTATGGAAAAAGTATTGAAATTTCATATGCTAGTTTTAATATAAAAGTTTATGTTATCTTTAAAACTTTTCATAGGAGGAATGTATTGGACTTAATAAGTGATGGGTGGAGCCCGTTATAGATTCTCGATGAATCGGTAGGTCTTATGAGACAAAATAGTGTCTTGGAATAAGGTCTTGACTATGTGGTTATTAAGTCTGACATTATGCATTCCATCATTATAAAATTGGCTATTCATATTGCATGTGATTATTCGACTTGTTAAATATCCATGTGAATAAGTAAATGGAATTATTTGATTTATATTGTCCATATTTTAAAGAAGACTATTTTTAAAGGGCTCATGTTTTAGTCTTATACATTGCCTTAAATGTTTATACTTATTTATGAAAGTTTCTGCTATATTTTTATCCTTACTGAGCATTTGAGCTCATCTTTTTTTATGTTTTATTTTTCCCAAGATGTGAAGAAGTATTTTAGGGTTGAACTATAGGGATTGGATAAGAGATATAAGTGTTTTCAATGGAGACAAAATTTTGTGGTTGTTTTTATCTCATGATGTAATGTAGAACTTATGTATGTATCTAGTACTTTCAAGGCTACTAAACTAATTGGTCTTTCGGGACATTATTCCTTGTATCATGCAAATGTTATATAATAATACACCAACTCTGGGTAACTAGGTTCGGGTCATTAAAATTAATAATGGATCTATAGAAATAAAATATACTGATAAAAAACTACTCAATTATAGGTAAAGTCTTTATATGTTTTGAAATTACAATTTCCTCAAAAAAAAAATAATTTTATTTATATTTTTGAACATATAATACACGAAATTTTTAATTTTTTTAAATTTTTTAGATAAAATTAACTTATTTTTTATAATAAACATATAAAAATTAATTGTGGGAGTGTTTTGTTGAATTTTATGACAAATTTAATTTTTTGATGAATACTAAAAAATAATAATTTTTATTGAAAACTGCATTTTATTTAAAAGAATCTATATGATTATTTTTTTAATATTTTTTTAAAAGAAAAATTATAAAAAAAAATTATAATTAAACTAATATAGGTTATTGGAATGAATTTATATTTGAATTTTAAAATGAAAACCTTGTTATACTTTTGAAGGTTTTCATAAAAAAAAACTTTTGCTGCCATTATGAGTTTCATTTTAAATTAAAAATTTACAATATTGTGAATTCAATTTGTAAACAATGAATTAAATTTTTGTAATCATCATAATTAATCTTATATAAGATGTTAGATTTATTTTTTTCTCATAATTAATAGTATAAATAGTAAAAAATAATTACTATATTTAATATTAAAAAAGAGTTTAATAGTGAATTAAACTAATAATAGAAGTGATTAAAATGAATGTAAAATTGTATAATTTTATTTTAGGAGAAAATTTAGACCTTATATCTTATATTATTTTTGAAAATATTATATTTTTCATCTTTGTGGAATGATAAAAATTGGGGTGGAATTCGTTCTTTTCCAAAATTACAAGTGTTCCCTATCGTCTACTTATAAAAGGCCACCCCACTTATATAATTTACACAAATACAAAACACATTTATGAAGCTAATATATGACAAAATAAATTACCTACTTCACTTAAATTTTTTTATAATACTTTTTTTTTTCTGAAATCCAAACATGGAAGGATTTGGGGGAAAACCAAAAGAAGTTTTCAGATGTAGTGGTAATGCCCTTAACCAAGAATTTTATTTCTTCTGCAAAACAATTGAAATATTATTAATAAATGATTATATAATAACATAAGTATCTTATAATGAGATTTTTTATTTTAAATACATGTCCTAAACCATATCCTCCCCCATCTAATGGGGAAAAATAGTTTATCATGTGTACAACAGACTACCACATCCCAAACCGTCAAAATTCATCTTCCATCACCGCTTGTCATGGATGGATATTATTATTTATATAATGGATTTATATTTTATTTATGATAATATTATACTTATTTAAATATAATATCTTATATTCCTTTTAATTAAAATTCCATAGAGAATACGATAATGTTTTTCATGTGTACGACAGACGACCACCTCATGAAGCGATGTTTTTCATTTTCCACTAATGATTTCCATGGAAGGTAATAAAGATAATATTAATAAATATATATGATATATATAAAATAAATAATATTATTTAAAGTTAACATATTATTTACCATTCTTTCGTTTCATCCATTAAAAAATGGAAACAACGTTCATGCGTACATATAACCTACTTTATCCAGGAATGATTTATTTCATTTAATATATCTATCATATATAGATTACTATAACTAAAAATATAATAAAAATATATAATATTTATTTCATGTTTAAAATTATATATATTTTGGAACCGTGATTAAATTTAAAGGATTGAAAATACCAAAGCGAAACTTACACAAAAAACCAAGATGTTATTACTTGAAACAAGATATTTAACAATTAATTATTTATAAAGATGTAAAGAAAAGTCACAGGTAAATAATATATGGTATGAAAAATATTATTATGGATCTCTAAAATAATTATTATAAAATAAGATTCATTTTACAGAAGTTAGAAATGTGCATTATGGAAATTGAGACTTAAGGTAAGGTATTGTTGTCTCAAATTTCCTTCTTTTGGACAAAATATATTTTGTGCAACTATCTTATTTTATGATTTGTATTTACTTACCTTTTTCATGTTATATCATAAATATTAATATTTTTATGATATTTAATGTTTCCTATGATTTTTATATCTAATGGTACTTATGATTAAAAATATACCAAAGTGGAAAAGATTTTATATTAAAATCTCATCATTTATTGGTATTATTTATGATAAGGATTCTATTATATAACAATTATGATACATATCTCAAAATACTCATGAATTTTATTATCATATGTTTATTTCATGAGAGGAAATTTTTTCCATTCATTTTTATCTATTTACATATTAAAGGTTTCAAGAGAATGTATTTATGAAAAAAATCATTATTTTTCTGTTTTGTTTAAGATTATTTTTCATCCATGTCCTAGTTTTTAAAAAACTATTAAATATGTTTTTAAAAATAAACTATTATTTTTTAACGTGATTTATAACATTTTTTTAATTTTTTTTATAAAAAGTAATATTATTAAATTTTCTTATTGTGGTTCATTCGATGTTTTCTAAAAATATGGAAGGAATCATTGTTTTAATGTGTATAACATTAACAAAATTTCCTTCCATGTTGAACAATCAATGTTTTAAATCCTAAATTACAATTTTACAACATTATTTTAAAATAAATTTTTCTTTTAATATTAGGTATGTTTTTATATTTCAAAGAAGTTTTTTTGAAAAAGGAACAAATATTTTTTTTGAAGAATGTTTTAACATTTTTATGGAATTTATATTAATCAATGAAAAAAACCATTCATATTGGTTATTTTTTACTAAGGATATGATACATTTGTATCATTCTTGTTATTTCTCTATATGGTTTATTATTATGATATAGATATGTTTATGAAACCCATTTATTTTTATTGGGTTTTATAATGATGTATTATATATGAAACCCATTTGTTTTCCATGGGTTATGTTATGGAGAGACATATATGAAACACATGTTATTTCCATGGGTTATTGTATAATGTAATGCTTACGAGACCCATTTATTTTCTTGTGTTTTGATATATTGAATTTTTATTACCTTGTGGCACACATTTTTTATGATTTTCATTATATTATGTGTGGGAGCTATATCTCCCTCCAATTCATTGGGTAAATATTTAAATTTTATGAGATAAATATGAATGGAATGGGGAGTGAATTCAATTTATTAAGTTAGTTTTACCATTATGATAGTCTTGAGAGTGAATTATAACTACTATGATGCATTGGGGAGTAAACCCATTTTACCTTAAATATACATGGAAATGATCCTTTTATACTATGTAAATGGTTTATTTTTTTTATCTGTGTTCTATCATTCCATTTCTTAAGCCATTTTTATAATCTAATGACTTATGGTATTTTATTCCCTTATGGTTCATGTCTTATGAACTGCCAATATTTATTCCCTGACCCATTATTATTATATTTAATATCAAGTTTATGGTTTTCAAATGTTATTCTCATTTATGCTTACACTTATTGTTGTGTTATGTTTACGTATCTCTCTTTTTTACGCTTACTGAGAATCTACGCTAAACTTTTCTTATGTTTCCTTTCCCCATGTTATGATTAAATATATTATGTATAATTATTCTATGAAGGGTTATAATTAAGAAAAACATAGTGGGAGATGATGTAGTTCATATATGAATACTTTTTTTCATTTTAATGTTTCCAATGGAATTGTACCTTTAAGATCATCATGCGTGTGATTGTGTAATGTAATGAATGTTTATAATAAAAGATGTAATATATATGTATGAAAAGACTGCGATTTTATACCAAAGGTTACAAAATATATTATAAATATTTATCATATTAAAAATGGTCAAGGATTCAATAATTAACAAAAGGAAAATAGTGGATTGGAAGGGTTGGGGAGAGGTCATTTTATAAGTGGATTTAAGTGACATTTTTATAATTTCCCATTAATTAATTGTTATGGAAGGTCATTCTAAGATGGATATTTTACACATAAGTGAAAAAATGCGGAATTTTATATCCTAAATTATCTAGTTTTATATTTATTTTTATATTTTTTATATATCACTTGAAACATATAAAATATTTTATAGTTTCTATAGTTCACCAATATCATGCACTATTCACCCCAATAACATATTTTTGGCCTAAAAAACTGTAATTGGGCCTATAAAATAATTTTTAAATGTTTAATAAAAAATAAAATATATTTAATCTAATTCTACATCTAAAAATGATAAATTTAATAGTTCAATTGAAAATATAAAATATTTAGATAAACTGTCTATTTAGAAAAAAGAACATTAGAAATTTAAGTGTTCTTAATACAATTTCATATAAACTATTAACCAATGGAGTTCAAGTTTATTCATTTATAAAACTAATAATTTAATTATAATATTCATCTAAAATTGATAAATTTAATTTATAAGGTTTAAAATAAAAAAATTAAAAAATAATTCTTTGAAAAATATCGCCATTTATTATTAAATGATTTTAGTCGCATCCCCATAAAATTAAATTTATACCTTCCAGAAAATAAATTTTATCAATATATATCTCATTAAATTTTATATATATATCAATGAATTATTTTATAAAATAATAATAATAATAATAATAACAACAATAATATGCAAAAAATAAAAAAATAAAAAATTTTCTTTAAATATTATCTATTTTACTTCATTCTTGAATTATTTAATATGTGTGGATTTTATAACCCTGAATTTATTAAAAAAATTATATAACTTTTAAAAACCTATTGGTTATATGTATATCCAAAGAATACATATCCAATGATCATATATTATATGACCAAATTTCTTTCCTATATATATCCAGACATTCATCTCTAGAGTCATTCAACCTATTCGTTAACTTCATTATCAAAATATATATTATATATTTAATGTTTATATATCCTTACATTATTATAATTAGTGATATAAATTTCAATGAAAACCACTTGGTTATGTATTTATTATTCATGTTATTTTTTTTACTTGTGGTTTCATTTTACATATAATTTTCTTAATGAAGTTTTATATTGTATTCTCATCATGTATTATTTTTTAACATGAATTGTAATATTTTATTTCAACAAAAAATTTCATAATTCATTTTTATTTGGTTTTATGTGTGAAATAATATCTAAAACTCTGTATTAAAAAAATATTTACAAAATTCACGGGGTATGACATTGTACCCCATTTAAAAAAATTTATCCCTCGAAATTTAATTATTATGATGGGAATAGACCAGATTAATTTTTCCTTTTTACATATTTGGGTTTGACATTTAACCATATGAGTAGTCATATTTCACAGTACTTTATCTTTGTGAAAAAATATTTTTATCAGTTGTTCCCCTTAAGATAGATCATAATCTATTGATATTATCTCTAAGTTCAGTACATGTGAAGCGTTAGTTAGGTACTTTATGAAAAGTGATAAATGTTACACATCAATAAATTAGGATATGTTTGGTGAATGTTCAAAATGATAAGATATCACCCCTACATGATCTAATATTTGTAAGGGTATGATTTATATAGATATGAACATTCTATTATTCTCAAATATAAGGACCCTCTTCTTCAGTGATATTGAAAGGAATACATTGTCTCCAACTTCAATGTAATGATATCCTCAATTATTATCAGCGAAGATCATTTTTTTGTATTTGGGATGTTTTAATGGGACAATTTTTAATCTTCTATGACATATATTGGGGAATATTTGGTCCCCATATATTATTAGCTCCATCTTCGTCACGAAATTTTAGAGTTCTTCAATTTTTCCCAAATAGATCCTCCTATGGTTCCATTTGAATTAGAGATTAGAAACTATTTATTATGTGATAACTATATTAGAGGAAGTTATTGATTCCAATATATTTTTAAATCAATTGAACATGATATCATTATATCCTACAATGTTGGAATAATTCTTTTCTGATTGACAATTAGTCTAATTATGATAATACATGATAAATGCCAACTTTGATTCTATTGTATATTAAATAAAACTCTATAACATAGAGGTAAACCAAAGATCATGATGAGATATAATCTAATGTGGTACGTTATATAGCCTTAAACATTCCTTTATATTTATATTGCTATTTTTATCCAGGGATAAATCTTCTAGAATAGAAATTAAATTCACTAATTTCATAAGGAGATCAACTATAACACAAATGGAATAATGACATTAGATATCTTGGGCAGTCATATAGAAAAATTCATGGTAAGGTTCTCCCATTTCAATTTGAATATTGATAATAGTTAAATATACCCTTATACTTAAATATGTCTATATTAACGTATATAAATGAAAAGGATAGATATATATACTCAACAATATCTAAGGTTATATAGTCCCACATGATGTGTTTTTTAATATATCTATACATCATTGTGCTCTCTGGGTAAATTGGGATAGATGAAATATGTGCATCATACAATTACTCCTTATTAAATTCTAGTATGGATGTGACACATATCAAGTTTTGAAATCTTATAACAGAATTTTTATGAAGGTTTAATTCCAAAATATTTCCTACCATATTTTTTAGATCTATATCCTCATTATATGCATATTTGATATTCACTTTGATGGATGGTTTAGAATTCATTTCATAATGAGAGGATTTATTCCCTTCCATTCCAATACTATTATAAATCCTTTGTAAATTAATGAGTATTGGGTCACTTTCAATTTCCATCATTGGTAAGGTAGCATGAGCATTTCAAGATAGAGCATAAACCACCATGTTCTAATCCCATGACACTACTCTGTCTTGTAGTCATATTCCTCGATCAAATATAAACATATAGTTTGGTGTGTGTTTACCTCATTATATGTGAATTTTTACAATAATCTCTTGTAGTAATTATATATATATATATATATATATATATATCAAATTCCACCATAGATATATTGTATCTACATCTTTAATGAAATATCACCATTATAAGATTTCAATCAGGAATCTTGTAATTTAATTCATATACCTTTAATTGAAATGATTCATAATCTACCACTTTGTTATTTTTAATGAGTTCATATCCAAATAACATATTTTATACATAAATATATATTACAATCATTTCTCAACTGTAAGGTATTGGAAGCATAGGTGAATTAACTAAACTTTTCATGAGATTCCTGAAATTTTCTTCAAATTCATCTATCCAAAAGAACATGAATCCTTACAGAGTTGGTATAGTTTTGAGAATTTATATTAATGATAAATTACTTGAAATTAATAAGTATTATCTATCCAATACAAGAAAACTATAGACATTAGTATTATTAGACCATTCTTCAGCCACCTATTTCTTTACAGGATCCACAGGTATGCCATCAATCATGATTTCATGACCCAAGAATGATACTTTGTATAGCCAAAATTTAAACTTTATATATTTGGATTATAATTTTTCTTTTATAATGATCTTTATAATAATCCTAAAATTAATTCAATTATATTCCTCCCACTTTTAAAAACTATAATGTCATCTATAAATACTAATACAACAAGATTAAGGTAATATCAAAAGACTCTATTAAACATATCAATGAAAACAGAGAAATCATTGATATGTATGAGTTATATAATTATGAATTCATACTTTTTATTTCTTATTTGGAAGGTCTTCTTAGGTGTATACTTTCTTTTCACCCTTAATTGATGATATCATGATCTAAGGTTAATCATTGACGTGTATTGAGTCTCACACAAATGATTGAACATGTCATCAATATGGGTGTAGATGATTATTTTTATTGATAATAATAATATTATTTCCTAAAAATAAATTAACGTATTCATTGATCCACCTATATTTATTTAAAAATGAATTGGTTCACCCCATAGAGAAGAGATTGGGCATATAAAACAGTTATATAAATTCCCATAATTATTCTTCTTCAAACCCTCCAAATCAATCATGGATTTTCTATAAAATTTGTTTGATATTTTAATATAACTAGTTATGTGTTCTATTAAAAAATAAACCTCACAACCTGAGGTAATATTAGGACAATTTTGAAAAATACATCGATACATTCTTGCAGAATAGGCATATCATTATAGCCACATTTTCTCTAACCATTTGTGCTAAATACACCTCATGGTTTGGTATTAAGACTGATAAAATAGAAGTAATTTATTCTATAAGTTCATGTGAACTATTAAACTAATATATTACGTAAAACCCCTATAGTTTATGATATATTTTTCTCTAAATAAATCTAATTTCATCGATAGTTTTCTTTACAGACAACATTATGTTTAAATAAATCGTGATATACTAGTGAATTATTAAATAGTGATATTAATTACATAGCCATGAGAGTAGTGAATATAAATTATCTTATAAAATGTTAAAAATTATTGTTTACACATGATTAAAATTACTACATAAGTTATCAATTATTTATAAATAAAAATAATTTCATTTTAAGGTAAAATGATTTATTTTTCAGAAAACTATTTTTTATGTGCGCCCAATGTGATTTTATATTAATAAATTAAATAATTCACATTGATTAATGATGTTAATGAATTATATATAATATATTTTCAACAATATATTTTAAAATTCATTTATAAGTTTTTATGAGGAATATAATGATGGTAAACTCAGTTTTATTCTTAAAAATTCATTTTTCCCAAAAATATGATTCTTTGGGTTTTAGGGAGTTAAAGATAATCGAATTTCAACAAAATATAGAAATTGAATGTTTTAAAATATATTTTATATTTATAATAATAAAAATTTATATAATTTAATATATTAAACATAATTTTTGTTAATATTGAACACCCAAAAAAGTAAAATATTTTTTCCATGGTTGGGATTTAGAAAGGTTTACTTGGGGTAATCTAAGATATAAAGTTAAAAATGTGACTTAAAATTGTCTAATTAGTATTTTTGAGGATATTTTGACCTTATCTTATCCTATGTTATAATTATTGGACATTTGGATCCACTTTTAGAAGAAAGTGATTTTATATTATTTAATTATTTTATGTAGTTCCTACTGTTCACCTCCCCTAAATTATAAATACTAACCTTTTATCATCCACTATTCAAAAAAATTGAGCACTCTATCTCAGCTGATACAAAAAAAACCATAATATTTTTATTCCATTTATTCATGAGATTTTGGTATTACCCTAATATTATCCTAAGAAGGCTTAAGGTGTTATCCAAAGTAGGTTTTTCAAAGAATAGGTAATTGTTTAACCCGATTCTATTAAAGATCATATCTTATTTTAATTCATATAAATACCTTTTATCAATTATTAAACTATTAAAAAACTATAATAAATATACTTACATGTTATTATGATAAATGGAAAACCATTCTTAACTTCATTTATATGTAATGGGAAATGAAAAGTATCACTCATGTATAAGAATAGATTACCATGTCAATATAGCGATATGATTCATTTTTCATAAAAATGTTTCATAGATGGTTATTATGATGGATTTAATATTTATATATTATATTTGGTAAGTAATTATTCTTATATAATTATAATATCTTATATACCATTTAACTTTCAATCTGTTGTAAACAATTAATATCTCTTGTGCGTATGGGTGGACCACCACATACATAAAGTGATATGATTTTTTTATCTCCTATTAACATGGATGGTAATAGGGATATATTTATTGCTTATATATGATATTTATTATATAATAAATATTCTAAAAAGGTGAATTATTATTTATGATCTTTTGTTCCATCCATAAAAAATGGAAATATCATTCATGTGTATGTATGAACTACAATCTCCACGATGTGATGTAGCTTATTTTTCATAAAAACTTTATATGAATTTTTATAAAAGTAAATATTTTGAATAAATAGCATAACTATTTCAAAATTAATATTATGATGATGATAAAACCATGAACAACGGTAAATTACCAGAACCATCGAACTAATGCACTTATAGAAAACAGACCTGTTTTTACGTGAATATTCATTTTATTAAAGAAAGTACTAATTAAACGATAACTATAAATTATAAATCAATAAAAAATTGTAGTTTATGTCTGAATATGGTTCTATAATATTTTTTTAACACATCAATACATATTATATGCACCACACTGAGATTTTGTGAAATATTGTTTTTCAAATGAATTTAACATTTATGATATTTTGAATTAAAATTAAGAACTTTTATTGATTTCATAACACAAAAAACATAGTTCTATTATGTTACAAATAAAAATTAGTTTTATTGAAAGCTTGCATTACATGAAAGACTGATTTTTACGGAATGATAATTTATTATTAACATTATTTTTAATATATCTTCTCGTAGTTGGAACTCTGGGTATGAATTGAATTAAATAACTTATTAAAATATATATTTTACGAAAAAAATTTGTCATATATTTATTATAAATAAAATAATAATCGTTTAAAAATAAAATATTCGTTTTTTCTGAAAAACTATATTTTTCCCAATGAGTATTTTTGAACCTCTGGAGAACCCCAGTTAGAAGTAATTTTTATCAATTTTAGTGATTTAATTTTATTGAATAAAATTCACTTTTGTTTTAATAATGTGAAAAATACATTAGTTTAATTTTTTTTTATTTTTTTGAAATGTTAAATTTTCGATGAATACTGAAAAATATTGAATTTTAATTGAAAACATTCATTTCATTTAAATTAGTTATAAAGTCAAAATTTATATTTTAAATTGTTTTAAATTAAATTTATTGTGATTATATATCCTTTAATCAGATTAAAGAAATTTTAATAAATTTTATATTTAATTTTGATATAAAAATAGGTCAAACTTTTGAACATTCTCACTTAATGAAAATCTACTTTCTCATATATTTTGTGAGATTAATTTAAATTAAATTATCATATTTATGTGAGTGGAACATGGATTAATGTATTCCATATTTAGAATCCTGATTATTTAGATTATCTAAAAATTCTATATTAAATTTTTACCATAATTATTAGTGGAAACAATTTAAATTAATTTTAATGACTAAGGTTAAAATGGCGGTTTGTTTTTTTTAAAGGTTGGGGCCAAAGACTCATTTATTAATAAATCAAAGAAACGACCTCTTTAACTGGGTAGAGGGAGACCCATTACATAGCCCGAAGGCCCAGTGGGCATTTAGCCCATTACATGGCCCAAAGGCCCATTTTTTTGGCCCAAAGCCCATTCTGTGAAATTATATACTAAGAAATAACAATATAATTTTTTTATTTTGTATGGTGGAGGTTTTTCTGGACTAATTAACTGAAAATATCCATTATTAAAAAAAATATAAACCACATGATGTAAGATTAACCCCCCCGGAATAGTGAATTATTTTGAGTATTTACAAAAAAATGTCACTCCTTAACTATAAAAGGGAACTGACAACCCTCACTTATTCACACCTATACAGCCATTTGGCTCACTAATACCCTATAAAATCGCTTCCAAATTCTTTACACTCACCCTATAAGTCTTAGTTTGGGTGGGAATATATAAAATCAGGGATTTTAGTGAAAACCAATAGAGGATACCCGAAGAAGAGGTAATGCTCATCAACATGCGGTTTTGATTTATTTATTCCTCCACCCCATTAAATTATTTTTATTTATTGATTTTATAAAAAACTCAGTATATTCTATATAATGAGATATTTTTATGTCACATTCATAACCTATAACTATCTCTACATCCATCAAATGAGGTACGAAATCATCATTCATGTGAACAACGAACTATTGACTTGCAAACCTATATAGTTCGTTTTCCTATAACCACCTTTAATGGTTGGAAATAATAAAGGATTTATTGTTTATATATTATATTTATAATATTTATAATTTTATTATGATTATTTAATTATTTTATCACACATACCATTATACTATCCATTTTTGAGAATATGATAACGTTGTTCAGGTGTATTATGAACTACCGCCTCTTGAAACGATGTGATTCATTAATGATTTTCATAGAATTTATAAAAGATGGGTTTAATAAATTTTTTTGACATGTACATAAAATATTTCTATAATTATAATATATATCATTCGTATTCTTTTATTCAAAACAACAAGTAAATAAAAAACAACATTGACGCGTACGTTCGACCTACCATCTCCATGAACAGCGCATTTCATTTCCCATCACAAAATTTTATGGATTACTATAAATATGAATATATTTAATATATAATATATTTAAATAATGGTTATAATTATGGAGATTATGGAACCATTATAAGCATAATATGTCCAAAAATATTACAAATCAAATCATATACAAAAAACCAAGTAGTTATTAAGTGAAACAGAATATTAACATGGAATTTTTAAAAGCTAGAAAATAAATTTTTATAAGAATATCATATATGGTATGATATATATATATATATATATATATATATGTTTTTGTATTTATATAACAATATTTTATTTATTATAAAAGTGTTTTTATAGATTACTATGGAAGTCAACTCTTAAGGAATGCGATTTTTGTCCCAATTTTCCTTCTTTGAGAATTACGTTATGTTGTGCACCTATATTATTTAAGGAAGAGTATATACATCCCCTTGGGCATGTTATATAATTAATTTAATCATAATAATGATATTTTAGGTCTTGTTTTATATTAATCATTCATGAGGATTATGAGTCATTGTTATCAATGTGGTAAATATTTCATGTTACAATCTCATCATTTATTAAGATTATTTATGATTATGTATTCGATGATAAATATATTATATTCTATATATAAATAACTATCATTAATTGTATTATAATCTAGTTATTAATGATATATTTAGATAATGGTACCATTTTACCACTCTTTGGTACATAAAATTATTAAGAAAATGCATTTAATAAAATCTAACTTTATTTATCTCTTCTATTGGAAAAATGTTTTCTTCCAAAACCGCGATTTCTAAAAATCATTTCAAATTTTTTTAATTACACTCTTATGAATTATAAGACATTATTACCCATTTATTTATTTTTAAAATATATTATTAAAGGATATTCATGTCATTTTTCAAACAATCCCAATTTTGGATTTTACTAAAAATGTGAATGTAATCCTCATTTTAATGTCTATGAATTGAACATAATTTTATGATTTCATGATCAATTATTAAATCTATGATTTAGTTATATGTTTTCAAGGTTATTATCAAAGAAAAATGTTCAATTTTTTTATGTTATAAAAATATTTTTTCCAACTGAAATGATATTTTCCTCAAGAAATGTATTAAATGATCTTCCAAAACTATTTTCCATCTAAGATAAAATATATTGGTGTTACCTATGCCTAACTGGGGATATGATCCAAGGATAAAATTATTATTATTTATATTAATGGTATTATGTTTATTATTAAATGTTTTTTATTAATCCCATTTCTCTTCCATGAGTTATACTATGATTAAATTATATTAAAACCTTATTTTTTCAAGGGTTATGATATGATGAATAAATTATGAGACCAATATATTTTCCAGATTTTATGAGATTTAGAAAGGTTTATGATACCCATTTAATTTGATGGGCAATGATATGATGAAATGTTATGATCTTTTGGCACACATATGTCTGATTTTCATTATATGATTGGTGGGGACTATGCCTATCTCCCTCTTATTTGTTGAATATTGATATCTCATGAGATAAAAATAGAAAACAAGTCAACATGATTGATCCACTACGAGAAATAGGTGTGTCTCGATCCTCTACGGGAAACAGGTGTTTCCTGATCAACTATGGGAAACATGTTTGTCCTGATCCACTATGAAAAATAGGTGTATCCTGATCTATAATGGGAAATATGTGATAAGTTTTAATCCACTGTGTTGGTTGTGTTGGTATTTAAATGTAACATAGGAAATACATTTCCTTATTTATGATGGTGCTACAATTTAATGAAATGATATTATGGATCATGATTTATTTATGATGAGTTATCACTCTTATAGCCCATGTTTTGTGAATTGATAAATATTTAGGTCATGAATCATGTTAAATATCCCTTTGAGGTTGGGTATGAACATTTTCTATTAGGTTTATGATCACATACCGTTATTCTTATATTATAATTTCTTATGATTTTTGATTAATATCTATTATGTTTATACTTAATGAACATATTATATCACCCTTTCCATTGTTTCCTTTACCCATGCTATGAATAGTGGTTTAAGTAGGGTATGTTTTTGATGAGTAATTAAGAGGAAGATATACATGGAAGACAATGAATATCCTCAAACAAATTAATAATATTGTGTTTGAAGTTTCCAAATGCACTAAAATATCATGGTACTTGGGCTTGTTTTTATGTAATATAATTAATATTCAAAAATAATGATGTAATATCTATGCACAAAAATACTATATTTTTATAGAAGGTTCTAGAGGAAAGGTTTTGCTAAAATTTGGAAACTATGATGAAAAAACTGTAGTGAGACCTCTAGGGGCATGTTTAAGAATAATTATAAGGATGAGTCCAGTTGTTTGAAAATTTTCTATAATTTTGGTAAAGGATAGAGTGACTTGTTTCCTAACAATACATACCTATCTGGATAGTAAAAGTGGATGTGAATTTATAATATATGTACTTAAGGGTAACAACCCTAAAAACATCACATTGAGTTAGGATCGATTGTGAACTGGTTTGTGATAAAGGACCTTACTACACATATGGTTTGAAAGCCTTGGGGGTTATAAATTACAAATTTACATAGTGTTTAGAAACTATGATGAATGATTAAATTATAATATTACTATTATTTACCAAGGATAAACCTAAGTTTTGATATATTAATGAATGTGTAATGATTTATACATCCAATAAGTAAATTTTCATGACTATGGGGTTTTCCATTATGATTAGTGTTTCTCACACTATGCTTTCTGGTTTTAGTCATTGGTGAAAACCAAAAAGGTATAGTTTAACATTGAATGTGATAGACGATTTCTTAATGAGAAGCCAAATGGGATGATGAATGGAGTAAAGTATGTTGTGATTATTCCTAATTAGTTTTCACAGAATATGATAAAAAAATATTACATAACCAACTATCTTACCCACTAAAGAAGAGAAAGAAATTGTTTTCTAGGAGTTCATGTATTGGAGAACAATTAGGATAGAAGATTCATTTTTTTATGTGTTGTGAATATTTGAAGAAACACCGAAGTGGTAGTCTTAGAGGAATAAGAAGTTGTTTTGACTATAAAAAAGGAAACAAATAGATTAATTTCAAAGGAAAATATAAAAACGTTTGTTTGAAACAATGGATGAGAATATTGGTCTCCCAAAGATATCATAGACTATGAATGATTTAAATGTGGAAATTAGAAGAATTAAGAAAATAGATGTCATAAAGGTAAAGCTCTTGAATAAAAGAAGAAATATTGTATTTGGATTGGTTATTTTATTGATGATAGAGGGACTAAAAATAAAATACAAATTGAAGGAAGTATTAAAAAATGAGATGATGGAGAATAGTTAAAGGTTTGATAAGGCAGTGTGGGGAATGAAGTATTTATGTACTAGAATTCAAATATTATGTTATATTAATAAAGAAATATATATGTACTGCTTAGTATATGTTTTCATTTAAGGATTTTAAAGGATATGTTGAATGAAATTGATGAACTCAAAAAGTTATCAAATAGGAAGGCTGTATTCATTGAGAATAAGTGATTAAGGGAAAGATAAGAATTAGCATGTTCATGATGTTGAGATGATGATGTTGGGATAAAGAGATGATTGATTTGGATAATTTAAATTGGTTAATGTCGATGACCTCAAAACTGATAACATATTTATTAAAAATATGTTTTATGTTATCATATATGGAGTTTATAATATTTTTATATTTAAGGAATATTTCCAATAATATATGTTTTATGTAAGGAATGAGGATGATTATATGTTTTCAATATGTTTTTATGGTAATTCAGGTTATTTATATGATTATAGAAAACACAAGTGGAAGGTATTCACATGTTTGGTATGAGAAAATCAAGAACTACTTTATGAAATATGGTGGATTAATATTATGTTGATTTCAAGAAATTTTGTAACATTATTTCAAATTTTTTAATTTTATAAGGGTTACACGGTTATCCATTTATTGAATGGATTAAGTTAAACTATATAAGAGGCTACATATATTAATATATTAATTCACCAAAAGAAGATAGTTCTATATTGGATAGCTAGTGCTAAATTATTTTTATATATAAAAGTAATGACATATCATTCTATTATAGATCTTATTCCTTTCTCTAGATATAAAAACATTCATATTTTAGAGAAAAAGATTAAGTAGAAATTGGTCAGGGTATAATAGATAGATGAAATTGTGCCTATAAAATAAAAATTTATCAAATATATACATTTTTATGAATTCTCAGTGTAGTAGGAAAATAATTTCTCCAAATTAAGAAAAGGATCATTAGACAAAAAGGTTATCTTACTTCCTTCATTTATTATGTATAAAATAGTCCTTTACATCATTATAGATTTATGGTTTTTAGTCATTAACATTCCTTGGATCAACCACTTTCTTGTGATCAATGTTCCATATCACTCTCCATCAATATTTGGATATTTGTTTCTTCTTCTATGTCCATGTTTTCACTTCCCTCTTATGTTATCATATTGAAAGCCTAGTTATTAGTTACTTTGGGTAACTATTATGTTTCCAAATTTATATTTTAAAACCTTTTTAATTAATTTTTATTGTGATGTGGGTTTCGATAAATAGTTTGTTTAATGTTAAACCTTTATGACTGATATTAATTGTGAGGGAGAAATTAATTTTAAGGGGGTATAATGTAACACCCTGAGATTTAGTGAAATATATATTTTTATCAATTAAATTTAATATTTTATATATTTTTTGTTATATGAAATATCTAATTTATCTTATTTAACACACAACACATAGTTATCCAGTGTTACATGATATAATGAGTTTCCTCAAAATCTTGCGTTACACATAAGATTGAGTATTATAAAACACAAATATAATATAAAATTTATTATTTAATATATTTAATAGCTGATGGAATGGAGGGTATGAATAAAATTGAATAAATTATGAAAATATATATTATACACACATTTTTATTTAACTATTTAGTTGAAATAAAATAATAATCACTTAAAATAAAAATTAACCCTTTTTTTGAAAAATGTATTTTTTTAAAAAGATGGGATTTTTTCCTTTAGAAAACTCTCTTTAAAGTTAATTTTAACCACTTATATAAAATTAATTTTATAAAATATATTAATTTTTGGAATCTTCGTGTAAAACTTATATTAGGTTGAATTTTTGGGATTTTTTATGAAAAGTTTCATTTTTGATGAATAGTGAGTAATACTGATTTTTAATTGAAAACTTACTTTTCAATTAAATTATTTATAAAGTTATATCATATTTTAAATTAGGTTTAATCTATAATTAGTTCAATTATATTTCAAATGATATGAATTATTTTAGTGGAATAAATTTCATATTGAAATTGGATATATAAAGAATGTAAAATTTTGAACATTATCATTTAAAAAAACATGCTTTCTCATCTTGTATTTGGGATTAATTTTAAATTAAATTCCACCCTATAGGTGAATGGAACATAGATAAATGGATTCCATATTTGGAATAATCATAATTTTTATTATCTAACATTTTAACTTCAAATTAGGCTATAATTATTATTGAAAATGATTATAATTAATTATTAAGATAAATATTAAAAAGGGTTTTTGCATTACATGTGTTTGTATTAAAAATAATTTAAAACACATATTTGTTTTCTATTTAATGGATTATATTTAAAATATTTATAATAATTAGGTCTAATTTATCTAAAAATACCATTTTGATTTTATTCTTAAAGGAATAATTGCATATGCAAATAAAAATATACAAGTTACGATGGTAAAAAATAAAAAGGATAAATTTGATTTAACTTAAAGACTAAGGAATAACAGAATAAAAGTGTGTTTTTTTATTTCATTTGAGGTGTTTATAGAAAAAATACTCCCTTACCTCAGTTATTAACCAATTTAGAGCAACATGGGGTAAGATTTACCCCTAGTAGTGAATGATTTTGAGTATTTACAAACATCACACTCCTCCTCAATTAGAAAAGGAAACTCACTACCCCAACTTATTCACAACTATAAATCCATTTGGATCCAAAAAAACATTTAAAAAATAACATTAAGATTACATGCTATCATCCTTGAATCCATATTTTTGTAAAAAATCTATTCAAGGAAGGCTTTTAGTAAAACCCTAAAGAGGATACTAGAAGAAGAGGTAACATTTATCATTGAGAATTTTTGTTTTATTTCTTCATAAACCCCTTAAATGTTTTTAAATAATGGTTATATAATAACCTCAATACATTATATAAAATTTTTTGTGTTAATTAAATGACCTAAAATCATATCCACTAACATCAAATGGGTTAAAAAATTATCATTCGTGTGTGTGGAAGACTACCCCCTCGTAAACAAATGTCGTTCATTTTTACATTACCACCCCTCATGGTTGGACATATTGATTAATTTACTGTCTATATATGATATTTTTATTATTTATGATGTTATTATGATTTTTGTATTATTATATCTCATATAAAATCATACTCTCAATTTTATGAGAATACAATAACATTATTCATTTGAATAATGGACTACGGCCTAACGAAGCGATGTGATTTATTCAAGATTTACATGTAATATATAAAGGAAATGTTTAATATTTTTTTTATATATAAGATATAATAATAATTTACTAATGATAATATGTATAATTTTATTTTATTTCTTCTAAACCACCATGAAAATTAAAATTCTCTTTCATGTGTACGTACGACCTACCATCTCCATGAATAATGTATTTCATTTTCTATCACTAAATTTTATGGATTGCAATATATATATATAGTGAATATATTTTATATTTATATTATTTTTATAAATATGGATATTTTGGAACCATTATCAAATTAAGGGGTCAAAAAATATTACAAATCACAACATATAAGAAAAAAATGTAGTTATTACCCAAAACGTAACTTTAAAATGGAATTGTTAATAAATGGGAAATAAATTGTCATAATAAAATCATATATGGTATGATATATATGAGTATTATTATTGAATAAATTTTTAAAAAACTTATATTTATTATAAATAAGTTTTCAAAAAGATAAATGAAAGGGATCATTTAATGTAATAGATTTTTGAGTAAATTTTCCATCTTTGAGACCTATGTTATATCGTGCACCTATTATTTTCAAGCGGTGTATACGCAGACCTATAAACATGTAATATAATTAATTTATTCTTCCCTATGATATTTTATGTTTCATTTTATGTTATTAACTCATGGTTATGATTAAAAGTTACTAAAGTGGTAAATATTTCATGATAAATCTCATTGTTTGTTGAGATTATTTATGATTATGTTCCAGATGATAATATATTATGTTCAATAACTTATGAAATCTAAGGAATTTTATTATAAACATTCTATTAATTATATATTCATATAATTTTTATATTTTTAACAATATTTGGTATATAAATTGTTTAGGAAAAAGTTTTAATAAATTAATAATTTATTTCTCTCTTCGGTTGACAATAAAATTTCATCCAAAACCATGTTTTCAAAAAATACTTTCAAAAATGTTTTATTACTCACAAATAGTTTTTAAGATAAATTTTACTCCTGTTTGATTTTTTTTTAATTTTTTTAAATGAATGTTCATGTTGTTTTATTAATAATGTATATTTGGATTTTACTGAAGATGTGAAAGGAATCATTGTTTTAATGTGTACAACATAAATGGAATTTTACGATGTCATGACCAATAATTCCTTCAATGATTCATTTATATGTTTTCAAGGTTATTTTCAAATAAAGATGTTTTCAAATTTTTTGTAAATATTTTTTAAAGAGTAAAAGATATTATCAATAAATGTATTAATCGATGATTTGAAATTATTTTAATCTAATATACCATCTATTGGTTTTACCTATGACTGACTAGGGATAT
Organism: Viscum album; assembly: GCA_963277665.1. NCBI lineage: Eukaryota > Viridiplantae > Streptophyta > Magnoliopsida > Santalales > Viscaceae > Viscum > Viscum album. The sequence continues at coordinate 454,400,646 of OY728142.1, forward strand.
GATCAAAGAAGAAAGTTTTTATTATTTCTTTGAAAGATATTATATTTAGGATAGATTTTTTTTTATGAAGCATGTTCCTTTATTGTTTTATACTATTATAAAATAATTATGAAACCTACATATTTTCATAGGTTTTTCTATGTTTAAATAATTTTTAAATATGTATCTTTTCTACATGTTATGAGATGATGAAATATTCATGATACCCATTTAATTTCTTAGGTTCTGATATGATGAAAGTTTATGATATTTTGGCACACATATATATGATTTTCATTATGTGACTAGTGGGAGATATACTTCCATCCAAAGCATTACGTAACGATTTAAATATCATGAGATGAAAATGAAAAAAACAAGTCCACATGCTTGAACTACTATGGGAAGTAGGAGTTTCTAGATCAAATATGGGAAATATGTTTGTCCTGATCCTCTATGAGAAATTGGTGTATCCCGATCTACTATAGGAAATATGTGTTCCCCAATATAAAATGTGGAATATTTGATAATTCATGATCCACTATATTGATGATCTTGGTTTTTAACCTTGACATATGAAATATTTTTCTATATTTATGATGGGGATAAACTTTTGTGACATGATATTGTGGTTCATAATTTATTTATGATAATCTATCTCCCTTATGGGCCATATTTTCTGAAATGACAATGTTTATTTCTTGAATAATGTTTAGGAGCCATGATAAGTTGGGTATGAAAATTTTAAGTTATATTCATGATCACATAACCTCATATAGATCTTATGATTTCATATGATCATTGATTAATATCTGTTATGTTTACCCTTACAAATAATCGGATCCCACCTTTTTCTTATGTTTCCCTTCCCTAGGTTATGAAGAAAGCTTTATATAGGGTTTGTTTATTAATATTACTAAATTGGAAGATATTTTTTGGAGGCATTGAATATCTTTCACCAAATTAAGAAGATTATGTCGTATGTTTCCAAATGCACTAAACTATTAAAGTCCTCAAGTATGTGTTTATCTAATATAATGAATATTCATAAAAAATGGCATAATATATTTGTATGAAAGGCATGTGTCATTATATTATACATTAAATTTGATATTATATGATGAAATAAATTATTTTAGTTATTTTTTACCATCTCACTTTTATTTCCATGAGACGTATGCCATATTCAATAGTAGTTTATTTTTTTGGTGTGTATACTAACCATTAATTTATTTTATGATTATTATATTAAAATTATATAGATTTACAAATTCATCAAATTTTATCTATTTTATGACTCTTTTATTTAGATATTACCATGGTATGAAGGGATTTATATTACAATCCCATTTTTTGGGGTTGTCTATGCTAACATTCCATTTTGGAAAATTACAATAAACTTATACATTAAACCTCATATCTTTTATTCACCTATTTTTATTTCATGAATATTATTTATTAATATGATTTTCATATCTTTAGTAGTTAAAATTATTAAAAAAAATGTTTTTAAAGAAAATATGACCTTATTTCGTCTTTGGTCGAATTTTTTTCCTTCAATGTCCATACTCTTTAAATTTAGTTATGGAAGTATTTATCTATACTTATAATGTTTTTAAAAGTTCATTTTCATTACGTTTAATGTTTTTACAAGGATTTAAAATTAATATTGAAAATTATTTTTTTCCAAATAATTAATTTTTCACTTTTTAAAGGTTTAAAAAAAGTTCTCTTTTAACACACACATTATGAACATATTTAATTACCATCATTACTATAGTTTTACTTAAATCATCCTTTAATAGATTCCATTTTTATTTTTAAATAATATTATTTTATTTAGATTATATAATTTTTTAGTTAATATGTTATGAAAGAAAATGATATTTTTCATGTTTTAAAAAAAAGGTCTTAATGTTATTTTAAATGAATTGTTCATCTATGTCAATATATTTTAAGGATTTTTATGTTTCACTTGTGATATTATTTTATGATTTTATCCACTTTTCTGGATGAATTATATTTTTTATAATCATTTTATGATAAAATTAAACTTATTTATTTCCAAGAGGTTAAATAAGTTACGATGAGATAATAAATGCTCTTATGATACAATCTAAATCCATTATCAGGATGGCTTATGATCTTATGATGAAGATATTTTTATAGAACATTTTTATTTTCCACAGGTTATTCTATAATGATTTTAAGAATTTACGATCTTATGGCATGAATATTTAATGTTTATATTATGTGTTTTTTGGGAAAAAATTATATATATTTACAATGAATATGTTAAATAATGATATATCAAGAAATAATAAGTACCAGAATAGAGAGTGAACCCATATTTGTTAGGGACTCCATCTAATATGATTGTCATGGAGTGAACCATGACTATAGAAATGATGGAATGAGGAGTGAACCCAATCCACCATGGTAGATTTATAAGTGATCCTTGACTATGGAATTTATTTTCTATTCTTATGTTTATGACAAAAAAATATGTATTATCATTTATGACTATTCTCAAGGTTCATGATTGGTTATTGATATATTCCCCCTCTTCGATTTAAAAAACCATATTCCATATTCCATGATTTATGATTAATGATATTTTATTGATTAGGTATGACTTCTATAATTTATGACCCAGTTGTTATACTGTTAAGATTATAATCACTTATCCTCATTGGTTGATATATCATATGTTTACCTTTACAATGAATCAAAACCTGCCCTTTCTTGTGTTTCTTTCTTCCCCAGTTTATGAATAAAGGCATTAAGTAAGAAATTTCTAAGAAGGGTACCATAAGAGAAGATCCATGGGGAAATATTGAATATATTTCATATAATAGGTTTATTATGTGTCTATTATCTAAATATAATAAAATTTCATGGTCCTCAGGCATGTATTATTGTCAAATTTATTGAATATTCATTTAAAATGATGTAATATTTATATATTTTTTTCTCAGGTCACCTCCCATGACCATGAATTGATTTGTGATATGAATTTTACTTCCCTATCCTAATATTTTTTACATTATATATGAATAGAGATCTAATATGTGGATAAAATCCCTCCAATAACCACTAAATGGATAATAATAACATTTCAAAGAAGAAGATTCCCAGAAAAGTTTATCAAAGAGTTGTTATATACTTGGGATGAAAACATCGAATAACATGGAGTTATAACCATTAATTTAATATATAATAGGAAAGATGATGATTTTATTTTCTTATATAAAATCCAAGATATAAATAATTAGGTTGATCTATAATCAAATAATACAATTATAGTTTTAGGGTGGATGATGAGTGTACCTTTCACCTCTACATTTTTGTAACCTAGTTTAGTTGCTATATTCTTACAGGATTTACCATTCCCTCATAGATTTATAGGATTCCGATATATGTTGTCATAATTGACCGTTGCATTGGTTCCCTGGTCAGCATAATGTTCACACCCCATATAGTTTAAGAATTAAAGTATACATGGTGCATTTCTCAAGGATTTATTTTCATCTATTTCATTGTTTATCCTATTTATATATCTTCAACATTCAGTGTCTTTATGTCCTTCTATAATTTTTTTAATGTTTTATATATCCATTTGAGATAATTGACACATGCTTCTCCCCACATTTATTACATGTATAAAGATTAAATTTTTTATCCATGTTTTTTATCATTTTGGATTCATCAAAAACCTAGTATACTCTTCTTTTTTACAAAACCATGAAAATAACGTGATTCACCAATCTCAATTTCTTCTTTGAGATAACATTGAAAATTTTATTCATTGATTTCAAATTATATTATAACTAACACCTTTTCGAGACCTATTTTTATGTCAGTAAATAAATGATAAATTTTTTCCTATGGGGTTAATGATACAACCAAAAACATACCATGAATGTCTTATGAAATTTTCTTCATAGGTACATATGGAATTAAGAATATTTTATTTCAACTCACATAATTCCCTCTCTATATTAGTGAACATATTTTGAAGAAAATATTTATTTAATGATGTATTCTTAAAAGCCTCCCATTTTGTAGACTCAACTTCATCATATTACCTCTTATTATTAATTAGGGTATACCATGAATAAAAATTAGATTCCAAATGATGAAAAACTAAAATAATATTTTCATCCTCAATTAATTGGCGAATGAAAAATATATTTTATATTTTATTGATCCATTTATCAATAATTATTGGATTAGAAGACCAACTAAAGGAAACTATAAATTATCACATAAAGGAATAAATGGAGAGTTGTCCATTACTTAGTATATTTTAGAGTTTGTGATTATATGTGTTATGATTCATGTCTGGAGAGTTGGTTGAGTGTATCCATGAGACCTTTCACCCTAACTCCCATTCAATGTAGTTAGTCATTAGGACATTAATGGAACTCCCTATTAAAATCATTATGAGAACAATTTTATCTAGTTACAACCATTTATTTATATAAAAAATTATAGTTTGGGTATTGGAAGATTCAATCCAAGTAATGAATCATATGATAATGAAATTCAGTGATAAAATTTCTTAAATTAAAACATCTTCATTTCCATATTTGACATTTTAGGTGCATCTAACATAATTTTTTTTCTTCATTGTTTATTTTAGGTTATATCATCATATAATTTATATATTAATTCCAAAAAATAACTAAACCCAACATTTATTCCAATTGAGGTGAAGAAAATATAACATACATGCATATTACATTAATTAATGTGAATACTCACTATATGTCACGATATATCACACCCTAGATCCTATAGGTATAGTGTATTTAGAGATTAGATATATATCCAACCTATTTATAATATAATTTAATTGAACGTAGAATAAAATTCCTCCATATAAAATCATTTAGATAACTATTAATTACATATTTCAATGATATACACCCTACAATAGTTATGGTTAAGTGAATTTGGAGATCAAATTCATAATAAACTTACTTTGTAAACTATATAAAACACCTCCCATAGGATATTCTCTAATAGAACCCTTCTTATACATATCCTTTATAATAACTTTTCACATAACCCATGTAAATATAAACATAATAAAGGGTGATCTTAAGTGTTCTATAAGAGAAAATATGAAATATCTAAATCATTGATCATAAGTGGGTATAATATATGCATAAGGGTATGTTAAAATGACTATAACACGAGACACCTTTACCAAAAATTCATAGACTATAAATTATGAGTTATATAATAAATATTTGACATTATAAAGACATGACTCATAATAGTTAAGAATCATTAATAATCAATCAAGATATGTGACATCTTATAATAAGCATAAGAACTATGTTTTTGAAATACACCAAATCCCATGAAATCATTCCCTTAGTCAAGTATAACATCCATGACAACAAGAACATAGTTGATAGAGTCTCATAGTGATTTTGACCACTCTTTATTACCATTAAAATGGTAGAAAAACGTCAAATTTCAGATTGGGTTAATCCCCAATTTATAACAGTCCCAAACCCATACATCCATATCTTGTGGTAAAAACATAATATTTAAATTTATGGATTTTATACCGATAAATGTCACCCAATTTTATCTGTACAATGTAGAAAACGTCGAAAAAAATATTGGATCACTTACATAACTGGGGACATTTTATGTCAATTGTTTTAAGAAATTAGGGTCAACTCTTTCAATGTAGACATTTTGACACAATATATATTTTTTTTGATAAAAAAGATAACTATTAGGATATATTTTCTTCATTCAATATAACTAACATATATTTACCTACAACCTTATTAACTTTTCTACTCTTCCTTAATCCTTATTAAATTTTTTTTAACATGGGATGAAAAACAATAAGGCTCAATAAGGGACAAATAGAAAAAAACCAATCAATTAGTCTTTTTGAAAACCATGAGATCATAAAATTGAGTTTTAGTTTAAAATAATAAATTTTAAGATAAAAAAAATGAATACATTCACAAACAATAAGCTTTAATACCAAAATTTTATTATAAAAAATTTATAATAAAATATAAATAAAAAACCACAATCAAGTGGTTTTCATAGACATCATGAGAGCCCATGTAAATCATTTTATAAAATACATGCCTTTTTACCCTGAAATGTAATTATAGTTCCATTAAAAAATTATAATTAGTATACCTTATGAAATAAAAATATTAATAACAAAACTAATTAGAAAGTAAAAAAAAATTATATAGGTTCCTCAGGACATCATATACATTAACTCCTTATAAGAAAACATGAAAATGGAATAAAATACATGGGTAATTCCAACATAATTCTTTAGAGAACATAATCATTCCACCATAAAATATAGTGCCATATTAAGATAAAAAATTATAATAAATAGTTTTGAATTAATATAACATACATTAAACAAATAAAATTTTAATTTCCATCGTCAAACTTACAAAAAATAAATTTTTTAACACATAAGAAGACCATTTTCAAGTATTGTTATATCTAATTCAATTAGAACTCCATTTTCCAAATTAAAATACCCTAAACCAACGAGAAGATAATTTTTGTTTTTAAAAAACATGAAATATTACATATTAATCAAATTAGAAAATAAATTTTGTGGTTCCAGTAAAAACCATTGATTTTGTATAATTTTAAATATAACACTTGTTTTCCCTTTTTAATGAAATTCAAAACATTATATATATAATATGTAAAAATATTCCATTTAAAACCAATTTAAAGTAAAAATTGATATAAAATGTAATTTATCATTATTTTATTACAATAAAAATACATACATAAAATAATTTTATAAATATGGGACTGGAGGAAAACAATTTATAAATAAATGTTTAGAACAGTTAATATTAGGTTTTAAGGTAAAGAATCCCTTATAACTTGATAACTTTTGAACCAATGTAACATTTAAGAAAATAAATATTAATGGATTTATGAAAAAATTAATTTTATATAATAATTATTATGTAAATCCTTAAGGCATTTTATACACCACATAATAGAAAAATAGCGGTGAATATAGATTTATTCTCAAAGAATGTTAATTGATACTACCCTTACCACAATCAGAATTTTTAGACACATTATTTAAATGCTATATTATGAAATTATATTAAATTTTTTAATTTATTAAAATAATTTTCAATGTTTAATATAATTTCATTAAACAATATATATTATTTATTTTTATTATATATTTATTTACTTAATTCTTTAATTCTATATTGTGTGTTTTGAAGAAATTATGTTCATAAATTTAAAACAACATTTGTATATTGGCTGTGGTTAAAGACTAAATTTCTAAATAATATATTTAATTATAATAATGAAACAATTATCATTTTTATTCATTAATTATACATTTAGAACCAACTATGTATGGTTATTATGAAAATTGAATTACATTGTAATATGAATGTGGTAGTCCCTATATACAAATGAGTAATGTTTCAATTTTTTAAAAAATCATAAGGGAAAGAATGAAAGCATTATATTATCATTATTGAATTAATATAATGTTATAAAAGGAATATAACTTTATTATATCCATCCCCGTGACCTTCTTTGAGAGGAAGGTTTTGAAAAATGAATTTCATCGCTGTGTAGAGAGAGTAATCCGTACGTACACACGTCCATAAATTCCATTTTTAATGATTGTAATGATAAGAAGATAGATGATACATTATATTTTAAGTATAATAATTATTTATTGAATATAATATATTTATACACTTTAAATCCATCATAATAACCAATAATGAAATGAGTTATGAGAAACTAAAAACATCATTTTCTTGAGGTTGTAATCCATATTTCATATAAACGATGGGTTTATTTATCATTTGATAGAAAAAAAGATGAATAAGGGTATGAAATCAACATATTAAAATATGAATATATATTATATAATGATGTTTTTATATAATAGTGGGTTGAACATAATATAATGTGGTAGATGAAGAAGTAAAATGAAAATGCTCAGTTGAGACAATTACCTCCTCTTGGAAGAACATCATTTGGATTTCTCCTTGGACCCTGGGGATGATATTTTGATCATACTAGAACCTATTGAACATGGATATGGATATTTTGGAGGTTTTTTTTAGTTTTTGGTTTATCTAATATGATCATGGTTCTATTAATAAAAAAGGATATGGGGTGTCCTTTTATAGTTAAGGAAAACAAACACTTGGAATTACATAAAACATATAAATATAATAAATTATTTTTGAGAAAAGTATTTCACCAACTTGATAAATATATAATATATGATATTTTTGTATTTAAATATTTCATCCAATAAAATTTAGACATGTTTATGTAAATATTTAAACCATATCTTTGGGTTTAACCCCTTCATTAACCAATTTGTACCTTAACCTTGGTAACAAACTTTTAAATACTAAAAGTTTATATATTTAATTATATGAAAATAATTGGTTAAAAATTGGTCAAGGGAAGAATATAAAGATCCTATCAAATAACCCTCATACTTTTTAAGTATTTTGATTATTTTAAAATCATATAACAATATATTATTTATTATAAAATTTTATTTAAGTCATTTTATGAACTATTGAACTGTTTTGGCCTTAAAGATAATAAGACAGGTATATAATTAGAAAATAAATTAATTAAAAATAAATTATAAATTATTATTTACCATATAATTCATTGGAAACTATAATAAATAAATAAAATATAGTTTTTTAATATTTTTAAAATTTGTTGCATTTACTTCTCTACTGCTTGCAAAAGTACTGTGTCAGACTTGTGTAAGCATTTATTGTTGTTATAATACAAAAAAAATTAAAATAAAAATTACAAAACAAAAACAAAAATATTAATTTAATCATAATAATTTATATTATTTAATAAAATCTAATTATCCCAATGTTAAATTATAATAGATATTACAATAAAGAGAGTAAAATTTTGGAATTTTCTTTTACTTAAAAAACTATAAAGGTATTTATCAAAGAAAAATGGAAAAAATGACTTATTTTTTGAATATATGAATGGGTGATCAAACTAAACTCGCAAAATAAAAATAATAATGTTTTTAGATATATTTTTAATGCATTATTAGATTATTTTTAACCTTAATTACCTATTTTTTCTACATCGAGGGGATTAATATTTACCACATTTACTATTCATTGATACTAAATATAAAGTTGAATTACATACAAAAATATAAATTATTATTAAATATATTTAATATTTTTTTTTTCAAATTCAATAGTTATAGTTTTTGTCAATTATATTTAAAATATACCTAAAAAATGCTGAAAAAATAGTTTTATAGAAGAATGATTTTTTTGGTATGAATTTATAACAAAACTAATCATAATGTAGAATAAAATTAAATTAATTGGACTATCTTTAATTATAAATAAAAAATTAATGTTTAAAATCAACTAATAAAATGGGAATTTTTACTTTCTTGAACGATAAATACAATTTTTTGTTAAATTCATATTTTTTCACTATTCACTGAAAAGTCAATCTTGTCCAAAAAACCTCAAATTGTAACCCTTAGAAAATTTTTATATGATGATTTAAAAAATAATTTTTTTATAAAATAATATTTCTAAAATTAGTAGAAATTAATTATAATATTTTATTATAAAAATCTATAAAATCCTTCATTTGAATAAAAGGTATTTTTGAATAATGAAACCACATTACTTTAAAATAAGTTCGTATTTTCTAAGAAATTATTATCAGATTTTTATTGAGAAGGAAAACTCCATATATATATATATATATAATTAATAATTTTGTTACTACTCTTCATACCCTCCCATTCAATGGCTAGTTTATAATATCCATATTTGAAATAATATAATTCCATTGTTCATTTTAGCTTGACATTGTGTGTCATATCGCTATCATACATAATGTTGTTTTAAAATACAGAGGTGTTAAATTATCCACCTTGGATAATTTTCATCCTCACAATTTTATATTGAGATTTGTAATAAAGGTTTTAACATTTGAAAATAACTTTTTTTGAAAACTCTCTTCATAAGAAGAGTAAATAGTATATCCTTTTGAGAAGAGGAAAATTAAAAATATTAACGTCATATAGAAAAAATCATAAATAGGTTTCCAAAAATAGAAAATTTTTAGGAAGTGAAATTATAGATATGGAGTAGAAATATAATGTATAAATAATGTGAGACAATGAAATATAATGTGATCATGTGAAAGTTAATTAGAATAAATCCAAAATATATGATGGGGAAAAGGAATACTATCAATTATTCACAACTGAAGGTAAAATAATACCATTTTAATATAAATATTTATTTAAAATACCTGTGGTATTATTTTACCATCAAGATAGAAAACATGTGAAAATATAGATACTTTATTTCATTCTAATACATAATCATAATTTTTTCATTTGGTTGTTCTTTAATCAATTTTTTATACTTATATCTCATATCTTAACCATAAAAATGAATATTAAAAATGAATATTTCATGACTAAAGCACTAAAAACGTTTAATGGATAAAAAGATCCAGAAAAGGATAACTTTTTATTCCTATAGTATTTAGTCATTATGAAAACCAAAATGGTCATCATAATGTATTATAATAGTCAATATTAATAAGAATTAAAAATACATTAGTCTCTAAAGCCTCAAAAATAACACCCAATGTTAAACATAAATCATTCAATAATTAAATAAAAATATTTTTCTTGAAAATATTCATGAAAAAGATGAAAACATGAAAATTTAAAATATTTGACCACATAATCTTTTGAAATAAACTTATTATTTATCTCTAAATAACATCAATATATCCTAAATTGAGATACCAAAAATTTATATTCCAAAATCATATGTTATCTAAAATATATTAATCTATTCCATAAATAACATGTGTTACCATAAAACAAAAATAAAACCATATTTACATCCAAAATATAATTCAAAATTTATTATAAAATTATCTCTAAAGAACATCAATCTATCCTAAATTCACATACCAAAAATTTATATTCCATAATCATATGTTATCTAAAATATATTAATTGTTTCCATAAATGACATGTGATACCATAAAACAAAAATAAAACCATATATACTTCCAAAATATAATTCAAAATTTATTATAAAAGTAAAAACCTATCTTATCCAAATTTATTTCTGTTTACCTTAATAGTATAATATTCCAAATATTGAAAACATCTCCAAAAATAACATTAATCACTTATTCACAAAATCATTTTTCAATTCCATGGTTATTTATATGATTAATCATATGTGCTTAACATTAAATAACCATTTTATCCAGATTTTCCATAATTATCTCAACACTAATGATTATTTTAACCTTAAAGGTTATCAATACAATTAAATTGTCCATAAAATATAATATAATTATTGATGAAATAAAAATTTCACCAACATGCATATTAAACCCCAGGATTGTTTTACTAGAAATTTCTCATAAAATAATCTTAATATTCTTAAAATTCCACAACTTAAAACCATATAATTGGTGTATATACCTTTGAACTTATGATAAAAATCAATCTTATATACCCATGATGGTATCCATAACTATTAAGTTAACTGCGCATGAAAACATCATAATCTACAATGTTTGTTAAACTATTCTCTACTACCAACTGTAACATTTATGAACCCACTATCCCTGATCTGGTGTAAAAATACCATATTTAAATTTATATCTTTGAAACTGATAAATGTGACCCAATATTACAATTCCAAAACATGAAATATCAAATCAAAATATGATATAAGTTTTATACCTATAGACTTTTTAGTTTTATAGTTTTAGTGAATATGAAAAACTCTTTCAAAGTGGAAACTTCGACACAATATCAATTTTCTGAGAAAATTTTTTTTTATATAGAAACACTTGCATCATTCAAGTAACCTTTATATAAGGAATTTTAAATTTAATAAATTTTATACTCATCCTTAATCTATATGATAGATCATTTACATGGGATGATAAGAAAAACCTACTATGAGACATAGAAAAACATGAAAATAAAGCCATTAGTTCATTTCAAAACAACGAGACCATATAATAGAGTTTTCATTTAATATAACATTGAGATCAAATAATCATTTACAAACATAGGGTATCAACTTTAATTCCAAATGTTCTATATAAAAATCATTATAAGAAAAATGTAAAGGAAAAATCATAATCATGAGGGTTTCTTATAAAATAAGAGAACCCATGAAAATAATTTTCGTAAAAACACACATTTTTACCGTAAAAGAGAATAATCATTCCTTTGAGAAAAATATTATTATATTACCATATAATGTCAAATTATTTCAGTAAAAATACATTATCAGGAATAAAAAATTCATGTAGGTTCTTTAGGAAATTTTCATTATATAACCCTTATAATAACCGTATCTAAAATTCTTACAATTGAAAAACCTATCCGGTTAATTCCAACATAATTCTATGGAGAAAATTATCTTCACCATTGAATTGTAGAGATATATTCAGAAAAACTATCAACTTAAGAGATTTAAAATTATGTATAATTTTCAAATCATATAAAATCATTCATTTCCATCCTTAAACTCACAAAAATATACTATGGTGCCCATTTTTTTAAAATATTAATATATCAATTTCATTTAAAAATCCATGTTCAGAACCAAAATACCCATAATAAAGGGATGTTGTGTTTTTATTTTAATAAAACATTTAATATTATAAAATAATACAATTATCGAATAATGGTTGTGGTATATGAAAAAACTATTGACAAAATATATGTTGAAATAGAGCATTCTTTTTTCTTTTTTTAAAGAATATCAAAAATTCGTGTATAAAATAAATAGAGATGTTAATTTTGAAATAATTTTAAATAAGGTCAAAAGGCACATAAAATTTTCTTTATATTTTATTTATTTTAATATAAATAAACCATAAAAATAAATCTATGAATATTGACTTGGAGGAAAAATATTCCGAAAATAAATCATTTCAACAATTCATATGAGGTTTCAAATTAAAGTATTCCTAATGATTTGAAAATTTATGAACCAATGAAACATTTATGGGAAAAAAACGTTAATGGATTTAGTAACAAATTATTTATATATAGTAATGATAAGATAAATCTATAAGGTATTTTATAATCCATTCAAAAGAAAACACTTGGGAAAACAACTTAAGCCTCCAAGAAATGGAATTGAAACTCAAAATCTCTTACCTCAAGTTAACTTGTCACATATATATAATAATACTATATAAATAATTTATATTAATTATTGATTTTCTTGATAAACATTTATAGATCAAACCTTTTATTTCAATAATTTCAATGACATATTTAATTATTTAATCAGTTTATTCCACATCGAGTGTTTCGAGGATGGTTTGTTCAAAATTTTAAAATGAGCTTGGTATGTTTCCCATGGTGAAATATGACATTGTTACATCATTTACAGAATAATAATCATGAAATATTATAAATTTTTTAAATTAATTATTCATTTATAGCCAACTGTGTAAGGTGATTACGAAAAATAAATTATATTACGAATAGAGACAATAGTCTCTATGTATGCGTGAGTAATGTTTCAATTTTAAAATGAACTTAAAGGGAATGAAAGAAACTATTATATTCTAAAAATAAAATAATAATCAGTTTTATAAAAATTAAATTCCTTTCATTAATACACCTCCATGACCATCAATGAGAGGTAGTTTTGGAGAAACAAAGTAAATTTCTATATGGATATCCTAGTTCGTACGGACGGATGTGCGATGGTTATATTTTTTATGTTAATAAATGTTGGGAGATAGATGATATATTATATTTATAGAAACATAATTATGTCATTAATATCATATATATGCCAAATTCCATCATAATAACCATTCATAAAAGTCGATAATTAATGAAATTCATCTGTTTCATGAGGTGGTAATATGTACGTACTCACAAATGATGTTTTTTCCCAATTTGATAGAAAATGAGATAAATAATTTTATTCAATTATCATAATAATATATATGTATATGGTAGATACTTATGTTATTTTTCTGGAATGTTTAGGATAGATTTGTAGGAAGTAGAATATGAAGTAATATGAAAATGCTCAGTTGACATGATTACCTCCTCTTTGAAGAACCTCCTTTGGATCTCTCATTAAGCACCACACGTATTTTATTTCAAAGAGTCCAGAACCAATAAAACTTGGATAAGAATGCTAAAAATTGTTTTTTTAGATTTTATAGGCTATGTTTCTCGTGGTGGTGTGAAGAATAATGGTGAAGGGGTGTCCTTTTATATTGAAGGAAATGAAACTCTAGGAATTTTCTAAACCTTTAAATTTAATAAATTTCCATATGAAAGTGATAACAATTGGAGAAAATTTAGAAAATAAAATTATTTAATGTCGAATAACCTTCATCTGATAAAATATTTACAGGTTTATGTGGCATTTTATACCTTATATTTGGGTTTAACCCCTTTATTAACCAATTTTAATGTCAATTGTGGTAACGACTAGTTCAATTCTAAAGGGTTATATATATTTACTTATAAGATAAAAATGGCTCAAAAATGTTCCAGGGAATGAAATTTCAAAACATACCTCATCCCTATTAACCTATTTTATGTTTTTATGTTTTTTAAATCCTTTAATATTATATTATTTAATACAAAATACCATTTATGTCCTTTGATGAACTATTCACATATTTTAAATTTAACGACATAAAGAAATGTATATAATTAAAATATTAACTCTTTAAAAATTAATTTTACATTATTATTAACCATAAAATTAATTGTATAATATATTTTGTCCAAAAAAATAATACTTTTTCATGTTTTTAAAATAATTTTCTTTGATTTTTATGCTGCTTTCATAAGCACTATTTCATCATTATTTAGGAAATTAAGGTAATTATACCATAAAAAAAATTATAATAAATTATCATTTTAAATATAGATAAATTAATTTAAAATAAAATTTTAAATTCATTCATAAAATATTATTATCCTTTTGCGAACTTATAATAAGAGAATATAAAATAAAGAGAGAGACATTTTGAAATTTTCTTTTAATTAAAATAATATAAATGTATTTATAAACGGAAAATGGAACCAAAATGCAATATTTTTTAAATAAAATAATTTTGTTATTGAATTAAACTCACCAGATATAAATAATTTAGGTGTTATAATTATTTCTAAATCCTTATCACAATATTGTTAATGTTAATTAACTGATTGACCATTATTGAGGTGAAAAATATTTACTAAGGTTACTACTTATTACGAAAAATATATAGTTGAAATATTTTTTCAAAATATAGAAATTATGATTAAAAATATGAAATAAATCTTATCAAAATTGGTCATTTTAGTTTTAATAAATTATTATATGAATTACCCCACAAAATGCGATAAAAATGATTTTCTATAAAAAATGTGTTTTAATTATAAAAATTGTATTATACAAAAAATAATGATATTGTTGATTCTATTTATAGTAATTGGAATTTTTTAATTAAAATAAAATAATCAAACTCAATTGTAAATTCAAAATGAAATTGGAATTTTTAAATACTTTAATAGAAAATAAAGTTTTTTGTATAATCAATATTTTTTCCTTATTCACTGAATAATTAATCTTTTCAGGAAAATCCAAAAATTTCACCCTATGATAACTTTTCAATAAATATTTAAAAAACTATATTATTTTATCAAATAATATTTATAAATGTTTCATACATATATTATATTATAATCTCAAAAAATAAACAATTTTTTAATGAAAACGTATTTTTAAATAATAGCTTAACTTTAATATAAATTGAGTGGTTATTTACTAAGAATTAATCAATAAATTTTTAATTATTAAGACCATTATATATATATAATATATATTTTACTCATTTTAATAAATTAAAATTCAATGGCTAGGTTATAATGATCATATTTAAAATAATATTATTTCATTGTTTGTTTAAGTTCTGTGACTTGTGTCTTATACGCTATAAAACATTGTCTTTTTTTAAATATTAGGGTGTTACACAAATAAATTTCATATTATATCATGAAAAATTTATATTTATAAAATTAATTTTAAATATATATAATTTTTATACCACTTATAACGTAATTAAAACCATACATATGTGTTCCATATGACAATAAAAACCTTCACCATTTCATTATATGATAATAAAAGTGTGATAAAGAAACCTGATTCATGATAATGTCCTTAAATCACTGTCATCATAATACATCTATAGAAATAAATAGGATGCTATCATTAGATCATATCCTTAGTGAATTATAAAATTCCATAATAGATGCTGACATATATAAAAAATATCATTTAAAAATCATTTGAAATATGCTTTGAAAAATAAGTAAAAAATACGTTTATATTTTTTAATTTTATTAAATAAATAAACCTTAAAATGTGATTTTAATTGAAGAAACACAGATCCTTCAAATTTAATCTCCATAATGAATAATGGTTATAATGGTTAGAAAAGGGGGACAAGTGGTAAATGTTAAAAACTATTATTATCATACTTTTCAAAGAAAGTCAAAAGAAATCTATTGAGAGAGGGAAGAACAATATTAAATAAGAAATTTTCTGAAAAATTTAAAAAAATATCAAAATAACTTTATCATTCATTTAAAAAAACTTATTAATTTCAAAACATTAATTTTGAAGAATTTGGATATGGAAGAGAATGATTCCTGGCCAAAAATTTGAAATAAGGATGATTTTTATTAAATATTTTATTTCAATATTTTTTAGTATAAATGAGTAAAAGTATATATAATACATGAAAAACCAAGAGATAACCATATTATAATAAAATATTTTTGTTTTAATAAGAAAATATCATATAATTACCCCAATAAAAATTGAAACATGAAGAATCTCAATAAAATTTAGATTGTTACATAGAAAATAATCTTCAACATCCACTTAGTTAAGAATGACTTGAAATAATATAAAATAAATTTAAATTAATTATACTTATATATTAAAACAATATTTCCATATATCTTACTAGAAACTATTCAGTTAAAACTTCTTTTCACTCGTTTATTAATATGTCATTGTTAAAATCAATATTTGATTATTTAATACTCTATTTTCAATGAATGTTTGAGTACAAAGGTTATTGTACATACACCATGTTAATGTTTAAAAATATTAATAATTTATAAATACCATATATATTTATTAAATATACTTTTATTACCATCAATGTAATGTAGTTATGAAAAATATCAAACATTACTTCATGCTAGTAGAAGTTCGTATGTACACATAGGTGATGTATTCATTTTTAATAGATATAAATAAAAAAAGGTAAATAATAATTTACCAGGACATAATAATAATTATGTTATATATATCATATTTAATTATTATATCCATCTTGATCACTATTAATGTAAGTTGGTGTTGAAAATTGAAATCTATCACTTTATAGAGGTGGATATATGTACATACGTATGAGTGATGATTTAATTTTCTATTATATGGAAATGATATATATATTTAATATTAAATATACATAATAAAATTTTAGTATACTAATTACACTAATTCTACGATTTTGATATTTTATAGATGGTTTGGTGGAGGTGGAAGAAGAATAAAACTGAATATAACTTGTTTTAGTTGATTACCTCTTACATGGTTATCGTTGATTAGATATATAATTAATACTTTTTAGAATGGTCTTTTGATGGGACCATAAACATAAATATATGTGTAGGATAGTTGGAATGATATTTGTGGTGATATTCATAAACACTCTTTGTGTTTGAGCTGTATTTATTTGTTATGAAGGATAAAATATAAATGATTTTAATATGTGATGAAGAAGTAAAAAATGGAAGGAAATTGAAGTACCCATGAATATTAGTTTCTAGCATTGTTAATATGGTAAAGGATACTAGTTCTCAAGTCTATATTATTATATGTTTTGAATTTATAATAGTTGATATGGACTGCAGATGCACCATTTAGTGGAATTGGGAGCTACTATAATATTTATATGATAATGGAATTACATCCATTAATGTTTATTAGAGATTAATTAATGGATGGTAATGAAATTTTGAGTATTGGAGTTACTCATGTTATTATAATTCACTTGAGTAAAAATATGTTTAGAAGATGTTACTGCTCGGGGATTCACATTTATTCTATTTTAAAAATTGTTGGTTAAAATTAGAGATCTATACTTGTGACAAATATAATTGGATGAAGATGGTATAAGTATTACAATTTCCGTGACAATATTCTTTGAGTCATTCCATGTGATGGTGAAATGGAAGAACTGTCTAAACTAGTCTAGAAGGAGCTTGTTGAGTAGATTCTATGTAGATTCATGAAAGATACAATTTTTAATGTTAAAATATATTTTCAAAGGAATATGAATAAGTTGAATCTATGATGAATAAATCAATGGTATATTGAAATTAGATGACATTAATAATACTCAATGGATGATATATGAAAGTGTATGAGAAGTTATTGACATACTTTGAATAAAATCAAAATTCATTCAATGAAAGTGTGAAATTTAGAGATGAAACTAGAAAAATGTCATGGTCCCTCAACATAAGTCATTGAACCTAAAATTAAATAATTAAATTAAATAAAATATTGACTCTAGGATTTTAGGATGAATCAGAAAAAATGATAGGGTTAGGGTTATAATTATTTATAAATGGTTCATAAAGCTTTATCATCATAATTCTTCATCATATTTATTTAGTTTTCATCTCAATACTTTTATGCAGAATAAGAAAAATGAAAATGTCCCAGAAATTTTGATTTTTGAAACTGATCATAAGGTTTAAAAATTTGTTAAATTTATAGGATTTTACTTAGTGAAAGTTCAATATGATAGAATTTATATTTCAAACAAATAAAAGAAGAAATAAATATTATATTCAAAGTGAGATTCATTTCATGGATTAGATATCTTGATCAAACACCTGACCATTATTCATCAAGAGATGAAGGAATAACTAATCTCGAGAGAAGAGGATTATTTTAAGAGTGTTCCACACCATAGAATGGGGTTCCACATAAATATAACTATGTAGAAATATCTTACGAACTAAAAAAATGGATTTCATATAGAATTTTAATTTAGAAAAATAACATAATAATTTAAATATCAATGATATAAATGAACCGAGTCTTTAATTAAAATTGTAGGAATAATTTTTATATTTTTTTGACTCTATGATTATGTAAATTGAAGGTTAAGATTTAAAATAATTTGAGTGTATAAATGGTATGATATTGTAGTAACTATTATCAAATTTTAAAGGTATACTTTTTATGTTTGAAGTAGAGATAACTGGTTGGTGATTCTTAATTAAGTGGGCACTACGGGCATTTAATGAATTAAAATAACGATTCAATGATAAGCACTAATATGTAAAAATGGTACCCATATTGTGTGTGTAAGAGAATAAGAAGATATCATAGTACTATTACCATGTAATGATGATAGATGAATAATGATAGATCTAGGTACAAAATCATAATATATAAGTCTGAATAAAATTGAGGTGGCCATTAGATCACATTATGTTAGATAATGAGATCATTATTATAGTTTAGGAGGTACATGAGCCAACACAGGAGATCATACATCAAAGAAGAACAAGAAGTCATTGCTAAAAGATGGGACATCAAGACCTTACTTCATTTATACCTAATTAGTTTCATTAAATAGGTTTAAGATTTACTCTTTCCTAATAATAATTATATAATAAGAAGGAAGATATGATAATGATTTAATAACCACAATGTATTGGGAATATATTTATCCCTATAGAGAAGAAACACATTAAAAATCATCGGCTTCATATTATACTTCTCTCTAATTATACATATACATATCTTCCAAAGTATAAATAGAGAGAGGTCTATCTAATCACTAGATAAGTGAACAATTAATTATGGGTAAAAGGTGAAATATGATTAAAAATCATTGTACACTAATTTAACCAACTCTTTATGGAGGAATATATTAAATAGATTTTAAAAATTAATATTATATAGGGTTAAAAATCTATTTAATTCTCTTTTATATAGGTTTTTAATTAAATTCTTCTTTGAAAAGGATATATGAAGTTGTGGATAAGAGATTCCTTTAATTTCCCTATCCAAGAAATCATGGAGGAAATATTTTTCCATACACTAAAGAAAATTATTAAAATATTTGGAATGATATTTATATAATAATAATTAAAGAAATATTAATCTCAATAAATTTAAGGTAATAAAAGTGATAATATTTTTGTGAAAAATGATATCAAGTTATAAATTGAAAATGATGTTGAAAAGAAAAAACACTCTAATATAAGGATAAATAAAAACAATTTATTCTATTAAAAGAATTATAATAAAGAAATATTATTCATTCAAGAGAATATATGGTTGTTGGATCCAGCACTATGTAATTTATAGAATATTTTGGTCTCATATATATTATCATCTCTATAAGGAGTAAAAACCCACTTTTTAAATTTGTCATACCAAAGAACCATGTATCTTTTTGGATGATGAAAATTGTATGGATTTACAAGATGAATCAATAGGTTCAATCAAACCTATCCAATATAAGATACCTAATGAAATTTTTTGATATATCTAGGGAATGTTTTGAATAATGTGTGAGGAGATATTACCCCATGAATATGAGAATGAAATAATGGGGGATTTTTTATAATAAAGGGTAAAAATCCATGTTAATATCTCCAAATATTTTGAGTTACAAGTGAAATAACTTTAAATCTTGAAGAATAATACCATATATTTGAATAGGAATCAGTCAACACAATAAAGGAGATAGAAGAATCCGATAAAAATATTGAGGAAAAAACCCATTCATTAAAAGAGGTATCTAATTTCAAATATATTCATTAGAGACTAAATCTAATTATATTAAAGAGATATAACATTTATTAAAAGATAAGAATAAAATTCATAAAGATGAGAATAAATAGATAATAAAGCCTTGCGATGAAAATATAAAATCATTAGAGGATGAGAATGGATTCCTCAATATTAAATGTTAGGATCTTTACATTAATTTGAAGAACCTAAGAAAACAAGATGGATCTTCACAAAATGTATAAGAGAAATAAGCTAACAAAAAACTATAAAAGGGAATATTAAAAAATACCTCTATCTAGTATTATGAATTTACCTAGATCATATAATGATCAATATAAAATTGCCTCAAATGTAGAGGTACTACCCGCATTGGAAAATAATGTTCATACTAAATATTTTTTGAAGTGAGTGTATATTTAAATTTAATATATATATAAATGTGTAATAAAATAAGTTATGTTAATCCCACTATCATGAAGAAAATTTCTAAAAGAGGTTTTATAAGAGATGGTTCCCTAAAAGAAACTCATACAACTACAAAAAATACTAAAAATCAAGTTAACTATTCTTGAAAATTTGAACAACATGCAATTCAGATAATAAAATAAAATTTGTAAGTTATTGTTTTCATAACTAATTCTAGAATATTTATATAGAATACTTGAAAAATATGTTATCCTATGTATAAAAAGAATATTCCACAAAAGAGGGAGAATGTATAAGATGGGTGAAAACTCATAGAGAAAGGATATCACCTCAAACAAATTTTAAATTATCAAAGATCTCTATGAATATAAAATGTTATTTATCATAGTGAAGAAAAAGGAGAGTGTAAATCATTTAAACATGTAGCTAAAGTTATTAAGATATTAGATCAATATAACTGATGAATGGAGGAAATATAACCTTGGTAATGAATCATTATAATGGTTCATAAAAGTAAATTTACAAAAAGTTAGTGAATATAGATGGAGATTTATTCTTAATAAGCATGTAGAAGAAAAATATGGAATTTCACAACAATTATAAGAAGTCAAAGATGGAAACTACAGAAAAATATAGAATTTGTTTCTTTTCTCAAAAAAGGACACATCATGAAAAAAAATTCAAACAAGCCATTAATATAATAATTGAAATGATAAATATAGAACAAAATTTATGAAAAATACCAAAATGAAATGAAATAAATATGTTTTTCAATAACACATCAAGTAAAAGATGTTGAGAAATTATTTTTTATGAGAATATTCTAAAAGTATCTATGGAGATTTGGCCAGCTGACATGGATAAAAGATATAACTATAATCGAAATAGAAGGTTGTATCCCAGGGCAATTATAATAATACATTTGAAAAATAAATTTAATTCCATAAGAGGTTTTCAAAAGGGGATGACTCAAGATCTACTGTAGTACAATGTGGAATTTGAAAATAGGCTGGAAATCATTCAAATGATTATGTTACACTTATTACTACTTAAGATGTGTTGAATAAAAATAGAAATAAATAACCAATTTATGCATGTTACATTATTTATTACATTAATATAAATATAACACATAATGAGAAAAAGAATAAAACATGCTTCCTAAAGAAAAATTAGATTTGAAAATTGATTGTACAATCATAAAGAGTTTATTTGTATGTGAAGTTAAATAGAGATTGGAAAACTGGTTGAGAAAAAATTCCCAATACAATGTCTCAAATTGATGAAAAATGGAGACAACTTTATCCCCATAATCTTTTATGATTTTATTTGTAAGCTAACCATTTAAGAAATCGAAGGAGATACAAGTAATCTAGAAAAACTATTCCATTATTTATGAAGACACTATATTGTTAAGATTTATCAATTGGTACTCAAAATAAAACTATGTGAAAATACCAACCACGACGATATTGAATATGGTCTCAAAACTAAACAACCTAGTGATGAATGTATCCATCTCTATAAGAATGGAATACATGATATACCAAAAAGTATTTGAAGAAGAGAATATATATTGATGAACAAATAATGAATGTTTCAATCTTGGAGTTATTTTAAAAAATAGAGTCATATAGGTCACTTTATGATGACATAATTTTAGATGACTTGATTATGGAATTGATCCTATTAAGAGGATTTACATGAGAATCTTACAGGTTTATTCAATTTACAGAAATATAAAATTTATAGATTATTCATGAAAAATAGTCATTGAAAAATGTATAATTTCTTATTATGTTGTCCTTGTTTCTCAAAGAAATTATTATCACATTAAGGAGGGGGGGATAATTATTTTAATAAATGTTAAGATGTTGATTAAACAAGACATATTACAGGGCTATTTGAAATCAAATCATTATTCATTCACATGATTGTTTTTAATTTATGTGTTGATTATATATAGGATGTTTTGGTTAAAAATGTTTTTAAAATATTTTCATTAATTGCTCTAAAGGATTTGTATCATCTTTGAGACATGTCAAAATTCCTTGAGGAATAAAATTAAACAAGGTAATAATAGATATAGTTTTATTTTGATAATATATTTTATTATTCTAAAAAAACTCACTTTTTTCTACACCAATAATTTACTAAGTAGAATAAGTGTGAAAATTTTGATGAAAATTTTCTAAGAATGAAATAAGAACATCCTATCATATGCTTTTTAATTATTGGAAACAAGTGGTAGAGAGTTGAAAATGAGGTCACATATTAACATACCATTTTATTGAATAGTAATTGATAGAAAATAAAATGGTTTTAATTTATGAACCCTCTTTTAATTTTGAGTTGTATTTTTTGTCAATAAAGGAGACAACATGCATGTAATGACATCGATTTCCAAAAAGGTACAAAACATTGTTTTTTAAATTTATCAAATATTTTGTATTCTAATGAGGGTACCATATGGTCTTAGGAATGTCTCGAGAGAATCCAAGGAATATTCAGAGCTTAGAGTTTTGGAAAATTGAGAGACATACTGGGCTGCATCATTAGCACATAGATAGTGCTAACCATGAGACTCAACCATTTCAAGAACTAGTTTCATAGAAGGTGCTCCAAGATTTTTATACAACCATGAATTCTAGGACACACAACCATGTGAAATGTCTCACACATTATAAAATGGATTTTTTTTCATGGGCTACACATTATTTGTTAAACCGTGCACCTAGCCAAAGTGAGGGGCCTTCTTGGATAGTGGATGTTGGACGGTTGGCGAACATTTTGGCTAACCGTGTAGACATACCGTGTGACCTAGTTTTTAAAATAGAATTTATGATTTTTCATAAAATGTTTTAAATCTATCCTGCACTTTTTTCTCATCCTTTATTGGATGTATCTTCTCTTGGTGAACACTCCCTTATCCCTTTATAGTGATCATGATACATCCTCAATCTGGTTTTTCATTCTATCACATTGAGTAACATTAGATCTACAATGGAAATCTTCTTAATCCATTTTCTTCCTATCTTATTTTATCTTCCCATGTATTGTGTTATCTTTGTGTGATCTCATTTTCCCTATTTTCATTGAATTTTTCTATTTTGGTTTTTTAATTGATTATTCTATGAATCAACGGTTGACACTGAATGAGTTGTAATTCATGGACCTGAGGTTGATTTTATATCAATTCTTCCTAAAATTTTATATGTTTCATTAAATTCATAAATTTTATTTCACAATGGAAATATTCCCACGTTGCATTAATTTTTTATTTCCATTTTTAATTAATTATAACATGTAATGCCACTCCCTGAAATCCAAATTAAATGGTTAGAGGTATCCAATCTCTTGGATACCACCCCATTTTGGTGTGTTAAATTAATTTCTATACTTATGTTAATGCTTAATTGACCCAAAAACCATCTAAGTAATTTTCTTGACCTGAAATAGGAATTTAATTTCTTTATTAATTAAATGGATTGATTTAATTAAATGGAATTGGTGGGAATGCCACAACATATGTCATATTTATTAATGTGGATTACCCGAATTGTGTACACTTGGTTAAATTGTGTTAAATGATAATAATGTTTTAGAGGTAACCCATCATATTTATTATTATGATCAGACCATGGTTGTTTGTCATTGGAAAGTGATTAAGGGTTCTTTTGAGAGTGGAATCTCGTACACCATTATGTTGGGTGATGGGTATGACATCTCACACTGTTTAGTTTATAAGGTGATGGGAATGACATTCCAAATTCCACTGTATTGGGTGTTGGTCGTGATAAATCACCCGACTATCTCGAGTGAAGATAATGATATGCTACTCTCATATGAGATTCAGGGAATAAACCCTTTGCTGGATCCCCTGGCTTGATAGACTATTTATGGACACCTAAGTTATTCCCTAGGTCCATCTATCACCCAGTATCTATGTATGTGCCTCTAATTGTTCATACATTAGTTGTGTATGTCCATATGTATTATATATATAGGATTAATATATATATATATATGGTATGCTGATCAGACTCATGCTGGCCTACGAAGAAGCATGTAGAGTATGCCTAGTGTCCTACATGAACCTGAGATGACATCTATATATTTTATACCCCTATTTATTATTCTTATACCTTGACTTTCTATGCTATGAACACTGAATGAATTATTTATATACTTTGTTGGTGGTAGCATACTGATTATATATCAGATCCTACACATGCCTCCAATAGTACCCAAATAGAATTCATGACTGTAGGTGTGGACAATGGAAACTGCATAATCAAATAATGTTGATCAATGTACTTCTAGGATAGATAACAGGTATAGAGGACCATGAATATGATTGTGATTCTAGTGGACCTGTATTTTGGTCATTTTGTATTTTTTATAGTATATTGTATATGAATATTCTCAATATCCCATGTTCTGCCATTTTTGTCATCATGTTATGAAATAATCATGTATACGACTGAACATATTTATTTTGATTATTTCTATTGTTTTTTTGGTTGTTTATACTTCTATAATTAATTGTTATACATATATTTTCTATTCCATCTATAATACTATGCTTCTGTTATTTTTATATATATTTTATTACCACTCTACTACTCTGATATGGGGGTATAGCCTCCCCACCTTACCACCATGGACCTATGATATTAGTTAGTAGCCTCTGGAATATGAGGTGTTCCTATGTCTATGTGAACCATCGACTTGGGGAACCATTTTAGTAGCTCCGGGGTGGGGATGTTACCAAGTGGTATCAGAGACCACTTTTTTCCTTTTGTCTGACTATTTTGGAATTAGACTAGAGACTAGGCTGTAATATAATTCAGTGATGAACTTGTTCCTGAGATTAGGTAATCATGAGAAAACCAAAATTACCTATGATGGGTTACTACTATTCTAGGATTATGACTATTATGGTTACACTGATTTCATAATTGAATGGAACAAATGTTTTGTGACATTATTATTGTTATTATTAGTTTATTTATAATGGAATATCTTTTTATTTTCCTATAAAGTCATGGAATTTTATTCTCTGGAATCATTATAATCACTTTAGAGATAATATTCTAGGCATTTTTCCATACCACATTTACACTATACATGCATTTTATAATTTTATATAGTTTGGTTCCTTGATTCTTATATATTTAATTGTGCTAACTCTTTTTTAGGATGGAATAATTGGAACAATTTAAGTTCCTACATCAATAAAAATAGTGTTTTTTATAGATTGATGATCAAACATTATTTGGACAATTATATCATATTTTAGGTTCCATACCTACTCATTCCATGGACTAAAGCAATGTTAGTTAACTACATTGAATTAATGTCAACATTGATTTATGAAGAAAGTACTTCAATAAATCCTGAATGTTAAATATTGTAATCAAATTAGTGAAAAATGTTATGTTAAATATTGGTAGCAGATATAATGGTCAAGTTGGAGTTAAATTAAATTCGAATATCATTTTCTAAAGAGTATGAATTTTATAAATTGCTAATGAAGACACATTTAATCGGACCGTGATATATGTATATATATATAAGAGTATTAAATTAAGTTAAATTAAATCTTTTAAATAAAATGGTGACATATAAATGGAATTCCAATTGTAAATTAAAGGGTGTTTTTCACTATACATTGAAATTAACACTCTATATACTTGAACCTAAATCATTTGATAAGGAACTAGACCCAAACCTGACTGTATTACTTGGTAGATGGGGCTTCTCATACATTCTTAAAACCTATTATGGTATTCCATATTTTCATTGATCTGTCTCTTAGTGTAGAAAATGAGGAGATAACTTTTCTATAGGAATGTTATGTACCTATCCAATTGAGTATTTATGATCATTTAAACAAATAATTTATTCTCAAAGGTATTAATTTGAAATTATAGAATCATTCCACTATGAAGACATAGAGTATTATTCCAAGAAGATTATGATGACCATACACCAGAGGTGGTGGAACCAAAGACATTGGTATTACCTCCATTAGTGACAATAGAGGAGCCACATTCTATTCCTGACTTGGGCAATGATGCTTAGTCTTGGGAGATATTTTAACATATGATTAGTTGATACAAGTAGTGGATGAAAATTCCCAAACTATGGGTGATTTATGTCGATAATTTATGTATCATCATCCTCCCACCTTTTTAGGGGATTGATGAACTCATGCAGTAGAGTCATGGCAAGATTCTATGCTTTATGACTTTGAGTATCAAGAGATTCCTCTAGAGTAGAGGTCCAAACTCACTACCTATATGCAACGTGGTACTTCTTGGTAATTGTGGGATGTCATTAACTAAGGTGACCAATATATATTTATGGTGTGAAGATAATTCTTGATAGTATTCTCAAATTAATTATTTCCATGATAATTTATGGATGACTAAGATAGAGAGTTTAGGAACTTTTAGTAGGGATAAATGCATCTAATGGAATATTCTTCCAGTTTCACTGAGCTATACTGATTCACACTAGACCTATTGGGTAATGACCTTATAACTGTAAGGAATTTGGAGTATGGTCTCGTATACACCATCTGATTGTATTTTAATAATTGTTCTGATAACTACTATATTTGAGATAATCAACTAGGACATCATTACCACAAAAAATTTTTGGTAAGATGATGGTGTGAGGCAATACGATTCAACCCCAAGACCTAGCAGTGGTTATTATAATGAAATAAAATGATATTTTAAGGTTATTTGTGGTGGTGGTAGTAGTCATGAATGTTGTAATGAATAATTTATTATATTTCACTAGTGTGGGATGATGGGACATGAGAAACCCTAGTGCATGCATTATCCAATTGAGTGTAGATACTATTGTAGGATGTTCCTAATCTAGTGTTTCTACAAGACTTTTTAAATCAGTGCCAAGTGATAGGGAATAAAACTTTGAATGTATATCATTAGTAGAGTATTCCTTCTCAGGGAAATCAGGTTGTGACATAGGGATTTAGTACTGTCCAGTAACCTGAAATGAAACCCATGTCAGAGGAGCATAGTGAAAAACTTCTGTTGTACAAGGTACTATTCTAGAAGACTCTACTCTAGTGTTTACATTATTTGAAACTGTTAAATCACATTATTTTATCATTATATAAATTATGGAGAATATGGACATCAAGATATAGTATTTATATAGCATCATGACACTCAATACCCATTTGGGTATCCGATCATGGATTGATTTCCAATTTAATCAATATTCCCTTGAGGTAGGTGGATATATTTTCATGTAAAATATTTTTTCCTTAACATGAAAAGGTTTGATGTAATTATCAAGATGAAATTATTAGTTTTCTATCAATATCATATCAATTTTTATCACCAAAGGGCTACATTTACATCACTATTGGTTTTAAGACATATCCAAAAAGGATAATGGGATGTCTATGCATCTCGAGATGAACCTAAGCAGTATCAACTATATTGACTAAAATCCCAAATCTAAAATATTTTATTGGATGACTAGGGGTTATGAACTACAATTTTCTGTCATATGGAGGATCATTTGAGGTAAATATTCTTTGATGGTTTTATTGTTCAACCTTAGTGATATAGGTGGAATTCCCCATAGATCAGTTAATGGAAGCAACACCAGTGTCCATTCTCTTGAACAAGATACCACATACAGATCATTTGGAGCTCAGGACATAGTTGGAGGGTATAGTGGATAAGATTTTCATATTCCCCAAATAATCTCCATGGGGTTAACTAGAAATTTTTCCAAGAAGGTGGGACTAACCCTTTAGATTTTCATGGAGTACTAATGGATGAAAAAAATTATAAAAAACAATATACATACACTACCTCAAATAGATGACCTATTTGATCATCTTTGAGGGTGGTGGGTTATTTAAAATATTGATATGAGGTTGGGCTATCATTATGTTGGTCTTAAGACTTAAAAAAACCTTTCAATGTTTTATGGAGCATATATGGTATCTATGAGTACCTAGTAATTCTGTTTGGCCTCATGAATGTGCTAGATATATTCCTCTCCTTGATGAATTGGGTTTTCCAGAAGTATTTGGATTCATTTATGATAGACTTTGTAGGATCCATTTTGGTGTATTATCACTCTCTAGATGACCATTCCAAACATCTTGAGATCATTCTGAATATAGTGAGAAAACACCATATTTATGAATAGATCACCAAATTCCATTTTGGATCGACAAATTTTACTTCCTGAATCATATTATCTCATATAAAGAGGTATTAGAAGACCCATAATATAAGAGAGTTTTAGTTTTCTAGGAAAAACCCAAGAAGGTATTTGAGATGAAATGTTTCATGGGGTTAATCAATTATTATAGACACTTCATTTAGGATTTTTCATGCTTAATAGCATCTCTTATTGGTGTGACAAAGAAGGGTGTGAAATTATTATGGTTAGAAGCATATGATCCGGCCTTCTAAAAATTGATAGTCCAATTGATTTCAGTGTCGATCCAAATTCTTCTAAAGATGGGAATGAGCTATAAGGTATATTATGACCCATTAGGTGTTGGTTTGGGAGTAGTTAATATGTAGTAAAATGAGTTATAGCATATAAGTATCTTCATTTGAGGCCATGTGAGTAGAATTACCCAATGAAAGACCGTGAGTTTGTTATTGTTGTTCATGATTTACACTACTTGAGGAATTATTTACTTGGGTGGATTTTATGTTATTCAGTAATAAAAAAATCCTCAAGTGTGTCTTTATACAGTGTGATCAGAATCTAGGGTATCAAAGGTGGGTTGAGTACCTAGAATCCTTCGATTTTGAGCTTGCTGATAAACCTGTTAAAGGAAATTCTATTTCCGATGCTCTGTGTAAGAAAACTAAGACTCATGAGGATTAAGAGGCAATTGGTGAGTTTCAACATATGGCCTTGATTTCAAAGATGCATGTTGAGGTTCAAGAGGATCATGGTTAGGTAGTCCTCAAATCCTTAACAGTGAACTCTACCCTTCTAGAATGGGTGATGGTGAGGTATATTTCATATCATCAGGGCCTATTACTGAGGGAAAGTATCTCAGATGACGTTTCATTTTCTCATTGGAATATAGAAGAGTATGAGACCTTGCACATACTAGGGGGTGTCTTGGTCACATCATAAATTTTATAAGAAATAATACAAGAATTTCAAGCCTCAACATGGGTAGTATATCTCGATGTTACCAATATTTATTAAAACTTATGTCACCAGTATTGTTGACCAGGTATGAAATAATATATAGATGGATTCATCACTAAGTGTTCCACCTTTTAGTAGGTGAGGTAATAAAATAATTGACTATAAGGACGTCTAAATATACTGTCTATTCCCAGGTGGTAATGGGATGTTATCTCTTTTGAATTTATAAAAGGTTTTCCTTGATCACCTCAAGGCAACAATACTGTTTGGGTAGTTGTTGACCGGTTGACGAAGGTTTCTCACTTTTTAACATTTATAGAGACCATTTTTGTAGAATATATAGAGTGGATATACATTAGGGAGGTAATACATATTCATGGAGATCCATATTATATCATATTTTTTGGGAATAATTACTTCACATGTTAGCTATGGAAATGTTTCAAAAGGCCTATACTACAAAGGTTCTTTTAGGAATAGCCTATATCCTTCATATCAATGGTTAGAGTGAACACACAATTAAGGTATTGGAGGACATGCTCCATACATGTGTCCTTAACATCAGGGGTTCTTGGGTGAAAAATATAACCTTAGTTAAGTTCTTTTATAATAATTTATTTTAGGATACCATCCAGATGGATCCTTATGAGGATTTATATGGTAGGATAGTCTTTTCACCTCTGTGCTGGTTAGAGGAAGGGGAGAAAACACTGCTTAGACCACGTCTCATTTAGGAGACTTTAGACCAGGTCCAGCTAATCAGAAAGAGCATATGGAAGGATCAATCTAGGAAAAATTCTGATGAAAACCCCTATTAGTGACATGTTTAGTTAGATGTATGAGATTAGGGTTTACTGAGAACTTCCCGAAGGTTTTACATCGATATATTCAAAGGAATGGTAAGATTTCACCATTATTAATTAGATCTTTGAGGTTTTAGATCCATTCAGACTAGTGGAATGCTGAAAAAAACATTCTAAGATATACCAATGTATGCATGACATTTTTCATATATCTCAAATCCATTGATAATATCCATACCTTGAACATTTTTTCCATCCTGATGATGTTGAGTTAGATGTGTATTCTTCTTATGATGAGTACCCTATGAGTATCATGGATCAGAGTGTGAAGACACTCTGAGGTAGGTATGTTCCTTTAGTAAGGGTTATATGACATCATGGTTGAGTGTGGGACAAGACCTAGGAGTGGGAAGATAAAATTTGTGCTCAATGGTCGGATCCTTAAACTAGTGATATCATTTTAACATCAGATGACCCACTCATGAATGATTTTTTAAGGATCGAAGGTTGTAATGACCAAGATTATCATGAAGGTTCAAATCAATATTTATATTTATTTAACATCATTGTTTTATCCTAATGAGGATTCCCTATGGCCTCAAAAAGGACTTGGGAGTGTCTAGGGAATCTCATTGGTTGGAGTTATAGAAATTGGAGAGATAGACGAAGCCATGTGGTTAGTTCATTGTTAGTGATAACTACGTGAATCAATCATGCGAGGAACTAGTTTCACTACAAAGGCTTCATAGTTTGTCTACAACCATGTGAGTTGGACCACATGACCCTACGAAATGTTTTTGACATGAGACAATGGATTTTCACATGGGTTAAACAAATTTTATAATAACTTTCACTTATCCCTATATGAGGGGGCTTCTTGGATAGTGGATGTAGTATGGTTAGTGTATAGTTTGGGAAATCATGCAGAAAAAACACAGAATTTACTTTTTAATATAGAATTTATGATTTTCCCCTGATTTTTTAATCTCCCCTATAATTTTTCATCATCAAATAGACTTGCAACACCCCTCTAATATCTGGAGCTATCACTCCACCCTTCTGAGCTATCTTGATAACTCCTCCATCTAATCTTTAATTCAATCACATTCGGACACATTGGATCCACAATAGTAAGAACATTATTCATTTTTCATCATATTATAATTTATCTTCCCGTATATTGCGTTATTTTTGCATGAGGTAATTTTCCCTATTTTCAAATCATTTGCCTATTTCATGGGTTTCTTTCATTCTTAGTAACATGAAAGGTCCATAATAGATGAGTGGTCATAAAAAAACCTTAGGTAGGTGTTCTTAAAATATTCCCTAATTGTTTAGTTGTTTTATATCATTTTTTCAATTGGCTACACAACATTTATTTCCAAATGTTTCCTTAATTTTTGATTTCTATTTTTAATTAATATTTCCAAGTCTTGGAACTCCGTTAGACATATATTAAATGGTTTTATGTTTCCTAAACATTTTATACCACCCATTTTTGGTAACTTAAATTAATTTCCCTCTTTATTTAAATGCTTAATTGACCCAAAACATCATCTTAGGGTTTTTCTTTACATGAAATTGGAATATACATTTTTCAATAAGTAAATGTATTTATTTTATTAAATGGAAGTTGGTGGGAATTCCATGAAACATTTTATATTTATAAATCTGGATTGAATAAATTTTTCACCCTTGGTTAAATTTATTTAAATGATTATAATTCTTTATAGGTAACCCATAATCGTTATTATTATTATTACAACGTGGCTATTGTTCATTGGAAAATGTTTAGGGGTTGTGTTAAGTATGTAACATCATGCTCCCTTATACTGGGTGATGAGAAAGACATATCAAATAGTTTATATGATTAAGAAATGGTCAGGACATTCTATATTCCACTATATCAGGTGTTGGGCATGACAGATCACCCCACCATATTGAGTGATGAGAATGAAATCTTGTTATAATATGAGATTCAAGGCTTGTATCCTTTGCTATAGGCCATCAATCATTAGACTAGTTATGGATTCTTGAGATATACCCCAAGTCCAACTGGAACCTAGTATCTACATAGCTACCTCTAGAAGTTTTTCATATAGAGTGTATATACATGTATACATATTATATATATATAAAAATGATTACTATATATATATAGTATTCTGATCAGACACATTCTGGCCTATGTCGAAGAGGGTAATGTCGGCCATGTGTCCTTCGAGAAACTGATCCAACTGATATTTATTTTTCATCACTATTTATTATTCTTATACCTATACATTGATATTCTGTGCACATTGGTTGGATTATTTCTAGACACCTTTGTTGATGTCTTACTTAGTTTTTCCCACACCCTACTTGGGATAACTTTGGAACTCAAGTAGACTTCATGACTGTCTTTGTGAATAATGGAAAGAAACTTTTCACAGATGCTTGATCTATTTTGGTACATCATGGAGCATGAAAGTATAGGTAATATAATTTTCTCATGATTCTAGTAGAGATGTCATTTGTTCTTTTTATTTTTATTTTTTTAGAATGTTGTATTTTCTTATGCCTTGTATCCACTATTTCCTTTTTTTAGCATGGACCCTCACTGCTCATTGGAAGACTCTAGTGTATGAGTAGGAATGCATGAGGCCTTGTGACCCACTGACATTGGGATCTATTTTAGTGGCTATTGGGTTGGGGAATTACAATTCATGATATCAATATGTGATGAAGAAGGATAACATGGAAGGAAATTGATGTCCCTCTGAATATTGATTTTCTAAGTTAGTTCATATAGTAAAGAAAAGTTTGAATTTCTAATTATTTTATATATTTAACTATGAATAGTTTATATGAATTAGAGAAGAAAAAATTGGATGACTTATAAGATAGTGTCATATTAATATGATAGTGGAGGTAGTACTATTAAAGTGTCATATATATATTTATTCATATAAGGAAATGATTTTTTGAGTATATGAGTTTCAACCATTATAATCATTCAGATGAAGGAAAATATGATTTAAATATGTAAATTATTGTTGATTCATATGCATATATGGTTTAATAAGAGTTTTTGAATGGAAGAGTTACATATATGGGAAAAATATATTTGGATAAAGATGGTATAAGTCCTATGATTGATGTTCCAATCTTCTTGGAGTCATGACTTTTGTTTGAGTTGAATAAGTTCTATCTATATATTTTTTGGAATGATATTATTGATAAATAATCTGTAAGTACATAATATCTCTTTTTTTCATATTAAAAGATAACCTAAAAAGAAGATGAGTATGATAGATCTATGACGAATTCATACATGGTGTGTTTTGGTTAAATGAAAATATGAATACTGCTTGGATAATGTTTTGATGTGATTATTATGGGATAAAGATTATTTAAAGAATAAAAAAATTCATCTGATGAAAGTATGAAACTTGGAGATAAAACCTAAAAAATTGAAAAGTTCTTAATTGTATATCATGGTTCCTGAACAAAAATCTTCATTATAAATCTATGTTTGAACCTAAAATTTTGGATGAGGCATGATACACTATAAATGTATGTTTATAAGTCTTTACATGTGGATCACAATGCATCATTATCATAAGACTTTATTTCAAGATTTAATGTTAAATCAAAAGTCATTGCCAGAGAATATGAAAAATGTAAAAGTACTAGGATGTAAGACTTTTACCACTGGTTGTAAGGTTTGAACACATAGTAAATTCTTGAGGATCATGTTATGTGAAAAGTTGAGATTCCAAAATTTTTCTTCTAACGAAATAACTTAGATGATGAATGCTTGATGCTCTTCATGGATCAAACAAGATTATCAGCCAAATGATGGTGATTTGATTAAAAATTAAGAAAAAACCAACTAAAGTAGAGTAGTATGATGTTAAGAGTGTTCCATAATGAAAAATGAGGTTCCACATCCTACATCTAGATGGAAATATATTTTAAAAAACATATAGATTTTATGGATTATTTTAACATAGAGAAATACTATGATAATTCAAATACCAGACAATAGAAAATAACTAAATCTTCAGATAAAATTTCAGGAATAAATAGAATAATGATTTGATTTGAAAATTTTGGAAATTATAGGCCATTATTTGGAGTAATTTGAATATATAAATGATAAAATGATTCTATAATTGTAGAAATATATTTTAAGGTCAAATTAAAGATATTTTGTGATATATTATCAATCGAGTGAGAACTAATGATATTCAAAAAATTTAATGAATAAGAGAGAATGAATTCGAGACTCTAACCATGAATCAATCTACAATGTTAAAAAGAGAGAGAAATAGAAGAACTGATATAACAACCTATTGCAGTTCTTAATTATTAAATTGAAGAGGAATATTTCCTAGTTTTATTCTAATGAACTAAAGAAAAATATCATGTCAAGATATTGCCTACAACATTCTACTATAGAAGTCTGAAGAACATTAAGAAATTTATATGACTACAACAAGTGATGGAAGAATAAAATTATTACAGTCTATAAGGGACTAGAATGATTGATAGGTATTTTTGTTCAATGAAGTAAAATTAAAAATTATTGTTTGAAGTAATTATAATCCCTCTCTTACTTTTTATCTAGTTGGTGTTTTGATAACAGATTCAAGATTAAAAACCATCCAAGGAAAGTTTTTATAAAAAGAGGAATCCTTGTACCAAGTATAATAACCATATTGTACCAAGTACATAGACTTTATTAGAGAGGGGAACATCATAAATAATCCATTGTGGTATCTATATTTTCATTCCTATTAAAAATCTGTATACTAATCTATTGATAGATAAATATATAAAGGGATATAATCACAAAACGCGTAAGAAGTAATTATAGGATTAAACCGAATTTGGTTTAAATTTTATTCCACATTGATTCTACCCCCACAACTCTCTATATTGTAAAATCCTATGTAGATCCTATCAGACCATGGTTGAGATAAGGTTTTAAAAGTGTGTGGATAAATGAAAATATGAGGGTTCCTTTTATAAGTTAGGGGAGTGGAACCCTTGTAAATAACCTTAACATTAAAATAATATAAAATAAATTTCATTAGAAATCGGCACCAAATAAGTCCAATATTGAAGATAAAGTTAGGGAGGGTATAAATACACTCAACCAATCAACTAAATATATGGATTTCTTTGATATTTTTACCCTTATTCTTTAGGTTAACCCCTTTTAACTATTTTAGCCATTACTGTTATTATTTTACTTTTTACCATGGTAAATATTCATAATAAATAAAATAAATCTGACCTTATAAATAAATTTTGACATGATTATTACAAAAATGGAATCTATTTTATTATATTTAATTTATATATGCGGGAAAAATTAATTCTAATATCCCCTCACAAAAGGCATAAAACAACTTTTAGAAAAAATGTATATTTGAATCATAAAGTCAATTTATCTTTTTTTTCTAGTAATTATCTTTACGTTAATTTTTTTATTTAAATGAATATAATATCAAAAAATTTCATTAAAATTAATCATAATAATTATTAATTCAATTTATTAATATAAAAATACAATTCACAAATGAAAATAGTTTTTTTGAAAAATATATCGTTATACCTTCAAATGGATTTATGTTTATTTCTAACCATTTGATAATAAATTTATGAATGATAATTCAACTTTATAAATAGAAATTTTCCCTAACATTAATACTCTAAATAATATAATTTATGTTACCAATAAAAAAATATATAATAAAATAATACTTGTAAATAAAACATTTATATCCAACTATGAATTATTATATTAGTATTCTCTATCATTAAATAACCATTTAATGAATGTAATTAATCAATTTTATTAATTATTACTTGATTTTTATCCATAAATTATATTTATACCTTACCTAAGAAGTATAAATTCTAAAAAAATATATAATTACAAAAAAGATCAACACACTCTCTTTAGAATAAAATGTATTTTAAGTGAATTTGACCCTTTTTACAAAGTAACTTATTTTTTCAATTTCATTTTTCTCTCTAAAAAATTATTTCATTTTATATTTTAATAATATTTTATTGAAAATATTTTATATTTGAATGCATCACAAGCTATAAAAAAAATTAAATTTATTAAATAGAAGTATATTTTAAAATTTTATGGTGTCACATTCTAGAACACCTAAAATAATTTCAACCTCAATATATAATAGAAATAGATGTGGATAATTCTTCCTCATTATATCATTTGGTTGTATATAGTTTTATTTATCACATGGTCTTACCAAAAAACCCATACCATTTATGTCGTATTATTCCACAATATGATACATCTTTGATAAGGAATTTCTATTGGTTGTTTCTTATAAGAAAGATCACACTCCAGTTGTATGAACTCTATGTTCTGAACATTTGAATGATCATGTATGCACTTTCTTGAATGAGACACATAAATCATATAATTAATGTTACAGAGGTTTGGGGAAAGTGACATGTGATAAGATACAATCCTGATATGATCAATAATCTCAAAGTGACTGATATATCTTGTGACCAAATATCCATTCTTTCAAAATACAATAACATTATTCAAAGGGGATATTTTTGGGAATTTCTTGTCACTTATAAAAAATTCTATATCTCAAAAAATATTGTGATGATGAATTTTTATCGAATCTGAGTTGCTCTTATGTTTTTCTTAATATCTTTATCTTTCTCAACCATTTCCTCATATATCTCATGTTATAATATCTTTTAATCTACATATTTAATGTAACATGTTTGTGTTAGTTTCATGTTTCCATATAGAGAATCATAACGATCCTTCTAAATTATGAAATTAAATATATTATTGTAATAAAATTCAATAATATAATGGATTTGATACTAGAAAACTTTAAAATTCTTATATAATGATCAAAATAAATCTTCTATGGTTATAAGTGTCCTTTATAATAGACCCTATGTCTATAGATGATACACAATGATAAATTTCAACTCCATATTCAATGATTTCTAAATATGTCTCCAAAAAATTAAGTTAAGCCTCAGTTCATAATATGATAACATTGGATGTGGTACTCCATGAAACATAACCACTTCAATAATATTTATCTTAGAAACTATGTCAGGTGTGAAATATTCTATAATTGAAATAAATTACACGTAAAATATAAGGATATCAACTATAACTAAAATTGAATTATGTCATTTAAATGTATTGGGGGTCCTTCATCAAAATTCATGGAGTTTATATCACAATTCTATACAAGTATGGGTACTGTTTGGATCATCCATTTAGAATTATGAAATTTATAATTAACTTACTAAAATACTAGGCATCAAGATACATACTATATAATATCCCATTTGATGTTATTCCACTAGAAATTCTCATTGAGATCTCTATACATAAGTAAACATAGAGGATTGAGAGAGAATGATGAGCTATGTTCTTTATCAAATAGTTCCTTCGTCAATTATGGTATTATAGGGACACACATTTTGTTCTAGAATCTTATTATTCTATTATTATCATGGCTGATATCTATAATAATCCTTACCACCATCTTTAGTCCCAATCCCATTTCCATGCCTCTTTAATCTTCACATAAATGGTTGGTGGAATAATAATTTTTTAAATACATGATCTATCACACACATCATGATTTCAAGGTCCATTCTCTAAAAATCATTATGTAATGGATCTATTTCAATCCACATTTTGGATAAGCTTACATAATCATTTTGACTTAGAGTATTATCCACCCCATTCATCTTCCTTTGGAAGTAATGTATTAAGTACCCGTAATCATTAATATACATCAACCATAAACTTTGGCACATATTCAAATAGTTTTATGTAAATATATACATCCTGTTTTTAGGATTGATATATATATATATATATATATATATATATCAATCATCCCAACATAGGGATAATGATTATACACTTTAAAGGTGAAAAAAACTATTGCAAACTCCAAATCCCGATTTAGGTAATTTTTATCATGAACCATCAATTGGGTTGAGACATACACTACTACAATTTCATTCTTCATGAGAACACATCCTATTCCTTTCTTGATACACGAATAAATATCTCAAACCAATCTAAACGAAATTGTAGTGTGAGAAATGGTGCACAAAACAACATTCTCTTTAGTTCCTTGAATATTTATTCACATTCAACTATCTAAAAGAACATGGATCCCTTCTGATTCAACTAGGTTTGTGGATTCTAATGTTTAGAGAAACATATATGAAATTACTTTTAGTATCCATAAAATCTAATAAAAATATTTATATTTTTAATAATGGTTTGTTGAGACCATTGTTCAATAACATCCATTTTTTGAAGGATCCATTGATATGCTGTGGATATAAATTAAATGATCCAAGGATGATACTTTATATGACCAGAATTCACATTTTCAAAATTATTCTCACAGATTATCCTTCTTTATGATCATAAAAAAATCCTCAAAGGATCTTCATGTTCTTCCTTAATCTTGAAATATATGAGAATAACATCTATAAATACTAAAACAAAATTATTACAGTATTCTCCAAAGATTCCCTTAATTAAATCATTGATGATAGTTGGGGAAATTTTTATTCCAAATGGAATCACAATTAATTCATAGAGTACATATCTAATTTGGGAGTTTATATTAGGTATGTCCTCCCCATTGATCATTAACGGATGATATCCTGATCAAAGTTCAATATTTGAAAATAATTTCAGTCTACAGAGTTGATCAAACAATTCATCAATACAAGGTTTATTATACTTTTCTTGGTAGTGATACTATTATGTTATTCCTAATTAATACAAAGTTATATTGATCCATATTTATTATTAACAAAAATAATGAGTTCTTCTCATGGTGACACATTATGGAATATTAATTTATTTTAAACATTTTATTGAAGTTGATTATTCAATTCTTGGAACTTAATTGGGGCTTTTATATAAGGATTAATTAAAATTCGTGTATAACCAAGTATGAATTCTATTGAAAACTCAGGTTCATGATTCATTGTAAGACTGTGAGATTCATCAAGATAAACATCTCAATACACCTACACAATAGAAATATTTTCAATATTGTGTTTCCTCCCAACAATTTGACATAAATACCTCTCATGGATATGTATTAAGATAAAAAATGGAATTATTTTATATTTGGAGTTCACAGTCATCATCACACTTGAAAACTAACATAGGGTCATTCAAAATATAAAATTTTACTTATCATCATTAGAAATTGATATGGGATCTAATTAAAGTGATCCAATCCATTCCAAAAACCACATAAAATCTAGATATGTGGGGAATAATATGACATACAAGAAGAAAATTTCCACAAAATTGAATCACGGTAGACTTATATAATTGATATTTAATTAACATACCACTATGTGTTTTAAGTAATTGTTTAATATCTAATATTCAAAGTGATGATGTGATACCCTATGATAATTTCCAAGTTATAAAATTTTAGGTAGAACTATAGACAAATAAGAAAATTAATTTTCATGAATGTCAAATAAGTGTATTTTTTTGAATTTTATTTAGGATCACATAATTCTGTTAGAGTAAATAGTTTAGCGTGACTATCATGTGACATTAATTCGATTAATAAATCATGTGATAACAAAAATGAATCCTAGGATGTCATAAATTATTACATATTTTTTTAAACCTATGAAACTTTAGGTTCACCCTATATCACATAGGTTTTTTTTGATCTAAGATATTATTGATTATAGAACAATCTCATAATAACTAAATTAATATCTGATACTAGCCATGGTGACCTAATACTAACATCTACAATCATTTAAAAAAATTATTTATTACTTCAATAAATAAAAAACATCCTAGAACTATAAATGTTTTGTTTAATTTTTGAATAGATGAATAATAAACATATTAGTATATAGAATTTGATATCTCTCACATGTTCTTCTCACACAGTACCCTTCTTAGATATATCCAACATAATACCTTCCTTCATAACCCGGGGAAATGGTAACATAAGAAATGGTGATATTAGATTACGTGTAAGTGTAAAAATGAGAGATATCAAAAAATAATCATAAGTTTGGAAAAGATAAGCATAAGGGTATGAGAACATAATAAAAACTTACTAAAACATACCATGTAAGTCAGAGATCATAAATCAAAATTTAGGGAATTAGTTTTTTTTGTAACAAAATACATGAGCCATACGAGTGTAGAATAACAAATAATTAGTCATGAACCATGATTGCATATCATAAGTATACGAAATATGTTTTTTTTCATTCACATAATTTTATAAAATAATTTCCTTATTCATGGATAAATTCCAAGACCGTCAAAACATAGTGGATAGAGCCTCATAGTGGATTAGGCTTACTCCCCTTTCCCATAATCATAGTACAAAAAGTATCATAGTGGATTAGGCTTACTCCCAATTAGTTTCATATTATTAGATGTGATATCATTATTTAACTATTTTATTTTAGGTCTATATAATTTTAGGTCCTCTTATAACACAAGGAAAAACATACATATGTTCTCTAAAAGATCACAAAAAATATTCATCATTCCATCAAATATTAATTAACCCATGTGAATGAAACAAGTTTATTGAAAAAAATCATAATATCATCATAAAAATAATATATCCGAATTAATAATTTGGATTGTATCATAAGATAATATCCCTAGTAATGTATGAAAATATTTAAAGGATATTGAGTTAGATGAAAACACTTTTATAAAATCATTAGAAATATCTTCTAAAAACAAGATAAAAATATTTTCCTTCGTAAATTTTAAAAACTAAAAGTTACCTTAAAAATAATTATATTTATTTTGAAAAAACATTGAAATATGTAATTGATGATTCCTAATGAATAATAGTCATTATAATGGGAAACTATAGTCAAGCATTACTTGTTAAAGAAATAATTATTTCTCATATTTTAAAATTTAGTCAAAAGTCACCAATTCATTAAATGAAAAGAAGATTCCATTAATTTTTTTAAATAAATTCAA
The DNA here is from genome assembly GCA_963277665.1 of Viscum album. Taxonomy (NCBI): domain Eukaryota; kingdom Viridiplantae; phylum Streptophyta; class Magnoliopsida; order Santalales; family Viscaceae; genus Viscum; species Viscum album. The sequence goes on from OY728142.1 coordinate 454,443,035, forward strand.
ATAAAGTATAATAATACATTTATCCTAAATTTAAATGTAACTATGAGCTTCTATAAAATAATTTTTATTAATATTGAAATATAAGAGAATGATTCCTGTGAAAAAATAGAATGAACCAGGTCAACATAGCTGTAAACATTTTCTAGGTATTTATGAGTATGGAAGTGGGAAAATAGAAAGAATAATTGAAAAAATAGAAATAAAATTTTATAATTAAATATATTGGTTTTAATACGTAATTAACATACAATTACATCAATGGAAATTGGAAAATAAACAATCCCTATAAAAAGTGAGATTGTAACATGAATACTCACCATGTTCTTCTATTTAGTTGAACTTTATAAAACTTCTTATATAATAAAGCTAATTTTTTTATAAATATATATTGGAAAAATATTTACTATTATATTACTTTATTCCAATCACTAGTAATTTATTTTCACCTATTTATTAATAATTCTTTGTCAAAATCAATAGTCAGTTATTTACTAATCCATTTTCCATGCAGGTTTCGGGTCAATATTTTTGGTCATTGAGGATTTTTTAAAGTAAAATAATTTTTATCATGTATTATGTATAATATTTATTCTATAAAAAAATTTATAACCATCCATGTATATATGTGACTAAAAAAGGAATATATCTCTTCGTGGTACTGGTAATCAACACATAAACACAAGTGATGTATTCATTTTTCAATGAATGAGAATAAAAGAATGAAAGAAATAATTCACCTTAACGGAATTATAATTATGTAATAGACAATATATATTTATTATATCCATATCTATAGTATCCATGTGAGGTGGTGATGAAGTATATAATACAACTCTTTAGGGAGATTATTTTATGTATGTACACATGTGTGATGTTTTAATTTTCCATTAGAAGGAAAGGATATAGGTAATGAGTTTTCCACCAATATAATAATATTACAGTATTATAATAAAACTGATTCTATTATTTTGGTTTTTTTATAGATTATTTTTAAGAGGTTGATGAATAAAAAAACATAAATGAAATTGTTTAAGTCGAGTCCCTCTTCCTTAGGTATCCTCCTTCGGATATTACCTCAAGCCATTTTGTATAGGAATTTTGGAAATAAAAAAACCACTAAGAAATATGTAAGATATTTAGGATGTGATTTGAGTATATCATGGTCTATAAAAGATACTCATAGTGTATAAATAAGTGTGGAGAGTAGTTTCCATTTTACAAGTGAGGGGAGTATCACCATTGTTAATAAACATAGCTTCTAAATAATATAAATACATTTTTACAGGAAATGGGCACAAAATATAAAATTTTTTAATATAAGGTGATTGATAGTCTATATCTACTCAATAAATCAAATAAATATATTTTTTTGTTTTGATATTTTAATCCTATCTTTAGTTTATCCCCTTTAAACATTTTTAACCTTTACTATAATGATTTAACTTATTACCATGGTAAATATTTATTATAAATAAAAATAAAATTGACATTATAACCAAATTTATAAATGATTATTTCCAATATTGAATCCATTTTCTCAAAATTATGTTTCCAAACATTCTAGAAATTAATTCTAATATTTCATACAAATCGTGTAAAACCATTCTTTGAAAAAATGTTTTCCTTGAAGCATAAAATGAAAATATTCTCATTCCATTCAAAGTAATGACCACTGAATGAATTTTAATTTAAAAATATGAATACTTTATCTAAATATTTAAATAAAATCATTCTTTAATATATATTAATATAATTAAAAATAATAAAAATACATTGCACACCTAAAAATAGTTTTTTGATAAATATATATATATATATTACCTTTAAATGAATTTTAATTATTTTTTTCCATTTTTAATTATTTTTTTAATTATAATTCATTTTCCAAAATATATAAAAATTAATTTTAAATATTTATTTATTTAATAATAAGAGAATACATTTTTTATAAAAGGATATATATTTAAATAATATTTGTAAACAAAAAATTTGTAATTAATAACGATTTATTATTTTAGTATTCCCAATGTTTACACAAGAATTTATTGGATGTATTTAACTTATTTTATTAATTATCACTATTTTTTGGAAATATATTATTGAAATCATTCCTCAATATTATTAACTCTGTCAAAAATACATAATTCAACAAAATAATTAAAAAAACCACTTTAAAATTAATTGTATATTCATAAGTGAATAGAATATTTTATAAAATTTTATTTATTTAATCAATTTAATTTAAATAATAAATAATTTATTTCAACTTATAATTTAATAATGAATTTTTTAATTATGTTAAATGATATGTGTATCACAAGAAATAAAACAACTAAAATTTATCAAATGGAAAGAGATTTTAAAATCGTGGAGCTTTACAATATTCAGCATCTTCCACTATTAGTCTCCCTAGTTCATAAAATTTTAAAAATATCATATAAAATATTTTTCTTTATAACCTGGAGAATTAAAAAATGGGAAAAGAAGAGATCACATTCCCAGTAATTGAAAACAAGATAGAAAATAATTAAATATCATAAGTGATAATAAGATAGATATGTTGGTACATTAATGTAATCAAGGTTCACTGACATAATATAAGAGACTCATAACTAATAAATGAAAAATTAAAAAACATGGTTCATGGAGTAAATCTTGGGGAATAAAATAATAAATTGGTATTTTGAGTGTGGAAACATGATTCAGTATTAATGAGACAATAAAAAAATAATATATGAATATGATTAAGGAAAATTAATAAGAATAAGAAATTATTTCCAATGTTGATGCTGACTACTAAAACCATTATCACATATTTTAGAAAGTCCCATAGTGAATTGGGTTCACCCCTATTTCCATAAAAAAAGTGGATGAAGTCCCATAGTGGATTGGTTTTAATCCCTTGTCCTATATATGTCATTTTACAAGAAATAATGCTTTAACAAATGCAATTAAGGGCTATAAAATTTCAAGACCACCCCTTAAGAAATGGTAAACCATATATATGTCTACCACATAACCATGAAAAAAATTATTAATTCCATCACAACTATCTTATCCCATGGAAAAGAAATGTATTTAATGAATATTTTCATAAATATGAATCTTAAGTCTTCCAGAGAAATAAGGTAAAGGGAATCCTCAATGAAATGTATATTGAAGCATAAGAAATTGTTAGGTCCAAAAGGGGCGTAGACACCCTAGGAGGGTGAATCAGGGTATGGAAATTCTTTTCTAAATTATTCCTTCTGTAATAGATCATGAACTCTTTATTACACTTGTCACTTTTTATGTTCTTAAGTGGTAATGAAGATCTTATCCATTCATTCTTTATCTGATGATGATGCTTTTAATGTCATGTGGGAATTCAAGCCTAAAGAAACATTGATATTTACATGGTTCAACCTCACTAGGCTACATCCAAGGATCATTCAACGATAATGATCCGATTGTACAATATTTACTAAGGATAACTGCCAATAATGATGTTTTAGGATATATATCATCTATACCCAGGCTCACTACCATTTCATGTTTTAGTGTATAGTCATTATATTCCCAAGGGTCACTCCCTATGTCTCTTTTCGGGCTCACTAATAGTGGGATGGATCAGTGTCTTCCACTTCTTTTTCTCACTTCTCTTAGAAGATATCCACTAATAGTTTATAGACTTGTTGGTCCCTACATTTTATCTAATGAATACACATTAATTTATAGAAATATGCTCTGTTAAAGTTCAACTTTTATCCAACTAATGAAAACTATGTTTCCAAAGATTTACATTGAAATGCCTTCTGAATAGCTTTCTGGATTCTTACTACCATCATGAACCTCCTCTTTCATGAAGCTAAAACAACCTTCATGAATCACCTAACTTTCATGAATCTCAAATAGCCTTCATGAAGCACACCAATTTTTTCAAAGCACAACTAGCCTTTGTGATGTTCCTTCCATTTGCGAATCCTACATTGCCTTTGTGAATTTTTGTACTTTTGTAGTGCTCAAAATATTCATTTGGCTCAAAATATTCATGCCTTCATGAATCAACCTTCATGAAGCCCATTATTCTGGAAATTCACGACTTTTTAATATTTTTATAAGAACTTCAATGAAATTCACATTTTGAAATGCTATCCAAACTCCAAAATTTGGACCAATTTTTTTTGAAACCCTAGGAAACAACATCACCTTTTGTATGTAATTTTATATAACACTTCTATCACAACTATTCCTGTATCATAGATCTTTGTCAATATTCATAGTCAACCAACACTCTGTACTCCACAACTATCCTTATAAACCCACTTTTGCAACAAAAACAATCAACCCAAAAAAATACAATAATGTTACCTTTAGAGACTCTTTCCCATAAAAAACATTAAAGGATATTTAATGAAAGGAAAAATATTGTATAATAGTATTAAAAAATATTTCTAGAAATAAGAATAAATATCCTTTATATTTTTTGATATATTTTATTTTAAATGAAATTTTTTATAAAAAGGGGAGTAAATGTTACTTTAGAAAAGCATGAAAACATTGAGACGAAAAATTGTAACATCATAGAATTTTGGTGTAATAATTTTTACATTATATAGAATTATTTCAAGACTACATGCTCTGATAACACATTATTTTGAGGCCCAGTGATCTCAGAACATAATTTTGAACTTTTTTTATGGTACGTTCAATAAATGTGCGAGCAAGTTTTTCTAAATTTTGAACTGGTGTCCAGATCCAAAAGCTGAGGGCATTGTTGAATATAGAACAAAGGTATTTTCCTAGAAAGGATTTAACATTGGCTTGTAAGGGCTGAACAGTAAAGTTATTTTTCAGTATTTTCAAGAAAAATAATAAAATAACATAAAAAGTTATTTTATTTCTTTTCTCACCAACGAGCTATGAAATAGTGATGATGTGATGCATCGAAAAGGTAGAGATGATACATATTAATGGAGATAATTATGGTCTCATTAACACTCAGTGTATCAATGTTTAAATAATGCATAACAAAAATGCTATTTCCTAAATGAAACAACATAATGATGCGACATAGCAGCGTAACATAAATGTTACAACATGTTTTCTTTTTAATAGTTTGATGCATTGGTGGAATAAGGATTAAAATAATAGGATTATATGAAAATACTCCAATTTTTTTTCTCCAATGAAGAATGAAAAATGCCAGCAGAACACCATCGACTTCGACATACCTCGAATAATAAAGAACACCATCTACCTCTTCGACCCTTGAGGATGAAGAGCTATGGCTAAAAAATTCAACGAGGTAGGGGTTTGTTTTATTTTAACGTTATACTATATTCTTATTCTAGATGATGAAAATGGATTAACCCATGAATATGTTATTATGTGGATCATTCATGCTTGATGGAGGGTGTCATTCTTGTGTTTTCTATTTAGGTTAAATTTTATTATCGATGGAATTGTAATCCTAAGTCTCCCCTATTTTAAACCTCTAATGTAGAGGTTGTGGGCCAACACAATCAAGGACCAACCACCTCTTCCATGTGAGTTCTTGGTGGATTAATTTTTGAATAGTGGAAAGGAAAGTTTGAGGCCTTCTCAAGGAAGGATACACCTTATGTAACTTGTAGGGGCTATTAGATCGAGAAATAGATCGAGGAAGCCACTATGGTGGCCTGAAAAAGGAACTGTCAGTGTTTCGGCGGTAATGGGTGGAGGCCTGCAACAGTGAATGTAGGCAAAGGGAGGTGTCGTGGTCATCATCATGCCCAGGCGGATGGAGGTTGTGGCTGACTGGCCGTGGCGGCCAGCATCCGGGCAGCCCAGGCAACCAGGTGAGTAGCAGTTGATCAAACGCGGTGAAGGGGAGGCTGTGGAAGGCATCAAATGGGGCACCAAGCAAGAACAAGATTGGAAGGAGTGGACCTATCCTTATAGGCCATGTTCGGACTAGGAGGGAATGCGGCGGCAACGTCTGCATCCAGGGCACAGACCACCAGCCGCACATGCAACCGGTCATTGGATGATGGGTAGCACCCCCAGCCGATGGGCCAGGATGGTATCGCACCTAATGGGTTGGAAAAGCACTGTTGGGTCGAATCCATGCCTATTAGGGAAGACCCTTATCGGTAGACCAAACCCGCGCCCTTCAGGCTGAGCCAGATGCCACTAGGTCACCGAATGACTTGGCGAGCTGAACCCCTGACCAAACTTGGCCAGGCCCGGCAAGTCCCATTGGGCCTGGACCATTGGCCAGGTCGGACCGGTCCTACCGTGGCTCGAACTAGGTCAGGTCAGGCTAGTGAAATGAAACTGTAGTATGCGGGACCCCTAGGCTGGATTGGTCGAGTCGGTGCGACCGGGTCAGACCGGGCCCAGACGTAACTAGTCAATGGTTACTAAAACAATAATAACATACCAAATGGGCATCTGATTGATGATTTTTTTATGGTGTTGGAACCCTTACAATGAGACGATCCTTTGGGATATTTTATGTAGGACTTCACGGAGGTTAGGGTATGACTGATGGCTCAAACAGCAGTCGTGTGGATCTATAGTGGCCCGATAGATGAAAAGCAGCTGTGTGGATCCTTAGTGGCCTGACTGAGGAGCTACATCATTGTAGATCCTTAGTGAACCAGTAGACGAGCAACAACTATTTGAATTCTTAGTGTCTCTACAGACAAGCAGTTGTCGTGTGGATCCTTAGTGGCTCGACAGATGAGTAGTGATTCATCAAGGATGAGTCCCTCAACAGTAAAAAACGTTCATTACTATAGGCAATGACCTTTCGTCCAATGCTTTAGATTATACCTAGAGTGAGTTTTCATTACTTTATGACTTTTCTTTGTGGTTTCTTTGTGGTATTTATCCTTAGTGGACTAGGATCCCCAACTGAGTACTGTGTTACTCACCACTTCACGAGCTTCACCTGCATTTGTTGTGTCTTTTGCCGACAACAGACATTTCGATTGAAAACATGGTGGCCTATGAGTATGTGGTCCTAGTAGGATCATGAGGACATGGAATACTATTTGGACTTCCAGTAGCCACACTACTCTTACCATCTGGTGGGTTTTTCTGTAGATGGCTACCTGAGTCCCTTTGTAATTTTATATTTTTAGTTCTTTTGATGGTTTTGTTTTCTTGCCCACTTGTTTTCGGTTGTACTTGTACTCAACATTTGTTTCAGTATAATTTTTTGCCTTTTAGTTTCTCGGATGTGGTTGAGTGTGTTTGTACATACAATTACTCAAGAAAATGCCTCCCACTTGCAGGTGGATGCCTTTGGTTCTAGTCGCCATCCTCTGGCCTTTGGGAGGTGGGCTTGTGGTATGTCACAGAACGGGCACCGAGGGATGGGTCATGACAAAATCGTTTAATAGGTGGTAGGTTCTACTTTAGAGACCGATAGTCTATTGTTTTTGTTTTGGGGAAACAATGTTAAATGTTGCGAGTCCAAATTTCCGAATTGGGGATTCCAGTGTTGGTGCATTGGCTGACATATCTATACACCCCGAACCTGAATTATGTATTTCAACTCAATTCATAAAAATCTGGTTATGAAAGTGCCACATTATGTTGTTTTGTATAAGAGTTAGCTAACCATGTATAATCTACTGACAATGGCCCATCTTGATCTATTTCAGGATACCTTCATGAGGAGGACCAGCTAGGATTCTGATACGTGGTTGGGAGGACAACGTGACTAGTGATGAGGTGTCTATTCCTGGACCAATTCTCAATATGGCCCCATCGAGTGGTGAACCAGTGCTACCACCACCTATTGGTCAAAATATACTACTGATGATACCTGTAGAGGATGTGCATAGACATACTGCCTAACACATGTTTCAAACATAGATACCTCATAGGTTCAGGGGAGATACAGATCCCCAGGTCATTGAGGTTTGGCTAGAGGTTGTGACACAAGTCTTCCAATTTGTGAGGACGCTGCTAGACCAGATATTGATCTTAGTTGTGATCCTTCTCTAGGGCATGGCTCAGAGCTGGCCAAGTTTGAATATCCAAATGAATTATGAGGCGACCCTCATGTAGACATACATCGAGAGAATTTTTCGGGGGTATTTATTCCCTAGTTTTTTATGATTGGTGCACAATCATGTGATTCTTCATCGTCATCAGGGAATCATGATGGTAGATGTGTACTCAACGAGGTTCAGTGTGCATTCTTAATACTCTACAGACACGGTTTGAGACCCTTTCATTAGGGCTCGAGCCTTTTATTAGGGACTCTGGAGAGAGATCAGGGTGTCAATGGTGTCTCTCAGTATCCCCACGCAGGTTGGAGTGATGGAGAGAGCTCTACTAGTAGAGAGATTCCTCGTAGAGAAGACATTGATAGTGGGTGCCATCACCGGGCGACTAGCAGCCGAGACATTTGTGGAAGGCAGTCGACAGATAGTGAAATAGTCCAAGAAGGATTGATCATCTAGTGGACAACCCCTGGACTCAGGATCGGGGGTGCGAGGCCGCCAAGACAACACGAGACGATATAGGAGTAGGGTGTGCTACTCATGCGGAGTGAAGGGAAACATTGCTTGAGACTTCCCGACCATCCCTACAGACGATCAAAAAATGGTCTGCGGACCACCGAGATAGAGGTAGAGGTTAGAGAAAGGAGTGACACAAGGCGTCAATGGTGGTAGGGGGTCTAGCCATGAAATAGGCAGTGTGAGATAATTTGAGGTACTACAACCACCACCTCCGGGTGGTCCACCCCGACCTCAGGGGGTAGGCAGACCTGGGTGACCTTAGCTTCAGTCAGTAGAGGATTATGACCACAATGTTCTAGAGTTGATTCGATGTATGATATGTGTCTTCTCTACCCTATCTGTTGTTATAATAGAAATAGGATCCAATCAATTTTTCCTTTGTATGACTCTTGTTCAGATCTTGGAGATTCCAATGGATCTATTGGATCAATTATTATGGCTAAAGACTACTATGGGGGGGGGGGATTCTACGATTACCCACTAGTGCTGATAGTGTGAGCTTACTCTAGGAGGCGAGAGCTTTGGATGGGATCTCCAAGTAGCAATGTCGAGGCCTTATGATCTCATCATAGGTATGGAATGTTTATCTACAGTCCACACTCAGATTGACTATTATATTCGTAAATTGTGGTTAGTCCGTGAGGATGGGACCGGGTATTTTATCACTAGTGAGAAGGAAAACCTTGAAGCACTGTATATACTTTCTCAAATGAGGGTGTTTCTGATCATTCACCATTTTTCTAGCCTCACCCTCAATGTAGTGGATGAGAGGATTCCATGCATTCTTGTAGTGGTGGATGAGTACGAGGATGTTTTTCATGACGATGTTATGGGACTACCTCCTCACAGAGAGGTATACTTTTGCAGAAAACTATACCCTGGGATGACATTGATATCCATGCCGGAATATCATATGTCTCCCAAGGAGCTTCACTAGTTGAGGGAACTGCTAGAGAAATTGCAAGAGAAGGGGTTCATAAGGCCCAATTTTTCCCTATGGCGAGCCCCGATGTTATTTTCTAAGAAGGTAAATGAGAGTTTTAGGTTGTGTGTGGACTTCCTAATCCTGAAAAAGGTGACCGTTAAGGATAGGTATCCATTTCTAAGGATTGAGTACATCTTCGATTAGATGAAGTGAGTGAGGTGGTTCCCGAAGATTGGCCTTAGAGAAGGCTATCACAATCTTTTGGTATGGGATTAGCACATAACGAAGACAGTCTCCAGGTTCCATTATAGAAACTAAGAGTTTAGTTTGAAGAACTTCGGTGTGTCCAATTCTCCATCAGTGTTCTTGGAAATCATGAATAGTCTCTTCCAACATTTCCTCATTCATTTATTGGTAGTCATCATTGACAAAATATTGGTGTAGTCAGCATTGGAGGAGGACCATGCTACACACATGTGGTAGTCCTAGATACACTTAGAGAGTAGAAGCTATATGGTATTCTATAAAAGCTCTAGTTCTAGATTTGTGAGGTCCACATTCTGGGACATGTCATCTCAGAGGCTAGAGTTGTTGTGGATCCAGAAAATATAGTGTAATTTCTCACTTGGGAGCCACCCAGGAGCATGAATGAGATGAATTGATTCTTAGGGTTGACCAGTTACTATCAGAGGTCCATGAATGAATTTTTATAGAGTGGAAGCACCCTTATAGGTTTTGACATGGATGGTGCAACCCTTCGCATGGATGGATAAATTCCAGTAGAGTTTCCAGGAGCTGAGTCGGAGACTGACTAGTTCTCCCATCTTAAGACTACCGGAGGAGGGTGTTGAGTGCATAGTTTTCATTGAGGTATCAGGGAATGTTCTAGGTTGTGTCTAGATACAGGACCAAGTGGTGATTGACTACGACTCATGAATGTTGAGGCAACTTGAGAAGAACTATGTGACCCATGACCTGGAGTTAGCAACAATGGTAATTGCCTTGAAGATCTATCATCACTACTTGAAGGGTGAATAGTTTACAATTTACTATCACCACAAGAGTCTCAGGTATATCTTCTCTCAGAAACACCTAAACCTAAGAAAATAGATATGGATAGAGTTCCTAAAAAAATATGACTTTGAGATAGTCTATCCTCAAGGAAGGATTACGTGGTAGCTGACATGCTTAACAGGATGACCAATTTTTAGCTGCTAAGTGAGGAAACATAGAAGATAGCTATGATGTTGATATACTTTATGGTTGATTAAGGAGAAGCATACGTTCATTATATAAATTTTACTCCCCCATTCTTATTGTGAGTCAAAAAGGCATAGCTAGTAGATTTTGAATGTGAGGCCTGGCATGTCCAGTTATCCCCAGGACGTGATCCTGATGGAATTTCAATATATGAGGAGAACGTCATACTTTTCAGAGGGTGTACTGTAGCACTGGTGGAATTTTGAGAGGAGGGGTTGAGCGAGTTCCATACATCCCCTGTGGTGGTACATCCTGGAGTGTTGAAGATGTACCAGGATATGCGATGTCAGAAATGATGGCCAGGAATGAAGAAAGCAGTGGTCGAGTTTGTCTCACGAAGACTCACCTGTCAGCATGTGAAGTAAAAGCCTTAGGTTACAGAAATATTGGATCAACAACTTGAGGTTCCATAGTGTAAATGGGATGATATCTCGATGGGATTTGTGATAGGGTTAATACATACTTCCAGATTCCATGATTCTATCTAGGTGATCGTTGACCTACATACCAAGTTGGATCACTACCTATCGATCTGGGAGAAAGGAATGGTAGAGTGATTGAGATGCCTCTACATCCAAGTGATAGTGCAGATTCACTAGGTGACTTCAACGATCATCTCAGACCATGATTCATGCTTTACATCCTAGTTGTGGAATGGACTACAAGAGGCGTTCTGGATATATCTTTGCTTGATCAAAACTTTTCATCCCCAAATGGTTGGTTAGACAGAACGGACCATACATTCCCTGGAGGACATGATTAATGCTTGCATCCAAGATTTTGGTCTTATTTAGGAGGGACACCTTCCACTGGTAGAGTTTTCATACAACAGTAGCTATCACTCCACCATTGGAATGACAATGTTATATGCCTTGTACGAGAAGCCTTGTAGATCACCTCTATATTGGAAAAACCCAGGGGAGTCAAAAATCATTGGCCTAGAGTAAGTATGGGCTACCACTAAGAAGGTTCATGTCATGTTGGAGTAGATGAGGACTACACAGAGTAGGAAGAATTCTTATGCTGATAGGAGAAAGTTACAATTAAATATTTAAGAGGGATACCATGTGTTCATTTGGGTCTTACCCTGATGAGGATTGTAGATATTTTTTTGGGGAAGAAAGATATCTCTGAGGTTCATTTTACCTTTTCAAATCCTAAAAAGAGTTGAAGAGGTGGTGTACAACCTAGATCCCCCCCACAGATGCACCGAGTGAACAATGTTTTCCACATGTCACAGATGATAAGATACATGCATGATCAATCACACATCATTGACTGGGGTGAGATAGACATTGATGATGGGGAGACGTTTATGGATTTCCCAATGGAGATAGAGGATTGATAAGAATGGGTCATGTATGGGCGGAAAATTCATCTGGTACATGTTTGATGGATGCACGAGAATCTCCAAAAGGCCACATGGGAGCGGGAGGCTCAAATTCATGCTTAGTACCCACATTTGTTTGATTGGCCTTTGTTTTGTCTTTTGGGGATGTAAAAATCAAAGGTGGGTAGAATTTAACATATCATAATTTTTGTGTAATATTTTTAAATTATATGGAATTATTTTGTTACTTCATCCTCTCACATCATGTGATTCTGAAGCCCGGTGAGCCCAGAATATATTTTTAAACTTTTTAAGGCACGTTCAATAAATGTGCGAGCGAGTTTTTCTAAACTTTGAACTGGTGATTGGATTGAAAATATAAGGGAATCATTGAACTCAGAACACAATGTTTTTCCTATAAAGTACTTAACATCAAACAGAAAGGGTGTAACAGAAAATTTTTATTTTGGAATTTTTGAGAAAAATAATAAAATAACTTAAAAATTCATTCTATTTATTTTCTCACCAACGAGCGATGACACAATTATGTTTCAGTGCAGTGAAAAGGAAACGACGAGTTGAATTAATGTAGAAAATTAATGGCTCATTAACAAACAACATAGCGACACTTTAATGATGCGTAATAGCAGCGCTGTTTAATAAATGAAACAGGGAAACAACGCGACATCACAGCTTAACAGAAACATTGGGAGATGTTTTCTTTTTAATAGTTTGTCACATTATTGGAATGAGGATTAAACTATGAGGATTAATTGATGAACCTATGATAGATTTCCTCCCCAATGAAGAACGATAAATGCTGGCAGGAAGTCATCGACTTCGACGTAACTTGAAGAATGACGAACACCATCTACCTCTTAGACCCTCAAGGATGTAACACTACGAAAATGAACATCAAAATTATAGGGGTTTGTTTTATTTATAAGTTCTTACCCATTCATATTCAAAATGACGAACACTGATTAACACACCAACATGTTAATTTGATGACCGTTTATTATTGCGGGAGGGTGTCATTCTTGGGTTTTCAATTAGGGATGTATTTTATTGTTGATAGAATTGCAATATCGAGCCTTGCCTACTTTAATCCACTAACGTGGAGGGTTCATGCCAACATAAAAAATGACAGACCCCCTCTGTATTGTCTGTTCATGGTGGGTATATTTTTGATTGGTGGAAAGGCATGTTTGAGGGCTTTGAAGGGAAGAAAAGACCCAACAAAACCTGTATGCTCAGGAAAATAGAGAAACATACCACTTGAGAAAATTTAGTGGCCAGTAGAAGGAACTGTCGGTGCCATTGGTAGTGGAAGGCGGCAGCCAGTGGTGGCCTATGGTGGCACGCCCATTAGCATGATGCGACAACAGGAGGGTATAGTCGGCTAGCCATGGAGGCATAGAGGGGGCATCCCACGTCTGAGCTGCTCAAGTGACCTGGCGAGCCGCGGTAGCTCAACTGCGACATAGGGGAGGCCACGACCCATCAATTGTGGCATGTGCTTTAGGTGGCACTAGGCAGACGCCACATGGAACGAGAGGCCCGATCTTTGTTGGCCATGTTCAGACCAAGAGTGGACACGACGACGACTTCCACATCACAGGTGCACACCACTAGCAGCACATACAACCAATATTCTATTGGTGGGCCACACCCCTTCTAGTGGGCTGGGCTAGTCCCACGCTTTCAGGCTAGATCCCCACCAGAAGAATGGACATGAGCCCTTTGGTTCATGCCGAAAGAGACTGGGTCACCAGGTAACCCTGTCGGCTAGACCCTCGGCCAAACTGGGCCATGTCCAACAAGGCCAATTGTGCATGGCCCAATGTCCAGGACAAAAAGTACGTACCCTAACCCAAACAGGGTTAGGTAGGGCCAATTGAATTAAACCAGGGTATGTTGGACCCCTAGGTCGGTCCAACCAGATCATACCAGGCCCAGATGCAACTGGTCCCAGGTTACTAAAATGATAATAACATGCAAATCGGGCATCCGATTGACAACACATTTGAGGAATTTGAACCCTTACGACGAGATGGTCCTTTAGGTTATTCTATGTAGGACTTATTGGAAGTTGGGGTATGGTTGATTGATCTTGAAAGAGCCGTGTGGATCCTTAGTGGATTGGAAGATGAGCAGCAACTGTGTGGATCCTTAGTGGATCGGCAGGCGATCAGTAGCGGTGCAGATCCTTAGTGTCTCAACAGACGAGTAGAGGCTGAGTGAATCTTTAGTGGCCCATCAGATGTGCAGTAGCAATGTGAATCTTTTTTGGACCAATCGACGAGCAACAGTTCATCCAGGATGAGTCTCTCAACAGTACAAAATGTTCATCACTATAGAAGATGAACCTTATTTTTATGATTTAGATTGTACATGGTATGATCTGTCATTAATTTGTGGCTTTCAATTGTGTTTTCTTTATGGTATTTTTCCTTAGTATATTGGGGAACCCCACTGAGTACTATGTTAATCACCCCTACTCAGGCTTTACCCGAATGTGTGGTGTCTAGTGTAGATGATAGAAGATTCGATATAGGACTTGGTGGCCTAGGAGTAGGTGGACCCCAATAAGGATCAGGTAGACGGGATGTACTACTTCAACTTATAGTAGCTACACTACTCTTACAATTAGGTGGGGGTTTTCAAAAGATGGCTACCTGAGTCCCTTTTTTACTTTTCTGTTTTCAGTTCTTTTTTTTGTGTTTGTATTTTGGACCACTTGTTTTTAGTTGTACTTGTACTCAGCATTTGTTTTAGTATACTTGTTTTCCCATTTCAGTGGTTGGGCTTGTGCGTGCATACTGGTACTTAGGAAAATGCCTCCCACTTTCAGGTTGAAAGCTTCAGTGCAAGTCACTAACCCCTAGCATTCTGGATGTGGGCTTGGGGTATGTCATGGTACGGGCCCTGGGGGACAGTTCATGACAATAATCATAGAGAAAAATTATGAATATTGAATGAAAATGAGACCATGTGAATAATATTGACAAAATATTCCTTTCAAACCTTTGTAAATAAATTCAATGATAATATAAAATATTCCTTGTAGAAAATGTTCACATGGGATTCTATTCATTATTTTCTATATAAATTAATATAAAATAGAAAATAACTTTAATTAATCCTATATTTATATAGATATATATTTTTTATACAAAATAATGAATATAAACATGGATTATAATGATTCTAAAAAAGCATAGATAAGGTCATCTCCACTTATAGGCATCCTTTTAGAAAAATTGTGAACTAGAGGGAGGTGTGATGGAAAGAAAAAA
Source organism: Viscum album (assembly GCA_963277665.1). Classification (NCBI taxonomy): domain Eukaryota; kingdom Viridiplantae; phylum Streptophyta; class Magnoliopsida; order Santalales; family Viscaceae; genus Viscum; species Viscum album. The sequence continues at coordinate 454,458,350 of OY728142.1, forward strand.
AATTTAATTCAATGAAATAAAAAAATAGAAAAATAATTAATTTTATTTTATAGATAAATAATTTAAAATTTACCAATATAATAATTCAAACATAGTCTTGTGATAAAAAAAACCTTAACATTTACTCCCAATTTCTATGTAATCACATCAACCTTCTATAAAATTAAAAAAACATATTAATCACTTATTTATGATCATTATTCACATTAATTACTTTTTATTCACTTTAATTATAGTAATTTATTTCTGATATATTTTTTATTTATTGTTTATTTCCAACATCAAATGTTAGTGATTTTTATTAGTCCATATATGTTTCGAAATGACAGTGAAAATCATCACAATTTAATTCCAAGTTAAAAATTATTATATTATTGAATTTAGTGGGAAACTTATTTTCAAATTATCTATGCAGTACTATATTTATCATAGGGAAGGTATGGGTATGGTTTATGATAATATAAATTATGAGGAATATATGTTTTCAAATTTCTTGATTACAAAGAGTTATTTTATAATTATCATTCAATTATTATGTGTAAAAAATACAAAACCATATTCCTAAATATGTTCTATTTAATATAATATATTACTTATTTTAATTTTATAATACTTATTATTGATAAAATAATAGAGATAAACAAGAACATGTTGTACTAATGAATAAAAATGAAAATAGTGTTGTATAATAAAAATATAAATTAATTATTAGTATAATGATATTAATATAACATCATTACAAAGGGTAATTATATTTAGTGTGAGTATATATGAGAAGGTAATTGAAAAATATAGTGAAGAATTGGGAATAGACTTTGAAGAGTTCTGTCTTTCCCAATATGGATTACGTCAAAAATAAGTATTCAAGAATCCTTATTGAGACTAGTGGATATAAAATTTATAATAATGTTTTTGTATTGGAACAATGTTATGGGATTACTGATTAACTGATGCAATAGAGGTTTTTTTAGAATAGGTGGTAGAGAGTTACTTTTATTGGAATGTTTGAATGGACATTTTCAAATATCCCATCACATAATGGTTGTGGAGGGTCATTTTTAAACGGAAAGTGGACCCATTAGTTAAAAAACCTAGGAGGATTGATATTACATCAATTAACAACTTTTTTAATATTTTTATAAGTTTTGTGGATTATTTTAAAAATATATTATATTTAAATGTATACATATGTCAGGAATTGTACACCCCCAATAATTGTTTTTTGATGAAAATCAAATTTTCCATATTACCTAATTTCCACATTTTGATTAAAAATTTCAATTCCTTTTAATATAATTAAATTTATAAATTTTATAAGTTTGTCTTTTGAATGAAATCAAAAAATATATAGAAATTAATGTTGAAAGAAAAATGGATTTTAAAAATTAACATGTTCTTAATCCTATTAAAATATGAATTACAAGATAAATATGTGTCATTTTTTAATTTTTAATACATGAAAATTTTATTAATCTAAAATGATTAAATCTACTAATTAAGATATAAATACAACACCCTTAAAAAACAATTCATTGAAAAATAACCATTTTAATATTAATTTATTTATATCATATCGCCTTAAAACTAATTATATATCATCTAACCATTTAATTCTATAAATAATTATTTATTTTTAATTTTATAAACATGGTAGGAAATTTAATTTTTAATTATTATTATTAATAAAGATGATAATTATTTGTAATAAAGAAAACTAAAAAATTATTTAAATAAAATACTATATTTTGATATCCTTATAGAATTATTTGTTATTTAGAAATTATATTACCTTTATTTTTTTACTACAAATTAGAATATATAAATGTACCTATTATGTATCTGTATGCATAATGAACACTTATACCATGACCATATATCAAATGACCATACTTCATCCATATATATAGCCTCACCTACATGTCTAGAGTAATTTATCCTTTTCATTTATATCATTCTAAAATATTCTATTCTACTTATAATGTTTAACTTTCTTTATATAGATAAAATTATAGTTATGATCATTAATGAGAACCATGAGGATATGCATTTTTTATTCATTATTTTTTTTACTTACATGAAATTTAGTTATACTTGTAGTTTTATTAATGATGTTTGATATTTTATTCTTATAATGTATTATTGTTTATATTTCTTTGAAATATTTTATTTAAATGTAATATATCATAGTTCATTTTAATTCAGTGTTGTATGTGGAACATGCTATTTAACAGAATATTTAAAGGAAAATATATACTTAAATAACGTAGTTACATTTTCTATTCCAATATTTATCCTCAGACTCATCCTTAATATTCATTTATATAACTCCTTTATTTATAACATTAAATTTGTAATGAATTTATAATTATTTTCCTTCACTATATAGTTAAACTTGGTGGTATGATCATCATAATAGACTATAAGGATAAAGACTTAAATATTCCAATATTTTATTTACTATTGGTTCTATTATTATGAAAATTTAATTCATATAGTTTCTTTTATTATTCTGGTAATATAAATTTTCATATAATTCGATTTTATAATATTATACCCAAATTAAATTAAGAATTGTACATTTTGGTTTAGTGTTATATGAGAAACTGTTATCTAATGCATGAGTATTATTAAATGGATTTTTTGTACTAAAAATATAGTGTTACAAATAATATATCTATGTGATTAATTGTAAAAAAAATTGAGCTTGTTCCCTTCGATTTTATCATTTAATACATATTAGTATAACTCAAAAAAAATTTAATTCATTTCTCTTACATCATGGATGAATTTGTTTGTGGGGTTTTCTAAAACATTATAACTCAATTATTGAAAATAGAATTATATTTTAATTTCAATGAATGTGTATTTTATTATTTTTATATTTTTCCATGGTTCTGAGTAAAAATAAAGGCCTTTATTTTAATAAATAAACATTATATCATTAATGAAAAAAGAACACCTCTGATTGATGTAGGGAATGTTTCATAAAGATTAAAATGGATGAAATATCATTATCCTAAAATTTCATCATAGTATAAACATATTATTTAGGTTTTTATACTTTTATGAACATAAAAAATCATTTAATTATCAAAAAACACTTTCAATCATTAATATCATATCACAAGTCATATAGAAGATTAATTTCAACCTTCATTTGAAAAATGAGTAGAATATTATTATGAAAATTATTTTTAATATAACAATTGTATTTAATAAGATATGATTTTTTTCCATGTGTTTCTAGAATTAAATGAATTTTAATATTAAAAATTTAATTTTCATCATTCCAGACACAACGCTTATACAATTTACATGTCGATTTCTTCCTAAAGGTAAAATAAGAATCAAATATATTTTTCCTAAAATCATTAAATATTTGGAACTTGTTTTGATTAATTTTATTGTTAGTATTATATTTAATGAAATTTAAAATTAATATTTAATCCTTCTAGTTACATATCACATTAAATTACTGTCATAGATTTTTTCTAATAGTATAAAATTTAAAAATAATCATTTTAAAAAAATAATGACAATCCAACCTAATTTTATTTATTTTTATCAATTTTAATATATTTAAAAAACATAAAAAATAGTTTTAATCGTCATAGTAACATCAAAAGTGAGATTGATATATTGGTGTTATTGTTAGTTAGAAATAAAGTAATGATCATTGTATCAGGTTTTTTAGTGATAATTGAGTTTCTTTTTCTCATTTTTTATATAATATACATTTATAGATATAGAAAAAACAAATTAATTATAAAACTATTCTTGATATAAATATATATAAAAGACTTTTTGGACTGACTTATGAGTTTATAACACAACTCAAAAATTAATGACTGATATTTTTATTTAGTTTTTTCAATAATTTGAGCATGTATACATGGTTTTGATCATTTGAGAAAAATTTATAAAATATTAAAATGTTATATTAAATAGTATAGTAGAATTACACAACATATTGATGTGTGGATTATTCCTTCATATAAAAAATTATTCGATGATCTTTGTACTAAACTTTAACCAAATCCAAGATCATTTTATTAGATTTTATAATGTAGAAAAATTTATAGATCTGACAATAATTTTAATCAAAAAAGGAAATTAGGATCATTCCACAAATATCACATATTATATTGGAATATTTTTTTCCCTACACACTATAGATAAAACAATTATTATTTTTATTAATTATCACAATACTTAAGGGTATTTTTCATGGTTTTATACCTATTTTTTGATAATATAAGAGATTAATTTTTAAAAAAAATACAATTTGGATAATAAATCATCGAACAAATAATATTTAAAATGATAAAATAATTAATCATAAATAAAATAAAAAATGATAACTTAAATGATATAAAAACATATCTTTATGATGTATTCAAAAAATATTTAAAATTATAAGACACACAATGATTAATGAAAAAAATTATTCCATCATACGAATATGTTTTTATTATTATTAATATCGTACTGAAAAATAAATGTATATAAAATAGTAAGAAATATTTTAAAAGAAATATTATTTTTTAATAAATCAAAAAATATTGAAAATATCTAATCATGGTTGTGGATTGTTTCATGGTTAATAGAAACATTAATTAATTTATAAATGATAAAGGTATAATTTAATCTATTTACTTATTAAAAAGTACATAAACATTTTGAAAACTAAAAAAAAATTTGATAAAAAAAATTCAATGAAATTTTATTTTATATACCTTAATACTAACACATTTATAAAAATAAAAGGGTCTCTTGTGTGCACTGTGCATCTGAATAACATGTAAAAGTTAAAAAAAACCTTGTAGTAATATATAACAAAATGAATCATATAATAAAACATAAAATATTGAAGATATTAAATTACTAATTCAAAACGAACAACAATTTTTGTCGATTTATTTGATAGTCATGTATTGGTTGTATAATATACATCATCAGATTACATGTATTGATTAGAATGAGAATTCAGTGACGCTTAATAAAAATTATAAATTAATATATATAAAATATTTTATTTAAAGAAATTTGGTCATATTTTTTTTTAAAATCATGGTAGTTGTTATAATGTATCTATGATATATTAAATTATTTCATCTTTAATTAGCATCTTATTGTGATCTTATTATATTTTTATGGAGTCATCATCTTTTTTTATGTAGAAGTTCTAAATGTGATTCAATTTTTTATTTTTGATATAAATGTCTTCATTAAAATATAAATTCTATTAAATTGAAATAAAATTCTATATTATATATTAGCTAAAAATATTATTAAAATGTATCACATATATAGATTCATAGTATATTATCCAAACCATTACTATTTGGGAATTATAGTTATGTTGTCAATACCAACAATGGGATGAGTTTCTATTCCATATATACTTTAATCAAATACAATGGTACATGTATTGGTAATTTTCAATATTTTATCTATAAAAAAATATAACATCAATATATATTACAACATTATTATTGGTAAATGTGGATCCTAAGTTGTCTCTTTTTATTGACAATCGGTCCACTAAATTATCTTTTATAGATTATATATTTTTTCAAACATCAGTACATTTATTATTTGAGACATTCATAGGAATAATAAATGATATTGAATATAAAATAAGTTGGAAATGAAATACCCATTTATTATCATTTGAATTCATAAGATTAAATGAAAATAATATGAATATTCAAATATATTTTTTGATAATTTGAATATATTCTTCATCAATGGGAATATAAACTTTACGTCTTGTCTTATGGGTACCCGAATTCAAACTCTCACATGATTTGTTAGAAATATATTATTCTATTAGGCATAACCATTAACATTTAATATCATTACTATTGAAACAAGGATTTTATATTGTGACATAGATATAAATGAAAATGAATTTGAATCGAAGATATATTTTAAAAAGTCAAAAGTGACTATTTTGTATAATTCACTATCTTAGACTTTCTAAACAAAGCCTGTATAGGGATGATACTTTTCCATAGGCGTGCCTCCTCATAAATTAGAGGCTTTCAAATAGTGGTAAGTGAATAACATATTCAGGAGGATACTATTTTCTCAAAAATATAGCTCCAGTGTCATGTCTATACCTATCTGAAATTCGGTATGATCCCTTAATAGAACAACCATTCCAAGAACCAATGGACATATAATTGTGAGCCTCATGGGCCACCAAAGTACATAATAGAAATTATCAAATATTTTTAAATGATTCATAAATACATAAAAATTAACAAAAGTTAAACATGAATTAATATACATCATATAATAAATGATACACTAGACAATGAATACTAAATAATGATTAAAAATAAAGTACACTAGCCAATGTTCCTGCTCCCATGATCCAACCATCTGAATCCTCAACCTCCATAACAATTTAAACATGTACCACATGTACTCCTCCAAGGCATTCTATTACATTGAGATAAAACTTGATGGTCTGCCCAAAAAAATCAAATACCATTCTGTATATGTGAGAAGGGGTCATTATGATTACGTAGTAGGAGTCTTTGATGCTTGAATGATATTGAGTGTTACTGTGATCATGTGTATGTGCATGTAATACTTATATAAAGTGTAATAATGATCATTAAACACATCCACATGATAGTGTAACACACAAGAACATCAATCCTAAATGTTGGGTTGTCATGTATCAAGTGGACTACCTATAACCTCACCCATATTGAGTTTTACCCGTAGCACAGTGTCTTTAAACATATCATACCAACTACTCAATGTGACCATGCCCTTACTTGAAAGTAGTATATTATTATCATACCCACTTCAAGCATTTCAAGAGTGTAACAAAACATTAGTAACAACCCACCATTCAATGAGAAAATGACTTCCCCAAAATCCATACATGGGTATCATAACCACTTTTTCCAATGATGGTGTGTCTTAGAACATTATGCACATATTCAAGGGGAACACATGTCAACCCCTAGAATACTATATCAATCCACCCGAGGGTCAGTTTCTCTACCTACAACAATTATATTAATCAGAGGGACACATACCTCAACCTATTTCAGAGGAACAATTCCAAGGGAACCTACATATTAGATACTAGTTCCTAGGAAAAAGTCCAATGAAATCAATGTAGACCCAAAGTTTGAATAAAGATAGATTTACAAAGGAATTCACATAGATTCATAGTCTGAATCCCAGGTAACCATCTATGAATTAATATATTATTCTACATCTTCATTGAATCCTGAGTAAGAGGAATGATATTCCATACCTAAAAAATAAATCAATCATAAAAACTCAAGGTGAGTTTTTCCCTCTCATACTATCTCATAGAAACAAAAGGTGTGTTTTCCATCCATCAAAACTTCTCACAAAACTCACCAAATCATCACTATATAACAGGTCACATTAGAACTAGTCTTATACATTAAATAAAACCCATATCCTATTATAGAACTCCCCAAACTAACTAAATCATACCCATAAATCATGTTCAACCTATCTATTTTCTCATCTAACCCATCAGGGAGTCCCTTAAGGTTCCTTAGACCACATTACCCTATACGGATAAACTAAAAATTCTCAACACAACCTAAGATTGTAAGAGAGTAACATATCATCCAAAATCACATGAAACCATTGATCAGTATAATTTTTTTTATAGAAATAAACCCCATAAAGTTAAATCATAAATACAAGATTTAGAAATTAGGGAATCACAGACACAAGTTCAAACAGAACAAAACTATCTCAACCCTAACACCTAGAAATTTTATTAATTTCTAAGGTAAAATACACTTTTAAAATAATTTTTAATATACATCACGTTCCACATTAATAATTCTAAAACTTGGAAAATCCTACTAAAATTTTCTTTATAAAAAATTATTTTAATTTTGAAACACTGTTTCAAAACCCGTTATCAATATACTATTTTTCCTTTGAAATTTCACTTAAATTAATACTCTTTTTAAAATAACATATTAAAAGGTAAATCCATTTTACATTAATAATCCAACTCACCCCTCCTAATATTCCATAAATAGTGGTGTAAAAACTCATTCGACCAAGGCATCCCTATTAAACCATTTAGCAAGATATGCAGTCCATGCTGACTATAAGGCCAATGTGATCACATCACAATTTATAATGTAAAAACACATAAAAAATTCATGAAACAAATATGAAGAAAATATAATGATGTAAGACAAACCTCAAATAACTTTTTGAATAAGAGAATCAATTAATATTAAGGAAACCTATCTTAATTGAAGTCATTTCTCATTAGTTCGCACCATGTCAATCAAATTCTTGGGTTTTAAAAGAATAAACCAAACTCTTGAAACCCTATATAAAACCCCTAAATCAAAAACTTAATTATAAAAATTTAATTTATTTATTCCAATCGAACATAATTTTTTTAAATTTATTTTCATTTTATCAAATTTGGAATAATTTTATATGGAGTCAGCTTACAATCCCACTACAAATAATGACATTCCAAAATTCTATGCTCTTACCCCGACACATCCCCTAAAAAAATCCCTAACGAACTAAAAAAATAAGAATTTTCAATTTCATTTAATCAAAATCCCATAAATAAATATTCAATTCAACATACCGTATAATGAATTATGATTGTTTTCATAATTATATCATCCCAAAATTGCATATACAAGATGCATATGATACCCACTAGAAATGGGATAATTACCATCATTTCTTAGTGAAATATTCATTAAACCCTAATCATAGAATACTAAAAAAACCAAGAAGCATGATAAACCAAGAATTAAGGTAGATAGGGTGAAATGAACCCCCTAAATTATTGAAACATTCCATTGAATCTACTCCATTGGAAGGGTTTCTGAGAGAGAAGATAAAAGAGAGGACCCTAGTCCACACACACGCAAGGGATGAAAGAGTTGGGTTTGTTGTTTAAATATTTCATGGGTGTTTTTTTTAAATTTTCTAATCTTAATGATAATAGGCATGTTTCATAGTTTTTTATAACGTACTCTAATCATGCGAATGGAACTTTCCAAGAATGTATTCAGGATGTGTTGATTCAAAAATTTCTTTAATATATTTTATATTTTTATGTTCAAAATCATCAACATTTATGTTACTAAAGAATTTATTTAAGTGATTTTTTGGAAGATATATATTATAATGATTATTTTATTCTAGAATTATTAAAAAATTCATTAAATTCATGGAAAGATATTTGATTATGTATTTTGGACATGTTTTTAAAATTATTCTATAGAAATTGTTTATACCATACATTGCTATGTAGAACATTTGGGTTGGGAACCATATAATTGTAATAAAACATATGGTCCATGAACACAATGTTGGGGGATCATAATGAATCAAGAACAACTTATATAGATGAAACCATTCGTTTAATGAATAAACATATGGTTAATAATAATAATTTTTTAATCAATCATAGATTAGGAACCATACATTTGGAGTTTATCACCTCAAAGAGAAACCCTACATTTTACTTGGATAATGATAGTGATTTAAATTCACGATATTATAAGTGTTTTCTATAATTTTCTCATCGGAAGTAAACATATATTTAAAGATGTTTAAATAATGATTCAAAGTCTCGGGATCAATGGATTAAATTGTACCAATTTATAAGGAAAGTTTCAACTATCTTTGAAGGATTTTAATTGAAATATTCTAGATTTATTATGTGGTATTTCTAGATCTATTTTACATAAATATATTTGACCATTAGGATAAATATAATGATATTAATATTCAAAAAAGGCAAATATGCGTCTAAAAAAAGATTTCTAAACTTGTTAAAAATAGTGTGTTGTTCCCTTCAGAGCTATATATTGGATTAAAAAATGTTTCATTCTGGTTGATCAAATTTCTATTTCTAATATTGTATCTTATTGCTAGATCATATTCAAAAGTTTCACATAGAGTTTGTTAGAGTTACTATTTTGAGACATACCTTTTTATTCATATCTATGGTGATTTCTCAATCACTGTTAGAAATAATACTAGTCTACATTGAAGAATATATTTTTTCTACCGTAAATTATTGAAGATAAAATACTACAGTATCTTCCTACAAAAACATTACATGAAATATAATTTATCTACAAAATAAATTTTTATTTATTTTTTGGGGTATCAACTACTAGGACATAGTTGTGATGGAGTTTCAACTTCTTTGATTAAGATATGTTTATTTTGGTTCAATGTAAAAGAACCATAAGGCATTGTAAAAAGCCATATAACAAAGGTATTGACTATCTGAAATCAATTTTATAAGTTTTGATAAAAGGAATTACTATTGAAAATCACCAATCTCAGGGAGAGAGAATTGTTGGAGTAGACTATGAGATCTTTTTTCTCCAAACCACTATAAATCATGTGTTATTTTCTTTATATATTTATTCTTATCACTAATACATAATAGATAAAAAAATTTATTTCTACAAATCAAGAGGTAAATTACAAATTTTCAATTTTTTTATGGAACACAATTCATCGCCCCTCTTGAATCATTATCATGTTAATTCTCACATAATTATTGGTATCAAATGTTAGGCTTTATTAGATATATTATGGTTTGGATGTTCTTAAATATGTTTCTATTTCTGCATGATACTAAGAATTATTATAAAAAATTTAATTTATAATATATCATACATTCGAATATTGAATATTTAATTTGGATCTAACAAGCATCAGTTAATGATTCAAACAAAGAAAAATATAAAAATGGGCAGTCTTACAAAACACATGTTTATTATACGTGTCTGTTATTTTAATACAGAAAAATATGGATAATTGAAAGATACATGAATATTTAATTGAAAATCCTGGAATAAGAGTTCACTTGATGGTTGTATAGCCTTATGCGATTATTAAGGGAGATATGAAAAAATGGGATGATGATCAAGAAAAATAATATGATATTAATTCAATAGTAATTAATTCCATTATATTTGGATTAGAAAATGACGAGTTTAATATATGTTCATAGTGTGAAATTACATATGAAAAGTTTCATACTATTTTTCTTCCCTATAAAGGAACTGACAATATCATAAAATTAATTATTATTTATGGAACGTTTTAATTTGATATTTTCAGAATTCTTGTATATGAGAACATCAACCAGATGAATAGGAGACTTAAAGAAGTTTTCAATGAAATTAGTATCACGGTAGATCCAATTAAGCAATCATATAAAGTGTTAAAATCACATATAATTTTACCATGTAAGTGAAATAGAATATATACTACTTTATATCAATCCACACCGTTTAAAGATTGGAAAATGAAAGAATTGATTGGAACTTTGATGGTGTATAAATCTGAGATGCAAGTTACAGTTTAAATTCATGTTTCTATAAAAAAATTATTATCTTAAATATACAACGAATGAATCATCCAGTTCATGTTATTCAGATTCTAGTAATGAGTTTTCAGTAAATCTAAAATATTCGAAAAACTGTGCAATAAATTAATGAAATGGAAAAAATAAGGAAAATTTTATGAATGAAAAAAATAAATGTCACAAAAATTCTAATTTTTCTTTTCTCAAACCTCAATTGAAAGAAAAATATAATAAAATTAAAGAATAAAATGATTTCTAGTTGGTCAACTTCTTTTAGATCAAATTATGAGTCCACTATGAACTTTTATGTTGATCATAAAAGTTAAATGGTAAATCTATGTCTTATAGATCACACTAATAAGGTAAAATCTTATTAATCTAAAATTTCTAATGATGAAAAAATTGTTATGCTGAAATTAATATGTATTTTTTCTTCAAAATAAATATGAATCCTTATAGAAAGAACATAAAAAACTTATAAAATCTTATAACACTATTTCAATTGATAAAAAGCATTTTCAAATTAGATTACATATTTAAGATTTGATTATTCAAATATTTATCATTATTAGCATGAAAAAAATTAAATAATTATTAGATGAATTAAATAAATTAAAACAATCTTCATGTATGATTATCAAAGGGTAAAATTATTTAAATCATATTTTAGGTAAAAATAAACATCAAAACAAAAAACTAGGAATTGATAGCAATAGTGAGAAAAAAGTTATATATGAATTATTTGTTCCTAGTTTAGATACTAAAATATTATATATCATTACATGTTTTCACTACTGAATAAATAGACATTATATAAATGATTTTTATTTTAGAAAACTAATTTTTTGTGTCAGTAAATCATGTTTATTAATGGAAAAAATTATCTAACATGAATTATAAAAATTCTACTAAAAATAGTTTTGGTAACATAAAACTTTAACAACTAACACTACTGGATCCTAAAGCATATGGGTACCAAAAATAACATGCAATTTATATTTTAAAGGTATACACCACTAAAATAAATCATTAAATAATCATGTTTTCCTAGAAATTACATGGATATTCACAGTTTAACAAATCATTGATCAACTATGAAGTAGTACATTATTGGAAAACATAATTGTAATTATAATTGATAGTCCATGAAATTTATCATTTTTTATTTATATATTTGATTTAAATAATCGAAATATTTTATACATGGTGATAGAGACACTTTATATTACTTAAGTATCTTTAATATATTATTTTATATGATTCATTAATCTATTAAAATCATGTTTATAAACTTAAATATATTAATATAATGTTAATAAATATTTTCCAAAAAATTTAGTCTATGGGAAATTTAATCTATACATCAAGAGGAAGATTGAAGCACTTATTTATTTTATAAAAACTTGTTTATAAAGAACTATACACTTTATTTAATTATTCTACTTATCTTTTTTTAAAAATATTTTTTGATGATTTTTTTTTTAATTTTATATAACGGCTTCTTTCATAATAGTTTTATTATTTAAACCAATATTTTATAAAAATAAGATCTAAAATAACTAACCTGTGTTTTCCACTTAATAATACCAAGCCTCATCGAAAAAATCAAAGAATAAAATCTATCACTTAACTTTTTTTACCCTATAATATTCTTCATGAAACCTCTTAAATCGTTTAACTTTCTTCTTCAAAATATCAATTTTAAAAACATCTGAAGAAAAATGTCCTAGTGAAATGAAGTGATCTATACCTTCATGTTCATATAATATTATTTCCTAAAATAAAATGTTTGGTAATCATACTTTTAATTTTTTCAGAGGAAAGTTAGTTTCCTTTGTTAACGATTCCTTCAAGAAATATTCTGGGAAATTGAAAGAAGTTCATTGTTTTAATGAACTAAAAGATTCATCATCTCAAATGGTTAATTGTGAGATATATTCTAAATATATTGTATTTGTGATCAATCTTTCAAATGAATATAAAGTAATGTTTTATGGTGATCAACAAGTAGCAAAAAATTCATACGATGAGATTCCAAAATTAAAATTTTCAAAACTAGTTTTTGATACACTTTTAAAGAAATATCATAATTGTAAGGAAATATCAATTTATAAAGAGAAACTTTAATCATTTAAAGTTGAGGTGATAGTTAGATGAATACAATCAGATAAGAATATATTACTAGGACAAATCATATTGAGATAAAGGGGTTTTTGGTTAAACTTTTATCATCTTATTCATTGGAACAATGATATGCATATGTTCAAATAATAATACAATAATTTTCAATAATTCAATATACCTTAAGTGAAAGAGTTAAATGTTTGGAAATAAGAGATAAACCATTTTAAATCTTCTATAAATGTTATTTTATATTTTTAGTATATTTTAACTCCATGCTAAAATTGTTTTTTTAAAATCCACCTTGTTTAATGTACTATTTTATTCTTCTACTTCTATAAGATTATGTAATATTTTTATTACAACATATTTTCATAAATTTTTGAATGTCATTTTTTATTAAAAAAAGGGGATAGATATTCGATAAAAAATAATGGGTGAAAATTATGGGAGAAAATATGGGATAAATATATGAAAATTATACATAATTTTTTTTTCATGGATAGATATGTATGATATATATACGAAGAAAAAAACATTAATGTATTTTACATATATATAAAATATATATATTAAATATATATTTACATTTATTTATTATGTGTTTTTATTAATGTTTTTTATAGGGGTTTTGATCAAAAAAATGGGGAGATTGTTGAGAATGTGTTGATTTTACAATTACATTAATTTCATTTTGATTTTTATTTTCAAAAACACTGATACTAAGTTACAAAGTAAGTTTCCTTAATATAATTTAATGATGATATTTATTAGAATAATTATTTTATTCTAGAAGTATTCGAAAGACATTAAATACACGAGAGGATATTTGATTATGTTTTATGGATATGTTTTTATGAATAATCTAGAAATACTATTTATATCATATGTTTGGAAGTAGTATGTATGGTTTGGGAACACTATGTTTGGAATAAAATGTATGTACCATAAACCCTACACTATTAGAAATATATAGATCAATAAACACATGTTTGGAAGAAACCCTACGACCAATGCATAAGCATATGGTTCATAAACCATATATTTGTAATCAACCATATGATATCATATATACTTTTGGAGTTATCACTATACAGAGAAACCCTAAATTTTACTTGGATAATTAAAGACATTTAAATTCATGATATTGTATACATTTTCTACAACGATCTCACGAGAAGTAAATATCTCTTAATATTATTTAAATTCTGATGCAAAGTATCATTCTTAATGGATTGAATAATTACTATTTATAATGGATGTTACGAATCATTTTGAATGATTTGAAATCAAATATCCATGATTTATTTTTTGGCATTTCTAGAGATATTTTACCTAAAAATTCTTTAACATGAGGACAAATATTGAGATATTAATCTTCTATTCAAATATATATTATCCTAAAAAAATATTTTTTCACCTATAAATAACAGTGTATCGTTTAATTCATATGTACACTTAATACATACATGTTTTTTTCTCATTGATCATTTTGACATTGTTGCTACTATATCATTTTTTAAATACTATTCTTTTGTTTGAAAAATAATATGTCAGAGTTAAACTCTGCATTCGTACATGTTTATTCATATTTATGGTGTTTAATCATTCACTGTTTGAGAGAATGATGTCCTATGTTGAAGATTATATTTTTGTTGATATATATTAGTGATGATCAAATACTGCTATCGGTTTCTACAAAAAAATATAATAAAATATCTTTTATTAATTAAATAAATAAAAATTGATTTATTGGGGTATTATCTACTCATACTCATCCATCATGAAGTGTTATCTTCTCATTAAAATATTTGTATATTTAGGTTCCTTATGAAAGAACCATAAGGCCTTGGAAAAAGAATCATAATGTTCTCCAATGCTTGTACTCAATTGTATAATTACTAGGAAAAAATAAATACTAGTGGAAATCACAAAGCCCCTGTAGAGAGCATTGGTGGAGTGGACTATCGTATATTTTTGTCCTGATCCAATTCACATCATTGTGTTCTTTTTTATATATTTTCATTTCTCATTCATCTTTAAGAGGGAAGAAACAAATCACAACATATCAAGTTGGACATTTTTAATTTTTTAATTTTTCCTAAGGAAAAAAATCCACCCCTTATTATGTCTTTATCTTCTCAAATTCTTCATTATAGTAAGAACCCCTCCTATGGTTTGGATGCATAGTTTACCAGACCATATGAAGAAAAACAGAAAACTTTTTTTCCAAAATATTAGGTTCCACATGGTTTTTCTATAACAACATATTGATCATGTGTTGTCCCTTAGAATAAAACTAAGATGAATGGTTTTTATAAATTGTTTTCCTAGACATGTGTAATATAACAACCTAAACCATTAGGTTTGGGATAGATAGCCACATGAAATCATGCACACCTCCCCATATACAAGAGTCTACCAACTTTTAGTTTAGGTATGAAGTCCATCAGTGGGGATACAATACATTTAGGATCATATCTTTACAACAGTAATGTAAAAAAAATACAAATCAACCATGGGGAAGGAATATATAGAAATAAATAATATCAAATATAATATAATTCATATAATAAATCAATATCTAAATGGGATCCTAGTGTGGAAAGTCAAACCAATATAATCATGATGTAATGGAAAGATAGTTAACTCCATCATCAACATTCCGGAGTGTGTCTGGAGATCACATCTAACTCCAACCTTTTTCTCTTCAACTCCCCTTCATATGTACATTTCCCTTCTCTAGATCCATAGTATATAAATTTGTATATGAACCCAGACTCACATGTTGGTTATGGTTAATAAACTTAATAGGACACCGAAAATTCATCCATAACCTAAGTACATTTAATTTATTAATGTTTATTTTATAACATAATTAAATGATCAAATGAACATAGAACCACACATGTGCCGAGTAATCATGCTCTAACAATGCTACCAAAAACCTTGTCCCCATTTGCTTCAGTTAGATGTTGATAAGAATGACATGTTTTTTCATCTAAATACCTCTTTTATGGGAAATAATAAAGATTAACTGTAATGGTGGTTTATATTAGGAACACCACATTCCACACCCTAATGTTGGCTATTTTTAAGAACTCTACATGCTAGAACCAAGTCCATCCTTTGATATAAATGCAGTGTGGTTTGTGTTTATAGTCAATCCTCACAAGGAAGATTAAGGATTTTTTTAGGAAAGTTATCTTATTGTTTAAGCTAACAACATATTGATGGTGGTGTCATTTCCCAGTTTTTTCCAAATCATTAGGGTCCATAATTTGGATGATGGATATAATTGCCAAAGGTTTTTCTTATTTATTACCATATAAAAATATGGTAAAGGTAGGAATTTTGGAAAGATGGGATTCACCAATTGTGTTTCTCAAGAGATCAAAGAAATTTGATGGGGATCTACATGATAGAAAAAGCATTAGGAAAGATGAATAATTGGAGAATTGCGAATGGTGATGGTGATCTCTGAAATTACGACATTTGGAGCTTCACGATGGAATGAAAGTATTGATGGAAAGGAACACGATTATTATAAGCACTGTGAACAGATAATTTCCATGGAGCTTCACAAAATAAGTAGTTACACAAATATGTTTTCAAAAGATCTAGAAAATATATGAAGAGGTGTTAGAGAAATGTGAAGAGTTGAGACTATAAATATGAGGCAAACCCCATTCACATAGAAGGATTTATTCACAAGGAAAATCCAAAGTCGCTCTGTTAAACTGACATTCCATGATATTTTGAGCATTGCGAAAATAATACTTTAGTCTGGACAGATGCCAATGCTTTTTATAAATGGTTCTTCATGATGATGGGCTATTCTATGTTGGCTTAGTGAGCTTCATGACTGAGTAAGTTCAAAAAAGTTAGGGATCTTCATGATGGTTGTTTGTTCCACAAATGGAGGCCGCTTTTCGAAGGTAGTGAGCTTTGTGAAATAGTCAAACAGAAGGCAGTTTTGAATGTCAATTCTTCCATGAAAAATGCTTTGAAAGTGTATCAACTCAAATATATTGTAAAAAAGAGTCTCATTCTTTTTTATGTAAAAATAAATTAATACAAACCATTAAAGCAAACTATAAGTAATTAAATTGATTTAGATTTTTTTCAATGTATTGATCTAGGGGGAGTTAATGGAAGTGTTCCACGGGACACATTGTGTTATCCCTAAATCCTATTAAAAGTTCTGCGGCTAGCACAATGTGACTATGTAGATACTCATTTATTCCACATATAATGAAGATTAGTGGATTTAGGTACGACCAAAAATATATGATCCTATTCTCCATGGACTATCCCTTAGTGGGGAACCACGTAAAAACTGTTGTGTTGTCTTGATATGTGTTATTGTTTTAATTACTACAAACTACCATCAAAAAGGTTTAATATGTTCCTACCAATTTTTGAACAAGATTCATCAATTAGTAAGAAAAAGTTGACACCCTGATTTACCCCTCACCTCTCAGGGTGTTCTAGGGTACATCACTACACAACCCACCTTGAGAGTGGTTGTTATCAAGAACATTACACTAGCTAACCTGATGGAGTTTTATATGTGAAAAAATGAATTACCGACTCTGATGGTGGTCATTATCTAGAAAACTATACATCCCACTTTGATGATGTAATTTATCTTTAAATGATGGAATGTCCCACCCAACACACTTGATGTAATTGGATAACACAACATCCCTACATAGATTTATCCAAATTCATCATTTAGAGAATATATTCTCATACCATGCCTCGTCTAATCCCACATAAAAAAGATTGTATGTGATCTGACCCACACCATCAATTGAGAGATTGTTCATAAACTTCATCATATCATCATACTCACCATATATAGGGATATCAAACCAAAGCTTAGTGACCTGACCATCCTAATACATGATCATGGTTCTAGAGGCTATTAAATACAATAGGAAATATATATCATACTAATTAACAATAAAGAATGTCAAGGAAAATTATCAAGAGGATTCAAAAATTCATATAATCAAAAACATTCACAGTCTCAAGGCCACTCAAAGACCCACATTCAAACATATAACAATCATGGGATATCAAGAATAGAAACAAAATTTATAAAAACATTATATACAAGGTTCTTAATAGTAAATAAATTCCTACCTAAAGGTTGTTAATGAAGAACTCAATGGTTTATCAAGTAATCATCACCATAAACATGTTTATTTATTAGTTAGCTCAAAAAAATCTTCAAGGCTTCCTAGAGTTGATTACAATTATTTTATTCCTAAATAAATAGGAACATCACATCATTTAATAATTTCCCTCGCATAGATTTCTTATAAAAAATATTTTAATCCATATTTTGTGCTACCAATTTGTTCCCCGTAGACTAATTAAAAAACCACATGTGATAATATACTATCTCCCTATAATTCTACAAGATATGAATGTATTAATTTTTTATTATTATATGATAATTTCTGGTTATTAAAATTCAAGTAATTCCTCAATTTTTTCTCTATAAATCTTATCAAATATTATTTTTAAAATTCAAAAATAAAACATCCAAATAATCGAATTTTAAAACAAAACTCTTATGGAAAAAAGGGGGAATTAAGAAATTTCAATCAAAAAACCTAAAATAAGGGTTTATATTGATTGAAAGAGTCATCACCAATATCCCATAATAGAATTTATTGGATTTTTGGACATAAAAGGATCTATAAAAGGCACTGATAATAAGATTAATAAATTTTTTAGAAGATAACATGCATACTTGTTCTCAGAATTAAAAACCACAAATTAAATTCATCATTTATTTTTTATCCTAATCAAACTATAATTTCAGAGTATTAAAAACCATCATAATATAACCTATGAACTTAAACGAGTCATTGAAATTGATTTTTTATGATTTTAGGCTTTTAAAATCACGAACACATGATATAAGGTTGACTTGGATGAAGAAAACACAAAAATTTTGGAAAAAATACCACCCTTATGTAGAAAATGGAATTGTGTAAGGGAAACAATGTTTTACCCTTAAATAGGTCAAAATAGCAAGCACGCCCTTACACGCACTTTAGAAATTATGAGTTACCTTTATTTATCGTGGAATATACCCGTACATAACTTAAGAATATGCTTAAAAATATTGTGAAACTCAATAGTTACATTTATGAATAGATAGATTTACCAATATAGAACCTTTGTGAACAAGGAGTTACCTATATGTTAACATGGGAAGACTGTAATGTAGTACCTGGAGTAGAACACTTACACAAACAAAACTTATGGAAAAGTCCTATAAATATTTATTAGACTTTTTAAACTCTATATTACCTATTCAAAACTCTTAAAAATGAACATACATATCAGTAAAAGGATTTTAATTATACATAGGCCCTATTACATATATAAGGTTATTAATTTAATTGATAATTTTAAAATTTCACAAAAAATATTATGAATTAAAGAAATAGAATTCATAAAAATAGGTATGTTATGATTTTTCCACTCTAATGACTTTTTGACTCCAAGAAGTGTCACTAGTGGTATTTCATGAACGTCTCAATTCATTGATATTGAAAACTAGACTCAAAATACCATGTTTACTCTTAGATATGTCCATGATACCATAGTATCCATATAAGTGGTACTCCCTACCTCCATATTATGTTCAAATTTTGGAATATAATCTACACCAAATATTCTAGGTATGATTTTTCAGGATTTATCTTAGATTTCTTGTAGTTGATAACAAGTGTAGGATAATTCATGTGCCTAAAAAGCTGAGACACATGAAACTCATAATTCATAACTTAATAGGAAGAAATAATATCCCTATGATATTTCAATATCTCAACCTATTTAGTGATCTCGAAGGGCTCAAAAAATACGAAATTTCCTTAATTCCTCAAATACCTATGGCCAGACCAAAGAGTAAACCTCAATAAGAAAATGTTAAACTATAGTGAACTAAAAATTTGGTTCATATGGATTGCATACGGTCTCTGTATGTTTTGAGTGGTGAATAACCACTTCCATATCAATTATACACTTTCGTAGGTATCATGTACTATGCTGGCACCCACAACTATTTCCCCACCAGCCACATTCCAACAAAACAGTCAATGACATGGCCTTCCATAATGTTCCTCATAAGGTTCCATCTAAATCAAGACCGAGTAAATATTGTTTTTTATAGACTTTTCCTTCTATAAGTGATCATCCCATGATCTACTAAAGTATAACATGCATGTTTAAACCATATCCTCCAAAAAGTTAATTTTATTATCTAACTTTTTATCTTTTTGGATATAGTATACTTTTCTCAGTCTATGATGAGTCCCCAAGGACTTATACAAGCCCAAAACAACCACAATCTAAATGTTCATATCTTACAGGTATTGTACTTAGGGGAACTACATTAAAGTTTACTATCTCAGAAACATTTATCTTTCCAATATCATATACTGTGTGAGTCTTATAGATCGGTAAGAAAGGAGAAAATTTTGTTAGCCAAACAAAAATCACCCAAATATCATCATTGGTCTTCAGGACTTGGGAATCCCCAATAAAAGTCCATCGTGACTTCTTATCACATTCACATGGAAACTAGAAGTGTCTAAAGAAAAAAACCTGGAAGATGTTCCTTGACCTTATCCTCAAGCATGTAAGACATTTGAAAACACAACCAATAATATACATATTCATCCCAGGACAAAAAAACTGCCACCTAAAGTCATGGTACAAATTTATTTATCTACGATGCACCAACCACCTTGAGATATAAAAGCATTCCATGAAATATTGTCATATGAAAGTAGGGACTAGAACTATCTCATATACAAGGATTATATCATCATCATCATCTAATGGCCACCCCATTATTGAGTCACATATAGCTAGCTATTTCCACATCACATAACACTCCAGCCTAGACTCCAAAAAAGAATTTACCTGGTCTACAAAATAATATATTACATTTAATGGAGAAAAATTCATCGAATCATGGTCGTCGGAATTATCCATCATCCAATTGGCCAAAAACCTCATTAGGCACCACTTTTCCTCCAAAGGCCATTCACCAGGTTCATATGGTGACTAATTCTTATGGATAATATATTTTTCTATAATTTTAGCTTTCCTTGGTGTATAAGCCATTTATAATTCAAATATTTTACAATAATGAAACTAGTTCCCCTGACTCAAGTTCAGGTCCATCCATGTGAAGATATAATATATGATATTAGGGTCTATGTAGAAAAAAAATATCTCACTAAAGAGATAGTTTCACAAATATGTATAATCATAGACCACAAATACCAAATCAAAGTCAAGAGTTGGATAATTGTAATCATGGGCTCGCAACTCACATGAACCACAAGCAACTACTTTTTCCTTATGCATAAGCAACACTCAAAAAATAACACCAAATGCTTTATAACATACATCATAATCATCCCCCGACATGGGATGCATCAATACTTGATATGTAGTGAAACTCCTCTTCATCTCAACAAATGGTTCCCCATACTGGTCTAACAATTTTAATTTCACTCTTCTCCTCATCATTTCTGTCATCGGTGTGGATAAATTTGACATGTTATGTATATATTGTTTGTAGTATCATAATAAACATTGAAATATCTTGGTATTAAACATATTCTAAGGTTGTTTCTAGGACATTACTACTTTATATTTCACCATATCGATGGATATTCCTATCTCAAACACCACACACCACAAGAATTCCACCCACAGAAACCAAAATTTACACTTTGATATATTTTCATTAAAATGATGATCTCAAACTGTAACCAGGAATACCATGAGATATATGGAATTATTCTCTAGGTATGGTGAGTAGAAGAGGATATCACATATGAACACCCTAATGATATTGTTATGATATTGGAGGAATATCATATTAATGAGATCCATGAACACAAAAAACCCAGTTGTTAGTCCAAAATGAATCAATAAGTACTCGTATAACCCATACTTGATTTAAATATATATAATTATGATATCCTTCTCACTAGCTCATAACTAGTGACAAACGATTCAAATATCATTCAGGTTGAACCAATGAGATCCCCACAGTGGATTTAAATGATCTTCAATAATTGTAAATGGAAAAATATTATTAAATTTCACCTAATTTAACATGCAGTAAACAACCTAGAGATAATTAATATTGGATACCTTCTTAGTGAAAAAATGGAACACCACATAGTGAAGTAATCAACCTATTAAATCCCTTATGTTCCATATTCCCAAGATTTTACATTTGTTCCTTCAACATGATTGGTTCCATATGATAAGGGGGAATAAAAATTGAATGCACACATGGAATAAGATCTATATCAAATTAAACTAATATATCAGATAAAATTTATATTAATTCATCCAAAAATATGTCATAATAGTGATACAAAACTAGTGGAAAATATGATGGTGTTAAAATTGATCCGATATAAATAGTCTATATAGTAATGTGTTCCATTATAATCCTATGGTGACTCATGTCTATAATAGAAGTACATTCTCCCAGTTCACATTGTTCAGTCCTTACCTAATTCTCTCCCTTGGTGATGTAAATGATTCCCATATTCAATAGAAATATATGTGAGCTAAGAATTTATTCAACTAATCCATGCTATGAATCACATACAATCTTATTATCCAATGAATCATGATTTCCTAGAGATTTTGATATCTAAAAACCACTATAGGGAACTTAAGAATTAGTAAAGATAGTCCAAGATTATTCCCTTTGGTGTTTTAAGAGAATGTGACTCAGAATTCATCTTGATCGGTAAGTCAATCATTACAAATTCTAGTGCATAAAAACAAGAATGAGAAAATCTAGTTATATGAAATGAACTATCTAAACCTATTGATCCTTTAGAGTTTTTATAATGTTTATGATTAAAAAAATGATTCAACCCATTCCTTTGAATCCTGATGCACTTTGATTCCCTTAAAGGATTCAGAATGATGGACTTTGAAATCGTGAAATATTTAACCATGATTTTGAACTCATATTCAATGGAAATACTCTATGAATAAAACTTATGGATGATGTTGTCTTACTGCCAAAAACATTGTGTATGTGTGTGATAATGATTAGATGCATGCTCATACATGTCTGATGGTAGCATAGGAATATCCTTCCATGTGGGAGAATTCTATAATTACTTTTCTAGTAGTCCCATACGACTATGTTGGGGACATATTCTCAAAAATTAGAAGGAAAAATTTACAACATGTGAAGATATTTAGAAAGAACGTAATCAATATATGGGATCACACAAATTTTCGCCTCAGAGTATACCCACAACCCTAGGTATATCCATCCTAGAACCGACTACAGTCCTTCATATTTTAACTTTAGTCACAACCACACACACAAATATATATATATAAATAACATATTACCAAACTTAGGATCATCAATTAAAGTCAAACCAATATATTAGAATTACCTGAAAATAGATATATTTCATAGTCAAATTGTGGAAGTCTATCATGAAAAAATATCATAATTTAATAAATTATATTTAGGAACTCGTATGCTACCCCAAAATGCGAATATATATCGAATATAATCTTATATTACTACACACGATGAATGAGCTCTCTTGAAAATTGTAAAATAGTAACAAAAATCCCATCATATGTAACCTAGAGGTTTGTTACACATGTTATTTCTAGAAAAATGGAAACTCCCATATACGAACCCCACACTACTATCTTCTTTAAACCATGTTCCATGTTTATCAAAAAAGAAAAGAAGAATATTTATCTGTGATACCTTTTTTTAATTTCCTAACTCGAACAATTGGGTCCGAGCTGGAGATCCCCATACCTCATATACTTCTCCCTATATGAAAGTGACAACCATCTATTAGTGGGGTTCTAATTTCTATTATTGTGCACAATATTCCATCATTAACATAACCTTCATCCAATAATTAAAATAAAATATAATACAAATCATATAAAAAATGTAGAAGGAAATAAAATCAAATGAAGTGAATTTCATTAAAAAATAAAAAAATAAACGGGATCTTAGTGTGTAAAGACAAACCAATGTAATCACAATGGTAATGAAAGATAATGAAACACAAAAAAATAATCTGGAGTGTGTCCTGACATCACTTCCTACTCAAAAACATAGTCTCACAAACTCTACATTATAGGGACATTTACCTTTACTAGATCCCCAATCATGAAATATTGATGTGCTTTGAGATTCCCATGACGGTTGTGTGTAATAAACCTAATAGGAAATCATTAATGCATCTTTAAAATCTGTACATATCATATATAATATTTTAATTCATTACATAAGTAAATTCTCAAATAAACATAAAACCAAACATATTTCCATTCATTACGAGCAAACAAAGTTTCCACGATCCCCAACCTCATTTGCTTGAGCTCTATGCTAGTAATAATGTCAAATTCTATCGACATATTTATTCCTTTAAGGAAACAATGCATTCCCAACCTAGAAAATATCCCATATAAAGTATAATAAACAATCCAACCTAGTGGTTTTCAATATTACGAACCCCACACACCCCACCCTAATTATGGTCATTATCAAGAACACTATACACCCCACCCTGATGTTGGTTATTATCTTGAACACCACAAACCCCACCCTGATGTTGGTTATTATCAAGAACTCCACAATACCCACCTTGATGATGGTTGTTGTCCTTAAATGTTGTTAGGTCACATACAACATGTTTGACATAGTTGGATAACACGTCAACCATATATGGAATTCTTCATGTTTTTTCACTAGCCAATAGATCCTCATCCCTTGTATGGTCTACTCCCGCATAAATAAAAATGCCCATTATTTGACATGTTCTATCAAATAAGAAATGATGTATAATAAAAATATCATGTTTTATGAGTTGGGATCATTCAGGAGTAATTTCAATTTTTAAATATAGGATGGTTCAAATATTGAATAGAGATTTATAATGGTATTCAGATGTTTGGAATGATCCAAAAAAATGTTTTCATATGTGGAATGAGGATAAGAAGGAGGATCAGAGGTTTTAGGATAATCTTAGAGTTTTAGGATCCAAATTCAATTTTTTTGTATGGTGTAGCCTATAATTGACTCAAACTAATTTTTTCAATTATTAGATACACTACTTTTAAAACTGTGTTCCATCCCCATTGAAGTTAGGTGTTTTTTAGATAGTAAAGGTTCACTATTTGTACATGGATTATCCAGCCATATTTCCAAACCATGAAGCCCCTTAAAATGAAAAAATTACCTATTACCCATATGATATTTAATAATAAAACATCGTTTTTCCTTCCCTTTTCATCCATTTTGTGAGTCGAACCTTCTGTTATCTCCTTCACTTCTTCAAAACCCATCACATGGATGTTCTTGATGGTCATTAATATGGATTTTAGGTTTGATTTCGCCTCTGGTATCACCTCTTTCTATTTTCCTAATTTAATTTATATTTTTGGTTCTCTATTTAGAGAATTGATTTCTAATTCCACCAGAGCAGTGTGGAATCAGATACTAGTGATGAGACCTTTTATCTTCCTACGAAGTGGATGACCATGAAGACTATCCAGAAATTCTGCATGTTGTTTCATTTAGGAACATCACCTCAATGAATTTATGATTATTGAAATCCTAAGTTAATTTTTTTGGGTGTTTGTTTCAGTGATGTTGGTTAGATATTATGAACAGTTCTTGGGTTAGTATGAACATTGGGTTGTTGACGAGCGTTAGGTTGAGGTTTTTTTGCGACGGGATCAACCGGTGATGTTTTTTTAATTATTCCTTTTAATCATCTTTTAAAACATGTTATATTTAATTAATTGATTATAGTTTAATTTTAATTAACTATCTCTGGTTGTTTGGATGCAATATTGGACCCAATATGTCTCAGATTAGCATGTATGATACTTGGATGCTACTTTCATCTCATAGTAAGACTTGGAAAGCATCATAAAAGGAAGGTGGTCTATTATGATTACACCATGACGTTAATAGATATTTATAGGTTTACTTTAATGATTATACTATCCCCTAAGGTTGATTCCACCTTGATTAAATAAATTCATTAAAATTTTTAGTTCAATTACATTGATTGATTAACATTGATGAATTCAAGGGGAACTAATAATTCATGTTCATTATCCTCAAGTGTTGTCCTATAATGTCTAGACTGATACCATTGAGACACTGAGTAGTATTCAATACTATTAGGAGTCATGGATGCACATGGTGAGGAATGTCAACCCTTTTACATGCCTAGGTGGATGGACATTTGGTAGACTCGGATTGGATTATATGATCAGATTGTTCCTGAAATACCTTGATCTCTTAGATGGTTCATGGTCCATCTCATGAAAATTCTACCATGGTATGACCCTATATAGTTGAAAAGGATAAACTAACCTTATTAATATTCCATGATATGTGACAATCCTAGTTTTTTGGGTGCTAAACTTAGACCATGCATCTATCCTAAAGGATACCAATATTGATTCATCTTCTTCCCTTTTGACCATAAGGATATTGCATGGAATACCTCTATTATGTTTTGATATAAGGGAAACCAGTGGGTACCCCAGTGGTTGTATAACCTAGAAAAAGTGGGTTATAGTTTTGGGTAGAGTTTTTTGTATGTTTCACTTCATAAAATGTACCAAACATTTAAACCTAAGGGTTGTGGAATTAGGTATGGATTCGGTGTTGAACCAAACTCACTCTTTTATTTATGGTTTCACTCAGATACTACTTATGTCTCTATGTTTTCAACATGTGATTATTTGAATACGTCTTATGGGCCTGATGTGATGCGATGTTGGGTTGGGGATTCCCAAGAAACATACTAGGACATGCCTCATGATACATAGTTTTTTGAATGTTACTATTACTAAAAGTCCAAATTTTCACATGGATTAATCTTTTTTCAAAGACTACGGAGGAGGATTCTATGTTTATCTAAAAATACATGTTAGTAGGTGTCATCTAGTGGATGCCTATATTTCTAGGATCTCAGGGATACTAGAGGTTTCAGGGTGGACACATTTCCCAAATCACAAGATGCTTATGTCATCCTAGAGGATTGATGATGATCTCCTAGATTGATGACTAGGATACTCCCAAAGGTTAGGCGGATGCACCATTAATGCACATCCCATAAAAATATGGGATTGTCCTATTGAGATATTTATTGAATGGATTCCATGTTTTTATCTTGCATATGGAGAGTATTTCTAGCATATCTCTTAATTCCCACCCCCATAGGGATTATCTAAGCCCAATTTCATGACTTCTTGTGGACCGGGTCCTATGAATCTGACCTCAGATGTTGCTACACATGTCTTGAGAGGTATGATATCAGACTCGATGCCATATTTTTTATGACAACCTATTGATATCTGAAATCCTTCCATTAAAATGTAGAGGAATGTATGGGTGATCCAAGGGATAAGACTTATATCCCCCCTATGGTAACGTAGATCACTCACATATATTCTAGAAATGGATGAAGTAGGTATTCTCATTCGTGATAACAGGCACAAGGATCTACTATAGAATTACATTATTCTTTTATTTGATGTTTGATCTAAGATATTATTGGAACATTGTATGAGTATTCACTTGTGAAAATAGACGTTTTAATGATTTTTTTCCAGATATTTTCAATAGTTAGTTATTATTATTATTGTTATATAGATGAGTATCTCACAAATACATACACTATATTTATTTTAAATCTATGAGACTAAATTTGAGGTTCTATATTGAGTTTTTTACTCACATCCTTCATAGTCCACTATCTCATGGGGTACCCATGCATATATTCACTTTAGTATGAGAACCAGGTGGGATGAGGCCTGAGGTTGATTAAATAGGATTGCTCAGACATGTACCTGGGGATGGGTATGTGGTACAAATATATGTGGGAAGTATAGCATTGTAATTTTATTTCTAATTATTTTATTTACTCGTATATCTTTGGTTGACCTAGTGGTCGATCAGTGTTGTATTTATGACAGGGATGTTTGTTCCTTGTATCAACCCAATGTTTAATCAATGGAAATTTTCGTCTTATAATTATGTCATAATCACCTGAAATCCCAAAACAATGAACTACTAAGAAATATGTGACCTTTAAACATAATACTGTCACTTATGTGATTTGAATTTCCAAAATAGGACATACACAATTGTGATCAGTATGATGTTTGGAGTCCGATAGGGAAAACATAATTTTTTTGTGAATAGTAACGCACCATTATGAATAGTAATGTACCTTGTGAATAGTAATTTAACCTTATGAATATTAAATATTCCTAATAAATATTAACCTGCCACATGAATATATACATATAATTTAAGCATCTTATATGTAATAATAATATGATAATGTATAAGTGTTGATATTTTTTTACGTCATTAATATTTAATTACAATTTCATGAAAAGCGGAGATGGCATCCCGAAGATCTCGTTGAACCCTAGTTCGCTGATTTTCTCTCAAAATTCTGTGTCACCCCCTTGATTCGTTCTTTAATGGCTGGATTCGATCCTAATTGGGAAATCGCGGTGGTTATTCAAGAGCAAAATGAAAATAAATGTTTTGATATGGAGGTTCCAGTCCCGGGGAACTCTCTTCTGGATTCTGGATCTAACCCTCCAACCAGTGGAGCACCATAAGGTATTTCATTCCTTGAAGATCTTAAAGGATATTCTGGTTCCTCTTCTACAGGTGAAAAATCTCGCTCAACCATCAAGAGACTGGACGATGGAGGTTTTTCCGTTGAAGCAGATCCTGATGCAATTGCACAACGCCAAAATCTCTGTAAGTTTTCTTTAATGGGTCGTGTCTCGTATGCTAAAAGAGACAAACCCTAGTCCTATATTGAACTGAAACAAAGGATATCAATCTGCTTGGGTATTACAAACTGGAAAATGATCCCCTTGGGTATAGGATTTTTTCATATGCTTCTGTACTCTCAAGAGGATCTTAATTCTGTTTGGATGATAGGTAATTTATTGTCGAAGCCTAGTTTTATGAGACTCTCAGAGTGGGATTTTTCTTTCAATCCGAATACACAGAGAGGAAATTCTGCTCAAATTTTGGTTAGGTTCCATAACTTAAATTGGTTTTTTGGCATCCTAGAATACAGAATGATGTAGCATCCTACGTTGGTACCCCTATTAAAATTGATCAAAGAACCCTTAATGCTGACTTGGGTATGTATGCTAGGGTTTTAGTTGATGTCAATCTTGATCCCAAGCCTCCTAAAACTATCTCTTTTCCTACCAAATATTACAGGATGGTAATTGACCTTGAATATGAAAATATTCCCTCTTTCTGTGACTTCTGTAAAATTGTTGGTCATTCTATCCAGAATTGTAGATTTGTTCATAGAGCTCCCAATCATAATAACCCTTATGATTGGTCTTAAGTTAGAAAATATATGGATAGGGTCCCCCCCACTGATAAAACTGACCCTTCACAAGCCAAACCTGGAAAGTGGATTCCTAAAACCCCAAAAGAACCTGGGGTAACCTGGGCTGACCAGGTGGAACAACAAGAGAAGGATTTACAAGATCAACCCATCAAGGAAAATCTAATTTTTTTTGATAACCTGTTTAATCATTCCCCCTTGACTGGGTCTCAAGCTGACCTTGATTCCTCCTTAATTTTGGGACATGCGTCTATTCTTGAAGATCTTCCTATTGTTCCCATTTCACAAACTCATAAGGGTGAGTCTTCTTTGAAAAACTGTATGGTTGGATCACCTTCTGGAACCCAGTGCAAACCCTCTCTTCCTTCTTCTATGTCAGGCAGTTCACCTGCATATTTTCAAGACTCAGGCTCTTCTAAAAAGATATCATGCATCGGGTTGGTCTCTCCATCACCTGGTGTTGTTTCCTCTGAGACATTAGCCAAAAATAATCCTTCCTCCTCATCTGTCCAGTCTGCTATTCCGGGTAACCAACCTGCCTCATCTGCAGATAGTTCCATCACTGTTCCCATGCAGAATTCTTCCAATATTGTGGTTGATGTGAATCCATCAACCTCCGAGCCTTCTGAAACTGAACCAGATTCTGATTCGGTGACCCTTCATCAGGGGATCTCTATTTTGGATGGTAATCCCCCTGCTTTGGTGGCTAATTCAGCTTCTGACTTGGGTCCTGTGAATCCAGTTTCAGTTATCAATCCTGTATGTGTCTTGTCTAATTCTGAACTTTAGGCATGATGTAACACTTCCAATCCTGAGGCAAAAAAGGATAAAATTTGTTCCCCTAATCAAACCACTTCCCCTAGGAAAACTAGGGGTCAAAGTTCTGGTAATAAAAAGAAAGGGGGTTCAATCCCAAAGAGTAAATATTAATGCATATTCTCTACTAGAATTGTCAAGGGATTGCAAACCCTGGAACTCTTAATGTTTTGAAGAGTTTTATTTTTACCCACCATCCTATGCTGATTGCCATTGTTGAACCTAAAGTTAATTTTGTTCCCAAATTCATACATCTGTGTAACCTTGTTTTCTCTTTCTCGAGTGCTTATAATAATGGTTATGTGGATTCTCTTTGGATTTTATATCACTCCTATCTGCAAAATTTCTACATTTTTAGTCTCTCTGCTCAAGCTTTGATGTGTGAATATTTCCTTGATAGCACTCACGTTTACAATACCTTTTTTTATGAAAAAACTAATTATCTTGATCGAATATCTCTTTGGAAGGAGATTTATTACATCAATACCAAGATTCAAGATCCCTGGGTTTTGGTTGGGGACTTTAACTCTATTTTTTTCACCCTCTGAAAAAATTGTCCACTCCTTCTCCTCTATCTCCGCCAGAGAATTTAAATCTGCCATTGAGGGAAATAATCTCATTGAGATTAACCTTACTGGTGCTCAATTTACTTGGTACATACACCACTACAATCGTGTGGTGGCGAGTAAACATGATAGAGCTTTCACTAACGAGTCTTTGCTTGATAATTATATCCAGATCTTGTGTGCCACACTTACTAAACTTGCTTCTGGTCATCCTTCGATCTTAGTCATCTTTCCTCAAAACTCTCGGAAACCTTGCTTTCCTTTCAGATTTAATTTGGCATGGTCTTCGGACCCGGATTGTGTCTCTCTTATCAATTCTCCCTGGACTAATATGGGCAATCACAAGGATGCCTTTGCGTGCACCACTAAGATGAAATATCCTAAAAACATTCTAAAAAATGGTGTTCTGATAAAACTACTTTAATTGACAAAGATATCCAAGATTTATAAAAGGATTTGTCTCTCATTCAAATTAATAACACTTCTTTCAGTTTCAAGTATGACCCACAAGATGAAATCAACATCTCTTCTAAATTGATCTCTCTTCTAAACATTAAGGATAACTTAAAGAATCAAATTTTCAAAACTAAATGGCTAAATGATAGGGATAGAAACACCAAATTTTACAACTCTCTTCAACGGATTAGGAAATCTTGTAAGCCTCTCTCTCTCTTAAGAGTTGAGGATAATACCATTGATTCTGAGGAACATATTTCTAATCATGTTGTTTCCTACTTCACTGACATTCCCAATGGTCCTAGAATCAACAAAGATATCCTACCAAACATTATTCCTTATTTGGTTACTTCTGAGGATAATTGTCTGCTCAACTGCACCCCTCTTGATTCTGAGATTAAGGACACTGTCTTTGGTTAAAATCCAGACAGTGCCCCGGGCCCCAATGGCTTCAACAATGGCTTCTATCAAAAACATTGGGATGTCCTTCAAAATGATGTTTGTAATTTAGTTAAATCTTTCTTTGAAAAAGGGGTTATCCCTCATGATCTGAACTCTCAATTCCTCACTTTAATTCCTAAAGTTGACAATGTGGATGAAATTCATCTCTTCCAACCGATTGCCCTCTTAAATTATCTCTTTAAAATTATTACTAAGATTCTTGCTAATAGGATCTCTAATATTAGCAACAAAATTGTCTCTTGGAAGCAGTTTGGTTTCATTAAAGGTCGATCTATACAAGATTGTATTTTCCTCTCCTCGGAATCTAGCAATTTATTGAACAGAAAAACTAGAGGTGGGAATATTGCTCTTAAGCTAGACATCACTAAGGCCTTCGATACGATTGACTGGACCTTTATTTTTAAGGTCCTCTCCAGTTTTGGCATTAATGATTACTTTATCAATAAAATAAAAATCATTTTCAACTCAGCCAATATCTCTGTTCTTATTAACGGCTCACCTAGGGGTTATTTCAAATGCTCCAAAGGCGTTAGGCAAGGAGACCCGCTTTCTGCTATCATTTTTTCTATCGCTGAAGACTATCTTAGTAGACTGCTCTCGCTCAACGTTGAGGGAGGCCGAATCAATCCTATCATTGCTTCTAGAAATATTCAGGCTCCCTATCACCTGATCTATGCCGATGATATTATTTTTTTCCTTCAGGGAGTCAAACAAAATATTAAAAACCTTAAATCCATCATTGCTCATTATGAGGAGGTTTCTGGCCAATGCATTAATTGGAAAAAATATTTTATTTACTTTGGTAAAAACATCACCTCGAATAGGAAAACTCATATCTCCAATGTCTTAGGGGTTAAGGAAGGATCCCTCCCTTTTACTTATCTGGGTGTTCCACTTTTATGGGGTCGACCCAAGGCTTGTTATTTTACAAGTGTCGTGGATCATGTTCTAAATCAATTTTCTTCCTGGAAAGGTAAATCCCTTTCAATGGCTGGAAGAATTTGCCTTGTTAAATACACGATTGTCTCTAAGCTATTCTACTACATGATGGTCTACAAATGGCCTTTGGGGCTGATAAAAATGCTCAATACAACTATAAGAAATTTCATCTGGAGTGGAAGTACTCTGGAAAGGAAATTGGTTATGGTTTCTTAGGACACTTGCTATAAACCTATTGAAAATAGAGGAATCGGTATTAAGAATCTTAAAATTTTTAATGAGGCCCCTCAGGAAAAACTTACATGGTCCCTTATCCATAATAACTCCTTCTCCATGAGATTCCTCAAAAACAAATTCCTTGATAAACTTAAGTCTGATTCTTCTAATTACATGACTTCTTCTATTGGCCTTCGATTAAACCTTCTTTTCACTCTATCATGGAAAATTCTAGATGCCATGTTAGTAAAAATTCTTCTTTAAATTTATGGATTGATAACTGGACTGGCCACCCTTTTATTTCTGGTATGCCTAATACCTTTTCCCCTAATCCCCCAAATTGCTATATTAGGGAGATTATCAATTCCTATGATCCTCAACATCCAAATCATATCAAGGGGACTGTGGATAATTATTATTTCACTTCCAATGAGGATCTCCTTGTTTGGGAACCTGCTCATAATGGCCTTTTAGATTATAAAAAATTTTATCGCTATCACTTCCCTAATGAAGATGAAAATTTTAATTGGGTGTCCAAATTCAATAAAGACTGGATCAAGCCTTCTCGTGTGACTCTTATGTGGCGTATTACGCACCAAAAAATTCCAACTGATGTTTGCTTGCAATGTTATGGCTTTAATCTTTTCTCTAAATGTAAATTATGCAAACAGCATCGTGAGGACATCAATCACCTTTTTTTATCTTGTGACACTACTATGGCCCTTTGGCATTACATCTTTGACATTTTTGGATGCAGCTGGCTCTTATATTCTTTTATTTTCTCTCAACAAAAAAGAGTTTTGGATTTCCCAAGATCTCCATAAATCAACAATCTCTTTCTGACGACTATTGCGGAGCTTATGCATACTCTATGGTATGGTAGAAATGACTCATTTTTCAACAATAACTCTTTTAATATTAATGTAGGAAAATTAAGGATTCTGTCGGCTATAAAGGAAGCGGCTACGATCAAAAAAGATTATTTTGAAAATTCTATCACAGATTTTGAAACCCTTCGCCAAATTGGCATCAAAGGTATCTTCTCGAAGCCTTGCTACACTATTGAAGTTTTTTGGCAGGCACCTTTTCTTGGATGGATTAAGGTAAATGTAGACGGAGCTTCAAAAGGCAATCCTGGTCTTGCTGGTTGTGGAGGAATTTTCAGAGACCATCAGGACCGAATCCTCGGATGTTTCTTTGGAGGCTGTAGAAATGCTTCTGCGCTAGAGTCCGAAATGCTTGCTACCATACATGCCATCTCCTATGCTAAGCTTTTCAACTGGAAGAATATCTAGATCGAGAGTAACTCCACTACTATTGTACAAGCCATCTCGAAGGGTGATGTTCATCTGGAATGGTCTCTCACCCCCAGATGGATGGATTGCCTTGCCGCACTCAATGAACTCAACTTTATGTCCACTCATACCTATCGGGAGGCTAATATGATCGCTGATGGGCTTGCCAACTTGGGAGTCTCTCATGAGATCACTTGGAAGAATGAACTCCCGCCAGAGCTAATTCCTGTTTTTGTTTAGGACTCTATAAAATTTCCCTCTTTCCGTCTGATGTAACTTGTTTGTGACTCTTTCCTTTTGAATAAAGCTCTATGTTCTGGTCTTTTGACCAGAACCCACTTTTAAAAAAAATTACAATTTGATGATTAGTTTAATAAAATAAATAATGATTTTCTCCTGAAATAAAATCATAAATTTTTATTTTATTGTATTTTTTTAGAATATTATTTTTTGATACATTGATTAATTTTATAAGGTGTCATAAAAGAAGTCATAGTTTTAAAATAATTAATTTTCTAATAAATTGTTTTTTATTCAAAAATTAAATTTATTATATTTAGAAAATTATTTTTATAAAAATGAGTTAATTATTTGAATTATAAACATCAAAAAATGGTTAGAGTGAATTTTTTGGGATTTTCTAAGAGACTTGAATTTTTGGGGAATAGTAAAATACAATAATATACAAAAAATGATAAATAAATGAATTTATGCAACATGATTGAGTCATGGATGAATTAAATGGACATTGGTTCAAAATCATATGCAATGTTGACTTTTTTTGTAACAATAATCTAGAATACTCATATTAATGATAAAAAATGTTAAACTAATGATTAAAATAATGGAAAACCTCTCCTCTCCACTATAAATACAATCATATTTTCCTCTTATCCTCAAACATCTAATTCATTATTTCTTATCTAAATTCTACTTAAATATCTCCCTAATCCCTTCTTCTACATTTAGTAGCCCTTGGTATCTTCAAATTACCAAATCCTCCTCTTATAGAGGTTCTCAAAGAAGATATACTAAAGAGATTTCTCCCTCATTTCTTTTTTTTTATTTTCATTGTAGTTCATTTCTTTCATTTTCTTTACTCAAATCCTTTCATCCAAATGTTATGATAACTCTAGAGCCACACATTTAAACTAATTTATTATAATAATGGAATAATTAATCATCATCTCCCTTTTCCCCTAATTTTATACAGGAAATTAAAACACTGTCCAAGATATGTTAATTTGTCACATTCAAGGATGACGAGTTTTCAATTTCTATTACCATCATCAATTCTGGTCACGAAACATTTTTTATGGTTGAACCAGACTATAATATATTTATTATGTCTAATTTAAGGTTCTATAATCTTTTGTACACATTATATTAATTTATAAAGAAAAAGTTGTTCGATGTGATCAAAAAACTGCCAATTAACCAAAATAGTTATAATCAATGTTTTATTTAGTGATCCATCCTCACTCCAAATGACCAAATGAATTTTATCACCATTTAATATACTAGATGATCACTAGTAAAGTATAACTATAATTTTTGAAATCCATTCTCATGTTTCATGTTTACCCTTACATGTATATAAGTAAACCAATCATGAAAACCAATGAAACAATCAATGAAATTGAACCTCTCAACCCAACAAAAAGACAATTAATGAACTTAATAAGGATATAATAAATCAATAACATAATGAAGAGTTTATTTAAATTTTAATTAATTATTTTAATTTCGTTATACAATACATTAATATTAATTAAAGGATACCATCATGCTTAAGATGAGGGGTTCTACCCAAACCTCCATGATTTCTTCAGGTTTCTCTATCGTTATTTTTACCCAAATGAAGTTATCTTTTTAATTTAATTTACATATTTTAAATGATGTTTATATGCCCCATTATCATTTATCAAGACCCATTTGACATTATATTTTATGGATACAAATTTTTTTAAATGATTATATCCTCAATACCTCTCGATAAGAAAACCGTTTTAAGGGAACATCCCAAATTTTTATCAATTCCCAAGTACACAATATAATCTATTTTTAAGAGAAAATTATTTTTATAATAACAATATTTGTATTATGAAAAACTTATTAGTCCACTTCTGGTTTTATATAAAATATTATTTCCTTGTCTATTTTAAGTGATCTTGTATATTTTTCTTAAACAACACTAAACTGTTTTAATTTTAATGTTTCATAAATGATATTTTTTTATATTATCAGTTATTATTTACATAACTTATCATGATATATGCCTACAAAACCTTATTAATTTCCATTAATTATTTAATTACTTTCCTTCACAGAAATTTTTATGATAATGTAATGTATTATGCTTAATGGAAGGGATATGAAACCCAATTATTTTCAATGTGTAACCCTTATGTTTATGTATGATTGATTATGTATGATTAGATAATTGGAAATCATATTCATGATCATGTTATGAAGGGCACACCCAAATAATTCTCCAATTAATGGAGTAAATTTTTGTCTCATAAGAGGTTATGTGTAATGGTCTTGGCAGTTAACCTTGACTCGGGAAACTATGTTCAACAGTTTTGGTGGATAACCTTGACTTGTGATCTTATATGTGAGATGATCCTTGAATCATGATAAAGTCGCATTTTATGTTTCTACAACATTACTATGAATCCAAGTTTATATGTTATGATTCTATATGTTCCATGCCTTTTTTATTTTAATATGTCATGCCTTCTAACCCTTGTGGTAAATCTCTATTCTTATGTTCATTCGCTTACTGGTATTTTTAGATCATCCCTTTGTTCATGTTATCCCTAGGTCATCCTATGAAGATGTATGAGAAAAATGGATGTTAGGAGATATTTATGAATACTAAATAAATAAAATGTTATATTTAGTTATGTGTTTATATATTTTTACCTATTCTTCCAAGACACTAGACTATACGATCCATGATTTGCAATATGATGATATACTATGCTCAAAATCATGTAATGCTATGTGTAAAAGGATATG
Organism: Viscum album; assembly: GCA_963277665.1. Taxonomy (NCBI): domain Eukaryota; kingdom Viridiplantae; phylum Streptophyta; class Magnoliopsida; order Santalales; family Viscaceae; genus Viscum; species Viscum album. The sequence continues at coordinate 454,496,115 of OY728142.1, forward strand.
GTCACTATATTTGGTATTAAGGGGATGGTTTATTTGTTTTTGGAAATTAGAAATTGATCCCTTTATTAAGAACCTTAAGGATGAAACTAAGTATAAGAAAACGTTGCTAAATTTTGGTAAGTATAGAGTAAGTGGTTTATTAAGAAAATACATCTCTGTTTGTATACGAACAAGTGGATATAGCTCTAGCACAAATGTATCTAGGTGTAAATCCTAAGAAAAATACATTGATATAGACTATAACAAGAACTAGTGCATGACATTAGGCCTTGCTGCACTCTTGGTTTGACACTCTCATGGTGTATGATTTGGTAAATTCAAAAGCTTAGTAAAGACTATTGTTCAGGGAACAAAAAAAGAGAGATCACATAAGAATATTTGTAAGGTAATAGTTCATGGATATCCTAGATTGAAACCTATGGAATCACAAGTTTGGATACACTTTTCCTTTAAGAGTTTATATTTTTTAGCTTATTGTTTCCTTTTTATTCTTAATAGCTAAGTATTCAAGCCCTTAAATTGTAAATTGTTTTTCATAGTTAATTAGTGGAAATAGAAGAACACGTTCCAACAATCAATGTGAGAGGTAATGTGAATATTTCCCTAATGATATTCCAAATATGATGGGAACATTTGATCCAAACATCACGACATTACTAGATATGCTGTCTCAAGTTATGAAAAATTGCTAGAATCTTGTAGAACACCATCCTCCTCCAAGAAAAGAGAATGATTCCATTTAATCCTTCATGAGAAAAATATCTCCCATGTTTAGTAGATATTTTGATCCCTTCCCAAAAAAATTGATTAACTCCAATTAATAGATATTCCCTATCCTCTAGTGCCCATAAGAATAGAAATTGATGATGTTGGTCAATAATTTTGATGGCGAAGCTTATCAGTGGTAAACATTGATCAAAAATATAATGTCCCAGGAATAAATTGATTCCATGGATTGGGAGGAATTCTAGAAAATGTTTTTGAATAATTTTTTTCCTCAAACCCTCCATATCAAGATAGAAAGGTAGATCCTCAGAATCAAGTAGAAGCAAGATGTTTCTCTAGATTCATATAAATAAAACTTAAAAAGTCTTAAAATATATGCCTCTAACATTATCATGAACATCAAAATCAAGGGGGATCACCTCTTTAGCAGACCAAACCTGGGTATGTGGAAAGAATTGGTGATATATGACTTCAACAGTCATTAGGAGGTTGTCCGTTGTGCCCTTAAGAATGAAATATAGATCAGAAACAATCAATGGTCTCATGGGACTAGTAATAAAATTGAAAAATGGAGTCTAATATGGGTGGTTGAGAAAATAAATCCCCTGATGGAAAAAATATCAAACATCAAATGTGTCAAAATTGTGGGAAGAAGCATCCTTGGAGAAATATAAGGGGATTCAGGAATTGATTCAAATGTGGAAGAATTGGACATTTGGATAAGAAATTTCATATGTATATGAAGAATCCCACAATTTTGGAAGAACAAGATAAGGTTCAGATCAACACTAAGCATGTAGTGCAGTGTTACAACTTCAAAGAGCATGAGAATTATAAGAAAAATTTCCTTAACCCAAGGGTTGTTAGAGGAAATAAAAAAACTCTATAGAAACAAGGAAGTTATTATGTTATCACTACAACATAGGTGGAATCAGAAAATAATGTCATGAAAGGTACACTAGTTATTCATTCAATAACATTGAATGTATGGTTCTATGCATTCTTTCATATCTTTTGATTTTAGTACAACTATTCAAACACCACCTCAAAATTTGAAGGTTGAGTTATATGGGAAAACAGAAAATGGGGAAATTACTATATCCAATGTATATAACTACTCCTCATTTAAATTTTTTGAACTAAACCTCCAAAAGAATCTCATCATTCTTCTTTAGTATAGTTTGGTGTTATCTTGGGCATGGATTTGATATATTTATACAAAGACAACATTAACTATCAGAAAAGGGAAATCACTCTTCACATCCTAAATCATACAAAAATTATTTACAAGTGTAAGGAGGAAGATGAATCTCATGTAGAATCATTGTATCAAGTTTGGATATTACTACCTTTTGAGAAAACATGACTATATCAAATTATTTATATAAAAAAGATGATACAAAGATATTCCCATTGCGTGGGATTACACAACTATATTCCCTAAAGAATTACCTGGTCTTCCTCCACAAAGAGAGGTTGATTTCTCAATTTAACTTATTCATATATCTATACCTATATCAAATAAACATTATAGAATGGCCTCCACATATCTGTAAGAGATGAAGTACTAGTTAAAGAAGAATCTGGAGAAGGGTTTTATATGCCTGAGTGCTTCAATGCGCCAGTCCACTTAGTCAAGAAGAAGGATGGATCAATGAGCCTCAACATTGATTATTGTGAGCTCAATAAAATCATGATAAAGAAAATTTATCACCTTCCATATATAAATGACTTGTTATATTTGCTTCACGGGGTCAGTTATTTCAATAAGGTGGACCATCAATCAGGATATCACCAATTAAAGGCGAGGACAGAAGATATTCCCAAGACTACAATTCAAATGAGGTATGGACACTATGAGTTAATATTTATTATCTTAATAATAACTAATTATCCTAAAATATTCCTGGATTTAATTAATAGAGTCTTTAGAGATTACCTCGACAAATTTCAGGTAGTCTCTATCAATGATATATACACCCTGAGAAAGAAAGAACATGAGGAGCATTTAAATACTGTGTTGATGACTTTGAAAAGGGATAAAATTTATTAAAATTTCAATAAATGCGAGTTCTATATGGATGAATTATAATTATTAGGACATTTATCACTATAAATGGTGTATCTATGGACCCTTCCATGACAAAGGAAATTGAAGAGTGGCCCAAGACAACATCTGTAATAGACATCTGTAGCTTTTTGGGTCTAGATGGGTATTATTGATGATTTTGGAAGAAATTATCATTATTTTTAAACCCAATGACCAAGTTGACACATAACGGGGATAAATTATTATGGAATCAAGAATATGAGGAAAGATTTAAGGAGCTCAAAAAGAGTCTTATCACTGCGCCAATACTCACACTCCTAATAAGTGGAGAAATCTTTTTTGGTGTATAATGATGTTTCAATGAAGGTATTAGGATGTGTACTGAGGAAAAATGATAAAGAGATAATCTATGCCTCATTAAATCTAAAAATCCATTAGTATAACTATCCCACACATGATCTGGAGTTGGCGGCTATGATCTTTGCATTGAAAATCTGGCAGCATTATCTCTATGGGGAGAAGTGTGAGATATATACTTATCACAAGAGTCTCAAGTATATATTTACAATGAAAGAGCTCAATATGATCCCAAGAATATTGTTATATATCATCAAGTATTATGATTTCTCAATTCACTAATATCCTACTAAGGAAAATATGGTGGCATATTACCAAAGTAGAAATCATCATGCATCTTTATCAATGGTGATAGTTGAGAATGATTCAATCTTCTTAGATTTGAAGAGGATAGACATTGGAATAATTTAGGGAGGAACATATTCATTACTTTTTGAAATGGATTCTCAACCATACCTCATGAAGATAATAAAGGATGCTTAATGAAAAGATGTGAAAATTATGAAAAGGGTGGAAGCTATTATTAATAGGAAATCATCTGAGTTCAAGATTAATGAGGAAGGTGTTGTAAGATTTGGGTCAAAATTATGTGTACCATCCAATCTAGAGATTAAAAAGGGAAATTTTAATTTCTCACATAGATCAACCTTTTGTTTTCACATAGAGAGCACATAGATGTATCATGATCTATGAGAGAACATTTGGTGGGAAAATGTGAAGAAATAGATTGTTGAATATACATCAATGTGCCTAGTATGTCAACAAGAGAAGGATAGCAGATAGAAGTATAAGGGTATGATGAAACCACCACCCATATGAAAATGGAAGTGGGAAAAATCACCTTGGACTTCTTCACTAGACTTCGAATGCAATCCAGATGAAAAATTTATATATGGGTCATTGTGGATCGTCTTACAATGATAGATCACTTTATCTCAATTCAAGAGGACTTTTCATTATATCAACATGAATGTATATATAGAACATATGTTGTAATTATACATGGAGTACCATGATCTATTATATCCAATAGAGAAATGATATTCACCGTGAAGTTCTAGAAAAGTCTCCTACATTCTTTAAGTACTGGACATAACTTCAATACGAACTATCAACGTCAAATTGATGGCCAATATGAGATAACTATTTTGACATTTGAAGATATGTTTTATAGTTTGTTTTATGGACATAAGAGGAGGGTGTTACCAACATCTTCCATTGGCTGAATTATCTTACATTAATAGTTTCCACACCAGCAACCAAATGGACCCATGTGAAGCCCTTTATGGGAAAAGGTGAAAAACACTAGTGTGATGGGATGAAGTCGGTGAGGGTAAGCTTCTTCGATGTGAAATGGTCGATGAAATAGTGGTGAAGTTGAAAACCATTTAGCAACACATCAAGGATTCCCAATGTTGATAGAAGAGTTATGTAGATAATCATTAATGAGACCTTCATTTCAAAGTTGGTGATATGGAATTCTTACACATATCTACAAGGAATAAGTTTATTAGTTTCGGGAAGAAAGGAAAGATAAGTTCCAGGTACATCGGCCCCTTCGAGATCCTTAATCGTTTCAGATTTGTGGCCTATCAATAAGCAGTTCCACCAATAATGTCTAATGTACATGATGTCTTCCACATATTTCTCTTAATGAAGTATATACCATATCATTCACATGTACATTCATCAGAGGTGGTACTTTTTGATAATGATCTTTCTTATAAAGAGAATCCAGTGAATATCATGGATTGAATCGACAAAGTTATTCACAACAAGACTACTCACCTAGTAACAGTTCTCTGGAAGAACAATAAGTATGAAGAGGAAACACAATAACTGGAGGTGGAAATGAAATAAAAGTACCCATACCTATTTATATATTTGAATGTTAAAAAAATCGAGGGAGAAATTTCACATGGAGGGATTAATGTAACACACCAAAGTTTAATCAATGGATATTAAATTCTTATAATTATTTTTTAATCACATTAAATCACTATACAATGACCTACTAAGTATTACGTGACCTTTAAACATAATAGTATCACATCTATGATTTGAATTTTGAAAAACTAACAAACATGGTTGTGATCAGTATGATTTTTGGAGACTAATAGGAAAAACATAATTTTTTGTGTATACTAACACACCTTAATGAATAATAATGTACTCTTATGAATAGTAACAAACCCTTATTAATAGTAAATCATTCTAATGAATATTAACCTCACCCATGAATGTATAAATATAATTTAGGAAACTTATAAGTAATAATATGATCATATATATGTGCTGGTATTTATTTAAGTCAAAAATATTTAATTACAATTTTAGGATAAACTTAATAATATAAATGAAAATTTATTTTCATAAAATATAGTCATAAATTATTATTTTATTTTCATATGGTTATAAGATAATTTTTTGAGATGTTGATTAATTTTCAAAGGTGTCGGTTTTTGAAACTTTCATCAGGGAGAGCATCCGTCCATTATTTGGAGGAGGACGCGCAGCTGTTTCCCCACATTCCCACTTTCCAAAGGCAGGCGACATCCTTTGCTTGTTAAGGGATGTTTTCTCCTTGATCAAAATAGGATGATGGGATGTTGGTTCCCCCTTCCGTGGATTCCTCCTCAGAACTCGTCACCTAGTATGGGTCTCCCTAATAGTTTCATACATTGTTCATGAAACACTTCCTAGTGCCATGTCTTCATGGATTTCAGTTAATTATATTGATTTTTTCAACACATTCCAAGGGGGATAGTTAGGGAAGAAACCTTTTGTCAGAGAAGTAGTCACATTGGACATCATTGGCATGTCTGGACAATAGAGCATTAATGCATCTAGGTTTTTTCCTCTTATAATAGGGCTTCTTGAGGGTGCGGAATCCCAAGGTATCCCACATCAAATGCAAGGAATTATATTCTATAGGCATGTCTCTGAGGTTTTCCTCAACATCTCATGTTAAACACAGGGTATTCTGTATGTTTAACGTCTGGAGGAGACTGATCAGATTGATCAGAAAACTGATGGGAGTGGATCAGATTGGTTCAACCCCTGGAGGGAACACTGATTCTGGGGCTAACACAGGGTTAGTTACCTGATTGTCATAAGGAGAAATGAAAAAATGGGTGACATGATCCCACCAGATTGTAGGGGACCAGGTAGGAATTAATATGGATATATATTGTTGAGAATGGTTGGGTAGTGAGACAGAACCATCATGAAGGTGATAGTAGTGTTGGGATTGGGCCTTGAAGATACTTTTTATGTATCCCTGTGGTTGGGAATCAATGTCTGTGTAGTTTGGTGGGGCGATGGGACACCGGAAAAGGATTTCCATTAGAATGGACGCATGGATGGGACCGGAATGAAGTGAAACCAATGGGTTGGGGCATGACCTTACCAAAAAACAGAGGCTCAAGGTAGAGACCAGGTTGAGACATGGATAATGGGATTGAGCCTCATGGAGCTTTCATACTTATCCCCGTGGAAGGGAATCAATGTCTACATAGTTTAGGATGGGGGAATAGAATCGGGGTGTACATAGAGGATAACGACCTGATGACATGTTGGGGCTTACACTTGGTTAGCAGTCCGAGATTGGTATGGTTCTCACGGGGTGGACCAGAGACGTGGATCCCAATAAATGGGACTAAAATGGCATACCGTAAGGTGGGAAACACAATGGATTACCGTCTATTGGGGTTGAAAATGGATTACCGTCGATCAGGAATCACAAGATCTTACTGTTGATCAGGGATCATAATGTCTTAACATCGATTAGGGATCACAATGGCTTACCATACATCGAGGATCACAACGGATTACCATTGACCGAGGATCATAATGACTTACTATTGATCGAGGATCACAATAAATTACCATCGATCGAGGATCACAATGGATTATTATTGATCAAGGATGGACCTCATGAAGGATTCCTATTTACCTTGTATGGGGGACAAGGATCAAAACCCACATAGTTTTAACGGGTACAATTTAATATCCTATGGGAAAAAAGGGGGTACTGTTTAACGGCATGTGGGATGAGGATGGACAGACGTGGAGGGTTAGGTTCAAGTAGGTGTTGGGATTGAACCTTAGGGTGGCTTACTACATACCTACCCTTGGCAATGATCGATGTTCATGTAGTTAAGAAGATGTGTTGGTGAACCGACGTGAAGTGTGTTGGGACCAATAGGTGTTGATATTGAACCTCAGGGAGGCTTCCAATAGACCATTCCTTGAAATGGATCAATGTATCCATAGTTAGGAAGAGGTGTTGGTAAACCAACATGAAGGGGGTTGGTACCAATAAGTGTTGGGCTTGAAACTCAAAGAGGCATCCTATGTACATTTCCTTGGATAGGATCAAAGTACACATAGTTTGGAAGAGGTGTTGGTAAAATGATGTGATGGGGTTTGGGACCAATAGGTGTTGGTCTTGAACATTAGGGAGGAATCCTATGTACCTTGCCTTGGGAAGGATCAATGTACACGTAGTTGATAATGGTTTGAGGCTTACACTCTAGGGAAGCCCAAAGAGGAATTCCATGGACAATTCTTACTCTAAGACCACACGAGTCATGCTCAGTGTGTGAAACAAGAGGCATCAAAGACTTGATTACCATGTCATGAAAGGTGAATCCATGAGAAGTGGAGTGGGGATTACACGTGGTTAGTAGTGAAACAATAAAACAGGTGATTATACACGGTTAGCGGCCCAGGGAGATGGATACTCAGACTTACTCCAAGATGGAGGCCCGAGTGGTGAAAAAGTCCAATGAGAGAGGGATGGGATAATGAAGGTATTGGTGCCCAAATCTCCTCTAATCTTTGGCGCTTAAAAATAGAGGGGGAGTAGAGGTGCTACCTTATACATGAAAGTCTAGGGGCTTACACCAATGTGGATGCTTTTCCTCACGGACACGAACTTATCCAACAAATATTACCATATTATATCTGAGGAAGATCTCACTCCCATGGAGAAGAGCGGGCATAGAGAATGTCCATGATAGGGAACCCCACGTAATGTGCACTAGGTGAGGTCACAGTTTAATGTCATGTGCTAAGGACTAAGTGGCTTGGCTGTTTAACATCCTACCACTCGGATGATGGGGGTTTACCCCGCACCCCTTGGATTAAATAACTAAGAACCATCCACCCTCGGGGAAGGGAAGGCATTAGAAATTCCATGGAGAGGGGGTTTCATGGATTGATCCATTGGGGGCCCACGTTTGCAAGGCTATGTGAAGAACCAATAGCCGTTAGCATGCCTGGGTGCCACCAAGTAGCGTTAATGGTGGATGGGGTTATGCATTAAAGCTACTCTAGGACTACTAAAGAGTGGAGATGGTGCATTGGGATTACATATGAATGATTCCCTTAATTTATTCCTCATGTATGGCCATAAGGGTGTCCCAACTCACTTGTGGGATAAGGAATATAATTGGGGCCAACACCTATGCACAAGTGCACTAGCGGGATAACACTAAGTGAGTTGGAATCAATCCAAGAAAAGGGTGATAATAAGTGTGAATCACATAACCGAAATTAGTAAGGAGGTGGGGGTGGCATGAAAATAGAGGATAACTATTGAATGTGTTCAAAACATAGCATTTATATCGCATTATCCATAAATGGGGACAAAAAATGAGGGTTGACTATTGACCATGTTTGAAACTCGAGACTTGACTCAAAGTTTCATACAATGTTTTCCAGGGTGTTGGCCCAGAATGGTAGGTGAGATGAGGCGGCATGGCCCAGGCCATTAAGGGGCCCCTTAAGACATGAAATAGGATGAAGAATTGAATTAAGGACACACAAAGAGTGAGGTGGAGTGATGGAATGTTTGAATGGATTCCAACACTCTTGATGTTATGCCACTATAATCATGGAATGAGGTATCTTATGCTTGTCACATAAGCCATATCTTATTTGGAATAGGATACAACCTATTATTAAATGATTGGTCATGCTACAGTTATAGTATTATAGAGAGGACTATTGGAATCTTATGATAGGCGCATAAGGAACATCTTGTTTAGAGAAAGAGGCATCCTATGTTTGTCATATATGGTTTACTATAGTTTATTATAATGAAGATAGGACTATTGGAATCTTATCCTTGGTGCATAAGGAATCTATTGTTTGAAGGAAGATGCATCCAATGTTTGTAACATATGTTGGAATACTGTTTAAAGTCATTTATAAAGGACTATTAGGCATAAGGTGCCTAGAAATGGTTGGTGTTGGGACTTACACAACAGTGAACCTCTCTGGTTCAACCTGGAATATGTGTCACATGATGGGGTTTGGATGAGTCACTTGAGGAATGGTTCGAGTCAAGTTACTCGAGGAATCGATGATGAGAATCTCAATTCATGACATGAGAAATGAACCAAGAGTAATATTTCGACTCAAGGTGTTTCATGGTGTGCAGAGGAGTATCTCAAAACACAATATTCCATAGGTGGAAGGTAAATTCACATAAGGGCACAATGGAAAATGTCGGTGTCCTGGCCTGAATACATTGTGGTGCGACTCTCCATTCTTTATGGGGGTGAGTTACGAGAGCGAAGGGACTGGCCAGGAGGGTGGCGACCGCAGCCCAGCACTGATCCTGGGCGGGGGTGCAGGGGCTCCACCCCTCACGGTATGGACTAGAATATGCATACCTGGATACTGTTTCATATAAAATGATCCATATGTAGGATGGGTTGCACACAATATTTCATTGTGCTGCGCAGGAGCACATAAGATTGGGAACTGTGGCTTTATTGCACACAATATTTTGATATTTTACATGCAATAGGGACGTTTTGCGTGTAATAGGGATGAATTGCGCACAATAGGGATGATTGTCATGCAATATGGAAGAATTTCATGTAATAGGGAATGTGTGTGCACAATAGGATAGGTACAGCACAAGTTTGTGCAAAAATGGGCACAATGGAACTTTTTCACTCAAAAAAGATGTTTCTCATGAAAAATTGGGAACATTAGTACATTTTCATGAAAAATTGATGTTTTTTTGTGAAAGATGGGGGGGGGATAGTGTTCAGGTACGGAAAATGAAGACTTACGCACATTAGAGGGACATCCAACTTCCAGGGGCCCTTTCCAAAGATGGGGGTGTACTTTTATTTATAGGAAACAACTTTAATGTCGGTGCACATAAAATTCCATTCCACTTTTGCATGCAAATCAGTTTTTCCTGCAAGATTCCATTTTTTTCATGCAAATCCATACTTTCCCCAAAGCCGTCCTGGATATCCATTTCCAGCATCCTGACTTGGAATGTCTATAACGTCTGATACATAACTCCATTCGTCCTCCACGACTAGTCAAATCAAAGCTTGAGAAATGAGAAATTATTCCAGATCATGTAAGGAAGCACTCAGTGAATTACATGGATGCGTTTTCTAGTTCCAACTGTGTCATAAAAATAGTTACAGTTTTAAAATTTTTATTCTTCAAATAAATTGTGATTTTATTTAAAAATTAAATTTGTTATATTTAGAAAATTATTTTGATTAAAATGTGTTCATTTTGTAATTATAAACATTGAAAAATGGTATGGGTGAATTTTCATGATTTTTCTACAATACATGATTATTTTGAATAGTAATATACAATAATTTGTGATAAGAGCTTATTAAATGAATATTTGTATCATTCTTGAGTAATGGATGATGTAAATGTCCATTGGTTTAAACTAACATGAACAAATTATAATTTTTTGCCACAAAATCAAGACTATTCATATTCATTATCAAGAATATTAATCAAAATATTAAAATAATAGGAACCCCCTCCTCTCCTCCACTATAAATACCACCCCTCTTTACCTCCTCCCCTCACACATCTAAAGCATTGTTCCTTTTATAAATTCGTATCAAATCTCTCTCTAATACCCTCTCCAATATCCAGCAGCCCCTGGTCTCTTAAAAAGACTAAATCCTCTCCCCCAAAGAGGTTCTCAAGGAAGATATACTCATGTGGTAAATTCATCTTTTACTTTCTTTTATTTTCTTTCAAGTTACATTCATTCTTTTTCATTAGTCCCATCCATTCTTCCAAATTTTATGATAACTCAATCACATTACATAAACTGTATTTTTTTTATGAAAATGGAATAATTCATTGTCCTATCTTTTTCCCCAAATTTTATACTAGAAATGAAAACAACATACAAGATGTGTTAATTTATCACATTCAAGGATGATAGGTTTTAAATTTCTATTACCATCTTCAATTTTGGTCATAAAACCATTTTTATGGTCCAATAAAACTATAATATATTTATTATGTATAATTGGAAGTTCTACAATCTTTTTTACACATTACATTAATTTATAAAGAAAAAATGTGTTTCATGTGATCAAAAACCCTCAAATTAACCAAAACAATTATAATTAATGTTTTATATAATGATTCATATTCACTCAAATAAAAATGTTTTTTATATCCAAGTAATATACTGGACGATAAATAATAACATATAACACCAATTATGTATAACCATTCTAATGTTACATTTTATCCTTACACGTATATAAGTAAACAAATCATGAATACGAATGAAACAAACAATGAAATTAAACCTCTTAACCCATCAAGAAGGACATGAATGAACATAATAATGTTATAGTAAATCAATTACATATATAAGAGGATATGGAAATATTAATGAATGAATTTAATTTAGTTATCTGGAACATTAAGATCTAGTGAAGGATATCGTTGTGCTTATGGAAAAAGATTCTACCCAAACCTCCTTTATTCCTTCAGGTCGCCTTATCATTATTTTTACCCAAATGAAGTTATATGTTATTATTATGAAAATATCATAACTGTTTTTTTATATTCTATAAACTCATGTATCAATATCCATTCATTATTCTCTATAGGGGATATGCATGTTTTAATTGATTCCCTCCTCAATACACCCCAATAAGCAAACCCATTTTTAGGGAACTTCCTAAATTATTGTCCATTTTTAAGTACACTATGTAATATATTTTTAACAGACCATTAATTTTATAAAATCACTCATTTTATTATGAAATACTTCATAGTTCACTTCGGGTTTTGTGGAAAATATTATTATAATGTCAGTTTTAAGTGATCTTTGATATTTTTTAAATCAAACTAAAAAGTTTTAATTATAATGTTTTATAAGTTATATTTTTTCATATTATCACATAAAATAGAGTTCAATTATCATGGTATATTACTATTATATCTTTTGAATGCCCATGAATGATCTAATTACTTTTCTTCACTGACACTTTTATGATATTCCCATTTGCTATGCTTTATTAAGTGAATATGATACCCTATTATTTTACAAGGGTTTCCCTTTTTTAATGTATAATTGATTATGTTTGATTATGTAAGTGGAAAACATATTCATGAACATGTTTTGATGGGTGCACCTAGATAGCGCTCCAATTCATTGGGTAAAGATGACTCTCATGAGATGTTATGCATAATGGTCATGGCGGTTGGCCACAACTTATGCTATCATGTGTAATAGTCTTGGTGGTTAATCATCACTTGTGATCTTATATGTGTAAAGATGGTTGAATCATGTTAAATTCATGTTTTATGTTACTTATACATATCTAGGAATCCAAGATTATATGGTCTTGTGTTTATATGTTATGATTTCATATGTTCCATGCATTTTTATATCATTATGCCATGTCTTCTAACCCATGAGCTAATGCTTTATTCTTATGCTTATTCCCATACTGGGTATTTTAGCTCATCACTTTTCTCATGTTATCCCCAGGTTATCTTATGATTATGTATGAGAATAATGAATGTTAGGAGGCTCTTTATGAAGACTAAACAATGATATTCTATATTTGGTTCCATGTTTTATGTTTCGTGTACCATGTCTTCCAATACACTAGACTTTACGATCCTAGAACTGTAAGATGATGCTTTTCTATGCTCAAAATAAAGTAATTATAAGTGTAAATGGAAATAGTCACTATAGTCATTTAGTTAATTTTATTCTTCATTACAACGTTGTTGTATTTATTGCTTATGCACTCTACTTAATTACAGAAATAGATGAAGTTTGGTTATTTTCATTATTTTTCATACACTGATATGAGGGAATTATATCCCAAAAGACACACACTATGAAATCAATGATACTTAGCATCCAATGTTTTAGAGGAGGCGTGCTTGAGGCCTTCCCATCAACTTGTTTGGCTGAAGTTAGTAAAGTGTGTTGAGATGAGACGTGACAAAGTTGTATATAAAGAGTTCATTTCCTATAATTTTAGTATTTTAAAAATGGTATATAGGATTATTAGAAATGTTTTAGAGGGTATGATGCAAATCAAATAAGTGTTTTTATAACCCTTTATTTTCTATGAAACTATAGTTTCCAGGCATATGATATTGATATTCTGATTTGTGATGTTACAGCTGTAAATGTTTTTTTATTTGACAAATTCCAACATTATGTGGATTTTGTTACTTGTTTTTTAAATTATAACTCTAATCCTATTAGAGAGAGGCTAATTATTGATTTTTACTCTTGGATGGTAGTTCCAAGTGGTAGTTGTTCATGCATCAAATTTTTCACATATGGTTCACATGTTATAGGAATGTTAGTGTATGATTTTACTAATGGTTAAGGGCAACTATTTAAAGTGTCCCCAAAAACCTAAATGATGTTTTCCCATATTTATTATTGGTGCCATTTTACTCGGTTGGATCGCCTTATATAAATTATTTATTATATGTGTCATGGAAAATGGTGTAATGAAACATGGAGATGATGACACTAGAAAATCCCCATATGAACAAGAGGTGTAATATCTATTTTTAAGTCATAATGGGTACTTTATGTCACAATAGTAACATTGATAAGTTATTATGGTCTTGTGACACCTTAGAGAGGGACCAATGGGATAACCTTATTGACTTGAGTGGATAATTCCCTTTTAGTATAACTTATTTTGGTATATCATTTTTAGATGTAGTTAACTACATATGCATAACATCCTACATGGAGTTTTCCTATCTAGAATGATATGATATTTTCCTTAATAGACTTTCATTTATGTTAATATGGTTAGATCCTCTAGTACAATTCTAATTGTTATATAAACATTTATAGTGAAATGAAAACTCAAGGGGATATTATCATATACAGATTCCTGGGGAGGATCTGTTCAATATCATCCTTATAATGATTTTATGATCCTCTAGGGATAACTAACTTATGAGGATTCTTTGAGAGGATTCATGCATGGCAGGATGATTCTTGGTAGGTTAGCCCTAAAATGTTTCAGAAATTAGAATACATCATGAGTTAGGATGTAGAAACTGAAATCACATATATGGGATTCCAATTACAAATTAAATTGTGTTTTTCTCTATAATGTGGAATAAAAAAATTGTTTAATCGAACCCATGTTGACTGGTTTTGACTCTTATATGTTAATGATCTCTTTATCTGCCTTTATTTTTACCACTTTTAGAGAGGGATTCCAGAGTGTTAGATTATGTTTTATGAGAAATAATTGGTAGGGATAGGTGGGAGACATATATTCCCTCATTTTTTACTCATAACCTTATGATTTTTTTTGGTTTGATTGAGGGACACCCATGAGAGGGGTTTTCCCAGGTTTATGGATTCTTTTAGAGGCGGTGAGCTTGGTTGTGCATTTATATTGGCACCAATTCATGGTAGGAGCTCGGGTGTTTGATATATGAATGATGGTCAATTTGAATTTTGATAAATCACCTAGGGTGCTTGGGTATCGAGGAAAAGTTCAATGGGAGTAATATTTTGGTTCATGGCCCTATTAGCCGGTGTTTCTATGGTTTGAAATCTATTCAGAGCATTGGTATATTCTAGTGAGTGGAATGGAAAAGATATATGGATACTTATGTGGATAAGTATGAAATTATTCAGACAGAGGATACACAATTTTTAATATTATAATATGTCATGTGATGGGTAGTCATGTTATAAATTTTGGCACATGTGAGGTTCCTAATTTTGAAGAGGAGTTCTTTGGGAGAACCTAGTGTTTCTTTAATGACATGATCTAATGGAAAATATACTTGGACTTGTAATGTTCCACTTAATGGATCACGATTCATCTAGTGGAACATTGGTGAGAAGCTGATTTTGGGAAAAGGTGTAATGACCTGAGATTCTCATACATAGATAGTACATCTTTTTTGATGAACAATCATTATATTACCAAAGAACATGCCTGAGGATCATAATGGTATGATTCCTTTAGAAACATGGAGACATAAAAAATATTTCATAGGTGAACTACATGATCTCTAACCTTGTTCTTTATGACTAGAACCATTCATAGATAAATCATACATACTATATTTCTTCATAACCTGGGGAAAAGAAAGATAAGAGAGGGTGATCTCAAATACTCAGTAAGGGTGAAGAAGGGGGATAAGAGAACATAACATGTGAATAAGGGAATGAGAACATGATAATAACATTGAAAATACATTCCATGCATATCAAATATCCTAATCTTAGGTAAGGACATAAATATTGGTTACTCATAAGATATGAATCATAAGGGAATCAAAGAACATGATCCATGAGAGAATCACCATGGCATAATACAAGGAATTGTGGTATACACATAATCATAGAAAATAATTTCCACAGTGGTAAATAATTATTTCCAATTCAATCATAGTATAATGGGTTCACACCAAAAACCCTAATAGTAGTCAAGGTTCACTCACAAGACTGTCATAGTATAAAATTTCCATTACTGAACTGATTCCACACCACATTATTATCCAGTTTATCATATTATATATCAATCTTTACCCAATGAATTAGAGGTAGATATTGGTACCCACCATCACATAATAAAAATCAAACAATTTTGTGCCATAATATCATGAAACATTCATCAAATCAGAACCCTTGAAAAAAATTCAGTTTCATAAGAATTACATCATTGAATGGCCTATGGAAAAGAAATTGGTTTCATATAACATTCATTATAACATAACAAATGGAAATAAAATGTTTTGATAAACATATATTAATCATAATCATAAACCATATAGGTAAATTATAAGTGTGGAAGAATTATATCATGTTCCCCAAAAATCATAAGAAACAATAAAGGTTATGGATCTTGATGAAAAGAAATTCCATAAATATTTATTAAAACAACCTTATAGAAAATATCCAATAAACATATTTAACATATAAAAACATCCAAATATTAAAGAAATTTTTTTCTTGAAAAAAAATATAGTCAAATTGAAATAGAGTCTCTAAAACATTGAGAGGCCATGGTAGTGGAAAATCCAGGTCATGTCATACACTAAAAAATAAATATTCATCTAACATTTTTAGTATGTTTCAAAAGAACATCATTCAGAAAATGTTAAAAAGATCATGTTTAAAAAAAAATTTACCAAGTAAAACGAGAGTATAAATGTATTTTAAAAAACTTATTTTAATAATAATTTTTTTTGAAAACATGTATATGGAAAAATATTAATTTTCGATCGAAGAGTGAATTAAAGATGATTTATCATAAAAATAGTCTTCTTAATGATTAAGTATAAAAAGTGTTGAAAATGAAGGGAGAATATTTATTATCATGAAATAACCATAGAAAGATAAAATTTACTAGTTTCTCTATATATGGATGATAAAATTTCATTACCAAAATCATAATCATAAACAATCATGATAAACAATTAGATTTTAACAAAAAAAACAAGACCACTTTGGTATTTTTGAATCATAAGAACCGGTAATGATTAAAATAAAATAAAAAAACAATTAATATGAATATAAGTATATTCATGACATAACATTTCATAGGGTAGTATACACACTTCATAATATAATATATGTGCATAACATATCTTATATCCCAAAAAAGGTAATTTGAGTAAAAAATCCATTACCTTAACACGTGAATTCCTTCATAAAAATTAGAAACTAATTTTTAATAAATATATGTTTATTATAAGTCTATTAGAGAACCCAAATTTTATGTATCATACCATATATGATTTAATTATGACTTCTTATTACCATATTATTAATAATTTCTTGTCAAAATCCGGTTTTTTTGTAATAACTATGTTTTTCACTTATGTTTGTGTTTGGTATTTTTGATAATTTAACATTGATCATGGTTCCATAATCCAGAGAATGTTAAAAATGATATTGAAATCATTTATATTTAATATATATTAATTTAGATTAATCTATGAAATTTTATATGTATAATATATTATATATCATTCATAGAGATGGTAGGATATACGTATGCATGAACATTGTTTCCATATTGTAACAGATGAAAAAAAAATCTATTGGGTATATTACCTTTACAGAATAATTTAATTTTTACACACACACACACAAATATATATATATATATATTAATTTTGTTCATATTACATACCATGAAAATAATTCTTGAAAAACGAATCACATCTCTTTGCAAGGTCGAAGTATGTTGTACTCACCAATGATGTTATCATATTTCTAAAAAATGGAATTTAAGATGGTATATATGAAATTAAATTAATAGAAGTATAATTATATCATAAATGTAATATATAAAAATTATATACATAATTATGTCCATCCTTGATAAGAGGTGATGAAAAATGAATTTCGTAGGTTCTGGAGGTGGTAGTCCGCCATACTCATGATCTACGGTTTTGTTTCCCATTTGAGGGAGGAGGAGATGGTTATTGGTAGTTAACATAATAAAAAAAATCTCAGTATATTTAATATAAATTTGTTATTATATATATATTTTTAAAATATTTTAAGGAATTGGAGGATGAAATAAAATAAAATGCTCAGTTAAATATGTTACCTCTTTTTAAATCATTATCTTTTTGTTTTCACCAAAACCCTTACTAAGTTGAATTTATGACCAAAAAATGAATTATATAATTATTTAAAGTAATTATATAATTTATTTGGGTAAGTATTGAATAAAACCATTAGTTTGGTAATTTTGGAAAGGAGATGAGATGGGGTGGCCTTTTATAAGTGGGGGAGAGAACACACTTGGACTTTTTGGAATGCCAAAATTCTCCCACGTTTTTTCATCCAAAAAGGATTCAGAATAGAACATTTTAGATCTTTAGAATATATAATCATGATATATGATAATTAAATAATAATTATATAGGTTTTGGGTCATTTTTATCCCTTAGGGTTTTATTTTAACCCCTAAGGAAAACATATATTTACCCTAATCGAGGTCATTAATTTTTTCTATTTTTACAATTAATTTAAGTAAAATATAAATTTTAAAATATTATATAACATTAATTAAATTTATTAAAAATAAGAAATAATTTTCCATATATTCCATGCATTTTAATGGTAAAATTTAATTTAAAATTAATCCCGCAGATGTGATGAAAAAGCTTTTTTCTAAAGAGAAATGTTTCAAATGTTTTAAAAGTTTTTTATCCAAATTTAATATGAAATTGATTTCAATGACTTATATTGGTTTAATTATAATATTATTTTATGTATTTTAATTTCAAATAAATTAAAAGAAATACTTATCTTATAAATTTATAAAATAAAATTATGTTTTCAATTAAACAAGTATTTTTCAGTATTCATCGAAAAATTAATCATCTCCCAAAAATTGAAATAATTCACTATATAATAAGTTTGAAGTGTTGATTACAAAAGTATTTTTATTATTCTAATTAAATTTTATTATTTATTTAATATTTCCATTTAATATTTTTTATTAAAATTAATAAAAAAAGTTTTTGAGAAAATATATTTTTTAAAAATATATAGACTTCAACAAAAATATGTACTTTTATCAATAGGTATTAATTTTATAAAACCATCATACATAATATTTTTATTATTTTTATTTATATATATACAACCAATTTAATAGTGAGGTCATAAAAACTATGTTAAATAATAATATAAATATTATAATATAGTTTGGTAGAAGTTGGCGTTTCATATAACACAAGCAATAAAAAAAATTAAATTTAATAAAAAAAAGTTTTATATGATATTGAACAGTAACATTCTACCCCTATTAAAATTATTTTTCCCTAGAAATTATTTCAAATTGTTACAAAAAACTATGAATAATTCTACCTCATTACCTTTTCAGGTTCTGATGATGCTTCCTCTAACTCAATGTGCTTCCACAAAACATTGACCAAGTGAGTGGTCTTATTTCATAGATCTTTATTTTCACGATTCAAAATATCTACTGATTATTCCTTATATAAAATATCATACTCATGTGGTATGACCTATGATTTTACTACATGTTAAGGGACGGGTATACATATAATCTAGAGAGATACATGAAATACATCCCAAACATGAGAGTGGTTTATTCAAAGCACGAACAGATAAGTTACCACCCTAATTCAATCATGAATTCAAAGGGGACTGATATACCTTGGATTTGTTTCTATTTATTTATAAATATCATAACATTATTCCTTGTATAAATTCTTATAAACACCTTATCATCAACAAAAAATTCTATATTGCACAGGTTATTATCAGCATAACATTTTAGTCATATTTTCCCAGTCTTATGTGTTTTCAAATGGATATAACCTTATATACCATTTCTTTATATATCTTAGTTTCTAATATATTTCTTTCTCAAAAATAATTCTAGAACTTTGTAAATCTACACTTCTTTCTGTAAAGGGATTCATAGGGAGCCATCTGAATACTCATGTGAAACCAATTTTTGAATGAAAACTCAACTTGTGGAATGTGTTGATCGCTACCAGCTTCTAAATCCAAAGAAAATGATATCAACAAATATTATTGGTTTTGAAATGTTTTCTAAAATTAACCATTAATTTTATTATGATATGTAGTGATAAAACTCAACTCGTTTTCAAGAAATAGTAGAAGAATTACACATAAAATTGTTGTAAACATACGATATTGATCAAACGTAGTGGAAGGTGGTATTTCATATAAACATATAAATTCATTAATGTATATCATTTAAATATGATCCAAATATAATTATTCTCAAATAGTTATTAAATGTGATGAATTTATAATGATATCGACTACAACCCATATAACATTGTCCCCTTTTTATGTTTTAAAAAAACCCATGGGTTTGTTTCCAATTTACATTATCATATGGGTAATGGATGTAACAACCCATTATAATTTTTCCTCTTATCCTAAACTTGTAGATATACCAATAATCAAGATACAAACTCCATTATATCTCCCTTAATTCCATCCCACTATAAATACTCTTTCAAACCAATATTCATCTTCATATTTCTAGTTCGAATTGACAATGAAGAACTATAATCCATCTCTAACAACTTATTATTAAAATATGGATTGGGTGGAATAGATGCAAAATTATTAAACCTTATCATTATATCATAATAAATTTTATGGTCAGTACCCCCTCTCAAATTTTTCCATAGCTTTATATCAACCTCATTCGGCTATTTAATCAACACATAGATAAATGGTTGAGCATTCCTTTGAGACAGTTAATATTTCTACCCTTCTATCTAGATTTCAAGATCTATATTTTAGAAATCTAGAAATATTTGACCTTTTTTTATCCTCATCATAGAAAATCAAGTATGATTCTTTATACACAAAGCATAATCGATCTTTTTCTCATTACTTGGTTTGAATTGTACTGAGTAGTCATTATATTTAATCAGCTCTAAAAATCACGTATGGAACTTTTTTAACTCGTTAATGTGAATATATATATTAAATTTATTTGATTTGTATATATATCACACTTTTACCTGTAAAGATAATGCATCTATATATTTAATTTAGAATTTACCTGAGCTAACTTTAAACCATTATTTGAGTAATTATTCTATTATTCCTGGAATATTCATGAGGAATAATATATAACTATGTCATTTTGAATAATAACACACCCAAATCCATTCTTGGATGCATAAATAGAAATTTTAAACCCTTATACACTACATGGTAATGTTTTTATAGTTGTTATAACTAATATTCTCCTCAGTTCCATGAAATGTTCTGCACATTCATCTTTCTAAAGGAACTTGACTTCTTTCTGAGTTAACGTTGTGAATGAATTATATAGTCCTGATAAATTATACATAAACCATAAATTATATCTAGCCAAAATAAGAAAAAATACGATCTTGGCCACTGTGGTTGTTCTATTTTAAAATTCAGCAGAATTTGCCTTTAATGGATCTACCAATATACCCTTTCTTCAGATTACATGACCCAAAATATGAAAACTTTTGTAGCGGAAATTCCCAATTTGTAAAATTTTCATACCTCTTCACATTATTTAGGTGATTTAGTATAATTATCATGTGACCTTCATGAAATTTATTTCTCTTTTAATAGAAAATAATATCATATATAAAGACTACCATGAATTTATCAATGTAAACTCTGAAGACTCTATTTAGTATATCAACAAAGTGAAGAGGGGAATTAGTAAGCCCAAATGAAAAAAATATATAATGTAAAATCCCATGTAATTAAAGAAAAATAAATTTTCATATTTATTAATATATGTGAATAAATATTAATTTTACATTAAAAAGGATTCTATGTTTGATGGCTTACCCGATACAAAACAACAGGTTTCATTGAAATCTTACATTGTGGACTAATAATATAATAAGATTTTTTTAAATGGTAGTTAACACCTAGCTATTATATTAGCAGGAATGAATAGAACTAACTAAAATATTATTATACATGTTTATTAATTTTCTTTACATTTATCAAATAAAAATTAGAGGCTTAAAATGTGACTGAATCTAATTTTAAGCCCAAATACTCTTATATTTTTTTAAAAAGTCAATTTACCGCCTTTTAATGGTGAAACCTCTTTAAATATAGTTTTATTCAGTTTTATATATTATATTTGACAAAATAATATTCATATTTATAATTGATACATCGAAATTTACTTTGGATGAATGTTTGGTATTTTTCTCATAATGTTCATTTTTTATGAATAGTTAAAATATTGTATTTTAATTCAAAATTTTCTTTTAATATAATTTATTTATAAAGATAGATTATCTTTTTTATTTGGTTTTAAAGTGTAATAAAATTATGTTTTTAACATTTAATCTAATGATGGTCATTGGAATTAATTTCACTTTGAAATTGGACATAAAAAAGTTTCAATCTTTTGATAGTTAATATTTCATAAAAACACGTTTTCTATTTTGACAACGGGAATTAATTTTAAATTAATTAATCAAACTTCTATGTTTTTAATTTTTTAAAATAGACCTAATTTTTTAATTTGAAAAATAAAATATATCTTAGGCTGAGTGTTTGGTATTTTTCTGAAAAAAATCAATTTTTTATGAATTTTGAAAACATGAAGTAGTAGTAAAAAAGCTTACTTTTTTATTTAAATGAAATTTTACTGCATTAGTGAATTGAATTTCTAAAATCTCACATACATGGTTGTTATTATTAAGTAAAATTTGGTTTAATAAGAGAATTTTTTTTGATGAATAGTAACTTGGGACTTTTATTTCCCACGGTTAAAGATAAATAGGGTAATTCAAGGTAAAACAATATCATAATAATACAAACTTACCTTAACAATTGTCCTAAGATTATTTTATGATTCATGGACAACCATGGGCATTCTGTGGTCTATTTTGGGACCCCATGTAGCCACTTAAGAGTGATGATGACACTTAATATTTATTATTTAATGTAAAGACAAAACTAAAATAAACATATATCTTTTTGTAAATAAATTTTTACATGAGGTTATATAATTTATCACTTCCACTATAAAAATTATTTGGAAAGAAAAAAATATTTCCTACATCATGGTATTTTTTTTATTATTTTTAGACATCAAATAAATAAAATTATTTATGACACAATAATGCTGCAGTGTTTACCTCATTAATTAATGATTTAAATAAATAATTTTACAATGATTAAAAAAATATCCAAAACCCATTCAATTGTTATTGGATGATTTTATTTCTACCATGAGTCATCTAATCTTCTACCATAATAAATTTTGGACCTTTAGAAACCAAAAATAAATATATAATAAAATAATATTTTCCACACTTTCCTAAAGAGACCCTCCTCTGCCTTATAAAAGCCCTCACATCTAACCCATTCCTAACACCTCTCAAGCCTCTTGGATCATCCAACACCTACCCAAATAATCTCTCATGATTCCTATATTACACATATAAGCCTTAACTTAGGCAAAATTAACTTCAATAATTCTTTTTAATTCAAACCAAAGGGAGTTACCCAAATTAAAGGTAACAGTTTCACTTAAGTTCTTTTGTTTTATTTTACTTCTCCAACACCTAAACTCTTTTTATTATTTTATTTTATAAAACAAAATTTATCCTAAATATACTAGGATGTTTTTATGATAAGTATTTGAACTACACTTTCACACACCTCTATTTAATGGGTCAATAACATATTGTTTCTGTGGATGACAAACTAACCCCTCACGAAATGATGATTGATCAATTATCTCATACCGCCTCTCATGGTGTCCATTAAGATGGAAAAATATTTATATATTATCTATATTATGTTTATTTTTTCTTTATTCATCTATATTTTTCTTTTATAGAATACCTTTATGGTTTCCACTATAGGTAAAGGTGATAATTTCATTTTAGGAAGTGCGGACTACCGCCCCCTCAAAGTGATACGAATCGTTAATGCCATATGTGGGATGTATAAAGGATGGTGTTAATGATAATATATATTATATTATATATGATATTATAATTTAATTATAATATAATTATGTATCATTATGTTTTAATTTCATTAAAATTAGAAATAGTAATGAAAGTAGCATTCATGCGTACGTACAACTTAACATCTCCATGAATGGTGCATTTAATTTCTTACCTCCAAATGTTATGTACTGTTATAAATACATATATATAATGGATATATAAGATATATATGATACCTAAATCATTAATATCATTCTGGAGATAATGTACTTTTGAAAACTTGAACAACTTGTAATTATAAAAAGACCATTTTTAACTCAAGTACCAAATATAGATAAAATGACCGTTATTAACATAAATGATTACATAATATTTATAAAAAGGTAATATGTGATATAAAAGTAATAATAATCTTTAAAAGGTTCTTATTCTAGTAGAAATTGACATTAGCTTATTATCCTGGAGATTAGTAACAAACGAGTCTAGTCGGACATGAGGTAAGGGACTTCGTCTCTATCTCCTTTTATTGAGGTATATTTTGATTTGTTCACGACATTCATTTATATTTTGTATGAGAAAATTTTAATTATCATTTAATTCAAAATGAATCTTTTTCTATGAGTCATTTTACTAAATGAAAAAATTAATGTTTCTTTTTAACGTAATCATTGACAATGACCTTTTCTGCCACTGCTAGTATTATTTGATATTGGCTTCCTTAACAAGCCGTAATGTTTTTAAAAGGAATATAAATACCATTTACTCTTTTTTTACGTATATTGGTGTTGAAAATGGTTTTGAAAGTTTATTGATTATTTCAATATATTTAAATGATATATTGTGATTGAAATTTGGAAATGTTGTCTTTTCTTTATGTTTGTTTTATGTGTTCTGAATATGTTATGGTTCTTGGGAATTGTTACGTATGCAGGTGGTTCCATGATAAACGTAGGGTGGGTGAGCCCGAGATAGCTCTCTAATGCATTGGGTAATGTGACAAAGGTAAATGTGAATGTTTCTCCTAAGAGATTTAGGGAATATACTATGATGGGTATTCCAAATGTACCTTCCTATGTTGTTAAGATAGCTACAATGTATGTATGATATTGATGCCACAAGTTACCTTTATGGTTTATGTTTTCTATGTTTCATTCACAAATCTTATGATTTCATGAGTTATGTTAAATAGCTTATGTTATGTATGCAATGATGAACTAATGTTTTCTTTCTTTTTTTATAACCCTTACTAATATTTTTATGCTCATACCATGTTTTGAAATGTTTTTCACCGGAATTAAAGATGAATATGGTCAAGGATGAGATAAAGGAAAAGTCCTGATATCTAATACATGGGACTATACATGACTATTTTTCTAAGAGTTTTTATTTTATGAAAAAAATGGAAACTGAGTAGAAGTGTCTAACTTGTAATTTTTGAGATATAATGTAATAGTTATGGCCTGATTCTCTAAAACTCTAAATATGAAAATATCCTCAATGTGAAATATTCATTTAATTCAAAATTATGAAATGTTTAAGGACATGTCCTTATATATAATGATTGTGTCCTTACCTTGTACAGAATGTTTTATAGGGTATATAATCCTTATTTTCCCTCAATTGATGACATTCATAATAGATTTCAATCATAGAAATTTATTGATCTTCACATAGCTGATCAAACAGGTCATCAATATGAGGTAGAGGATACTTGTTCTAGATTATGATACAATTCATCCCCTAATAATAAATGAAAAGTAACATTATTAAAAATTTATTTTGGATAAATAGAATGGGTGTACCCCAAGGTGAAACACTTGGATGAATTAATCTTTGATCAAGATTCTCGTGGAGTTTCCTCTTGAATTATAGCAACTCAATCAGGGCCAATATATAGAGACTCTTTGAAATTGGTGTGGCACTAAGTATTAGTTCTATTGAAAATAGAACATCATGATTTTGTAGAAGACTAGGAAACTCTTCAGGGAAGACATCAAAAAACTCCAACACAATAGGTGTATGATTGAAATTGAGTTTCTCTGAAACAATCAATGAAATAAAAAATGGTTATTAGGATTAAAAACCAATACAATTGATATGATTTCCAATAAATGTTCATATTTATCATCACACTGATAGATGATCATAGTTTGGTTTAAAATATCAATAACGAATTTTCTTCCTAGAAAATTGATGTGGGATATATTTTGAGAAATATAATCTATGTTAAGATAAGATTAAATTAAACTAGAGGAATAATGATGAGATTTGGTGTAAGCACATTACCACAAACTTCAATTGGATATGAATAATATAAATGATATGTGATCATAATTGAATAAGGGTTTACACTACTAATTATACATATAAAAATATGGGAGTAATATTAAAACCCTGTAAAAAATATTCAGATATAAAATGATGGGTTGATAAAGAGTCAAATAATAAATTAGTAGTTCAAGAGTGGATGTAAACTATACATTACACTATCATTATCACACCCCTCATTAAAATTATTGATCACATGAGTTTCCCCATCCCACTAAGATTAAGAGTTTTTAACATAGAACATCATCATTTACCTTCATATTTGTTCACGGGTTACCAATGTTCCCATACTCCTTGAATTTGAAATATTGGAGTGTGGGTGGTGCATTCTTTATAGACTTATCTCTATTCTCATTATTAATTAAATTATTCAAATCACTTTAGAATATTATTTCCTAATTTTCATCACTTATACACATAAAAAATTCACTAGTCCCATAGAAATAGTTTCTTATATGTTCCCCTCAATACTTCGAGCATGAAGAAAATATTATATTCTTCTCTCTATGTTTCTATGTTTTCACTTTAACTCTATTATTATTTTATCATCAAAAGAATACAATTATGGGAAACTAAAATATTTATTTTTACCTTGAGATGAAATAAGATGATTTATTCATAGATATTATAGTCCCTTATGGATAAAACCCCTAAAAAACAAGGTTTTAATTCATTTAATAATCAATCAACCATAATTTTACGTTAGATGATAATTCCATAAGTACACCTCACAAGTCTTGTAAATATTTCCTTATATGGACCAACTATTTCTTTATACCTCTATTTTACCTTGAGGAATTACTTTTACATTTTCATATGAATAATATGAGGGAAATATTTATTGAAAAGTAATATCATAAACTCATCCCACACAATGGAGTCAATTTCATCTTGTTGCCTCAAATTCTTGATTAGAGTCTTACGTTGATCAACTTCTCCTTAAGAAATAATGAAATCCAAAATTGAATTTTTCAGGATCCAAATACTGGAGGAAAAATATATATTTTCAATTATTAGGATCCATTTCTCAATAATTAGGAGATTGAAAAACTAAATAAAATATGGTGTACATTTCCTCATGAACTACTCAATTGAATATTTTTCCATCCACATATCATTTATAAGGTCACCCTGATTAATAGTTAGATATTGTTGTGTGGGCATAAAAATATGATTATTTATAACATATCACACAACATTTAGTTTTTCAAAAGAATAATCATTGAATTTTCCATTTCATTCAACATTAACATGGTTCCTATGGGTTCCATTCATTGAATAAAATCAAATATCATAGTGTTAAAAAAATAATCATAGTGGGAAAACACATAGTTATGAAAAATAATTTATAAGATGTCTATATCAAGAAACCTTCTTTTAAATACATGAAACCTAAGGTATAATATATTTTATTCATATTCATAATATATTGAAATCATTCATGATGGTTTTAAACACAATATATATTAACCAAAGAAAATACCCCAATAGTGTCAAAAAAAATTTGCTATAAGGTCCATTTTCATGTACCAGGTAATTTTTGAGTTAAGCCCGACATGAATTCTTAGAGTTTAACCCCTTGGTAAATCTATTCCATATCCACATCCATTTTTAGCATCGAAATAAGATATTTTTTTTGTTAAACCCCATAATCTATTCCATCCTAAAAAGAAAGGTTGTTACCCTATACATAGTATTTTATTAAGGATTTTTACAAATGTTTTCTCATCCAAGTTTCCAAATATTAATTAAACCTATCTTATAATACCAAATATAGAGGTTTTGAATTATTCTTATTGGAATTAATTGTTACCTATCAGGGAACTCTATGGTCAGCTACACCTCCTTGATAGGATAATCTTCCATCCCTAGTGGTGCCCCTTTCCTCATAAAAACTTTTGGCTAAGATCCTTAATTTTTCCAATGTTTACACATGAATGTTACCAAGGATAAGAATCTTTAATTTTCTTTTGATTCCAACTATAACATCCCAGTATTTTTATACATAGATATATCATATTTGTTAGATGAACATTCATTACATTACCAAAACACACACCTAAGGATAAAAAAGGTATAGTGCATTGGAAAATTGGAAACATGAAAAAATGGTTCATAGGTGAAATACATCTTCTTCACCATTTTATTCATAACTATCACACTTATTATAAAATCATATATAATAAATTTCTTCATAACCTACAGAAAAGAAACATAAGGTAAGGTGATCTCAAATGCTTGGTTAGGTCAAACAAGTTTGATATATAAACATAACATGGGAAGAAGTGTATGAGAAGATGATAATAACATATGAAAACCATAAAATACATATGAAATATCATAATATTGGGTATTGGAATAAATATTAGTAGTTCATCATACAATAATCATAAGGTAATCATAGAAAATGAGCTTTTAGAGAAATATTATGACATATTACATATAATTGTGGCATATAATCAAACATCGAAAATAATATTCATAATAGTAGAGGTTCATTACCATGTCTTTAATTTTGGAATGGGTTCAATCCCCAACCCATAATTTTAGTCTATGTTCGCTCCCAATAATACCATATTAGAAAAAATCCTCTTCTGAATTGGGTTAACTCCTGTTTCTAGTCTTACTAATACAATGATATTTTAATCTTTACTGAATTAATTTGTGAAAGATATAGGTCCCATCAATAAGTTAATTAAAATAATAAAAATTTGTGATACTATATCAAAAATAAATCATTATATTAAACCCATAAAAATAAGTGGGTTTCATAAGTGTCACATCATTTCATTAGTATTGGAAAAATGGGTTTTATATACATATCATCATAACATAACCAATGGAAATGAAATTCTTTCATAAAAATATCTTCATCATAATCATAAATCATCTTTAAAAAAGATTAGTAATTATAAAAATATATCATATCTATTGGAAAACATAATTAACACTGATGTTTTTTCTAGTTGGTGCATAAAAATTCCATAAAAAATTAAACATTTTTAAGGAAAATATCCTTTCCAATTTGAAAAAAATTATCTAAAATTTAAAAACATCCCAAATATTATAGAGAAAAATTTATTTGAAAATAATATTGAAAAATTTTAATTTATCTTTGAAAATATTGATTAGTCAAGATATAGGAAAATTCGGTTCATGTTGTAAATTTTAAAATAATGACTACTTTCACATTTTTAGTAAATGAAAACATTACCTCATTCAGAAAATTAAAAGTAGATTAATTTTTAATTTTTTTAAAAGGTTTAAATAAATATAAATGATTATGGTGGATTTATAAATCACGTATTTAATATTTTTTAGCGAAAATGGATATTAATAAATAATAATCAAATGAAGAGAAAAATAAAAATGTTTTTTCATCAAAACATTATTTTGAACTCTTGAGTAAAAAAGTGTAATTTCCCAAACATGGGTGCCACACCATAGTGCCCTGAAACCAGTTGTTCACCTGACCTCAAGTGCATTTCCCTAAATTTCAGAGGTTTCCGACTAGAAGTGAGGGCCAAGGACTGATAATGGGGAAACTCAGATCTCATTGGAAAAGTATACACAATAGTAAAACCTAGTAAACAATAGAATACATATTAATACCGTACTAAAAATTTTAATGTGGAAGATTGATTGTAGTAAAACAACTGATGCATATGTATAAATGATTCATGTCACATGTGTCTTGGAAACCATCCAAACAAGTCACAATGATGGAAATAAAATACTGATCCAATGTACATAAAAGTAGCAAACTCCAAAAGAATCAGAAGATTCATTTTGGTTCTATTCTCTCCATCTCCAATAGCAATCAAGTATGTGATGAAGAAGGGTTCATTCCCTTATCTATATCTACAACCATATAATCTAGTTGGGTCCAAAATCATAACCCAAACAATGCGTGAGATGAATCTTAGTATGTAACCACAAGAATTTTTATGCCTATCTATTAGTGAATATATATAGCCAGAAATATGCATAAATGAAGAAATAAACTAGGTAGTACTAAAAAGTAAGAAATCCTATAGTTTCTAATTAAATTCATTTACTTTTATTAATTAACCAAACCATTGAATAATGAAATCTTGGGATCTATCCTAAGTTTTATACCCCATCTGTAATAGAAAAACAAATGTCTTAGAAGACCATCTAACTAACAAGTAAGACTGAGTCCAATTTTGTTATTTGGATTGGAAGACTCATCATAGTCATTCAATCATTCACAACAAACCTCTATGAAATCTCTCACGGCCTAACCCCTTTGTTTTATCATATCACATATCCATTACAAACAACCACCTGGGAAGCTCCCATGGTTAATACCCATGGTTACACATGGTATCAATAAATTATAAATGACCTTAGGGTTGCTCTCACAGTTAATAATCACTTGGTCTTCATAGAAACAATAAACTGTAATGGCCACCTGGAAACTCCCACAGTCAATGCTCTTGGTTCCAACATTAATTTATTAACAAACCTCTGGGTACCTCTCATGATATAACCTATCAGATCTAACATAACAACAAATCATACATAAATTACCATACCTTGAGAATCTCACACGGTCAATTCCCCATGTCCATACTTTCAAAATGAGAACCACATGCATCTCATATAATTAGTAAGTCCATCCTAACAACACGAGTCATGGAAAACAATGCAAACCTAAAAGGAAATCTATACCAAATGACCATAACCAAATCAAACAAGTGAAACACACCCATAATGAAGGAATAAAAACTTTTTCATAATTTATAATCCTTTCTCAATCAAATAAATCATAGTAGGTATTGATCAAGGTTAAATTATAAAACATGAAATACCCCAATCATGTGTAATTTTCAATTTAAAAATATATAATTTAATACAAACGATGAATGGAATAAACCACCTACCTTGATGTCATACAATAAATAATCCTAACTGACGGCCCTTGAATCATCCTAGAATTATGTAGATCTAGAAAAGGTGAAAACAATCAACCTTTAATAACACATGAGAGAGTAGGAATCAGGATGAATGGATATAGGGAAAGAGAGATCTCACTTGTTGGAATCCATTGCACTTGACAATGTCTCAATCAGATCTTGGATAGAGAACCAGGAGCGGCTCGAAGTTATTTGTCCAGTCATTGCTCTCATGTACTAACTGAGGGGAGAAGAAGTGTGTTCTAGAGATGATACGTGACCCTACTCTGATTCATCTATTAAAAAGAAAAGTACATGGCGTGTTCAATTAATGTACATGTCATATACTAGCCCCAAATGGCCCCTGATTTTATTGGTCTATTAGGTTAGCTACACGGCCATGTACTCAGCCATTACATGACGATTACATGGATACACGTGGAAACTAGGTACACAGTATGTACTTAAAAGTACTGGGAATATATTTAGAAAATTTCCCATTTCTTCTTTTTCTTAAAAATAAACCTGAATTATAGATCCACACTTGAAATGATGATCAGAGTTCATACAAACATCCCCCCTTAAAACAATTCGTCCCCAAATTTCCCTTACAGTGTTTGTGAAGAAGAAATTTTAAACAACTATAGACACTGGGATCATACGTTGTCCTCCCTCTCCCTACACTCATCTTGTACTTTCCCATTATACTACAACACCCATACCAAAGGAACAGACCAGCCATGTAGAACCCTTGTGTTGCAATCCAAAATCCAAATGGGGTGCTCCTTAAAGGATGAACCCACCTCCCACTCAACCTCCTTGGGATGGAAACCCCAAGATGGGTTATAAAGGTAACTTCATGGAAGAGAAACATGAAAGAAATCTTTCATATCCATATACCTCTTAGGTAACTACATCTTATAAGATACTGGCCCGACTCTCTCCAAAACATCAAACAGCCTGACGTATCTTGGTGAAACATTCTGCTGCCTCATAATCCTCCGGTTTCCCAACCTCATTGTGACACATAAGAAAACATACTCTCAAACCTCAAACTCTATAGGTCATCTTCATCGATCAACCTACGATTTATAGAGATATTGTATAGTAGTCATAATCTTTCGAATCAACTCCACCTTGTCTGAGGTCTCCTAGACAATACAAGGTCCCAACAAAGATTACTCTCTTTTCTCCATCCAACCTAGAGGTGATTGATATGACCTACCATAAAAATACTCATAAGGATCTATCTGAATCATTTCTTTAAATCTATTATTGTTGGAAAACGTTACTAGGGGTATGTGTCTCTCCCGAGAGCCCCTAAAATTTTAGATGCATGCTCATACCATGTCCTCTAAAACCTAAATCGTGCGCTTAGACTAGCCATCTGTCTGAGGATGGTAAGTTGTACTCAGAAGTACTTGTGTACCCATACCCCTCTCTAGTCCCTTATAGATATTAGATGTAAACCAGGCATCCCTATATAAAATGATATAGTCCGGACCCCGATGAAAATGTATAATCTCTCAGATGTACAAAATCCCAATCTCATCAACACTGATGGTTTCTTTAATTAGCAAGAAGAGTGAAAACATCTTGAGTATGTCAAAAACAACCCAAACCTCATCATTATTTCAAGAAAACCTCAATATACCCATTACAAAATCCATTGCGACATCATTCCACTTCCACTCGGGAATGGGTAACTGTTGTAAAAGCATTACCTATTGCTAATGCACCGTCATCACCCAATGAAAGGTGGAACATCTCATAAAAAACCAGTTATATCACTCTTCATACCTGGCTCCCAATACTAACGGTGTGGATCTCAATACATCTTGGTGACACTAGGATAAACATCCCAAACTGAGGTATGAAAATCCCACAATATATCCTTTTGTATGTCTACTGACACCCTGACAAGACCATTAAAATGTAGAACCTCAACCTTATCTACAGTCCTCCTAGGAGATGGTTCATCACCAGACACACTCTCTTATAGGACTATGCCTTTATAATAAAACATCTACCTCATTTTTAATTGATCCATTAGAGTATATTTAACATCTATAAAATAATGAAACATCTACCCCTATCTATCATGGACCTACAAATTCATCTCCGAGAATAGAGCCATTAGATTCCACTCAATGATGGCCTCCTAATTTTCTTGTAACTGGGTCCTCCTTCTCTACACATCAGCCACTGTGTTTCCTTTTCTAGGTGTGTAGGCAATCTCAATGTCAAAATACTTATGGTATTAAACCCACCTTTTATATCTCAAATTCAGATCATGTTGAGTAAAGATATACTTGAGACTTTTTCAATTAGTTCATACCACAAAATGATATCCAAAAATACAATGTCTCTAACAGTGTAAAGCATGTGAAAATGAGGCCTTCTCATGATTGTGCATCGAGTAATTCCTCTCATGTGGTCTCAAATGCCGATACCCATATGCAATGACTCCTTCCCCTTGCATAAGTACTGCTCCCTTCCCGATGCCTGATTAATCCTAGTTAACTGTGTAACTATAGCCCATCTCTGGAAAAATTAGTATCAATACTGATGTCAATCTCCCTTTAAGCTCCTGAAAGGATGAATTGCATGAATCTGTCCACATGTACATCACACCCTTCATAGTCAGGCTCGTTAGTGGCACTGGTAAGTATAAAAAGTCTGGTATAATGTGTCTGTAGTAACCAGC
Organism: Viscum album; assembly: GCA_963277665.1. NCBI lineage: Eukaryota > Viridiplantae > Streptophyta > Magnoliopsida > Santalales > Viscaceae > Viscum > Viscum album. The sequence goes on from OY728142.1 coordinate 454,529,980, forward strand.
CTTACCTATAAAACTATATACCTCAAATATGTTTTTCTGCTACTCCCATTAAACTACTGCTCTCACTTTCTATGGGTTTACTGATACTCCTATCTCTGAAATGACATGACCCCAGAAGTGAATCTAGTCCATCCAAAAGTGGCATTTTGAGATCTTATCATATAACTTATTCTCTCTCAGTATCCTCAATATGATGTCAATATGGGCAACATGGTCATGTAGAATGTGAGAGTAACCCGAGCTATCATCCATGAAGACTACCACAAAAGAATCCAAGTAAGGATGGAACACTCGGTTCATCAATGCCATGAAAACATTTTACATGTTCAAGAGACTAAACAACATAACCAAATATTCATATAGACAATACCTACTCTAAAATGTTGTAGGAGGTATATCTTATATTTTAACGTGCAACTGATGAAAATCAAATCTGAATTAAATCTTTGTGAACACCCATGATCCTTGAAGCTGGTCAAAGAGATCATCAATCCCCAGTAAGGGATATCAGTTCTTGACCATCAACTGGTTCAGATTCCAATAATCCACACAATGCCTAAGGGTACCATCAACATTATTTTTAAAAATTATGGGTGAAACCCAAGGATAAGTACTGGGTCAAATGAAACCATTTTCCTTTAACTCCACTAAATGCTTCTTAAGCTCTTGTAACTCTAGTGTAGCCATATTATAAGGAGGAATGGACACCAGTACCATTCCTGGAACAAGATCAATAAAAAAATCTACCTCTCTTTCTAAAGGTAAACCTAAAAATTCATCTGGAAAGAAATTTCTGAGATGATCCACCACTATAGGAACGTCTATCTTTGAAGTCACATGATCATCAAGATATGAACTATAAATCTGGGCGGTAATTCAGCCTAAACTATTATAATCAGGTCCCACTCTGTTAGCCTAGACATCCAATTCACCCTTTTGTAGAAAAGTCCCACCATATATATCTGTTGTGGAGGGAACTGGGCTATGCATATTTACTGCTGAGGATGCTATGACGCTAGACACTCCATTTGGGATTAGGATGAATAGTGTACATCAGTCCGGGGAGTTACCTCTCGAGGATAGTGGGTGGAACTTCTTATGGGAAATCTATTTCATATAGATGATATGCTTCGATGTAATTAAATTTGTAATGTCTCGAACCTAGGTGCCACCACAAAGTTCCCCGAACCAAGTTGGTCACATGACCTCAAGCTCATTTCCCCAAATTCCAGAGACTTCTGACTAGCAATGGGGTCCAATGTCTGATAATGGGGAAACAATTCCTTTATTGGAAAAGTATACACAAATAAAAAAAATAGTAAAAAATTGCAGAAGTAGTAATACAATACAATAGATATAAAACTATGGGAATCCCCTGTGTGAAAAATATCAAAAGCTAAAACCGAGGCAACTAGAATCGTACCTCTAACCATATAAGGTTTGAGATCCTACTACTGCAAGTTCAGATCCACTGTAAAATTATGTCATGTACTATGGCCTTGCAACCCTACCTGACTACTCTGAGCTGATCCACCCTGCTATCAATGAAAACCCACGGACTGGATACCATGGCCACAACCTCCTCCTCAGCTTGAACCACTTAACAAACTCCAGTTCCTTGACTGATGAGAAACATGTGTTACTTCTCTTTAACATGTGGTTGTAACTGAAACCCTATCACTAGATACCGGTGATAACTCCAAATAAAAATGTTGATGGTGACCCATCTTGCCACAAGATCAACACTTGACTGGGTCCTTTGGGAAATGTGATATCGTATGCCCAATCTTACTGGACTGGTAGCATACTAAATGGATACCTAAATAAACATCACATGAAAGCTCCATGCGACACTTCCTACTATCAAACGAAGGAGTACCAACCCTAAATGATGAACTACCCTTAATTGAATCTCTCGAACCCCTCAGATTCATCTAGTTAATTAGCATCTGGTTCACTGTAGACAATACAAAATTCATTCTGAAATCATTCACCTACGATCAGATGTCATACCTAAGTCCATCCTCAAATATCCTGGCCAAAGATAACTCATCACCTCCTAGAATAGGTGTGAATAACTTATGCTCTGTAAAGTTAGATGATTAATCCAACACTGAAAGATGGCCCTGCTCCAAATGCTTGAACACTCGATCTCGATCGACCCTTGATGTCTTATGGAAGAAATAATCAAACAAGGTACAATTAAACTCTTCCCATTCCACATCTTGATGAAGTCACACTTTTGGGATAACATCCCAATAACTCTTGGTGTAATCATGTAGCATATACATCACATGTTTCACCCTCCTCTCCAAAGTCATCTCTAGAAGCTAAAAGATAGCAAGAAGGGCCTTTAACCAAGACTCTACAGCCTGTGGTCCTCCAATCCATAAAAAAGTGGGAGGATGCTGCAGCTGTAATACCTGACACAACTCTTCCATAGTTGGGATAGGATGTGGTGCTCCATGGAATGTATGTATCATCCTAATAAATATTTCACAGAACTTTTAATTAACATAATCATCATGTATAACAGACCATGAAAAGATGTTCAAGACAAGATGGACTACTGGAAGTCCCTGATCTACCATTTTCAGTGTATGATCATTGCCCTATATCTTGAATACAATCAAATTATGTCTTGGTGTCATGAATATGCATGGTCCTGCACACACCTATGTACAATATTATCAAGGAAAAAAAATAGAAGTTAAATAATGTAATAGGAGAGGGAAAATAATCAAGTTTTACGAAATAGGTTTACATGGTGGGTATAAGTACTACACGATGTGTTCACTTTTAGACTTAACATGGGAGTGTACCACTTCTAAACCTGTTCTGGTAACACCACTACACACAGTGTGTTCATCTTTAGATATGGAGGGTACAAGAATTTTCCCTCCTACCAATTACTTTTAAATAGCTAGAACTACACAGTTCTCTCTCAATGTAACACTACATGGAGTGTTTACCCTTTACATGGTGTATACCATTCAAGTCTTATCCACTCGTTTCATTTGTCACATGGTATGATCCATGGTTGGATGATTGATGTCATGTTCCATAATGAAATGATGTGTATGACCCATGTTTCATCCACCAGTGTCGTTCATCACACAGCCAGATACAAGATCCTTCGCAACACAGTGTGTACTCCTAGTACACTGTGTGTTCTACCAAACGTTTAACAACCTCATGTCTCTGCTCACACAGTCAGCCACTCGGTCAAAGACTACAGGCCATGTACATATTGTACACAATGTGTACTTAATAAAATTCAGTTCCTCCAAAAAAGAACACATGGTGTGTGTTTATAACACCACACACCGTGTTGTCTAGGGGTTTGATTAGTATGCCTCCGAATATTCTCTAGAACCCTTAAAAACCTAATTTTGTTAATGGAATGAAAATTCATAACTTTTGAGAGACCATAATCATGTGAATCAATTTTTCACATCCTTATTCAAAAAATAACTTTATAAAATTAAATTAATGTTCAAACATGATCAACCAAATTCCAATCCAATATGGCCCATAACAACTTAGGGAAAAATGCTTGGAATCTATCTAAAGAAAACATTACATATACCAATAACCTGTCAAAATAGTAGGTACTGTATCATGACATCTATCATAACAGCATTAAAATATTGCATAACATATATCAAAAAAACATTCAATCAGTAATGCATCCTAAATGTCATGATAAGAATGCATGACATGTGATCTCTAGTAAGTGCCTATATGATGCATGAGATGGAATACCCTCATCTCATCGGGTTTTAATAGAAATTCAACCACAATGATATAAATAATAACAACAAAAAACAATTGAATCACCAAATGGTGAAATCAAATCAACAGTGAAAATTGAAAAACAAAATATAATAATATTTGAGGTAAATTTGGATTTTGCCTATACATGGGTTAGCTAATCCTTAGAACATCTTATTACCAACTACCCATTCCTTTCTATCCCAGTCTATATGCTGAAAATAGTAATTTAAAGTAGAATAAAAACTATATTGATACCACTTTGTAATGTCCTGGACCCGGGTGCCACCCCAAAGTGCCACGTACCCGGTTGGTCACATGGCCTCAAGTGCATTTCCCCAAATACCAGAGGCTGCCAACTAGTAGTGAGGTCCATGATCTGATAATGGAGAAACTATTCCCTCATTGGAAAACTATACATAGTGGTGAAAAAAGTAAACAATAGTAGAATAATTGATACCGTACAACATAATTAAACAACGGAAGACTGATAGTAGTAAACCAACCGGAGTATATATATAAAAATGATGCATTTCACATGTGTCTAGGAAAATAGCCAAACAAGTCCCAATGCAGGAAATAAAATACTAATCCAATGTATTGAAAATTAGTAAAATCCAACAACATTGAAGGACTCATATTGGTGTTATACTCTCCAGCTCAAACAACAATCATGTACCTAATGAAGAAGTGTGGTTTCCCTAATCTACACATGAAAACATATAATCTATTTGGGTCTAAAAAGAATGTCCCAAATAGGTGGTGAGATAAATCCTAGTAGGAAACCTCCAAATATTTATGCCTAACTATCAATGAATATATATAGAAGAAAATATGAAAAAAATAATTCAATAAACTAGGAAGTACTCAAAACTAATCAATCCTACAGTTTCCAATTACATTCATTTACTTTTATTAATTTTTGAAACCATTGAATAATGAAATCCCAGTATCTAGACTATGAATTGTACCCCATTTGTAATAAGAAAATAGAAAACTAATAAGACCACATAACAGAAAAGTAAGACCGAGTACAAGCTTGTGATTTGGCTTGGAGGACTTGTCACAATCATACAATCATTCATAACAACCCTATGAGAATTTCCTCACAGTCTAAACACATTGGTTTAACATAGAACTAATCAAATACAAACAACCACCTGGGAAGATCTCATGGTCATTAACCCTAGATCTACATGGTTTCACTAAATTATAAATGACCTATGGGTAGCTCTCACTTTCAATACCCCTTGGTTTATATTGAAACAATAAACTATAATGTCCACCTTTCAGATCTCACATTCAATGCCATAGGGTCCATCTTTCATTTAATAATGACCCTTTGGGTAGCTCCAACAGTCTAAAGCCTTTGGTCTAACATAACAACAAATAATACACAAATGAACCTACCTCATGAAGATCTCACGGTCAATTACCCATCGTTATCCTTTCACTATGTGAACCACATGGTTCACATATAATTAGTAACTCCATCCTAACAACACGATGCATAGAAAACAAAGCAATACAAATAGGCATTCTAGACCAAACATCCATAACCAATTCAAACAAGGTAAAACACCCTTAATCAAGGAATATTCCCATATACATAAGAAACAACCCTTTTTCAATTAGAATAACCATAGCAGGTATCAATCAGGGATACATTACAAAACACGCAATAGCCCAAAAATGGGTATTAGACACATTAGACACATATAATATAAAATAATCAATTAATGGCATAAACCACAAACATTCATGTCTTACGATTCAAACTCTTGAACTTTGACCCTCAAATTAGCCTAGAATGACGTATATCTAAAAAAAGGCGAAAAATGATCAACCTTGAATAACCCATGAGAGAGGAGGAATAAGGAAAAAGGATCTAGGTAATGAGATAACTCACCAGTGGGAATCTAATGCATCCGACTGCATCTCAATCGGATCTCAAACGGAGAACCGAGAGGGGATTAATGTTCTCTTGTTGTTCATCACTCTACTATATGATACAAGGGGAGAAGAAGTGTGTTCTCGGGATGTTATGCGACCTTTACATGAATTCATCAATTAAAAATAAAAGTACACTACATGTTCATTTAATGTACACTCTAATGTACTTGCCTCAACCAGACCCCACTTTAGGCGGTCATCCAGGTCACCTACATGTCCATGTACTCAGCCGTGACATGTCCAATACATAGATACATGTAGAATCCTGGTACATGGAATGTACTTAAAAGTACATAATGTGTACTTAGAAAATTTAAATTTTCTTCCTTTTAACTCAAAAAAACACGGAAAAAGATCCATACATGAAATGCTGATCCAGGTTCTTACAAAAAGAGAAGAAAAGGATGGAAAAAATGTTTTATCATGATACATATAAAGGAAATTAACATTCCTGAGTTTTTTGAGAGATGGATGGTAATATTTCATCATGATAAACATAATCATAAACAATCTCAATAAAATATGATATTGAAATAAAAAAATCATTACCACATTGGTATCTTTTGAATCATGAGGACCATTAATGATTAATATAACATGAATTGTTAAATGTCAATAAAAGAATTATATTATTTATATAAAATTTCAATGTTTAGTATTTACCCCTCATAAAATATGATAGGGGCTTAACATATCTTATGTCCAAAAGTAGGCAATTTGGGACACAAATCCCTTACCTTATGTATCAACTTCCTTCATACATGATCAAAACTTATGTATTATAAATATATGTTTATTATAAATCTTTAAAAGAAAGACAATCATATATATATATATTACAATATATTTTTTACTTAGGAATTATTATGACATTTTTATCAATAATTCCTTTTTAAAATCATGTTTTAGCTAATAAGTTCATTATTTTTCATGTATGTTTTGGTTTGGTATTTTTGATCCTATTATTTTGATCATGGATCCATAATATTTACAATGTTAAAAATGACATAAATATAATATATATTTAGTATATATATATATATATTTACATTATTCCATAAATGTTTTAGATATAAAATGTAATACATCATTTGTGGAGAAGTTGGTCGTAAATATGCATGAAAATTGTTACCATATTTTAACATATGAAATGAATGAAAGGTAAATTATATATATCATTCAAAGAATAACTATTATGTAATATGAACCATATATATATATATATATATATATTAATTTTATCCATATTAATTTTTTTACGTATGTAGTGAAAAATGAATCACATCGCTTCGTGAGTCAGTAGTCCCCTATACAAACGAACGACATTATCATATTCTTTACAGAATGGAAATTAAGAAGGTATATTTGATAGTATCATTATAGAAATATTATTTTATAATAAATATCGTAGAAAAAATCAGAGACATCATTATATTAATCCATGAGATGTGTTCATGGAAAAATAATTTCTATAGTTCATGAGGCTATAGTGCTCCACACACATGATCAATGGTTTCATTTAAAATTTTATGAAGGAGGAGAAGTTTGAATGTCATAACCATAACATAAAAATATATCATTATATTTAAGTTATTTTTTTATTATATAATCATGGTTTAGTAATATTTTATGGATGTGGAGGATGAAATTAAATAAAATGCCCAGTTATGGACGTTACGTCGTCTTATGTCAACTTCTTTTGGTTTGCACCAATTCATTATTAGGTTAGATTAATGATAAAATAAGGTATTATAGGATGAGTTAAAGGAATTATTGAAGTTATTTTGTCTATTATTTTTCAAATTAATGGGTTTTTAAAGTGTGTAAATGAGAGGATAGGGTTGGACTTCCATAATTGGGGGAGAGGACACACATTATTTTTTTGAAATAAGGAACTCCATCAATGTTTTTCTAATGAAAAAACAATCCAAATTGGTAATTTATAAAATATTATAATATATATGGTTGATATATTACAATAAAATAGTAATTAGACAAGTCTTGAGTCATTTTTAACCATTTTATTTTTATTTTAACCCCCCAAAAACCCATTCTATCCTTAACTGTGCTAAATAATTTTTACTATTTTAACTATTAATTATTATAAAAAATAATGATGGAATTATTAGGTAATATTAATTATTATTATTTAAAATATAGAATTCATTTTTCCAAATTTAGTTCCGATAATTTTTAAAATTTAATTTAAAATTAAACCTGCATACTTGTTGAAAAAACAGTTTTCCAAAAGAAAAAAATTCTAATGATTAAGAAGTTTTTATTTTAAAAATTACAATAGAATGGATAAAAATTAAATATATTGGTATAATACAAATATAATTTAACTCTTTTAATTTTTATAATTATTTTAAAAAAGAATTCATCATTATAAATTTTTCAAATGGAGATCCATTTTTTAATAAAAAACCCGTATTTTTCACTATCATTGAAAAATCAATATTTTTTGAAAAATACATAAAATAAACCTAAGTTAGTTTTTAATTTTTGAATTTAAAATTTATGTTCATTATTTAAAAAAAATTTCTAAAAAATTCAAAACTACTTTTACTATTTGTTTATAAAAATAAATAAAATTGTTTTATGAGTAAATAGTTTTTTTGAAACATATAATGACGGTATTAAAAATTAATTACATTTTATCAACATGTTATATTTTTATTTGCCTTATAATTAATATTCTAAATGTGATTATTCCTATTTATACCTCCAAATTTAATGGCTAGTTCATAATAACCATGTTAACTAGTAATATAAAAAGTATATTATGTTTTTCTTGAACCTGGTCTTGTGTGTAGAACAAATTATCAAAGAAAAATAATTTAAAGAAATTATTATCCTTAAATATCTTGGTGTTTCAAAATAATTGATGGTTTTTAATCATATTCATGGGGGATTCATGAATGTTCCACCTCTGAGGTGGCGCGTTCCAGCTGATGAGGAAATGGTCCAATGAGAATCATTACATGCATTTTTTCATGGAGACAGGTCCTCATCAAATTCATAATTTCTCTTGTTTGGACCCATTCAACATCATTATTCTTTAATGGAGGTTGGGATTAACCTCATGGGGGTTGGGAAATTTATCCCTTTTGAAGTGTGAAAAAGATTCCATAGTCAGATGGTCCTAGCGGGCTATTTCATGGGGTCAAGCACTCGTGAAATCGGTCCACCTCAGATATAACATCCTTGGATAGTCTCCAATGGGTTCATTCATGGAGCCGAAACACCCAACAACCCTGGTATCCATGATTCATGGACCTTCTTTACAATGTAAGGTTCTCATCGGATGATGATTTAGCCAACGAAACTTAAGGACTCCATTGGTCTATAAGATGGGAAGTCGGTCACACTGCACCCTTTTGTGGGGGAGGACTATTGCCTATTTCGTGACTCTCTTATTGATTTACATCGTGTTCATATGTTCATTAATCCTTGGTTCATTCCCAAAGAGTGTGTCCATGGGATACCCCTGGCTTGGAGGACCGTCGTAAGCACATATGGATTTGGTGCTATGATGGTCATGTTGTCTTGAGGTATAAAATAAGGTGATTTGAAGTTTAACATCATCTAGGGGGATAAAAGGTGACTTGATGTTGTGATCGAACCCATATGATAGTTTTTATATGTATCTTCAAGAGAGGAATCAGAACCTGCATTTTTTGGATTGGATAGGGCTTACGCACGGATCCTTCCCATTTAAGGGGAAATTATGGGTGAACCCTTTTGTATGGGAACCCATTTTGGGATTGGGCCTTCAATTTGGCATCATATGTATCATGGTTTGATTATGGATCAGAGTTCTAGTAGTTCAAAATGGATGGGGCTTATGCATAGAAGAATCTCATTTGAGATTACATGATTGGGTTAACCATTTTGGATTGGCACACTTTTGAGCTCGGGCCTTTGAGTGGTTTTCTTACATATCTTGGTTTGATCAGGAATCAGATTTCTCCTAATTCAGAATTTATTGGTCTTATGCATAGAAGTTTCCCATTTAAGAGTACATGATTGGGTGAACCCTTTTCGATGGGCAACCTTTTAAAATTAGGAATCCGATTATGCATCCTACGTATCATGGTTTGATTATGAATCAGAGTTCTAATAGTTCAGAATTATTGGGGCTTACGTATATAAGTTTCCTATTTAAGAGGACATGATTGGGTGAACCATTTTGGATGGGCACACTTTTGAGATTGGGCCTTCAAGTAGGGGTCCTACGTATCCTGGTTTGATCAAGAATCAGAGTTCTCATAGTTCAGAATTGCTGGGGTTTGTGCATAGAAGCTTCCCATTTGAGAGGACATGATTGGGTTAAACCTTTTAGATGGTCACCCTTTTGAGCATAGGCCATTGAGTAGGCATCCTGTGTATCCTGGTTTGATCATGAATCAGAGTTATTATAGTTTATAATTGATGGTACTTATTCATATAAGCTTTCAATTTGAGAGAAAATGATTGGGAGAACCCTATTGGATGGAAACCATTTTGAGTTCGGGCCTTTTAGTAGGCATCCTATGTATCCTGGTTTGATTAGGAATCAGTGTTACCATAGTTTAGAACTGCGTGGAATGTTGTAATTTTAAAAAACCTTTAATCCCATGTGATTCATGCATGGTGTGGGAAATAAAAGGATGTGAGAGATCCAACCAACCCCATGCTTCATATCCTACTGGTGGGAGAGGGTGAGCCTACGAAAGATGAGGTTGGGGAGACTCTAGGCGAGGGAGTGGAGCAATGAACCTTTCAATGTGAAATGACAATAAAGGTCATGTGACTTGGGCTATAAAAATTAGGGACTTACCTTAGTGGGATTTACTCGAATCACATTTTGGGAAGTGGAGGAGTTTCGTCCTTATTAAAGGGGTGAGTGAACAAAACCACTTTGACTGATCACCATTCCTCATTGAATGGAAAAACAGGTGAAAACCCTTAATCTGTAGAATTGGGGGGGGGGGGGTTCACATTTCCATCCCAAGGCTGGAATCTAGGTTACCATGGGAATATAGAACCACAGAAATTCTTGAAGCCCAGACCGTTGTGGGGAGGGCCTTCATGACTCTGCAGACCATGGGTATGTAGAATCAATGAGGCATGCCTGATACACTCAATGGTCTGTTCATAAGGGTCTGGTGGCTTTAGAGGAGGCTTTTCCCTAATGTTGGGGGACTGTTTTTTTGAGGGATTATGGAGAAATGGATGGTAATGGAGGGGTGAGATTGAAATTGGAGGAAAAAATAAGCGAAAGCATCCCATTCCACATACTATTTTCCTTTGCGGAATTGGGGAAGCCCGACATACTATAGTGGTATGTAGGTATAGGGTTTGTCCTTGTACTAATTCGGTATACATGCATGGGTATGGAACACTACGCACTGCAGTAGTACGTGGTCCATCACACAGATTTGGGTTCCATCCGCATACTGATGGAGTACATGACACTGGGTTAAATCCATGTAGCAATACACTATGAAAAACACCATTTTGAAGGAGGGTATGGGGGAATTACATTTGTATGGAGTTCATCCGTGAGAAATATGTGGTTCACGGTTTCAAAATTTAGGTTATCTATTCTCTTATTATTATTTAGTTCCCCAATTTTATGGTTCATGGCTGGCTATACATATAGAGAGTGTGGTTTTTTAATTTGGGCTTCGCTGATGGTTCAAGACTGAAGCTGGAATCATTCCCAGGTTCTTCCAACCTTTGGGTCCCCTTAAATATTTCATCATCCGTCATTTGTCAATTCATTCTATTCTCCTTTTATAGAGCATTAGTGAAATTGTATCTATGGGAAAGAGACACCATTTGTTGAGGCCCATTAATAGATATACTAACCTGTGGAAGACTTGGTCAACCGGGGTTTGTGGAGGCTTTAGTTCGCGATCATCATTTGCATAACCCAGCAAGTTTGCTTCACTTGCAAACCATTGAGTTCGTGAGATGTTATGCAGATGGCCTTCACACACATGAGACCTTCAGTAACACATTTTGTGGTCCACCATGTTCACTAGCCATCGCTCTATAGGCCAATGCCTCATGGGCTGTTCTGTGAACCAATGATTTGTGATCCATACAGTCCACGATCCCTTCCCATGGATGGTACATGGGACATTTAAAATCAATTGAAAACTTGAATTACTTCAAGTTTCCTCTGAAATTTCATCTCAATTTGAGTCTATTCACATTTCAAGACTTGTAGAAGTACTTTGTTCATTCAAAAAAGTTATTGTTGCAGTATTTTTTTCCCTTTGCAGAATTTTCATTTCTAAAAATTCCCCAACATTGGAATGGGGTCTGTTTGGAATGATATGGGGACTATTCTGATGTAAAATTGGTCCAAACATGAAATGGTTTATGATAGAATAGACATGCCTAGTAGGAGGCGACCAAACCTATATATTGGGGCCCATGACATTTGTCTTTTACAGTTTATCGTGGTGAATATTTCTCTCGACTTCTACAACTTCCTCTGCAATTTCATACCATGCTTCTTGTGAAAATTCATTTCGCTAACCACTTCATACATGCCACGAACCGAAATTTTTACCATTTATCTATCCATGAACCAAATTATGGATTTTAGGAATGTCATTATAGAATTTTAAAACTAAAATCTAGATTCAGAGTAGGACAATGATACACTAGTTGTGCATTCACATACCAAGAATGAAACGAGGAACCAAACATTTAGAAATATTAATCTGAACATAAACCATTAATATGAAACCTTTGAAAATGAACTTAATGATGCCAAGGTTTATAATGTACACCTCCCGCTAACCCTTATATTTTTTTGGCCAACACTTCATGGGTTGGTACCTTGTGGTTGGTTCACATTTCATGGGGGTACGTGGTGTAACGCCCCCAAGTACCATAGTAGTACGCATGATTTTCATCCCCTAATCATACAGTACATAGAATGTTCCTACCACATACTGTTTCTGGGAACAATATGTGGAGCTTTATGTGGACATATTTTATGAAATTTATCCATTATTTTGTGAACTTTATCCAAGAAGTCTTATTGGACTATTTGTTATCATCTTTTGGATCTTCTTGTGATGGATACAATGGATGCTCTACATTCTTCCAGTAAAGTCGCTACTTCTTCGGAGGATACTACTATTTCCCTCTTTCTATTGCTGATAAAAAATTGAAGAACATGGAGGTTTTGGTCGATGACAAAATTCAGGTCGTTCCATTTCACCATCCTCTAAAGGATCATCTTATGGAGAGTCAATGGGAGTACCCATATTTAGATAGGCTTATTTATTATGGTATTGGTCTATTTTTAGATATATAAATTCAGTGACAAATATTAATGATAAAACAACTACTTCAATAATTAATAAATTTTCTCTAAAGACATTGATTTCTTCCAAGCGGTAGTACATTCAGAGAGATACTACCTCTTGGTATTTACTGAACTACCCACTGAGAAATTTAAAAGAAGTGTAGGGGAAGATGTAACAAAAGACCCAATATAACCAGATCATTTTTCGAAAATATATAGTGACTGATCATTGTGGTTGGTCATCCTGACGCGATCATCACTCTGGAGGCTCGTTTGGCTTGGACTAGGGGTGGCCATTTTGGGTTCTCCATAGTTGCGATGGATTTTGAACTGAGATACAGACTGCGGGACTATAAGAGGCCTCTTGGGTTTCTTAGACATAAACCCATAATCCTACTTCCCTTATTTCATAGCTTCTATAAATGTGAAATCCAGACAACAATACCATCCATTTGACCCATGGGGAGGCTGGCATCAGTCTTTGAGAAATCTGGTAATTCCGGGAGTCCCTATTGCCGGGGAAATGTATGATGAATTCCTCCATCACTCCGTTGATTGGGACAATGAGGAAAGAACCCACCCCCCCCATCCAAGAAAATAATCGTTCAATCAAAGATTCTTTTTATGGAAATATATACCTATCTTATGCAGGATGTTTCTTTTGATGAATGGTTTGGTGCTTCTGATAGGCATATTGTTCTAGATCCCGATCCATGGAGACCTAGGGCCTGTCATAACAAAACCACCTGGAGGAGAGCAGTTACTTATTGTCCCACCCTAGAAGAGGTAAATGTTAAGAAATGGAGATGGGGGATCATCCCTGACATTGATTGATTATTTCAACTAGTGACTTTTTTGGTCATGTCTCTAGGCGGGAGGATCTTATCATTGCGAGATTATGGTGGTGTAGGAGCCTGAAATTTTATTATGGCCACTTAGTTTGGCATAAGAAGGTGTATAGATTTATCAATCATAGTGTTGTCCAAGATTCACCACCTACTGGGTCGAATCAGTGAGGGGGGGAGGGCACCTTATAATATGACTGTGCCCTTCCAAATTCATTTAGGTAGGGTGGGGTCCCACATAAGAGGTTATTCATTCATAAATTCCTTAAAAATTGCAAATTTCACACTTAGAACATAACATCAGAGTACCATAGGGGTCATGATGGTGGATTGAGATTTGCAAGAAAATCAAGAGGAGCAAACTGAAAATAACGAGCATGACTTGGATAATCTCAATGTTTACAAACAATTATATTATCACTCTTATGATTCCCCTACTGGTACTATTACAAATAATGCATCTTAATACTTTTTCAACGGAGGATACTACTTTTCATTGAGAGGAGTCTTCCTGGTTTCTCGTATCAGAGGGGAGCTTATTTGCGATGGATATGTACACTTCCAATTTAGTCATCAATTTAACTGTGTCCAAAAGTATTTCCCTCCTACTCTAAACAGTGCTCATCAGGAGAAGCATCTAATGATAGCCTTTCAACCATGGATGATATTTAACTGGGATCAAAACCAGTGCAAGGCCAATCTTTTGGATCCTAGGGATTCCATTCCCTTCTTTACCAACAACTATGCTGAGGCCTAGGTAAAATCATATCCTAATGGCCTGTTTTCCAATCTGGTTCCTATTGTGACTACATCTGAGGCATCCAAGGCGAAGGTAAAGTGGACACAAAAGGGATTTGTTGAAAAATATCTCCCAGGAAAAGTCCTCCTCTGACCTCTTATTTCCCCCATAGGAAAATTGTGATTGACGTGGTAATGACCTCATGGGTTGCCGAATGAGCCGCTGAAGCTGCTGCTAGGAGTCCACCATCCCCCCCCCCCCCCCGAGGCAGAATTCTAGTGGCCTGGAGGCAATGCGACCATTTGAGTGGGAATACATATACCAATGAACGGTCCCCTCATAATTTATGGAAGCACCTCTAGACATGGTGTAACAACTGGTTCTCGGTGACAGCACAACCACCTCCCCTTAACATGGTTGTCGGGTCCTGACCCACCAGGTACCACCTGTTGCCTACAGACATGTGGTCCCCACCTTGGGGCCCACCCACGTTACCAAACTTGTCATCTGACTAATGACAGTCCCCACAGCCCAACACATGTCCTTTCTAGTGTGCTTTCTACTCACTCAAACACACCATGGGAAACTTCTCAGAAGGTCAACCATCATGATCACTACTGCAGGCCAAGCACGCTTAACTGTGGAGTTCTAATCAGGTAATCTCTTAATGGTGCACCTTATTGACATGAGTCATATCATTTAGTTATTTTAACCTTTATCGTTTGGGGGTGTTAAAATCAATCCCACTTTAGGGAACAACATCCTCATTTTGGGCCCTACATCTCAACCCAGGCAGTGCACCACACTTAAGGCTGGGTACCTACTCTGATACCAAATGTGACAACTGGGTCCCGTAACAGCACAAACACCCTGCCTTAACATGGTCGTCAGGTCCTATCCCACCATGTACCACCAGTTGCCCCGCAGACATGTGGTCCCCACCCTGGGGCCCACCCACATGCCCTAATGGTTCATCTGACTAATGATTGTCCCCAGAAGACAACAAAATGTCCTTTCCAGTGTGCTTTGTCCTCACTTACACACACCCCGGGAAACTGCCCAGAGGTCACCCATCCTGATCACTACTCCAGGACAAGCACGATTAACTGTAGAGTTCTAATCAGGTAGTCTCTCAAAATGGAATGTGCACCTTGTTGACATGATTATTATCATTTAGTCATTTAACCTTTTATCATTTGGGGGTGTTACATTAGGTAAGTTTCTCTTACTCGCATTGTCTTTGTGTCAGCACTGAATGATGTTTCTTTTGATGAGGATCCAGAGAGGGTGGGTTGTTACCTTAATGTTCTCAATATCCTCAAAAATTCCTGAAGTGCTCACTGAAAGTATTCTAATAGGTTACTTGCCATGTTGCGGCCAAAGACTATAGATAAAGATGAAAGTGTCCTTGGATCACCTATTGTGGCCGCCACATGAGAAGCTTCTTAGTTTCTCCCAAGGTCACTAAAGTGTCCATATTCTTAAGGTCTTGAGTTTTTAGGGACACCTAATAAACATTTTTGGCTATAAAAACCCGATCTTATAGAATCCCGCCTTTTTATTTCATAATATTTCATTACATTTTACAAATAGAGGATCTTTAATGTCTAGTGTCTTGGAAATCAAGAACAATATACATGAAAAAACTAAAAATTATTCTATTCTACTTATAAGGCTTCATCATAGGATCATCTGAAGTACAACTACTGCATCCCATAACCTGGATACATATATCCAAGGAATGGGTGATCGTAAGGCCTAGTAAGGAAAATAAGTGAAATAGTTTACATGTAAACATGAGTGAAATAAAAAAGAACATGAGGGATATCATAAAGGAAAGATAAAGAGGAATATCATAGAAATAATATTATGAATAATAACTTGAATATATTTCTACAACATTTAATTTATACATTCATGAACATATCACCAAGGTACATCCCCATGTTGTCATAAAAATTACCATGGTTATTCACCAAGGTATCGTGAATGTTTTCATATCTAGAGATTAAAATCATTACACAATGCATTGGAGCGCTTTCAAGTCACATCCTTAGTATGTATTTATTTTCATGTGATCCACATAGATCATAATAAAACATTTCATAAATAACTCAGATATAATAAATGAAATGGGTTTCATTTCCAAATCGTGATGTTTTAAATTGTTCTTAAAAACAAGATCATCATGTAATTTATAACCCATCGAAAGGGGGTAAGGGTTATGTGTATGTCAATTACAAAATCAAATATATCAATTTTATGTATTTATGAATAAACCTAGAAATGAAATAGTTTTGGGTATTCACATAAATAAAATTAAAAAATTTCTTTATAAAAAGAGAGAGATTTTGAGATGAAAATTCTGCAGCATAACGGCTACATAACATATTTTTAGAAAACATTAAAAAAAGATAATACAAGGATCATCCACATTGAAATAAATAATAATATAGTATAGGTACAAAATAAAATAAAAATAAGAACATGTTATAGATATTGGAATGACATACCACATGAAAAGAAAACTTGAAGGAAAAGAGAAGATGCGATTTCTTTTACGAAAATTCCAGATCCTAACAGCGTCACTTAAAATATCAAAAAATCCGTTGATGAGAGCAGAAAGGGTATCTCATAAATTGGACATGAAATTAAAAGTAATAAGTTTATATAATAACATACCCTCATATAATAAAATGGAAACTAGAAGACAGAACATAAAGGAAGTCCGGACTAAAAGAGGAGGGTGAAAGGTTCCCTTACCTTGAAGAGTAACATAAAAAACTCAAAGCTTGGGACTTTAGGGGAATTGAGGGAACCTTGGGAGGACTCCATGGAAGGTAAAAAGACAAGAGCATAATTTATGAAGAATGTGGAATGAAATTAAAGAAGGAATGGGTTGGTATTTAAATCAGAAGTTGGGGAATATTTAAATAATTTTCAAGGGACACCTAATCGGTGGTATTTGAAAAACCAAGGGCTTACACATGGTATTTTTACATGGTATTAGTGACTTGGGACACCTCCTAACATATATTACTATTCACAAGTCGACTAGAATTATTACATCATGATTACATCATTAATGATGTCATTAAACACACCAAAACTCAAAACTGTATTTTTACTATTCACAGAAAATTCAATTGTTTCAAAAAAATCCCAAAAAAATAACCCTAAATTTTTTTCAATGTTTATAATCAAAAAGTGAACTACATTTTATAAAAAATAATTTTATTTTAAATTAAATTAAATAATTAAAATAATAATACTTTACTAATAATTTCTAAAACATTTATTTACTTATACGATAATATAATTATATCACATTACCACTTAAGATGACTAAAACATATTTATAAATCCTTAGGTGATGTTACTATGCCATTGGAAAAGATACCATGTCACGACCCATCCTCGGGGCCCGTGCCGTGACTACCCCAAGCCCGCCTTCCATAGGCCAGGGGCTGGCGACTAGCACCAACGCGTAAATCCCGGTAAAAAGGGAAGGCATTGCCTTTGTAAAGTAAACAAGCACTATAGAGTAAGCAAGCAGAAAAGTAAACACTAAGTAAAAACAGAGTACAGCTGAAAGTGCGGAAAAGTAATAGGGCCAGTATACAAACTCAAACTGAAAGTAAAGTACAACTCGAAAGGGAAAACAACAACTGTAAAGTAAAAGCAGCTACACTGAGCTTTCCACTGGAAATCCCACCTGAAGGGTGGGTACAGATAGCTCCACTGCTCCTCGGGTTCCGCCGTCTGCTCCGAGCACGCCCCGCCCAGTGGTCCACCTCCAGGTACCATCCTGCTCTGCAAGCCTCAAACACGATCAACGCTATCTATCGTCTGCAACCAACACAACGTAGTGCGGGCATAGCCCGTGCAGGGGTGAGTATAAGCTACTCAGTAGGGACCCCAAGACCCCCGAAGGTCTCCCAAAATCCACAAAGGATAAACCACAAAAGGAAGATACAAACACGAAGTAATAACCGACACTGCTTAGGTATATTCCCATACATATACCTAAGTCATCAATTCCAATACGCTCCAACCTCCGAGCCCAATTATAACTCAGTCCACACCGGAAAGTATACGTATTCTACATAGGAAAGCAAAACGAAAACCACACAGGATAGAACAACACAATCCACACAGGAAAGCAACAGGATTCAGCTCACACAGGTATACTTCGTTTGATGTTAGAGATAATCAGATGTAGCCACTGATTCTTCTAAGTCGTCGAACCCACAAAGGATTTGTAGGTACTAACCCTCGCAATGACCCATACAGGATCGATCTTGAAGTTGAACCCAAAGCTATTGGGAAACTCCTTCTCCATCCAGTATAGTGGTTATGCTGCTACAACCAAGGGCTCCCCTATGCCGCTACAACCAAGCGCACCTCTTTCGTGGGTCTGCCGCTACAACCAAGCGCTCCCATGTGCCGATACAACCAAGTACACCTTTTTGGTGGGTCTGCTGCTACAACCAAGCGCTCCCATGTGCCGCTACAACCAAGCGCACCTTTGTCGTGGGTCTGCCGCTACAACCAAGCGCTCTCCTGTGCTGCTACAACCAAGCGCACCTCTGGGCTATCCATAACACACTGAGTCGTTCGATCAGTAGTTGTCAAGTCTCAACTGGCGGTAGTGTTTCCGCACATAGCATGCTCGTTCTGGGAGGGTCCACTCCATGAGCTAAGAGGTCGATACATCAACTGACATGTAGTCCGGCGTTGATGTATCCCAAGATGTACCGTAGTGATCACTACCGAAAACACAGAGGATTCCCGTACCGTTTTCATCATCATCGCAGTCGAATCCACTGAGGATCTCTGTACAGTCATCGTTGTCACAGTAGCGGTCGTAGCCAGCTCTAGGGTTCCCGCACACAGCAAACTCGTTCAGGAGGGTCTGCTCCACGAGCCGAGAAGCTGATACATCAAATTTCACAAAAACCAGAGTTGATGTATCCAAAAGTTCCGCATCTTCAACAGGAACTCAATGCAACAGACGGCGCGTCAATCGGACGCCCGGTCTGAGAGTTATTGGCTTTTTCGTTTCAAGGGCCCGGTTGGTTTTTAAGGCAAAACCAACCCGACCGTACTCCACCTGCGTCCAAACGTTGGGCGGAGCATGCCAAAAGATCCGTTTCACTAAGAGGAACTCAACAAAGTCGACGACATGTCAATCGGACGTCCGTAGCTCAAGATATGAGTGTTTCCGCTCCGAGGGCCCGGTTGGTTTCGTGTACGAACTAACCCGGCCGAACACAATGTAATCTGAAACCTTGAGTGCGATATACCGAAACCACCATCTCGATCCAAGGATCGCATCTCCGCTGACAACGCGTCGTTTGGAGTTCTACATCTCAATTTATGGGCATTTGACCGTAATCGATCTGAAAACGGGGGTTTCGGGCCCGGACCGACCCGGCCCGAGACCCCCCCCCCCCGGGTCGGCCCGAACCGGGTCGACCCGGCCCGGGTCTGGGTCGACCCGGCTCGGCACCCGCTCAGCTTGGCCGTTTGGCCGAGCAG
Source organism: Viscum album (assembly GCA_963277665.1). NCBI lineage: Eukaryota > Viridiplantae > Streptophyta > Magnoliopsida > Santalales > Viscaceae > Viscum > Viscum album. The sequence continues at coordinate 454,550,147 of OY728142.1, forward strand.
CGGGTCGAGGGAAACGGGGGGCACAACCCCCCCCCCCCCCCCCCCGTGTTAAAGAAATCAAAGGCCCCCCACGTGGGGGGGGGGCGCTCCAGCCAACCGGGGGTTCAACCCTCGGGTCTTCTGGGTAACGTCTGGCGTATTGCCGACCGTTCTTCATACACGGGGGACCCAGAAGGGGTCCCACCTTGACCACCGCGGCCGGCTTTGCTGGCCACCTTGAAGGTCGCTGCGGCACTGCTGCGGCTTGTTTCTCCGGCGGCGCGCCGCCGAGCCGGGGTTGTGCGCCGCCGTCGAGCTCTGCGGACCACCGGTCGCGCACCGGTGGTCCGATTTGACCGCCGCCTGCGCCAATGCTCTCCTCGGGCCGAGAACTTCACTACTGTGATCTCAAATCCTTACCGCGGTCCCGTTGCTTCATCACCGAAAAAACCGTACAACAAGAGCAAAAAGTGGAGGGTTTTCGGGCTGTGTTCGTACAGCCCGCACCCTCCGCGTTAGGAGTTTTCAAAAACGGCAACTAAGTATCAATTTCATAACAATTAAAATTGAAAAAAATCTTCCCTTGATAATTCGGATTCATTATTTTAAAAGGGGGAAAAATGAAGGAAAGAAGATGCCATTATCAAAAACAAACCCCTACCTCGGTTTCAAGTGCGGAGCACGTCAACAAACCGTGGGAGACAAGCGTCGCGGAGGTCGGGCATCGCGGAAATCGTACATCGATTCCATTGACGTCGAGGTGCATCCGAAGAGGTACGTTGTTATAGAATCTTTTTAAGCTGATGGAGAAAGTCCGAGGAAGAAACGATGTCTCCTTTCATTGACACTGGAAGAAGATCGAAGATGCGGCGTCGTCGATCTTTGGAAACACACCAGCTACGAAGAAGAGAAGCGGTGTTCTTCGTCGGAGCTTAAGTGTTCTTCGTCAAGGTTGAAGAAGATGGAGAGAACTTCCCAAATCCTCTCAAGGTGGAAAAGGATACCAACCAAAATAAAATAAGCATAAAGCTTATTTTTTTTACACAATTAAACAACTTGAATTTCAAAAGATAGAAATTAAAACAACTCAACTCAATAAATAACCCAAGTTCTCAAGATTAATTAAAGAGGAGTTATAGGGAGTTTAAAGGGAAGATGAAGTGTTAGGGTTCGTGTGGGCCCCACCACACTTAATCCTCTCAAGGGAGGTTAAGTGGATGTGGGTCCCACCCCTAACTCCCTTTGGGAGGTTATAACCAACATGGATAAAAATAAAATGTGTTTCCACATTTTATTTAACTTCATTTTAAATTCCCAAATAAAACTAACTCTCAACCTGCATAAAACACAACCTCGGAAAAGGTCTCCTTAAGCGAATATCGGCGTTGCGAGTTCATCGGTGCCCTCAGAATTCGATTCCGGGCACCGGTTCAAAAGTTAGAAATTCCCGCTCGTTCATTCACTGAACGTACCCGAGCCAAACTTCAGAAATTGATTTCGGGCACTCCAGGCCTCGGAATCAAGTGCCGTCAGAAACCGCACTCTTGTAAAATTCCAAAGAAAATTAAGAAAAAATTTTCCTTGAATTTTATGGGTCTTTACATTACTCCCACCTCAGGGCTTTACGTCCCCGTAAAGACACATCAAAACTAGGGAAACAAATGAGGGTAATGAGCACGCATCTGAGCCTCCCACTCCCAAGTGCTCTCCTGGAGGTTCCCGTGCTGTCATCTGATGCGCACTAGAGGAATCAACCGTCCACGTAGGACCCGCTCCTGTCGATCCTCGATCTCCACCGGGACCTCCGTAAAAGTCACCCCATCGTCAAAGGTGTGCATCAGGTCGTGCACGTATCTCCTCAGCTGAGATACGTGGAAGACGTCGTGCACCCGGAGCAATTGATGGGGTAGAGCCAGGTGATAAGCCACCTCGCCAATCCTGCTGAGGACCTGGAAGGGTCCGATGAAGCGTGGAGACAACTTGCCACCTCGGCCAAATCTCCGTAATCAACATCGAGGTGAGAGACGCAAGAAGACATGATTGCCATCCTCGAACTCAAGTGGCCTCCACCTCCTTTCAGCAAATGACTTCTACTGGCTCTGAGCAATCCTCATCCGCTCCTGGATGACCTGGACCTTCTCTTGTCCTACAAGAGCTGCAGTGATTTCTTCTTTTCCGATAAGAGAAATCTGGTCTCATCCCCTGGATGAACCACTTTCTTTGCCCAATACAGTCAATCTCGACATGGATGGTACTAATCCATACCAAGGATGACGTCGTAAGGCCTCGACGCTACTACCAAGAGATCCAACCGTTACTCTCGCCTCCAAGGGTTGAGTCACACTGTCGGCATCAGTGTGTGGTAACTAGGTCTCCTCCAGTAGATGTCTCACAAGTGAGGGTCAAGTCAACAGTCTAAACTGGATCCTCTTAGTAACAAAACAAAAGAGGATAGGAATGAAAACATCACAAAGGTAAGCATCTTTTTCTATTGCAGCTCAATATACAAATACACTACACCATAGCAACAAGGAACTAGAAGTACAAAAGACGTATCCACTAGTCCCGCTCCTGTCCATCTGCTCCCAGAGCTCCTTGATCGAAGGCCTCAGCTGCCTGAAGCTAAGCTCTCGCATGTCCACCAACTCCCTGCGGTCGGGGTGGACCTCCTGGTGGTGGTGGCAACACCCCGAAGCGTCATCCACCTCCAGCTGCACGACCAGCTCCCCTGCCATGGCCGCCTTCTCCTTGCGGTCCGCCTTGATCGAACCTCTTCCTCTGCCAGGGGGATCTTTTGTTTATCTTCTAGTCATCTGTATGGCGGGTCAGACAGTCACGAGCCATGTGACCAACCCTGCCACAGGAGTAACAATGCCCTCTCAAGGCAAGTCATTGCCCACCCCGAGTGCCTCGCGCAAATGATCCAGAGTCATGCTGTCGACCACATGTAGGTCTAGTCCTCTTGGACCCCTGTGTCATCTGTCTACTGCCCGCTGCAGAAGACTCTGCCGCATGCCGGCAAGTGGTGGGTCCTGCTGCTAGAGACTGCTCAGCAAGGAAACTCTCCACTAAGAGGGCTCGCTCCAACATCACTTCCTGAGTCGGAATGATAAGGGAGATCATCGAAGCCCTGATCTCGCGCCTCAATCCCTGCTCGAAAGTCCGGGACCGGAAGAACGGGTCCCGTACCATATCTGTGGAGTAGCGCGAGAGATCGGTAAATCTCGCTGAGTACTGAGCGACCGTCATGCTGCCCTGCCGCAGCTGAAGAAGCTCCTGAATACGCACCGCATAGAGGGTGGTAGGCACGAACTCCGAGAGGAAGAGGCTCTCAAAGTCCTTCCAAAGTAGAGATGCCTCATCGTGTACCTAGAGCATAAAGCTCCACCATCGGCCCGTTGCTGTGTGTAGTAGGCTCACAGCGAGGATCAACATGAGGTCTGCCGGTGTCCTCACTAGCCTGAAAACTCGTACAACTTCCTCCAGCCAGTCCTCAGCTGCCTGGGGGTCCGTCTCCCCACGAAACCTGGGCGGTTGCTGGCGCTGAAACTCATGCAGTGCACAAAGGCGACATGCATTGTCAGCGACTGGTGCTGGAAGTATCGGTGGCTCGACGGGTAGAGCTACCGCTGGTGCCACTGCTGACAAAGGGCCCTGCACTGAGGCCTCATCGCTTGGTGGGCTGTCATCACGCTTGACTCTCGGAACCCTAGCTGGCTGCCGTCGTGGGGCCATCCTGAAAAGGAAACAGGTGCGCCACGATCAGAATAGTATACCTGGTGAGCTGATATAAAGTAATCACAAATAAAACATAAAAACACACACGCAATCAATGTTTTCGTGCATTAAGTCGGAAATCAGAAGTCAGGGTCCTGGTGTACGGATACGTCGGCCGCCGCACCAACACTGGACTCCCTGGACTGATAAACACACTCAATACGCTAAACACTATTTCTTCACATAGAAAAGATCAGAGTTCGCGGTAGAACCGAACTCCTCTGATACCAATTTGTCACGACCCGTCCTCGGGGCCCGTGCCGTGACTACCCCAAGCCTGCCTTCCATAGGCCAGGGGATGGTGACTAGCACCAAGGCATAAATCCCGGTAAAAAGGGAAGGCATTTCCTTTGTAAAGTAAACAGGAACCACAGAGTAAGAAAGCGGAAAAGTAAACACTAAGTACAAACAGAGTACAACTGAAAGTGCAGAAAAGTAATAGGGCCAGTATACAAACCCAAACTGAAAGTAAAGTACAACTCGAAAGGGGAAACAACAACTGTAACGTAAAAGCCGCTACACCGAGCGGTCCATTGGAAATCCCACCTGAAGGGTGGGTACAGATAGCTCCACTGCTCCTCGGGTTCCGCCGTCCGCTCCGAGCACGTCCCGCCCAGTGGTCCACCTCCTGGTACTGTCCTACTCTGCAAGCCTCGACCACGATCAACGCTGTCCATCGTCTGCAACCAACACAATGTTGTGCGGGCATAGCCTGTGCAGGGGTGAGTATAAGCTACTCAGTAGGGACCCCGAGACCCCCGAAGGTCTCCCAAAATTCACAATGGATAAACCACAAAAGGAAGATAGAAACACGAAGTAATAACCGAAACTGCTTAGGTATATGCCCATACATATACCTAAGTCATCAATTCCAATACGCTCCAACCTCCGAGCCCAAGTACAACTCATTCCACACAGGAAAGTATACGTATTCCACACAGGAAAGCAAAACGAAAACCACACAGGATAGCACAACACAATCCACACAGGAAAGCAACAGGATTCAGCTCACACAGGTATACTTCGTATGATGTTAGAGATAATCAGATGTAGCCACTGATTCTTCTAAGTCGTCAGACCCACAAAGGATCTGTAGGTACTAACCCTCGCAACGACCCATACAGGATCGATCTTGAAGTTGAACCCAAAGCTATTGGGAAACTCCTCCTCCATCCAGTACTGTGGTTATGCCGCTACAACCAAGCGCTCCCCTGTGCCGCTACAACCAAGTGCACCTCTGTCGTGGGTCTGCCGCTACAACCAAGCACTCCCCTGTGCCGCTACAACCAAGCGCACCTTTGTCGTGGGTCTGCTGCTACAACCAAGCGCTCCCTTGTGCCGCTACAACCAAGCGCACATTTGTCGTGGGTTTGCCGCTACAACCAAGCCCTCCCCTGTGCTGCTACAACCAAGCGCACCTCTGGGCTATCCGTAACACACCGAGTCGTTCGATTAGTAGTCGTCAAGTCTCAACTGTCTCTAGTGTTTCCGCACACAGCATGCTCATTCCGGGAGGGTCCACTCCACGAGCTAAGAGGTCGATGCATCAACTGACATGTAGTCCGACGTTGATGTATCCCAAGATGTACCATAGTGATCACTACCGAAAACATGGAGGATTCTAGTACCGTTTTCATCATCGTCGCAGTCGAATCCGCTGAGGATCTCTGTACAGTCATCGTCGTCACAGTAGCAGTCGCAGCCAGCTCTAGGGTCCCGCACACAGCAAGCTCGTTCAGGAGGGTCTGCTCCACGATCTGAGAAGCTGATACATCAACTGTCACAAAAACCAGAGTTGATGTATCCAAAAGTTCCATATCGTCAACAGGAACTCAACGCAATAGACGGCGCGTCAATCGGACGCCCGGTCTGAGAGTTATTAGTTTTTTCGTTCCAGGGACCCGGTTGGTTTTTAAGGAAAAAGCAACCCAACCGTACTCCAATAGCGACCAAACCTCAGGCGGAGCATGCCAAACGATCCGTTTCACTAAGAGGAACTCAACAAAGTCGACGACACGTCAATCGGACGTCCGTAGCTCAAGATATGAGCGTTTCCGCTCCGAGGGCCCGGTTGGTTTCGTGTACGAACTAACCCGGCCAAACTCAAAGTAATCCAAAACCATGAGTGTGACATACCGAAAATACCGTCTCGATCCAAGGATCGCATAACCACTGACGGCGCGTCGTTTGGAGGTCTACAGCTCAAGTTATGGGCATTTGACCTTAATCGATCCGAAAACGGGGGTTTCGGGCCCGGACCGACCCGGGTCTGGGTCGACCTGGCCCGGCGCGGGCCGGCCCGGACCAGCGCGACCCGGCCCGGCGGCCTGGCGGCCTGGTGCCAGCTCAGCTCGGCCGTTTGGCCGAGCAGCGGGTCGAGGGAAATGGGGGGCACAGACCCCCCCCCCCCCTCGTGTTAAAGAAATCAACGGCCCCCCACGTGGGGGGGGGGGGGGGGGGGGCGCTCCAGCCAACCGGGGGTTCAACCCCTGGGTCTTCAGGGTAACGGCTGGCGTATGGTCGACCGTTCTTCATACACATGGGACCCAGAAAGGGGGCCCGCCCTGACCACCGCGGCCGGCTTTGCCGGCCGCCGCGGCTGGTTTCTCCGGCGGCGCGTCGCCGCCGCCGGTCGCCGGCGCCGCCGCGACAGGGTGGTGTGCCGCCATCGAGCTCTGCGGACCACCGATCGCGCACTGGTGGTCCGATTTGACCGCCGCCTACGCCAATGCTTTCCTCGGGTCGAGAACTTCACTACAGTGATCTCAAATCCTTACCGCGGTCCCGTTGCTTCATCGCTGAAAAAACCGTACAACAAGAGCAAAAAGCGGAGGGTTGTCGGGCCGTTTTCGTACGGCCCGCACCCTCTGCGTTAGGAGTTTTCAAAAACGGCAACTAAGTATCAATTTCATAACAATTAAAATTGAAACAATCTTCCCTTTATAATCCGCATTCATTATTTTAAAAGGGGGGAAACGAAGGAAAGAAGATGCCATTATAAAAAACAAACCCCTACCTCGGTTTCAAGTGCGGAGCACGTCAACAAACCGCGGGAGACAAGCGTCGCGGAGGTCGGGCGTCGCGGAAATCGTACGTCGATTCCGTTGACGTCGAGGTGCGTCCGAAGAGGTACGTCGATGGAGAATCTTTGAAAGCTGATGGAGAATTTACGAGGAAGAAACGGCATCTCCTTTCGTTGACACTGGAAGAAGATCGAAGATGAGGCGTCGTCGATCTTCAGAAACACACCGGCTACGAAGAAGAGAAGCGGCGTTCTTCGTCGGAGCTTAAGTGTTCTTCTTCAAGGTTGAAGAATATGGAGAGAACTTCCCAAATCCTCTCAAGGTGTCAAAGGATACCAACCAAAATAAAATAAGCTTAAAGCTTATTTTATTTACACAATTAAACAACTTGAATTTCAAAAGTTTGAAATTAAAACAACTCAACTCAATAAATAACCCAAGTTGTCAAGATTAATTAAAGAGGAGTTATAGGGAGTTTAATGGGAAGATGAAGTGTTAGGGTTTGTGTGGGCCCCACCACACTTAATCCTCTCAAGGGAGGTTAAGTGGATGTGGGTCCCACCACTAACTCTCTTTGGGAGGTTATAACCAACTTGGATAAAAATAAAATTTGTTTCCACATTTTATTTAACTTCATTTTAAATTCCCAAAAAAAAACTAACTCTCAACCCGCATAAAACGCAACCTACGAAAAGGTCTCCTTAAGCGAATATAGGGGTTGCGAGTTCATCGGTGCCCTCAGAATTTGATTCCGGGCACCGGTTCAAAAGTTAGAAATTCCCGCTCATTCGTTCACTGAACGTACCTGAGCCAAACTTCGGAAATTGATTTCGGGCACTCCAGGCCTTGGAATCAGGTGCCGTCAGAAACCGCACTCTTGTAAAATTCCAAAGAAAATTAAGAAAAAATTTCCCTTGAATTTTATGGGTCTTTAGATACCATGCATAAGGGTAAAATTACTATTCCCAAGGGTAATGTTACTGTTCACTGAAAAATTATTTCCATATTATTGAACCACATTTTTCACCCTGATAAGCACCATGTATGTCCGATTATTGAAAATCATTTCAGAGAAAAAGTTATTTAATAATGAAATGCATTTATACTATTCATCAGAAAACTATTTTCATCAAGAACTATTTATCTTATTGAAACTCCATAACAAATTTTGAAAAATTCAACCAAGGTTAATATTGACATTTGAAATTAAAAAACGATATTTATTTTACCATAATAATCGTGTATGTATGAGTAATATTTGAAAAGTGCAATTTTTACTTCTAAATTAAATTTATCCAATTTGTCTTAATAAAACATATAAATTATTAAAATAAGTTATTCCAAAAACAGAAATGATAAAATAACAATTTTATTTATACTAAGACAATACACAAAGTATCTAAGTCCTCATTACATAGCCCCTTATAACACTTGCATAGTACCTATGTGTAAGGTGTGATATTGTGACAGAACCTTGGGGAGGCTCGGACAACAATGCCCGAGTGGTGATTTATAGCAGCTTGAACTTCTCCTGTAGGTGATTCCATTCAAGCTACAAGTTGAATCTCAGCTTGGTCTTGGTCCAGAGAAAATCCTAGTGAAATAAATTCCTTCCCATGCTCCGATATATGGGCTTTGTACGGCCCGAGTCTACTGGATGAGGCCCTTGACTCTCGTTTTTGTATTAATTAACCATGATCACTTGTATTTATAAAAAATAATAATAATGTTAAGATTTTAGTTTTAAATGGTCATATAATATTTGAAACCCAACCATCTATTTTTTATTATACTCTCATCAATAATTAAAGGATATAGTTTTGTTGAGTATAGAATAAACTAATACATAAATTTACAAAACAAGTATTATTCGAAAGTTTGGGTCATTACATTACTCCCCCCTTAAAAAATTTCTTCCCCAAAATTTCCACTCATACCCTTAGAAAAGAATAGGTTTGGGTACTTCTGCCTTATAGACTCAAATGTTTCCCAGGTATTTTCTACACATTTTTGGTTCCTCGACAACACATTAACAATGTTGGTAGTCTTTTTGCGTAGAAACTTGTCTCTACAATCCATGATCTCCACCAGCTTCTCCGCATAAGAGAGTTTTTGTTCTAGTTGTATCACCATTGAATTTAGAACATGTGAAGGGTCAGGTACATACTTATTCAAGTGGTATACATGGAAGACGTCTTGAACTTGTGCAATATTTGGAGGAATTGAAAGACGGTAGGCCATTGCTTCTACGCGATCAAGGATTTCTTAGGGGCCAATGTACCTAGTACTAAGCTTCCATTACTTCTCAAACCTCATAACTCTCTTCCATTGTGAAAATTGAATAAAGACATTGTCACCAACATCAAACTCCATGTCCCTTCGACGGTTGTCGACATAGCTCTTTTGATGACTCTGAGCAGCCTTAATGTGTTGCTGGATGGAAAGGACTTTTTCTATCATCGCTTGCACAATATCAGGCCCAAGAAGCTTTCCATCACTAGTTTCATCCTAAAAAGTATGAGTTGTACATATTTTAGCATATAGAGCATCATTGGGTTCCATTTTAATGCTCGAGTGAAAGCTTTTGTTGTAAGAGAACTCAACTAATGGGAGATGTTGAGCCCATCCACCATTAAATTACATTGATCATGTTCTAATCATGTCATCGAGTGTTTGAATAGTCCTTTCAGATTGGCCTTCAGTATGGTGGTGATATGACTTACTAATATTCAGTTCGGTATAGAGAGAATGTTTATGGGTTTTTCCAGAATATTGTTTTGAACCTTGGATCATGATCAGATACGATAAAAAGTGGAACTCCATGCAGCCTTACCACTTACTTTACATAAATCCTGGCATGTTGATCAAGAGATATATATTCCCAAATGGAGATAACATGGTTATTCTTGGTGAGAGGGTCCATAATAACCCATATCACATTGTCTCCTTTGGAGGTTCTTGTGAGACCAGTGACAAATTCCATTGTGATATTGTCCCACTTCCTTGCTAGTAAGGGTAGTGGATGAAATACCCATTTAAGAAGTTGTCAATATTATTTCACTTACATACTAGGTATCTTGAAGTGTAGTCCACAATCACTCTTTTCATATTATCCCACCATAAATGATCATAAAGGTCCCTATACATTTTTGTGCTTCTCGGATGTATAGAGAAAGTAGATCTATGAGCATCATCCATTATCTATTTCTTTATTTCCAGAATATATGGAGCACATAGTCTTGTACGAAATTTCTGTACACCTTCTTGGTCAATATTGAACTCTGTAAACTTCCCATCCTTCATAGCCTCAAACCACTTCTGTAACAAAGGATCTCTTTTTTGAGACTTCTTGATCTTATCTTGTATTGACAGTTTTCAAAATCATTTGTGTTAGGGTTAATGATGTCCTTTCCCTTATAATTCACATTTTTGGCATTATTATGTCATTTATCAGAGGTTCTATTTGAATCATCCTCATAGAAATAACAACTAGTTCTTTCATTCTTAATGTATCTACGACTTTGATTTCATTTTCGGGATCATAATGAATTGAACAATCCTAGTCTTTAAGAAGTTCCATCAATCTTGCTTGTCTCATGTTCATTTCCTTTTATGAGAAAATATAATTCAAGCTTTGATGGTCTGTGTATATTTCATATTTCTCCCCATAAAGATAGTGTCTCTATATCTTCAAAGAAAAATAGACCATAGTAAGCTCTAGATCATGCATTAGATAGTTCTTCTCATGAGTCTTCAACATTTGTTTTTCAAAATGAATTTATCATTTTTCTTGAGGATGCACCCAATCCCTTTCACAGAAGCATTGCTAAAAATAACGAATCAATCTCCACTTGATGGTAGGGTTAATATGGGTGTGGTAACCCATCTATTCTTCACCACTTAGAAACTTTACTCACACTCCTTTGTCCAGATAATTTTGAACCATTTTCGAGTTAACTTGGTTAATGGATTAGAAAGTCGTGAATTTTTTTCCCAATCCTCTTATAATACCCTGATAATCCAAGGAGACTATGAATATATTTTATTATTCTAGGATAAGTACACTCCTCAATAACCTTTGTATTTGTAGGGTCAACTATAATTCCTTCATCGATAACTATGTTGCCTAAGAAAGCAACTTGTTGTAACCAAAATTCACATTTGTTGAACATTCCAAAAGCCTCTCCTTCAACATAGTTTTAAAAATAATTCATATATGATCATCATGCTCCTCATGACTTTTGGAATATATAATAATATAATCAATAAAACTACCACAAAGTTATCAAGGTAATCGTTAAATACTCTACTCATCAAATCCATAATAATAACAGGTTCATTAGTCACTACCAAGGGTATAACAACAACTCATAATGCCAATATCTTGATCGGAATGCAGTTTTTGGAATATTTTTTATTCACCTTCAATTGATGATAACCATATCGAAGATGAATATTAGAGAAGAATTGAACAACACTAAGTTGATCAAATAATTCATCAATTCATGGAAGAGGGTATTTGTTCATTACTGTGATCCCGTTCAGTTCTCTATAATCAATGCATAGATGTGTCGATCCATCCTTCTTCTTCACAAAGAGAATAGGTGCTTCCCAAGGAGATAGACTCAGTTTGATAAACCCCTTCTCCAAACGATTTGGGAGTTGTTTCTTTAATTCCTATAGCTCCAAATTTCCCATCCTATATGGGATCTTTGATATCGGATGTGATCCAGATTCGTGTTAAATGAATTACTCGACCTCCCTTATCGAGGGAGGTTTAGGTAACGCCTCAGGAAACACATCAATGTATTCCTAGTCTATGGGGTCATTTTTTGTCATTAAAAACTTATTTCCTTATTCTTATTCACTGATAAACTCAATAAAGATAGATATGAGAGTTTCTTCTAGACAAAGATCATGTTGAGATATCTCTCCTTGGAAGATAACTATTGGTTTCCCATTCAAGGCTACTGAGATTTCCTTGCTTCTTTATTTTATATTAGAATTATACATTGAAAGAAAGTCTATCCCTAGTATAATTTTGAATTCTAATATGGGATTGACAATAAGATTTTCAATATGATTATTCTCACTAATGTAACTACTAGAGTTTCTAAACACTAATGATGCTTGGATAATCCCACAAGGAGTCTTGAATGATTACTCTACTTTTAGAAAACCATGTATTGATTCTAATTTCATTACAAACATAGAGGAAATAAAGGAATGAGTAGAAAAACAATTGAACAAAGTACATACTAGAATTTAGAGAACAACAAGAGTACCTGTCACCACCTCATTTAGAGCTTCAACATCAGATCTAATGATAGAAAAATCATGACCTTTCTCCCTGGGCCTCTGTTGAGGCTGATGGTAGTTCCCCTCCACTGCCCTCAAACTTGGATAGTGATTGTGAAGGTGCCCAAGTTTCCTACACTTATAGAATTGCACATCAGGTTGGGCTTGCACCATCTTCCCTTTGTCTTTAGTGTTTTTGTTTTGAGGATTCACCTCATGGAGACAATTCTGTGCGATATGGCCATATTTTCCACACATGTAGAACTTCTTACTCCCAAGAAGGAAGTTACATGAATGTTTGTTCCCACACTTATTACACATGGTACATTGCACTTTATTTCCTCATCTTCCTGGATCAAATCTCTTCTCTAATCATGGCCCCATCAATATATTATTATCATTGGATTTATGAGACCACTACGTCTCACCAAACTCTACTTCAACTTTCATTGCATTACACACGATATCCTCATTGATATCGTAGTCTCAGTTGCCAAGATTCATCCACAGATGAAGACATAGCCATCCGAAGATTTTATTAACCTCCCCATTTGGATCCCGGAAAAAGCTTGATGTGTAATGTGAAAGCCTTGTAATGTTTATCTCTTAGCTTCCCACAGATTCATTCTCCTCCTGATTCAGCATGAAAAATTCATTCTCCATCTTTGATCTCATGGAATGATTGAAATAATTGTTTAATAAGATCCCTTTTAACTCTTCCCACTCCATATCTTCAACCTCCACTCTTGGCCTCATGTTTTTAATCAGTTCTGACCACTGATCAGCTTCTCCCTCTAAGAGGAAAACATCTAAGGTGAACTTCTCTTGTTCCTAACAATAGAGCACAAAAAATTTCATCTCAATAGAACTGATCCAATGTTCATAAATCAATGGGTCTATAGATCCACTGATGGTTGGTGGTCATTGATGCATAAAGGACTCAGCAAAATGTTTTTTTCTTCATGGAAAGATCGGTCTCTCTGCTTGAATCAAGTTATCTCCCACAACAAGAGTCAATTAGTTCATCATTCTCATTAAAGATTCTATTTTCTCATCCATTGGAGGGCCATTAACAAATGGTCCATTTTGGTCACCATTTTCACGATCCCTCTTATTTCATGCAATTTTCTAAATAAAAAAATTTAGTCAGATGATAATTTCCTTTACGAATCTTTTAACTATAATGTATTTTATGTCATAAAACTTCATGCTTAAACAATTTCATTTTTTATTAAATCCATCATAATGATTCATAAAAAAACCATGATTAACCAGACATATCCCCTAGGAGTGTCAAACCAGGAGTGCAGCAAGGCCCATTGTCATGCACTAGGATACCCCGGGTCATGCCCGGAACTCCTTGTCGGTGGTTTAACTCCTAGGAAAATCGGTGTCAAAACCACATCCACTTGTTTGTATTTAGACATGGATTTATTTGTTCAGAAACCACATACATAACATTTCACCAAAATAATAGGAAGTTTTTCAACATTTAAACTTTTATATGGGGTCATTCCTATTGTTTTCATAGCCTAATATCCTTAAATAACTAAACTATACTTTCATACCAACTATGGCATCCTGCCTTTTTATTTCAAAACATTTTATTAAATTTTACAAACAGAGGATCTTTAAAGTATAGTGTCTTAGAATTAAAAAACAATATACATGAAAACATTAAAAATTATTCTAATACACTTGTAAGGATTCATCATAGTTTTATCCTATGTACAAAGACTACATCCCATAACCTGGAGACAAATATCAAAGAAAAGGGCGATCATAAGGCCCAGTAAAGAAAATAAGTGAAACAGTTTACATATGAACTTGAGCGATATCAAAAAAAAGAGGGATATCATAAAGGAATGATAAATAGGAATATAATAAAAATAATAACATGATTAATTAATTGAAAATGTGTCTAAAACATTTAATTTATTCATTCATGAACATGTCACCATGGTCCATCCCCAAGGTGTCATAAAAATTACTGAGGATATGCACCATGGTATCGTGAAACTTGTCATCTCTAAGGATTAAAATCTTTACCCAATGCATTAGAGAACTATCATGGTGAACCATTAGTATGTATTTATTTTCATGTGATACACATATATCATAATCAAACATTTCATAAGTAACACATAGAGAATAAAATAAATGTGTTTCATTTCAAAATCCCGACATTTTAAAAAGTTCTTAAAAACAAGATCATTATTTAATTTATAACCCATGGAAAGGGAGTGAGGGTAATATATAAGACAATTCCAAAATAAAATATATCAATTTTATTTCATTATTAATACCCCTTTAAATGAAATTGTTTGGGTTATTCAAATAAATAAAATAAGATAATTTCTTGAGAAAAAGTGAGAGATTTTGAGATGAAACTTCTGCATCATAACAACTACATAACATGTTTTTAGAAAACATTAAAAAAAGAGGGTACAAAAATCAACCACTCAAAAATAACTTATAATATAGTATATGTACAGAAGAAAATATAAATAAGAAAATGTTATGTATATTTTAATGACATACCACATGAAAAAGAAAAATTGAATGAAATGAGAAGATGTGACTTCTTTTAGAAAAATTATGCAGCCTAACGACATCACATAAAATTATAGAAAATCAGTTGACGAGAGTGGAAAGGGTCTCTCATAAATTGGAATAGAAATGTAATGTAATACAGATATATAATAACATACCCTCAAATAAAAAGATGGAAACTTGAAGACATAACATAATGGAAGTCGGGACTAAAAGAGGAGGGTGAAAGGTTCCCTTACCTTGAAGAGTAACTTCAAATACTCAAAGGATTGGAACATGGGGGGGGGGGGGGCTTGAGGGAGACTTGGGAGGAATCATTGAGAGGTAAAAAGTAAAGAGTTTCATTGAAGAGGAATTTGGAATGGAATTAATAAAGGGATGGGTTGGTATTTATAGTAAAATTGAGGGAATATTTAATTATTTTTAAATGGACAACTCATCGGTGGTATATGGAAAACCGTAGGTTCTCCCAAGGTATTATCCCATGGTATTGGCCACTTGGGACACCTCCTAAAATATATTACTATTCACAAGTCGTCCAGAATTTTTTAATCCTGATTACATCATTAATGATGACATTAAACACACCGAAACTAAAAACTGTATTTTTACTATTCACAAGAAATTCAATTGTTTTATAAAAATCCCAAAAAATCATTCTACCCATTTTTCTAAGAGTAGAATCCAAAAGAGAACTCCATTTTATTAAAATTAATTTTATTTCCTATTAAAATAAATAAATATATAAATACTACTTGAATGAAAATTTTTAAAAAATTTATTAACTTATACTATGGTATTATTATATCACATTACCACTTAAGATGAATAAAAAATATTTATACCTCCTTAGGTGATGTTACAATGCCAATGGTAAAATCACCATTCATAAGGGTGAAAATACTATTCCGTAGGGAAATGTTATTATTCAAAAAAATTATTTTTATCTTATCGATCTGTATTTTTCTCCTTGATTACAACCATGTATGTCCGATTTTCAAAAATCATTTCATAGAAAAGGTTATTTAATAATAAAATATTTTTATGCTATTCCTCAACAAACAAAATTCATCAAACAAAATTCATCAAATTGAAACTCCTTATAAAATTTTCAAAAATTCACCCAATGTTAGTTTTGACATTTTAAATTCAAAAATGATGTTTATTTTACTAGAATAATCCACTATGTATGAGAAATTTTTGAAAAGTACAATTTTTAATTCTAAAATCAATTTATCAAATTTTTCTTAATTAAACATATAATTTTTTAATAGATTTCATTCCCAAAAATATGAATGATAAAATAATATTATTATTTATTCCAAGGGATTATACAAAGTATATAAGGCCTTGTTATGTAGCCCCTTATAACACATGCATAGGACGTAAGTGTAAGGTGTGCTATAGTGATAGAATCTTGGGGTGGCCCAAACAACATTTCACGAGTGTTGATTTCTATTACCTTGAACTTCTTCTGTAGGAGATTCCTTTCATGATTTAGATGTCGAAGCTCAGCTTGGGCTTAGTACAGAGAAATGACTAGTGACACGACCTCCTTCCTAAGTTCTGATAGGTGGGATATGTATAGCCCGAATCTGATGGATGAGGTGAATGAATCTCATTTCTATATTAATTAACCATGATCACTTGTATTTATAAAAAATGATAATAATGTTAAGAGTTTAGTTTCCAACAGTTATATAATAGTCAAAACCCAAAAATATCATTTTAATTATACTCACTTCATTAATTAATGGACATATATTTTTTGAGTATAGAATAAAATAATACATAATTTTAGGAAACAAATACTATTAAAAAGTTTGGGTCATTACATCTTCTATCCCTTGAACCAAACATCAAGTGCATGTCATTCCAATTACAACTGTATTTCTAGACGCCTGGAGAGTTTGGGATTAATTGAGGATGAACGCTTTAAATGAAGACATATAGAGGCATCTTCATGAAAAAAACATAGACCTTCCAGGGTTTAGGGGAGCCATTTCTGGCTTCAAGTATTTTAGCTGACGAAGACCCTGATTAGGTGGAGGCCTATTAGAATGAGATGGACAAGTGTCCCCAAGCTCTTACAAATAGAAATTACTGGTCAGACCGCATGGTGTTGATGGATATAATACCACGACTGAAGGTAGAGGTTGTTATATCAGCAACCTCTGACCATATGTTCATTTTATGAGGATATGCTAAAGGTCCCCCCTCCCCTTCTTATTTTCCAGGGGCCTGTAGGATCTCGAGAAATGTATTTTCCCTGATTTATTCTTTTGGAGGATATGCGGATGGGGAGTGTTCCATATTAATGTTATTGGTACTATAGGAGGATCCCCCAGAGCCCAAGAACATATGAAACCAGTTATTGTAGACAATTACACATCATTTCCCCATTCAACTTATCTTGGTGCTTTTATTCAAGATCCATCCCTCCGAAAATCAATGAAAAACAAGTAATCCTCCCAAAAGTCAAAGTGCATCTTGAGGGGAATCACATGTAATTGTCTATTCACTTAGTGATTGATCCAAATAATTTTAAATAATTGATTCACATGTAAATATATGTAATTTGATTCCTGGACTACTAGTACCCAAATGATGACCGCTCAAGCATCTACAAATCCTATCCCTTTTCGGGCGGAGGAAGGGTCTCTGTCTTTTGTGGCTAACTAAAATTGGGAAATACGATCATTTAAAGAGATTTGGGGTGTTGTTGACCCCTCAGGTGTGCCTTCTCCACCTCAAAAAATTTGTTCCACAATAACAGAAGGACATCCAGAAGCTGAGGGCTCACTTGACCGTGCTGAGTAGTCTCTTATAGAGAGAGACATGGTGATATTTATAACAGGGGCTGACTCCAGTGGCGAGCCCCATGCCTTGCTGGATATTGGAGGGGATTTTAATCTAGAGGAGCCAATAAATCTAGATCTAAATTCCATTCCCCTTTAGAGGGAGTCACTACAAAGATTGATATTCCCCCAACTCATAGTGTCTATGGGTAAGTCACAATTAGGGAGGCTGATGTTCCAACCCTTGAAAATTTTGAGTGGGGTATCATGCCCTTTTTTCAGTTATAAGAGGGGTTTTGTTTCCTTCCCCTAGGATTTCAAGACTAGTACACTTATCTAGACTGACTATTCCTATAGTCCTTATATTAATGAGAAACCTTTTGAGGTCCACATTGAGAGATAATGTTTCGGCCATGTATGGCCTAGGGTCTTCAGTATTCTCGTGTATCCATGAAGAGGAACTGATGATTGATATTGTAGTGCCACCTATTTTAGATAGAAGTACAACTACATGGGTGGGAGGTAATGAATATTTCTCCCCCTATCATTATAATCACAACCACAATCCTTTGCAATAGCGGAAAATGCCTCCATTTTGTCATCTATTACAATTACCAGAGATGAGGCCATTATAGGGATGAGCTGTGTTGTTGCTTTTGGATATTGTCCTTCTCTTATGACGTTAATTTCCAACTACATTTCATTATAACAGAGTGACTCTAAGACAAAAAATGAAATCTTGGTTCATCTTCATCCCATTTGAAAAAAGGCATGGAGGAAAATTTGAATATTAATTTCTCAAACCCCACTAGCTGGGATGCCGGTGAAATTTCCAAAGTTACACCACCAGTTTGTGGTCCTATGTTTTGGTGGATTTTACTATCATGGTATTTTTGATATAGTAATGTAGGAGGTCAATGATTAGGAAGAAACTAGTATTCTTGAATCTCAACATTCTGTGACAAAGTCGATAACTTACCTTTCTGCTACATAGAAATTTTTTATTGTTAAAGCATCTACTCATGATGAAGCAGTTGCATGGTTTCAAGATGAACTCATGAAGTAAGAGTCATTGATAGATCATCTCGACCAAGAAGCAAAGAAACAAATCTAGAAACTGGAGTGGCTTAAATAGGAATGGGCCCAGGCCTCAGCCTCTGTTGAGGAGGAGTGATGGAAATTGAATAAAGGATAAAAGACTAGACTTCAATCCATGAGGGATAAGGAGGAACCGTTAGTGAGTGGGGAGGTAGAGATTGTAAATTTATTAAAGCATCTCCAAGACATTGTGGAGTCACATTAATCGTTGATGCAACTCTAGGACTCTGTCGAACGTCTCTTGTAAATATTTTGTATTGCTTAGAAGGAGGGGCTCTAGGTTGTGGATTCCCACCATATATTTTTATGAAATATAATGGAACCAATTTTTCTTTTATTGATTCTTCCATTACATTTAATTCCATGTCAAATGATCTGAAAACATCATTTTGATCAGGTATTAATTTGAAACCATGATGTGTAAAATGAACTAATGGACTCAGGCTCTAATTTTTTCCTGAGCTGTAGAACTCATCGAGTGTAGTTCATCTATTGCTGGGGTTTTATGAAAAAATCTCATGTACCATCATGTATTTTTTTCATTATTATGCTAATTTTATCCTCATCCTTCATGACATGGGCTTATCGAGCATAACATGACTTTTTCATAGGCCTCTCTTTGCAGGTTTTAAGCCATACAATATTAACATCTCTTTTGATGGCTCAATGTTTTTAAGAAACCGATACATGAATTTTTCACAGAGATTACTTCTGCAGATTTTACCTCTGGAAAATATGGTGTCTTTTTCATTCTCTATAAGTTCATAGTATGGCCAATAAAACACATTACTGATGCTTTTGGTCAAACAGTTTTGACCAAAATTAAAAGGGATGGGGCCCTAATTAGGGATTCTCCAGCCATGAATGTTCTAATATACTTCACACATTGATTAGGAATTTTTCTTGACCCATAATTTTTTAATTTCATCATGAGGCTCCAAAGCTATTTTAGGCATATGAAGGTAGGAAAGGACAGTCCTGGGGATGAAGAGCCACCAGGGCATGATTTGAAGAGTCAAACAAAGGTGGCCACAAGACACTATCCTTCCATATTCAATGTCCTGGTAGGGTTCAAAACACTTCAAATTTATTTTTATTTGGGAGACACAGTGGGATGCTGGTATGATTAATGGAATTTGAAAATATTAGGGAAATTTATATCATCTTTTTGTGGGAAACCTTTCCCGCATGGTTCTTACTTGCGTAAGGGAGAGATGGTGAGTGGTTAGTTTTGTTAGAAATATTTTTTATATAATGGGAATTTGGGATAGATATGGTATATAATCTATCATCTAGGGTATTTCCAACTCTATGGGTGTGATAGTACATGAATGTCATCCAATCATACAGAAACATGAAAGGACTCTCTTGAGATCAAATTTTACATTGATTGACTGCAATTTTGTAGAAGTTATATCCAGAGCCTCTGAGGAATGATGTGCATAGTAAATAAAGGTGTTCATAGGATACTGGACTTCAATCTCTGATGGCTATGAAGGATTATGGAGATTGTGAACTTTATGAATACGATATGTCATCTTCGAAAAGGGATGAATTTAGACACAAAAGGGGAGAATTTATACATAGATTCTATGGGGAAACCTGAAAATTATTGGGGGAACTCTTATTTTGTATAAAGATAAAAATAACGCACAAGGATAGGGTATGTTTAGAAACCTCAAAAGAGACCAGAGATGATTCAAGCCTGTATTCTCTGATATATCAAGGATGTGTGTAGGAAGAAAAATTTAAACCATGACTTTGAGGACCCTTGAATCAGGAGGAATGGTAAGAGGCTTGGAATCCATTGGGTGTAAAAAGATAGGATAAGACTCTCCTGGGGATGAATTTTCCTTTGATTGATGACCTTTTTTTGTGGGAAACATATACACAACCACCAGGACATGATCTGTATAGAAAAAAAAAGCTGTCAATAGGACATTGGCCTTGAATCACATATGAACATGTAAGATTATGAGGGATATAAGATCGCTCAGAGTACGGAGAATGAGGTATGGCCAAAGTGTATCAAGATATATTAGAGACATTTGGGTTGTAATTTACTAACGGAATTAGGTATCCATTACATGGATCTAACTCATACATGTTTTTCGGCATTCGTCCCATCTTTGGGGCACCCCATCATTTAATGCAATATTGTAACACCCAGAGATTTTATGAGAAATAATAATTTTAATTTATTTGATGTCATATGTTGTACGCTACACCATGATTATCTTGCACTATACGCAACACCATATTATCTTGTAGTACATGAAAACACTATTCTTGGATTGTGTTGCACACAAGAGTGACCTTGCTCAATAGTGTGTGTTGTACGCAATACTGAGTTTTACTAAACAACGATATATTGTTATAATATTATTATGAACTAGATGATATGAATATTATTAACCAAATTTTGAATTTTATAACATTATAAATCATATTACACATTTTCTAGAACATGGTATGAGAACAAATTCAATTTTTCGTATAAAGGAAATATTTTTTTTAAATGCATTTTTGCCGTCTTTTTGTGGCGCACCCATTTTAAATAAATTTTTTGACAAGATTATAAGTTTAATTTTACAAATTAAACAAATTATTTTGAATCATGATATAAAAATTCATGTTGGATAATTTTTTGACAATATTCTGATAACCTTCATATTTTGATGAATAGTAAAAATACGCTAAATTTTCGTTAAAAACAACTTTTTTAATCAAGATAATTTATATGGTTAAATTATAATATTTAATAGTTTTAAATTATAAATAGAATATATTTTTACCATTTAATATAATATATGTCATTATCATTAATTATACATTGAATTCATAGTTAAAAACATTTCAATCTTTTGCAAAGTTTAAAAAAAACCCATTTTTTCGACAATGGGATTAATTTTAAGTTAAATAATGCAACTTCTGTGTATTGAATTTGGAAAAATGGAATTCATATTTGGAATCAGTAGGTCCAAATTATTTTAATAGGATACTTTTTATATTTGGGCATTATGAATAGTAACTACAATAAATTTTATTTACCACACTTAAAATTAAATCGGGTAATTAAGGGTAAAGATAATATTATAAAATTACCCTAACACTTGTATTAATATAATTGAATGATTATATATCATCCTAAAATATACTTGGGTCGAAATGTTATCTATTAGAACCCACTTGTACATGATTAAGACCTTCAGTTTATTTTATTTAAAGGAATGTGAAATATGGCTCACTCAAAATTTAATAATTAAAGTATTTCTAATATAAGGTTATACAGAATATAAATTAAATTATAAATACTCATTTTAAATATTAAACTATTTTCTTTATCATGGTAATTTTTTTGTAATTTTTAATAAGTATTTAATTACATTAATATCTTATAAATTAATGAAGCAGAAATTATTTATTTAGTGAAAAAAATAATATAGTTTTTATTCAAATAATAATTACCATAAAAGACCCAAACACTTGAACAAAACTTATTGGTAATAATAATCCATGTTTGAACTTTTGGACCATTTTGAGACTTATAAAACACATTAGGACATTTATCTTATTTTATTTTAAATGATGTCAAAGTTGTCACCTTCACATTTTAATAAACGCAACATTTTAAAAGTTGGGTGGTTTAGAAGATAAATTCGACTACAGGTATTATTATGAAATATATTAGATTTATCTTCATCATATTACTTTATTTGTAATTTTTTTGCGAAAAATCATTATATTAAATAATCATACTAAAATGTTGTAGTAATTATTTTATTAATAGAAATATCAAATAAATGGGTTTAAAAGTATTAAAATAAATATTATATGAACTAATTAATGTGCTCCACAAATTTTATAGATTAATATAAAATTTTAGGAATCTATTAAATCTTTTGGATCGAATATATCCTCTATGTGGATTTTATTTAAATTCAAATAATTGAATAGTGTCAAAATTAACACTATTGATATTTTATAAAAATGATATATTATTAAATTGTTTAAAAATCACATAACTATTAAAAAATTATAAATTTATATTTATGTTATCTAAAATGTCATAAATTATCCAATTATGTACAATTCAAAACACATAAATAAGTATTAATAACAATTTAGAATTTAGAATCTTATTACCCCAAATAAAATTAAATAGATTAAATAATGATAAATCAAAATTATAGGGTTTAAAATAAATTAAAAACTGGTCTAAATTTTATTGGTTGAGTAGATTAAAAACCTATCTCATATAATATTATAATTGAGTCATTTTGTGTGCTTTTTATGTGGGGTATGAATTTATTATAAATTAATATTTGTGAGGTTTCTAAAAGTGCCCCTATCCTCTCTTATAAAAGGGCACCTACTCCCTCTACTATTCACAAAATTTTGAGCCTTCAAGGTTTTAAAAATGCTGTCCATTTCTTTTCTAAACTTCCCTAGAAAAATAATAGAGTTCCTTATCTTCTTCAAATACCAAATTTTGTTCCCTAAGAGAAGGTTTAGAAGAGGCGCACCGAAGAAGAGGTAATATCCTTTACCGATTATTTCAAATTTATTTCTCCTTACAGTTACTCTTTTTTATTTAATTCAATATAAAATAATAACATCAGTATAAATCATATATTGATATGTTATTATAAATATTAAACAACCCTATTTCACTTTCTAGCTATCCAATAGAAAAATAAATCACCGCGCATTTGTAAGTAAGAAATACCATCTCCACGCCGTTGTGTAATATGTTTTTCCACCACTACCTTACATGGATGGGTATAATGGTGTAAAGAATAAATATATATGATTATTATAAAATGATACTAATTCCGAGATATTATATCATCCATTCCAATACCACTAAATAATTATGATAATGATATCATCGCTCGGGCATACGTACGGATTACCGTCTCCACGACGCGATGAGATTCATTCTTCAAGTTAAACATTCAAGAATGATTATAAAATAAATATATTGAATAATAATAAAATATATGAAATAATAATTCTAATTGATTTATATATATATATATATATATTTAATCTAATTACTTCCATTCAAGTCAACACGGAAAGGAAAACAGCGTTCATGCATAGGTATGACCTACCATCTCCCTGAACTGTGTATTTCATTCCATTTATCGATATGTTATATTCTGAATATATATAAATCATGTTTTACATTCTTGAAGTAATTAATAATGATAAAATTAATCATATGAATAATTACAAGTCAAAACACGGACGATAAATGAAATGATTTTACCCAAAACACTGCTTTTACATGGAATTGACAAATGGACGGGTAATATAAAATCATAAGTGAATCATATATGATATAACAAATATTATTATGGTTATATTAAAAGTAAATAATTTGTTTAAACGCACTATACAAGAGTCTCAGACACATATAGAAGAAATTGGACATAAGGTAAGGGATAATTAGTCCTATCTCGTTCTTATCTGAGATTGTTTATTCATAAGTATTTACTGGGGTTATGTTTATCATCAATGTCCTTTTTTTTCTCAAAATGTTTTTATAAATTGTATACTATTCATCCATTAATGTTTAAAGTCATTTTTAACCTTTTTTTACCATATGGTAAGGAAGGAATCTTTCTATTGTTTACCAAATGAGGTACATTTGGACTTTTCCGGCAAAAGTACACGAATAATGTTTTTTTACTAATACGGCAAGAATAGATTTATATGTTTTTATAACGCCTTATTTTCCTAAAGAGTCCTCTACAATATTTCATTATTATTTAAAAAAAGTCATTTTTTAAAAATTTCAAGGCATTTTTTGAAAATAATATTATTTTGAAGATGAAAGGATATTTTCCTCAAGATTTAATTTCAGGTGTTTTATCAAAAGTATTTTCCATGTAAGATGAAATTATTTAGTATTTTTATGTGTCAATTATAATGTATATATTATTTACATGGTTTTATTTTTCTTATGATGAAATGATATACATTTGTTTAATATGGATTATGTTATGATGGGATGATGTTTGTAATACACATATTATTCTTTGGGTTATGATGAATGATTTATGTTTATTTTGTGGCACACAAATGATTGATTTTATTAGGAGATGGGTGGGACCTATATCTCCTTCCAATTCATTGGGTAAAGATTTATATCTCATGATATATACATGGCTGTAACGACAAGTAAAATCCAGTTCAGCAATACAGGGCATGAACAGCAAGTAAACCCGGTTCAGTAATAGACTTTTTCCACTATGATGGTCTTGGTAGAAATGTCTTGGCTACTATGGAAACAATATCATGTGCTTAATGCATTCCACAATTACATGTTTTATTCCCATTCTATTTTATCATTATCAATTTTCCTTTATGATATATGCCTTACGTACTACGAAGATGTTTTTCACAACTCAATATTTTTATGTTTAAACATTATGTTCATGTTTTTAAGTTCAAATGTATATGGTTTTTTTTATTTACACCATGATTACCCTTACTGAGCATTTGAGCTCCCCATTTTTATTTTTCTTTTTCCCCAAGATATAAAGAAAGGTTTTAGGTAAGAAAAAAAAAGGGAACGATCGTTATGGGAGATGGTGAAGATCTTTCACCATTACTAGAATATTTTGTTCCATGTTTCCAAACACAATAAACTATTACAGTCCATGGGTGTTTGTTTTTGTTATGTATTAAGAATTGTGAAAAAGTAATGTAATTTCCATTTACTTAAAGCATGGGTCTCTACTATTGGTATGAGAGGAAAGGTTTAGTTATCATTTGGAAACTAGGATGTGAAAACTTTAGTGAAATACCAAGAGATATTTCAAAGGTATGTCTTGGGATATCCATAAGGATAAGTATAAGTATAGGTTATGTTACTAGAATTATGATAACGATCTTAGAATTAAACCCAAGATGTTAGATATTGAAAGTACTCCCCCTTTAATATGTTGTTTTCCT
The DNA here is from genome assembly GCA_963277665.1 of Viscum album. Taxonomy (NCBI): domain Eukaryota; kingdom Viridiplantae; phylum Streptophyta; class Magnoliopsida; order Santalales; family Viscaceae; genus Viscum; species Viscum album. The sequence continues at coordinate 454,575,639 of OY728142.1, forward strand.
AGCATGATTTTTTCTTCTCACACTATTCTTTTTGGGTTTTAGAAGATGTCTAGAACCTGAAGGAACCATGTTGATCAATGTAATAGACAATGGAATGATTTTACTCCTGAAAAAACCAATGTTATGTGAGATGGAGTGAAAAACATATTGTTATACTTACACAATCTAGAAATCATTATAGACTTCCAAATGAGCATAGAAGGGTACAATATTCTATTGAGTCCTTCATGAGAAAACCCCCACCTTCTTTCTATGGGTCTTCAGATCCATTTTTTTCTGAAAAATAAATTAGTACAATTGAATAGATATTTTCCATACAATTCTATTTAGAACATGAAAACTTCATTCTTGCTATTTACCATTTAGAAGGTGAAGCTGGTCAGTGGTGGACTCTATTTAGGAATATGAGGCCCCAAGATAAAATTTAATCCATGGAATGGGTTGAGTTCAAGAACTTATTTTTCAATAATTACTTTCCTCATATTCTTTGAACGAAGATGGAAAAGGATTTCCTGGAGCTTAAGAAAAAGGATGATGAATCTTTTGGTATATATAGGGTGAATTTTACAAAGCTTGTAAGGTATGCATCTAGATTTATCATCCAACTTGAAAGTAAAGTTGATCGATTCTTTAGTGGATTAAAACCAAGTCATAGAAAATCATTAACTATAAGAGACTTAAGTAGCTATGAAGAGATTGTGTGTTGTGATATCAAGGTAGAACTGGAATTTGGTGTTACATATCCATCTCATGGGTTTGACAAGAAACAAAAAATGGAGTTCATGGAAAAATCTCAATAATATAGTCAAAAGAAGACAAATGTTTCGCTATGCTCAATGTGTGGAAATAATCATGGTGGAGAATGTATTAAAGGGACTATAAAATGTTTTATGTGTGGAAAAGAAGGTCATCGAGTAGCTAAGTGCCTATGTAATGGGAAAAGGTAGCTAATGATGTGAATGGAGAAAAGACTGTAGAGAACGCACCACCAACACTTTAATGCTACAAGTGTAGGGAAATGGGGCATTATGCTAACCAATGCCCTAATCCAAGGGTTAATGATGATTGACATAAACAACCTCTTAAGGAAAAGGAAAATGTTAAGTCACATGTGATCACTATTGGCGATGTTGAATATGACATCAAAGTGGTGGAATGATTAAGGTTCTATGTAACGGGATTCCAAAAAATTGTAGTGGAATCTCATTTTTAGTATTGTGGAATATTAGAATATCCATGTATTGGTTTATTGTGGTTTTCAACAATTTTATGGTACTAGTAACCATGAAAATTGATTGAAATATTTTTGTAAAGAACCTAATATGTACATAAAGAAGTAATAAAGAGATAATGAAATGTTTGATTGTATTAATGAGCTCATGATTGATATAAGGAAAAAGGGATATCATGGTTTGAGTATATAGAAATATTGGGATTTTGGAATGTGGAAAGAGTTAACTTTAGACAAAATTAATGTTTTCACAAAGATTATATGGAAATTAATGTTTTAAGAGAATACATTATTAAGGAATTCACTTGTTTGGAATGTAACCAACAAGATATATCTTATGATATATGAGGGATAAATGATGGTATTCAAATTCTTGGTAGATGGCCTTTCTAGTAGTAATTTTCATTATACAATGAGATTGGATAGAAGTATTTTTGATAATCCTAAAATTTGTACTGGATTAATTTGAACATTAGATAGTATTGTTTATGTATAAAACTTTTTCTAGAATGTTATAATAGTATAGTATTAGAAAAAATGACAACCTGCAGGACGTGCGACAACCTGTCGCGTCAAACAAGGATGTAGGAATCGAACCCACAAGCGAAGTACGAGAAGACTTTATCACCTACCATTGGCCTACAGGAAGTCCCTGGTTAGTAGAAATTAGTTTTATTTTATTAAGTTGTATGATAGATAAAGTATACGTCCATTTTTGGAATCATATACACCATCGATGGACTTATGTAATTTGTGATAACCTTTTTGTGATAAAGAGAGATGGAATGTCCTATCATTCTATCGCATGATATGCTAATACTTCACGAATGAAAAATTAAAATTAATTTATTTAAATAATAGATGAATTTAAAATTTTTCATCAAATTACCAATGATGATTTTACACTGAAATCATGTAAGTATTTATCCTAAAGACAAAAAATCATCAACTTTAGGGAAATGATCTTGAATAAAAAAAAATGTTGTCCTAGTACCCTCATATCTGATGAATCATATGGTACCTTAGATCATAAAAAATTTATGGCTTTGTGATTGTTGGATTTTTCATATCCATGTTCTCTACCACTCTTTATCAGAACATGATGGTTTGATTTCTCTTCCAAATTTATATTTTCACTTACATTCTCTTACGTGGAAACCCAGTGTTGAGTTACATTGGGTGACTGTTATGTTTCTAAATTTCCTTTTTAAAATTATTTTTTAGTATTGTTTTACGATGTGGGTTTCTATAAAATAAACTTTCAATTAGTAAACGATTTACAACCACGATGAATTTGGAGGGCGAAATTCATTTTAAGGGGGGGTAGAAAGTAACACCCTGAGAATTTAAGAGAAATAATATTTTTAATTTATTTGATGTCTTGCTTTGTATGTTACCCCATGATTAGCTTTCACTATACTAAACACCGTATTAGATTCTAGTATACACAAACACTATTCTTGGCTTGTGTTGCATGCAAGAGCGACCTTCCTCAATAGCGTGTGTTGTACGCAATACTGAGTTTTACTAAATGGTATATTGTTATAATATTATTATGAACTAGCCGTTATAAATATTATTAACCAAATTTTTAACTTTATAACATTATAATTTATCTTACACATTTTCTATATCATTTTATGAGAACAAAATCAATTTTTCCTTTAAAGGAAGTATTTTTTTTAAAATGTAGTTTTTCCATCTTTTTATGGCGCACAAATTTTAAATAAATTTTTTGACAAGTTTATAAGTTCAATATTAAAAATTAAACTTCTTATTATGAATCATGATATAAAAATTTAAGTTGGATAAATTTTTGACATTATTCTGATAACCTTCATATTTTGTTGTATAGTAAAAATACGCTAAATTTTAATTAAAATAAACTTTTTTCATCAAGATAATTTATATGGTTAAATTATAATATCAAATGGTTTTAAAGTATAAAGAGAATATATTTTTTCCATTTAATATAATGTATGTCATTATCATTAATTTTACATTGAATGCATACGTACAAACATTTCAATCTTTTGAAAAGTTTAAAAAAACCCGTTTTTTCGACAACGAGATTAATTTTAAATTAAATACTTAAAATTTTGTGTATTGAATTTGGAAAAATGGATTCCATATTAGGAATATATAGGTCCAAATTATTTTAATAAGAAACTTTTTATTTTTGGGCATTATGAATAGTAACTATGGTAAATTTTATTCACCACATTTAAATGTAAATCGGGTAATTAAGGGTAAAGATAAAATTATAAAATTACCCTAATACTTGTCTTAATATAATTGGATGATTATATTTCGTCCTAAAATATACTTGGGAAGAAATGGTATCTATTAGAACCCACTTGTATGTGATTACGACCTTTACTTTATTTTATTTAAAGGAAAGTGAAATATGTCTCACTCAAACATTAATAATTAAAGTATATTTAATATAAGGCTATATAGAATATAAATTCAATTATAAATACTAATTTTAAATATAAAATGCTTTTCTTTATCATGGTAATTTATTTGTATTTTTTAAGAAATATTTTATTACTTTAATAACTTATAAATTAATGATGGAGAAATTATTTATTTAGTGAAAAATCATTAATATAGTTTTTATTCAAATAATAATACCCATAGACGACCCAAAAACTTGAAAAAAACTTATTATTAATTATAATACAACTTTAGTCTTTTTGACCATTTGGAGCCTTATAAAAAAGATTAGTAAATTTATATTATTTTGTTTTAAATGATGTCAAAGTTTTCACCTTCATAATTTAATAAATGTAACATTTTAGAAGTTGGGTGTTTTAGAGGATAAATTAGACTAAAAGTATTATTATGAATGATATTAGATTTATCTTCATCATAGTATTTTATTTTTAATTTTTATGCAGCAAATCATTATATTAAATAATCATATAATAATGTTGTAGTAATTATTTTATTAAGAGAAATATCAAATAAATGGTTTTAAAAATATTAAAATAACTATTATATGAACTAATAAATTTTCTCCAAAAAATTTATAGATGAATATTAAATGTTATGAATATGTTAAATATTTTTGTTCGAGTATATCCTCTGTGTGGATTTTATTTTAATTCAAATAATTAAATAGTGTCAAAATTGACACTATTCATATTTATAAAAATAACATATTATTTAATTGTTTAAAAAGAAAGAAAATATTTAAAAATTATAAATTGATATTTATTTGGTCTAAAATGTCCTAAAGTATCCAATTATGGAAAATTCACAACACATATGTAATTATTTATAACAATTTAGAATTTAAAATATTATTACCATAAATAAAAATAAATAGATTAAATAAGGATAAATCAAAATGATAGGGTTTGAAATAAAATAAAAATAAGTATCAATTTTATGGGTTGATGAGATTAAAACCCTATCTCATCTCATCTTCTAATTGAGTCATTTTCTGAGGTTTTTATGTGGGGTATGACTTTATTATAAATTAATATTTTTGAGGTTTCCAAAAGTGCCCCTCTCCTCTCTTATAAAAGGGCACCTCCTCCCTCTCCACATCAAAACATTTTGAGACTTCAAGCTCAGAAAAACCCTGTCAATTTCTTTTCTCCACTTCCATACCTACATACTATATGTCCTTATCTTATTCAAAGATAAACTTTAGTGCCCTAAGAGGAGGTTTAGAAGAGGCGCGTCGAAGAAGAAGTAATATCCTTTACCAATTATTTCAAATTCATTTCTCCTTATACTTCCTCTTTTCTATTTGTTTCATTATAAAATAATAAAATCAGTATCACTCATATACTGATATTTTATTATAAATATGAAACAACCCTTGTCACGACCCGTCCTCGGGGCCCGTGCCGTGACTACCCCAAGCCCGCCTTCCATAGGCCAGGGGCTGGCGACTAGCACCAAGGCGTAAAATCCCAGTAAACAGGGAAGGCATTGCCTTTATAAGTAACAACCACACAGAGTCCGCAAGCGGAAAGTAAAGTGCAGAAAAGTAAAGGGGGCCGGAAATACAAGCCCAACTGTAAAGTACAACTGAAAAGTAAAGTACAGCAACTGAAGAAAAGACGGCGGCCTCGTGTCGTCCACTGGCAATCCCACCTGAAGGGTGGGTACAGATAGCCTCCAGGCTCCTCGGGTCCCACGTCCGCTCCGAGCACGTCCCGCCCAGTGGTCCACCTCCAGGTACCGTCCTGCTCCACGCCCCAACTGTGATCAGCGCTGTCCGTCGTCTGCATCCAACACAACAAGGTGCGGGCATAGCCCGTGCAGGGGTGAGTATAAGCTACTCAGTAAGGACCCCGAGACCCCCGAAGGTCTCCCGAAATCCACAAAGGATATAGCACAAAAGAAAGATGCAATCACGAAGTAACATCTGACTCGACTTAGGTATATGCTCATACATATACCTAAGTCCCCAATTCTAGCTCTGCTCACGAGCTCAAGAACAACTCAATCCACAAAGGAAAGCAAGACTCAAATCCACAAGGAGAGTAAACAGTAAATCCACAAAGGATAGTTCAACACAATCCACAAAGGAGAGTAACAGTAAATCCACATAGGATAGTTCAACACAATCCACAAAGGAAAGTAACATAAGATTCAGCTCAACCAGGTATACTTTTTCAGATGACGTCAAAGATGATCACTGATCCATCTAAGTCGTCGGACCCACGAAGGATCGATAGGTACTAACCCCCGCAAAAGACACACGTAGGATCGGGCTCACACAGAACCTGTAGGCAGTGGCTCACACAGAACCGGTAGTAAGGACCCACATAGGATCGGGCTCACACAGAACCTGTAGCACTGATCCACGTAGGATCGCTGAGTGCAGTAGTCGACACAGTCCACTGAGGATCTCTGCTCTGTCGTCGCCGCAGTCCACGAAGGATCTCTGCTCTGCCGTCGTCGCAGTCCACGGAGGATCTCTGCTCTGCCGTCGTCGCAGTCCACGGAGGATCTCTGCTCTGTCGTCGTCGCAGTCCACGGAGGATCTCTGCTCTGTCGTCGAAGTCACAGCCAGCGCTAGGGTTCCCGCACGCAGCGAGCTCGTTTAGGAGGGTCCGCTCCACGAGCCGAGAGGCTGATACATCAACTGACACGTAGTCCGAAGTTGATGTATCCAAAAGTTCCGTATCGACAACAGGATCTCAACGCAACAGACGGCGCGTCAATCGGACGCCCGGTCTGAGAGTTATTGGCATTTTCGTCCCAGGGGCCCGGTTGGTTTTTAGAGCAAAACCAACCCGACCGTACTCCGCCTGTATCCGATCCTCGGGCGGAGTATGCCAAAAGTTCCGTCTCACTTAGAGGAAACTACCACAGCTGACGGTACGTCGATCGGACGTCCGTAGCTCAAGTTATGAGTGTTTCCGCTCCGAGGGCCCGGTTGGTTTCGTGTACGAACCAACCCGGCCGAACCCAAAGTCTTCCGAAACCTTGAGTATAATATACCGAAACGACCGTCTCAATCCAAGAATCGCGTAGCCGCTGACGGTTCGTCAATCGGAGGTCCCAGGCCCAAGATATGGGCAAAAGACCGAAGAGGGCCCGAAAAGGGGGTTCTGGGCCCGGGGCGACCCGGCCCGACCCGGCTAGGCCGGGTCCGGTCCGGCCTGGGCGGGGCCCGGCCGACCGGACCGGCCGGCTCGGCTTCGGCCGAGCGGCCGCTTGAGCCGCCGCGGGTCAAACCCGCGGATTTGGAGAAACGCGGCCCGCGCGGGCCGCGTGCTGGGTGGCCGGACCGCGGACGCGGTCCGGCGGTTCGCCGCCGCCGCCACCTTCCGCGGGCCGCCGGAGTTGCTCCGGTGGCCCGTTTTGCCTCCCGTCTGCGCCGTTGCTCCTCCCGGGGGCCGATCTTTACTGCGGGATCAACGGATCGCCCTTACCGCACGGTTCGTCGTCGTCCGCCAGATCCGCACAAAAAAGGGAAGATCGGCGGAGGGTTGTCGGGTCTTGTTCGTTAGACCCGCACCCTCCGCGTTAGTCATAAAGAACGGGAGAAACAAGAAACGACCTATCAACAATTTTAAATAAATTTAAAATTGTTCCGTGATCGGTTCCTTATTTTAAAAGAAATAAAATCACGGGAAAGGAAAATAAAATATTCCAATCAACCCTTACCTCGCAGCTGTCGTTGCCGAACAAGGGATCGTCGCGGGATTGCTCGTCGCGGAAGAAGGGGGATCGTCGCGTCGTCGCGGTCTCCGGCGTCGCGTCGCCAATCTCCGGATCAAGAACAAACGGATTTAATTAATTTAAATCCGTTGTTATTGAAATTAAAAAGGGAGAATTAACGATCCGATTCTTACCTTAGTTGCCGAACGAGGATCGGCTGCGGAAGAAGAGGCGTCGCCGAAGAACGTCGCGGGTAAAGCTCGTCGACGTCGCAGATCTCGGTGTGCGTCGTCGAATTCTGGTCGCCGGCGTTCTTCGCGTTCTTCGCGTTCTTCGCGTTCTTCGCATTCTTCGCGGGGAGATGAAGAAACAAGATCCTCTCAAATCCTTTCAAAGGATTTTTAGGTTGGTCTTATTTTATAAACATGCCAACAAACGCAAAAGCGTAAGTAACAACCCATCAGTTCGTTGAATTAATTCAACGAGCGAAACAGTCCATTTAATTCACGAAAGAAACAGCCCATTTAATTCACGAAATAAACCGCCCAATTAAATGGTCTATTAAGAATTTACGAAAACGCGTCGGTTGACTTTTCAGTTACCTTGACGGGTTTTCGCGGGTGCGTTACTTAGCAAAAGAAACGGCGGGGCTCGTGCGGGCCCCACCTCACAAATATCCTACCAAGGGGGTAGGATATTTCCGGATAGCATCCTATCCAGTTCAACTCAGTTCAAGCCGCCCTTAAGTGGCTTCATGTGGCTTCCAAGCAGCTTAAGTGAAATAAAATAAAGTTGTCGCACAAACTTTATTTTATTTCTAACTTAAAGCCGCGAAATTTAAAAACCACGTCTGAGCAAACGCAACTCCGGAAGAGGCGTTTCTAAGAAAATACCGGCGCTGTGATTTCATCGGTGCCCTCAGAATTCGATTCCGGGCACCGGTTCAAAAGATAGAAAAACCCGCTCGTCCGTTCACTGAACGTACCCGAGCCAAACTTCAGAAATTGATTCCGGGCACACCGGGCCTCGGAATCAGGTGCCGTCTGAAGCTGCGCTCTTGTAAAATTCCAAAGAAAATTAAGAAAAAAATTTCCTTGAAATTTGCGGGTCTTTACATTACTCCCACCTCAGGGCTTTACGTCCCCGTAAAGATACATCAAAAACTAGGGGAACAAATGGGGGTACTGAGCACGCATCTGAGCCTCCCGCTCCCAAGTGCTCTCCTGGAGGTTCCCGTGCTGCCATCTGACGCGCACAAGAGGAATCGACCACCACGTAGGACCCGCTCCTGTCGATCCTCGATCTCCACTGGGACCTCCGCAAAAGTCGCCCCATCGTCCACGTCCAGCTCCCCAAAGTCGATGATGTGCGTCGGGTCGTGCACGTATCTCCTCAGCTGAGACACGTGGAAGACGTCGTGCACCCGGTGCAACTGAGGTGGTAGAGCCAGGCGATAAGCCACCTCTCCTATCCTGCTGAGGACCTGGAAAGGCCCGATGAAGCGTGGAGACAACTTTCCGCCTCGGCCAAATCTCCGTAAACCACGTCGAGGTGAGACACACAAAAAGACGTGGTCGCCATCCTCGAACTTCAGTGGCCTCCGCCTCCTGTCAGCATATGACTTTTGCCGGCTCTGAGCTGTCCTCATCCTCTCCTGGATGATCTGGACCTTCTCTGTCGTGGCTCGGACCATCTCTGGTCCCACGAGTGCTGACTCCCCAGGGTCTGTCCAGCACAACGGTGATCTGCAGGGTCTACCGTACAACGCCTTGTATGGTGCCATCCTGATGGTGGAGTGGTAGCTGTTGTTGTACGCGAACTCCACCAAGGGTAGGTGGTCCTCCCAGCTGCGACCAAAGTCGAGAACACATGCACGGAGCATGTCCTCGAGTGTCTGTATGGTCCTCTCCGTCTGACCGTCCGTCTGAGGGTGGAAGGCTGTGCTCAGATGGAGCCGCGTCCCGAACGCCTCCTGCAACCCCTTCCAAAGCCGGGAAGTGAAACGAGCATCTCGATCGGAGACGATAGACGATGGCACACCGTGAAGCCGTACGATCTCCTGGACGTAAAGACGTCCCAAGCTCTCCACTGAGCCCTGCTCTCTGATGGGTAAGAAGTGTGCCGACTTGGTGAGTCGGTCGACAATCACCCAAATGGAGTCGTGACCTCTGGAAGTGCGTGGAAGTCCAGTCACGAAGTCCATAGATATGCCGTCTCACTTCCACTCCGGGACCTCCAAGGGCAGTACCAAGCCTGCTGGTACCTGATGCTCTGCCTTCACCTGCTGGCAGGTGAGGCATCGTGAAACGAACTCTGCCACAACTTTCTTCATGCCCGGCCACCAGTGCTGTCGTCTGAGATCCTGGTACATCTTCGCCACTCCGGGATGCACCGCCAAGGGAGAAGTGTGAAACTCTCTCAGCACCTCCTCTCGTAAAGCGACTGGTACGAAGGTACGTCCTCTGTAAAGGATGTCGTGCTCTGCTCCAAGGGAGAAACCATCAGGCGCCTGACCTGAGGATATTAGTGCACGCCGGGTCTCACAGTCAGCGTCCCCACGCTGAGCCTCTCTGACCCGCTGTAGAAGTGGAGGAGAGACTGTGAGAGACTGAAGAAAGGCTGCTCCGTCTCTATCCACGAAGGATATCTGTAAGGAGGCTAGCTGATCCGTCGCCTCCTCAAGGAGCTGAATGCCCGTCCTCCTGCTGAGGGCATCGGCTACCACGTTCCCCTTCCCAGGAGTATAGACTATCTCAAAGTCATAGTCCTGGAGGAACTCAAGCCATCTCCGCTGTCTCAGGTTCAGGTCCTTCTGAGAGAAGATATACCTGAGACTCTGGTGGTCAGAAAAGACTGTGAAGCGCTCGCCCATCAGGTAGTGCCGCCAAGTCTTCAGAGCGAAGACCACTGCTGCCAACTCCAGGTCATGAGTGGCGTAGTTCTGCTCATGCGGCCTCAACTGACGTGATCCGTAGGCGATCACGGCCCGCTCCTGCATCAGGACGCACCCGAGTCCAGTCCCTGATGCATCGCAGTAAACTACGTATCCAACTCCCTCCTCAGGCAATCTCAAGATAGGTGCGCTGGTCAATCTCTGTCTCAGCTCTTGGAAGCTCTGCTGACATCTGTCTGACCACACGAAGGGTTTCCCCTTCTTCGTCAACGCTGAGAGTGGTGCCGCAACTCTGGAGAAGTCTGGCACGAATCTCCGATAGTATCCGGCTAGGCCCAAGAAGCTCCGCACCTCCGTCACGCTCTTGGGTGGCTCCCAAGCTAGCACTGCCTCGATCTTCGCGGGATCCACTGCAACTCCCGCCTCAGAGATGACGTGCCCCAAGAAATGGACCTCACGTAACCAGAACTGGCACTTTGAGAGCTTGCCATAGAGCTGGTGCTCTCGGAGCGTGTCTAGCACAACTCGCAGGTGGTAGGCATGCTCCTCCTCAGTCGTTGAGTATACCAAAATGTCGTCAATGAAGACCACGACAAATCGGTCGAGGTATGGCTGGAAGATCCTGTTCATGAGGCTCATGAACACTGCTGGAGCATTGGTTACGCCGAACGGCATAACCAAGAACTCATAAAGGCCATACCGACACCTGAAGGCCGTCTTCTGCACGTCCTCGTCCCGAACTCTGAGCTGATGATAGCCTGACCGGAGGTCTATCTTCGAGAACCACCACGCTCCCTTGAGCTGATCGAAGAGGTCATCAATCCGTGGCAGCAGATACTTGTTCCTCACTGTCACCTGGTTCAGGCGACGATAGTCGACACATAGTCGCAAGCTCCCGTCCGCCTTCTTGGCGAACAAAATCGGGGAAGCCCAGGGTGAAACACCGGGTCGGATAAACCCCTTGCTCTGCAAGTCCTCCAACTGTACCCGCAGCTCCCGAAGCTGGGCGGGTGCCATCCGATATGCTGGAGTAGATATCGGGGCTATCCCGGGGTACAAGTCGATGTAAAAGTCTACCTCTCTACGAGGAGGTAGCCCTGGAACGTCGTCGGGAAAGACGTCCACGTACTGGTCCACCACTGCAGGAAAAGCCGGACTCCGCACGTCCACTGATCCTAGGATGAGGCTAGCCAACTGATGAGAGATGGGCTGCACTCTCCTCCGCGGAAGTCCATCCTGTGCTGCAAAGGTTCCCTTCTCGCCGGTGAAGGTAAACCTGCTCCCGTCGGTGCGAACACATCGCACCTTGCGCCTAAAACAGTCGATCTGGGCATGAACCGTGGATAGCCAATCCATGCCCAAGATGACGTCGTAAGGCCTCGACGCCGCTACAAGGAGATCCCAGCCGAAGCTCTCGCCTCCTAGAGTAAGCTCACACTGCCGGCACCAGTGCGTAATCGTCGAGTCTGCTCCCGTAGGAGTCTCTAGCCGTAAGGATCGAGCCAACGGCTCAGTCGGAATCTCCGAGCTCCGAACAAGGGCAGAGTCTATGAAAGAGTGACTCGCTCCTGTGTCTATAAGTACTGCAGCAAGGGTGGAATAGACACAGATCGTACCTCGAATCATCTCTGGCATGTCGGGGTCGTAGGCCTCCACTGTCTGGAGCTGGGCCTGTCCCTGCCCGCCAGCTCCCTGTGGTCGAGGTGGCCCTCCTGGTGGTGGTGGGGGTAGAGCCTGGAAGCGTCGCCCACCACCCGCTGCTCGGCCAGCTCCTCTGCCTCGTCCGCCTCCTCCTTGCGGACCGCCACGGTCGACCCTCTGCCTCTGCCTGGGTGTCCCCTCCACCATCTGCTGCTCCTCTGATCGGCGAGTCGGGCAGTCACGAGCCATGTGACCCTGCCCGCCGCAGGAGTAGCACAGCCTGCCTCTCGGAAGGCTGGCACTCCGCTGTGTGCCCTGCACTGCTGAGCCAGTGTCCTGAGGCCATCTGCGTGGGGGTCTGGTCTGCCTGGACCCAAGAGTCATCCGTCGGCTACCTGCTGCCGAAGACTCAGCTACCTGCCGCCCTGCACTAGGTCTCGCCACTGAAGAAGGCTTTGCCAGGAAGCTCTCGATCAGGAGGGCTCGCTCCAGCACTCCCGCCTGGGTCGGAATGCTGAGGGAGATCAGCGACGCCCGAATCTCCTGTCGCAAGCCCTGCTCGAAGGTCCGGGCCCGGAAGAAGGGGTCCCGTACCATGTCGGTCGAGTAGCGAGATAGGTCAGTGAACCTCACCGCGTACTGAGCGACCATCATGCTGCCCTGGCGCAGCTAGAGAAGCTCCTGGATGCGCACCGCTCGGAGGGTGGCCGGGACGAACTCAGAGCGGAAGAGGCTCTCGAAGTCCGCCTAGAGCAAGGATGCCTCATCGTGAACCTGGAGCATCAAGCTCCACCATCGTCCTGCTGCCGCCTGCAGGAGGCTCGCCGCGAGAATCACCATGAGATCCGCTGGTGTCCTCACTAGCCTAAAGATTCGTACCACCGCCTCTAGCCAGTCCTCGGCGGCCTGGGGGTCCGCCTCACCGCGAAACCTGGGCGGTCGCTGGCTCTGAAACTCATACAGTGCCCTGAGGCGACGTGCATCGTCAGCGTCTGGTACTGGAAGCATCGGTGGCTCGGCGGGTAAAGCTATCGCCGGTGCCACTGCTGGCAAAGGGCCCTGCACCGAGGCCTCGTCGCTCGGTGGGCTGCCGTCGCGCCCTACACTCGGAACCCTAGCTGGCTGTCGTCGCGGGGCCATCCTGAAAAGGAGAACAAGAGCACCACAGTCAGAACAGTATACCTGGTGAGCTGGCACAAGTAATCACAAGGAAAACTTGAGACTTTCATAAAGCAGATCAGTATACCCGGTGAGCTGACACAAGTAATCACAAAGAAAACTTGGAACACACACGCAATCAATGTTTTCATGCATTAAGTCGGAAATCAGGAGTCAGGGTCCTGGTGTACGGATACGTCGGCCGCCGCACCAACACTGGGCTCCCTGAACTGATAACCACACTCAATACACTAAACACTATTGCTTCATATAGAAAGAAAAGACGATCAGAGTCTGCGGTAGAACCGACCACCTCTGATACCAATTTTTCACGACCCGTCCTCGGGGCCCGTGCCGTGACTACCCCAAGCCCGCCTTCCATAGGCCAGGGGCTGGCGACTAGCACCAAGGCGTAAAATCCCAGTAAACAGGGACGACATTGCCTTTATAAGTAACAACCACACAGAGTCAGCAAGCGGAAAGTAAAGTGCAGAAAAGTAAAGGGGGCCGGAAATACAAGCCCAACTGTAAAGTACAACTGAAAAGTAAAGTACAGCAACTGAAGAAAAGACGGCGGCCTCGTGTCGTCCACTGGCAATCCCACCTGAAGGGTGGGTACAGATAGCCTCCAGGCTCCTCGGGTCCCACGTCCGCTCCGAGCACGTCCCGCCCAGTGGTCCACCTCCAGGTACCGTCCTGCTCCACGCCCCAACCGTGATCAGCGCTGTCCGTCCTCTGCATCCAACACAACAAGGTGCGGGCATAGCCCGTGCAGGGGTGAGTATAAGCTACTCAGTAAGGACCCCGAGACCCCCGAAGGTCTCCCGAAATCCACAAAGGATATAGCACAAAAGAAAGATTCAATCACGAAGTAACATCTGACTCGACTTAGGTATATGCCCATACATATACCTAAGTCCCCAATTCTAGCTCTGCTCACGAGCTCAAGAACAACTCAATCCACAAAGGAAAGCAAGACTCAAATCCACAAGGAGAGTAAACAGTAAATCCACAAAGGATAGTTCAACACAATCCACAAAGGAGAGTAACAGTAAATCCACATAGGATAGTTCAACACAATCCACAAAGGAAAGTAACATAAGATTCAGCTCAACCAGGTATACTTTTTCAGATGATGTCAAAGATGATCACTGATCCATCTAAGTCGTCGGACCCACGAAGGATCGATAGGTACTAACCCCCGCAAAAGACCCACGTAGGATCGGGCTCACACAGAACCTGTAGGCAGTGGCTCACACAGAACCGGTAGTAAGGACCCACATAGGATCGGGCTCACACAGAACCTGTAGCACTGATCCACGTAGGATCGCTGAGTGCAGTAGTCGACGCAGTCCACTGAGGATCTCTGCTCTGTCGTCGCCGCAGTCCACGAAGGATCTCTGCTCTGCCGTCGTCGCAGTCCACGGAGGATCTCTGCTCTGCCGTCGTCGCAGTCCACGGAGGATCTCTGCTCTGTCGTCGAAGTCACAGCCAGCGCTAGGGTTCCCGCACGCAGCGAGCTCGTTTAGGAGGGTCCGCTCCACGAGCCGAGAGGCTGATACATCAACTGACACATAGTCCGAAGTTGATGTATCCAAAAGTTCCGTATCGACAACAGGATCTCAACGCAACAGACGGCGCGTCAATCGGACGCCCGGTCTGAGAGTTATTGGCATTTTCGTCCCAGGGGCCCGGTTGGTTTTTAGAGAAAAACCAACCCGACCGTACTCCGCCTGTATCCGATCCTCGGGCGGAGTATGCCAAAAGTTCCGTCTCACTTAGAGGAAACTACCACAGCTGACGGTACGTCGATCGGACGTCCGTAGCTCAAGTTATGAGCGTTTCCGCTCCGAGGGCCCGGTTGGTTTCCTGTACGAACCAACCCGGCCGAACCCAAAGTCTTCCGAAACCTTGAGTATAATATACCGAAACGACCGTCTCGATCCAAGGATCGCGTAGCCACTAACGGTTCATCAATCGGAGGTCCCAGGCCCAAGATATGGGCAAAAGACCGAAGAGGGCCCGAAACGGGGGTTCTGGGCCCGGGGCGACCCGGCCCGAACCCCCCCTGGGGTCGGCCCGACCCGGCCCGACCCGGCTAGGCCGGGTCCGGTCCGGCCTGGGCGCGGCCCGGCCGACCGGACCGGCCGGCTCGGCTTCGGCCGAGCGGCCGCTTGAGCCGCCGCGGGTCAAACCCGCGGCTTTGGAGAAACGCGGCCCGCGCGGGCCGCGTGCTGGGTGGCCAGACCGCGGACGCGGTCCGGCGGTTCGCCGCCGCCGCGGCTCAGCCGCGGCAGACTCCTCCGGTGGCCCGTTTTGCCTCCCGTCTGCGCCGTTGCTCCTCCCGGGGGCCGATCTTTACTGCGGGATCAACGGATCACCCTTGTCGCACGGTTCGTCGTCGTCCGCCAGATCCGCACAAAAAAGGGAAGATCGGCGGAGGGTTTCCGGGTCTTGTTCGTTAGACCCGCACCCTCCGCGTTAGTCATAAACAACGGGAGAAACAAGAAACGACCAATCAACAATTTTAAATAAATTTAAAATTGTTCCGTGATCGGTTCCTTATTTTAAAAGAAATAAAATCACGGGAAAGGAAAATAAAATATTCCAATCAACCCTTACCTCGCAGCTGTCGTTGCCGAACAAGGGATCGTCGCGGGATTGCTCGTCGCGGAAGAAGGGGGATCATCACGTCGTCGCGGTATCCGGCGTCGCGTCGCCAATCTCCGGATCAAGAACAAACGGATTTAATTAATTTAAATCCGTTGTTATTGAAATTAAAAAGGGAGAATTAACGATCCGATTCTTACCTTAGTTGCCGAACGAGGATCGGCTGCGGAAGAAGAGGCGTCGCCGAAGAACGTCGCGGGTAAAGCTCGTCGACGTCGCAGATCTCGGTGTGCGTCGTCGAATTCCGGTCGCCGGCGTTCTTCGCGTTCTTCGCGTTCTTCGCGTTCTTCGCGTTCTTCGCGGGGAGATGAAGAAACAAGATCATCTCAAATCCTTTCAAAGGATTTTTAGGTTGGTCTTATTTTATAAACATGCCAACAAACGCAAAAGCGTAAGTAACGACCCATCAGTTCGTTGAATTAATTCAACGAGCGAAACAGCCCATTTAATTCACGAAAGAAACATCCCATTTAATTCACGAAATAAACCGCCCAATTAAATGGTCTGTTAAGAATTTACGAAAACGCGTCGGTTGACTTTTCAGTTACCTTGACGGGTTTTCGCGGGTGCGTTACTTAGCGAAAGAAACGGCGGGGCTCGTGCGGGCCCCACCTCACAAATATCCTACCAAGGGGGTAGGATATTTCCGGATAGCATCCTATCCAGTTCAACTCAGTTCAAGCCGCCCTTAAGTGGCTTCAAGTGGCTTCCAAGCATCTTAAGTGAAATAAAATAAAGTTGTCGCACAAACTTTATTTTATTTCTGACTTAAAGCCGCGAAATTTAAAAACCACGTCTGAGCAAACGCAACTCCGGAAGAGGAGTTTCTAAGCAAATACCGGCGCTGCGATTTCATCGGTGCCCTCAAAATTCGATTCCGGGCACCGGTTCAAAAGATAGAAAAACCCGCTCGTCTGTTCACTGAACGTACCCGAGCCAAACTTCGGAAATTGATTCCGGGCACACCGGGCCTCGGAATCAGGTGCCGTCTGAAGCTGCGCTCTTGTAAAATTCCAAAGAAAATTAAGAAAAAAATTTCCTTGAAATTTGCGGGTCTTTACAACCCTTTTTCACCGTCTATTCATCCTACAAAAAACGAAATCACTGCACGTGAGTATGTATGAAATACAGTCTCCACGCCGTGGTTTAATCTGCTTTTCCACCAAAACATTACATGAATGGGTATAATGGTGTAAAGAATAACTATATATGATTAGTATAACATGATACTTATTCTGATATATTCTATCATCCACTCCAATACCATTCAATAATTATGGGAACGATGTCAACGCTCGTGCGTACGTACGGATTACCGTCTCCACAACGTGATGAGATTCATTCTTCATGTTAACCATTCAAGATTGATTATAAAATATAGATATTGAATATTAATGAAATATATGACATAATAATCCTACTTGATTTATGTATATATATATTTAATCTACTTACTTCCATTCAAGTCAATAAGGAATGGAAAACATCGTTAATCATACGTACGACCTACCGTCTCCATAAATAGTGTATTTAATTCCATTTATCAATATATTATATTTTGAATATATATAAATCACGTTTTAAATTCGTTAAGTAAGTAATCATGATCTATGTAATCATATTAATAATTACAAGTCAAAACACGGATGATAAATGAAATGATTTTACCCAAAACACTGCATTAACATGGAATTGAAAAATGACTGGGCAATATAAAATAGTATGTGAATCATACATGATATCATAAATTTTATTATGTTTCTATTACAAGATAATAAAATGTTTAAACCCAATATATATGAGTTTTAGACACATTGAAAAGAAATTGGACATAAGGTAATGGATAATTATTCCAATCTCTTTCTTATCTGAGATCGTTTATTCGTAAGTATTTACTAGGGTTATGTTTATCATCCATATCCTTGTTTTCTCAAAATGTTTTCATAAAAATATTACTATTCTTCCATGTATGTTTAAAAGAATTTTTACCTTTTTTACAACATGGTATAGATGGAATCTTTCTTTTGTTTACCATATGATGTGCATTTTTTCTTTTCCAACAAAAGTACAAGAATAATGTTTTTTTGACTTATACGGCAAGAACAGATTTTTATAGTTTCATAAATCATTATTTTCATAAAGCATACTCTAAAAGATTTCATGATTATTTTCAACAAAAAAACTTTTTTTTAAAATTTCATGGCATTTTTTGAAAACAAAATGATTTTGAAGAAGAAAGGATATTTTACTCATGAATTCAATTCAAGTGTTTTATAAAAACTATTTTCCATCTAAGATGAGATTATTTATTATGTTTATATTTCAAGTATAATGTCTCTATTATTTACATGTTTTTATTTTTCTTATGATGAAATGATATCCATTTGTTTTATATGGATTATGTTATGATGGGATGATGTTTATGAAACCCATATTTTTGTTTGGGTTATGATGAATGATTAATGTTTATTTTGTGGCACACAAAAAGAATGATTTCATTATGAGATGGGTGGGACCTATATATCCCCCCAATGCATTGGGTAAGGATTTATATCTTATGAGATATACATGGTTATAATGTAAAGTAATATTTGGTTCAGTAATATAGGGCAGGAACGATAGGTAAACCCAGTTCAGTAATGGAATTTGTCCACTATAATGGTCTTGGTAGCAATGCCTTGGCTACTATGGAAATAATATCATGTGCTTAATGGATGCCACAATTACATGTTTTATTTGCATGCTATTTTATCATGATTAATTTTATTTTATGATATATGCCTTACATACTGGCAAGATTTATTTCACAACTCAAGATTTTGATGTTTACACATTATGTTCATGTTTTTATGTTCAAATGTATATGGTTTGTTTTATTTTCTCCTTTCTTACCCTTACTGAGAATTTTAGCTCACCCTTTTTATGTTTTATTTTCCCCAGGATATAAAGAAAGGATTTAGGTAAGAAAACAAAAGGGAAATATATTTATGGGATATGTTTAATATCTTTCAACATGATTAGAATATTGTGTTCCATGTTTCCAAAGACACTAAACTATTACGGTCCTTGGGAGTCTGTTTTTGTTATGTATTAAGTATTCTGAAAAAGTAATGTAGTTTCCATGTACATCTAGCTTGGGTATCTACAAATATGGAAAGGATGCAATGTTCCTTATAGGTAATGGAATCGTGACATGAATATTAGGGTCATAATGCTAGGAAAAAATTCATGGACAGTTTTTCCATAATGTCACAGTGGATCTTTCCCTAAGATCAATAATCTCAAACGAGCTATGCTCGGTGTGAGAATTAAAGGATTACAAGGGCACTTAATCACCGCCAAAGAATAATAAAATCATCATTAGAGATATCATTAGGCTGAAACCATTTCTATATAGATTAACATTGTAGAAAAAGGATAATTAGAGCCTTGTAGTTTAATGTTGGGTGGTGAGTACATGATGCAGTGAAATTTAGAGTTATGCAGTGAGGATGATTATGCTATCATAACGATCTTTAATTTCACTGAGTTAATAAAAATCCAGATGTTTTAGAATTCCTTAGATTTGATTGATGATAGATTGTGTAAACTATATTTTCAGGGGGAAACATGGACCAGTTGGGATGGAATGGGGATTTGAAGCAATCTGGCATACGAGATGGGAGATGAATCTCTTGGGTGCGGATTTTCTTTTTATTGGTCTCTGTTCTTATGGGAAACATATGCAGAGATACTAGGGAATGATGTGAAATTCTAAACAATGGCATCCGTAGGGAACTGACCTTAAATTTCAGATGTCCTTTAATGTTTATGGAGATCCATGTTTTCTCATGGTATGGTGTTTGAAAAATAGGAAAGTTGTTCCTGGGAATTTAAAGAATACCAGGACCATGACTAACCGTGAACTACTAGAGTTTCCATATAGGTTTGACACATATGTATAAGGAGAATCAAGATCTTTTAACTTATCATGAGAAGGGGGAATGTGTGGGATATCGTAAAACTGAGAATTGGGATACACATAATTCTTGAAGTATTTTACATTTTATTGTCATGTGGTTAGGAACTTTCATGGAATCCCCATACAAGTATGCTCTATGCATTGGGGAAGGGGAATTTGTTTATGGTGGTTAGGTTGGTATGTCAAATCAAGGTGTCACTACGTATCCAACAGGGAATGAAATCAAGACATAAGTAGTTCTATACATTCCCTATAATGATATGTCTTGGTCCATGTGTTAGGACATTTAAGGGATTTTATTTAATGACGGCTGGGCCCGGATGCCAAATATGGGCATCAATACATATCCAACAATGGTAGGAATCAATCCATACGTAGTTCTGAATATTCCATGTACCGATCTAGCTCAGTCCATGTGGGTAGGTCATCATTGTTTCATTCTATATGGGTGATGGGTCTACCATAATTATCTATAAATTGTTTTCTTAATGAAATCCTTACCACTAATCCTATGATCGTGTGAATTATACTCGATGTGAGAAAGAAGGAGTGATAAGGGTTTTCCACACCAGTGTGGGGAAATATAGGATATGATAGAGGAATTTTTTTGTGGGGACTAGTCCACAAGCATGGATCAAGGCGTCTCCACGTATCCTTATAGGGAAATAATGAATCCATACGTAGTTCTGTGAGAGATCATGCATTTTATCATCTCGATTATGATGCTTTGTTCTATACAATTTAATGTCCTATAGCAAGGAAATGAGTCCCAATTTAATTACATGTTTCAGGGATGAGTTCTTTCTTGTTTGATATCATGTGGAAAGTACTAAGAATCATAGTTTAAGGTCTTAATGTTTGGACCATGACATCAAGGTATTACTACTCATAATTTAAGGTATTAGAGCTTGGACCATGACTTCATGGTATTACAACTAATATTTTAAAGACATAGAGCTTGGAACATGGGGATAATACCATACAGTTTATCATCATGTTGGTCAAGAAAAAACTCATAGTTTAGGGTCATATAGTTTCGACCATGACTTCAACATTGATATTACACAAAGAAGTTCTTTAGGAACTATGAATTTGTGGGAGCTGTGATGAAATGTTCATTTATTGATATCAGGGTGCATGCTCCATTGTAATAGACCCTATGTATGAAATATGGTCCTTCCCACTTTGGTTCAATATTTGTTGGATTCTTACCAAGTATCATCTGGGTTTTGAGGACTACCAACATCTCTCCTTTTAGGAAATATAGAAGGTGAACCTTTTTGTTGAAGGCTCCTGCAATCCAATTTTTGTAGATTTTAAAAGGGTGTAATGTTTGCAACCACTTTTTATCTATCTACTCCAACACATCAAACTATCTTTGGGATTGCTCGTATATGGATAATTGATCGAAAATGGCCACCTGAAGTGATGGAACATGGATTTTTATAGAAAAAACTACCTCTTCCACGTACACTAGTGAGTATGGGGTTGCCTAGGTGGCAGTGCGGGTCATGGTTCAGTAATCCCACAACACATTAAGGAGCTCATCTTTCCATGATCTATTATCTTTATCTACCATCTTCATGAGTATTTTGGATAGAGTATTGTTTAAATCATATATATGCCCATTTTCCGTAGTGTGGTAGCGGGATGAATGATTGGATTTTATTCTATACTTATGGTATAACTTTTCCAACTCAGTGGAGCAGAATTATGTTCCATTTCCAATCAGTTTTGTAAGAGGGACACCAAATATAGTAATGATTATGGTCATCATAAAGATAATGATGTTTTTTTGCCCAAAATTATTTAATGGTTATGGCTTAGGCCCATTTTGAAAAAAAGTCGGTCGTTATGAGTATGAACATGAATTGTCTAGCTGTAGTGGGAGGATATTGTCCCACAACATCCATCTCATAGGTGGCGGATGGTTAGAAGTACTTAGCTGTATGATGTAACTCCGGGGGTTGGTGTATAAAATTGGCATAAACTTGGTAGGAATGACACTTTTTTGGTAAATATGAAACAATCCTTTACAATAGTGGGATCGTAGTACGCAAGTCTTCAGATTTGGTGACAGATCATGGTTGCTTATTGGTGCGCTCTACAAACTCTTGTGTGCAGTTCATTCATGATGGAAATAGTATCTTCTACATCAATGCACCTGAGAAGGACTCTATCAAGGACTTATTTGAAGAGAACCATCTCTTGGTTTACCCCATTGTACAAGAAATGTTGACTGCCCATATTCATACCGAATCCCATCCAACCATATCTGGTGGGAGTTACACATTCTGAAGGAAATTTTCCAGGGGAGTCATCCAATTAGTGATGTGACTATAAAGCTAATAAATGGGTCCAATGTCGTTAATATCCTCTGTACTTATCTTGATAATTTGAAAGACCATCCGGCAGTGGGAAATTATTATGACCATTTTCGTCCCAGTCTGGATCAGTGATGGCCATGGATAAATTTTCCAAATCATCGACTTGAGCATTTTGAGACCAGGGGATATAGTTCAACATTGGTTCTGGTAAGAATTCTACCATCAGTTCTCAAACATGGTTCATCAAGGTGGCCAATACTTCATTCCTAATTGAATAGTCACAATTGACCTATTTTATGACTAACTCTTAATCACCCTTTATCTTTAGGTTTTTGGCATAAATATGAAGTTCTAGTTTGAAGCCCGTAATGAAGGCTTAACCTTCTGCTTCATTATTTATAAACCCTTTTGAATGTTGGAGTGATAAATGTAGGATGAAATTTTCAGGGGATATGAAAATAATTCTCAGCCCTACTTTATTGATATTTGGATCCTCCATATTTTTTCCCATTGGGATTTTGTAAGCACCATCGAAGTACATTTCCCATCTATGGGTATCTTCCTTGACAGAGAACACTTATTCATCTAGTAGTTCAGATTCCAGTGGTGTTTTTTCATCTATGGGGTGCTTGGCCTGGAATTCTGTGAATGCATGGCCTTTAATGGCCTTTTGGGGTACGTATCATAGGGAAAAGTATTGTAGGTTGACCACCCATTATGACAGGCATCCATTTAGCATGGTAATATTGAGGATATATTTTAGCGGGTTGTAGTATGAGACTATGTGGAACTCATGTTTCTATAGGTAATGCTTGCATTTTTTAACATCAAAGATTAAGTCTAGGTAGTTCTTTTCAATTTTTGAATACAGCGTTTCAGCATCAATCATTTTTTGAATGAGGTAATATAGGTTGTTATCACTACCTGAATTATTCTTCTTCATGAGTAAAGCTCTTAATGCCTATTCCAAGGTGGCTACATATAAAATGAGTAGTCTCCCCTCAACTGCTGGAATCAACACAAGTGGGATTAAGAGATATCTTTTGAGATTGTTGAATGATTCTTGCTAGTCATTTTTCACTCATAATGAACTCCTTTTTTCATTAAATTGGTGAACCGTAAATATTTACCTTCCATGTTGGATATAAAGCACCAGATGTGGGACAAGTTCCCCTCGAGACCTCTTATCTCAGTAAGTTTGTGAGGTGGGGACATGCAAAGGATGGATTTTGTCTTCTAGAGTTTGGAATTGATGACGTGATGGCATATGACGAAGCCTAGAAAATTTCCAAAGGTAACGCCAAGGGCTCACTTTATGGGAATAATCTTTAAACTCTGCTATTGTAGTTTGTTGAAGATAGTTTCAAGATTGTCCATATGGTTTGAGCATTATCATTATTTAACAACTAGATCTCCCATATGACACTTGACAAACATTCTTATGAAGGGATTAAAGATGCGATGCATGGTGCACTGATACGTGGTGCCAACATTTTTTAGACGGAAGGGCATCACCTTATAATAGTTCAATCCCTAAGGAGCACTAAAAGTAGTAGTTTATTCATCCCCCTCAGACATCCAGATCTGGTTGTGTCCAGTATATCCATCCATGAAATAGAGGGCTTCCTATCTGATAGTTTCATCAATCAGAAATTATTTGATTGGGACTGGGAAATCATCTTTTGGCTATTTTCGATTAAGGTCCCAGAAATAAATACAAATTCTAATATGTTTTCCTTTGTTTTGACATAGACTATGTTTTCCAACCCGATCAGATATTGGAATTACTATATAAATTTGTCTTGGATCAACTTTTCATCTTCATCCTCTATTTTGGAAGCATGTGTTGGGTGGTTCTTTCTGGCTACTTGCTTATAACCCTGGTGGTATTCTGGTAAACATAGATGATAAGTGGAAACCTCAGGATCAAGGCCTGAAATTTTTATGCAGTTCTATAAAAACACATCTCGATTTTTCTTTAGGAATGTGGTATATGCCTACTACTCGTCGATATGCATAACCACACTGATCAGGGTGGGCCATGGGTCGTCTTCAATACCTGGGTTAATATCTTAAATTCAACTATTGTGGTGGAGACACCATCTTCAAACGCTTGAGGGGAATATTTTATATCTTCATCTTCTTATTATTCATTTTATTCTTCTTGATCATCTTATTCTTCTAATGGAGAGAGTATTATCTAGACTAGCTCTCTAATGTGGTGGGAGATATCATCTTTCACCTTAGTGAGTGAGGCAGGGGTTGTTTGGGGTCCCATGGATGGGTCAGGAGCATCATTGGTCGGGATTTTCTTGTACTTATAGAAGCCATACCATTATCCCATATATTTAGACTTGGTGGACACCACAGAGATCATGCAGACAATTGAGTCTTCATCCTGACTTGCACTTATGCAGTCAACTTGGTTGGTGGGTAGTACATACTCTTTCCCAAGTTGCTGGAGGGGATCCGAGGGATCCATTTCCAATCCATTTGGGGCAGTGATACAATTGATGTCATAAATCGATGGTCATTTTTTCCCACTAATAGAACCCTGTGTCGATATAATGCGACTCATAGGTCTCAAATAGGGATTTGTCTGCGTGAAATGTCCCATTTTTTCTATTGGTGGAATATTTGACGCACTGGTGGTATGATGACAGAATTGTAGAATATTGATGCAACCAAGGCCTCCCTAGTATGATATTGAAGGATGTACTTTTCCATACTACTAGGAAGTCAAAATGAAACATGATGTCTACAAGATAAGTTTTAAGATTGATTCATACCAATGAAATCTACTTGCTTTTTTCATGCCCGAATAGAGTTGTGGTGCAGGGTGTCAAGTTTTCTTCATCATAGCCCAACCAAAGAAGTGTTCACAATGGGAGGAGATTTAATCTAGAGACATTGTCAATAAAGATCCCCCGGAAATCAATTATATTTATCATCCCGGACATATATAAAGGGTTGATGCTTCCTTTCATGATGTAATCTTCGTCCATATCTGTGAAGGAGATGAAAACATGACATCCTTTCGGGTTGTTCTATATCTGATAGAATTAAGATGCTACTACTTAGGTCTCGAACGCCTAGGGACAAAGGAAGGCATCGATTAGAGCCTCCCTAAGATCTAGGGATATGCTTAATGCATCCTTGATTGACATCTTTTTGGGTACTGAAGCCAGCTGCTTTAGAATATCATATTTCTTCTCTAAAGGTCAGTGGTTCCTGTATCAGGGTTGCACTTTCATAGACATTTTAGGGGTTTTTTCTTTGGAAATCGATGGTTCAGCCTCTATGACCAGGGAAGGTTGTGATGTGGTCCTTTATTGGGTTTTCCAAATTGGTCCAACAGTATTCCTTGGGAGATTCAATATTTGTTCTTATCATGATGAGTATTCCAAGATAAATGGGTTTGTATTTATTCTGACGGGGGTGAAGGAGAACTCCGGTTCTTTTTGTGTCTGTCAGAGGGCCCTTCAATGAGTTTCTACAATGATAATGGTTTGAGTTATGGCGTGGATGGGAATTTGACACCTTCCATGATCATTCCTTCTAGGAAACAACTAGACTCTATGGCCTCCTCCTCTGACTCTCTAATTGGTATGGGTAATTTGGGTTCATTTCCATAGTCTCCATCCAAGAATTGGTCCATCAGGTGAATGAAATTAATGGTGCCGAAGATCTGTTCTTGATCTGAGACTGTTTCTGTATGACTGTCTACTTTTTTTGGTGTCATTTGCAAGGGTGGTGCCCATTGTACCATTTTTCGGAGTGGTGCTCATTGTACTATTTGGAACGATGGTTCCCATTGCACATTTTGAAAGGTGGTTCCCATTGTACCAAGTTAGTTGGTATGAATTCCAAAAGTGTCAACATGACTTCAGGTTTGGTGTCATCCCATATTCTTGCTCCTACTTTATGTCATTCGGGCCTTTAATGGACCATGGGGATGATGAGGATATCTATGTTGTATTATGTGATTTTGGGGGAATGTAAGGTTATATCAACTGCGCCTAGAGGATTACATGGACTCAGTTTAATGTATTCTAGGTCATCCAATGGTCAACTTTTTGTTCCTTATTAGAGTCTGTTTCCATTCTTCATCCTCTGCTGAGTCTGAGAAGGAAACATACACCACCAGTGCTTGCGGTGGGTCCAAATTGACATTCATGGAATCCAACATCTTTTGGAAGAGATCCTTGAAAACAAATCATTTCTAGATGGTGTGTCCAAGAATCTTATGATGAGGAAAATAATTTGGATGGTCATCAAGACCCACTTCACCGGCTTGCTTTGGCTTTAGTAGCCATACAAATTTGTAATTCATTGTGGCTTTTAAATAGCAGCAGACTTGGTCATATTAGCATGAGTATAATTTATTTCTTCATTCCTCGAACAGATTTCTTTTAGCACCCCTCCGCTCAACTTTCCAAGGTGGGGGTGGTTGTGGGGGTACATGGGGTCTTCCATGGTTTCGTGGGGGCTTCACAAATGGAACTAGTTCCGGTAGTGCCTTAAGCATGACAGAAGTCACTTCAGCTTTCCCTGATCTTTTTCGTGGGGTTGATGAGGCCACTCAGGACTTGACGTTGGTATTTTTTAAAGAGACCTATATTTTTTGTGAACTGGAAGAGAAGTCTCGGAACCCACTAGTGTACTTCCGTAGGATGAATTGTGTCCATAGTACATCACAGAGGTTATCAATTCATATATAGGGAATATCATCATGGGGGAGCTATCGGTTCAGGGAATAAGTTAGGACTTTCCATATGTCAATGAATTATGAGACTCATTAATTCTCACACTGCTTTCGATTCATGAGGTAATTTATCATTGTCTTAGGTAGTGCTGAATTGAACTAGAAGAAATAATTTCACCGGAGTTCCTCCTCGCATGTGATTGAATTGGATGGAAATATAGTATTCCATATGAAGGTCGAGCCCTGAAGGGATTGTATGAAGCAACTAAGTTTTACTGCATATTTCTACCCCAAAGTGACCATCACAGGGTTACAATAAAATCCGTAGGGAATTAAATTTTGTTTCGGGGCCCCGGATCTGTTGAATACTAGGAATACGAGGTTTCTGAGATTTGGTGGTGGTGGAACATTACTAATCAAATTAGGGTAGGGTTTGCACTCTGGTTGTATCAGAGTGCCCCAGCCCTCCATAAATTCTATTCGAGCTGTTAGTTGTTCAAATGTGTACAAGAACCATTAATGAAAAGCCTTTTAGGAATGAGATTGGGCTGGTGCGGTAGTTACCAAAACTGGGCGTGTCAGTGTTGCTGGAATTTGGGGTTGATACCCAGCTATAGGAATCATTTGTTGGTTTACCTGAATAAATTCTGGCCAGCCTCCCTGTGGGGGAAATTCTTGATATCCTTCCAGGGTTAGGTTTAAGAAGGTTTCTAGTCCCGGTGCCAGATTGGACAAGCATCTGGGAATAGCTTCATTCATTGTGATCAGTACCTATGGAAAAAGGAAACCTCTTCTAGGAACCCCTACAGACATTTTATATGGGAACACATTTGGCAAAGTAGCTCCATCAACATAGCTCAGAGTTAATTCACCCAAGCTCTTTTATTTCATCATCCTGATTGGATAACCTTTCATCAGGAGTGAGGGAAAAATTATCATGGGGATGAGGAGGTGGTTCATAGACAACCTTGGATTTATTCTTCTCATTTTTCGGTTTTTGTGAGGGATTTAGCGTCACATTAACTATGTGGGTGACCAAATTTAGCATTCCACTCTAGTTCCGAGTATGAACACCATCATACTCAGTGTGTGATGCCTCTCAGAGGGAGCCATCTTCCTTTCAGTCCTCTCCCTCTCTGTTATTTCCTGTGAGATCTATGGGTTTTACATTTACAACATTCACTAAGGAATGTAGCTTTGGGGATGGTGTACTTGTTGTTCAATGGTAGGAAGTCTTTATATGTACTTTATTGGATTTTCTCCTTCCATTATATGGTATTCATTGGGTTTATTGGCGAAAATTGACCCAAAGGGAGCCCTGCTATGACCTCTAACCATGCCATTGTCTCGAAGGGTGTCAACCATTATAAGGGGTGGAATGGGTGACTCCTATATCCATCATTCTTCCTAGTCATGAGAAGATAGACATACACTATGGAGAGACTTGAGGTAAAAATTCCCCTAGCACTGCTGGCAGGGGTTGTTCCCATTCATCCATTGATGATCTATGGAATGTATTGGTTAGTAATATGGGGGAAATTTGATTTAAAATATTCCACAACCCTGTGGGATGGTGTTGTTCCTACATCGTGGTGATAGCCGCCACTATTAGTTCCTTTTCAATTTCACGTACTTCAGCATGGGTATGAGCGGAGTATGTCATTGGTTTTTTATGGAGTTTATAATCTTTTGAAGACATGATCACTAATTTATGGTTGGATTCCCTTAGGCAGGAGGCCTGCTGGATGTTTTGGATGCCTGATGCAGAAGCTTTTTTATGGATTGATCTCTTCGATCCTAACACTTTTCAGACTTACTCAAGGATGGTTTTTGATGTGTATCCCATCTTTCCTAAGTGGGGGTTTTACTTGATTACTACTTTTTGGTGATGAAATTTCCAGATGTCATTCCCAATGGGGGATTCTAGATGGGATGAGGGTTGAGTGTAGAGCTCCATGTTCTCCCCATCTATGAATGTGAACTCCAGTCAGGGCGTTGCCAATGATGTGACACAATTTATGGAGTGCATGGATGCAAGCCAGTTCAAGGTTTTTTTTCACCTTTCTGATTGTGGATTCTATGCATATGGGAGGGCTTCCATGTCGATTATACAATGAAGCTCCCCCATCATGTTTATGTGGTCTGCATACCATTCATAGTGTAGAAATTTTTCTTTCAGCTGACAAAGAGTTTTCCATATATTGGGAAGAATTTCATGTATACATTTCCTAGATGTCTCTCCTAGAATGTCAAAAATGAGAAGTGGTTGTATAAAAATACATTACTGGTATATTATCCTTAGATAGTTGTTTTCTCACAAGTAAAATATCGTGTTTTTGCTCTTCCGGAAGCTACTATACTTGATATTCCTAGCTCGACTGCTTCTTAATAATTTCATTCCAGGAAACCGGCTGGTGGGAGCCACATTGGTATGCGAACAATGTGGGAGTGGCTCAGAAGATGAGGATGGACTCAGGCCATCCTCTAGTTGAGAAATTATATCACTCGTTCTAGATGAAGTAACAAATATTTATGACTCCATATCTTTGAGAGTCCTAGTATAGGATGGATTTCCTGAATTTTTTCCTGTAAGGGGAGAACATTATTGCCAGTATGACTTTTGGTTTTGGGGAGGACCTTTGCAATTGGTGCTGCATTAGCGAG
The DNA here is from genome assembly GCA_963277665.1 of Viscum album. NCBI lineage: Eukaryota > Viridiplantae > Streptophyta > Magnoliopsida > Santalales > Viscaceae > Viscum > Viscum album. The sequence continues at coordinate 454,605,021 of OY728142.1, forward strand.
GGATACTATTTCAACCCGATGCTAGACCACGGGAAACGAATTTATAGCCTATACCCTAGGGAGGACCTTCAAGGAAGGATCCATTAAGGGGAGGACCTTCTTGTTGCCTGATGTCACTAGGGGAGGACCTTTTAGGTGACTTCTATGATGGAGAGGACTACTATCACAAATTGATATCTGGCCGTAGGGAAAATTTTTATAGTGCACATCTTAGAGAGGTCCTTAAAGATGTACTGCAAGGAGGGATAACCATATAGGTTCTTGATGTTACTATGGGGAGGGCCTTCACAACAACTTCAATTGCAGGGAGGGCATTCACAATGACTTTCATCATGGTGAGGACTACCATCATGAAGTGATGTCCAACTACAGGGAGAATAATATTTGTAGAGTATACCCTGAGGTGGTCCATCAGGGTCTACGACATCATAGGGAGGACCTTATTGCAGTCTGATAGTCAGGTTGAGGGGAGGGATACCCCGACACACATTAGGAGATAGGATCTCATGATCGATCATTCCTAGCCCACAGAGTGAGCCCCTATGGGTGCTCTGGGGAGGATATTCAGATCCACTGGTAGTAATATTGTGAGGAGGGACTTCGCAAATGATACATCCACTTACATAATTTGGTAATGGATAGACATGGTCTTGAGACTTTATTGATATATATTTGAGGGCATCATGAACTCTCGCTTCCATCAAAGCAGGATCATGTATGTACTCTTCATTTTTGGTTTCCATTGGAACATTTCCTGTTTTAGTGCTCTATTTTGGGAAAAAAGAGTTGTCTTCTGTTGGTAACGACCTTCATAAATGGTTCCCTATGTTTTTTAGTCTTGTTATGTCACTAGTATATGCTAACAAACAGCTTAAATTTTGGCAGAGATATATGCCTTCCCTAGAGTGGCCACCATGTTTTTACCGGCACCCCCAGTTGGAATGTGTATTTGTTCCTAATATGTTTGTCGATGTATCACATGATATTTTTTTAGCACTCTTGAAATGATTTAGGGACGCATAACTGCTCATGAGTGACTAACTCATTTTGTGAGTGAATCATTTGGTGTGAGTAAACTGGGTCATGGGCCTGATTTCTTTCCTTTTATGCTAAATCAATGATATCTTGGCATGTTTGAAGTATATGGTCTTGAATCAAAATTTGATCTTCCATATTTTTGAGGATGTGCTGAGATATATCTATGGTTGGGATGTGTATGAAGGCCTGTATCAATATCAATGTTGGATTTTGTGTCTACTCCAGTACCCCATGGGTTTTTTGTATATATTGGTAGTTCTCCTGTGTCAGGATAGAAGAACGAATCTTCCACCGGTTGTCTTCTCTATTTCCACCATATTTGACTTGTGGGATTCGCATTCATGAGTGGAAATTTCCATCTTCTTTCATACCACTATATTTTCTCAAAGTCTTTGTATGCATCTGTAATAATTTGAATCTCGTCGCCTTTACTTTCTACCTAATTTGGATGGTGGGATTGATATGCATCGGTAGGTATTTGTGCCTTCATGTAGCTGGTTTCTGCCCCATTTGGATTATGAGCCTGATATACATTAATAGGTATTTGTTCCCAAGTGTAGCTGGTTGTCACCCTATTTGGATACCAGGCTTGAAATGCATTAATAGGTATTTGGGTCCACGTGTAGCTAGTTGTTTCATAATTTGGATTTAAGGCTTGTTACGCATCGACAGATATTTGCATGTGCCTGTAGTTTTCCGCTATGTTTGCACATCGGGACTAGAGAGCATTATCAGAAACATGCATGTTCTCGAATAGTGCCACCCTATTTATATGGTGGGCATGATTAGAGGGGGAAGAGTCGTATGCCTCCCCATTTAATGCCACCAATTTAGTATGAAAGATTCGCTCCTTAGGAACTAGGGTGATAACATGTTCTTGAATATATATTTTTCACCCTAGGCAAGCATCCCAAGGGGCCCGCATCTCCTGGAATTTTGTAAGTTCCCTTGGTATAAGGTCCTCCTCAGCAAGAGGAGGTCTGGTCATCCGTGTTAGTGGCGATGCTCTTTGGAAGGGGCCCGTGAGTAATACCCTTGCCCAGTTGAGATGAATTTTTCATCATTGACTTTATCTGTCTATATAAGGTAAGGGAGGTACTTGTTGTCATGTTCTACGGATCATATCCTGAAATTGATTGAGACGACCACCAGAGACACCTTGTTTTGGGGTGTTGGTTATAGCTGGGGAGACTTCAAGAGAATCTTTGTAGACTATAGGTCTTCTATCATGGCCTCCACCATGGGGAGAGGACCATTTAGGTTCCACTCTTTGATCTACCTGTTGGATACCCAGTGTTGATGTTGCTGGGTAAGAAAGGGTCATGCTTTTTGTTGGGGCCCTGACCACTAGTGGGATCCCTGATGCGTATGTCTGTATTGGTCATTGGAATGTCATTGGATTGATGGTTTCTTTGACAAAACCTGCAACATACATATATGAAATACAGACCAAAAAACCCTATGAAAGTAGAATTCTTTTATTTATATGCATATTTGGTGATTTAACTTGGCCCCCATCCCCTATTTTTTTTGGGTGAAGGGGAATGAGTGGGGTAAGACCTCCACATTGGTTAAGGATTCACGTCGGGTTCATCATTTTTGTTCCACCTCTGAGATGGTTCATTTCAGCGCATATAGGGGTGATCAAAATTGCCCAACATGAAATATAATTTTATCTATTATCTTTTGGGTAGAACCACCACCTTGGTTAAGGATTCACATTAGGTTCACAATTTGTGTTACAACTCTGAGGTGGTGTATTTCAGTGCATAAATGGGTGAAAAAAATGGTCGGACATGAAATATCCTATTGTATATTATCATTGGGGTAGAACCGCCACCTTGGTTAAGGATTCAACTCAGGTTCAACATTTTTGTTTTGCCTCTGAGGTGGTGCATTCTAGGTGACGAGAAAATTTTCTGATGATTCATTATTTCATAAAGATAGGTCCCTATCAAATTAATCATTTCTTTTGTTTCGACCCATTCTGCATCATTATACTTTAAGGAGGGTTGAATTAACCCCACGAGTATTGGTCAATTTATCCCTTCAGTACTATGAAGGATATTCCACAGTCAGATGGTCCCAGCGAGCAATTTCATGCGGCCAGGAAGTCATGAAATTGGTCATCCTCAAATATAAATTTCTTGGATAGTCTCCAATTGGTTTATTCATGGAGCCATAAATAACCAAGGACCCTAGTCTCGATGATTCATGGATGTTCATTCCAAAGGAAGGTGCTTATTGGATAATGATTAGGACAACAAAACTTAAGGACTCCATTGGTCGAGAGGATGGGAAGTTGGGCTTGCCGCACCCTTTTTGGAGGAAGGGGGGACTATTACCTGTTTCAAGACTCTCTTCTTGATTTAAGTCATGTTATGTTCATGAATCCTTAGTTCCTTCCCGATGAGTGAGTCCATGGGCTACCCCTGGCTTGCTGGATCATCATAAGCACATATGGATTTTATGCTTCCGAGGTGATGCTGACTTGTGACGTACAATAAGGATCTATAGAGTTTATCTTCATCTAGGGGGAAGAAAGTTGACTTTATGTTTGGATTGAAATCATACTATGGGTTTCCAATGTATTCCCATGATAGGAATTAGAACCCACGTAGTTCACATTGGCAGGTGCTTATGCATGGACGCTTTCCATTTGGGGGGTACATTATGGGTGAACCATTTTGGATGGGAACACTTTTGAGCTTGGGACTTCAAGTAGGAATCCTACGTATCTTGGTTTGATCATGAATCTGAGTTTACATAGTTTATAATGCCTTTGTATTATGCATAGAATCTTCCCATATGAGAGGACATGATTGGGTGAACCCTTTGGGATAGGAACCCTTTTGAGATTGTTCCTTCGAATATGCATCCTATGTATCCTGGTATTATCTATAATTAGAGTTCTTGTAGTTTAAAATTACCAGGGATTACATATATAAGCTTCCCATTTTAGAGGAAATGATTGGTTAAACCCATCTGGATGTTCACCCTTTTGAGCTCGGGCTTTTGGATTGATCTGGAATCAGAGTTCTAGTGGTTCATAATTTCTAGGGCTTATTCCCAGAAGCCTCCAATTTTAGAGGAATTTTTTGGGTGAAATATATTATATGGGAGCCCTTTTGATCTTAGGCACTTCAGTAGTTGTCCTAAATATCTATGTTTGATCAATAATCAGAGTTCTTATAGTTCAGAATTGTTGGGGGTTATGCATAAAAGTAGCCCATTTGAGAGGACATGAATGGGTGAACCGTTTTTTATGGGCACCCTTTCCAGCTTGGGCCTTAGAGTAGCCATCCTATGTATCATGTATTGATCAGTAATCAGAGTTATTGTAGTTCATAATTGTTGGGGATTATGCATAGAAGCTTCCCATTTAAGAGGACATGATTTGGTGAACCCTTTTGGATGATCATCCTTTGGAGATAAGGGCTTTAAGTAGGCATCCTTTGTATCCTAGTTTCATCAGGAATCAAAGTTCTTGTAGTTCAGAATTGTTTAGATGTTGTATTCGTCAAAAAATTCTAAGCCCACCTGAGTCATTCTAGGTGTGAGAAATAATAGGATGTGAGAGATCCAACCAACCACATGCTTCTTCTCCAACTGGTGGGAAAGGGCGAGCCTACGACTGATGAGGTTGGGGCGATAGTAGGAAAGGGTGTGAAGTCATGAGAATTTCTATGTAAAATGACATTAAAGGTCAAGCGACTCAGCCTCAGATGATTGGGAGCTTACCTTAGTTGATGTACCCCGGAACACATTATGGGAAGGGGAGGAGTTTCTTCCATGTCGAAGGGGGGAATGAACAAAATTCCATTGACTGATCACTATTCGTTATTGAATGAAGAAAAAGATGATCACCCGTAATCCCTAGAACATGGAGGTTGACATTAGCATCCCCAGGTTGGAATCTGAGTTACCATGGGAATGTATACCCCCAAACATTCCTGATGTAAAGACCTGTAAAATTCAAGGAAATTTTTTTCTTAATTTTCTTTGGGATTTTACAAGAATGCAGTTTCTGACGGCACTTGATTCTGAGGCCCGGTGTGCCCAGAATTTCTATCCGAAGTTTAGCTCGGGTACGTTCAGTGAACGAATGAGCAGGAATTTCTAACTTTTGAACCGGTGCTCGCAATCGAATTCCAAGGGCACTGATGGATTCACAGCACCAGTAATTTCTTAGGAACACCTTTTTCGGAGTTGCGTTTACATGAGAGAAGTTGTTAATTTATGTGGTAGGTAAAATAAAAATTATGCAGCAATTTTTATTTTTTACTTTAAGTGGTTTAATATTTGTGTGGAAGCTGGGGAAAACCACCCAACTTCCATTTGTAGGTTATGAAGGTGGTGGGGCCCACACGAACCCTACCCCTTAACCTTCCCTAACCTCCCATAACCCTTCAGAAATTATGACAACTTGTGTAATTTAATTTTGTGGTGTAATTCAACCTTTGAATTTCAAACCTTATGATGTCTTAATAAAATAAGTTAGTGTTATATTTTATTTTTGGTTGGAGTCTTTTTGCCCTGGGAGCTTTGGGAGAAAAATCTAAGGGAGTCTTCAGTTTCTTCATCCTCTTGGTCGAAGAACACGAAGAACGCGAAGAACGCGAAGAATGCCAGATTCCTCGGAGCTCGACGTCTCCTTCACGACGTCTCCTTCCGCGACGCCTCTTCCCGCGATGGATATTCTGCGACGAATCGCCGTTCGACGAACCTCCGTTCAAGCTACACTCAAAGTAGGGGTTATTTTATTTATTTTGTTCGTGATTAATACTTTGACGTTCTTCATGGAATATGACCAATTGCTATCGAATAACGAGAGGGGGACGAACCACACAAAAACGGCCGACCCTCCTCCATTATCCATGTTGTTTTCTATTGTGGATTGAAACAGGAATGGCGCGGTGCCGTCGCACCGCGCGGAATCGTGTGGCAAGGAATGCGCGGCGCCATCGCGCCGCATCGTGAAATCGAACAAGGACGCAATGCCGTCATGCCACGTCGGAGAAACCCGATGACACCGCGGCTGGTGCAGGGCCGCGGTGGAGAGGCGCGACGCCGTCCCACCATGCCGGACGAACCAAGGCCACGACCGGTTCCGGGCCGCGGCGGAGCAGGGTGACCGACGGCCGGTTCCGGGCCGCTGGTGTCAGAGCAGGGGGGACCGGCCATCGCTGGTACCATGGAAGTGGAAGCCGGCCGGCCAAGCGGGCCGGCCAGACAAGGGAAGGCCGGGGGTTTCGAACCCCCGACGGCCAGCTGAGCGGCCCCCATTAATGGGGGCCACGGTTACCCAAATCCATTGGGGTAGGCGCCCCCTGTCAACGGCTCGGCCGTTTGGCCGAGCGCGCCAGGCCGGGCCCCGCCCAAGCGGGCCGGACTCGGACCTGGGTTGGGTCGACCCGGTTCGGGCCGACCCTGGGGGTATCGGGCTGGGTCAGACCAGGCCCGAACCCCTTAATACTGAATCTCTTCCGGTCGGACACCCATAACTTGTGCTACAGGCCTCCGATCGACGCACCGTTAGTGGTGATGCGATCCTTGGATCGAGATGGTCGTTTAGGTATATTGAAATCAAGGTTTAGGAATACTTTGAATTCAGCCGAGTTGGTTCGTACACGAAACCAACAGGGCCCTCAGAGCGGAAACACTCATATCTTGAGCTCCAGGCATTCGATTGATGTGTCGTCGACTTTGTTGGGTTCCACTTAGTGAGGCAGATCTTCTGGCTTACTCTGCCCGAGGTTTGGACGCAGGTGGAGTATGTTCGGGTTGGTTTTGACTTAAAAACCAACCGGGCCCCTTAGACGAAAAAGCCAATAACTTCCAGACCGGGTGTCCGATTGATGCACCGTCTATGACGCTAAGTTCCTATTGACGATACAGAACTTTTGGATACATCAACTCTGGACATTGTGTCAATTGATGTATCAGCCTCTCGGCTTGTGGAGCGGATCCTCTCGAACGAGCTTTCTGTGTGCGGGAACCCTAGAGGTGGCAGCGTTTGCGAATGTGACGACGATGACTGTACAGAGATCCTCAGTGGATTCGACGGCGACGACTATAGCACTCAGCGATCCTATGTGGATCAGTGCTACCGATCCTGTGTGGGTTCGATCCTGTGTGGGTCAGTGCTCTGCGGTTCTGTGTGAGCCAACACCTACAGATCCTGTGTGGGTCTGATCCTGTGTGGGTCTTTGCGGGGGTTAGTTACCTATCGATCATTTGTGGGTCAGATCCTTTGTGGGTCATTGCGGGGGTTAGTACCTATCAATCCTTTGTGGGTCCGACGGCTTAGATGAATCAGTGGCAATATCTGATCATCTATATCGTCATACGAAGAAGTATACCTGTGTGAGATGAATCCTGTTTCCTATTTTATGTGGATTGTGTTTGTGCTATACTGTGTGGATTTACGTTTTTCTTTCATGTGTGGACTGGGTTGTACTTGGACTCAGATGTTGGAGCCGAACGAGAATTGATGACTTAGGTATATGTATGGGAATATACCTAAGCAGTGTCGGACGTTACTTCGTGATTTCATCTTTCCTTTGTGGATAATACTTTGTGGATTTTGGGAGACCTTCGGGGGTCTCGCGGTCCCTACTGAGTAGCTTATACTCACTCCTTCATGGGCTATGCCTGCACTATGTTGTGTTGGTTGAAGATGACGGACAACGCTGATCGTGGTTGAGGCTTTCGGAGCAGGACGTTACCTGGAGGTGGACCACTGGGCGAGACGTACTCGGAGCAGTCGGCTGGACCCGAGGAGCAGAGGAGGCTATCTGTACCCACCCTTCAGGTGGGATTTCCAGTGGAAAACTCGACGTTGCGGCTTTACTTTTCAGTTGCTGTTTTCCCTTTCCAGTTGTATTTTACTTTTAGTTTGGGTTTGTATACTGGCCCACTTACTTTTCTGCACTTACTGTTGTACCCAGTTTTTACTTAGTGTTTACTTCTACTGCTAGCTAGCTCTGTGGTGTTTGTTTACTTTACAAAGGCAATGCCTTCCCTTTTTACCGGGATTTACGCCTTGGTGCTAGTCGCCAGCCCCTGGCCTATAGAAGGCGGGCTTGGGGTAGTGACAACACGGGCCTCGAGGACGGGTTGTGAAAAATTGGTATCAAAGGGGTTCAGTTCTACGGCAGAACTTTGGACTCTGATCTTTTTCTATGTGAAGAAATATTGTTATGCGTATTGAGTGTGGTTAACAGTTCAGGGAGTCCAGTGTTTGTGCGGCAGCTGATGTATCCGTACACTAGGACCCCGACTTCTGATTTATGACTTAATGCACGAAAAAATTGATTGCATGTGTGTTTCAAGTTTTCTTTGTGATTAGTTTGTGTCAGCTCACCAGGTATACTGTTCTGACCGTGGATCACATGTTTCCTTTTCAGGAGGGCCCCATGACGACAACCAGCTAGGGTTCCGAGAGTTGAGCGTGACGACAGCCCACCGAGCGACGAGGCCTCGGTGCAGGGCCCTTTGACAGTAGAGGCACCAGCAGTACCTCTATCCGTCGAGCCCCCGATGCTTCCAACCCCAGCCGCTGACGATGCACGTCGCCTTAGTGCACTACATGAGTTCCAGCACCAGCGACCGCCCCAGTTCCGCGGGGAGACAGACACCCAGGCAGCCGAGGACTGGCTGGAGGCAGTGGTTTGGGTTTTCAAGTTAGTGAGGACACCAGCAGACCTCATGGTGATCCTCGTAGCGAGCCTACTGCACGCATCAGTAGGCAGATGGTGGAGCTTGATGCTCCAGGTGAACGATGATGCATCTCTCATATGGATGGACTTTGAGAGCCTCTTCCACTCGGAGTTCATCCCAGCCACCGTCCGTGCAGTGCACATCCAGGAGCTTCTTCAACTCCGGCAGGGCAGCTTGACGGTCGCCCAGTACTTGGCGAGATTTACTGATCTCTCGTGCTACTTGACAGACATGGTACGAGACCCATTCTTCCGGGCCCGGACCTTTGAGCATGGATTGAGGCACGAGATCAGAGCATCGCTGATCTCCCTCAGCATTTCGACTCAGGAAGGAGTACTGGACCGAGCCCTTCTGATCGAGATCTTCCTTGCTGAGCCTACATCAGCAGCGAGACCTGCCGCAGGGCGGCACATAGCAGAGTCTTCTGCAGCAGGCAGTCGACGGATAACTCATGGGTCTAGGAAGACTAGAACCTCAGGCAGACGACCTCAGGACACTGGCTCAGTAGTGCGAGGCACACATCGCAGAGCCAGTCTTTTGAGAGGCAGGAAGTGCTACTCATGCGGCGGGCAGGGCCACATGGCTCGTGACTGCCCGACCCACCGTGCCGAGGAGCAGCAGACGGTTGAGGGGCCACCTAGGTAGAGGCAAAGGGTCGACTGTGGCGGTCCGCAGGGAGAAGGTGGACGAGGCAGAGGAGCTGACCGAGCAGCAGGTGGTGGGCGACGCTTTGAGGCTCTACCACCACCACCACCAGGAGGTCCACCCCGACCACAGGGAGCTGGAGGGCAGAGACAGGCATAGCTCCAGGCAGCGAAGGCCTACGACCACGACGCGCTCGAGATGATTCGAGGTACTATATGTGTCTATTCCACCCTTTCTGCGGTTCTTATAGATGCAAGAGCGAGTCATTATTTCATATTCACTACCCTTTTTCGGAGCTCAGAGATTCCGACAGAGCCGTTGGCTCGATCCTTACGGCTAGAGAGTCCTACGGGAGCAGACTCGATGATTACGCACTGGTGCCGGAAGAGTGAGATTACTCTAGGAGGCGAGAGCTTCGGCTGGGATCTTCTTGTAGCGGCGTCGAGGCCTTACGACGTCATCTTGGGCATGGATTGGTTATCTACAGTCCATGCTCAGATTGACTATATTAGGCGCAAGGTGCGATGTGTACACACCGACTGGAGCAGGTTCACCTTCACTGACGAGAAGGGAGCCTTCGCAGCACAGGATGGGTACAGATAGCCTCCTCTGCTCCTCGAGTTTCATCCGACCCAGTGTTTCACCCCGAGCTTCCCCGATTTTGTTCGCCAAGAAGGCAGACGGGAGATTGCGACTTTGTGTCGACTATCGTCGCCTGAACCAGGTGACAGTGAGGAACAAGTATCCGCTAAAGAGGATTGATGACCTCTTCGATCAGCTCAAGGGATCATGGTGGTTCTCGAAGATAGACCTCAGGTCTGGCTATTATCAGCTCAGAGTTCGAGACGAGGACGTGCAGAAGACGAACTTCAGGTGCCGGTATAGCCACTATGAGTTCTTGGTTATGCGATTCAGCATAACCAATGCTCCAGCAGTGTTCATGTCCCTCATGAACAGGATCTTTCAGCCATACCTCAATCGATTTGTCATGGTCTTCATCGACGACATTTTGATTTACTCGACGACTGAGGAGGAGCACGCCTACCACTTGCGGGTTGTACTAGACACACTCCGAGAGAACCAGATTTATGGTAATCTTTCGAAGTGTCAGTTCCGGATACGTGTGGTCCACTTCTTGGGACACGTCATCTCTGAGGTGGGAGTTGTGGTGGATCCTGCGAAGATTGAGGGAGTGTTGGCTTGGGATCCACCCAGGAGTGTGACTGAGGTGCGAAGCTTCTTGGGTATAGCTGGATACTATCAGAGATTTGTGACAGACTTCTCCAAAGTTGTGGCACCACTCTCAGCTCTTACGAAGAAGGGGAAACCCTTTGTGTGGTCAGACAGATGTCAACAGAGCTTCCAGGAGATGAGACAGAGATTGACCAGCGCACCTGTCTTGAGTTTTCCTGAGGAGGGAGTAGGGTACGTAGTCTACTGCGATGCATCAGGGACCTGACTCGGATGTGTACTAATGTAGGATCAGGCGGTGATCACCTATGGATCACGTCAGTTGAGGCCGCATGAGCGGAACTACGCTACCCATGACCTGTAGTTAGCAGCAGTGGTCTTCGCCCTAAAGACATGGCGACACTACCTGATGGGCGATCACTTTACAGTCTTTTCTGACCATTATAGTCTCAGGAACATCTTCTCTCAGAAGGACCTGAATCTGAGACAGTGGTGATGGCTCGAGTTCCTCCAAGACTATGACTTTGGGATAGTCTATACTCCTGGGAAGGGGAACGTAGTAGCCGATTCTCTCAGTAGGAGGACGGGAATTCAACTATTTGAGGAGGCGATAAAGGAGATGGCCTCTTTGCAGATATCCTTTGTGGATAGAGATGGGGAAACCTTCCTTCAGTCTCTCACAGTCACTCCTCCACTACTGCAGCAGGTCAGAGAGGCACAACGTGGGGAAGCTGACTATGAGACGCGGCGTGCACAAATATCCTCAGGACATGCACCTGATGGTTTCTCCATTGGAATAGATCACAAAGTCCTTTTTAGAGGACATACCTTGGTACCAGTTTCTTTACAGAAGGAGGTGCTGAGAGAGTTTCACACTTCTCCTTTGGCGGTACATCCTGGAGTGGTGAAGATGTACCAGGATCTCAGACGACAACACTGGTGTCCAGGCATGATGAAGGCTGTGGCAGAGTTCTTTTCTTGATGCCTCACCTACCAGTAGGTGAAGGTAGAGCACTAGGTACCAGCAGGCTTGGTATAGCCCTTGGAGGTCCCAGAGTGGAAGTGGGACGGGATATCTATGGACTTCGGGACTGGACTTCCACGCACTTCTAGAGGTCACGACTCTATTTGGGTGATTGTCGACCAACTCACCAAGTCGGCTCACTTCTTACCCATCAGAGAGCAGGGCTCAGTGGAGAGCTTGTGACGTCTCTACGTTCAGGAGATTGTACGGCTTCACGGTGTGCCATCATCTATCGTCTCCGATTGAGATGCTCGCTTTACTTCCCGACTTTGGATGGGGTTGCAGGAGGCGTTCGGGACACAGCTACATCTGAGCACAGCCTTTCACCCTCAGACGGATGGTCAGACAGAGAGGACCATTCAGACTCTCGAGGACATGCTCCACACATGTGTTCTCGACTTTGGTCGTAGCTGGGAGGAACACCTACCCTTGGTGGAGTTTGCGTACAACAACAGCTACCACTCCACCATCGGGATGGCACCATACAAGGCGTTGTACGGCCGACCTTGCAGATCTTCTTTATGCTGGGCAGACCCTGGGGAGTCAAAACTTGTGGGACCGGAGATGGTCCAGGCCATGATAGAGAAGGTCCAGATCATCTAGGAGCGGATGAGGATAGCTCAGAGTCGGTAGAAGTCTTAAGCTGATAGGAGGCGGAGGCCACTGGAGTTCGAGGATGGCGACCATGTCTTCTTGCGTGTCTCACCTCGACGTGGATTTTGGAGATTTGACAGAGGTGGCATTTTTTCTCCACGCTTCATCGGACCGTTCCAGGTCCTCAGCAAGATTGGCGAGGTAGCTTATCGCCTGGCTCTACCACCTCAGTTGCACCGGGTGCACGACGTCTTCCACGTTTCACAGCTGAGGAGATATGTGCACGACCCGACGCATATCATTGACCATGGGGAGCTAGATGTTGATGATGGGGCGACTTTTGCGGAGGTTCCAGTGGAGATCGATGATCGACAGGAGCGGGTCCTACGTGGATGATCGATTCCTCTAGTGCGCATCAGATGGTAGAATGGGAACTTCCAGGAGAGCACTTGGGAGTGGGAGGCTCATATGCGTGCTCAGTACCCACTTTTGTTTTCCTAGCTTATGATGTATCTTTATGGGGACGTAAAGTCATGAGGTGGGAGTAATTAAAATACCCGTAAAATTCTAGGAATTTTTTTTTCTTAATTTTCATTAGGATTTTACAAGAACGCAGTTTCTGACGGCACTTGATTCCGAGGCCTGGTGTGCCCGGAATTTCTATCCGAAGTTTAGCTTGGGTACATTCAGTGAAAGAATGAGCGGGAATTTCTAACTTTTGAACCGGTTCTCGGAATCGAATTCTGAGGGCACCGATGGATTCGCAGTGCCGATAATTTCTTAGGAACACCTTTTCCGGAGTTGCGTTTACACGAGAGAAGTTGTTAATTTATGTGGAAGGTAAAATAAAAATTATGCATCAATTTTTATTTTTTACTTTAAGTGGTTTATGCTTTGGGTGGAAGTTGGGGAAAACCACCCAACTTCCATTTGTAGGTTATGAAGGTGGTGGGGCCCACACGAACCCTACCCCTTCACCTTCCCTAACCTCCCATAACCCTTCATAAATTATGACAACTTGTGTAATTTAATTTTGTGGTTTAATTCAAATTTTTAATTTCAAACCTTATGTAGTGTTAATAAAATAAGTTAGTGTATTATTTTATTTTTGGTTGGAGTAATGTTGCCTTGGGAGCTTTGGGAGAAAAAGATAAGGGTGTCTTGAGTTTCTTCATCCTCTTCGTCGAAGAACACGAAGAACGCGAAGAACGCCGGATTCCTTGGAGGTCGACGTCTCTTTCACGACGTCTCCTTCTACGACACCTCTTCCCGTGACAGATATTCCGCGATGAATCCTTGTTTGACAAACATCCATTCAAGCTTTGATCAAAGTAGGGGTTATTTTATTTATTTTGTTTGTGATTACTACTTTGATGTTCTTCGTGGAATATGAAAAATTGATTTCGATTAACGAGAGGGGGCCGGACCGCACAAACACGGCCGACCCTCCTCCATTATCCATGTTGGTTTCTATTGTGGATTGAAATGGGAATGGAGTGGTGCCATCGCACCGCGCAGAATCGTGCAACACGGAATGCGCGACGCCGTCACACCGCAGCATGAAATCGAACAAGGACGCGACACCGTCGCGCCGCGTCAGAGAAACCCGAAGACACTGTGGCCGGAGCGAGGCCGCGGCGGAGAGGCGCGGCGCCGTCACGCCGCGCCGGACAAACCAAGGCCATGGCCGGTTTCGGGACGCGACCGGTTCTAGGACGCGGCGGAGTAGGGTGACCGGCAGCCGGTTCCGGGCCACCGGTGTCGGAGCAGGGGGAACCGGCCGTCGCCGGTCCCGTGGGGGCAGAAGCCGGCCGGCCAAGCGGGTCGGCCGGACAAGGGAAGGCCGGGGGTTTCGAACCCCCGTCGGCCAGCTGAGCGGCCCCCATTAATGGGGACCACAGTTACAAAATCCAGGGGGCCGGTGCCCCCCCCCCCTTCAATGGCTTGGCCGTTTGTTTGAGCGCCTGGCCAGTGCGCCACGCTCCAGGCTGAGCAGGCCGCGCCGGGCCGCGCCCAAGCGGGCCGGACCCGGACCCAGTTCGGTTCGACCTGGTTCGGGCCAACCATGGGGGTATGGGGCCAAGTCGGATCGGGCCCGAACCCCTTAATACATAATCTCTTCCAGTCGGACGCCCATGACTTGTGCTACATGGCTCCGATCAACGCACCATTAGTTTCGATACGATCCTTGGATCGAGACGGCCGTTTCGGTATATCACAATCAAGGTTTCGGAATACTTTGGGTTCGGCCGAGTTGGTTCGAACACGAAACCAACCAGGCCCTTGGAGCAGAAATGCTCATATCTTGAGCTCCGGACGTCCGATTGACATGCCGTCGACATTGTTGGGTTCCTCTCAGTGAGACGGATCTTTTGTCTTGCTCCGCCCGAGGTTTGGAAGCAGGTGGAGTACGGTCAGGTTGGTTTTGACTTAAAAACCAACTGGGCCCCTCAGAGTAAAAAGCCAATAACTTCCAGATGGGCCGTCCGATTGACGCGCCGTCTGTGATGCTGAGTTCCTGTTGACGATACGAAACTTTTGGATACATTAACTCCGGACTTTCTGTCAGTTGATGTATCAGCCTCTCGGCTCGTTGAGCAGACCCTCCCGAATGAGCTTGCTGTGTGCGGGAACCCTAGAGCTGGCTGCATTTGCGAATGTGACGACGACGACTGTACAGAGATCCTCAGTGGATTCGACGGCGACGACTACAGCACTCAGTGATCCTATGTGGATCAGTGCTACCGATCCTGTGTGGGTCCGATCTTGTGTGGGTCAGCTCTCAACGGTTCTGTGTGAGCCAGTGCCTACAGATCCTATGTGGGTCCGATCCTGTGTGGGTCTTTGTGGGGGTTAGTTACCAATCGATCCTTTGTGGGTCATTGCGGGGGTTAGTACCTATCGATCCTTTGTGGGTCTGACGGCTTAGATGAATCAGTGGCAATATCTGATCATCTCTATCGTCATACGAAGATGTATGCCTGTGTGAGCTGAATCCTGTTTGCTCTCTTATGTGGATTGTGTTGTGCTATCCTGTGTGGATTTACGTTTTGCTTTCCTGTGTGGACTGGGTTGTACTTGGGCTCGGATGTTGGAGCTGAACAAGAATTGATGACTTAGGTATATGTGTGGGAATATACCTAAGCAGTGTTGGATGTTACTTCGTGATTGCATATTTTCTTTGTGGATTATCCATTTTGGATTTTGGGAGACTTTCGGGGGTCTCGGGGTCCCTACTGAGTAGCTTATACTCACCCCTGCACGGGTTATGCCCGCACTACGTTGTGTTGGTTGCAGACGATGGACAGCGCTAATCGTGGTTGAGGATTGCGGAGTAGGACGTTACCTGGAGGTGGACCACTAGGCGGGACATACTCGGAGTGGTCAGCTGGACCAGAGGAGCAGAGGAGGCTATCTGTACCCACCCTTCAGGTGGGATTTCCAATGGACAACTCGACGTTGCGGCTTTACTTTTCAGTTGCTGTTTTCCCTTTCCAGTTGTACTTTACTTTCAGTTTGGGTTTGTATACTGGCCCACTTACTTTTCCGCACTTACTGTTGTACCCAGTTTTTACTTAGTGTTTACTTCTACTACTAGCTTGCTCTGTGGTTTTTGTTTACTTTACAAAGGCAATGCCTTCCCTTTTTACTGGGATTTACGCCTTGGTGCTAGTCGCCAGCCCCTGGCCTATGGATGGCGGGCTTGGGGTAGTCACGACACGGGCCTCGAGGATGGGTCATGACACCTGAAGCCCAATCCATTGTAGGGATGGCCTTAGTAACTCCGCTTAACATGGGTGTGTAGCCACAAAGGGGAAAGCTGATACACCCAATGGTCTTATCATAGGGTTTTTTTGGCTTTGGAAGAGGTTTTGGTAGGATTCAGAGTTACTAGTTCATGGAGGGATTATAGAGGAATGAATGGCAATGGAGGGGTGCGATTAGAATAAGAGGAAAGAATACCAGAAAACACCCCATTTCGTGTACTGTTTTCTTATGCGGGATGGAGAAATACCCACACAATGTAGTGGTATGTGGGAAGAATGGTCATCCACATACCAATGTGGTATGTGGTCATTGGAATGGACCACCATGTACTATAGTGGTATACATTCCATCAAGCCGCTATGGGTTTCATCCGCGTATTGATTTAGTACACATTATTAGGTTAAATACACATATGGATACACTACATAGAACAATATATTGGACTAGTATCCAGGGGAATATCATTTGTAGGGATTTCATCCGTGAGAAATAAGTGGTTTACAGTCTCACCATTTAGGTTAAAAATTCTATTCTTATTATTTAGTTCCACCATTTTATTGTTCGTAGATAGCTATACCTGCATAGAGTGTGGTTTGTAATTCGAGCTTTTCTGATGACTCAAGAATGAAGCCAGAATCTTCCTTGTGTTCTTCCAACCTCTGGGTCCCATTAAAGCTTTTGTCATCCATTTTTTCTCAATTCCTTATGTGTTCATTCTATATAGAATCAGGGGAATTGTATTTATGGGAATACCACCCCATTTTTAGAGGCCTATTAAGAGATATCCTGACCCATGGAAGACTCAGTCAACTGGGGTTTGCAAAGTCTACGGTTCACGATTAGGGTTTGGGGAACCCTATTAGTTTACATCACCCACGAACCGTTAAGTACATGAGGTGGTATAAAGATGGGCTTTGGGATCATGAGTCCTTTGGCAACATAGTTCATGGTACACCATGTTTACTATCCTTCACTCTACAGGCCAACATCTCATAAATCATTCCGTGTACTGATGGTCTGTGATTGACGCGGTCCACAGACCCTTCCTGGTGATGGTATGCAGTCCATTTAAAATCATTGGAAAACATGATTTCCTTAATTTTTCTTTTGATATTTTAAACCAAAATTTTGACCATTCTTCTTGTTAGACATGTAGCAGTACATTCTTCCTTCTTCAAAGAGATTGTAGGAGTATTTTTTTCCATTGGAGGAATTTTCAGGACCCTATAGTGACTTAGATCTTTGGTTGAATTAATAGATGTGCCCTGTGTTAAGGGATGATGTGGATATAAATCAGGTTTTACAAGATGGCTGACCTAAGAGAAAACCTTGAAATTTGTTGTCTAGAGACATGGTGTTAGAGGCTAGTTAAGGAATTTGAAGGTGAGATTGGCATGAGTGTGGTTCAGAAGGAGTGAAACATAATTAATAGTAGAGTATTATGAGGAATAACTAAAGTTCGGTGGCCCAGTTATGAATTAGAAATTTTCTAATGCCATGGAATCTATTTCCAGTGGTCAAGAATGGGTGATGGGTGATGTTGTAATTGGTAGTCATGAATGAATGAGTTTATAACCATGATATTCAGTTTTATATAATAGGATGTGTAATGGGTTATGGTGATCATGATATCATTTCAATAGGGGTGATGAAAAGGATTTCCATGATGTGTAGAGTGGATAATTTTTGTCCAGTGTATGACCCACATGTTTGAATTGTCATGTGAGGATGGAATTGGTTACTGGCTGGTCAATGGGATTTTACAATCCATTTTATTAATAGAAATTAATATTTCTGGATTCCTAGGGGAATTCTTGGGACAAGTTCATGTTATTTCATAAAAATCAAAATGGACAGGGAGTAGTTCAATAAGGAAATGACATTGGATGTCAATTATGATATTCTATGACATTGTTTTGAACAATATATATGAACATTAGGACAAAGGTAATTAGGAGAAGGTTTGAGTGGTGTATTTGTGGTAGAAGAAATCCATTTCGATAATAGTCATATAGAGATGGTTTTGATTGATTTCTATCAGATATTTGGATACATTTAGTAAGTAACGTCATGATGACTGTAAATGTAATAAGGTGGGTTCATTCTAATGGTTTTTAAAATATTTTAAAGGAAAATATACTAAGTATATGTGGATCCTAGTCAATTTTAATATGACTATCTAGATCAGATTGAGGGATTTGAGCATCATCTTAATGTGTGGTTAGATTTTTAGATATTATAATCATGTCAGGGATGTTGTTAATATGCTTGGGGTGTTTCCATATAAAATTTTCATCGTGGGATTACTATGTTATAAAGTTTGGTTTCAAAAGAAACAACCTATTATGAGGTGTAACATTGGCCTAATGATTAATCAGTTAATGAAATTTTAATAGATTAGCTTATAAGGGATCATGTAAGTTCTATTTTTATGTTTCCAAAATGGTTTTGATCATTGGATCTATGTTTTATGGTGGGTTTCAAACCATATGTTTAATGTGTCACTTGGAAGTTGTTTTAGTAATTCGGAATAGAACATATATATTTGAGTTGGAATTCATTAAAGTAGTAGGGCATGTAGTTCTATCAGATGACCAAAAAGTCATATTAGTGATATAATTTTTTATGGTGGGGAGGTTGTAAGATATTTTTCTTTATGAGTTGGAATATTTTAGAAGAAATTCGAATTTTCAATTACCGGATAGGTCAAATCTAGATCAGATATTTGAAATGGAATTTTGATGGATATAATTCATCAAAGTGATGTTTTTAGACATTTAACGTGCCTCATAAATAGTTTAGTATGTTTCAAGAGAAACTTGGTGGTTTGGGAAACAATGATGATGTTTTGGAAATTTGAAACCAAGGGTGCAAGTTTGGTGCACTATTAGTAATAATCATGCGACATAGTTTGTTTTTGTAAATATGTTGGGAAAATATATGGGAGGAACATGGAAACTATGAGGATGTATATAATTAATTACATACATGAATCCAAATTGGAGCATGGCCTAATAAACCTATAATGTTCCAGTGCAAGGAGCTTGTTCCTCAGATAATTGAGGTACATAGTTGGCTCATAGTTTATACAACAATGTATCCAAACCATGAGGGCCATTAAAAAGAGGAAAATGACCCCTTTACCTATTGATATTTAACTGATAATCCACCGATTTTCTTTACTCTTCCTAACTCACGTGATCTACACATACTCTTTTACCATTTCTATTTTTTAAACCCCATAAAGGGTGTGTTGTTGATGGACATACATGGATATTTGAGCAATTTTTTTTTCTAGTAGTCTCTCTACCTATTCTCCTCCATTCATTTTAATTTTTCTCTCCCCAATTTTGGATTTGAATATTCATTCCATCAGAGCATGGTGGAATAAAATACCAGTGATGAATATTTTTCTCTACCTAGGATGAGGATGATTATAAGGTCCTATACACTTCACGGCATGCTGTTTCTGTTTGATTTTTATTGATAGAAAGTTTGAATAGGCAAGTTGACTTGTCATTTTGAAAAATTAATGACTAAAACAATTAGATATTATAAAATATTTGTATTTAGTGAGTATAATGTTCTTGAGTTGAGTTGTGAAATAAATAAAAATGAATAAAAAAATGTTTTATAGTTGTGAACATCACAAAAATCCTCATATACTCCTTAATATTCTTTACTCCTCAAGGAGACGGGTACCCACTAAAAATGTTATGTTCAATATTTTTAGAACCAATATTAATTACCATGACTTTATATGAACCTAGAGGAACAACAATCCTTGATACAAGAGAGCAATCTTGTCTATTTTACCTGAATTTTGATTTTGAGTCACAACCGTGACTTCATTTTAAGTGGGGGAATAACCATGAAAAATCAAGACCTGATTTTTATTAGGAAAATATTAAAACATACCTAACAAAATACTAATATAAAGACACCTATTACATGAATAAAAGAAATATAATAAAAATAACAGATTATTTTATTTTCAAAGAAGATTAAGATGGATGATCATTGATCACTTGGAAGGAAAAAATGTTGAAGATAAAGTCCTTATGTGTTCATAGCTAGAGTGTACAAGGCATTAAAGATCATTCATAATTTTCTTGAGATCATAATAACTTCTAATATGTATCACATGGAATATGAATGAATGATCTACATTCGTACATGTTTTATTCATTAAATGTATATCCTTGATTATTAAAAAAATATATAGTGCGTTCATATCTATATCTAATATCTACATGAAAATTATTAGTATATAATAATGAAATGAAATTACCATTACCATTGTTTTCTTAAAACTCAATTAAAAAATTTAGAATATAATATGGCTTCTATATTCATTCATGAAATATTTAAATAAAAACATTTATTATTGTAAGTAAAATAATTTTAATCAATTTAAAATTATGAAACTATTGAAATAAAAATATAGTCTTGTAGATTATATAGACTACAAAAAATGAAAAAAATAGAGCATGGCATAAACCTGAATCTGTATGAATGAAAGCTCATAAAATAATGTTACAATTATTTTTAACATACTCTAAAATTATATTTCAACATAAAATAATAGTACTTTTAATAGAGGAATTTATTTGACAATATCGATAGGAATAAAAAATGAATTTTGTAAGACATAAATGTTTAACTAATGGTGGATCATCACATACCACTAAAAACACTGAGTAGTGGCTCACGACCTACCACTGAAAATAGAGACTGTGGACTCATAAATAACTGTTGAAAATATCCAATTGTGGATTAACATAGTATAACATATCATTTCACTTACATACATAAAATATTTAGAACCAACAAAAATAAAAATAATTCCATGAAAAATAGAAATAAAAGGCTTTAGTACGAGCACTGAAAAATTTCTATTTTTGGATATCCAATGATGAATCATTACTCACCATTCTAAGTGTAAAATGGTGAATCATGACCTACTATTAGATGTATCCAATAGAAGGTCTTTGAAATTAATTTAAAAACTATAGAAATAAATATCAAATGATAATAAATAGATGGAATATAAAATAACATCAAACAATAAGAATAGCGAATTGAATAAGAAATATATTCCTATTCTCATAAAAAAACTTCAATAGTTATAATAAATTAATGACTTAGAAAAGGTGTTGATGTTTAGAAATAAAAAACATATAAAATAATCTACTAATAATTTAGATATTAAAACAAAACAAAATTTATTATCTATATCATTTTATTAATGAAAAAAGAGGAACTCTTTTAGGAAAATTTAAGAATATATTTCAATACATTTATAGTAGAATCACAAAACTTCAAGTTAGTAAATAATAGATTACTATTCATGTTCTACTATGAGTTATATGACCCACCATTGATTTCCAATGGTGAGTAAAAAGAATCATCATTGAAATATATTGGTGGCTCACTGACCCACTACAGGGGTCCCAATGGTGACTTGTGACTCACCCACTGTTGGAGTTTTCCAACAGTGACATGTTGATAAATTTAAAAGGGAAGGTCTAATATCTAGTGAAACATTTATAATAAGAAGAAGAAAATTAGAATCAAACTATTAATACTCGAACAAACATAATCATTTAAATTATGATACACCAAGAGAGTAGATGTGACCAAACAAGACAAAACAGAAAGCTAGAAGCACCTTTGATAGATTTGTTGGTGACACTATTAAGATCTCTAGTGAAATGGTGGTCAATGGTGGAGTCATAGAGGAATTAGAATGTTTAATGAAAAGAGTGGGTTTGTATTTTAAAATCATTACAATAGTTAAAAATAGAACAAATGGGAGAAGAAAATTAAATTGAACAAGGAGCGAGAGTATCCTTATTTTTAACTTGGATGACATTAAAATATTAAAATATTGTCCCACATTGTTTTAATGTGTCATTGAAAAAGAGGTTTAGCAATAAAGTTCCACTAAATCGTAGATTGAATTAACGCACAATGCAAAAACACATTTCATGACCTAGTGGGTGACCTAGCCCACCCATGCACATATTGGAATTATTTTGGGGGAATTAAACATGGGTCCACACAAAATATTCAGGAACTATGATGACCAAAAATTTCATCCACCTTGTGGGGATTCCTTAGGCATTCTTTAACACAAGATTGGTACTATGTGGTCCCATATGTGGTAGAGGGATTTACAGGGTTCCTCACTAAGGACGGAAGAAAATATTTTAGATAAAGAAAATTAATCAGAATAAAAAAATATAATAACATGAAGTACCATTATAAAATTTTAATAAATAAAATTATTAATACAATTACAAAACCATTATTAAAACTTTGTAATAAAATGCTATTAATTAAATAAAACAATTAATAATTTAAAAAAATTCAGAATATTATAAAAATTTGAATTTAATACAATTTTAATAGTGTAATATATCAAAACAAATAAATCTATAAATGTATTTTAAAATAACTAAAAATACTAATAAACTCCTTTTTTTTTGTAAATTACAAACCAAAAAATTTGTTAAATTTAAAACAAACCACCCATTTTTAATTTATTAAAATGTATATTAAAATTTATTATATAAAACACACACACTTTCTTAATCATAAAAAAAATCTTAAAGTAAAAATGTAGTATATTTCCATGATGTAAACATTAAAGTAAATTATTAAAAGAAAAAAAACTAAATATAGGGTAAGAGTTTAACAATACAATTGTAAAAAGTTTTATATACTAAGAGACTAATCATTGTGAACAATATTATCCGAACAAAACATTTGTAAAAAACAAAAAATATCATGTTTCTTGAATATTAAGTTAAAATATAAGAAAATTACCAAATGTTGTTATAATCAGTGAAAAAATAAATACGATTTCTTTAAATAGGTAAATAAAACTTAAATTAATCTAAAAGAAATGAAAATTTATTTATTTAAGGGGTTTAAAAACAAAATTCCCTTTTGTTTAAGCATACAAAATATTATATTTAATAAACATACAAAAAAATAAAGCTTTATTTTCAACATTATATCAATTTTTTAATAAATTTATTATTTAAATAAATTCTTAATTCCAAAAACATATCAACTAATAATTTTGAAAAACTAAATTATAAAGAAAAAGATGATATCTGAAGAAGTATAAAATATTTCCTTATATTAGTTTTTGAAATCAAATTTCAATGATAATAAAGAATATTAAGATCACAGAAGCCAAATTTTTAAACACTTATTTAAATCTTTATATAGATATATTTTATATCAATTTTGAAATTCATGCGTATTCCTTATTTAATAAATAAAAAGATAAATAATAAGATATTTGATATTTTGTATGCCAGTATGTAAAAATATATTTATTTAATTAGTATGCATTCTGGTTAATGAAAATAATAAATATCTAGGCATGGTGTCTAGATTATGTCCAATAGGATTTAAGTACCATTATTTTTGGAACCCACGCTTCTATAAATTTAGAAAAATCCATATAAGGTCATTAGTCCAACCCAAAAGTTTTATATCATTATATTCTAGGTGAATGTGAAAAAAATGTTATATAAAATTGTTTTGGTATTACCAAAATAGCTAGTGAATCTCATTTATAAATCAGTGGAATAATTTCTTTTTGATTCGACATTTAATGAAAGCTATAGTGGAAATAATTCATTTTAAAATTCTAAAAAAAATAGTATTATTTAATCATATAGTAATACTATTGTATCTAAAACCATTCTTATTGGTGTTTAGTTTCATTACAGACATCACATTATCATACTATAGTTTAACTTTTTCAAAAATATAGAAATATTCATAATGATTAAAAATAACATTATTCAGATCCATTTTCTTGTTTTGAATAGTTTCAAAATATGTATATACATTTTCATTAGATTGAGAAGTTGTTTTTCTTAGTTTTTATTTTCTTTCATTAATTTCATACACTAATTTTCAATTTTATTTAGATCATCCAAAGCTATGTTGAATCTCTTATCCTAGTCTTTATCATTTTAATCTATATATTATTTGTGGTTTTTATTTTCATATATCAATTTCAAAATCTTAGAATAACAATTCCTTTTATTTTATTCATTCAAGGAAACAATAATATTAATATTTTAACATTATATTTTTAGTTTATCATTTTATTTGACAAAATTCTTATATTTACATTTAAATTATATATATTTATTTCAATCATTTGGAAACTAACATTTCTAAATTCTTCATTATCTTTATGAAATTTTTTAAATATGGAATTCTTAGAATCAATATCACAATTAGAATTAGAACTTGTAAAATTTTCAATTTCGGGTATTTTATTATGATCAAAATTTTTAGGTGTTATAAAATATATTAAAGGGGAATAATTTACCTCACATTTAATATCCATTATGAAATGGTAAAATATTAAATTTTATGTTATAGAGTCACATCAGGATTTTGAGCTTTCTTATTTTCCTGTCCTCCAAACAGATCAATTTTTATTTCCTCATTTCTACTTTGTACTAATTTGAAATAATGATTTTGGGGAAATAATGTGTGAATTGGAATTTATATATTTAATTATAGAATTTAATATATAACACATAATTATGCGTACTTTAATTACCTTTCTTGTAATCTTTTCCATTCTTCTAGTAAAAATGTCTCTTTCCACCATTATTTTCCATAAATTTGAAAAGTTTCTTACTGTAGTAATCCATATAATTTTCTATTTCATAGAAGTCATGATAATATGAATTATTTTTATCTATTATATTATATTCAAGAGAAATAAATTTTCTCTTTGTATACCTCTCATCATCAACATTTTTCATCACTAACTCATACTATGATAGAGTGTCTATTATTTCGTCTAAAACATAATCCTTAAAATTATTACTCTCATTGATGGAAACATTCTTTTCATACCATATTTTTGTAATATATATCATTACTCATTACACTTTATTTTTTTCCTAGACTTCTCCAAGAGCACTCATACCTTTGGGGTCTAGCTATTTTTCATTTTGAAATCCCAAATTTGTTGTTTTTATATTATTAGTCCCATAAAGAGTAACATGATTTATCCATTATAGGTTATGGGATGTATCACAAGCTGATACATGGAAATAGAAAAATGTACTTGTAGAACAATAAAAAAATATTTTTAACTCTATAGTTAAAAACATTTTTTAACTTGTCATTATATACCATTTTATCCTGATAAATTTTAGGTAGCTCATATATATTTTCCATTATAATCTAGTGGCCCACACTTAGTTTTTTAATGTATGATTTCATTCTGTCTTTCCAAAATCCATAGTCACTCCCATCAAATATTGTGGGTTTTTGTGGATTCCATCCATCATTATAATTTATACATGCCTCATTAAAATAATTAATTAATTTTGATCCTTAGACTATTTATTTTTTAGAAAATAGTTAGCACAGAGTTTAACAAAATAAGAATAAAAAATAAAAGTTTATTAGAGACATGGTTTTGATATCAATTGTTTCATTTTAGATTAAATAAAATAAGGACAAACATATTAGAGACATAAATCTAATAATAATTGTTTGATATCCGAACCAGAGTGCTATTTTCTTATCTCTGAAGACAAATTGGATCATTAATAATGAAAATCATGACTATAGGGGTTGAATGGTAGTTTTTATAAATTAATGAAAAAAAATAATTGTAGATTATACATTATTAATATGTATTGAGTTAAGTGTTATTGAATTGAGTTACAACAGAAATAAAAATGGAAGAAAACAAGTTTTATAGAAGTTCAAATCATAAAGATCCTTGCTCACTCCCCAATATCCTCGAAACTGTGAAGAGACTAGTACCCACTGAGATCCTCACATTTAAATATGAGTGATGATTTTATTGACCCAAACTTTTAAACAACCTGATGGGAAAACCTTATCTTCATACAGGATAAAAACAAGTATATTTTACCTAACTTTTTGTCAGGGGTAAAAAACCCAACTTATTTTAAGGTGGTGGAATGACCATATAAAATCAGTTAATTATTTTTAATTGGAAAATAAAAAAAAACCAAAGAAAATACAAATAGAAAGAATTTGATTACAAAAATAAAACAATTAGAGGGGAAACATCAGATGATTAGAATGTTGAAGAAGTTTAAAATAAATGATAATTGGTCACTTGAAAGGGAAAAATGTTGATGATGAAATCAGTTTTTCCCAACTTGAGTGTAGAAGTCACAAAATATCAGGAAATATTTTTTTGAGAGAAAAAATTGTCAAAGATAAATCACAATTAATATGAATGAATGGTCTTTAGAAGTATTTGTTTCATTACATGAAAGGAACTCTTTGATAAATTAAATTTGATCTACTAGGATCATATTCATTCCTAATACATGCACAAAACCTTTTAATGTAAAATAATAAAATATTTTTTTTTAAAATTTTGTTGATAAAGCTGCAAAAAAACCGTAGAATAAAACTAGGTTTTATATTTCTTCATGAAATATTAAAATAATTTTTTTTTGTTTTTAGTAAAAAAATTTGTAACAAATTTAAAATTATAAAACCATTTCAATAAAAATATAATCATATTGATTATACAAAAAAATGTTGAAAGATAGTGCATTAAATAGTTTGCAAATTTCATGAATGATAATTGATAAAACAATGTTACAATTATTTTTTACACACTCTATAATTATATTATAATATAAATAAAAAATATTTTTAAGAATATAACAACTCAATAAAATAAATTTAAATAAGAAATTAAATTTTTAGAAATAGAAAAATATATGTAACCATGGATCATGAACCACCGTTGATAACAGAGAGTAGTGGAACATGACCTACCTTTGTAAATAGAGATTGGTAACTCATGATACATTGCTAAAAATTTCCTATAGTGCATTAAGTGTGAATAAGCAACCATTTCATTTAAAATAATAAAATAAAAATTACCAATCAAAATAGAACTGATTTAATGAAAATTAGAAATAAAAGGCTTCGCGATGGGAAATAAATTTCTTTAATCCATTGGTTGTCCAATAGTGACTCATGACACACTATTGTAAGGTCCAATGGTTACTAATGACCTACAGTTGAAGGAATCCTATATTGGATATTTGAAATTCATTGTAATAAAATAAAATAAATATAAAATGATAAAATACTAATGAAAATAAATTAACTTTAAATAGAAAGAATAATGAACTACATAAAAAGGAATAATCTTTTTCTAGTAGAAGAAACTACAAAAAAAAAATGAACTGAATAATATGATGATTTTATACAATAAAAAGCATATGAAATAATATACATATTAAAAGGAACTAAAAATAAAATAGAATATTTTATCTATAAAATTTTATTGAAGAAATCAAAAGAACACCTGCTGTATCTTTAATGAACTTCTACAAATACATTTTCAACATAAAAAAATAATGTGGATAAAAAAATAACACACTATTGATGGACAATATGGAGTAATATTACAAACCATTGGTGTTCAATGTTGTGTAAAAATGGGTCAGCATTGAAATGTAGTGGTGTCTCACTGACCCATTGTTCGGGGTGCAACGGTAACTCATGACTCACCCAATGTTGGTATTTTCAAATAGTGACGCAACTCGCCCACCATTATTATTTTCCAATGGTGACTGAACTCACCCACCATTTTTTACTTTCAAATGGCGAATCATCGTGAAACAAATAGGGGAAGGTTGAAGAACCAATCAAACATCCCATGAAAGAATATGAAGATGAAATGATTACTGTTAAAAAAAAAAAAAAGATAGCTAGTGAAATCAAGATACATATAGAGAGACACTACAACCAAATAAGATAAAATATTAAGCCAAAATAAACATAGTTATATTTTTTAGAGGCACCTTGATGATCACTGATGAAAATGGAGGTTGAGGGTGGAACTTCCTAGGAAGAATACTAAAGAATGAAAATAGAGAAGCGAGATTTAAAAATTATTATGGGAGTTTAAAAAAGATAGAAAAAGAGAAGTGAATTGATTCGATGGTGGGGTGATAATATATGTTTTTTTAATGTGAATAAACATTAAATAATAATGTTTTGTCCTACATATATTTGATGAAGTGGGGGCTGAGTAGTATTTCAATCAAGATGCACTAAATATCAAATAGAATTAAAACACAATGCACACATGGGTCACTACACAATGAGTGACCTAGAACACCCATGTTCCTACAAGTATTCTTTTAAGTCCTTAAGTAAGGGCCCACATGTGATTTGTATGCACTATTCACCCAAAAAAACTCATAATCCCTATTGGGAATTTTTAGGAGGGGCTTCCCACACGGTTGGCGCTAAGGGGATCCCTACGTGGTTGAGGGATAGCCATGGTTCCTCACTATGGATGGTCAGAAATTATTAACCTAAAAAAATTAAACTTATGATAAAATATATAATAACATGAAGTGAAAATTTAACATTTTAAAAAATAACATTATTTAAAAAATTACATAACTGTTATTAGTACTTTTTTAAAAAAAATAGTAATTAATTAAAAAACATTATAATTTATCAAACGTGATGATTTGGTAAACAATATAATTTAATAAAATGATAAAATAGCGATTTAACAAAACAAATGAAACTATTAAGGCATTTAAAAATAATGTCAAATAATAACAATTTCATTGAGGTGGGTAATCATAGTGAATTTATAAATAGTTAATGCCTAAATTAAATTAATTGGTTGTTTGTTTCGATGCTTTTGGGTTGGTATTATGCCGGGTTTGATGTTGAAGAAGTATGAAAGGTTGTTGGTGAGCATTATGTCAGGGTTTCAGAGCAATGAGATTAGCTTATGAGTATTTTGGCACTATCAATTTATAAATTATTTTTTAGTTTTTTTATAACTTGTTATGTATAGTTAAATAATAACAATGTATTTGTAGTTAATTAATTCTTGTGGTTTCATTTCGTGATAGGACCCTTTATGTGTCAGATGAGATAAGACAGGCCCTTGTAGCTACTATTGGCCCTTAGGAAGACTTGGAATGCTTCATAAAAGAAAGTGGTCTGTCCTATTTTCACTGTGGCATTTAAGCATGTTTATGGTAATATTTTACATTTGAGGCTCAAATCTAAGGGTTTCAAACCTTATTTATATTAATTCATTAGAATATATAATTTAATTAAAATTATTGATTGAAATGGATTAATTCTAAGGGCCACTAAAAGACTATGTTTAGTAGCCTCATTCCTTGTCCTGCAAAGGCTGAGACCAAGGACCTTGATACACTAAGTATTCTCTATCCATATTTGGAGGCGAGGATACAATATATGGAACATGTAAAGCCATGTATACGCCTAAATTGAATTTCCATATGTAGAATGAGACCAGGCTGGATGTGTAGGCCATCCCTGACAAATCTTGAGCACCATCATGGTCTATAGTCCATCTTATGACTATGTTATTATGGAAAGACCCTGTGTAGCCACCAAAAACACACTAACCTTATTAAGATTTCATGGGACATGAAATTTATGTGCATTGAGTGTTGAATTAAGGCCCTGACTCTTCCCTAAAGGATCCCAAGAGGGGTGCCTCTACTTACTTGCTGACCTCTAGGATCCTGTATGGGATACCTCTATTATTATTATTTATATAGGGGAAAGTAGTGGGCACCATGGTGGTTGAACAACCATAAACAAGTTCAATATGATTTTGGGTTGAAATGGTAGTTTTTTCACCTTAGAACATATACCAAACATGTGAGCTGAGGGGTAATGTATGTAACGATGGGTATGAATATATCCACCATAACTATTTTATTTATTCTTATGCCAAGTTTCTAATAAATTATCTACTACTACCAAATATGATTCTTGGATTTCATTATATATGATTGATTAAATGTAATAATATGGTTCGGATTACTGAGGTACTCCCAGAAATATTAATCTTGGGACTTGGTTTTCTTATTATTACCATTACAAGATGTCCCATTTTTTACTGTGATTCCTCTATAGTTAGGGATTACATAAGAGGTTTACAAGTTCATCTTAGAATCCCTATTTTTTGTGTCAGTTAGTGGATCAATAGCTCACAAGGATCTTAGTGATACATATGTTTTTGAGGTGGATTCATTTCCCTTAATCATGAAATTATTATTTTAACCTTAATGATTGATGATGATCTCATAGATTGATTCCTAGGATACTCCTTAGGTCTAGGTGGACACC
This sequence comes from Viscum album, assembly GCA_963277665.1. Classification (NCBI taxonomy): domain Eukaryota; kingdom Viridiplantae; phylum Streptophyta; class Magnoliopsida; order Santalales; family Viscaceae; genus Viscum; species Viscum album. Next base: position 454,635,202 of record OY728142.1, read on the forward strand.
CCATTTTTGAACTGCCTAGAATTATTATGTAGTAGGCTATTGAGAAAGTTATTGAAAGGATGAAAAGTCATTATCTTGTATATGGAGAGTATTCCTTACATATCTACTACGGTTTTCCCCCTAATCGATTATCTAATCCCAATTTCATGACAACCAGTGGACTGAGAACAAGGAATTTAATATAAGAATGGATTTCACATGGATTTAGTGATATGAAATTGAGATTGATTAATTATTAGAGGATATCTAGTTCATATAAGAAACCATTCTTTTATACAGTGCACATGAGTATTGGAGACGACAAGGCTTGAAATTTAACCCCCTATGGAAACAAATATATCTCAGAGACATTTTTATAATAGTGAAGCAGGTGTGGCTGATGAGGATCACAAACCCCAAGATCATTATGGATTTATTTTATTATATTATTTTTTATTTTTTTCTTAGCTAGGATGATCACATTTCATGAGTTTTCACATATAAATACAGGCCTTGATAGAAATTTTTTTATTTAGTATTATAGATATTAGTTATTATAAATATTGTTATCCCATTTCATATGTAAAAAAATAAGTAAACTTCATTTAATGGATATTTACAATAATAAAATAGTGGTACTGTATTGGGGTTTATACTCACTCTATAGTTAAGCCACCATTGAAATAGGTTTTCTGAGAAAATATTCACTTGTTTTTAGGCATGAGTTTTGATCAGGACCAAGGATGATCATATATGATGGCTCAAACATGTACATGTGGATAGGTATGTTGTAAAAATTGTTATTGGAAGTAGAGCCTTGTAAATTTATTTCTATATTTTATGTACTCCTCTATCTATGGTTGTCCTGATGAGTTATCAATGTTGTAAGTATGACATGGTCATTTGGGCATTTATTACATTTTATTTCTTATCACAAGCTTGTTTACATTAATTTCTTCCAATCATTGGTCAATTTTTACTTTGGATGATGATTCATTATAAAAAATATTTTTTTACTCTAATACGAGAGAATAGTCTCCCCACAAAATCACTCTAGTACATCACTTATAGTTGGAATCCTTTGGTGTATGGGGAGCTTCACTTGATTCCTTCTCACATCAAGTTTGTCTAATATTAATAGTGTGATCCATGCGAAGATTTGACATGTAGCCATCATCACGTCATCATGACCCCCCCAATGGCCCATATAATTGAAGTTGAGTAACACAATCTTCTCAATACATATGCATATGTAAATAGTCCATGAAATACCTCAAGAAATACTTGACATAGTAAAGAACTACAATGCATATCAGTGATAGTTATCATGATTGTACATAGAATAATATAATCAAAAACAGGAATTGTATCTGGTCTACTCACACACCCATATGATTACACATAACAAGAATGGGTTATAAAGAATTTAAAAAATTGTTTTAACCATATCATTGACAAGGCCATAAATGATAAGCAATGTTATACAACATGTTTTATGAATTAATTCAAGGTTTATCATTGAATCATCAACCAAGTCACGTATCTGTATTATTTGGTTCCAAAAACTCACCAAATATTCTTAGAACCAATTCAAATTTTATTAATTCCGAAGAAAAATAAAAAGCAATTTTAATAATAGTATCTCTCTCCAAGAAAATTTTAATTTTTTTTAATCCATAACACATTCTAATTATTTCTTACATAAAAATTAATTGTAAAACAACATGTGATAATATTCTATGTCTCTAAAATTATCCATCATAAAAATGTTTTAAATATTTATTATTAATTGATAATTATAGGTTATTACTATTTAGGTATTTTTGATCATTTTTCTCAAAAAATATTAGGAAGGATTATTTTTCAAGGGGAAAAAGAATAACTGCAAATTATCAGTTTTTAATAGAGAACACCGAAGGTGGAGGCGAGAGAATTAAGACCTACCATGCATGCTAATTAAAAGAATGGTTCCAATTGATCAAAGGAGGCCTTACAAATCATGAATAATGTAATTTATGAGATTCCTGGACTCTAAAGGATCTTCCCAAAATGAAGGACATAAATATTCAGATATTTTTTTAAAGAAGATTTACATATTTGTTCAAAGAATTAAAAGACCCAAATTAAATTCATAATTTAATTTCTCTCTTAATCAACTCTTAATTAGGGAGAACCAAGAACCTTCATGATACGAGTTATAAACTAAAACTAGTTAAAGGAATATATTTTAAATGATTTTAGGTTTTTAAAATTATGTAACCAAAAGATAGGATTGGCCTTGAAGAAGAAAATGAAAAAATTGTGGGAAAATGATATCTTTACCCTGAAAAGGGTAATGTTTAATCATAAGTATGTTTTCCTTACATATGTGGAAACATCAATAATAACCTTTTATACTCTTTATAAATCAAGAATTACCTTTACTCATCAAGGAAACTACCCTTATGTAATTCCGACAAACCCTTATGCATACTTTGAAAATAAACAGTTACTTTTATACAGAGAGGGATATAACTCTATATAACCATATTAAATAAAGATATACACTTAAATTAATACTGTAATAACCTTATATAGTTCATTAAATTGAGATCTTACCCATATATAACTATGTTAAAACTCCTCTTACCTTTACACAACTGTTTTAAACTCCCTCTTACATAACGAATCTCTGGAAAAACTCCCTATGTATATGTAGAAAGTTTTTAATTTTATGAAGTCCCATTTACATACATAAGGGTATGAATTTAAATATTATTTTTATATTTTAAAACAAAATGATTTGGAATTAAAACCAAATTTTTTTTTAGAAAAATGGGGATGTTATGCCGTGCATAGGCAAAAAAATTTCTATAATTCTAAATTTAGACTCAAAGATCTTCATACATGCCAGAAAAACCCAATAAACCAATTAAGACTCAATAATTATCCAAAAACCATCCAATCCTAATGATCCAACTATTATATTTTTCATTTTATTTCCAATTCTCAAGTTGACATTTTTTTAGAATCTATAAAATCAAATTCCCACAAAATTTCATAACTTATAGAGGAGTAGGGGTTTACATCCTCCCCACAATACTAATTCTGATCCTAAATTATACTCAGTGTCAACTCAACCAATTATACTAACCAATCTTGGTAATAAAATATCCACAAAATAGCCACATTACATATCCTAATATAGAAACTACTTCTGCTGCACAACTACAATAACTCATCATTAACACACCGCCATTATTCAATTAGCCCAGTTTGATAAACATCTACCATATAAATGAATTAAATGATGTCTCTAAGGTGGTTTACACTTAATCTCTTCCATTTCCTCAAGATAATCATCCATATCTCATTATCTTAAATTTTCCTAAATAATGCTTGAACTCACCTGGTGATGAATCAAATTTTTTTTGCACCACTCAGTTACGATACCTTAACACTGAAAGGCATCGATAAAACATCCGAACACCCAAAACAAATAATGATGTCAAATTACAACATAATTCCATGGTTTTACTCTCAACTAAAAAACAATTCATCGTTCTATCTACTGAGAACTGGAAGAACATTGATCCAAAAGATGCTCAGATCACAAAGTCATCATCCATTACCCATATCCAAAACATGGAATCTATCCAAAACCTCAATGAAATTTCCAAATTAGGTCTATATAGTAACTAAAATCACACTAACATTTCAACAAACAACTAATAAGTATACCTACACCCATGAACCTTCCAAAATGTGGGTCACACACCCATGAACAATCTGATTCTCCCCACCTTAGGAATCACTTAGAAAAAATACACGCCATGCAATCCAAACCATGAAATCATCTCAAAGGAAATCAAGTGTTCTAATCCAAGAACACTATAACTGATATTGAGATACTTTATCCTCGAAATAAAATAAATTTCATAGTATTTATATTTAAATATTTATCAAAACAAAATTACATACCTCCTGAATGCATAAGACAACACCTTATACGACTCCATAATCCAATTAAATCCATAAAACTAGCTTATAAAATGACCATATACCCACTATGTACTAAAAAAACCAATCCAAACACACATAAAAAACTCACTTGTTCATTTCCATGCAATAATCACACACAATATGAGCACACAAACTTTAATTTAGGTAAATCACAAAAAAAACACAATATTCAAGTAGATCAGATTACAAGTCACCAATAACATATATCTAATCCAACTAAAATCATTTACAAACACCAAAAACACTAGATTTTTTAAAACATAACATGTTATCCAATGGGTTTTACCTCAATAATAAAATTAATAAAATCACTAGCATAATTGGTACTTTTTCTAAAAAACAATATTGTTATGAAAATATATTTTGAAATACAAATTAAAAACAATTTTGAAATGTAGTTTCAAAAAACTATTTCCTTAAAGTTTATCATAATCTAAAAATCCCAATAAAATCCATAACTAAAATTCCTACAAGCAATTTCCTCAAGGCTAAATTTCAAAACAATTTTACACACATGTTGTGCAACAACATGATTGTCCGTTGAAAAATAACTTTTTTCTAAAAAACAATGATCCAAAAATATCATTACCCTATAGTGGCTAAAAAATCAAACTCATTACCGATCAAAAAATACCTTGGTATTTTATAAATATAATAACCCTTTATAATATATTATAGATATCACCAATTAGATTATAATTTGTATCAATTATTAATGGATTTTCTAAGTCTAAATATCAAACAACCCTACCCATTGACATGTGTAACTTTCCCTAAAAACTCCACTCTTATGATTCATTAAACAACTGATTGGATCCCATATGAACAAAATAACTCATCATGATTCTCTTTCGTACAAAATATGGATTCTAAATAAAATTAAACACCTCACTCATCCTAGAATTATTATTACTAAAATTGGAAATCACTTGGAATTTTGGGTTTTAACCAATGTCATACTGGCCAAGAATGCACTTAGTTAACCTCCCAAGCCTAAAAAATATAACTAGATTAATAAAATAAACAATTTCATCCCCAAATGATATTTAATACCACTTTATAATTTCCCAACCCAAAATAATGGAATGAAACTTGTGTGTAGATTCAACTAGAACTTATCAACGCCTCCCCATAATCTAGAGGATTCCAATTAGTGGATAAGTCCTATCATAGTAATGGGGAGACTATTCCCAATAAAAAAATAATAACCATGATTCCCAAACCTACTATTATTTTTCATAACACATCCATATAACATTCATACCAAAATCCTTTAGACATAAAATATGGAGACCCATAGAATACCTATTTATAGAATAGAATGAAATAAATATATCTATATGATGATGCAATACAAAGTAGTGTTTAATCAGATAAAAATGTAAGTAAATACACTATATAATAAATAAAATAGTGTCCAATACATGATGAACAATAACTAAAAAACAAACTACTCTTGCCTCTATCACAACTCACATGATCCAACCAACAAATTCTTGAATCTCCACAACCTAATAATCTTTCATTGCTAATCAAATACCTAGAAATTCTTATTCTTGAAGAGAAAAAAATGATAATATACCAATGTAAATTGAAACCCATGTAATGTATGTTGGTAAGGGGAGTCTAATTATATTACAGTAATAACCAGTTCCTCAAGGGTACTTGGTTCTATTGTGATCATGTTTATGAGTTTGTAATACATATATATGGCGTGATGGTGCTAATATAACAAAAACTAGAAGTAATATAACATAAAAACACATCTAAAATATATTTTGAGTCATTATATGTTGACTAGACCATCTCAATCCCTAACCATACCTACTTTAGTCATTTCTAGACTTTCTTAGAACATGCCATGCCAGCCACTCAAGGTGAATAAGTCCTAATAAAAATAAATTATATGATCATCATACATAATTTGACAAGTTCTAGAGTGTCACTGAACATGAGTAACCATCAAAAACTTAGGGGGACCATGTCCTCACTCAAAACCCATACCTGAATATATTAAATACTTCAAAATATACCAGAGTTTATCTTAACATGATATAAAATTGGTAGGGGAAACCACATCTATCCCCTGAATGATCATACCCATTCCCCTTAGGAGATCCATCCCCTACCTAGAACCACATCATATACATCCACCCAGGGGGTCAAATCCCCTTATAAAAAGAACCATATCGATTTGGGGGATTTCATCCCCTATGCTAATTCAAAGGATAAAATATACGGAAATACAAATATATTGGGAAAATTAATAGAAAAAATCCCTGGGAAGTCAATGTGTACACTATGACCAAATCTAGAGGGATTCTCCATGAAATTCTAGTAGACCGGTAAGCTAAATACCATGTAACCACCTAGGATTTAGAATAGTATCAGTCATATAATACAAATCATGGGTAATTACCTATTCATTCCATACCTAAAAAATAATTCAATTATAACAGCTTTGGGGTAGTGCATACATCCCATGTTACCCAAAAATTAAAACACCAAATGTCCGTCTATCGAATCCTATAAAACCACTACCAAAATTATCACTAGGGAACTCATCCCTTAGGACCTAATCTAATTCATCACATCTCCCACAATCCCCATAGGATGACTCCCCAAACATATTTTCTTACACACTTACAACATGTGAAACCACTAAACATTATCATACCATTTGTCCGGGCAACCCTGAGGTCCCTCAGACCACATCACCCTATTAATGTCAAGAATAACGTACATTCCCATCCTTGGCATTGATACCAAATGTCAAACCATTAGAAATCACATATAACTATGATTCACTTTTCAAAAAAACTCATATATATACATTACCCACAATGTTAAATCTAGACTACAATATTTAGAATATATGGAGTTACCCAATTGAGGTCAAATGTACCAAAAACATCTCACCTGGTCCCCATGATTTTTCTTATATAATGAGGGAAAATCATATTTTAAAATCATTGAGAAAAGTCATTACATTCTTCTTTACACATTCTTGTACCTTGACTAAATCTCACAAAAAAATTATTTTGAGAAAACCATTATTGTTTTGGAACACTATATCAAAACCTATTCAAATCGGACCATCTTCCTCTAAAATTTCACTTCAACAAATCACTATTTTAAAATATAAATTTATAATTCAAATCCATTGTACAATAAAAACCCAATTAATTCCTCAAAACAATCCATCATATGGTCCACCAACTCTCATTTGACCTAGGATCCACCATTTAATTATTTAGAAATTCATTTAGTTCATATTAACTATTATTCCAATGTAAGACGACCAAATTCTTTTAAGGAGAAAACTCACAATTTTAATAAAATATTATTTTATATAATATAATGATTTCACATAAACTTAAAATGACTTATATAATAAGGGAATTTTTATAATTAAATACCACCTACCTCAATTAAATCAATTTTCCTTAAATTCAATTCATGGCCATCATAGCATATACTTGTCCTAGAATCCCCACAACTCTTAGGAACACATCTTAAACCACATTAATAAATAATTAATCATAAAAATTCAATGTGAATTATTAAAATTTAATATTAAAATTTATATTATATATATTTTATCTAACTAATAATAACTTCATAAAAAATTTCCTAGAACTACCACCATATTAAAACTGCTACCAATGTTATACCAACATCCTATGGCATGACCCCAATAAATCCTTGATATAAATAATTAAGAGAAAGAATCAATAATATATGAAATATAATTTAATTAATTTAAACAAACCAAAATAATTCTATATTTAAATATAACCTGATAAAAAAATGATTAGTTTCTTTATTATATCCTATGAGGACCTAGTCAACAAGTTTTACATGAAACCCTCAAGAAGATGGATAATTTATACCATTATATTTTTGAAATAATCTTCAAAATATGACCACAGAAGCCCAAAATCAGCGAGAAACAAGAGAAAATTATAATTATGGGAGAAAAATGAAGAGACATAGCATGAATATGTAGAAAATTATAGTAAATATTCTCATTTGAAGGGGGGTCGAGAAAAAAGATATGGGGAGAGGCCCCAAGTCTAGACGTGGAAAAGGGGGAAAGAAAAGAGGTTTTGCATTAAAATATAACAATGGAATTTTTTATGTTTTGTATTTATAATGAAAATATATAGGTTAAAATTTTGTCCAAATTTTATTCCAAACCTTAAACTATCAATGTAGATGGAACTATCCCTGAAAACACCATACACATGGTTTTTTTGCACATTTCTCTCAACCATGTACTGACTATATAGAATTCCTCTGAAAAAAATTGAAGGTTTCAAATGGGGTTTTCTTCAGTAATGGGTTACCATGATCCATCGCCCAAAACAAATCCAACATACATGATTTATATATATTATTTACCCAAAATATACATTAACCATATATATTGAAAAACACTTTAAAAATTTCAGAAATTCAATATCTAGCAGCCGTGACTCGCTATATCACTAAAGGTACATCCCGTGAAGTAATATATATAAAAAAATCACATTGAGATTATAAAAATATCAAAAATATGATATTATTATGAATTTTCAAAATTAAATTTATTTCAACAAAAAGAATTTAAATACCTGCTAAATTCCATAACTCATAAACTGTTATTGTTTTACATTTTTTTTCTAAATATTATATTTTTTTGAAAAATATTATTACCATGGGTATAACAGTCATTTGAAGAGTTTTTTAACTCGTGTAATAGGGGGTATGAGTCTATAGATTATAATGTTACATTCATTATTATTATTAATATTGATCCCTTCAATCAAGAATTTATAACAATTTATTTTACCATTTATATATTTCTTACAGGTTCTAAATTATAGAAATAAGCTTTATTATTTTATTTTAAGAATTATTTTGTAGTCATGATTTTTTGAATATAATAATATGATTAGACACCAAATCCTGCACCATTAACATGACCATACATTTTTTTGGCACTTTAAAAAATAACATTATTTGTTGAATTTAAACTATCAAATTTGCCTATATTTTTTTAAGTCTGATGAAATTTAAATGCATTAGTTTTTGTTATGATTGAGGTCAGAATAATTTTATTTATTTAATAAAAACACATGCTTCCTATGGGTTTTCTTGATTTCATTGAAATTCTATAATTTTTTATTTATACAAGCCTCGATCAATAACAATTGATGTGAGATGAAGAAGGATTCATAATAGGATTGTTCTATAGTTTTAAATACAATATAAATACATATTTTATTTTATTTCACATAATTTTTTTTATTATATATTAATAGTACATTGTTTTTGTTTTTTATATCATTATAAAACAGCATTACTTTATGGTAAAATAATAGTGTTTTTTCTACATGTTGTTTAATATATGTACTTATTTTTAATTTCATACATTAAAAATATTTATAAATATGTTGTTAGAGTAAATAGGAAAAATTTCCTAGAAAATATAGAAGTAATAAATTTTTAGGTAATACAGAACTACAACAATATACAAATGTGAAGGGGGTAATTCCACTCATAAGGTCAACACAGTCCTACCTCTCACAATGTCATAATTGATTTCAAGGTCAATTGAAACATGAGTTTACTGATAGATTCCTTACACTTTAAAGAAAACAAAAACATAACCCCATTTTTAATGAGAGTGGTAAAAATAGATGTATTATTTGATAAATACTTTAAGAATCATCGATAATATCTTTCTAGAACTAGAAAGATATATATCCCAGAGAAATGTTATTCTTATTACCATGACATGATAATTGTCACCTAATCAGGATTAACTGAGATACCATGTTCTACAATTAAATCTACAAATAAATAAACTTTCCAAATATAGACTTTTAACTTTGATAGTTTAGCATAAATATAGTTATCCATGAGAAATATCCAAACATACCACATGTGTCACACATGAAATTCTTAAATATTAGAGTACACCAAGACTTCATCCTTTAACACTATTAAATAGCGTCAATAAAATCATGGAATTTTTATGTCAAAAGATAGTAGGAGTTTTAGATTTAAAAAAATACATTATGAGGCATTCAGAATTTCCATAAATTATCTAGAAAGTGGTTTTGTACTATATAATTATAGAATTCTATGTTGGAGATGGTGAAACACATTGGTGCATAAATCCTTTATCCCTGAAATCATACAATAAATTTTAAATATCATTCAACTTAGATGGTTCCATATGGTATGAATGACATCAATATCGGTTATGTTTTATGCACTATGTTAACTGAGATATATACCTACCACATTGGGGGAACATGATAAGTAATTATGAATAACTTAAGAAATATCATTGACTTCCATAGTAAGGTTACCATTGGTTGATTTATATTTCTGCATAATAGTAGTAAATAATAACAACTCAATATGATCTTGAAGGGATGACCCCACCTTACTAGGATTTGGATCCCATTATTTATGGAACACACGTGATATCCCATATGAAGTAGTAAAGGATAACCACATATTGTAAAATAATCCAAATATGTGAGTGATCAACTAATCTATCCAAATAATCATATAGAAAAGTAACAAGATGAGAACCAAAAAATCCAAAAGAAACTCTATGTCCCATATAAATAAAGATCACAATGTATAATGAAAGCCTTTCTCCATATTAAATACTAGAGGTTTCACTAATTCCATAATGAATGGAATGATTTTTGTTGGATGTTTTAGAATATTAACCAAATGAGTAGATACAAAGGAGTGGTAGGAACTTTTTTAATGATAGTTTCTAATAATTTAGAAGAAATATATATGGTTCCTCTTATTGTCACATGACCCATATCAACCTCTACTGGAAACTCCTAAAATGCATGTAGAATCATTATTCAGTAGGTCTGTGACTGGATATAAGGCCCCAACCTTAAACATTACTTAATCTTGAGTTATTACAAGATTACACATTGAGGATCTTTTCAGGTTTAGAGTTTTAGAGAATTAGATCATAAATCATGCATTACATTCCACATTCAAACAAAGTGGTTACATAAAATATAGTATTCATTTTTTCCAATCAATGGAAAAATATTTAAAACAAAACATGGATTCTTTCATGACACTTCCTTGACCCTATCATCACATTATGTACCTTTCCCTTGACCTGTGAAAAACATTTCAAAAACTTGGGATGAGTATAAAAAGCTCAGTAAGGGATATAAAAGTACGAAATGAAAACATTAGTCCATGTATGAAATCATACATTACTCATAAAACATAATCATTTTAACATACCTCATCAAATCATGAATAAATCATAGAAATAATAAGACATAAAGGTAACTTGAGGCATTCATAACATTCTTACGTAGAGAGTAACCCTCATGGTTACGTTTAGAATACCCATCACAGTATATTCCCTATATCTCATTGGAGAAACCATAACGTTTAACCCCTTAGAGTTACCCAATGCATTGGAGAGCTATATCGGGCTCACCCTCCCTTAGATTAACACGGAACCACCCGTCTTCACAACAATGCCCAAGAACCATAACATAATCGTATCACATAAAACATGCATAAAGGAAACATAACATTTCCAAATTTCAATCACAAGATATCAATACAAAACATTGATATAATAAAATCATTATGAAAACCATTTTCAATACCAAAACAAAAGAAAATTAAAACATGGTATTTATTTTTCACTTGTTAAAATAAAGTTATGGCTTCTAGAGGAAGTTGAAACTCAAATAATGGTCACGGAGGCAGAGAAGTCGTTGTTGCCGCATATGTAAGAAAAAAGTATTCATTTTTTAGTTTAGTAAAACTCTTTGTATAAAAATATTCCTTTCAAATAAAAGTAAAATTCAAAAGGGGTTTATACACCGTATAAAAGAAGTTTGTGTATAAAACAAAATATGCCTCAATGAATGGAGATTGAGACAAAGTCACATACCTCATATCCGACTTGACTCGATCATTATTTAATCTCCCAAATAATATACTTGAGTTAATTTCTACTTTCCTAAGAACCTTTTTAAAGTTCATTATTCCTTTTATATCTCTTATTACCATTTCATGAACACTATGTAATTATTTAAGTTAATAACGGTTGTTTTAACAATCATTGGTACTTAAGTCAAAAATAAAATCTTTATAATTACAAGTTTTTCATGTATCCATTATATCCAGAGTTATATTCATGATGTAGATATCATATATATCATATAATTTCAGTATATACATGCATTTATAATATTACATATCATTTATAGGTAAGAAATGAAATGCACTGTTCATGGAGATAGTAAGCCGTACGTACACATGAACGCTACTTTCTTTTCTATTTCATATTTTATGTAATAGAATCATAATTATATAAAGGTATATTATAATTCCAGTATAATATCATATATAATATCATTAACTTCATCCTTTATACTTCCCACATATGTCATTAACGAGTCAAATCACTTTGAGGGGGCGATTGTCCGCACTTCCAAAAATGATGATATCGTGTTTAACCATAGTGGAAACCATAAAGGTATTACAAAAATGAAAAATACAGAAGATATAGGAAAAAATAAACATATTATGTATCATATATAAATATAGTGTCATCTTAATGTCCACCTTTGAAGGTGTTAGAAGAATATTGAACAATCATCGTTTCGTAAGGCAGAAATTCACCATCCACGGAAACAGTAAGCTCATTAACCATTAGAGGATGGTGTGTGTACATGTAGCTCGAATACTTCTTATAAAAATATCCTATTATATAGAATATACTGGTTTTGTTACAAAATAAATGAATAAAAAGAGTTTAGGGGGATGGAAAATCAAAATAAAACAAAAGAACATTAGAGAATACTTTACCTTTAAATCGGGTAACTCTTCTTGGTTTGAACAAAAATGGTTTCATGAAGAGATTTTTGCCTACGTTAAGGCTTATAAGATGAAGAGAGGTAAGTGGAGAGATAAAATGAGCAGGGATTGTCTGAGCCAAAGTCTTGAGAAGTGTGGGTAAGGAGGTAGTGGTGGGGGCCTTTTATAAAAGGAGAGGAGGATCACTCTTGGATAGTTAAGAAATTTTACTTTATATTGAAATGAGTTTCAGATTTTAAAGGTCCCATATTGATTTATTTCTAGGATAAGGTGATAATGGTTCTAAATATACTCATACAATAGGTCTTTGACAAGGGTAAGTCTTATATTTTACATTATCTTTTCATTTTATTTAGATCGTTTATTAATGAGGTAATCGCTGCATCATCATGATGTCATAAATAATTTAATTTATTTAATGTCTAAAAATAATAATAAAATACTATGATGTAGGAAATCGTTTTAGATTTCAAATGACTATTTATAGTCCAATATATCATTTATGTAGAAAAAATTATAAATGTTTTACTCAGCTGATACATTCTTTGTTATATTTAACTTTCTTTAAAAATAAAAAGATAAAAAGTCATTATCACACAAAAGTGATTACATGGGGTCCCCAATTTTGGCACAAGGAATCCCAAGGTGTTCCATGACTCAAAAAGTAGAATTAGTACACATTTTGGGGTCATTTTTTATTATTATGATATTATTTTATTATCCTTAACTACCCGATTACTAATTAATCAAGATAATTAAAGATAATTATCGTCGTTACTATTCAGAATGTCCAAAAACAAAAGAGTCTTCATTACATAATTTGTTACTTCTGATTCCAAATATGTAATCAATTTTACCAAATTCCAAACAGATAAATTTCAATAATTAATTTAAAAATAATTCCTATTGTCAAAACAAATAGCTGGTTTTTTTAGAAACAATATATATGAAAAGTTTTTCACTTTTTATGCCCAATTCCAATGTGAAATTAATCCTAATGCCCACTGTTGGACTAAATGGTATAAAAATATTCTAATTACACTTTATGACCAATTAAAAAGATAATATAACCATATAACTAAATTATATGAAAAAGCAGTTTTGATGTAAAATGCAGTATTTTTCACTATTCGTTAAAAAATGAACATTGTCAGCAAAATACCAAAAAATTATCCAATGTAAATTTCAATGTCCCAATCATAAATAATATGTTTATTTTGATGAATAGATCTTATAAAATTGTCAAAAGTTTGATTTAAAAATGGTCTGCCATCAAAAGGTAGTAAACTATTCTTTTAAAAATATTAGTGTATTCCATGCTTAAGATTGGATTTATTCTCATTTCAAGCCTCTAAAACCCTATCTAATTCATAAATAGACTTAGATAAACATATATACTATTGATTACTTACTTGGTATGTTACATCCTTCCCCCCTTTAGAAAATTGTGTCCCCGAAATTTATTTACTTAATGAATAAGTGGGGGTATTTATCCCTCATTGCATTTTCAGATTCCCATGTTGCCTCTTCACTCATGTGGTTTTTCCACAAAACCTTTACTTGATGAATCACCTTATATCGCAACACTTTATCCTTGTGGTCAATAATCTGGATAGGTTGTTCCTCATAAGATATGTTCTCTTCCTACTAAACTACCTCTGGACTCAAAACATGAGATGGATCTGGCATGTACTTCCTTAACATTGAAACATGAAAAAAATTGTGTACCTGAGATAAAATCGGAGGTAAAGACACTCAGTATGCAACTGATCCAACTCTCTCCAGAATTTCATATGGTCCAATGAACCTTGGACTCAGCTTTCCTTTCTTACCAAATCGCATCACACTTTTCCATGGTGAATCTTTGAGAAAAACATGATCACTTACCTCAAAAGAGAGATCCTTCCTCCTATTGTCCGCATAACTCTTCTGCCTACTCTGAGCTATTCTCATATGTTTCTGTATCAGCTGAACTTTTTTTGCCAACCCTTCTACCAATTCTGGTCCCATCAACTTTCTTTCACCCACCTCATCCCAAAAAGTTGGAGTTCGACACTGCTTCCCATATAATGCCTCAAATGGTGCCATTTGTATACTAGAATGAAAACTGTTAATATAAGAAAACTAAACCAAAGAAAGATGTTGGTCCCAAATTCCCTGATAATCCATCGAACAAGCACATACCATATACTCCAAAGTCTGAATTGTTCGTTCTGACTGCCCATCTGATTGAGGATGAAAAGCCGTACTAAAATTTAATTCAGTACCCAACGACTTTTGAAGGCCTTTCCAAAAGTTAGAAGTGAACCTAGGATCACAGTCAGATATAATGGAGAGAGGAACTCCATGTAACCTAACTATATCTTTAAGATAAAAATGGGAAAGCTGATCTAGGGAAAAATTATATCATATAGAAAGTAAATGAGAAGATTTAGTCAGGCGATCAACAATAACCTAGATTGCATTATTACCTCGAGGTGTCTTCGGAAATCCCACAACGAATTCCATGTATATATTCTCCCATTTCCACTCTGGCACTGGTAAAGGACAAAGCATCCCATTCGGTAACTTCTACTCTTCTTTAACCTGTTGATAAGTCAAACACTTCACAGAAAATCAGCAATGTCTCTTTTCATTCCGTCCCACCAGTAATACTCCCGAAGATCTCTATACATCTTAGTACTTCTTGGATGAACTGAAAATAGAGAACTATAAGCTTCACATAACAACTCTCTCTTAAACTGTGAATCACAAGGCACACACAATCTCTTCCCAAATCTCAAAACACAATCATTATCAATGTTGAATTCAGGCAACTTACCCTTTTGAACTAGCTCTACCTTTTTCTGCAACTCGGTATCTTTCTTCTGTTCTTGTATAATTCTGTCTGATAGAGAAGATTTCACTAATACCTGAAACTAAACAGAAGAACATCCTGCACCAAAAACTTCTATGCCAAAGTTCATCAAATCCTTAACCAAAGGATCACATTCCAAATGCAACATTGTTAATGAAGCATTACTTTTTCGACTAAAAGCATCAGTCACTTTATTTTCTTTTCCCGGATGGTAATGAATTGTACAATCATAATCCTTGATTAATTCTACCCAACTCCTCTGTCTCATGTTCAATTCTATCTGAGTGAATATATACTTTAAACTTTTGTGATCAGTATATATTTCACACTTTACTCCATACAAATGATGCCTCTAAATTTTTAATGTAAAAACAACAGCACCTGATTGCAAATCATGTGTAGGGTAATTTATGTCATGAGTTTTCAACTGTCGTGAAGCATAAGAAATTACCTGATCATTCTGCATTAGGACGCAACCAAGTCCTTTCCATGATGCATCACTGTAGACAAAAAACTCACCATTCCTGGAAGGTAGTGCCAAAAATGAAGCATTCACCAATCTTATTTTCAGTTCCTGAAAACAATCATCACATTATTTTTTCCAGATAAACTTAACAACCTTCAAAGTTAGCCTAGTCATTGGACTAGATAACCGTGAAAAATTTCTAACAAACCTTCGGTAATATCCTGCCAAACCAAGGAAGCTATGAATCTTAGTTAAATTTGTGGGTCTTGTCCATTCTTCAACAACTTTTGTTTTTGCAGGATCAACAGTTATCCCATCTTTAGAGACAATGCGACCAAGGAAAGAATATTTTTGCAACCAAAACTCACACTTGCCGAATTTCCCATACAATTTATTTTATTTTAAGGTTTTCAAAATAACCCTTAATTGTCTTTCATTCTCCTATTTACTTTTAGAAAACACCAAAATATCATCAATGAAAACAACCACAAACTTATCCAAGAACTGATGGAAAATTCTATTCATAAGGTCCATGAATACAGGAGGTGAATTGGTTAGCCCAAACGTCATTACTACAAATTCATAATGGCTCTATCTTGTACGAAACGTGGTCTTCAGAATATATGCTTCCTTTACCTTCAACTGATGGTACCCCGATCTCAGGTCAATCTTTGAAAAATACTGAGCTCCCTGAAACTGATACAACATCATTTGATGGACCGATATCTTCTGAATTAGTTGCAAAGGATTTCACCACCCCTTTCTGCATGTATTCTAACTGCTTCCCATCACTCGATTTCTTTTTCAGACACTTGTTTTCATAGTGACCCATCTTATTGCACTTAAAACATTTCACTAACTGTAAATCAAATTTGGTTTTACAATCACCCGGATCTTTTTTAGTGAAATCACGAGCCTTATGTCCCATCTTACCGCATCGGTAGAACTTTCCAGAATTTAGAATAGATTCTCCATCATGCCTTTTACCACATTTATCACAAACTAGAAACTTAGTTTTCTTACTGTCAGACCTTTTTGAAGAATTATTTCCTTTCTCCTTCCACCTCGGTCTCTTCTTCTGCTAGTTGTTATAGAACACTTGATCATCGAAAAACACCATTTTCACCTTCTAAGCACATAGAACAAGATTTTCATAACTCTTGAGCTCGTGAGAAGCTAAAGCCCTTCGATATTTTGGATTTAATCTTGAGTAAAAACGATTGATTTTACTATCAAGTTCTTGGATAAAATTTGGAGCATACCTTGCCAATCAAGTGAACCTTTCTTCATAGGCAGTCACCGAGTCTTCCTCTTGCCTCAATTCGAGGAATTGTTTTTTCATCCTAAGTCGAAGAGCCTTAGGAAAATACTTCTTAAGAAAAATACCTTTGAATTCATCCCAGTTGAGAGGATAAATATCATCAGCATCCCTGATATTTTTAACCATTGACCACCACTGATCTACTTCACACTCCAAACGGTAAATTGCAAGACTAACCTTTTGATTGTCTGAACACCCCATGACATCGAAAATCTTCTCCAGTGCTTTAATCCATCCTTAAGCTAGCACAGGGTTAGATGATCCTATGAATGATGGGGGATGTTGCCTCATGAAATTTTCCACCACTAACATGTTCCTCTATGGTTGATCTGGCAGATCTCGTGCATGGATACCACCACCATTTATCGCTTGAGTCAACTACACCATTACTGTAACAAACTATTCAGTTCCAATTCCGACCATCTCAGGATGCTGATTCAAATGGTCATTTCCTTCTGTATGCCTTCCTATTACTGCTTCCCTATTTCCTCTTTGAAAAAACATTCTGAACAAACATGTCTTAGATGAAGAAACATAGTAATCTTCAAATGCTATATCATTTCAATTTTACCATAACAAAAAAATATTTTTGGATAATCATTTAATATAATTATAACTCCTAAAGTTATCTAAACTGACCTCTGATACCAACTATAAGGCCCCAGCCTTAAACATTCCATAATCTTAAGTTATTACAAGATTACACATTGAGGATCTTTTCAGGTTTATATTTTTAGAGAATTAGATCATAAATCATGCATTACATTCCACATTTAAACAAAGTGGTTACATAAAAGATAGTATTCATTTTTCCCATAAACGGAAACATATTTAAAACAAAACATGGATTCTTTCATGACACTTCCTTGACCCTATCATCACATCTTGTACCTTTCCGTTGACCTGTGAAAAAAATTTCATAAACTTGGGATGAGCATAAAAATGTTCAGCAAGGGATATAAAAGTACGAAATGAAAACATTAGTCCATGTATGAAATCATACTTTAGTCATAAAACATAATAATTTTAACATACCTCATCAAATCATGAATAAATCATAGAAATCATAACACATAAAGGTAACTTGAGGCATTCATAACATTCTTACATAGGGAGTAACCATCATGGTTACGTTTGGAATACCCATCACAGTATATTCCCTAAATCTATTCGGAGAAACCATAACATTTAACCCCTTCGCGTTACCCAATGCATTGGAGATCTATATCGGGCTCACCCACCCTTATTTTATCATGGAACCACCCGTCTTCATAACAATTCCCATGAACCATAACATAATCGTATCACAAAAAACATGCATAAAGGAAACGTTACATTTCAACATTTCAATCACAAGATATCAATACAACACATTGATATAATAAAAACATTATGAAAACCATTTTTCAATAGCAAAATTAAAGATATTTAAAACATGGTATTTATTTTTCATTTGATAAAAAAAGTTATGGCTTGCAGAGGATGCCAAAACTCAAATAATGGTCACGGCGGAAAAGAAGTCGTTTTTACCGCATACGTACGAAAAAAGAATTCATTTTTTCATTTAGTAAAACTCTTCGAATAAAAATATTCCATTTGAATAAAAGTAAATGTCAAAATGGGTTTATACACCGTATAAAATAAGGTTGTGTATAAAACAAAATATGCCTCAATGAATGGAGATTGAGACGAAGTCCCATACCTCGTATCCGACTTGACTCGATCGTTCTTTAATCTTCTGAATAATAAACATGAGTTAATTTCTAATTACTTAAGAACATTTATCAAGTTCATTATTCCTTTTATATCACTTATTACCAGGTCATGAACACTCTGTAATTATTTAAGTTAATAACGGTCATTTTAACGATCATTGGTACTTCAGTCAAAAATAAACTCTTTATAATTACAAGTTGTTCATGTATCCATTATAGCCAGAGTTATATTCATGATGTATATATCATATATATCATATATATCCAGTATATACATGCATTTATAACATTACATAACATTTAGAGGTATGAAGTTAAATGCAGCGTTCATGGAGACGGTAAGCCGTACGTACGTATGAACGCTACTTTTATTTCTATTTTGTATTTTATGGAATGAAATCATAATGATATAAAGGTATATTATAATTACAGTATAATATCATTTATAATATCATTAAATCCATCCTTTATATGTCCCACATATGGCATTAATGAATCAAATCACTTTGAGGGGGCGGTAGTCTGCACTTCCTAAAATAAAGATATCACGTTTACCCATAATGGAAACCATAAAGGTATGCAAAAAATGAAAAATACAGAAACATAAGGAAAAAATTAACATATTATATATCATATATAAATACAGTGTCATCTTAATGGCCACCTTTTAAGGTGATTGAAGAATATTGACCAATCATCGTTTCGTGAGGCAGAAATTCGCCATCCACAGAAACAGTATGATCTTTAACCATTAGATGAAGGTGTGTGTAAGTGTAGCTTGAATCTTTCTGATAACAACATACTAGTATATTCAAGATACTGGTTTTGTTACAATAGAAATTAATAATAAGAGTTTAGGGGGTTGGAGAAGAAAAATAAAACAAAATAACATTAGAGAAGACTTTACCTTTAAATCGGGAAAATCTTCATGGTTTGAACCAAAATGTTTTCTTGAAGAGCTTTCTACCTAAGTTAAGGCTTCTAGGATAAATAGAGGGATGTGTAGAGATAAATGAGTAGGTTTTGGCTGATCCAAAGTCTTGAGAAGTGTGGGTAAGGAGGTAGAGGTGGGGGCCTTTTATAAGAGGAGAGGAGGGGCACTCTTGGAAAGTTAAGAAATGTTACTTTATATTGAAATGAGTATCGGATTTTAAAGGTCCCACATTGATGTATATAGAGGATAAGGTGATAAGGGTTTGAAATATACTCATCCAATAGGTCTTTGACAAGTGTAAGTATTATATTTTAAATTATCTTTTCATTTTATTTAAATCGTTCATTAATGAGGTAATCGATGCATCATCATGATGTCATCAATAATTTAATTTATTTAATATCTAAAAATTATAAAAAAAATACTATGATGTAGTAAATTTTTTTAGCTTTACAATAAATATTTATAGTCTAATAGATCGTTTATTTAGACAAAATTAATTTTTTTTACTCAGGTGATACATTCTTTGTTATTTTTAACATTCTTTAAAAATAAAAAGATAAAAAGTTATTATCACACAAAATTGATTCCATGGGGTCCCCAAGTTTGGCACAAGGCATCCCATGGTCGGCCATGTCGAAACTAGTAGAATTAGGACACATGTTGGGGTAATTTTTTATTATTATGATATTATTTTATTATCCTTAACTAACCGATTACTAATTAATCAAAATAATTAATGATAATTACCGTCGTTACTATTCATAATGTCCAAAAAAAAAAGAGTCATGATTACATAATTTGGACCTTCTGATTCCAAATATTTAATCAATTTTACAAAATTTCAAACACAGAAATTGAAATAATTAATTTAAAAATAATTTCTGTTGTCAAAACAAATAACGGGTTTTTTTAGAAACAATATCTATGAAAAGTTTTGCACCTTTTTATGCCCAATTCCAAAGTGAAATTAATCCTAATGGAAAAAATTGGACTAAATGGTAAAAAAATATTCTAATTAAACTTTAAGACCAATTAAAAAGATAATATATCCATATAACTAAATTAGATGAAAAAGCAGGTTTGATGTAAAATGCAGTTTTTTTCACTATTCAATAAAAAAAGAACATTGTCAGAAAAATACCAAAAAAATATCCAGTGTAAATTTAAATGTCCCAATCATAAAGAATATTTTTATTTTCACAAATAGATCTATTAAAAGTTTCAAAAGTTTTATTTAAAAATTTTTTCCATCAAAAGGTAGTAAAACAATCTTTTAAAAATATTAGTGTATTACATGCTTAAGATTGGATTTATTCTCATTTTATGCCTCTAAAACACTATCTAATTCATAAATATACATAGATAAAAATATCTATTATTCATTAATTACTTGGGATGTTACACTAGAACCCCATAGACTATGAAGAATCTTAGTAAACAGCATATCTTAATGGTACCTACAAGGCTTTACGAGTGCGAGGATAAGAGTTAATTCAATAGTAATTTGGCATGTGACCTTAGTGACTCAATGAGTTGAACACATTTAGAGGGATGAGTAAAAATGATTTTGTGTTCCTTATATTTCCAAACATGGAATATTTCAAGAAACGTTCCATTTTTTATGTTTATATAAAAAACATCAATTATCACCACCAATTTTCCCCCATGAATACTCATTTCAATTACTATTATCCTTAAAAGTACTTATATTGCTACCAGTAGAGAGAAGAGAAGCTCCAGTCAATCTTGTCATACCTTATAGATCACGCACTTCTATAAATTCATTATCCACTACATCGACATAGGTGGACATCATTAACGTGATGACCTATTACTGGATATCAAGTTGAAGAAAAATCTAAAACATACATACCTGTATCTTTTAAATATAAATAAACATATAAAAAACATAGAAATATATATGAAATGATAAACATACACCATACCTAGATGATTACCACACATGAGGGTGAAAAAATCCACTAAGTTTTCAATGATGACAAATTCCATGAAAAATTTATTGGTGAAAATGGCCTTTAGATCCATCCAATCTAAGAAAACATGATTATTTTCTAAAACAACCATGGTCTAACACCTTTTACTAGGACTTTCACGATTAAAGACGATGTACTTCACATTTTCTGAGTTAGGAGTCTTAGGAAATTAAAAATTCATCATGATATTTCCTAACTTATATTCTGCATCTTAAGGATCATTCAACCCATGAAATGATGGTGTCATCTAGTGATGAAATTCGTGGGACCAAATTTTTTTCTCATCCCTTTGATGTTACACATCACTAAATTAATATGGATAGGTTCTATACATTGGTCCATACCTCGAACATGTGCACCACTAATTTAATCATGTTCTGATCAAATGGAGGGTTACCCTAACTTGTTTAATTAGTATACACACATGAAACTGTTGGATGCCTTATGGGGAGAAGGTTATTCACATCAGCATACAATGAGACAAATGAACATGAGATATATCAACCAATTATAGTTTATTAGATAAAAATTTAACTAAGTTAAAAATATAAAAGAAAAAGAAATACTAGTATTAAATCTCTTAAAATCCAAAAATATGTGTTTCCCTAAAAATGTGGACACTTATGGATCTTCATGATGAGAGCTGGCTAGGAATTCACTAACAACCTATTCCATATGTCCCCACATTAATTTATCCTATAGACCAAAACATCCCACAAAGTATACTGTCACCAAAAATATGAAAATGAACATTAGATAACATTATTTCCTAAACTATCTTGGATCATTAAAACCATCCAAAAATGAATTAGTCCTATCATGGCATGAAGGTCATTCCTGATCTCCATGGGTTGGTGAAAAGCACATATACATCAAGAAATATGTTTGGGAATTATATTACCACAAAGAACCTAAAATAGGGGGATAAATATAATGAATATAATTTTATTCTAAATACTAATAAGATAGTATATAGATAAAGTCATCATAAAAAAGTGAAAATATTTATCAAAATGATAAAAGTATATAAAAATTGAAATACCAAACTCGATGTGAAGTTATTTCCCCTCTAGAATCACAAAACCAACTAACATAGAAACCTGATACCTCCCTACAATGCCTTTCCCCTACATATAGAGAATAAAGAGAATATATATAGGCTTTTTAAGGTATATGTAGTGTTTATGAAAAAGATCATAGTATGATCTCGTAATGCATTCTATAAAGAAAAAATATAATATAAACCAATTTTGGTAAAATAATTTAAAATATGTTATTAGATATATTTTTGAATAAATCAGGTATAAAACACCCCTTTAAAAATTAGACCATGTAAAGAAATAAAAAATGTTCCAAATAATTTCAATATAAATAGTAATAAAAAACATCAAAGGTAACCGATAGAGAAAATAAGTCCTTGAGAACAAAAAATTCCTAAAAAATTATGATCACCACTCCATTTTCATGATCAATATGCCAGATAGTGTGAAAATTAATTTTTGAGAATAAACATAAGGGATATGAATAAACTCATGGTATTGGTTTCAAACAATATATTATGCAACTTTGTACACACCTTACCCACTCCAAACAAGCCTTGGGGAAAATAGTTCATCCCTGAGGATGGATCCCAACATCATCATCGACTACATTTGGGTTTACCTCAACAATATCATTCAATTTTAATTCATCACTAAAACCATTAATTTCATGATTTCAAATCATTTACATAAAAATATCAATGGGAGATTCAATTTTAAAAGGCATATTAAAAACCAAATAATTTTATGAAAACCATTCCTGTTCCTTTAACCCGTGCTATGAATCAATTTAAAAGGTAAAGAAAGTATGGTTTATAGTATAGAGTTGAATCCTGAAACAACCTACCCTGAAAAAATTGTAAATTCAATTAACAATGGTAATAAAAATATGCCAAGATATTCATTGGTCCTTAGCGATTGAAAATATATCCTAGAATAACGAATCCCAATAAAAAATTTCCAAATTCTTATGTATTAGAATGATTAAAATCCAAAAGTGTCACATACAACCACAATTCCTGATCAACCCACAACATGGATTGAGGATCGAAACAATACTCCTTAATTTCACAATGGATTTAAAATTAAAATAATTAGAATCTCATTACTAATAATTCTCATCCTTCATGAAGCTAACCCATAAAGATAAATAAAAGGATTTGGAAGAAAAAGAAGATACATGATTAAAGTGGATATTAATGAACCAAGAGAGGTTTATGGATTTGATTAGTTATTTGATATGATAAATAATTATATATATGGATTTAATAACACCCCCAAGATATTCCCCAAGTAATGAATTAAGCTAGGATACCCTTTAACTCTATTACCCAAACTGATCCTCCTATACCTGAATTGTTTTACCGATCTTCTTGGTCTAGGGAAAAGCCCTCATGCATAAAACATATACAATAGGGAATTATTTCACCAAAATTGAAATAAGATACATTGAATATATACACAATGTAATGAATGAATATAAGAAAACTAAAATAAATATATACCATAATCATAGAGGACTAATGGTAGATATATAACTCGAAATTTAGATGAAACCCAAATATACATTTCCAATACAGAAAAGGGACAACAAAAACTAGAAACCACTAATTAATGTGATATATAGATAATTTCAAACCATCCCACAACTATCTACCCATACCAAGATGACATGAACACATACGCCTCATTGTCACACCATGATTTTTTTTCATCAAATGAGAATATAAGATCTAAAATCATCTAAAGGGGTCTCCAAGGTGTTATCTAATTAGGATTTGTAGGATCCCACCCTATTGTTCCTTATCAAATATCTATATAAAAATAATTACATTATCAATTTATAGAAAAACATGGAATGATAAGAAGTTAAAACATTTTTATATAAAAAACTTCTAAATAAAGCCCCCGTTTTCAAACTTCTAAAAACATCTTGGAAAAATTGTTTGAAATAATATCACATTTTTTTGAGAAGGTAATAAATTTAAAAACAAAAAAACCTAAGAACATTTAAATCACACTAATAATCACTATATGCGAGGCTAGAAAATATCACTCTTATCCCAACATAGTTAGGTGTGTTTATCAAGATCCTAGACATATGAATTAAATCTAGAGTGAAAAGGAACACCATAGATGGTGAACCCCTCAATTGTGTGTAAAAATTACCTATGACACATGTCATAAGGAGTAGAGGAATAACCCATGAATGGAACCACTGAAAATATTAAATAATGAGGACTATTACTACACCATCTACCTAAGTACCTAATGATTCGTATATACCACTTTTCGCAAATAATTTCAACAAACCCATGATTTTTAAACCATTTAATAAATAAATTTCATGATTATTTGAAAATAAATTTCCTTTTCCAAAAAATGTTAAAAACATATTTTCTCAAAAACCCATTTACACACAAAGAAATCATTAAATCAATCTAATTCATTTATAATTTTTTTGTCAAACCATACCATTCATGGTCCATCTGATATATTCTAGATACATTACCACATACCACAAAATTAGACACCACAAAAAAATAAAAAGGATCCATAATGACATGATGGAAAATATAATGGAAAACAGATTCCCTGAAAATTACTCTTAATCTTTAGAATCATATTTCATAATAAAAGGGTGGGATAAGAGGTTAGGTCAAAAATACCACAAGAACCATGCATATCATACCACAACCAAGATAATGGTTAGCCTCTAAAATATGAGTACACAATGGATCTAGAAATATTAATGAAGAATCATTATTTGATCAACTGATTCCATAAATGAATTCCAATTACACAACTGTAATAAGATTAACAAAGAAGCAGAAAGGCTGCTTACTCAAAGAGATGCAACACAACAAAACTGAATATTGAGTGTTGAATGGAGGATCAAGGGGTTTAAGGTTGCAGTGCATAAAACCAGTTGGGATAGAGGGGTTTACATCATAAATCATGGATTTATGATGTAAATATACTATAATTAAATTACATTGAAAAATATATTTCCTTGGGATAGTTTATACGTTGAGACATATTTATGATGTAAAAAAGTTAAATAACATAATAAAGAGATTTAGGCTATATACAGTTTTCATATCTTATTCCCAACATTATATTTATACTATAAATTACACATTTACATTGTAAATGTTTCCTTTAGTCTGCAACCACCAAAGATTCCATAAAAAACACCCCAAACATTCAAGATTCCTTATAAACCCAATTAATACAATATTAAACATAAAAATAGAATATTTTTTTATCTGCGATGTTGCAATCTTCGCTTTATCCTATTTTCAATTCTAGGGAAGTCATGTGGAAGAAAGGTGATCCCAAAAGAGGTGAGGTAATATAAAAACCATATTATTTTTATTACATTGATACAAGAGTTAATTAAATAAAATTACATCTAATAAAAACCAAATGATCGATAAGTCTATTGTATTTTGGAATTAGGTAGATTACATTATAAATTTAACATGAAAAACAAATCATTATTGAAAACATCATTAACATCATTAAGCTTAAAACTGCATGGGATATCCTAGGGAAAATACATAATAATGGGGTGATATATAAATCATGGTAAGGGAGTAATCATGACATAACATGAAGATAATAATACATGTTATGAAAAGAATATAAAGGAATCATAAAAGAACAAGAATAATAATGTAGGATATAACATGATATTCATAACATGGAAATGTGGAAACAACTTAAAACAGTACATAATAGGTCAAGGATAAAATGTGAAGACATCATAGTGGAAAATTTATAATAAAGGGATTAGTTAAACACATATACCAACATGACTTATCATGATTTTATACATTACCCAATTCATTGGATCAATATATAATTTTGGGTGTACCGATCACTTTTATTTCATTCTCATGCTTACATCTTCCACATGGATCAGAAAAAAATTATTCATTTATAATCACAATTTATTCCATGATTAATAAGTGTAGAATACATACATCAATTTTTTAAATATAAAGGTAAATGTGTATTAATGTGGAAACCCTTGATAGGGAATGTGTACTGTATTCACTACACAATTGTTTTGGAATGGAAATTTGTTGTACAATTTCAGTAGCCTAAAGCTATGAGAAAAAATTCATAAAAGGGGTTAATGATATATAAATGGGTTTATCATCATAAATACATGAAATGGAATGTATGAAGGTTATATAAATATATGTTCCAACATAAGGAAATTTGAAATATAAGTTATAACATAATAAAAAACCTTGAAGAGAGATGAGGAATGGAATAACTATTTCAAAATTTGAGCATGTTAACAGGTGTAAATGGGATGATTAATGATATATTAAGGGGTATATCATCTTTAAAACATAATAAGGGAATTATTGGGGATGCTATAAAACATACCCAATAATTATTAATTTAAAATAAATGGGTGTATCAATATAAGGAAACATGGATAAAATGAGAATAGAAGGAACCCTTACTTGAGTGTAAGACTTGAAAAGCTTGAAGAGGGGATTCTTGAGTTCTTGGGGTGCCTTGAAAGGATTATATAGTGGAGATGAAAAAGTAAGGATGAAATCCAGTAATTTCTAGTGAAAATAAGTGAGTGATTGGGTGTATTTTCATAGGAAAAAAGAGGGGAGATCTTTAATATTTCACAAACCTTGGTTTTGGAATCTATAAAATTAAATATTAAAATCCACAAACCTTCTCATCAGTTTTCCCATTGTTTTTTCCAAATAAGGGAGGTTTTAATTATTTTATTAAAAAAAGGGCTGATGATATTAAAATTTTAGTCATTCTTATGCGAAGGCGAGTCACATTATTAAAAGAATAAATTTAAAATCATAAAATATATTATACATTTTCGTTGATTCATTAGTGATTTATAAAAAAGATAAAATTATCTTAAAATAAAACTATTTAAATGGGAAAACCTACAATAGGCTTATAATACCCATTATTGTATTTATTACATCATTTTGGGGTCATTATGGAGTCATAAAACACACATTATATTTATATGGTATTTAATATTTAGCTAAAAATTTTAATATCCCATAAACATATGAAAAATTAATCATTAGAAAGTTTTTATGTTGTAATTATAAAATAATTCATTTTATTTAAATTTGTTTCTTAATATGTTAATTTTAACTTTTAAAATTAACCCTCCATTTTATGAAAATTGACGGGTTTTGGCTGAAACAGTTTTCAACGTTTAATAAAAATTACTTTTGACATCATAAAAATTATATGCTTATTTATATTTAATAAAATTAATTTAATGAAAATATCTTATTAAAATACAATTTATTTCAAAAATCCATTAATTCTTTAAAATAAAACCCTTAATTAAATATGAATATTACCTGAAAAATGAAATTTCTGTTTCATTGAATCAAAACAAAAATCATTTAAAATAAATAATTAAAATTGAAAATATATAAATTAGTACATAAATATTCACTTTATTATGGACTTGATACATATACATTTAGTACACCGGTGTACACCCAAAGAGTAATGTGTGTGATGGTGAGATTATCATGTTGATGTCTAGTGATCATTTTTATTTCGTGATCTCGATGAGATTAATATTCTCTTGTAAATGGTTTCACTCTTGGTTAAGTCACTAGATCTCATTATGGTCTTGGTTAAGAAAAAATACCATAGATTCAATCTCCATTAGAATCTCTGATAAACGGACTTCATAGGACATGATTCTAAATGTTGAGGCCATCACATCCTTTGTTTAAGTCAATTAGATTTATTAAAGTCCTATATTTGTACTAGTCATGTGATCAGTATTCAAAAACTATATTATCAAGGATCAACATTCATAATGGTATTTTAAATCCAAAAATTATAATACAAAATAATTTTATGTGTTTTATATAACCATTTTAAAAAATAATACATTTAATTAAATCAAAATTGAAATTTCATTTATAATAGTTCAGGTCGTCACAATATTTCCCCTTCAGAAATTTCACCCTCAAAATTTTCATTTAAAATATTTAAATTGATGATGGTAACTCTTTTTCATCGACTCCTCTAGTTCCCATGTTGCTTCTTCAGACATGTGGTTTCTCGACAACACATTCTATAGGTACGTTGTTGTAATTCATTGTAATTTCCCAGACCTCTCCGGTCCATTCCTTTGTGAAAATGTGGGGCTAGAGGTGTTTCGGGAAATCAAGGTGACTTGGAGGCGCGTTTGGGTTGTTTTTTTTAAGAAAACTTGAAGTCCTGTAGCTTTTTTCACGGTTGGCGCATAGTTTTTTAATTTTTGCAGCCAAGCTGTGCGTAGCTAGCCTTGATGGAAGTGGAGACTACATGGGAGGGGCACAGTTTGTTTAAACCGTGCCGACAAACCGTGCAAGCTGAGTGGATAAGGGAGTGATGACCACACGGTTAGCGAACAGTTTGTCTAACCGTGCGACTAGGCCGTGCGGGCACATAAAGTTAGATCCTAAATTTTAGGATCTTGACTGTTTAGCCTTTATTTTTCTCTTTTAAGCCCCTAATCGGCCATAACTCGGGATTACCCTTCCTTGGAGGAAGAAGAACCTCTCCCAAGCATTTTGGGGGTGATTTGGAGGCTTCTCTTCATAAATCAATGCCAGTTCCTCAAGGTATGTGATCGTTCTTGTTGGGTTCTTAGATCTTCTCAGATATACTCCTTCTCTTCCCTCAGTATCTTAGATCTACGCCCATTATGGGTAGATCTAAGTGTGTGTATGTCATTTATGATGAGTATTGGTCTTGATCTTTCCAGGAGGAGAGATCTAAGGCGGGGTTTCGGAGAATCGACCTGGGATTCTTGAGCTTTCTTTGACCGTTGTGGTTTCCCTCAAAAACCTTTGAGGTAGAGATTTTACCTTCGTCTCTTTAATTCGTGCATCATGCGGGATGGGTGTCCTCTTGCTTTCACAAAACATAGTTGAAACAGTTTAGTGAAGATAATATCTGGCTTAAAGAACGGGGATGGGTAAAGCTGTTATGTTTATCATTATTATCCTCTTGTTATGTTGTGAATTGAACAGGCTTATGCCAACTGAAAATCACGGTCGTTGGGGCCTTTGATTGCGCAATTAAATGTTTCCCTATCTTTCTAGACCGTTTTGTGGATGTGAATTTTTTGGAATATGGAAATTGATTAATCACGTAAATTTGGCTGATTAAATGAATATATGGAACCCTTGTGTGATCACCCCGGTTGAACCGAATGGAATGATGAAAATGTGAGTGTTGGTTTGGTTACGTGGTGTGTGAAAAAAAGGGGGTGAATCCTGGGTTATTATGAATAGGATGGGAAGTGGGGATGCAGTAAATGATATTTTTAAGGGAAATGATGTGGCGTGAGCCTTGTTTTGTGATACATATGTGGAGATGTGGTTATAGTGGCAGCATGGCTGTAGTAATGAGTTGTGATGTTAAAATAATGTGGAAAGATGATAAATGTACAATGGGGAATGATGATGAATTAAACATGGGAATAATCAATGGAGATTGATTTATGATAAAAGGTTGGTTTTGTGTTCCTGGTGTTCTATATAACTTGATTTGTGGTTGGAAGGGTTTTGTTCTACGAAACACTTGATTTGGTTTGATAATTGCTAATTAGTTAAAGATCTAATAAAATAATACTGTTGAAACATGAAAAAACAAATGGGGTTTGGTTTGTCTGTTGTGTGAAAGCATCATAGTAGCATTGTCGGGGCACGTGCTCAGTTTCTCTGTTTAGAAGCCATAGGTTGGGCTGTGTGTTTGGTATACATATATTTATTTGTATCTTTTTGTTTTGTCTCACCCCACCCCTTTTGTGAACCTAGTGCCGAACACTTCCATTTTATGGGAGAGGGTGTTTTTCCCCTTAGTTACTAGCTCCTTCCTGCTCCTTCTTCCGTAGGCTGTGATGGCTTGATGCAAACTTACACCCAATACTCTTCAAGTAGGTTTCAATAGGCTGTGATGTCTTGAGGAAACCATACACCCAAGACTCTTCGTGTAGGTTTCGATTGGTGTGATTCATAGCCCAAGACTCTTCGGGCAGGTTTGTTTTCCCAAGACTCTTCGAGATGAGGCCCAGGTGTGTGGGGGTGGGATTTGTGGTTTGTGAGGCCCATGTGTGTGCGGGCTGGATATATGGTCTATGAGGCCCAGGTGTGTGCGGGCGGAATATGTGGTCTGTGAGGCCCAAGTGTGTGCCAGCAGGATATGTGGTTTGTGAGGCCCAGGTGTGTGCGGGCGGGTTATGTGGTTTGTGAGGCCCAGGTGTGTGTGGGCACGATATTTGGTTTGTGAGGCCCAGGTGTGTGCGGGCGGGATATGTGGTTTGTGAGGCCCAGGTGTGTGCGGGCGCAATATGTGGTTTGTAAGGCCCAGGTGTGTGTGGGCAGGAAGAGTGTGGTAGTGTCAGGACATTCGACATTAGGAAGAGCATCTAACTAGTGGGGGAAAATGGTGCGGGGTACCCAATACTCTTGTTCTTATATACTACTACCTATTGTTTTGTGTTTTGGTGAGCGTGGTTGGTGAGGTTCGGTGGATAGAATTGCTTACTAGATTATGGTTCTTTTATTGTTCTCACGGGACATTAGGATGTCTCCCCACCTGTGCACAAGAGGTTTAGGTTTCCTTACTAAGTATACTTGCATGCTCCCCCTACATTTTCATTTAGGTTTCTAGGAGGACTACCAGGGCAGTGCGGGACCCTACTAGTCGTGACAGTTGGAGTTGTTGCAGTTTTTTGTACTATTGTTTCTTTTGGTATTGTAATTTTGAGTTTTCTTGTACTTTTACTTGTTTCGGAATTTATTTAAACATACATGTGGGATTGGTTTGGGTTTATTTTCATTTACTTGTTCCTTTTTTCTTTTGGTGTTTGACTCACCCTATTTCCATATCCTAAATAATAAAAAGGGTAATTCCACCCATATTTGTGAAAACTCATACCCTTGGTGCTAGTCACCACTCCGGGGCCCACTGGAGGCAGGCCTCAGGGGTCATTTTCTCCCTTTCACCATTGCCACCTCAGGAGGGGCATATTTGGCGGGAGGGGGTCATGACAGAATGGTATCAGAGGTAATGGTTGAGAGATAGGATGGAGTCTGGAGTTTGGAATAATGGGGATTTCATGGGATGGTAGGACAATAGTGTTAGGTGATCTTGGTGTGTGACATAGGCCAGGGAAGACCGGCTAGGACATTATATTTTAGGGCCCCCTGTGATCCGATGCAAGGACTCTTAGCCTACCGAATGACCAAGTGAGACTACAATGATTGCAGGGTAGAGACCCTAGTAAAGGTACATGCATCATCATGTTTGTGTTTTACATGATTTGGGCTGTTCTGGGAATGAAATTGAAATAAAGTGATAAAAAGAAACCTTGAGAAATTTCTTTACTACTTGGGCTTAGGCGATCTTTGTGTACCATATAGCTATGGCACCTAGAAGTCATCCCCGGGTGACTCAGACAGTCGAGGCCCAACAGATTCATGTGGTCGATCAGTTGAGGATTGACTGAGAAGAGGAAGATTTTCGGTGGCAGAAGACTCTCCATTCATTCCAGTGACAAACCCTCAAAAAGTACGAGGGTATTACATCAGATATGGAGATAGAGGGGTGTCTTGAGGAGCTAGGGATCACTTTTACTTTGATCCGGGAACTGAGGGTGTACTGGGTTCCCCTAGCAGTTAGTCAGCTGAGAGGTGCGGCGCGTCAGTGGTGGACGCTCAACCTCGGGGAGAGGTCGGAGGGAGAGGTTCCATGGTGTGACTTTGAGAAGGAGTTCCGAGAGGAATTTATATCTTCCATTATCAAGGCAGAGAAGTGGCAGGAGTTACTCTCCCTCCAACAGGGTAGTATATCAGTACGCGAATTGGGGATAAAGTTCAAGGATCTGCTATGCTTTGCTCCAGATCTCTTTCCAAATGAGGAGTCTTGGGCAAGACGTTTGGAGGAGGCTCTTCGCCCTTCGCTCCAGTATGCTGTTACCCGCTTCACCCTTCTGCCGTACTTGGTATTACATAAGAAGGAAGAGGTTGTAGAGATGACGCACTCGCAGGGAGGTACACCATGGGAGAGGATCCAGCCAGGTTTGTCAAAGGGGAAGGCAGTCAGTAGCAGGTCTCCTGCGACATGACCTTCTAGATTCAGGCTAGTAGAGAGCAGGCCCCAGCAGTTCCAGTTCAGATCTTTGGGTCCTCATCCATTTTTCATGAGCCCAGGACAGAAGTGTTTCTCTAGTGGAGGTTTAGGGCACATTCAATGTCAGTTCCCAACTCGAGCTCAGTACGGTGGAGGTGGGCATGTTTAGCGCCTGCCTCAGTAGCACCAGTTACTGGCGAGACCCTTCTAGCAACAGCAGGACCCTGCTCCGTCGAGGGAAGACTTGGCAGGAGGAGTCCGACCTCAGGGCGCTCCTCAGGGACCTCGACCAGGGCGTGGTCGGGGAGGTGGTCGATATCAGATAGGTAGAGGAGATGAGTGTGGAAAGTCTCACGCAACAGAGTTGGAAGCTCCGGCAGGACCAGAGGTGGTGCGAGGTGCGATTTTTTTGTTCAGCACTCTCATTTCTGCTTTCTTTGATTCGGGAGCTTCACACTCCTTTGTTTCACCCAGTCTAGCCCATGATTTGGGTCTAGATGTAGAGAGACTTTCTGTACCCTTGGTTCTAAGTACACTAGTTTGATGTCAGACCAGCGTATCTTGTGTTTTCCAGGGATGTTGGATGATGTTGGGACTACATCGATCTAGTGGGAATCTTCTTTTTCTACAGATGCAGCCATAAAATTTCATCCTAGGAATCTACAGGTTGTTTTCCATTATCGACTGATTCCGAAGAAGAGTCATGTTCTCCGACGTGGATGGGAAGCGTGTAGTTCATGTTGGATAGAGGATCTATCAGGTGGGAATCCGGCATGTAAAGCCTCTCCTTTCTTTGTTAGGTGGGTTATCAGTGGTTTCAGCTGATACATAGATTATGGATGTCCCAAAGGTTGTGGGGGAGTTCCTCGATGTTTTTCCTGAGGAGGTTGTGACTCTACCCCCCCCCCCCCCCCGACGTGACATCGAGTTTGGGATAGACTTACAGCCTAGTGCTCGTCCGATTTCGATGGCCCCTTATCGGATGGAACCTTCGGAGTTGTGGGAGTTGCAGATTCAGATTGACGATCCAATGGAGAAGTGTTTTGTTCGACCCAGTGTGTCACCATGGGGTGCTCCATTTTTGTTCGTGAAGAAGGTAGATGGTGGTCTCAGGCTATGTATAAACTACTGAAGGCTGAATCATGTAACATTCAAGAACCGTTACCACCTTCCAAGGATAGGTGATATATTCGACCAGCTTAGGGGAGAAGGTTGGTTTTCTAGGATTGATCTACGATCTATATATCATCAGGTGAGGTTAAAGGACAACGACATCTCGAAGATGGCTTTCAGGTGCAGTTATGGGCACTTTGAGTTTGTAGTGATGCCGTTTGGAGTTACGAATGCACAAAATGTGTTCATGGGACTTATGAACATTGTCTTCTGATAGTTTATAGATCAGTTCATCATTTTGTTTATCGATGACATCCTGATCAACTCAAGATTAGAGGAGGAGCACGGTGAGCATCTTAGGGCAGTCTTAGAAGTCCTCTGACACCACTAGCCTTATGGGAAATTGTCAAAGTGTAAGTTCTTGATGCAAGAAGTACACTTCCTTGGGCACGTGCTGTCTCAGAATGGAGTGTCAGTGGACCCATCGAAGGTGGAGGTAGTTTTTTCTTGGGAGGCACCCAAGAGTATGGCAGAAGTTCGTAGTTTCCTGGGGTTAGTAGGTTATTATCAGATGTTTGTTTCTGACTTCTCTCAAGTTTCTACTCCATTAAAAGCTTCGACTAGGAAGAAACAGATCTTCTTATGGAGTGAGTAGTGCTAGAAAGCTTTTTACTACCTGAAGGAGAAGTTGGTCAGTGCTCCAGTACTCAGGTTTCCAGAGGAAGGGTTGTTGTATGAGGTTTTTTGTGATGATTCTGGACATGGTTTGGGGTGCATGCTGATGTAACAGAAGTGTGTGATCTTTTATAGGTCTAGGTAGTTGAGCCCTCACGAGCATAACTATACCACCCATGACCTAGAGCTTGCAACAGTAGTGTTCTCACTGAATTTGTGGCGACATTACCTCTTTCGGGAGCACTTTGTGTTCTTCTCAGATCACAAGAGCTTGCGTTATATCTTCTCCCAGCGTGACCTGAACATATGGCAGTGGAGATGGGTCGAGTTTCTCCAAGACTATGACTTCGAGATCTCTTACGCTAAAGGTAAGGGAATCATTGTGGCTGATGCCCTAAGCTGGTAGTCGCATAAGGAAGTGGTTCAGGAATCCGCTGATGGTTGGAAGATGATGGGAGAGTTGGCTGCTTTGCACTTGGATGCAAGAGTAGAGGGTGTTAGAGGTTGTTTGTTTCAGATGATGGTTCATCCCCCCTTGTTGCAGTAGGTCGAAGTGTCTCAGTGGGGAGACTCCGAGGCGGAAGTAATGTGGGATCATGTTGATAAGGGGAATGCTCTAAAAGGATGGCCAGAGGAAAGCTGACATTAGATGCTTTTCCATGGAAGGTTGTTTGTTCCGGAGGTGATGCATGAGGGAGTTCTCCGTGAGCTCCATATCTCAGCCTTGGCGGTGCATCTGGGAGTTTCAAAAATTCACCGAGGCTTGAGGGAATAGTTTTGGTGGCCCAGAGTGAAACGAGCAGGGGAGGAGTTTGTGGCTAAGTGCCTAGTATGTCAACAAGTAAAGGCTGAACACCATGTTCCCAGTGGTTTGTTGCATCCTTTAGATGTCCTTGACTGGAAATGGGAGAAAATCTCAATGGACTTCATCACAGGACTACCTAGAGCTCAGGGTGGTTATGATTCTATTTGGGTAGTGGTGGATCAGCTGATGAAATCAGCTCACTTCTTAGTAATTAAGGAGTCAGGCCCGGTGAGTACCTTAGCACAGAGGTACGTAGATGAGGTGGTGCATTTTCATGGAGTTCCGAAGACTATCGTCTCAGATTGGGATACTCGGATTACCTCACGAGTTTGGAGGGTGTTACAGCATGCTTTTGGCACCCAGTTACTCCTTACCACTGCTTTCCACCCCCTGACTGATGGGCAGACAGAGCAGACTATCTAGACGTTGGAGGACATGCTACGAGTATGCGTTATGGATTTCAGAGGATCATGGGTGAAACACATAATTTAGTATATTTTACCTACAACAACAGCTTCCACTCTACTATTGGCATGGCACCATTTGAGGCTTTGTATGGAAGACCATTTTGTTCACTCATTTGCTGGGTAGAGGTCAGTGAGACAGGTGCTCTTGGGCCAGAGGTCGGTGAGACAGGTGCTCCTGGGCCAGAGGTAGTACAGAGAACCACAGAGAAAGTTCAGCTTGTGCGTGAATGGATGAAAGCGGCTTAGGACCGATTGAAGTCTTATGCTGATCGTCGGAGGAGGACGTTGGAGTTCGAGGTGGGAGATCATGTGTTCTTGAAGGTTTCTCCTCAATGAGGGAAGCAGAGGTTTGGGAAGGGGAGTAAGATCTCCCCTGGGTTCATCAGACCTTTTGAGGTGCTAAGGCGAGTCGGCGAGGTGGGATATCAGCTGGCCTTAACACCTCAGTTGGAGAAGGTTCATGACGTCTTCCACATCTCCCAACTTCTTCGATACTTACACGACGACTCTCATGTTTTCGAAAGGGCAGATCTAGATATGGGAGACAACACGACTTTCAAGGAACAACCAGTCAGAATTGAGGATCGTGAAGAGAAGGTTCTTTGTGGATGAACCATCACCTTGGTTCGTGTGTTGTGGAGGCATGGTGGCCTCTAGGAGAGCACTTGGGAACTGGAGGCTCAAATACACACTATGTACCCAGAGTTTTTTTGACTTGTGTTTTTCTTTGTTCTTATGAGCTTTGTTTTGATGTTATACTATGTACCTTTCATTTATGAAATACATGGCTTGTCGATTTGAAGACGTTTTGTTTCCTTGTTCTCTGGAAGTTTGTAACATTTCCGGATGTGTGGGGAGGGGGAGAACCTGATCCTTAATTGAGACGCCTTAATGCGGATGCGATTGAACCCGTGTAGGTGATAAAGTGCCACCTAAAGAGGATAATATCTAAACATGGGAGAGGGAATTCCCCAAGCCATGTGTTCAGGCAGTGTGTTGGTTGTACGATGTTGGGGGCAGTGTAAGATGGAAAAATCATAATATATGGAAGTGGAAAGACCCAATTCTTAATCGAGATTCATTAATACAGATTCTATTAAACTCATGCGGGTGAGTCAGTGTCTCCTAAAGCGGATAATATCTCGACATAGGAGAAGGAATTTCTAACACATATGATTAGGCTTGTTAGTTTCATTTCTCTTATAATGAGAGTCCTAAGAGGTATCTTGTTGGGTTTCTCTAGGTTGGGTTTTGAATTCTTGGGGACGAGAATGTTTTAAGAGGTATCTGATGTAATGGCCCGGACCTCTCCAGTCCATTCCTTTGTGAAAATGTGGGGCTAGAGGTGTTTCGGGAAATTATGGTGACTTGGAGGCACATTTGGGTGGTTTTTTTATGAAAACTGGAAGTCCTGTAGCTTTCACATGTTTGGCGCATGCTTTGTTAAACCGTGCGGCCAAGCCATGCATAGCTGGCCTTGATGGCAGTAGAGACCGGACATGATGTGTACGTTTTGTCTAAACCGTGCCGAAAAACCGTGCGAGCTGAGTGGATAAAGAAGTGGTGAGCGCATGGTCGGCGCACAGTTTGTCTAACCATGTGACTAGGCCATGCAGGCACTTAAGCTTTGATCCTAAATTTTAGGATCTTGACCTTTTAGCCTTTATCATGCTCATTTAAGCCCCTAATCAGCCATAACTCCGGATTACCCTTCCTTGGAGGTAGAATAACCTCTCCCAAGAATTTTAGAGGCGATCTAGAGGCTTATCATCACAAATCCAAGCCAGTTACCCAAGGTATGTGATCATTCTTGTTGGGTTCTTAGATCTTCTCATATCTACTCTTTCTCTTCCCTCGGTATCTTAGATCTATGCCTGTTATTAGTAGATACAAGTGTGTGGATGTCATTTATGATGAGTCTTGGTCTTCATCTTTCTAGGAGGAGAGATCTAAGGTGGGGTTTCAGAGAATTGACCCGGGTTTTTTGAGTGTTCTTCAACCGTTGTGGTTTCCATCAAAAACCATTGAGGAAGGGATTCTACCCTCATATCTCTAATTTGTGAATCATGTGGGATGGGTGTCATCTTGCTT
Source organism: Viscum album (assembly GCA_963277665.1). Classification (NCBI taxonomy): domain Eukaryota; kingdom Viridiplantae; phylum Streptophyta; class Magnoliopsida; order Santalales; family Viscaceae; genus Viscum; species Viscum album. The sequence goes on from OY728142.1 coordinate 454,673,702, forward strand.
TCGCGATACTTAGTTGAACCATTTTAATGAAGATAATAACTGGCTGAAATAACGGGGATGGGGAATGTTGTTATGTTTATCATTGTTATCATCTTGTTATGTTGTGAATTGAATAGGCTTATGCCTACTGAAAATCACAGTGTTTGGGGGCCTTTTCTTGTGCAATTAAATGTTTCCCTATCTTTTTGGACCTTTTTTTGGATGAAAACTTTGTGGAATATGGAAATTGGTTAATCATGTAAAGTTGGCTGATTAAATGAATACTTGGAACCCTTGTGTGATCACCCCGGTTGTACCGAATGGAATAATGAAAATGTGGGTGTTGGTTTGGTTACGTGGTGTGTGAAAAAAAGGGGTGTGAATCCTGGGTTATTACGAATAGGATGGGCAGTGGGGCTACGGTAAATGATATTAAAGGGGAAATGATGTGGCGCGAGCCTTGTTTTGTGATACGGATGTGGAGATGTGGTTATAGTGGTAATAGGGCTGCAGTAATGAGTTGTGATGTTAAAAGAAAGTGTAAAGTTGATAAATGTATTGTGGGGAATGATGATGAATTAAACACGAGAACAATCAATGGGGTTTATTGATGATAAAAAGGTTGGTTTTGTATTGCTGGTTTTCTATATAACTTGATTTGTAGTTGGCAGGGTTTTGTTCTATGAAACTCTTGATTTGGTTTGATAATTGCTCAGTAGTTAAGGAACTAATAAAATAATACTGTTGAAACATGAAAACCTAAATGGGGTTGGGTTTGTTTGTTGTATGTATGCATCGTAGTAGCAGTGCCGGGGAACATGCTCAGTTTTTCTATTTAGAAGCCATATGTTGGGCTGTGTGTTTGGTATACATATATGTATTTATACCTTTGTGTTTTGTCACACCCCACCCATGCAGATCACATAGTGTCGAACACTCCCATTTTATGGGAGAGGGTGTTTTTTCCCTTACTTACTAGCTCTTTCCTAGTCCTTCTTCCATAGGCTGTGATGGATTGAGGTGACCTTAAACCCAAGACTCTTTGGGTAAGTTTTGATAGGCTGTGATGTCATGAGGCAACCTTACACCCAAGACTCTTCAGGTAGGTTTCGATTGGTTTGATTCTTAGCCCAAGACTCTTTGGGCAGGTTTGTTTTTCCAAGAATCTTCGGGATGAGGCCTAGGTGTGTGCGGGAGGGATATGTGGCTTGTGAGGCTGAGGTGTGTGTGGGCAGGATATGTGGTTTGTGAGGCCTAGGTGTGTGCGGGCGGTATATGTGGTTTGTGAGGCCCAGGTGTGTGCATGTGGGATATGAGGTTTGTGAGGCCCAGGTGTGTGTGGGCAGGATATGTGGTTTGTGAGGCCCAGGTGTGTGTGGGCAGGAAGAGTGTGGTAGCGTCAGGACGTTCACCGTTATGAAGACTAGCTAACTAGTTGGGGAAAATGGTGTGGGGTACCCAATACTCTTGTTCTTATATACTACTACCTATTTTTTTTTTGTGTTTTGGTGAGCGTGGCTGGTGAGGTTGGGTGGATAGAATTCCTTTACAGATTATGGTTCCTCTATTGTTCTCACGGGACATTATGATTTCTCCCCACCTATGCATGGGAGCTTTAGGTTTCATTACTGAGTATGCATGTATGATCACCCTACATTTTCTTTCATGTTTTCAGGAGGACTACCAGGGCCGTGCGGGACCCTACAAGTCGAGACAGTTGGAGTTGTTGTAGTTTTTTGTACTCTTGTTTCTTTTGGTATTGTAATTTTGAGTTTTCTTGTACTTTTACTTGTTTCAGAATTTATTTAAACATGCATGTGGGATTGGTTTGGGTTTATATTCATTTACTTGTTCCTTTTTTCTTTTAGTGTTTGGCTCATCCTATTTCCCAATCCTAAATAATAAAAGGGCAATGCCTCCCATATTTGTGAAAACTCATACCCTTGGTGCTAGTCGCCACTTCGGGGCCTACTAGAGGCGGAACGCGGGGGTCATTATCTCCCTTTCACCATTTCCAGCTCAGGAGGGGCATCTTTGGTGAGAGGGGGTCGTGACATTCATAGAACATTGTCTCTATGATCTAAGATCATCCTAGTTTATCTTCAAAATAGAGGTCATTCTCCAATGGTACCCCATCTATATTGATTACATATGAAGGGTTTGGTATGTACATTATCAAGGGTGATACTTGGAATACATCTTGTATGTGATATAGGTTATCTGGGAGTGCTAATCTATAGGCTACCACTATAAAACGATCAAGGATATCAAATGGTCCGATGTATCTTGGACTAAGCTTTCCCTTATTCCCAAATATCATCACATTCTTCCCTGGATATATGTGGAGGAATACAATGTTTCCAACATAAAACTCTAGTTCTTGTCGATTATTATTAGCATAGTTTCTCAATCAACTCTTATCATACATTGTATATTGTTGAATGTTATAAAATGTATGCACCATTTCCTTGACCATTTGAAGACCATGATATTTTCGTTCTCTAACTTCATCCCAGCATGTAGGTGTTCTTCACCTATTCCCATAATGGGCTTCAAAGGGAGACATTTGGATTATTGAGTAAAAACTATTGTTGTAATAGAAATCAACCCGAGGAATATGTTGATTCCATCCTCATTTGAGGTCCATTGATTAGGCTATCAACTTTTCCTGAAGACTTTGAATAGCATTCTAATATTAAAAATTAGTTTAAGGGGGATAGTTTGTGATGAAGTTCAACTCAGTATTTAGAGCATGTTGGAGACACTTCTAGAACATTAAGGTGAATCTCAGTTCTTGATTAGATATAATTGACAGTGTTACACCCTGAAGCATCACCACATATCTGCTATATATCCCTACAATTTGATCCAATGAGAAATATTATCTAATAACAGTGAAGTGTGTAGTATTTTTTAGATTATCTCCCCTAACCCGAATAGGATTATTTCCTCTAGATGTCATAGGATTCCTAGTGACAATGTCTATGGTGATTTTTTCCCATTTATATGTTTGTATGGGTTGTGGTTGCCTTATCCCACTATAATTTTTCCTTTCCTCCTTCGCTTTTTGACATACAACACATATTTATTTTCATTCTATGATATACTTCTTCATATTGTCCCAAAAATAGTGTTCTCATAGAACTCGATACATCTTTGTGCTTCAAGGTTGGATAGATAAGGTTGAGCTAGGTGCATCATCCACAACACATTTTTAACTTAATTATGGATTGACAACATAGTCTTTACCAAACTCTTTCGACAATTTATTCTTTAACATTGACCTATGATGATTTCCATTTTATAATATTTTCCACGTTCATCAGAATTCCCACACCCTCTCTTTGATAATCCTTTAACCTCTCCTAAAGAGATTGTTGATAAATTATTTTTGAAAGGACTGATGATATTCCTTACTTTATGATTTCCATATCAATTCTCTCAATGTATAAAAAGATTAAATCCATATGAATAATCATCAATGAAAGAGTTGTTGGATCCTTTCTACTTAGATAATATGAGAATTTATTTGATTTCATCAGTCAACAGAGAATTGAGCAGCAATGGTCATTGATTAGCTATAACCATCTTCGTTGGCACATATTAATCTCTTTCTATCTAAATATATATTTGATCCTTTTTTGATCTGTATATATTTCACACTTCCCCCAAAGAGATAATGCTTCTATATTTTCAAATTGAATATCACTATAGAAAAACACTAGATCATGTGTTGGATAGTTTTAGTAATGAAATTTAAATTCCCTTGAAGAATAAAAAAAATGAATTTTTTGTTTTGTATCAACACACAACCCATGAACTTCTTCTAAGTATCACTTAACACCATAATATGATCTCCACTTGTGGGTAGTGTGAGCATGATCATAGTGATAAGACTACTTTTTATGTACTTGATGTTATCTTCACATTCCTCATGCTAAGAAAGCATGACTCCAATTCACATTAGCTTTGATGGAGGGTTTGAAAATCCTGATAAATTTCAAACAAATCGACAATAATACCCATCTACTCCAAGGAAAACACATATATCTGTCATAGATCTTGGACTTGACCATCCATTAAATACCTTAGTCATTGATGGGTCCACAGATATCCAATTTTTTTGATGATATGACCCTAGAGAGAAAATTCCTTCCACCAGAACTAACATTTTCATTACATGGGATAATGATTTTCCTTTCGCAAGGCCGTTAGAATAGTATGTAAATTATCCTCACACTTCTTCTTACATTTGGAGTATATTAGAATATCATAAATAAAGGCTAAATGTTTTTTAGAGGTAATATCTAAAGACTATAGTCATCAAGTCCATGAATATTTCTAGGGTATTAGTGAGTCTGAAAACAATTACTTGGAATTCATAGCACCAATACCTTGTACGAAAAGTAGTCTTGGGGTTATCCACCTTCTTCACCCTAACTTGGTAATATCCCAAGCACAGATCCACCATGGATAAATATTTTTATCCATATAGCTGATTGAACAAATCATCAATTCGTGGTAGAGGATAGTTGTTTTTTATCGTGATCTTGTTGAGCTCACAATAATCAATGAAATGTATCATTGACCCAGCTTTCTTCTTAATAAATAGTACTAGTGCCCCCCCATGATGAAGCACTTGGGCTTATGAATCCTTTATCTAGATTCTCCTGTGGTTTTTTATTTTGATCTTTATGTTCAACCACAACCATTCTATATGGAGTCTTAGATAATGGTAATGATATATACATGAGATCAATTGAAAATTTGAACTTTCATCTTGGAGGAAGACCATGAAATTCCTCGGGAAACACATCATCATATTCCCTCACAATGGCCATGTCTTCATGGTTGATTATTTCCTTAGACCTAATCATTTGAGCTAGATACACTTTCTCATAAGGAAACAATATCCATGCTTGACCTGATGGTACCAAAAAAGATTCTTCAGTCTCCTTGCATTTGAGTAGTATCGGTTGAATACTCAAAATATGGAGAGTGATTTCCTTCTCATGGAAATTTATGTCGACTCTATATAGATAAATCCAATCAATGAATATAATTTCATAAAATAACACCAAAGGGAGTATTATTTGGTTTCTAGGAAGTCATGCCAAAAAATTGAGATAGGGGATTAGTTATATACATGGGATGCAATAATTTCCCCATTTTCCATTTTGACAGACAAATCCACATCCAATCATTATGACAATGATTAAACTGTTCCACTAAACATTCATGAAATGAAGGAATACATTGTACAAGAATAAAAATATAGGATCTCTATTCTTGAATGAATAACTTATGTACCTTTCACAACTTCATTTTCAGGATTTAATTCAACAATTTTTATGGAAAATCTATCACTTTTCTCCTTTGATATTTTTGGTTGTCTCTGAAAATATTTGGCATATTACATTGGTTTAAGAAAAAACATAGTTCCCTATCGTTTTTGAAATTTATAATGCCCTAGGGGTATAATAGATCATTACATTCCTCTATCATATTAGTGGTGTTTTCTTTCCAGTAATCACTAGCTAGGTTCCCCTCTATCACACACCTATATCATTTCATTATCCCCATCAAGAAATTTTTAGTGTACTTCTTTCAGGACTATTGTGAAGTGGGATGTTGAAATTTCATGGCATTTTTATATCTCTCTATTGGACCCCTAGAATTTGGCTCCACCTTCTAATTATTATCCACATGATAACCCTAAGATTCACCAATATCCATTTCGACTTTGAGGTCACATAAAGAAAATCTCCTCAAAGCTATCAAAGTCACAAATCACCAGGTCTTTCTATAGGCTTGGTTTTATCCCAAAAAATAAGTGGTCAACCATGAATTTAGGGGTAAAAAAATATTGGAGGTGTATCATGCATGAATTGTGAATTTTTTCCCGTACGCTACAGTGGATTCATCATCTTTTTTTCTTAATGGAAATGAAATACCTTTCCATCTTATTTCATAGGGTGCGAGGAAAATATTTATCAAAAAACATTTTCCATAAATCTTTCCATCCCATCTCCTTGATATTTACCTCAGTATTTTTATTATTGATCAATGTAAACCATTGATCAGCTTCACCCTTTATATGATATGCATCTTGAAGAAAATTCTCTTGTTCGGAGCATTAATGGATAGAGAGGATCTTCTCAATGGAGTTGATCCATTGTTCGGTGATTGAGGTATTAGATGATACATTGAAAGAACAACTAATTTGTGTCATGAAGATATTGCTTTCAAATTATTCTTTATTAGGGGTGGTTGGAAGTTCTTCTTGATCTAATATTTTATACAAAACATTAGTTTAGTAAGAGAGTATCCTAGAATTTTTTTTGATTCCCACTCCAATCAAGTTAGTCATCTTATTAGGGAAGTCATTACATTTATCTTCACATAGGTTGTTATCTTAATTCCTCATATTACCACCATAAAATAGAATAAATTGGAAATTAGAGGTATTTATTTTAAAATATTAAACACATAAATGGGAATCCAATGACATGAAAGTGATAAGTTATAAATTACATATATTTCATTAACTTTTTAATTTTTAGGAATCAATCTATGTAATCCTTGACCAATTTTCTAATATATATTCTTAGGGGATATTATTGTATCCTTAATAATGGTTTATACTATGATTATGAATTTAATAAAACATATCCCTTGAGAGGGTCAAACTAGGAGTTTAGAAATTCATGTTTTCAAGTAACATTTACCATTTGAGTCTAGCTTATAGTTGTGTTTTTGGGGTTTACACCAGGATACATTTGTGTCGGAGCCACATCAAATAGTTTATATCTAGATAGGGATGACTTTTCTTGATAAACGACTTAATATATTCTCGAAAAAATTAGAGATATTTTTCATATAATTATTCTTGTCCCTAATGCTTTAACTATATTTTCCTAATCTTAATCCCAAAAATAACTAATATTTCTTCTGATACCAACTATAACGACCCTGTTATTTTTATTAGATTCGTACATGATTTAATTTCATAAAATTTCACTTAATAAAACCTAAAATATAGAGAACTCAAGTGTCTTTGGGAATTAAAAACATTTCATTATAACATTAAACATGAGAAACAACATCTTTATTGAAAACTTCTTTAACATACTCAAGCATAAAACTATATGAGATATCCTGAGGAAAATGAATAATAAAGGGGTGAGAAATAAATCTATAAAACGGAGTAAACAATTAATACCATTAAGATAATAATACATGTTATTAAATTAATATAAATGTGGCATAAATGAACATGAATATGAAAGCAAGATATAGCACGATATTCATAACATGGAAATGTGGAAACAACAAAAAACACTACATTATGGGTCATGGAGAAACTTCCAAGACATCAATGTGGAAAAAGCTCCATAAAAGAATCAGGTAAACCAAAGTCCCAACATGACATATCAATATAATATATAGTACCTAATGCATTCGAGCTTTATATAATTCCACGCGCATCAATCAATTCCATTTTATTATGATTCTTATGTGTGCCACATGTATAAAAAATGGATTCATTTATCATAATAACGTATTCAATGTTCATTTTTTAGTATAATAAATACATGTAATTCCTCAGAAAATTTAAATTCTCATAAATTTCAACACCATTGATAGGGAATGGGCATGGTATTTACTACACGGTTGTTTTTTAAAGTATATTCATGGTGCTATTTTTGAAGCAGAATAATGTGACATTAAAATTCATTGATATAGTCGATGATAGAGAAAGAGGACTCTCATCATGTACACATGAAATAAAATGTATTAGGTTCATATAAATACATGTCCCAATAAAAAAAATTTGGAAATTGATGGTGTAACATAATAAAGAAACATGAAAAAGTGGATGAATGGAATAACTCTTATAAAATTTCGGCAAGGTAATGATTGTACGTGGGTGGGATTAATGATAGATAAATGGGTCACTAATTATTAAAAAATAATAATGGATGTATGGGGTAGGTGTTAAAATGTATCCTATCATTTTTAATTTAAAATAAAAGGGTGTAACAATATAAGGAAACTTGTATAAAAATGAGAAAGGAAGTAACACTTACATGAGTGTGTGACTTCAAAAAATTTTATAGGGTATTATTGATAGCTTGGGGTACGTTAGGATAATTATAGGTAAATAATGAAATTGTGTGGACGTGATCCAAATATTTTTAGTGATGATAAGTGAGAAAATGGGCAGTTTTACATAGGAAATGAGAGGGCGATTCTTTAATATTTCAGAAACATAGGTTTTGGAATCTATATAATGGAATATTCAAATACACAAATCATACCATATGGTTTTACCATGGTTTTATCCAAATATAGTGGGTTTTAATTATTTAATTAGGTATAGTTCCAAATATAGAATATTATTATTCTTACGTCTATGGAGGTGGGTCACATTATTAATGAATTGAATTTAAATTCATAAAATATATTATACATTTTGGAGGACCCATAAGAGAATTATAAAAATAATAAAATTATCTTAAAATAACATTATTTGAATGGAAGAACATATATTGGGCTGATAATACCAACTATATAATTTAATACATCATTTGGGGTCATTAGGATGTCATAAAACAGATTATATTTATGTGGTCTTTAATTTTAATCCGAAAAATTGACTACCTGAGAAAAATATTTACAGTTAGCTATTGGATAATTTCAACTGTATGATTCCAATAATAATAATAATTTAATATAAATAATTTTATAAATATTTGAATTATCACTTTTACAATAAATTTAAACATGTATTGAAATTTGAAAGGTTTTGACAAAAAATGTTTTCAAGCCATAATAAAAATTACCCTTCACATCATAAAAATTATAAGATAATTTGTTATTAATTAATATAATTTAATAATATTATTTTATTAAAATAATATTTACTTCAAAAATACATTGATTCATCAAAATAAACCCCCTAATTTAATTTTAATATTACCCCAAACTATAATTTCAGTTTAATTGAATCAAATCCAAATTCATTTAAAAGAAAAATTATAATTGAAAATATACAAATTATTATATACATATTAAAATTATTAATGTCTTGACATATATATATACACCTTTATTGCACCTACATAGACCATACGAGTAAGGTTTTTGACAATAATAATATCATGGGGTCACTCAGCGAATATGGTTTGGGTCGGGATCTCAATGAACATGAAATTATCTCGTAAACAAGTTTTCACATGCTTAAATAACATGATATCATTATGGGAATTATCACGGGAAATACTAAATATTCTATCTCCCTCAGAATCTATTATAAATGGACATCATTGGGAAAGATCTACTTTTTGAGGCCATCACTTCCATTTCCAAAGTCAATTGGATTTGTTGAAGCCTTATATTTATACTAATCACATGATAATTGTTCAACATTTATATTATCAATAGTCAACATTGTTAATAGTTCTTAAAATATAAATACATAAAATAAGGGAAGTTCATGTGTTTTAAATAACCATTTTATAAAATAATACATTTAATTAAATCAAAATTGGAATTTCATATATAATCGTTCATATCGTTACAAGCCACAACTCACTAATCAATGATTCATAGTCCCAAGAATCCTGAGAGTCTAATCCATATCACCATAACACTGTGAATAATTGAATGTACTTCCCAAGAGACAATCTCACCTGGGTATTAATAATCTCTACTAGTTTATCCCTAATGGAAACATCTGGATTCAAATCAATCTCTTCCCAACTGAAGATATGAGAGGGACCGGGATGGTACTTCTTATGCTAAGATATGTGGAAAAAATCATGGATACCAATCAACTAAGCTATCAATTCCATATGATAAGAACTTTCCCCAAGACCCTTAGTAACCTAAAATGGACCAACATAGCCTGAATCTTGCTTTCCATATTTCCCAATCCAACAATGACCCAATAAAGGAGATTTTTGTTTTGAAAACTCAGTCACCAATGTAAAAATAAAAAGGTTTGTACCAAATATCCATGTATTATTTCTTCCAAATATATGCTATAACAAGGTGCTGACATATATCATGGATAGTCACCGATGTATAATGAATAATACATGGTCCCATGAGAGAGGCCTCACCCACCTCTCCGCATCAAAGTAGTGACCTGCATGGGCGACCATAAAAATCCTTGATAGGATCCATTCTGATTGACGATTGACAAATTTTGTTATAAATAAACTCAATCTATACCAAATGTTTACCAAATTATCCACCATAATCCAAGATATAGGCATGGATCATATCCTCTAGGATTTGAATAACATACTCTATCGAACCATCTGTCTATGGATGATAAGTTGTACCAAATCAAACCCATGTACCCATTTCATTATATAATCTCTCCTAGAATATGGATGTAAACCAATGATACTTATTAAAAAAAATTAAATATGTGAACCCCATTTAACGTCAAAATCTCATTCACAAACAAGTTACCCAGATCTTTGACATTTTTGGTGTTCCGGATCGAAATGAAATTATAAATTTCATCAATTATAAAACACGAAAATGTTACATTATTCCCTTGGGGGTCTTTTTAAATCCAAAAAAAGTCAATGGAAACATTGTCCCATTTAAAAATCGGAACCAAAAGTGGCTGAGGGAAACCAATGGGCTTTAGGTTTTTTGAAAATATATATTGTTAGGGGTAAGATATGGAACCAAAATCAGCAATATCGTGTTTTGTACCCACCACTATAGATGTTTTATCATGTCTTGATACATATTTATAGATCCCAAATGGATAAACCTTAAGGAAATATGATATTCATAAAATATAGAGTTTCTGAAAGATGATGAGACAGTAAAAAAATCCCAGAAATAGAGAAAACCTTTATAAGGGAGAGAATATAAGACAAGAGACTTAAACATTACATAATCCTGAATTAAGTGGATTATTCACATTGAGGTTCTTTTCAAGTTTAGAGGTTCAGTGAATTAGGTCATAATTTATATATAACAACTTGAATATTACAAGTACACACTTCAACTCACTATCCATTATTTTCATAATTCATAAACTCATTAAAAAAAGTCATGTATAGATTAATGATTTAAACAACATGACTTTTCCTTGATCCCATACTTGACCCTATTCCTCTTTAAGTCCTGGAAAATATTTTTAAAAAACATGGGATGAGTATAAAAATCATAGTAAGGGATACATAAATAAGGAAACTATCAGTTTTTCAAAACAACATGCAAACCATGAATACTTTATTATAAAGTAATAATTTTAACCATAGAGAAGTAGAAAAAAACTCCACTGAATATAATATCATTTATTACCATTTTGTAACCAATAGTTTACCATAAATCCTATATAAAGAAACATATATCAAAGAAAGGTAACTTGGGTCATAAACACACTTAAATGAAATAACCATACGATCAACTTCCATATATATCAGTAAATGGAATAACCTTATGAATATCTTCCGCACCAAATGCATTTGAGGTTATAATGTAAACACTCGTCCTTATTTTATCACAGAACCACCCATCATTTGGATTATCACGTACCCACACATTGAATTTCCATGTACCATTATATAATCAACACACATAAAAGATTGAAAATATCAACATTTCAATCATAAAATTTAATTTGCAGTCAAAAAAATATTTTCAAGATATTGAAATAGTAAATTCATATTCAAAACCATTTTTAATACTAAAATATATAAAAATTGTATATGGTATTTATTTTTCATTTAAAAACATCATGTCTTGTTAGGGAATCCAAATATCAAATAATCCCTGCAACAACGGAAAGGTCTTTGTCGCCGTATATGTTAAAAAAAATTCCTTTTTTCATGTAGTAAAAAGCTTCAAAGAAATAAGATTCCATTTTAATGAAATTAAAATTAAAAGGTATTTTTTATTCACCTTGTAAAATAAGGAGGTGTATGTTATCAAAATGTGCCTCAATGAAAGGAGATTGAGACGAAGTCCCTTACCTCGAGTCCGAAATGTATCGTATGTTCCACGTTCTTCATAAATAATAAACTCAAGTAAATTTCTAGTTGCATCATAAATTTTTTTAAATTTATTATTTCTTTTATATTACATATTACCTTTATACAAAAATTATTTAATTATTTTAGTTCATATTAGGCATTTTTTCGATGTTCGGAACTTGAGTAAAAAATGAACTTGTTATAAGTACAAATTGTCAATGTGGTCAAAAGTAAACTAGCTACAGAATAATATTCATGATTTATATATCAAATATATCATATATATTAATTATATATATATATATTTATTATAGTACATATCATTTCAATATAAGAAATAAAATGCACCGTTCATCTAGACAGTAAGACGTTGGTACGCATGAACATTTCTTTCATTTATTTCCATATTTAATGGAATGAAAACTAAATGATACATAGGTAAATTATTAATAAATTATAGTATATATGTTATATATGTTACATTAATTCATTAATTATAACCTTTATACGTTCCATGTATAGCATGAATGAGTCATATCACTTTTAGAGGGCTGTAGTCCACACATCACCAAATGAAATTATCATATTTATACAAGACGAAAAGCATAAAGGTATGTTATAAATGAGGATTAAAGAAGCATAGAGATAAAATAAATATCATATATATCATATATAATTATATTTTCAATATAACGGACACCATGATAGGTGGAAGGAGAATATTGAACAATCATCGTTTCGTGAGACAATTGTTTGCCGTCTACAGAAAGAGTATGTTCTATACCCATTATATGGCGGTGTGCATAAGTGTAGTTCGAATAATTTTCATAAAAACAACCAAGAATGTTTAATATACTAGTTTTTAATTAAATCACTATATAAGAGGATCATAGGGAGTAGAGAAGACCAAATAATGGAAAAGAACTTGGGAGAAGACATTTCCTCAAACCGGGTTACTCCTTTTGATTTTTTCTAGAGGCATTTCTTGAATTGCCATTTTCCTAGTAGAAAAAATATAAGAGGAATATAGGGATGTTGGGAGCTTATTGGAGAGTATTTTGGACTATTAAAGGGGCTTGAGAGGTGTTCGTAATGATTTAGAGGTGGTGTCCTTTTATGAGAGGGAGGATGGGCACTTTAGGAATGTTTTGAAATATTATTTTATTATTAACTAATTTTCGAAATATAATAACACCAATGTTATATATATCAAATATCAGATGAGTATGAGTCTAAATACTCTTATAAAATAGTTTTAAAAAAAGTTTTGGTGTCATATTTAACCTTCCAATTTACCTTTAACCCTTAGTTAACTAATTTAACTATTACCATGTCTTATTTTATATTCATACTATATGGTTAATATAGTTACCATAAAATGACAATAGACCATAAAGTGGTTGATTAATGTAATTTAAAACATTATATATGTCATTTGGATGATTATTTTATTTTTAGGAATAATATATCATTTAATAAATATTAATTCATTTAATAAATCATTTATGTCAGTTTTTAAACTATTCATGTCATGACTTTTTAAAAAATCTACAACAACATTAAATCACAAAAAGACATCATTAATTAAAATATAAAAAGTCATATTCATCCTTAAAATTTCATGTATGGCATAAAAAGATTAAAAATAAATATATTTTAATATTATAATCTTATTTTTTAAATATTTCATTAATATGGAAATCACTACATCAAAATTATGTCATAAATATTTTTATTTATTTGAGGTTTAAAAATTATGAATAAAATAACATGATGTAGGAAATTTTTTTATCTTTCTAATTAATATTTATAAATGAAGATATCACTGATATAACCTCATAATTTTTTTAGTAAAAGATAAATTTTTTTGGTTATATTTTCCATAACATTAAATTAAAAGTAATTAAATGTCACTTTCACACAAAAGTGTCTTCATTGGGTCCTAAAATAGACCCAAGGATTTCCATGGTCAAAAAAATTCTCATCCATTAGGGTTATAACATGTGTTAGCATAATTTAGTATTACTATAATATTATTTTTTACACTTATTTTCTATATTTACCATTTAACCATGGTAAATGAAATATTTTCTGAACATACTATTCATAATCTCTAAAAATAATATTTATATATTTACAAAATTTAGACCAACTGATTCCAAATAAAAAATATATTTTTCCAATTTAAAAATATAGAAGTTTCTAAAATTTATTTAAAATTAATTCTCATTGTCAAAACCAAAAAGAATGTTTTTAAGAAGTAAAAACTACCAAAAGATTGAAATGTGCTTATATCCAATTTAGATGTGAAAGTACTTCCAATTATAAAAATTAGATTTAATGGTAAAAATATAATCTAATTACACTTTAAAACAAATTAGATTTACAATCTAATCATATTGATAAATTATATGAAAAAACTTTTTTGACTTAAAATGTAGTATTTTTCACTATTTATTAAAAAATGAACATTATAAGAAAAATAGAAAAAAATTAACTGAAGTAAATTTTTATGTCCTGATTCTAAATAAGAAATTAATGTTGTAAAATGTAACATATAAAAGTAAAAAAAAACTAGATTTAAAATTTTTTCCCTCAAAAGGTAGTAAATCAACCTTTTAAAGAACATTAGAAGATTTAATGCATAAAATCAGATTCATTCTTTTTTTAAGACTCTAAAATTTATTCGATAAATGTAAAGAGCGTTAAAAACACGTGTAATAATAATTTATTAAGTTATGTTTGTTCACAGTAATACAAAAACATTGCGTTAACTACCATTTAAAATAAAAAATATGATTATATTATTTTTCTATATAACTCAATGTTGTGAGTGACATTGGATTTCAAAGAAAACCATTATTTCATATTGACATTGAAATAGAAAAATGTGTCCTATTTAACATAAAATGAATATCTTATTAAAAAATGATAATAGATATGAAAAGGTACTATTCTATAAATATCAGGGTTGTTACATCCTTCCCCCCTTTTGGGAATGGCGTCCTCACAATTTTAAAACTAGGGTTGAAAACATCATTGAAAGACCCACATAAGAAAAAGAGTGAATAAAATTATTACTTTAAAATAAAGAAAGACAAGTACAAAGGTTACCTGAGATAACCCATACTAGGATTCCATGTATGACAATATAGATATAGATGAGAAACTTACCATCATGTTTTGATAGAGAGTGATAGAAAACATGATTAGGATAATGTTAACCCCAAAAAATAAAAAAAATTATGATGGGTTAAACGGTATTTGATTTCATAGTAGGAAAAGAAAATGGAAAATGTTTTTTAGGATCCTTTTCAAAATGATGAGGAATTTATTTAATAGCATGACTAAGACCATAATGAAACAAACTTACTTGTCATGTAGACATTCATCCTTTAATAAATTTCAACCACAAACTCATCTTTTCTCCAAAAGATGAGTATTCATGATGACATGGTCACATGTGAAGTTCTAGAATAAACTTCTAAAGAATCACATTATCCACAAAATACAAACTATATATTTCCCTATCATTAGATAATAACCAAAAACAAAAATGGTTATTAGGAGATCAGATAATCCCCAAAAGGTTAATCCATCATAAAAAAATACCACTCTTAATCTCCAAAATTCTTCAGACAATACCCAAAGTTCAATAAAGACCATTCAATACACAATTTTCCGTAAAATTATTCAATATAATCCAAACTAAAATTGAAACCCAAAACTCAGATGAATTTATTCACATAGTCTCCCAAAGTAAATATTAACATTTATTTCCAAATAACATAGAAAAATCTTAAAGAATCATGCTAGAATGTAATTATCCTAATCACATATTCTCTATGATAGGTTATTCATTTCCATCTCTATATGTCAATAATAAAAACATTTATTCTTCCCAAAATAAAATTCCTCCATTACTTCTCAATTGAAATCCCATAATATTCTATTTTCTTAAGGCATATTGTGTTCCCCAAAAGTGACAACGTCTTCCAAAATATCCTTTATCACATAATCTTCAAATCATTTTCTTATACTTAGTATATCCAATTTATAAAAAATATTTTCCAAAAATAAACTTATTCTTGTTCCATAAAATCATTTAACTATAAATAATTAGTCATACAAACCATGGACTTCCTGTAGTCTAGTGGTAAGTGATAAATCCCAGTTGCACTTTGTCTGTGGGTTCGATTCCTGTAAATTTGTCTGATGCGATGGGTTTTCACATGGTCTGTAGCTTTTCCTTTTTCAAAAACTATAAAATTCTAATAAAATTAACAAAAAGAGATAAAATTATTAAAAATATACATAAGATGTTTTGTCCTCAAAGGTTATTTTATACCTTACATTTTAAATCCCAAAAACAAATAACCCATAATATCCTAAAAAAAGATCACAGGAACCACTATGGTTATCCATTATGTCTACATAAGAAAAGATAATTATTCCTTAAATAATATTCTCACATATCAGACTTCAGAGTTACACATAATTGAAATAGAACCCCAATGTATTCCAATCATTAATATATTTAAACATATCATCATTCATATATCAGACATAACTCTTCAATTCTTAGACATATTAATAATCAAACATTATTCATGATCCTTTATCCATGTTTTTACATATTATTATTTTAAACTTAATTCTTACAGAAAAATCATGCATAATGTCATAAGATTTCAGTAATGTCATAACCTGTGCTATGAAATAATCTGCACATTTCATAGGTCATTTTCCGATTCCTTATCTTCAATTGGAATAACATTAGGAATTGGTAAACATATATTTGTGTGATCTTTCTGACCCCATTCCTAAACCATCATCATAGGAAATCTATTTTTATAATTACTATGCACACCACACTAAAAACATTCAATTGATCCCTCAGAAATAACGTTTTTTCCATTTCATAGAGTCAACTAAATTCTTCATTTCTCCATGGCTGGTTATTACATTATAACCTTTATTACCACATATAAAACATCTTCCCATCCCTTTGAAGGATTTTCCATGTGTTTCTTTCCACACCCTTGACACATAGTTTTTTTAATATACTTACCTTTATGATTATTACCTGAACATCCATTGGGATTCGTTTCTCTCATAGGTGATGCCTTTGAGAAATAACCAAGGATCAAGTGGTAAATAATGACTCCAGATAGTTGGTTAATAATAACCCCAAGAGTTCTCATTGCATCTTACATTTCATTTGGTATCTCATTAAGAAAACCACCATAGTTTTTTTACAACCATTGTTACTTTGGTGCTTTCTAGATCTATCTATTTAATAAAAACAAAAAGTTCATTGTGAGTATATCATTAAAATCATCATATACTATGTTATTAGGAGGGTAATCACTAAGATATACTTATTCATGTTATCATAAACTCATCTGATTTATCTAAAATAGATATGACACTTTCTAATATTCTTAACATTATGGTGATTTAATCTTATGCTTAAATAACACCCTAACATTTAAAGGTATCTAATCCGACCTCTGACACAAACTATAAGGCCCCAACATTAAACAATACATGATCTTAAATCATGGTAATAATTCATTTTGAGGATCCTTTTAGGTTTAGAGATTTGTTGAATTAGGTCATAATATATACATAACTACTTGATTATGAAAAGTAGACACTTATACTCACTATCCATTATTTTCATAATACAAAAAAATCTTTAAAAAAGACATGTCTAGTTCCATGATTTAAACAACATTACATTTCCATGATCCCATCTTTGACCATATTCCACTTTATTTCTGGTGAAAAACATTTATAAAACATGGGATGAGTATAAAAATATCAGTACGAGATACATAAAAAAGGAAAACTATTTGTTTTTTAAAACAACATGTAAACCTTGAATACTTTTTCATAATGCAATACTTTTAACCTTAAATAAGTAGAAAATTTAATTTAATGAATATAATCTCATTTCAAGCCCTTTTTGTAACCAAAATATTACCATAAAGCCTATATAAAGCAACATATTGTATATGAAGGTAACTTGGGACATAAACATACTTAAATGGAATATCCAAATGGTCAACTTCCACACATATAACTAAATGGAATAAATATACGCCCGACTTACATACCCAATGAATTGAAGGTTATTTACGTAACCGCCCATCCTTTTTTTTATCCTAGAACCACCCATAATTTGTTTTATCACGTAACCACACATCAAATTTCCAAGTACAATTATATAATCATCACACATAAAAGAATGAAAATATCAACATTTCAATCATAAAATTTCATTTACAATCAAAAGAAATAATTTCAATACATTGAAATAGTAAATCCAATTTCCAAACCATTTTCAATACAAAAATATCCATAAAAGGGATTATGGTATTTATTTTCCATTTAAAAAAATCATGTCTTGTTAAGGAACCCAAATATCAAATAACGCTCGCGGTGGTGGAATGGTCATTGCCGCCGAATATGTTAAAAAACATTCCATTTGTCATTTACTAAAATGCATCATATAAAAATTATTACTATCGAATTAAAGTAAAAGTAAAAGGGGTTTATTACACATCATGTAAAATGAACAGGTTTATATTATCAAAACATGCCTAAATGGAAAGAGATTGAGATGAAGTCCCTTATCTTGAGTCCGAATTGTCTCGTATGTTCCTCATTTTTCCTGAATAATAAAGGTTTTTTTATTATGACATTCTTCAAAAGCTCTTTCAATTTTACTATTTATTTTATATCATATATTACATTGCTATTATAATATGTTAATTTTTTTGTTCATATCAGACATTTTGTCGATGTTCGGAACATGAGTCCAAAAGGAACTTGTTATAATTACAAATTGTCCATGGGGTCAGATGTAAATTATCTGTAGAATGATATTAATGATTCAGATATCATAAATATCATATATATACAGTATATATGTATTTAGAACAGTCCATATCATACAGATATAAGAAATGAAATGCACCGTTCATGAAGACGGTAAACCGAACATACACATGAACACTACATTCATTTTTTTCACATTTAATGGATTGAAAACTAAATGATACATAGGTATGTTATAACTAAATTATAATATCTATGTTATATATGTTAAATAATTTAATTAATTAAATTCATTATATGTTCCATGTATAGGATGAATGAGTCATATCACACTGAGGGGGAAGATGCCTGTATTTCCTCAAATGAAATTATTATATTTATACAACAAGAAAATCATAAAGGTGTGTTATAAATGAGAGTTAAAGAATCATAGAGATAAACTAAATATAATAAATATCATATAAAATTGCAGTTCCATCATAATGGACACCATGATAGGTGGTAGGTTAATATTGAACAATCATCATTTCGTGAGGTAGTACCGTCTACAGAAATAGTATGTTCGATACCCATTAGATGGAGGTTTGAATAAATATAGTAAGAAAACATATCATAACAACAACCTATTATATTAATGATAAATATGTTTTTATGTAAATAAATAATAATAATAGTAGAGGGAGTGGATATGGAAAAATAATGGAAAGGAACTTGAGAGAAGACATTACCTCAAATTGGGTAACATCTTTTGATTTGATCCAAAAGGATTTCTTGAATTTCCTTCTACCTAGGGGAAGACTTATAGGAGAAATAAATGTTTGTAGGGATATTATTAGAGAAGTGTTTTGATTATCTATGGGTCTTGAGAGGTGTGATTAATCGGTTAGAGGTGGTGTCCTTTTAGAAGAGGGTGAAGAGGAAATTTAAGAATCTTTTGAAATAATATTTTTTTATTAATAGATTATATAATTAAAATAACTCCAAATTGATATATTTATAATATAGGATGAGTATTGGTCGAAATCCTCTCATAAAATGGAATTTAGACATGTTTTGGTTTCAAATTTAACATTATCATTTAGCTTTAACCCATAGTTAACAAATTTAATTATAACCTTGACTTCTAGTATATTCATACTATATGGTTAACATAGTTACTATAAAATGGAAATAGAAACTAAAGTGGTTAATTAATGAAAAATAAAACATTATATAATTCATTGGTCCAAATATTAATTTTTAGTACTATTATATCATTTAATAAAATATTATTTAATTTAAAAACTAATTTATGTTAAATTTTATACTATTCATACCATGGATTTTTTAAAAATCTATAACAACTTGATTAAATCAAATATAACAAGTCATAATCATCCATAAAATTCGTGGATGGAAAAAAAGTTTCAAAATAAATTTATTTTAATATTTATAATATTATTTTTTTAAATCTTTCATTAATAAGGTAATCCCTACATCACCATTGTGGCATAAATAAATTTATTTATTTGATGTCTAAAAATTTTAAATAAAATACCATGATGTAGGAAATAATTTTATCTTTATAAATACTATTTATATTTTAAGATATCAGTTATATAACCCCATATAATTTTTTAGTAAAATATAAATGTTTAGGTTATATTTTTCATAACATTAATTAAAAGTAATTAAATGACATTTTCACACACAAGTGGCTCCATGGGGTCCCCAAATCAACCCAAGTATGACCATGGTCATAAGATTCTCTTAAAATAGGGTTAGGTATTGTGTTAGGAAAGATTAATATTATTATAATTTTATTTTTACGCTTATTTAATAGATGTACCCTCAAACCATGGTAAATAAAATAATTATTGAAGTTACTATTCATAACGTCTCATATTAAAAGTTACCTATTTACACAATTTGGATCTCCAAGTTACCAATATGGAAAATATTTTCCCAAATTCAACACACCAAAGATGTAGAAATTAATTTATAATAAATTCCCATTGTCAAACTAAAATATACTGTGTTTTTAAGAAGTAAAAACTACCAAAACATTGACATGTGATTATGTCCAATTTTAAAATAAAATTACATAAAGTGATCATAAATGGAATAATGATAAAAATATAATCTATTTAGAATTTAAAACCAATTAATAGGATAATCTAATTATATAAATAAATTAGGTGAAAAAAAAGTTTTGACTTAAAAGGCATTATTTTTCACTATTCATTAAAAAATTAACTTTAGCAGAAAAATACAAAAAATTTACTGAAACTAAATTTTGATGTCCTAATTCTAAAAAATAATTATATTTTTTTTAAATAGAACATATAAAATTGAAAAAAAAACTCTATTTAAAATGGGTTGTCAATCAAAATGTGGTAAATCTAACTTTTAAAAAATATTAGAGTATTTCATGTTTAAAATCAGATTAATTAATATTTTAGGCCCCGAAAATTTAGTTGATAAATTTAAATATATTAAAAAAAACTTGTGAAATAATATTGTAGTTGTTTATTATCATTCTCATAAATAGAACAACTATGCGTTCACTACCATTTAAAATAATAATATTATATTATTATTTTTCAGTATAACTCAAAGTTGTGTGTAACATGTGATTTCAAAGAAACTAGTTGTTGTGTGTTGAGTAATCTATAAAAAAGTTTCTTCTTTGACATAAAATAAATATACTATTCATAAATATTAATTAATATGAAAATGAGTTTTTAAATATACCTGGGTCATTATAGAGAAAAAAAGAATTGGTCTCCCAAGCTTTTATGGTTTCCTCAATTATAAAAAACCCATAATCCTAATGATAACCATATAAAATAGACTCTAAAAGTATTATTGATAATTATTAATGGTTAATACCATACCTCATTCATCCTGCAGATTGTCCAGATACAACTTCGTGAATATTTGCATCGAGCTCCACTCATCCATTGATTCGAAGGGAACCTATGGCGGAAAATTCCTACTGAGATATTTAAAAATGACATTCCCAATTATTGAGGTGTATAAAATGTCGAAGTCAAACATCTAGAGGTATTAAACTCAGTATGTCAATCTAATATTCATGTCCTTTTATGATATATGTCAAACTATTGGGATACTTTTATATATTATGAACCTCTCCCAAAAAAATATGACCCCTCAAACATTTAGGAACATGAATAACTGTGGTGAGCGCCAATTCATGAGTAGTGAATTTTTTTCACATTGATGAAGATGAAAAGATCCATAGGTTATAAATTGATCATCCATCATAATCACACAACCCAAAATAGTACAAGAAACATAATTGTACACTATATAACCATTACTTTGATAATGTAAGGTCATAATACGAGTTGATGTAAGAATAAATTTCAATTTTTAAAATAAGTATTTCATTTTAAATCTCATGTGAAATTCACCCCATTCCCAATAATTCTGGTAAAAGATGAGAAAAAATTCAATAAATCATTGAAAAACCATTGATCATATATAGAAAGACTTAAAAAACTCTGAATCACAAAATAATTCTATGAAACCTTCCATAGAAATAAAATCATAACCTTTATGTGATTGAAAGATAAACCATGTTTATAAATCATATAACATATGAAATTGAGTTCTCGAAACAATAAATTTGATTTTAAAATATTCCATATAGTTAGTGGCTCTTCAAAATTTACAAAACTGAATTCATGTGTGGCATACTCGCATGATTAGAACTCTATTAAACAATGATATTATCCAAAAAAAATGGTAAAAGGTCGAGATATTGATGGAATAAATCTTTCAGTAAATCTATGAAAACTAAAAAAGAATTATTTTAACCAAAATTCATTAAAATAAATTTATAATGGCCATAAAACTCTCTGGAAAACTCATCCACTATGTGAAGGTGATTAACTCATGAGGAATGTATATGGAGCCCAATAAACAATGAGACATCAAATTATTCAATAGTGAACCCTTGGAGCTAAATATCCCTACCCATAATGAGGCATAAACATGTCATGGAAGAAACTATTAAGATTTCTGTAACTTCCACATGCATTGCACATATTTTGGGGTTTATGAGAAGTACACTTGGTGTTACCTAACTTGAAACAATTATAGTATGTCAAGGTAACACTACTGGATAAAAATGATAGTGCAGAGGGGGTCCACTATCAAGATTTTCCTCAAGTATTAATGTGATTATTGTTCCCCTTCATTTTCATTCCTGACGTGACACTAAAAATACCACTAGGTGTAATAAAAGGGAGATGAAACCAATATTTACCATCATCTCCATATGTATCATTATATTTCTTTCCAATAAGTCAGTTTATGTAGAAATATTAATCATATATACATAGGATTAAAAATCTAGTCACAAAACATACAGGAACTTCTAATATTTTAACTAACCATTCTTCACTACCACTGGAGAGAAAAGAACTAGCTCTTAAAACTAATTGGAGTACTCTGACATTGAACTCTACACTTTCTTAAAGGAGAAGAAATCCGATGAATTATCCATCATCGTAGTGTCTAATAAGAATCACTGAAAGAAATGTCTTTTAAAACACTTCCAATCATGTCCCACATTCCGATCTCCTTGTACCATAGAATCCCATCATTTCATGTTGTGACCCTCAAGACAGAATTTTGTTAAATTCACCTTGACAGTATCAGAAGTGTCTAGGAAGTAGAATATATGATCATTATTTTCAATATTTTCCTTCATCTCTTGAAGTTAATTTGTTTCCCAAATTTCCAGGGGATTCTTATATAGGAACTATCTTGATCGTATATTGCCTACCCCAGCTCTTGGATATACCTCAATAGGTTGGATCATAACTCTGGGTACATTATGGACAACAAAACTAACTTCCCACATTATAGCCCCTATAATATTATGATATAGTGGAATATTACCTAGAGGATTATTTCTCACTAAACCCTCCTATTATAGCCTTGGAATACATCTCAAATGCATATTAATGCATTCTGGAAATAAGAAAATGATAAGACAATATAATAATTGCTTTATAAACCAGAAAACCCTAATAAAAAAGAAATATTAATATCATAACTGAAAACATGATACACACATCCCAAAATCCCATGGAAAATTATGGGTTATCAATAAAATAGAGGGCTAGAAACTCACTACAACCTACCTATCATGTTTTTATAGTCTTATATTCAATGTACTTGACATCCCAACATATGGAAACTTAAGGACCAACCACATTAAATATGAATTTTTAATTGGCCGACTTGAGAATACCTTAAAAACTGTTACTCGATCTGATCTTCCACACACTCTAACGCTATTTCGGATCCCCATGGGTTAGTGAATAACGTCCTGGTATAAAGCAAAAATAAAATGGAAATATTTATCCCATAATAAAATAAGAGACATGGTATATCAAAAAGAAAGAAAGAATGAGAGTAAGAAAACAAATATAAGTATATTGCATAACCAAAGGGGAAAAAATGTAGAGATACAATATGAAATATAAATAAAGAAGAATGGTACAAGTAAAAAAGGGACAACAAAAACAAGAAACCATTACTCCATGTGATATATGGACAATGTCCAAAAATCTCACCACCAGCTACCCATACACAGAAGACATGAATATCACCGCATCACTATGGTTCCACGCCTTTTCTTAAATAAGAACTCAATAATAGGTCTCCACACCATCAAATGGGAGTTTGACGTGTTGGATAAATAGGACATGTAGGATCCCACCGATTTTTAACACATCATGTCTGTGTACAAAAATACCAATTTTCTCAATTTATATAAAATTAAGACATGATTAGTAGATAAACTAAATTGTATAAAAATAATTGTAAAAAATACCTCTTTTTACGTAGTTCTAACACCATACATGTAAAAAAATTTCAATTCATATCACATCTATCAAAGTAGGTAATAAAATAAAAATCAATACAAACTAAACCATAGGTAAATAAAACAAATGATCACTACGGTTCATGATGGCTATATCACTCGTAACCCAACATATAAATTTGGATGAATCAAGGCCTTATAAATATTCTTCAAATATATGTAGTGGAGGAACTACCCATAATGTCAACCCCTCAATAGCAACTATCAATTCACTAGGACACTTGGACTAAGGATAAAAGGAAGACCCCATGAGTTATCCCCTGATAGTATTGATAAACAATTCCTACTGATTCACATTCCACATATGTTTCTATGGATTCCCAGGTGTTATATTTCCAAAATCATTTAATCAAAACAATGATTTTTAAAACAATTTCATAAATACTATACATGATGTATTGAAAATACATTTTCCATTATCAAAACAATTAAAAACCCACATTAACTCAAAGACTTGTTTACAAAAAATATCAAAAAATCATAATAATTCATTTATAGTTTTTTAGGAAAAACTAGTTCATTCATGTTTTATCAATTTTAGGATATCAAACAAAATCTACTTCCTCAAACATATGTCACACACAAAATGAAATGAGATAATCAACCATCATAAGGAATGAAGAATGAAATATGGCGACACTATCAATGATTCTCACATTTTTGAATCATATTTCTAATAAAAAAGGACTATAGAGTGGTTTGGTCAAACATACTTTCAGAACCAAGTAGTCCACCCCACAAACAACACAAGGGTTGGACACTGAGAGAATATCTCACAATGGATATATAATTATGTAGAATTAATCATCATATGATCAACTGATTCCATAAACTCATCCCAATGCCACAACCACATCATGATCGATAAAGAAGTAGAAAAACTACATACCCAAAGAGAATAAACACAACCAAGACATATATCATTCATTGAATTAAGGAGATCAGGAGAGAATTATTTCCCCAAAACTACTAGTAAGGGCCATAGGGTTTGAGGGAGGGTTGAAAAAAATAAAATAAATGGTGATTTAAGGCTGTAGAATATAACAAAATCTTGGTAATTAGGTATTCACATCATTAATCTTAGATTTTTGATGTAAATTAACCTTAATTTATGTATGATGAAAATATGTTTCATTGGGTTAATTTAATATAGGAAACTTATTTAAAATTTAAAAAATTTAATTTTATGACTAAATGAATTTATTCTATTTTCTAATAATTTTTTATCAAGAGTGAATTCACACTGTAAACTACACATTTAAATGATAAATGTTCCATGAAAGATGAGAACAACATGAGTTTTCTAAAGAAACCCAAAACATTCTTGATGTTATCTCAACCCAAGATACACACAATTAAACATAAAATAGAACACATTTAATCCATATATTACACTGAATGTTGAAAGGTTTAAATTATAGTTGAAAGAGATTAATTAGATAGTTAAATGGTAATTTTTAGTGGAAATAATATGTTATTATCAGTTACATTACTTGGGAAAAATGATTCCATTGGTTGGACACTAAAATTTATAGATATTCAGAATCTACTAACTCTGCCAGTTCAGGATGGGGGAATTCCTTTATGAATCCATTACTATTTGCTTTCTAGTGGCTTATTATTGACCTCCACTGTCTAGAAAATGGACTTCCTATAGCTCTCCCAACTATAAGTTCATGAAACACCTATAATAATCACCAGAGACATCCCTTGGAAATTGAAACAAGAAACATGACATCACCCTATCACCTCATAAAAAAATAGACTAATGAAAAGAGAAAAATCCTAAAAGGCAAAGATAAATAGAAATAGAAGAGTATATTAAGTTGAGTACCTGAAAAAATTAATGGATGTTACAATACTACTATAAATTTTTATTGACTCGCTTAAAGACTATTTTAAGATTTAATTAGTTAATTTTCTATAGTATATAATAATACTATAAATATTTTGAGACATTTTAAAATTGAGAATGAAAATGATTTCATCAATAAATCCCATTTCAAATTACCCTTTCATTAAATGATAAAATTAAAAATGAACAGATTTAGTGGCTGTGATAAAAATTAAAAAATTAGTGTAAATTTGAAAAAGTAAATATTAATTTGTGATGTGTTTTAGAAAAATTTATGAATAAGATTTTACCATTTTAAAATAATTTTATAAAATTAAATTAGAAAAACGTTCATACCAACCCTGAGGAGGTTTTACAAACTATAATAATCTTTAGTTAATTTGAAACCATGGTTGGGAAAATAAGGAATAACAAAACTAGGTGGTTTACCAAATTTTCTTTAATTAATAAAACCATTTAAAAAGAAAATTTTAATATATATTTAAAAGAGTTTGAAATTAATTCAAGAGGTAAATTATAGAATGATTATAATTGACTCTAACTGAGTGTTGAGTGAAAGGTTTCACCAAAGTTGAATTATTATTCTATGTTATAAAAATTTTCTACTAGATGAGAATTATTTTTAAGGATATTTACATGACCATATAAATTATTCTAAAAATATTATATAGATCCTATCATAAAACTATCATAGGTCTTTCCATGAGAGTCCATGTAACGCCCCGACCCCAGTTACCCAGAGTTGGAACATTATTACATAACATTGGCATGATCACAAATATCAAGTCTCGAAAGACCGATTAGTTTAGTAGCCTTGAAACACTAGATACATTCATAAGTTTTACATTACATCATAGAGTAAAACAAAACTACAACAAAATATTGGATTCATATCCCCCTATACTATCACTACAGGTCATTTATAAAATACTTCTTCACATCCTAGAAAAATTAAAAGATTGAAAGGGGTGATCTCAGATGCTCAGTAAGGATAACTATATAGCAGAAACTTTAATAAATAAACATAAACATTTAAGGAAATGTATAACTAAATCAAAAGACTTTTAAACTTGAACTTCCGCATAATATAGAAAAAATAAAATGAAATAATTCCATTTACTTATTCACATGGATATTCTTACTATTCTAATAATCACATGAAATATCAATAACCACTTTCATAATGATTCAATGCATAATTCCAGACTATCATAACCACATAGCCAAGGCCTCGTTCCAAGACTACAAATAAGATTTTGTCAAGGCCTCGTGCCAAGACACTAGTCTGTATCATGAGACCTAATGATGCCTCAAGGAGCTATAGCGGGTTCCACCCATCACTTATTAAGTCTAATGCATTCCTCATGTGAAAATTTTTAAACATATCATAAACCATGACATAATCGTATCACATAAAACATGCATAAAGGAAACATAACATTTCTACATTTCAGTCAAAAGATATAAATACAACACATTGATATAATAAAAACACTATAAAAACCATTTGAAATACCAAAATAAAAGAAAATTAAAACTTTGTTATTTATTTTTCATTTAAGAAAAAGTTATGGCTTGTAGAGGAAGCCGAAACTGAAATAATGGTCACAGCGACGAAGATGTCGTTGTCGCCGTATACGTAAGACAAAAAATTCGTTTTGTCGTTTAGTAAAAATGCATCATATAAAAAATATTCCTTTAGATTAAAAGTAAAATTCAAAGGGGTTTATACACCATATAAAAGAAAGTTGTGTATAAAACAAAATATTCATCAATGAAAGGAGATTGAGACAAAGTCCCTTACCTCGTGTCCGACATGACTCGATCGTTCTTTAACCTCCTGAATAATAAACTAGAGTTAATATATACTTGCTTTAGAACCTTTTTCAAGTTCATTATTCCTTTTATATCACTTATTATCATGTTATAAACATTATGTAATTATTTATGTTAATAAAGGTCGTTTTGTGGATCTTTGGTACTTCAGTCAAAAATAAACTTCTTATAATTACAAGTTGTTCATGTGGTAAAATATCCATTATATCCAAAATTATATTCATGATGTAGATATCATATATATCATACATTTCCACTATATAAATTCATTTATAATATTATATAACATTTAGAAGTAATAAATTAAATGCACCGTTCATGGAGACGGTAAGCCGTACGTATGCATGAACGCTACTTTCATTTATATTTAATATTTAATGGAATGAAATCATAATTATATAAAGGAATATTATAATTCCAGTATAATATCATATATAATATCATTTAATCCATCCTTTTTACATCCCCCATATGTAATTAACGATTCAAATCACTTTGAGGCGGCGGTAGTCCGCACTTTCAAAAATGAAATTATCGCGTTTACCCTCAATGGAAATCATAAAGGTATTACATAAATGAAAAATAAAGAAGTATAAGGAGAAAATAAACATAATATATATCATATATATATATATAGTGATATCTTAATGGCCACTATGAGAGGTGTTAAAAGAAGATTGAACAATCATCTTTTCGTGAGACAGTAATTCACCACCCACAGAAACAGTATGTTGTTTAACCATTAGGTGAAGGTCTGTGTAAGTATAAATAAAATACTTATCATAAAAACATCCTAGTATATTTAAGTTTCATTTTTTGTTACAAAATAAAGGAATTAAAATAGTTTAATGGGTTGGAGAAGCAAAATTAAACAAAAGAACATAAGAGAAGACATTACCTTAAAATTTGGTAACTCTTTTTGATTTGAGCCAAAGGATTCATTGGGAAGTCTTTTGCCCAAAATGAGGCTTCTAGGAGTAAGATAGGGAAGTTTAGAGAGTATTTTGGCAGAGGTTGGCCAAGCCAAATGGCTTTGAAGGTGTGAATAAGGTGGTAGAGGTGGGTGCCTTTTATAAGAGGAGAGGAGGGGCACTCTTGGAATGTCAAGAAATGTTACTTTATTATATAATGAGTTTCGGATTTTAAAGCTCAAAAAATTATATATTTCGAGTATAAGGTTATAATAGTTCTAAATATACTCATAAAATATGTTTTTGAAAATTTTATGTCTAATATTTTACATTATCTTTTCATTTTATTTAAATCGTTAATTAATGAGGTAATCGCTGCATCATCATGGTGCCATAAATAAATTTATTTATTTAATGCTTAATTTTTTTTAAAAAATTACCATGATGTAGGAAATCTTCTTATCTTTAAAATTAATATTTATAGTCGAAATGTTAACTTATATAACCCCATGAAATAATTGTTTTAGTAAAACAACACATATTTGTGACAATTTTATTTTTACTTTAAATAAAAAGTTATTAATGTCATTTTCTTACCCATGTGGCTCCATGGGGTCCCCAAGTTGACCCATGGATTGTCTTGGTCGGCCATGAATAATACAATATGGGTAGGACAAATGTAAAGGTAATTTCATATTATTATAACATTATTTTTACCTTAAATTACACTAATTACCTTTAATCGTGATTAATAAAACATAAAAGTTAATATTCACCAAAAACTATTTTCATCCCATTGAACAAAATTTTACTTACTAATGACATCCATTTATGTTGAATTTTTTAAATTCAATTCACAAAAGTGGTAAAGTATCATTTAAACAAAAAAATTGTTTTTTAACTACCACTTAGTGGTTTCACTATTCATCAAAAATTGAAGTTTTTCAGAAAAATACCAAAAATTAACCCTAATCTATATTTGATATTCCTAATTCCAAAATGAAGTCTATTTTAAAAAATTAAAAACATATAAGTTGAATTAATTAATTTAATAATTAATTCCCGTTGTCACAACAAATAGCGTGTTTTTAAGAATCAATATATATCAAAAGAATTACAATTTTTTATGTCCAATTTCAAAGTCAAATTAATTCTAATGACAACCATTGGATAAAATGGTTAAAATATATTATAATTATACTTTAAAACCACTCAATCTTATAATTTATCACTATAAATTATTTTGATTAAAAAAGTTGTTTGTCTGTATTTTTCTCTATTAATTAAAAATTGGAAGTTCTCAGAAAAATACCAAAGAATCAACATAGGATAATTTTGATATTAAAAATCAAAAAATGAAGTTCATTTTAAAATTATAAATTTATATAATTTCAAAAAAAGGGTATTACTATTCATAACGGCTATTTTGATTGGTCGCGATGTGTAAGAACTCGAGGTTGTGTAAAACACAAGCTATTGCATTATTGAAAGAGAAGAGTACCGTGGAAGCTTGGGGTGTTACATTCTCCCCTCCTTCAATAAATTTCATCCTCGCAATTTGAAAATTTTCTTTGAAAATAAAAGGTCGAAAATAGAAAATACATTTGTGGAAAACCCATATCGGAAATAGGGTTAATAATATTTAGTGTTAATAAGCGGGAAGTGGAAATAAGAAAGTCACCACCAAATTAGGGTTTCTAATAGGAGAACATTGGTGGAAATTATAGACACATAATTAGAGGGAAAACATAAATATTTATAGGGATTTATTGAGGTCATCAATCCCAAAAAAGTGTAAAATTGAGGGCCTCAAAGACATCAATCTATGATGAAAAAAACATCAGTTCAAAATAACATAAGGTATTAGGATAACACATTTTTGTTTTAATATCCCTTCCCTAAAGTTTAAGAATTAATTTATTCATAGAATAAGAGAGAGGTATATATATATATACTTGACAAGTAGAAAATATACCCTCAACTAATTTCTACCACAAACTCATCTTTCACTCAAAAAGATAATAGAACTCAAAAATATTATATTTATCCTAATCGTACGAGGTTCTAAATATTAACACATACCATTTAGATAAGGAAAACTATTTTTTAGTAACCAGGGACTTCCTGTAGGCTAGTGGTAGGAAACAAAGGCCTGTCACACTATGGTTGTGGGTTCTATTCCTACAGCTTTGTCTAATGCGACGGGTTATCCCCCAACCTGCATGTTGTCCTTTTCCTAAAACTATAGTATTATAATATTCCAAAAATAATCTATAGAAATGTTTTAACCTTAAACAATACTATCCAAAGTTAAACTTAATCCATTCTAACCTTTATAGTTTTCAAAAATACCTTTGTCCAGACATTCTCTAAAAGGTCTCTAAATTCAAAAATTCTAGGAAGTTATTATATACTAATCCTCAAACTCTATCTTAGGGCTATGTGCTCTAATCAGATATTATCTAAATATAGCTTCCAAGGTTAGTACTAAACTGCCTCTAATACCAACTGTAACGCCCCGAACCCAGTTACCTAGAGTTAGTGCATTATTACGTAACATTGGCATGGTCACGAAGATCAATTCTCGAAAGACTGATTAGTTTAGAAGCCTTGAAACACTAGGTACATTCATAAGTTTTACATTACATCATAAAGTAAAACAAAACTACAACAACATCCTGTCTTTATATCCCCCCATACTATCCCTATAGGCCATTCATAAAATACTTCTTCACATCCTGGAAAAATTAAAACATTCAAAAGGGGTGAGATCAGATGCTCAATAAGGATAACAATATAGCGGAAACTTTCATAAATAAACATAAACAACTATGTTATTGTATAACTTAAAAAAACCATTTAAACTTGAAAATCAGTATAATATGGAAAAACTAAAATGAAATAATGCCATTTACTTATTCACATGGATATTATACTAGTCTAATAATCAAATGCAATATCAATAACCACTTTTATAATGATGGAATGCATAATGCTAGACTATCATAACCATGTAGCCAAGGCCTAGTGCCAAGACTACAAATAATATTTTGTCAAGGCCTCATGCCAAGACACTAGTTTGTCTCATGAGACCTACCAATGCATCGAGGAGCTATAGCGGGCTCTACCCGTCACTTATTAAGTCCAACGCATTCCTCATGTGAACATGTTTAAACATATCATAAACCATAACATAGTCGTATCACATAAAACACGCATAAAGGAAACATAACATTTCCACATTTCAATCACAAGATATCAATACAACACATTTATATAATAAAAACACTGTAAAAACCATTTTCAATACCAAAATAAAAGAAAATTAAAACATTGGTATTTATTTTTCATTTAAGAAAAAGTTATGGCTTTTAGAGGAAGCCGAAACTCAAATAATGGTCACGGTGACGGAAGAGTCGTTGTCACCATATATGTAATATAAAACATTCCTTTTTTCGTTTAGTAAAAACTCTTCATATAAAAATATTCCTTTTGAATAAAACTAAAATTAAAAGGGGTTTATACACCGTATAAAATAAAGTTGTGTATAAAACAAAATATGCCTCAATGAAAGGAGATTGAGACGAAGTCCCTTACCTCGTGTCCGACTTGACTCGATCGTTATTTAACCTCATGAATAATAAACTAGAGTTAGTTTTTACTTTCTTAAGAACATTTTTCAAGTTCATTATTCCTTTTATTTCAAATATTATCATGTTATGAACATTATGTAATTATTTAAGTTAATAACGGTCGTTTCGTCGATCTTTGGTACTTGAGTCAAAAATAAACTTCTTATAATTACAAGTTGTTCATGTGGTAAAATATCCATTATATCCAGAATTATATTCATTATGTAGATATCATATATATCATACATATACACTATATACATTCATTTATAATATTACATAACATTTAGAGGCATGAAATGAAATTCACTGTTCATGGATACGGTAAGCCGTGCGTATGCATGAACGCTACTTTGATTTCTATTTCATATTTAATGGAATGAAATCATAATGATATAAAGGTAAATTATAATACCAGTATAATATCATATATAATATCATTAATCCATCCTTTATACGTCCCACATATGGCATTAACGATTCAAATCACTTTGAGGGGGCGGTAGTTCACACTTCCTAAAATGAAATCATCACATTTACCCATAATGTAAATCATAAAGGTATGCCATAAATGAAAAATACAGAATCATAAGGAAATCCTAACCAATATATATATCAAATATAAATATAGTGAAATCTTAATGGCCACCATGAGAGGTGTTAAAACAAGATTGAACAATTGTCATTTTGTGAGGGAGTAATTCGCCACCCACAGAAACAGTATGTTCTTTAACCATTAGATGAAGGTGTTTGTAAGTGTAAACCAAATCCTTCTCATAAAAACATCCTAGTATATTTAATATGAATTTTTTGTTACAAAATAATGGAATTAAAAGAGTTTAAGGGGTTGGAGAAGAAAAATAAAACAAAAGAACATACACTACTAGAAATCTGACCTTTCCCAGCGCTTCTATACCAAAGGTTCGTAAAAACAATTGGTATAGTTTCCCTTTCCCAACGGTTTGGCTAAACCGTTGGGAAATCCCACTTTGAGGCCAACTTTACCAATGGTTTGGCCAAACCATTGGGAAAGCCCAAATTGTGGACACCTTTCCCAATGGTTTTGGCAAACCGTTGGGATAGGTATACCCTTTCCCAACGGTTTGGCCAAACCATTGGGAAAAGTCCACTTTGTGGACATCTTTACCAATGGTTTGGCCAAAACCCTTGGGAAATGGTATACCTATCCCAACGGTTTTCCAAAACCATTGGGAAAGGTCCCCCAAAAATCAACCTTGCCCCAGAATCAAAATCCAGAATCAAAATCTATACCAACGGTTGTCAAAACCATTGGTATAGGCCTATACCAACGGTTTTGACAACCGTTGGTATATATCCCTTGATTTGTTTATCATTTCTTCTTTCCTAGAACATTATATAAATCAAAATTTAAAATCATTATGAGAATACATATATATATTTATGTAATTATATTAACAAAAGTCATGTTAGGTTAGTAGTTAAGTCGTTGAATAATAAACTAGGGGTCCTGGGATCAAATCCCAGCGAATGTTTTTTTTGAAATACATATACCAACGGTTCCATAACCATTGGTATAAATTTGCATATTAATTATACCAATAGTTTGCAAAACCGTTGGGATAGGTCTATACCAACGGTTTTGGGAAAACTGTGGGTATAGACCTATCCCAAAGGCTTAATTGGAAACGGTTCTCCAAACCGTTGGTATAGGTTAGTTTTTCAATAGTAATAAGAGAAGACATTACCTTTAAATCGAGTAACTCTTTTTGATTTGAGCCAAAGGCTTCCTTGGGAAGACTTCTGCCCAAAGAGAGGCTTCTAAGAGTAAGAGAGGGAAGTTTATAGAGTATTTGGGGAGAGGTTGTCCAAGACAAATGGATTTGAAGGTGTGAATAAGGTGGTAGAGGTGGGGGCCTTTTATAAGAGGAGAGGAGGGGCACTCTTGGAAAGTCCAGAAATGTTACTTTATTATATAATGAGTTTCGGATTTTAAAGGTCCCACAATTATATATTTCGAGGATAAGGTGATAATAGTTCTAGATATACTCATCCAATAGGTTTTTTACAAGTGTACATCTTATATTTTACATTATATTTTCATTTTATTTAAATTGTTAATTAATGAGGTAATCATTGCATCATCCTGGTGTCATAAATAAATTTATTTATTTAATGCCTAAAAATTATAAAAAAAGTACCATGATGTAGGAAATAGTTTTATAATTCCAATGAATATTTATAGTCAATATATTAACTTATATAACCCCATGTAATAATTGTTTTAGTAAAACAACACATGTTTTTGACAATTTTATTTTTACTTTAAATAAAAAGTTATTAATGTCATTTTCTTACCCAAGTGGCTCCATTGGGTCCCCAAGTTGACCCATGGATTGTCTTGGTCGTTCATGACTCATCCAATAAGGGTAGGACAAGTGTAAAGGTAATTTCATATTATTATCAAATTATATTTACCTTAAATTACACTAATTACCTTTAATCGTGATTAATGAAACTTAAATGTTACTATTCACCAAAAATTATTTTCATCCCATTGAACTACATTTTACTTATTAATGAAAAACATGTATGTTGGATTTTTAAAATTAAATTCACAGAAGTGGTAAATTTTCATTTAAATGAAAAATAAGTTTTTTAACTACCACTTAGTGGTTTCACTATTCTTCAAAAATTGAAGTTTTTCAGAAAAATACAAAAAATTAACCCTAAGATATATTTTATATTCCTAATTCAAAAATGATGTCTATTTTGAAAAATTAAAAAAATATAAGTTGAATTAATTATTTTAAAAATTAATTCTTGCTTTCACAACACATAGCATGTTTTTCAGAAACAATATATATCAAAAGATTGACATTGTCCAATTTCAAACTGAAATTAATTCTAATGACCACCATTGGATAAAACGATTAAAATTTAGTCTAATTATACTTTAAAACCACTCAATCCTATAATTTATCACTATAAATTATTTTGATTAAAAAAGTTGTTTTTAAGTATTTTTCACTATTCATCGAAAATTTGAAGTTCTCAGAAAAATACAAAAAATTCTACATAGGCTAATTTCGATATTAAGAATCAAAAAATGAAGTCCATTTTAAAATATAAAATTTATATAATTTCAAAAAGTGGGTATTACTATTCATAGTGGCTATTTTGATTAGTTGTGGTGTGTTAGAACTCGAGGTTGCGTACAACACAAGCTATTGCATTATTGAAAGAGAAGCATACCGTGGAAGCTTGGGGTGTTATAGTCCAAACATCATTACAAGTGAATTTATTTAGTTCCAATTTTCTGGAAAGAACCCAATTTTCTTTGTGAAGGGAATTGTTTAAATTTTGGGGGTCTAAATAGGATAAGATAGAAATAATTTCATCCTTATTTATGATTGATCATCTAGTATGAGTTCCCACGTGAAAATATCTAATGAAAATTTCAAGTTTACTATATTTAGAATTTTAAGAACTTTATTTAAAGAATTTGAAGGAAAATATTGTTCAAATTCTAATTATACATTTAATAAATCATTTTAAAAAATATTTTGAGTTAGATATTTTGGAAAAAGTTCATAAAAATAAAATAAATTATTTCAATTAATGTTTTATTCATTTTTAAGGAATATATATTTCTTTATTGACTTGAATTACATAAGAAAGAGGAATTCATCACATTTTAAATCAAAATTTCTAATATTGTCTTTTGTGTTGGTAGTAAAAATGATAATGAAAAAAAATAAAAATTATAACTATAGGTTTTTTATTTTTTAAATGTTATTATTGGGTATTTTTGAAGAAAATAATTATGATAACTCATGTAATGATAAAGAAACTCTCGAAAAAAAAATATTTATTAAAATTAAATTCAATTAACAGAGTTAAAGTGATTTATTTTATAGTTCAATTTTACCTCTCTGCAACCCCATTTTGATTTGAGGGACATGTAATAGAAAAATAATGGTTTGAGAAGATCATAAATCGTTAAATTCTATATTGTCAAATATCTTCTATGATCACATTGAATAGATTTTTTTTCATTTTTATATTTTTAGAGAAATTTATAATGGATTTGAAACATTTAATTTTATAAGATATGTAGTAAAACTATATGAATTATATAAATTCATAAACAATAAAAAAGGTTAATGTATTTAACTTCGAGACTATCAGTATGATAAGGTCCGAATAAATGTTGAGTTATTAATTAAACTACTTTAGAAAAAGAAAATACTTTTTTAGATTGAAAATAATATTATTTCTTCGTACCATAGTTGTTTACTTTAAAAAACATGTTATCTTTAAAATACAGTTTGGGAACATCCTATACTAGTTGATAATGGTTGATTGTAAAAAGTGAGTATGTACTATTGTTACCTAGAAATATATTCCAAATCCAAGAATCACTAACTTCTTCACTCAACCATCTGGATTTTTTCTTCTTCTAGAAAGTGGTTCTAAATAGGCCTTAGAACCATTATAAAAATGAGAATTAGTAAATAAATTCATTCCATTGAAGTTAAAAACATTGAACAAAATCAATTTTAAAGTAATTTAATAACCAATATCACAAAATTGACCAATTATTAAAAAATTATGTTTCCTACCTTTATTTGTTTTAATAATTAACGAGTTAAAAAAATTGGTGGTTCCTACAATTATTATATTACCCTTTGAGTTATCACTATAAGTGATGTGACCTCTTTATTGTTTTTTAATTTTATTGAATTGATAGTGGTCATCACATGTGTATCTTGAGAAACCATTTTCTATGTACCATAATGTAACTTAGTATTTTTTCTTATGAATCATTTGATTCAAAATCATGAAACTAGTCATTTTCGTACCCAAAAAATGATAGTTTCATTAATATTACCGAAAGGAAATTTATGTACCAGTTTTTTTTGGAGATTTTATTTTAGAAAAACTCGATTAAAGATAAGTTTATTTTTTATCCTATATCATGAATTCTTGAAGTAAAATTCCTATATTTTATGTCTATATATTTTATAATAATTTTAAAAGTAATATTGAATAAACCTTAAATAAAAATTATTATTTTTTATATTTCGTAATGGTTGATAGATTTGATAAACTGAGAATTACCAAATAATTTCCCAGTCATTTAGTGCCAAAATTTTTATCTTTATTATTTTCATCATTACTGAAATTAGTTGGATATATCTTAAGGTAATTTATTTTAGATTTATAATATTAACATCCTGTTGAATTTTACTTTTTAGGAATGAATTAGTCCTTTTCCATAAATATATTTTCATTATCTTTAAGAAGATATTAATCTTAATTAATCACTTAATTTCACTTCTTATAGAGTTCATTATATAATGGGGTGAGTTGATGAATTTTTTTTGAGTTGATCATGATCATATTTTAGGTATTCATAATTATGGTGATTTGAAGAGAAAGATGAAGAAGAAGAGCAGAAATAAGTACAAAAAGTAGAATGAGGGGGGATATAAGTGGAGGGGTACTAACCACAGGTTATTTTTATACTTGATCCATAAGGAACAAAACACTTGAGTCACATGAAGAAGTTGAGAAATATGAGACTACTATGTCGCCACATATGGTACAGGTCGTAACTCTGGGATCCTTTATACATTATTCCTTTATTTTATTTTATTTTGATAGGTATGGAATCCATCTTATTGCTACCTCCTTTATAATATTAATTTTATGTCACTTCTAGTTTCACATTTTGATTTACCTTATTGGAATAGTTTAATGCTATATTTTTTTTGAATAATTTGTTCATATTCATGGAAAGTTGAGAAAAATATTGATCCTCACCTCGAGATAAGTTATCATTGGTATCTTTAAGGGATATTAATTTCATTACGTCATTGGATTCATTAGTTTCCATCTCATATTTTGATTTAATTATAATTTCATATATCAATTGGGATCTAATAAGTTATTTGATTACTATTTTCTTAACATATTTCTCTTCATATATAACAGTGACTATAGGTGGAATTTTTTTTGAATAACCTATAGTATCTTTATTACAAAGGATTCTATAAAAAACATCACAAAAAGGATTTTGACCATTTAAAATTTCATTAAACATCTTATACATACTATTAATGGATTCATTCAGATATATTGAAAATCCATCCATATCATACCTACCCACGTATTATCTAGTAACATTAACTTTCTTGGATCCTTCATGAGTGGATTCTATAAATATACATATTTAATGGGATTTATGACATGTAGAAACATGAATAAATTGAAGATGGTGATGAATGAAATAGAGAATATTCATGAATTCTCCATTTAGCTAAAAAGAATTAATAGCATTAGGTTTTAATTTATCTTTTGGTTCTTTTTTTGAGTAAATTCCTGTATAACCATTTTCAAGAAAGTATCTTTTACTTTTAAGGAATGTTGACATTGGTTTTTGAAATAGATATAATTAGATCCTGAAAAATTAAGATCATGTGAATAAAAAAGAGATTCCATTATAAATAGATTGAATATTGAAATACAATATGATTAAAAAAATAAAAAACACTATTTAAAAAATGTATTTTTAATAAAAACATAATGAATCTTATGATAGAATTTTTTTCTGATAATAATAGAAGTGAGTGAATTTCATTTATTTAAATTAAAATAAATTGAAATATTAAATTAAAATCTTAAACAAATATACATATATATATATATATGAAAAATAAATAAAGTGATAACATGAATAATATAATAAATTGATTAATTGGATATATATAAAAAATTAATTTGAATTTCTAATATTTGATAATGTATA
This sequence comes from Viscum album, assembly GCA_963277665.1. NCBI lineage: Eukaryota > Viridiplantae > Streptophyta > Magnoliopsida > Santalales > Viscaceae > Viscum > Viscum album. Next base: position 454,713,464 of record OY728142.1, read on the forward strand.
ACGAAAAATGATTGTATCAAATTTATATAATTATGTGGGTCAATATTAATATATTCAAAGCAGAAATTTAAAGAGAGACAAAAAATGGATTGAAACAGGATGTATACAATTTGATATAAGTGACTGGGAAAAACGTAATGAGACTTTGGGATATTGATTAATGGATTTTCATTTTTGATGGAACATTGAGATTGATAGCTATTTTACACCACTGATTCAATTAATTAGTTATTTCACAAGTTCATTTATGATATCCAATATAACATAGATTTATTTTTATAATATTAAAAATTTAATGGAACTATAAATATTTTTGGGGCATTGAAGATGAAGAAGAATAAATTTTAGTCATTTGTTATCACATTAAATTCCCCCATGATTACATGTCACGATGCCACCAGCAACTCTATTATCCTCACAAGATGTTAAATGGGACACCTACATCATCTTATATCTGAAAATTCACCACCAACTAGCTACTACTAGCCATCAAATATCTAGTGGCATTTTCAAAGAATGCGACATCCTTTGAAATTTCACTGAATGGCTAGTAGACTGCATGTAAAAATTTCAATCTGTTTATTTGGAACTGGCTTCCCCTATGAAACCTGAAGCCATGCATCTTAAAAATTTTGCTCCCACAACACCTTCCAAGTCCATATATTGATCTTAAAAATAAATTCAAAGATAATTAAAAATTAATATTAATTGGTCGAATCCTTTAACAAGATCACCAAGAATCCTTTGTATAAACTTTATTGAAATTATCGAGTCCATCAATTAAATGAAAAAAGATCAAAAGGTGATATTGAAATTCACTCTTATTAGAACATTAGATTCCAAAGATGGTGTTTGGGATCAAGAAGTAATTATAAAAGGTAGTTACAACCCAACCTTTTATATAGTTTATATTGTATAGTCACATATTAATATATCTATAAAAATGATGTAGTATGATCTGTATCACTAAAGAAGATAAATAATCATCATTTAACAATATATTTATAAGAGAATTTAGAGTTTTTTTTCAACTAAAAAACTCATCTATAAGTGATTTAGTATAAAAACCAATCTTTTTAGCTATCATTGCATTATTTTAGAAATCATCTCTTAATTCTATTATTATATTTACTTAGTGTTTCAATAAGTTCAAATTGATTAATTTTTATAATATGTTTTGTGTTATCAATAAATTCCCTATTATTTTTACTCACCCTCAAAACTATATTAATTAATTTCACAATAACTTGTACATTTTTAGTCTCCTTCTCACCAAGATACTATAACAAAATAACTAACATCATAAAATGCTAATGTATCCAACCCATGAATTCCCATAAAAGAAATTAAAATGTCTAATAGTCTCAACACAATACCACTACTCTTTTATTAAAGACTTTAGAATTACTGAAATATTTAATCCTATATTTTCACTTAATTCCATTTTCAGTCTCTAATTAATAAAAAATACTATAAATACTTCTCATCATCAAATAATATACGGTATTATAATCATTAAAATATTCATGATGTTATAAATTATCCATACAAATAAATATAACACTAATATCCTAATAAAACATTAAATACATGGTTTTTAATAAGGGTGACACTTTTTTTACATTTTTAGGACATATTAGGTTTATATCATTAGAGAATTGGGAAAACAATTCCACAAAAATTTGAACAAAACTATACATTGGACATTTTTTGACTAAAAGGATTTTAGGTTTACCCTTATATTTCATTATTGACACATTTTCTTCATTCAAGATGTCTCGTCATTGAGAATTTTATTATTCCTATGAATTATTAGAACCTGTGGGAAAATTTTGAAAATGTGGGATGAGAAAAACAAATCATAGTATGGGATATAAAAAAGAAGAGAAACTTTTTGGCCCTTGTAAATATTATATAATCCATAATGATGTTTTCATTTTAAAAAATATACATTATGTTAAAATAATTATTTAATTACTCATGAAATAACTATTATTGAACAATATTTTCAATAAAACATTTTTCATCATGAATAATGAAAAAAAATAAAACTCATGGAAGTTTCTTGACAAAAAAAAAAGAAATCATGAAATCCTTTTGAATGAAAAATGACACATTAAGAATCATAAGATTAAAAACTTTCATGAAACAGTTTACTTACCTTAACAAATCCTAATATTGCATTTAAAATCATTAAAATCATTGAAAACCCAAGTAGGAATCTCATAATATAATCCTTTAAATCACCCTTACAGAAACCCTAATAAAGGTATGAAATTCATAGTTTATTCTGGAAAGTATCTGTTAATAAAATATCATTACCCAATTAAATATATTGTTATATTATAACCATCCATAATTATATAAAATTTAGAAGTACCATATCATTAGAGAAGCACATAAAATTCCTCACATCCATCATAAACCTCATAATTTTTCGAATTTGAGACTATACTCAAAATAAAATTTAGTTATATAATAAAATGTTAAGAAATATATATTTTTTTGAATCTATTTTAAGAATCCTTGAAGATGGTGGGAAAATGAGTCTAATTGGTAAACAATAAATGAAAAATATTTTTTATATTTTTGTAAGGAAATTAAAAAATACAAATATGGGTAAAACTTATTAGATTCATTATAATTTTTTTAAAGTTAGTAAAAATTATATTAAAATTACTTTTAATAATATTTCAATTATAAATAAGATCATTCTTGAAACATTTACAAGAATATTCATATAGAATAGAAATTATTTAAAAACACTTAAGACATGGTTTTAATGAAAAATAACTTACAAATTTGGATTATTTTGAATGAAAAGAAACCTTAAGGACTGAAAATAAAATAGATTTGTAAAAAAAATTAAAATTTTGAACATTAATGATAAAATAAATCCTTATGGAATAAACTACACAATAAAAACTAGTGGTGGATATGTCATATGTCTAAGACAAAGGAAATGGAGATGAGAAAACCCTTGACATAGAATTCAACTTAGATAGACATATTATCATATAATATATTATAAATTCATGTATATTATATATGTATACAAAAAAATATAACTGTCATACTAGAAACCAATCACTCAAAAATTAATTTCTCCAATTTAATTAAATTTATTTGTTAAATAAAATATTTATCTGTAAAATGTTTTATTTCTCCCTTTTTGATTCAATAGTTTCATTTATTCAATATATATTATTATTTACTCACCTCTATTGTTTTAATGATGTTTATATTTATTTATTTTTAACACTATACAACTCACAAATAATGACCTTATATTAGATAGTTTATATATACTGGCAACACAATGATTAAAAAAATTAGAAAATATATTTATTTAAATTTAATATTTTATATTTCTAGTATAGCACAAAAAACTAATTATAAATGAACCAAAATATAATATACCATTATAACCTATAATTAAAATTGGTGGGTAAAAATAGTACTAAAAAATTATGATAATTATGGTTATCAATTTATTAGAAAGAAAATAATAAAAATTTAAAATAAAAAGAAATGTTTTCATAAATAGTGTATTGATTCTCAAAGATGGTTTTGTCTCCATTATATAAAATATTTTAGAGTAATTTTCTTTCGCTTTTTAAAAATTTATTTGATAAGAAACATTATTTTTCAAAGCTGGATATCAAAATTATCTTAAGATAGATTTTTTGGATTTTTATGAAATATTTCATTATTTGATGAATTGTGATATATTTCCTCGAACCCAATAAACTCGAAGCTAGTGTCTATTAACATTAAATTGAAATTATTACAAAGATTAAAACCCTACAAATAGAATAGATTAGTTGTCCTGGTAAACTAGATACATACATGAGTCTTGTATTATAAATGAATAGAGTAAGTAAAACGTACTTTTTTATTATAAGGAAAACATTATTCTATCTATGGTATCATTGTATATATTTATTAGTACACTTCATGGAATAATAGATAATGAAAAAAAGAAGGGTGAGCTTAAATTATTATTAATTTTTATGTATAGAATAGGAAATAATGAATGAGTTAGAATATTTATTATGGCATGGTTAATAACAGAACACACATTCCATGTAATTGATAAAGAGAGAAATAAGTGCATAAACAATATGGAAATGTAAATAAATGAAAAAAATCCATTTAAATAAATATATAAGGCATAATAAATAGGAAAATTCAAGAAACTAAAAACACATGCCATTTAATCAATAAAATGGAAATGAAATGCATCCATAGTCATTATCATAGTGAAAACCTCATGGAAAATAAATATTGAATTAAAATGAAGGAAATGTTTTATTATTGGATTTCATGTATCCTGAACAAGAAAACCACTACTGTCAAGATATATCCCCAAAAAATATTAAATCTATCAGTAGAATGATGTTTACATGGCACAAAAAATTTGTCTCATGAGAACATGTCGATGCATCGAGGGTTTATATACACTACTGGAAAACTAGGCTATAGCCATGGACCTATAACCATAATTTTCCAAAACTGTGGCTATAGGTATTTATAAAAAGGCTATATTTATGGTTTATATGGACTATAGCCATGGCTTTCCATCGTGGAATTATACCCTGTAGCCATGGTTTATGTTTTGGCTACGGACTTATAGCCACAGTGGACATCCCTATGAGCTATTTCCATAGTTTTTGATACTATGGAAATAGACCATATAGACATAGTTTTCAACTATGGGTATATCCTCATAAAACCATGTCTATAGGGTTCCGTTTCAAGTTTTATATCAACAGTTTTTCTAAACTGGGGATATTGAGTTTTTTTATTTTCAATAGCCATGGATCATCAAAACTGTGGTTATAGGTATCCTACCCTTGTGCGGAAAAAAATTAACCCACAAAAAAGTGGAGGGAAGGTCTATAGACACAGTTTACATCCTATAATTATAGTTCTTAATAAACATATATAAAGATATATATATTTATATAAATAAATCCATTTTTGGTGTTGTGGTAAGGAGAAAGGTTCATATATTAGAGATAAAGAGATCAAATCTGATTGGGTTCTATTTATTTTTAATCTATATCCATTGTTTACATGGTATATAGACACAGTTTTAAACCAAGGAAATAGACCCCATTGATATAGTGCGAAACCATGTCAGTTATTGCCATGGTTTGCAAAATCGTGGTCATAGAGCCAATAGCCACAGTTTAAACTGTGGCTATAGCCTCCTAAAACAGTGGCTATAGCTTTTTTCTATAGCAACACCTATAGGTTCCATGACCTATAAAATTTTGGATGTAGCTTATAGCCATGATTTTGACCAAAATTGAAATGTCTTTGAACCATGGCTATATCTAAAATTTAAACTTGGGATAATGTTTTGTCCTCACCAATCACTTAATGTCCAAATAATTATTTATATTGGTTAATCAATTTAATTAATAGAAAATATGAATTATCAAATATCCATATTGAATAAGGAATATAGATTTATCAGTATTTCCCCATATAATTAAATAAAATCTAAAGATAAAACCATATTTAAAAATTACATACGATTTAAGCAATAAACGTACCCATGATATATGGTATAGATAATTAGCGGAAGATTAATGTGTAGTGATAATTAGAAATTTAATATTTCAATGGGACCAATAATGGAATCAATGAAGTGAATTTAAATACCATCATTATCTATATAAATTATAAACAAATAAAGGGTGAATATAGATGGTTTCAATATGAAATATCCCATGTGGGTTAAAAAAAGGGTTGTTGTCATTGATGAATGGAAATACTAAAACAAAGTATTTTAAAAACATTCTTGATGAAAATATCATTTCTATTTGAAAACATTTTAAAACCCATTTTCATTGAAAATAAAATTTGAATTCTATTTCTCCAAAATGTAACCTTTTAGGAAATGAAAAGGAAGCTTCAATGAAATGATTATGGGAAAATATGTATAGGTCATACAGTGTAAAAAAACATTTCTTTTTCATGGTAAGATGGCTAGAAAAATTCCTTGTTTAGAAAGTGATAATAATATTATGTTGAAAAACAATTTAAAAGGAAAAATGGTGAAAATGTATTTAGTAAATTTGTTATGAAAGGATAAATTTTTTATTTTATAAAATATTATTCTACGAAGAAAACATGTTCTTCGATTAAATAGAGAAATGATGTTGGGTTTTTTTATTAACATATTCTAAAGAGTTATGTGAAAAGATGGATGAAAAATGGTAATATTACATGGAAAAGTCACGAATAACTATAGGAGAAGATAATCAATGGGTTTATTGAATAATGATCCTATAATTTCCTCTGATTTAAATTTATTTATTAAAAATCCTAATAGAAAATAAGATTGTGAAGTAAACCATTGAAAATAATATTCCATTTATGTGGGAATAAATCAATAAATTTGTTGTGTATATAAAATATAAATGAAAATAAAACATGTTTAATTACAATAATATATAGTAAAAATTTATTAACCACATAATCTTATAATATTAATAGCAATGATGAAGGAATATAACCCAATAAAAAAATTGTGTTATGAAATTTCTTTCCACGTGGTAAGGCTTAATTCAAATCACATTAGATGAAATAATTAAAATTGAAACCCAATATATTATGATTAATTAGTTAATCATTATATTACATAACAAAGTGTCAGTATGTACACCATATATAAAAAAATATGTGCATCACCATAATGCTTGTCTCAAAGAATGGGAACTAAGATGAATTCTATTACTACATAGTAACTTTTAAATCATAAGCCCCATGAAAGAGATAAATTAAAATGAAACATTAAATAAAATGAAGATAAAATAATAAAAGATATAAAATATCAAAAGGGTTAATATATAGAAGAAAAAAATATGTAAGTGGTTAAAATGGTGCATGCCACGTAAAAAGAAAAGTGAGACCAGAATCCCTTACCTTGCATTTCCTTTCAATTAAATGTCATTTATACTCATATATAATGGTTTTAGGAATGTCACTATCTTATTACATAACCATAATAATATTTATAATATCATTTATTAAATTATTATAATATCTTATTACCCATTGGATAATAATCTATCATTATTTCCAATATTTTGGGTATTAATTTCCTAGGTTGTCGGGTATGTTTAAACACGTTATTATTGTTCCTATTAAATAGAACATGATTTAATATTCTACAAAATGATAAAATGATTTATTTATGATATATATTAGTTATATATTTATTTATAATAACCCATAATATTTGGAGATAGGAAATTAAATATACAGTTCATGGAGATGGTAGGTTGTACATACACATGAATGCTACTTCTATTTCCATGGAATATTTAAAAGAATGAGAAGTAAATGATATATTTGTATACATATATTAAAATTAATTTATAATATTTATTTCATATATTTTAAATAGTTTTATTAAAGGTAAAATTTATATATTTTATGTATAGTGTGAATGAAACACATTGCTTTGAGGAGGCGGCAATCCACACTTCAGAAAATGATGTTATCATATCCTAAAAAATGGAACGCATGAATGTATGGGTAATATAATATTTAAATAAAAATAAATAAAGTATAAATATCATATATAACCTATAAAATCAATATATCTCGCATAATTTATACTATGAGATTTGGTAAAGGAAGAACAAATAACATTCGTTTCGCAAGGTGGTAGTCCACCATACAGATGAATTGTAAGTTCATTTCCCATTAGACAGACGTGTGTTTAAGTGTAGATAAAATACATATATTAAAAAAAGATCTGTATATTGAGGTAACTGTGGATATTATATAATAATGGTATAATAATATTTTTAAGGGGTGGAGAAAGAAATAAAATTAAAGTGACCATTGAAGAATGTTACATCATTTTCAGGTAACTCATTTTGGTTTATACCACAATACCTTATTAGTTTAACATTATCCCAAAAATAGGCTTATAGTTATAGGGTTTGGATGTTGGGATATTATATAATCAATTATTGGGAAGGAAAACGGGATATATAGGTGTGAATAAGTGGGATTTGTGAGTGTATTTTAATAGTAATGGAGGAGTGAAATTTTGGTAATTTTTTTAAAAGGGAATCCCAACCAATTATATCTATTGGGAAGTTGATACAATAATGATAAAATTTATGAAAAATTATTCATAGTGTATATAAATGAAAATTAAATTTCTTTTTTTTCATGTATATTGGTCATTTTTTCATATGTTTATGTTTTAGTCAATTATTAGGTTAATTTTTCTAATATTGGTGGTAATTAATTTGAATTTTATTCACTAATAATTTTTATAAAAAAACTATGTTGAACTTATTAGAAATTAGAAATTATTATTATTCTATATATTTAAACGATTTTTCCAAATCCAATCAATGAGGTGGAAAAAATTATTTTAAAACAAATCCCATAAACAGAACAACAAAGAGGGGTTTTTAAAATTAAAAATGGTCAAAGGTTTGAAAAGTTTTTATATACAATTTCAAAGTGAAAATGATAATAAAAAATTAAATTAAATTAACTGATTTCTAATTAATAAAATCAATGTTTAAAACCAATTAAAAAAATAATTTACATTTATAGAAAAATTAGATGAAAAAGAAATTATGAATTAAAATTATGTATTTTTCACTATTCATAAAAAAATGAATCTTGATTGAAAAATACCAAAAAATACCCAAATTATATTTTTTTGTATTTTTATTTAAAAGATGATGTTTATTTTGACCAAATAAAATATATTAATGTTCTATAATATTTTATTTAAAATATGTTCTCTTTTAAAAGGTGGTAAAACTATCTCTAGAAAAATATATTTTTTATGTGTATAATTGGTTTTGTTGTAATATTATTCCAATATAATCAATTAGATAAATATAAAAAATATATGATTTAATATATTATATATATTTCAATAATATAACTCAATAAGAGTAATTAATTTAATTTATCAAGACATAAATCCTTTGGGAGTATAAAAATAAAAAATATATCCTTTATTTTCAATTGGTTTAAATATTTTTTCTAACTAATTGTAAACCATTAAATTTATCAAATATTTCAATAATAAATATATTTTTATAAGTTTTTAAATTATATTCATAACCTATAAATTAATGGATAGGTAATATCATATCATATTAAATATTAATATTTTAATAATATATTTTTTTGGATAAATCTCAGCCTTGCATGTATCGAAAGTCATTAATGAAAGTCGTTGTTGCATGCAATGCATACTAACATTGTATCTAATGCATTCCAAGATATATAATGTATTTTTTATTTTTAATATTAATTTTATTATTATGTTTTGTGATATTTTATTCCATTATGTGTTTGGTGTTTTATGTTAAGCATTCTATCAAATAAATTTTTCTTAATTTATAATTTTTGGGTGTCACATTCTACCCACCTTAAATACAATGAATCATTTCAATTTGGATAAATAAATGGTATAAAAGCCTTTTATTATTATTATTTTTGATAATCCAGCTTTTAAGGGGTGGGGTGGATCCCTTACAAGGCCCAAATGCTTTTAGATAGTTACATGACCTGTAGGTCTTAGAAGAAATCACCAAGACAAGACAACATGGAATAGATCACCCCATCACATGTCATGATATCACCACTTCCCCTTCACGAGGATGGTCATCTAGCTATTCTGTGTAGATTTTAATAGGCCCAGTACCTATGGCAATGCCAAACCCTCTTGTTCTTCCAATTTTGGTAAGCTCTGCTCTTATGAATATGCCTGCTCGGATCCTCATCTAAAGCTGTGTCCCTTTTAGTTTGACTGGTAAATCTACATATTCATGGGTCCTAAAGGCCTTAGGGTTTCTTGAGGGCCTTGAGGTGGTTTGAAGGCCTTGGGTGGCCCCAAAATCCTTGCAAGACCCGAGGACCAAACTGGTGGCCCAAAGGCCCAGATTGATGAATAGTTTCTGCAGCTATAGTACCAAACAATGCCCGCTATAGTACTTAATACATTACTGCTACAATGACTATTATACTACTACTATAGTGCCTAGAAATATGTCTCGACCTAGATTTGATCTTTGGTATCCTGGATGAACCTGTCGAGTCATCACCAACTTGGATAAGGCTCATATGCTCCTTATAATTTAAACTTGATAATGGTAATATATTGTTTGATATTTCTTTTGTTGAAATCCCACATCTTGAGAAGATTTTGTAGAATATCCTGTTTATAAGATATAATGATAAGTAAAAAGGTCACATGGGATAACTTAAAACTAGGACCCTATATAGGATAAAATTAGTGGAAAGCGGAGATATGGTCTTAGAATAAAAGAATAAATATTTATAGGGAGTGGTTGTGGTCATCCAACCTAAACAAGTGAATGATCAGTGGAATGTCGAGGTCCAAAAAGCCATAAATTTTCTATGAATTAAAAGTCCATTGGTTCAACTGACATTACGGTATTAGGATAATTTGATTTATCATTTTTTTAATGTTGAGTAACTATGTTACTGCCTTAGAATATATGAAAATATAATAATATGTTTTAGTTCCGTATAAAAATTTCCAAATTTTTGTTGCAATACAATAAAATTCTAATTCATCCCATTATCTATAAAATGAATATCCTAAAAATAAATTTGATACATGAACCACTAATGTACATGTTTAATGGGTCATAATGACCATTAAATTGTTATAACACTTTCCATTTGCCTCAAACTATTCTACAAACCCATTATGGTTAATACATTAATTTATAAACATAAAAAAATACTAATAGTTCACCAATAATATTTTTTGTCAAATTGTTTAACTAAAAAATGATAAATTAACAAGGAATTATTGTAGAATAGTGGTAGGAATGAAACACGTATAATCATTTATTCATAGTTTCATGTCCCACGGTCTTCCCAAACATGATGGTTTGTCACCTGACATTAAATTTTTACTTTTTTAAACCCATATTAATATACCTTCTAGAATAAATATAATGTACATCATCTAAATTTACTCTTTAAATAAAATTTTTAGTATGATTTTCAAGACAACATTTTTTTTAAATCAAAAAAATATTATTTTAATATAATTACAAAGTCATTAATGATCAAAATTACGTTAAAGGTTTTGAATAACATTAAAAAAATGTCTCTAAAATGTAATAGAATCATTACTAAAATATATTTTTCACTAAAAAATATTAAACTATTTCTTTTTATATTTGTTAATTTCATCAAAAGTATCTTAATCACATAAAATCTATAGAAATTTTTATGAATTAAGACTTATTATAAACCATAATTTCATAATACTATAATGATATCCATCACCCTTATATTAATAAAGACAAATGTTTCTTTTAAACTTTAATCAATCATTAGACGTTTCAAGATTCTTAAAATTAAAATACTATTTAAAAAAATATACTCCTAAATTTTTATTCTAGAATCACAGAAAATACCTCAAAATTTTTATTTCAACATAATTCATCATTTGGTCTAAGGTTTAACCTAGGTAGTTCATTATCATTATCTATTCAAATCCTTCATACTTGTTTATAATGATAATGTGAATTATCCTAAGAATATCCCATGATAGTGTCAAAAAAGGTACGTAGTAAGGCACATTGCCATGTATTCGGTTTTTCTCATCTCAGGACCGAAGAACCTTCTCGAATTTGTTCTTGATAGGTACATTTGTGCCAGAACATCGTATACTTGTAGAATCCAGATATGGATGTATTTATAGGAATAACCACATAATATCTACCTTACCAAAATTATAAAATTCTTTTCTATACATATCATCAATGTATACCTTAGGGATATGTTCTCAAATATTTGTTTTTCTAAATATAGTTCGCAAGGTTTTTACTAACATTCTCTAACACCAACTACGGTGCCTCGAACCGTGTAATCCCAAAGACATTATCTACTACCATTACATTAACATAATTAAAATAAATAAAATCTGTATGGATTGAAGTGTTTTTTTGTCTTGGTAAACCAGTTACATACATGAATTTTTTTATTACAAATAAATAAAAAAATTATAGTGTTATATTTTTATCTTGAGGATAACTTTTTTCCATCAATAATAACCATGTATACCTTTCAAAGTACACTTCATGGAATCCCATGGATGGGAAACAAATAAGAGTGAGATCAAATTCTCAATAAGGTTTAATTATAGCGGAAGTAAAAATAAATCAATGTGTATAATCAATATGACCTAGTAAATAACGTAAAAAAATTCCATGAAACCAATAAATAGATGAAAAATTGAAAAAAATATGGAAAGGTAAAAAATTTAAAACACAAGTCATTGGATAAGTAATAATAAATATGGATAAAAAATTAATTGAAAACACATACCATTTAATCAATAAAGTAAAAATGAAATGCTTCCATATAATTTTTCATAGTAAAATATCATAGATAATAAATACTGAATCAAAATGAATGAAATTATTAATTATTGGACATCATGTTTGAGGCACATAAAAACCTAAAAGGTCCAGATCTATCTTTCAAACAAATAAAAACTATAGGTAGAAACCAATTTAATTTTCATAACTAATTTTTCTAATGAGATTCTATTGAGGCATTGGGGGGGATGGATTACGTCCAAGCCCCACCTGTCACTACATGTCCAAAGCATTCTTCATATTGATTAATTTATTTAATTAATTGGTTATGTGAATATTTAATGAATAATACATATTTACCAATATTTCTCCAGAAAATAAAATAACTATCAAGGTGAAAACCATATTGAAATATGATATAGTATTCAGGAAATAAACATATCCATCATAAAGGATATGGATAATTAGAGGAAATTCAATGTCTAATGATCTTAGGAAATTGAAATTTTCATGGGGGATTAAAAAGGAATCAAGGAAGTAGATTTCAATTTTATCCTTCTCCAAATCAATCATAAACCATCCAACAGAAGAATAAGTTCAGTATTAATAAAAAATATCGCATGGGTGGTAAAATAATTGTCTTTTTCAGTATTGAATATAAATTTTCTAATAATTTATTTTTAAAACATTCTTGAGGAAAATAGAATATTTATTTTCAAAACATTTTGAAAATTGTTTTCATTGAAAATCAGTTTTGATTTTTTTTTCTAAAATGTAACATTTTCAAACATTCTAATGGAGGTTTAATTAAATAAAGTAGTGAAAATCTATACTGGTCTTACAAGGTAAAGAAAACATTACTTTTCCATTGTAAATAGTTTAGAAAAGATCATTATCTAGAAACACACATTAATATTCCCTTGAAAGAGATTGAAAAAGAAAAAAATGGTAAATATTTATTAAATAAATCATGTTAGGAAGTTTAAAAAAATTCACAACCATTTTAGAAAATATGATTTTTTAGAAGAAAACTGGCTCTCCGACTAAAGAGTGAAATGAAGGTGGGTTTTCATAAAAACATTTTTTAAAATATTTTCATTACCAAAGTGTAAAAATATGCTATAACTAGTTTTAAAAGTTCATCAATAACAAGTGTAGAATAAAATTGAACTGTTTATTGTATTATTGTCCAATAATTTCCATTGATGGAAATTCATGTATAAACAATCCTTAAAAAAGTGAGATTGTGAAGAAACCATTGAAAATACTACAACACTTATCTGGGAATCAATAAATAAATAGATAATGTTTATCGAATTTAAATTAACATTAATAAAGTGTAAATATGAAAATAGATTTTAAAAAGTTAATACACACATAATCTTGGAATATTAATGAAAATGATGATGTAATATAACCCAAAGAAAAGAAATTGGGTTATGAAATTATTTTCCACAAGGTAACAATTAATTAAAAATACCGTAGATTAAATAATACAAATTTAGTCTCGAAATATAATTAAGAATGAATAAATCATGATTTTACAGGTTAAAGTGTAGGTATGTACACAATATATAAAAAATTAGGCACATAATAATAAAGTAAGTCTCAAAGAATGGAAATTGAGAAGATATCCTTTACTACTTAGTAAAATTTGAATATCAAGACCCATGAAAGAGATAAATTCAAATGAAACATTAAATATAATAAAGTTAAAATAAATCATGATATAATATATAAAACGTTACAGTGGATTTACCACAAAAATTATGAATGTGGGGAAAATGATATATGTCTCACTAAATGAATAGTGAGACAAGAGTCACTTAACTAGAATTTATATTCTGGTGAGTACCCTTTATCATCCTATGTAATGGTTTTATGAATTTAAATAACTTAAAACAACAACATAATCAGGTTTCTAATATCATATATTTACTACTTATATTATCTTTTTTTTTCTATTTGTTAATAATCATTAATTATTTCCTCTATTTTGGGTGTTAATTTCCTTGTTTACTTGGTATGTTTTAACTTATTATTTATTGTTCCTATTACATAGATCATGATTCAATCATCTATATAATATTAATGATGATTTAATTATTATATATATTCATAACATATGTATTTAAAATATTCCATAATATTTGGATTTACGAAATGAAATGTACCATTCATAGAGGCGATAGGTAATCCATACGCATACACACTGTCTAAAAAATGACTCTTTATTGAAATTGGAACCATGAAAACATGTCTAATGAAAAAATTTGTAGATGAAAATGGTGAATACCTAGGGAATACCCATTTATAAATACATTAAAATCCTTATTAAGAGATCGTATGAAATAAAATAAAATAATGCTAACTCCCCGAGTTACATTGTTGGAAAGAGAATATAAGTCGATGTTCCATTCATTATACTTGATTTTGATGTGGATTCCTTGGTTTATGAATCATTTTCAATTCCGATTAAAGTATGCCAAATTCCAAGGGTCTCATTAATGTCCTCCAATCAGGTGGACCAATAAGGCTTAGTCAGATTCGACTTCTGAAATCTTCAAATTTAGTCATATTTACACCAAAAAGCCAGTATCCATGGCCCTTATCTCTAATACCAATGAAGTAATTATACCATATATTTCTCTAAAACCCATCTCAATAGTATCTTACTAAACATAAATACCTCATAAAAATGAATATTTTGGATCCATACTCGTTAATTTTTGAACTAGAGGTAGGAGGTATCCATTTAACTCAAATCCAATGGACACTTCTTCTCCTTTCCTCAGTGCAGATGATTCTCTGAAGAAGTCCTTGTAAGGAATTAGTTGACACCACACCATTAAAATGCACTCCATGTTTGGAAATTACTTACAATGTAAAAACATTTATGAACATAGTTTAGTATCAACTTCAAGAATATTATTTTCCACTTCATAAACGATCCAAGAACTCACAAAAAATCATCGCTAATGCTTTCGTTTCCACTCTTGGATGTACAAGTTCCTAGAACCAGTTATCCAAAAACTCTTGTATAGTATCACCATTACACTGAATACCCAACCTGTTACCCAAAATTTTCTAGATACATATATCATCTTCTCTTTGATGAAAACATTACATAATGATTCTTTTTTGGTGAATTGCAGTAATTTCATCGGGATTCCAAAACTACACCTTTAATTTGAATGTTCTCATATATTGGTAGTGCATTATTCAATAATATCTAAATAAAAAAAATTTAATTTATTACGCATTTCCTTGCTCTAAAATTTGGGATCCCATTCATCTGTTTCGTTTCAATAATGCATCATTTATTTTAAGTCCATACTGTTGAAATACCTATATGATGATTTTGAGAAGACCTCGCCCAACTGGGTTTGTAAACCTATAGAATATTCTTGTAATGATCGTTATGATCATGGTTTACGGGGGGAATCAATGAATTCCAAGTTCATTATTGCATCCATGAAAGAGATATTGGTGACCAGACACCCCAAAATATATAGCTTCTCTCTAGACAAGTTTGAATTCCAGAAATTGTTGTCACTGCTTCCCACCACCCAGTGGCCCTTATCCTGTAACTCTTTAAGATAGTCCATCATGCACCAGGAAAGATAAGATATCCCACTTTGTTTTTATACAATTATTCCTAGTTATCCCCATATCATTTTTCATGAATTTTATTTAAGAGGGAATCAACCTCCATGATCTCACATTCCATACGGGCCTACATGGAGTGCGTTGTTTCATCAACACTATGATGGTTGATGCCTCATTAATCGATAATTCTTTCTACCTAGTCCCATGATTCCTAGGGACATTTTCTAGTTTTATTTGATTCCCAATAACATATAATCATTGATATCTCATGATTTTCAACTTTCCCATTTTGAGGTTTAATGATGGAAAGAACATGAATACGAACCAAGGAAATCATGATATTGATCAGAGTTATATGCCCTCTAGTAGAAAGAAACATATTTATCTAGCTCCCTATTCCTCATGAATTTCATCTCATGATTTTTCCAAACAGGGATATTTTAATTATTCCATTTGAAATGGGTGCAACTATATATTATATTGGGATTTGATGCCTCTCCATGATAATACGCTCTTGTATTTTGTTACTATGACCTCTAAGGAGTTTGCTAGATATTAACATGCTATATTTACCTTGGTTAATATGTTTTATCCTTAGCTTCCCATACATGCATAGTTATGTACATGTGTCATGTTATTGTTCTACACCTACCATTGATGAGAATTAGAATATCATCTATGAGCATAAGATGTGATATCATTCCACTTCCGAAACAGTTTCTATATGTCATCAAGGAACTGTTTTCGAAACCCTTAATGATGTGGCAAGAAAATTCATCTTTATCCATGATTAATAATTTAGGGGAGATAGTATATTCTTATCTACCACCACACATAGATTTGAAAAACCCCAATCCTTTCTACATTAATGATATTGAGAGCCATGGTGAAGAATAACATCTAAAACATAAGTCACATAACCATTCATGAAATCCAAATGTCCTTTTCACTTTATTAATAAAATTACATTTGAGTCTATAATAAATTTTTTCATGTCTATCCTAATCATAATTTTGGAACTCGTTTCTCTTAAATTAATATCGTCAACCATCCCTTTTTAATGCCAATTACCCCTTGAACGCACCTACACTGAATGAAACCATGATGCTCCTATTAGATAAGCATTGGTATTAGAGCACTTAGTCTCTTATTCATTAAGTTGGATAGAATTTTAAATGAAAAATTACAAAGGAATATGGGTCCAAAATAATTTAGGTTATTATGGTCATTAACTTTGGGTAATATATACGCATAAACGCTACTTCCATTTTATGTCTTATTTAAAAGAATGAAAAGTAACTTACATATATATATATACTCATATTATAATTTATATATAATATGTATTTCATATATTTCACATGGGTATTTTAAATTTTTCCTTTATATATTCCATGTATAGCGTGAATGAATTACATCGTGTTGAGGAGGTAGTAGTCCACACTTCCACAAAAAATGTTATCGTGTCCCACAAAATGGAATGAATTAAGGTATATGTAATATAATAATTACAGAAAGTATAAATAAATTATAAATATCAGATATAATATATAAAAACAATATTTTTATCATAATAACCACAATGAGAGGGGGTATTGGAAGAATAATCAATCATCACTTTGTGAGGGGGTACTCCACCGCACACACAAATGATAAGTTCATTACCCATTACATGGATGTTTGTGTAAGTGTGTGTAAAGAACCTAGAATAAAAAACCACTATAAATTTATGATATTTATTTTATTATATAATCATGAAATAAGAAGTGTTTATGGGTGGATAATGAAATAAAATGAAAGATATTTTTGAATAATGTTATCTCGTTTCAAGGAAACTTATTTTAATATATTCGAAAAGACCCTCTAAGATGAATTTTTCCCAACCTCAGGATTATAGGATGAGAGTAGGGATGTTTTGATATTATTTGGGTATATTTTGGGTTATAAAAATTTCTGGATATGTGTGAATAAGTTTGAGGTGAATGCCATTTATAGTGGAGGAGGAGTGAAATTCTTGTAAATTTCTAAAAAATGAATTCTACCTATGTTTTCCGATGACATGTGGCTCCAATAATGATCCAACTTAAATAAAATGGAATATAGGGTCTAAATATGAACATAAAATGTCTATTAGATAAGTTTTTAGGTTATTTTGGCCCCTAAGAACAAGGTTTAGTCCCCTGTTAAGCAACTTTTTATCTCAATCACTGTAATTAATTTTATCTACTTTCAGTAATATTTTTGGTTATTTTTTTGAAATTATAAAAATACATAAATTATTGTTTTTCAAAATATAGTACAAAATTTTCTTGAATTATAATCATATAATTGGTATAAATTAATATAATATTATTCCCAGAGAGAGGACAACTAAACATAGTTTTAAGGTAAAAATGTTCAACAGTTTGAAATGATTTCACATACAATTTTAATTAGAAATTGAATCCAATAACCTAAATTGAATAAAATGATGTATAATTGATATAAATAAAATTTAAAATGATAAATAATATAATTTAACATTATAAATAAATTATATGAAAAATAATTTTGAATTAAAAATTAGTATTTTTTACTATTTATCAAAAAATGAAACTACACAGAAAAAAAATATTCCTAAAATATTTTTTATATTTTTATTTTAGAAATGGATTTTATTTTAAAATATTAAATAAATAAAATATTCAAAAATAAAATTTAAAATATGTTCACAATTAAAACGGGGTAAAATAATCGTTAGAAAAATATAGGTTTTTATGTATAAAATTTGATTTATTCTTATCTTAGGTCTATTAAATATGTTGGATGAACAAAGAAAAAAAGTGATTGAATATAATATATAAATTTCATTAACAAAAGAAAATAAAAGTAATTAATTAAATTCATCGAGACAAAATTACTTTGAAAGTGTAAAAATAAAAATATATCTTTTATTTTCAATTGGTTTATATTTTCATTTATAATAATTGGTAACCAATTAAATTCTCTTAAAATTATATATAAATAGGTTTTAATAAGTTTTTAAATATAATTTATAACATATTACATAATAGCTATGTATTATCATATTTTAATAAATAATACTGTTTTAATTATATATTATTGTTCGGTAAAACTCTGTCTTGCATGTAACACAGGTCATGGAAAACAATTGTTGTTTTCTGCGACCAACACTAACTCAGTATCGTGTGTATTTCAAACTATACCATGGATTTATTTTATTTAAATTATTTAATATATTTTAATGTATTGTGATATTATATTTCATTATGAATTTGGTTTTGTGTAATATACATTCTATCAAATATAATGTTCTTACATTATAATTTTAGGGCATCAACGAAAAACAGAAATTTTTACTAAGAAATACCTTTTGTTAAAATGTTTAAAAAGGTAAATTATATTTAAATTTGGTTTTAATAAAAATTATATCAATTATATATGTATTAATCCAATTTAGTTCATTGGAATCAATTTCATACTAAAATATGATATAAAACTTTGTAACCATTCGAACACTTTCTCTTTGAAACCAAACTTTCTCATCGCCTCTTTGGAATTAATTTTAAATTAGTGTTTTCCACTTTTGTGTTAGGAATTCAGAAAAATTTAATAAATATTATTAATAATAGTGATTTATATTATAAAATACGGTCATATTTATTTTTTTTACCAAAATGAATAGTGAATACAATAAAAATAAATTACTGTTGTTAATGTAGAATTTGATTTACCTGGAGGAGAAAATAAAAGGATAAGGGTTAAAATGATCTAAAAAATTAAAATTAAATCTTAATTTATTGAAATATTTACACCTTATCCTTCCAATGTTTAATATAGGGTCATTTAAAATCTTTTTGAATTGAAATGACTATCATTTTGGATTTTTTTTTTGAAATTTGCAGGTAATTTCTAAAGAGGTCCCCTTTCCCCACATATTAAAGGGAACTACCACTCCTCAATTTTTCAACACCACATATTCTATTTTTCCCATAATAAGACATCCAAATTCTTTCCCTAACTACCTTAGTAACATTCTAGAGCTCTTGGTCTCCTGAAAAGACCATCCCTGGGGTCCTTAAAAGAGGATCTAAAGGTGGATTTTCATAGAGAAGGTAAATATCTTAAAAAGACATTTCATTTTTTATTATTTTCCACATTAAATTATGTATTATCAATAACAATATAAAAACACCAGTATCTATCATATACAGATATTTTTTTATGTTGATGGAATAATAATTATCCATCTTCACTTACATTAAATGGGAATCGAAATCATTGACCGAGTGTACGACAAAATACCTCCTCAAGAACCCACATAGTTCATTTTACACCCCCACATTTAAATACCAGATATAATGGTGGATTTAAAAAATTTATATGATATTAATAATAATATTATACTTATTTAATTTTAATATAACATACACATTTTTATATTATATTTCTTTTCCAATACGATAATAATTCTTGTGTGTACGGTAGACTACCTCCATGCATAGTGATGTGAATAATTTTTAAATCATCCTTTAAATATAATATAATAAGGATAAAATTAATGTATGTATGTGATATATATGAGTTTATATTTATTATTTTAAATTAATATATCACCCAATTCCTTACCCTTTCACCCATTATAGGAAGCATATCTTCGCTTGTGAATACGTATGACCTACCGTCTACATGAATTAATGCGATTAATTATCCATACCCAACTTTTAAGAGTGGTAATAATAATGTATCAGCTCATTAAATATTATATTTATACCATTATCGTATGTATTGAGATTAATTACTTATATAATAAATATATAAACTTAATCTTTCATTACGAAACTCGCATGAGAGAACATGGAAATTAACACCCCAAATAATGGGAAAATGAAATACTATTAACAAATGGGTTATAAAATATTATAATAGGGTCATATATGATATTATAAATATTATTATGTACTTTTTATTAGATTATATCATTATTAAAACCATTATAAAGTTTGATAAATCACATTCAATGAGAGAAAAACATGAGTTTAGTACCTTCATCCCAATTTTCATTCATTGAGGAATATTATAATGTTATGCACCAAATTTATCTTATATGGTATATATAATTTCACATTACATAAAATATAATGA
The DNA here is from genome assembly GCA_963277665.1 of Viscum album. NCBI lineage: Eukaryota > Viridiplantae > Streptophyta > Magnoliopsida > Santalales > Viscaceae > Viscum > Viscum album. The sequence continues at coordinate 454,734,583 of OY728142.1, forward strand.
TTACATAATAATTCATGGTATTATATATTTTTAATATGAATGATTTCATCTAAGATAATTTGACTTTATTGTTACCATATTTTAAAGAATTTCTTAAATCAATTTATTTTCATCTGGTTATATTACTTTTTTTTATTTTATATTTCATGATTATGTGTGTAATTACTTCTGATTATCTTATATTGTATTTACACTTGTATCATGTATATTTTCATTTGATAAAAATAATTTATTCGTTAATTAATTTTCACTTAAAGATTTTGATCTTTACAAGGGTATATTTCACAATATCATTTTAATTAGGATTGTTTATACCTGAATTTCCATTAAATGAAATTATTTGATAATTTTTTAATAAACCCTTTAATTTTATTTCAATATATTTATTCATGAGGTTTTTAATTAATAATTCCATTTACAACACATTTTTAGTAAAAATTGTTGAGAAAATTATTTTAAAAATATTTTACTTCATTTCTCTCTTCGAACGGAAATCCATTTTATTAAAAAAATGATCTCTGAAAATATTTTCAAAATTTTTACCTTCTAAAAAAGATTTATTAACGACATTATTACCCATTTTGAATAATTAAAAATAATTTAATGGAATATTCATGTTTTTTTTAAATGGACCATTTGGATTTTATCGAAAAAGTGAATTGAATATTCGTTTTAGCATTCTCATCATGTATGAAATGTATTAACATCATGACCAATAAATATTTTAAATATCCGTTTTAATGTTAAAAATATTATTTTTAAAATATTTGGGGAGTTTCAGTTTGAAAAAGTAATATTAAAAATAAAAATCATATTTTCCATAAGATTTTTTAATGTTATTTTTATGGTATTTCTATTGGTCAACAAGAATGACCCTTTATTATTACTCCAATGGGTTTAAATTGTATTTATAGTATTCTAATTAGTTTTATTAAATTTTTATGATCATTTTGACCAAGGAATTTATTGAAATTAAATTTCTAGATACATTTTTGTAGTCATTAACTTTACGTTGATATATTCACATATATGTGATCATTGGTCATTAAGGTTCTTCTAAATATCCATATTATTTATTTATTATATGTTTATTTCATAAACTAAATATAATATCAATATACAATGTTCTAAATTGAATTTTATTTGTTTATCAGGGGAAATAATGATAAATCCATATTATAGACTTAATAAAAATATTTGATGTTATGAAACATTGTTAAAAGATTAAATATATTATTTGATATATGAAAAATGATTTGTAAATACAGATACCATTGTGGATTGGATATAGATGGACCCTCAATACACTAATAGTATCATGAGAAGATTCAATTGGATAACATTAGTTAAATAGGTTTATTCCCATCAGTTGGAAACATTCTTGAGAGATGATATTGATGGTAAAGGTATCATGATTACTATTATGATGACATCCAATAATTTAGAATTTACTTCATTGAGTTATGAGTTATTTTTATATATGATAGTTTCACAATGTTATTATCTATAGATGAATTTCATTCTCAGATTATTAAATAATTTTAAAGTGTTTTTAGTTATATAATTTCCCATATTTACTATGCCATATCCAGTTATGATATTCATATTTGTGACTAAGTGGAATGTGTGTTCAGTTATTTACATTTCCAAATTGGTTATTCCTTATCGTGTCAAGATATTTAGGTTGTTTAAATGGACTTTGTTTTTAGTTATGTATCTTCCCATATTGATTATTCCTTATGTTATCAAGATATTTAGGTTTTCAAAATGGAATATGTGTTCGGTTATTTAGATTTCCATGTTTATTATACTGATTAATTCATGATAGATTTCATTTTACATAATCCTTACCGAGCATTTGATCTCCCCCTTATTTTGATTCATTTAATTAGAATCCATGATGTGTGATTTGATATATAATCAAGGAAATGCTAGAGGGAATATTTATATTATTGAAACAATTATGTTGTAATTTGTGTTTTCAAATGTAAAGAAAGACTCAAGTACGCATCTAATTTTACAAAACTATTAAACCATTCAACTATTCATGATTTTATTCCTTATATCTTATGCTAACATAATAAATAATAGACTAACTCTAGAATACTGGGGTTGGGGTTTCTATAGTTTTCTAAAGAGAAAGATTAGTAGAAACCATGGGAACAAGATTTAGGAAAACAGAGATTAAGGGATATAACGCTATGATATATATTTTTTTGGGAAAGTATAGAAGAATATTCTAATTTTTTTGAATGATAGAGATTGTGTGGTTTTTCCGTGGAATACATCTCTATCTAAATATTACAAGTTGATGTGATTCTAGCCCATATGAACCAGGGTTTAATAAATCAAAAATAAGTTCATATTCAATGGCCAAACTATAAAAAAATATGTAAAAAGAGATTGTTTTAGAAACCAAAAAATAATAATTATATATATATAGCAATGGTTTTTAAAAATATGAACTAAATTTTTTGTTTACCTATGAAACTTCTCCCCCCCAAACCCAACCCCCCCCCCCCCCCCCCTCTTCAACCGACTCCATCAAACCCTAGTACCTCCCATCGGCTTCATACCCCCTCACATTAAACCACCTTATCTATCTCCTTTAACCCCCCCTAAAACCTGAACCCCTCCACCGTTTCCCTAAACATGGTAAAAATATAGTCCCTTCATGTTAGCCCCATACTACCCCTAACTGCTAGCCACCCTCTACATCTCCATCATACCTCTTCATACTATACTCTATCTCTATCATCACTATTCTATATCTTCATCGCCCCTTCATTCGCTACCCAAACATGAGCCCCATCTTCCGACCCCTATGTCCTAAAAAACAAGAGTTTTGCTACTCCCTAGGTAGGGTAAGGTTGTGGTATTCATCTAACCTTTATTATTAAATTTGTTTACAATTTTTTTTCAATGATTCTATGTTTTTTTACTTACCAACATTTACAGTTAACATATTGACATACTATAAGAAATTATTCATATATTTTTTGTATAAAAATATTTGTTTCAGAACTTTTATGGTTACTTTTAATTAGTGGATTTATTAATGGGGATAGGTGGATGTTTGGAAGTCCTGTGATGGATTTCTGATTGATGATGATATAAATATAAGGTGTTACACCTAATTGATTAATAAAAATGTGGAGTCAATAATTATGGGAGGGATAACTATTAGTGAAATTTCAATCTCGGTGGTGATTTAGTTTATTTGATGATTTCTATGAAATGAATCATTGTATAAGTGGAACTGACTCTTAGGGGTAACACATGGAATCTAGAGGATTAGGTAAATATTATTTTCTAAGGTTTATTTGAGTATTAATTGATTATAATGAGGATTGAATACTACATTATTTATTTTACTTTATAAAATTTTCAATATAAATAATGGGATTTAGGTACAATTATCTTAATCTTGGTACTCTTTTCATATAATAAAGAATACATGATTTAATTATTTTATTTTTGCTAAATTGTAGAGTTTAGTTTAGATCAAGTTTTCTTTCTTGAATTAGACTATATAGAACCAATTAATTATATTTTATTATAACCATAAAATAAATGAAGTCATGTGTAATCATGTTGATAGGATAAATTTTTGAGTTGATTTAAATTCCACAATAATTAATAATGTATTTATTATCACTTATGAGTGTGTATTTTTCCTCTATATTGAGTATGATTGAGGAATATTTTTTAGTAAGAATTTCATGGAATATGATATTGGTCAATTTGTAATTTATTTTATAACTTCCACTGGTCTACTGAAGCTGTATCACTCTATCAACAAAAATATGTTAGATGAAATGATACATGAGATCAATGTGATATATCCAAAAATGAAAATCTATATTTATATACATATAAATTATTCTATAAAAATCATTTAAAAATATGCATATTTCATGATTTCTTCAATAATATTCTTATAAGAACTACATAAATGTCAATTATTTCTATTATTCTAGGATTTTAATAAACACTTCATTTATTAATGAAAGTGAATATACTAACATTAGTATTATAATTTAAATAAATCCTTAACATCTAAAATGAAATAGAAAAAATGGTAGTCTTCCATTCATCAATATCCCATCAAAAAATTTCATTAATATACCCTTATAACAGATCACCCATTTAAAAATACAAGGATATATCTTACAATCCTTTATGATAGTAGAGAATCCACTTCACATCTTCCAAGTGATCCTTTCTTAGATATTCTAGAATCTAAATAAAAACAAAAACAATGTCATTAATTCTAATATATATATATATATATATATGATTACAGAAAAAACCTTCTAATTATTTATGTATATAGAAATTTTCTCTTATATTTAGCCTTATCCCAACTTTCTAGTGATTTTTTATTTGATAACATGAAATATCTGGATAATTGGGTTCTCATAGGGTGACATATGGACATTTTTAATCATTCAATTAAAATTTAGATATATTTTTCCTATGAAAGGAAAAAATATGTGTCATTACTATCTCTTGTGATTGGTATCCTGAGTTTATAATTGGATTTATTGTTATCGTTCATCTCAAACATTGTAGAAATGTTTTTCCTAAACTATTTTATTGAATACATATTAAAATCGATTAGTTTTATTTCATCTATGTGAAGGGAAAATATAGGACAACATATTAAAATACTCTCACATGGAATGTAGAACATCATTAAGTAATTTTCAAACCACTATAGTTGGGTTGAGATGTACCATATATACATACAAAAAAATAGAATGTGAAAAAATTAAATAGAATCTCTTAAATCACCACACCTAATGCTTGTGAAGTATTATATAACACCCCCTCTAGCTGTAGATGTGTTAGAAATATAAATCCACTATGATGGTGATAGAGAATTACTATGCTCACCTAGACTTAGTCACCATACGGTGTTTCTCCAATGATTCAAATTTTTAATTAATAAATATTTGATTTTTGTTTAGTGTCTATTTTACATAATAATATCCATGATTTATTTTCTTTTTTACATTGACTTTTTTAGTACATATATGAATATTCATATAAAAACATGGGATGTGTTTTTTTCTCTTATATTTATCTCTTTTCCTATTTTTTTAATAATTATGTGTTTTAATTGTTTTTAATAAATTGTAGGAACATTTTTATATGGATAAAAGTTGTATCACATTACCGAAGAACAAACTTCAATATGATAAGGGCATGGAGAATTTTTTTTTGATTTTTCTATTTCCAATCGATCATTTTATGGGAGAATAAGATGTCAATGTACTAAATGTAAATTTATAATATGGTGGAAGAAAGATAAAGTTTATGAAAAAATGGTATTGATGCAATTATGTACTCAATATTTGAGTTGGATTTGGAATGAAGAATCAAAGGTTAAAAAATGTTTGAGCACTGATGTCAATCGACAGGATGAGAACCCAACTTAGTTTAAAATGGAAAATGAAATTAAAAACCATATAAATTATGCATTCGATATTGAAAAAAACCAACATCAACATTAGAAAATACCAGAACATCTAGTTGAGTATGCTATAAATAAAATAGTGAGAATTGATGTTTTTGAGACTATTGGAGAACCATATAAAAATTATATCATATCCTTGGATCGTGCTCTTGATTATGTGGAGAGTAATTTTAGAGAAAACATCATTGAGAAAATAAATGGGTTTAATGGTTATTTTAATATGGAAATGAAGTGTTTTATAGTGGATGTTTGAAATATTAAAAACATTCTTTTCTAATGATGTTACACCATATTAAATTCCTATGTGGAATTACAAATAAGATGATGTCCTTAATTTTGGAATTGTTGCATGAATAATTTCCAAACAAAAAATTCATGAGTCTTTTTAGGATTTGAAGAAATTTGTTAACAAGCTTGGTATGAATTATTCAAAAATACATTCAAGTCCCAATTATTGTATGTCATATTAGAGAGAGGATTCAAGAAGACATGATGGAAAACAATTTATTCATCTAGATGGTAGTCAATATGTGATTTTGGAAGTCTTAATCAATATAATACCATAATGAATAAGAACATGACCAAAATTTCAATGTTTTTTTCATTACATACCTTTAAATCCTATATTGAAAATATTATTCATGTTATCAAAAACTACAAAAAAAATGATGTGGAATTCAGTAAATAATAAAAATTATGGGTTAATGCGAAATACAATAGATTTACAATCGTAGAATATATTTTATTAATTAAATCGAAATTTTGGATTTGATACCAGTAATGTTTAATTAGGATTTGCTACAAATGGATTCATCCCATTTGGGAATTTGATCACTAGTTATATCATTTGGACAGTTGTTTCGACCATTCTTAATGTTCCTCTACAGATGTGTATGAAACAATCCCCTTTTATCAGTTCATTGATTATTACTAGAAAAATATTTAGGGAAATGATATTGATTTATAAATTCATCCTTAAAATGAATAATTAAAAGAGGTATGGAGCTACGGTTTTGATACATATGATGCATATTCTAGAACAATGTTCAAAATGAAAGATTCTCTAATGCGGACCATTAGTGACTCCTCAAGACTTGTGAATTTAGGTTGTTAGAACAATTACATGGGGTTTCCTTGTCCTATTTCTAACATTTATTTTGAGCCTGAATGACTACGTGACAATATGAAATGCATTTTAATGTGTCATCAAAAATTTCATGATGCATCACATAGATTTCAATTGAAAAAGTATAAATTTAATGGTTTTATTCATTATAGACCACCTCCAAAGTTGCTAATAGGTTCTAAAATATTGTAACAACTTGGAAAGGTTGAAACATAATTTGGGAAAGCCCATAATTTGAATAATAGTGGGAAACATGTTCTATGTGCACCATCATGCATAATCAAAATACAATAAAGGATGAAAAAGTACAATCTTCAAGCATCTGTATTGGGAATTTAATTTGTTGTGGAATAATATTGATGTTATGAATATTGATAAGAATGTTTGTCATAATTTTATCTTTAAATTTATTATTGATCATGTAAAATTAAAGGATCATCTCAATGCTTAGAAATACTTATAAGCAATGAACATAATGTGTGATCTCTGGCCAAAAGATAATGGAATGAATGCTCCCACATTTTTTCAATGATTAATTGGAATAAAGATAAATTAAATACAATTTTATAACATATAAATTTATCTGATGGTTATTAAAGTAACATCCCATTAGGTATTAACTTAATTCATCCTCGGTTACATGTATTGAAAAGTCAAGAATCACATATTTCGGTATAGTTTTTACCACCATTTACATTGCATACATTATTACCAAAAAAAACTTACTGCTATTGTTCTTCAATTTTGATCATTATTTAGACATATTTGATAGAAAACACTACAACCATTAGATTGAAAACCATGAGGGTATTTTATTATTGACACTATGTGAAATAGGGGTGATATTTACCCCCATTGTTTTTACTACCATGATTCATTTAACTATTCTTTTGGTTGAGGAACCTAAATTAAGAGGCACCATACATTATCGATGGATGTATCCAATTGGTAGATACATTATTTATATTTCTCTTCATTTAAGTAAAAAATTATGGTCACTTCATTAAATACAAACATAATTATGTTTTTTATTTTTTTTCATAGATATCTTGTGAATTTGAGACCATACATGAAAAATAATGCTCAACCTGAAGTCTCTATTTCTGAAGGATATTTGGCAGAGATGTGTATTAACATTTTATAAAGATACATTAATGATATTGAGATACGATTCAATCAAGTTATATGTTTTGAAAACACATTGACTTAATCACAACTACATGGGATGTTAAAAATCATTCATTCTATTGGCTGATCAATTAGGAGCACCTCAAATTTTAAACTAACAGAAATGGAATTAGTGTAGGAACATCGATATGTGCTAATGAATAGTGAAATTTCCAATCAAATAATTTAAGGATTTATGATACATACAAAGAGAAAAATGATAGATCGATACATAATGAAAAAGATATAAAAAGTCCATTAATAAAGAGCTTATAGAATGGTTGTCAAGTGTAATTTAATAAATATTGCAATCAATACAGATATTAGGATGAAAAAAATATTTTTTTTGTTTCTAAAAATGTTTATTAATATTTGTAGATCTTGAATACTGATGCTTTAAATTTTTTTTCATAAGATTTTATGTTTCTTGCTTGAGGTCCGATAAAACAGGCTAGAAATGTTGTTGCTTACAATGAGAATAAATTTAAATTTCATATAGTCAACCAATAATCTGGTTTGAAAATATAGAATTGTTGTATATATTATTTTTTCTAAAGTGGGATACAATGTAACATTGATTAATATTATCAATTTAAACAACCACAGGAAATTTTCCATTGTTTTATTAAGAGGAAATTGGGTTGTTATAATAACGGTTATTAATAGAAAATCCTTGAAATTTAATTCTGGGAACATATCACGCTTGATTAATGTTGGTGACCATGAATTAAATGATCCATATATCATATCATTATTAGAGAAAATGGTATATTTTGTGAAATATGTCTTGGATGAAGGGTGGAGTGTAGTTTCTCATGTAAAATGAAGTGATTTATATGGTATAGGTGGTGTAGTGGAATATTTGGCCTCAAACATTGAAACCCATAAATAATAATAAGAAAACTTATTTTTCCAACTATATATTTAAAATATTAGTCTTCCAAGTATTTATTAGCTTGATTATTTCATTATGGAGTAGGAAAATGAAATTATTTAAGGATAAAATGATTTATGTGTATTCATCCATTCATTTATCAACCACTTATGTCAATTGTATAGTCATTAAATATTAGTTATGTATATTGTTTAAGTATTGTGTGTTTGTTATCATTTATATTTTTTTCTACATGATTTTTTAAATATATATTCCTAAGATAATTATGTTGGATTAAATTATAGTAATAATTAAAAGGAATAATTATAATAATGTCAGTTAAATCTCAATAAATATTCCCACAACCATACTAGTAAATCATGATCAATCTATCTTCCTATTTACTATATCTAAGACACCATCCACATCCCCCCTACACCATCTCTCACACACTCTATTAGATTACCATTAGTAGCTCAACTGATACCTCCCCATTTAGTAGTCTCAATATTGAGGGATCATCTGTCTACACCTAGTTCATCACTGAGATATTAGAGGGTGATAATTATAGGTAAATTTTTTAATATGAATTATATTATTTAAATTATTTTATACTACAACATATTTTTCCATAAAATATTGAAATATTGATACTATGAAAAAAATATATGAAATGTTCAGATGTCTAGAATTTGAACAGACTAAATAAAGTTGTTCCATTTGACTGTTATGGGGTCCCAATGGATAACGACGTGGGTTTATTTGGCTAGATTCTAGGATATTTAGCAGTAGATCTTGTTACCCTTTCGATTACGTATGATAATTAGAGGAATATTCCATCGTCTTGGAGGAATGATGTTTCTGATTCATAGTTAAAGTTAATTTTAATACATTTTGGTGTAATTGAATGTCATTATGTCATTATGTTTTTAAATTATAATATTTTCAAAATTAATATCTTTGTACGATGTTTTCCCACATTCCCATTGCTGATTTTATTGCATGAAAGTGAAAATTTTATAATTTGGGAATGAAATAAAATGATTTTAAATGGTGATTATGGAACAAATTCTATGATAATTCATTTAGAACCTATAAACTATATGATAAGGTACCCAATTTCGTACCTAGAGATAAATGGAATGTTTTTATTAATAGCCATCATGATGGAAAGCACATATTATGTAAATATATATTTTTATATTTATCTTATTTTACATTTATATATGCATATGACCTGGAGATGAAATTACATACATTACTATTAAATTACATTTTATTTATTTTAGAATGTTTCAAGGAAGAATGCATCGAGTTGGGCTTATAAAATCATCCCTAAAACTATTTGGTCAAAGTGTTTTTCTAGAAGCTGATTGACTATGCTAATCTTTTAATTCGTTTTTATATTTATAAGATAATATTATTTATTCCAAATATTATAATTTTTTATTTATCTTTAATTAATGAAATCATATAATTTAGGCCACTAAGCCTCTCAACAAAATCGTGGTTGGGTGTTTATTAAAAATTAGATGGGTGATAAGTTAATATAGCTACCGAAAAAGTTGGTTATGAATTAATATTTAACTATTTTAACTTATTATCAGTTTTCATTATTTTAATATATATGTCTTCAAATATGAGAGATATTTATTTTAAATGTAAAAATTATAGAACTATGTGATACTAGTCCCACGCATTCTAACTTAGTATCCTAGGATGACATAATTGGTAAAGTCTTTAGGAAGGAGTATCCTGGTTGATTGCATGGGATGAGTTTGAGACCATTACAATGTGAGGTATTTCACATGAAATCAGGGATTATAGCTTCATCTACTCTTGGTTTTAGTCACTCCATACCCTAATATGCTGAATTAGTTTTTGTTTCTCTGAAAATAACAATTCATGAATAGGGGGCTCAGATATCCGCTTTATAGAATGTGTTGTTTGATTTATATCAGAAGATGACCAGATATGGCCCTAATGATATTTTATTCAAGAATGGTGGTGACCAGGTAAATTAAACAACTTTTAAATCATTTAATTCACAAAATTTTATTGGTTTTAAGATTTAATATAAATATACATCATTGTTTAATTTTCAATAAAATTGTGTTGCTGATACTGGTAGCAGGAAGTATAAAAAAAATATGGAGAGTGTGAGGAATAAGATCCATCATTAGGAAATTATTAGTGGTCTTTTTTATTTCTTGGACCAATATGGAAAAGGAGGGTTTATTCTTGTATCATTTGTGGCATAGATTATTCAAATGAAAATTTCATAATTACCCATGTTTGAAGAGGTGAAAAAAATTTATGGTTTGTGTATATTAATATACTTGTTTATATATGATTATATTCCATCATTCATGTTTTAGGGGACTACGTAAAATAATATGAACTATGAAAACAATACAGTAATATATAGGATTCTTTCGGGCCTCTTAAAATCAAAATATGTTCTCTTTAGAACAATACATAATTATAATTGGTGAGATATGTGATTGGATGCATACCATATGTGATATTTTATGTCTGTATTTTTGTGTTAATATAATATGAAATATAATTGGTCTATGCATTTTTTAGGGTAGTTATGTGGTTGTAGAATGTTATGCTGGTTTTTTAAACCAATATATAACAGCGGTTTAAACCTCCACTAAATAGGGAATATTTTTTTAACAATAGTTTAAACCATTGATATATGATGTTGTTTTTTATCAACTGACATTAAATCTACCACTAAATATGACAGAATATTATTTAGTGGTATTTTTTTCATTTTAGTGGTAGTTTTGTTGTAATTTTTTTATAATTTAGAGGCATCCTTAATGTCCATGAAAACCTTGTAATTGTTTTTTCAAAAAAAATGCTGTTAAAATGAAGGGAACCACTTCTTAATTTCCTTTCTATGAAACATTCCAAAAACATCCAAAAATAAAAGGAAACAAAACAAAATGGATGTTGACACCAACTATAGAAGTGGTTTTTTAAACCATCACATACCCATTTTATGGAGGATTAAACCGCCACAAAGTCAAAAAATAATCACTACTACTGAGTGGTTTTTTGGTAGTGCATAATTGTCACCAGGTGTATGACAATACGGCTTACCGCACATCTAGTTTTGGACTACAAGGGATATGATATGGATAATTTACATTTTTTGTAATCCATGATGAAGGATTTAAATAGATGATGAAAAAAATTACCTAGGTTAAACCTAATGAATATTATAATGAAAATTATTTTTTCGGATTTTAGAATCTAATAAATGATTTTATAGTTTTACCAATTTTATTATTGTTGATCACATTATACATTTTATTTTTATTTAATGACTAGAACTTAAAGGAATAATGTTATCACTTAATTTGAAGGAAAAGGTTGTGATTATGATAAAATAAATGGGATAATAAAAAGATATAAATATATCATGATTTTTCCTAATCAATTTTTCCAAAATATGATTGAAAACCTATACTATAAAACCCCCCAAAAACCATAAATAATAGAAAGATGGTGTTTTATTAAAGCACTAGTGATGGAGACCATTTAAGAAATAAGGACTTATTTCCATCATAAGAGAAATATGGAAACAGACAGTCATAAATGTGTCTAAATAGAATGTAAACATGATTTGTTTGTATAAAATAAGGATACAATAAAAATAATTATTTAGTAAAAATGAATATTACTATAAAAAGAAATAAATATTATCCTAATGGGTTATTTTTTGGTTAGTTTCATTTTATTGTAGATCCTGGGCATTACCCGAGTGAATAAACCCTTTTAAAGGTTAACCCCCTAACCATGAGAGGAAAATTGTTTAAATATAATGGTTGAATTGTTTATATACGAGTAATGAAGAATTAAATTGTACAGTTATTTTTAAAAATGGTATTTTGGTTCCAAGATTAATGGAATTTATATTTATTGTGATTTTTTATAACAATATATGTATTAACCCACTTAAATGTTTTGGATACCATTTTTGGTTTTATGAGTTTGAGATTGATCATATGTTCAATGTCTTAATGACCCATTTTTAATTTTTTGTGATGGGATTCTACCATGATTAAGGACATTTTGTTAGAAATTGATGGAAACTATATGCTTTTGTTGAAACATTATTTTAAGAATAACGTCCTCAAAATTTATGAAAAAATTTTAAAATTATTTATAACCTTTAACGTTATATGATCATTTACAACATTATAATAATAGTCAAATAATATTATTATATTGTGTGAAGAAAATAAAAAAATAACTTGAATTGAAAACCATTGTAAAAAGTTTATTTAATGATTACTTTTATTTCAAGGATTCCAAAAATATTATTTTAAATTGTTATGTGAGTTATATTAATATAGTTTTTGAAAATGGATAACCCAAATATTGGGTGATAACACTTTGCATCTAGAATGGCCTCACAGAATGAACCCGTGACTGAAAGAAGAAAAGGGTTCCGGGCCAACCACTAGCCTAAGAGATTTTCTAGTAAATATGTCATAGTTTTTAGTTATAAAATTGGTTGTAGAAACATTAATGATGCACCAATTTTTTTGATATTGTGGTTTAGATATTGTTTGTATTATATTAGATTACTTAAGAAAGTAATATTGGTTTTTGGAAAATATTTAGAGATATAAGGAATGCCTTTTCACTCTACTATGGATCTTACTATAAATTAAAAGTTATTTTTGTTAATTCATACAAAAAAATAACTTTTTGATATTAATTTATTGGATTATGAAATGAGTTGGAAATTGAACTAAACACAACCAAATGATGGAATTGGTCTTATGAACTAGATATATATCAAGTATATTTCCTTATATTCATAAATAGTAAACTAATTCATCAATATTAGGAACAGGGTATTAAAACAATGTTTTTATCTTATTAAATTTATATTTAATGGATTATATGGTCTTTTAAATTTTCATAGTTTTAATGTTTTAAAGTCCCTAACATTCCATTGACCATTCAATTTCTTGTGACCAATGACCATTATCACTCCCTATTATTATTTACAATTTTCTTTCATTTCCACATCATCGCTTTCCAACAATGTTCCCTTTCATGGAAACCGATTAATGTGTTTTCCATATAACAATTTTATATCCACATATATCTTATTAAGTGGATGTTTTCCTAACCCTTTTATGATGTGGTCTTTTTAATAATGGTATTTCTAAATTCTAATCCCTTGATTCAAAAGATAAATTTTAAATTAAGAGGATTAAATTTATTTAATATGGGTACAATGTAACACCCAAAAATTCTAAAATAAGATTATTATATTCAATAGTGTTTGTGACATGAAACACTGAGCTTAAGAATACCATAAAATTGATTTCTATAAATTTAATCCCTTCGATAGCTCGCTGAAAATGCCACCACAAATTTAAAAAAATTTAATGTATAATTTCATTATAACAATGATTATAAATTGTTGGGTATGAATATATATATGTATATTATTAAAAAAATTATCTATAGATTATAAATAAAATAAGAGTTATTTAAAATAAGAATAAATGTATTCTACAAAAATAATTATTTTTCAAAAATACATTTTCAACATGGTCATCACAGATCATTTAAAATTATTTTTCCAATATTTGAAATTTTATTTTATAAAATAATCATATCAAATTTTTCTTAGGATGATTTTTCTATAATTTTTTATTTTTTGACGAGTAGTGAAATTATTAATTTTACTTAAAACAAACTTTTCATTGAAATTATTTTCCATGTAAAATAATAATTTAAATATATTTTAAAGTATAATTAGTGTAATTATATTTATCGTAATCTAATTTAGTTAATTTATAAAAAATTTATAATGAATTGTAATATTAAATGTTTTGAAACATTTGTACACATTCTCTCTGAAAACCCCCTTTCTCATCGTGTTTGTGGGATTAATTTTAAATTATAAATTTCAACTTAATTGAATGTAATATGAAAAAATAGAATAAATATTTGGAAAAAAATAATATATATTATATAATAAGATCAAATTATTATTTTTCCAAAAAAATGAACAGTGATGAAAAGAAAAATTAATTACTACAATTATGGAAAAAATTAGTTTTTTACAGATTAAAAAAATAATAAAAGATTTTAAATGACATAAAAACATGTAAAAATATTATTTTACGACAGTATTTCCACTTTATTATTTACAAGGTAAAATACAGGGAAATTTGGAAGATTTTTAAGGTGAATGACATTATGATTTTGCATTATATTTTAGAAATTTCCATGAAATTACCAAGGGGGCCCCTTTTCCCTATTTATAAAAGGGAATTACCTCACCTCATGTCACACTCAGTTTTTTATGTTTTTGATTATGTTCTAGTTCTTTTAAAATCTCATGCATATCAGGGGTTCTGGGTGTGAAAGGTGTGGAGTTGTCATGTTTTTTATTTGGCTAGTATTTTCCCCATGGTTTATCCTTGGTTTATTTGGGAGTTTTTAGAGAAAACATGGATTTTTGGATTAAAAAGGATATATGACTGGTTGGGGAATGATTTGATAAACCATGTGGCTATACCTTGGTAATTGTGAAGTAAGTGTAAAACATACGAATCAGTTGGTGCATGATTTTGGAGTCACTTATGAGTGACCGTGTGGTATCTCCTCTCTATACTACATGGTTTGGCGCATGGTTTAATAAATTATGCTTCCTCAACATGTGAGTTTGACCAAAATTAATATAATGTGATTTTCTAACATTTCCCCTTGGGATTTTTATACCTAAATCCACCTAGAACAACCCCTCTTAGTTCGTCTATACCAATGGAGCCCTCTCCATTGAATCAAAAGACATTCCCCACCTCATTTGGTTCATATCTAAGAGATCTTTTTGTTAGGGAAAATTTCTTCCAAACAATCTGTTCTCCATTCCCCCTATCCCTTCTCCCTTTATTTTTCGTTGTTTTTCCCCCTAGAGATCCTTGGTATATGGTAATTTTTACATGTTTTTAACGGGGTTTTTGTTTTATAGGGTTCTTCATGATAGATTTAGGGGTTTTTGACCTATGTGGAGTGATTTTGGGTGGGTGTTTCCATTACACCAATGATTCGAGGTAGGTGATAACATGCCTAATAATTTTTTACAAATTAATTATGCATGGTTGTATTTTTTTATGTTGAATAATTTATGTATGAGGTGTGAATGTGGTTTTTGGAATGTTTTGATGTGTATTTGGGTTGAAAATTATTTTTCCTTGTTAAAGGGTTCATAGTGTGTAATGTTTGTTGTGATAATTGGAAGGGTTCTTTAAATTACTTTATTGATTTATTAAATTATATAAATTGTTTAAATCATGTTTTTAATGTTTGTGATGTGCAGTTGGTTTTGAAGTGGTGTTTTTAAATGAAATTGGGTTTGTTTTCTTGTAAACATATGTTTCTACCCTTGAAAATGAAAAATAAATTATTTAAATGATTTATTAAATAATTTTTGCATCATGAAAGTGTTATTAGGCATGATTGAGTGTGAATTTAATTTTTTATTTGGTATTTTTATGTGAAATTGGGTATTTTTCTTGTCGAAATTGATGTGTTCCATTTGATGTCATTTTATAAAGCATGGAATTGGTTTATTAAACTATTTTTGGGAAGAAAATTTTGTTTTGATGCAGCATTTATGTTCTTTTCATTTTAAAAGAGGGGTTTAGGTGAAATTTTTGTTTTGAATAATTTTTGGTGTTTATTGAAATTATTTTATAAATTATAATAATGATTTTTATATTATATAAAAGGTGTGAAACATATAAGGTAAATGATTTTGTTTGTTCTTGTCTTCAAAAATGGATCTGGATGGGAAAGTGGTGGATTAGGATATGTAATACCTAGTTTGGTTGATGGATTGAGTAAGTGATATTAAGTGTCATGTGCAGCATGATTGAGTACAAAAGAGAAGCCCATGTATATAGGTTGGCAGATTTGGACTAGTATTGTCACGACCTACATTCACCAAAAGGAGGAAAGGGTCAGCAGATTGCGAGGCCCTTCCTTCTTTGAGTTGAAGGAGAGATAATGACCCTCGAAACCCGCCTTCAATAGGTCCCGGAGTGGAGACTAGCACCAAGGGTATGGAAATTTCACACAAATGGAAGGCATTACCCTTTTTATTTTATAGGATCGAGAGATAAGAAGAAGGAAACCCAACAACACCAAGGTAAAAAAGAAAAGTAAAGCCAACAGTAAACCATTCCCACATGCATGTTTCAAAAGTAAAAGCAACAGGGTGCAAAAGGTGTCTACAAGGGTAAGTACCAAAGAAAGAAAAACGAAAACTGCAACTGCTCCAAGGATCCGAGCTAGTATGGCCCCGCACGATCCCCGAAGTCCTCTTGGAAACCTGAAAGCAGTTTTATATACGTATGGTGAGCATAAAAGTACACTCAGTAGGGAAAACCAAAGACTCTCGTGCACAAGTGGGGGAATGTACTAAAGTCCCGTGAGAAAAGGAATAAACCAAACACCTATCAAGGTAAACTTTCCACCCCAGGCCTCACCAAGGCACACTCCCCAAATAACGCAAGTCAAGTAATATATATATTAAGAGCACATCGATGTTTGGGTACCCCGTGCCACTTTCCCACTGCTTATTGAGACATCCTACGCATCGGACCAATCCTGCCATTCTCACTGCAGTCCCACTGCCACACCCGCCCGCACACACCTGGGCCACAACCACACGCAGTCCCACTGCCGAATCCTACCCGCACACACCTGGGACACAACTATCACACGTAACCATGCCTGCAAACACCTAGGCCAGAACATCCACCCCCACGCCCAAAGACACATGGGCCAGAAAAATCCACTGCCACGCCCGAAGACACCTGGGCCTCATCCCGAAGACACTTGGGAAACCACCTGCCGCACACACCTGGTCAACCACCACACCACCCCACCCGAAGATTCTTGGGCTAATAATGGACCTCAGGCCATCACATCCTGCCCGAACATACTTGGGCTATCCGGGAAAGGGAGTAGAAAAGGAGCTAATAACAAACCACCAAGAATAGTGTTGGGAAAAACACCCTCCCCCATGAAATGGGGGTGTTCGGCACTAAGTTCTCAACTAGGGTGGGGCGCGAATTTAAAACACAAAGTTACAAGTATATATATAAGGTAACAATCACTCACCCAAGCTATGTTTTTCTTCAGACAGCCTACAGATCACAACATCACTCATGTCCGAGTCACGACTCACGCTAACAACCCATTTGTCCCCTTTCTTATTTCATGTTTAGTAATAATGTTTATGTTTTAGCACTACTGGGAAACTAGTAGGCATAGGCATAAGTCCAGGAAGGTAAAAAATCAGGCAACAACCATAACGCCCATACTTGGTTCTCAACAACAGAGGATTCCACCCAAATTCGTGATCTAAACAAGTATCCACCCGGTATTAAAACACACAACCACAAATTCCATACCGACAGGGGATCCCATCCCCAGTTTCATAACCGCCGAAAGCATAAAAGAACAGGGGATCCCATCCCCTCCCACATCTCCAGCAATCGACTCGTAAAAGAAAACCACCAAAACACTGCCCCCAACACTAAGCAAGGCAAAGCCTGTATTTTTAGATTTAAAAGATTTTACATGTTACATGATTTCAATTCCATTTTGACCGGGGTTAGCACAGAAGGGATTGATCCTGGTGCTTTCAATTTATTCAGCCGGATATACATGATTAACCAATTTCACAGCAGGAGTTCACATCCACAACAAGCCATTTAAAACATCAGCAGGGGTTCATTAGTGCACAAACAACGACCACCAACGACCTCGATTTTCAGAAGGCATAAGCTAGAACAACTCAACAAGATGGTCAGAAAAGAAACAACATCAAAATATAAGACAACATCAATGATCACAGCCCCCCATCTTGCTTTATAGAATTTATTCATTATCTTTAATTAGGTCTGGTTTATCCAATTCTACGGAAACGAAAGCACGCCCACCCCGCATGATACACAAAACAGAGAGGCAGAGGAGAAAATTCCCTACTTGTTGGATGAACGATCTATGCCGAGGCAGGGGGAGGAAGATCACAGATAGCAATTCGGATCGCCTGAATGAAAATTGCTTCGTCTATCAGTGCTTAGGCCGGGCGTGGAATTTTATGGATAACAATGCGCCCGATGCACCAGAAGTTATTTGTGAAAATCCGCGATCGAGGAAAAGAGAAACCACGGCTAACCCTTAGTTTATAAGAGTCGCCGACGGTTGTGGTGAGAACGCGTAACTACGTAAGGCGTGGGGGTCATGAGTCGACCATGCAGCTCCACTCGTGGGTCGGGTGGATTAAACCGACTCATTAATTGGTTAGGAATTTAATTAAAACTCTTATGCACATTACGGGTCGTTAAAACATGCTTAAACGAGTCAAAATAGGGTTTAAAACCCTATTTGTGCTAAAGGGAGTGTTACTGGAAATAACCCACAGGGTAGGCCAGAGCCACCGGTAGGCCGAGCTACCGGTAGGCTGCAGCTACCGGTAGGCCGAGCTACCGGTAGGCTGTAGCTACCGGTAGGCTGAGCTACCACTGGGCTGCAGCTACCGGTAGGCTGAGCTACCGGTCGGCGACTGCTACCGGTAGGCCGCTCTACTGGTAGGCCGCAGCCACCGGTAGGCCGAACTACCGGTAGATAGAGCTACCGGTAGCAGAAGCTACCGGTAGACCGAGCTACCGGTAGACAGAGCTACCGGTAGGCTGCGGCCACCGGTAGACTGAGCTACCGGTAGGCCTACACCACCATGATTCCTAGACCAGAAAACCCAAAATGATATTTTCACAAAGTAATGGACCACAAAAACCCGGTCCATTACATCAGATACCTCTTAAACGATTCTCGTCCTCTAGAATCAAACAAACCAGAAGGGAAGTGAGGGTCCGAACAACCACCTCGAAAGATACCTCTTAGGAGAGAACCCTTCCTAACTAAAACATTTCCCTGCCAAGAACCAAGAAACATACCATGCCAAGCTGCCCAGGAATGTGGGTTGGGGAGTCTCCTCCCCCCATGTCAAGATATTATCCACTTTGGGCGGCACTGACTGGCCCGCACGGGTTTAATCGCATCCACCTTAATGCGTCTTGATTAGGGGCCGGGTTCTCTCCTTCCCCACAACCGGGGCTTTTCACACACATCTAGAGGAAGAAAAAAAAACAGTACCTTTCATAGCCAAAAGACAAAACGTTCTATCACAACAGGTACAACAAGGAACAAAACATAAAAAAACTCTAGGTACTGGGTATGCATCTGTGCTTCCCTCTCCCACGTACTCTCCTCAAGCCCACCATGTCTCCACATCACGCGAACCAAGGGAATGGTTCGCCCACGAAGCACCTTCTCCTTACGATCCTCGATCATCACTGGTCTGTCCACAAAGTTCATGTCGTCCTCGATGTCCAGCTCACCCCAATCGATGACGTGTGAATCGTCGTGCAGATACCAACGGAGCTAGGACACATGGAAGACACCATGTATCCTCAGTAGCGGCGGTGGCATCGCTAGCTGGTAAGCCACCTCGCCGACCCGCCACAATACTTCGAAAGGTCCGATAAACCTAGGGGAAAGCTTACTCCCCTGGCCGAACCTCCGCTGCCCACGCCGAGGGGAGACCTTCAAGAACACATGGTCCCCAACCTCAAACTCCAAGGGCCTCCTCCTGGTATCAGCATACGACTTCTGTCTATCCTGGACCGCCTTCATCCTTTCTCGTATGAGATGAACCTTCTCTGTTGTGTTCTACACCACCTCTGGGCCAAGGATATCTGCCTCTCCTACTTCGGCCCAACACATAGTTGAACGGCATGGCCTCCCATAAAAGGCTTCAAATGGGGCCATTCCAATAGTAGAGTGATAGCTATTATTGTAAGCGAACTCTACCAGGGGAAGGTGTCGCACCCATGATCCTCCTGAGTCCAGAACACATGCCCGTAGCATATCCTCCATGGTTTGGATGGTGCACTCGGTTTGTCCATCTGTTTGGGGATGGAAAGTAGTGCTAAGGCATAACTGGGTGCCAAACACATGCTGCAATCCTCTCCAGACCCGCAAGGTAAACCGGGCATCCCTATCCGAGACTATACTCCTCGAAACTCCGTGCAACCTCACCACCTCATCCATGTACTTTCGTGCCAAATCATCAACGGTACTCGACACCCTGATTGCCAGAAAGTGAGCTGATTTCGTCAACCTGTCCACTACCACCCAGATGGCATCATACCCCCTTGGACCTTGGGTATTCCCATGACGAAATCCATCAATATTTCATCCCACATCCACTCAGGGACATCTACAGGCCGCAATAGGCCGCCTGGAACTTGTTGTTCAGCCTTCACTTGCTGACACACTAATCACTTGGCCAAAAACTCTGCCACTGCTTGCTTAACTCTGGGCCACCAAAACTGCCTCTTCAAACCTTGGTACATCTTGGAAACTCCTGGGTGTACCGCCAGGGGTGAGTTGTGGAACTCACTGAGAACCTTGCCGCGCATCACCCCTGGAACAAACAACCTTTTCTGGAAAAGCATCCGGTTCTAACCATCCTCTGTCCATCCATCCAGAGCATTGCCCTAGTCAACTCGGTCATGCATCACTTCGCACTCTAGGTCTCCCCACTGAGACTCCTCCACTTGCTGAAACATGGATGACTGCACTGTCATCTGGTATAGGCAGCCTCTGCCGCTATCCATCTTCGCATCCAGGTGCAAGGCAGACGACTCCTCCATCGCCTTCCAGGCGTCCGCCGACTCTCAGACCGCATCCATCTGCGTCCTCCTACTCAAGGCATCGGCTACCACATTTCCCTTGGCCTCAGTATAAGAGATCTCGAAGTCGAAATCCTGGAGGAACTCCACCCATCTCCGTTGTCGCAAGTTTAAGTCCCGCTGGGAGAAGATATATATAAGGCCCCAGCCTTAAACCTTACTTAAACTTGAGTTATTACAAGATTACACATTGAGGATCTTTTCAGGTTTAGAGTTTTAGAGAATTAGATCATGAAACTTGCATTACATTCCACATTTAAACAAGGTGGTTACATAAAAGACAATATTCATTCTTCCCATCAATGGAAACCTATTTAAAATAAAACACGGATTCTTTCTTAACACATCCTTGACACTATCGTCACATCATGTACCTTTCCCTTGACCTGTGAAAAGCATTTCAAAAACTTGGGATGAGCATAAAAAGCTCAGTAAGGGTTATAAAAATATGGAAAGGAAACATGAGTTCATATATACATAAGAATGAAATCATACTCTACCCATAAAACATAGGCATATCAAATCATGAATAAATCATAGAAAACATAAGACATAAAGATAACTTGAGGCATTCATAACATTCTTACGTAGGGAGTAACCCTCTTGGTTACGTTTCGAATACCCATCATAGTATATTCCCTAAATCTCTTTGGAGAAACCTTAACGTTTCACTCC
This sequence comes from Viscum album, assembly GCA_963277665.1. NCBI lineage: Eukaryota > Viridiplantae > Streptophyta > Magnoliopsida > Santalales > Viscaceae > Viscum > Viscum album. The sequence continues at coordinate 454,756,722 of OY728142.1, forward strand.
TTCGCGTTACACAATGCATTGGAGAGCTATATCGGGCTCACCCGCCCTTAGTTTATCACGGAACCACCCGTTTTCATAACAATGCCCAAGAACCATAACATAAATGTATCACATAAAACGTGCATAAAGGAAACATAACATTTCCACATTTCAATCACAATATAACATTTTAGGATATTGAAATAACGAATCCATTAAAAACCATTTTCAAAACCATTTAAAACATTTAATAAAGAGATTTTTGAATCAAAGTGTCCCATACCACCTTGAAGATTTTAACATTTTAAACCATTAATATCCATATAAATAAATCCTTAAAACCATTTTGAAAACATGGATATTAATAAGTAAAAGTCATTAAAACATTTAAAGCGATATTTTGGTCAAAGGGTTCTTACCAAAATTAGAGACACTTGAATACAATAATTGAGGGATAATATTTAATGAGAATAAATGGATTCATGATATAATACTCCAAAGGACAGTATATACACCATATAAGAGTGAATTGGTGCATAACAACAATGAACTCTCAATAGAAATGTCAAATGTGATGAAATCCCTTATAAAGAAGGTATCCTTAAATTAAGGATAAATCAATATCAAAATTATGTGTGACAAATATAAATACACCCAATATAATTGGATATTAAGTGTAAAACAATAAAAGGTCATTCACACATATTCAAAGGATGACATATTCAATGACTACATGTTGAACCCAAAGAAATCGAAATTGGGTTAAAAAGTTCCCTTGACAGCCTAACGGCATCACATCAAAATGAGTTGATGAGAGGTAAAAAGTGTATCTCATCACTTGCAAATAAAATTTACAGAAATAAGGATATATGAGAACATATCCCAACATAACAATATGTAAATTAAAAGACCCAACAAAAGAAGTCTTTTAAAAAAGAGGAGGGTGAAAGGTTCCCTTACCGACTTGGGTATCTTTCAAAACATACACCCCATGAAAGAAAGACAATAGGTCATTGATGTAAATACTCATAAACGAAAGTATATTACACAAAGAGTAGAATAATGGTCAGTACATACACCACTCAATGGAATTTGTGGCGAATGTAGCATAAATCTCACGGGAATAAAAGTGAGATGAAAAATCCCTTACGAAAACTCGGCAGCCTAACGGCGCCACATAAAACTTCCGAATATGGATTGATGAGATCAAATATAGTATCCCATCATATTACAATAGAATTTACAGCAAGTGTAATATAAAAGAAAATCCCCCAACATTGCAAGGAGGAGTTTAAAAGAAGTGACATAAAAGAGAGTACTTAAAAAGAAAGAGAGAGGTTAGATCTCTTATGAAAGTTCGGCAGCCTAACGGCGCCACTCAAAACTTCCAAAATGGATTTATGAGAGAGAATAGGGTCTCTCATCACATGAACATAAAAATTACTGTAAATGTAATATAAAAGAATATCCCAATCATAATAAAGATGAGCTTAAAATAAATGACATAAAAGAGTGTACTTAAAAAGAAAGAGAGTTGTAGGATCCCTTACCTCGGGTCTGACTTGACACGATCGTTCTTTAATCTCCTGAATAATAAACATGAGTTAATTTCTAATTCCATAAGAACCTTTTTCAAGTTCATTATTACTTTTATACCACTTATTACCATGTCATAAACATTATGTAATCATTTAAGTTAATAATATTTGTTTTGCCGATATTTGGTTCTTAAGTCAAAAGTGGACTTCTTACAATTACATGTTGTTCGTGTGGCCAAATGTTTATTATATCCAGAATTGTATTCATTATGTAGATATCATATATGTCATATATATCCAGTACATGCATGCATTTATAACATTACATAATCATTTATAGGTAAGAAATGAAATGCACCGTTCATGGAGACGGTAAGCCGTACGTACGCATGAACGCTACTTTCATTTCTATTTCGTATTTTATAGAATGGAATAATAATGATATAAAGGTATATTATAATTCCAGTATAATATCATATATAATATCATATTTCCATCCTTTATACATCCCACATATGGTATTTAACGAATCAAATCACTTTGAGGGGGTGGTAGTCCGCACTTCCTTAAATGAAGATATCGCGTATACCCATAATGGAAGCCATAAAGGTAAGACAAAAATGAAAAATACAAAAGCATAAAAAAAACATAAACATATTATATATCATATATAAAAATAGTTACATCATAATGGCCACCTTTGAAGGTGTTAAATGAGTATTGAACAATCATCGTTTCAGGAGGCAGAATTTCACCATCCACGGAAACCGTATGTTCTTTAACCATTTGATGTAGTTGTGTGAGAGTGTTGCTCGAATAAATCTTATAAAAACATCATAGTATATTTAATATACTGGTTTTGTTACAAAATAAGTAAATAAAAAGAGTTTAGGGGGTTGGAGAAGCAATATAAAACAAATGAACATGAGAGAATGAATTACCTTTAAAAGTGTAACTCCTTTTGATTTGAGTCTAAAGGCTTCCTTTGAAAGGATTCTGCCCAAAGGGAATCCTCTAGGATGAGGAGAGGGATGTGTATAGAGTAAATGCGCAGGGTTTGGCCGAGCCAAAGGCTTGAAGAGTGTGTTAAATTAGGTAGAGGTGGGGGCCTTTTATAAGAGGAGAGGAGGGGTACTTTTGGAAAGTAAAGAAATATTACTTTATTTGAAAATGTGTTTCGGTTTCAAAAGGTCCCACATTGATATAATTCGTGGATAAGGTGATAAGTCTTCGAAATACACTCATCCAATAAGTTTTGGACATGTGTAGTTTATAGATTTTACATTATCTTTCCATTTTATTTAAATCGTCAAATAATGATGTCATCACTGCATCATTATTATGTCATAAATAATTTAATTTATTTAATGTCTAAAAATTATAAAAAAACTACTATGATGTAGGAAATCTTTTTATCTTTCCAATGAATATTTATAATCAAAACGATGACTTGTATAACCCCACTTAAAAATTGTTTTAGTAAAACATATCATGTTTGTGTCAATTTTACTTTTACATTAAATAAAATGTTATTTATGTCATTTCCCAACCAAAGTGGATCCATGGGGTCCCCAAGTTGACCCATGGCTTGTCCTGGTCGGACATGATACAACCAATGAGGGTAAGACATGTGTCAAGCTCATCTCATTTTATTAAAGCATTATTTTTACCTTAAACTACACTAATTACCACTAATCGCGATTAAAAACTTAATAAGTTACTATTCACCAAAAAAATTATTTCAATCTCATTGAACCACATTTTACATCTTAATGACAACCATGTATGTCGGATTTTTGAAAATCAAAACACAATGATGGCAAAATTTCATTTAAACGGAAAATCAGTTTTTATAAGTACCACTTAGTGGTTTCACTATTCATCAAAAATTGAAGTTTTTCAAAAAAATCCCAAAAATTCACCCTAAGCTATATTTGATATTCTGAATTCAAAAATGAAGTCCGTTTTACAAAATTCAAAACATATAAGTGACATTAATTATTTTAATAATTAATTCCCGTTGTCATGACAAATAGCGTGTTTTATGAAACAATAAGTATCAAAAGATTGACAGTAGTTTAAGTCTGATTTCAAAGTGAAATTGATTCCAACGACCACTATTGGATTTAATGGTAAAAATATTTTCTAATTTCACTTTAAAACCAATTCAAAATATTATCTAATCATATAAATAAGTTAGATTAAAATGTGGTTTTGAATTAAAATACAACATTTTACACTATTCATTAAAAAATGAACTTTATCTGAAAGATACCAAAAATTTACACAAAGTAAATTTTGATGTCCCGATTCTTAATAAGAGTTTTATTTGGTCCAAAAGAATGTTTAAGAGTGAACAAAACTATATTTAATGACGGTTCTCCATCAAAAGGTGATAAGTGAACCTTTAGTGAAAACTAGGGCATATACGCCTAAAATTGAATTCTTTTCGTATTTTAAGCCTTTATATTTTATTGTATAAATGTAAAAATATTTGAGAACATATATAATCATATTTTAGTTATTTCTATCCATTCCCGCCATTACAACGGCTACATGTTAACTACCATTTAAAATAATATTATTTTATTATTAGAGTGCAACGTAAGATTCCCAAGAAACTCGTTGTTGCGTGTTGGGTACGCCATCGAGCATAGCGTCCCCTTTAAACTCATATTAATATTTTATTCACAAATATGGATAAATATGAAAATGTCATATTCCTTATTTACCTGGGGTTTTACATCCTTCCCCCCTTTTGGGAATTGCGTCCTTGCAATTTTAAAATTGCGCTTGGAAACATCCTTGAACGTCCCACATCGGAACAAGAGTCGGTAAAACAATCACTTTAAAATAAAGAAAGATAAGCACAGAGGTCACCCGAGTTAACCCATACTAGGATTCTAAGTATGAAAACATGGACATGGAGGAGAAAACATAGGGTCATGTTCCGATGGAGAGTGATAGAAAACATTTTTAGGAGAAAGTTAACAATAAGAAAATCACAAACTTGTGATGGGTTAAACGGTGTTGGGTTCCCCAGTAGGAAAAGTTAATAGACAAAATTTTTGTTTTAAGTTACTTTTTATTGAGGAATTTATTCATAAGGAAGCATAATCACTTATCATGTTGACTTCCAACTTTTACTAGATTCCTTAGTCAAACTCATATTTTTTTCCAAAAGACGAGTATTTAGGGAGACTTGTTCGCATTAAGAGTACTATAATAAACTTCTAGAGAATCACCTAATCCCCAAAAGAGAACTATATACATCCCATGTATTTAGGCTTTAACCAAAACCAAAACCAAAAAGGTTAGTACAAGATCAGATAATCCAGAAAAGGATAACCCCTTATAAAAAGAAAATCTATTCTCAATCTCCAAAACTTGTCCAACAAAACCCAAAGTTCAACGAGGACCATCCGATAAACAATTTGTCCATAAAATTCTTCAAAGTAAACCAATATAAGATTGAAACCCAAATATTTGAAGGATTTAGTCACATAGTCGTCCAAGTTAAATCGTAACATTTATCCCCAAACAACATCAGTTGCTCCTAAAGTCTCACATTGAAAAGTAATTATCCTAATCACATATCCTCCAAAATCAACTTACTCTTAATTCATAAAATCATATAACTAAAAAGAATCAATCAAACTAACCAGGAACTTCACGTAGTCCAGTGGTAGGCGATAAATACCAGTCGCACTTTGGTTGTGGGTTCGATTCCCGTAGCATTGTCCGACGCGACGGGTTGTCACACGGTCTGCATGTTGTCCTTTTTCCAAAACTATATAATTCACAAATCATTACCCAAAAAGGGATAAAATCATCAAAAATAACCATAACATAATTTAACCTCAATTTTATCTCATGCCTTTCACTTTAATCATAACATATGGTAACCCATAATTACCTCAAAAGTAAGGATCATATAAACCGAAATGGTTCTTTATAACTATGTCCACAAAAGACAAGATAACTATTACTTGAATAAAATTTGCCTATATTAAACATCAGGGTTACACATAATATAAAAAGTCTTCTAATGTAACCCCATCATCAAAAGAGACTTAATACTCTTAAGAATTTCACCCTAACTCTTGAAGCCCTTATATGTTGACATCTTACTCATTCAACATTCTTCATGATCCATTATCCATTCCTTTCCAACTTATTCTGAAATAACTCTTTCCTACAAACAAAATCATGAATCATATCCTAAGATTCCAAAATAAGAAAACAATAGTCATGAAATAGTACATACCTTTGATTGGTCATTGTCAGTTTCTTCATCCTCAATAGGAATGGAATTAGGTATTGGTAAACGAATATTGGTACGCTCTTGGTGACCCCATTCACGAAACTTCTTCATAGGACATGTGTTTGCATAATGACCATGCACACCACATTTAAAACATTCAATTGATCCCTCAGAAAGAACTTCTTTCCCTTTCCTCGAGTCAACTGGATGCTTCCTTTTTCCATGGTAGGTTCTTGCTTTATGACCATCATTTCCACATCTAAAGCATATTTCTGTCCCTTTGAAACATTTTCCTAGGTGTTTCTTTCCACATCTTTGACACATAGGTTTTTGAACACACTTACCTTTATGATTATTACCTGTACTTCCGTAGGGATTTGTTTCATGCATATATGATGCCTTAGAGAAATCTCCAAGGTTTAGGTTGTCAATCATGACTCCAGATAGTTGGTTGAGGATAATCAAAAGAGTTCTCATTGCAGCTCCCATATCATTCAGTTGCTTGCTCAAAAAAACTGTCACAGTTTCCTTCACATCCACTGTTACTTTGGTGCCTACTAGATCCAGCCATTTACTAAAACCAAAAAGGTCAGTGTGAGTATATCAACAAAACCATCATGTAATAATGAGTAAGATAGACAATAAGATATACTTACTCATTCACTTTATCTAAAACTAAGACTCTTTCTGAAATCCTAACCATTATGGTAATTGTCAATTATTCTTAAAGAATACCCTAACGTCTAAAGTTATCTAAACCGACCTTTGATACCAACTATAAGGCCCCGGCCTTAAAACTTACTTAAAATTGAGTTGTTACAAGATTACACATTGAGGATCTTTTCAGGTTTAGAGTTTTAGAGAATTAGATCATGAAACTTGCATTACATTCCATATTTAAACAAGGTGGTTACATAAAAGACAATATTCATTCATCCCATCAATGGAAACCTATTTAAAATAAAACACGGATTCTTTCTTGACACATCCTTGACACTATCGTCACATCATGTACCTTTCCCTTGACATGTGAAAAGAATTTCAAAAACGTGGGATGAGCATAAAAAGCTCAGTTAGGGTTATGAAAATATGGAAAGGAAACATGAGTTCATATATACATAAGAATGAAATCATACTCTGCCCATAAAACATAGGCTTATCAAATCATGAATAAATCATAGAAAACATAAGACATAAAGGTAACTTGAGGCATTCATAACATTCTTACGTAGGGAGTAACCCTCTTGGTTACGTTTGGAATACCCATCACAGTATATTCCCTAAATCTCTTCGGAGAAACCTTAACGTTTCACTCCTTCGCGTTACCCAATGCATTGGAGAGCTATATCGGGCTCACCCGCCCTTAGTTGATCACAGAACCACCCGTTTTCATAAAAATGCCCAAGAACCATAACATAAATGTATCAAATAAAACATGCATAAAGAAAACATAACATTTCCACATTTCAATCACAATATAACATTTTAGGATATTGAAATAACGAATCCATTAAAAACCATTTTCAAAACCATTTAAAACATTTAATAAAGAGATTTTTGAATCAAAGTGTCCCATACCACCATGAAACTTTTAAAATTTTAAACCATTAATATCCATATAAATAAATCCTTAAAACCATTTTGAAAACATGGATATTAATAAGAAAAAGTCATTAAAACATTTAAAGCGATATTTTGGTCAAAGGGTTTTTACCAAAATTAGAGACACTTGAATACAATAATTGAGGGATAAAATTTAATGAGAATAAATGGATTCATGATATAATACTCCAAAGGACAGTATATACACCATATAAGAGTGAATTGGTGCATAACAACAATGAACCCTCAATAGAAATGTCAAATGTGATGAAATCCCTTATAAAGAAGGTATCCTTAAATTAAGGATAAATCAATATCAAAATTAGGTGTGACAAATGTAAATACACCCAATATAATTGGATATTAAGTTTAAAACAATAAAAGGTCTTTCACACATATTCAAAGGATGACATATTCAATGACTATATGTTGAACCCAAAGAAATCGAAATTGGGTTAAAAAGTTCCCTTGACAGCCTAACGGCATCACATCAAAATGAGTTGATGAGAGATAAAAAGTGTATCTCATCACTTGGACATAAAATTTACAGCAATAAGGATATATGAGAACATATCCCAACATAACAATATGTAAATTAAAAGACCCAACAAAAGAAGTCTTTTAAAAAAGAGGAGGGTGAAAGGTTCCCTTACCGACTTGGGTATCTTTCAAAACATACACCCCATGAAAGAAAGACAATAGGTCATTGATGTGAATACTCATAAACGAAATTATTTTACACAAAGAGTAGAATAATGGGCAGTACATACACCACTCAATGGAATTTGTGGCGAATGTAGCATAAATCTCACGGGAATAAAAGTGAGATGAAAAATCCCTTACGAAACTCGGCAGCCTTACGACGCCACATAAAACTTCCGAATATGGATTGATGAGATAAAATAGAGTATCCCATCATATTACAATAGAATTTACAGCAAGTGGAATATAAAAGAAAATCCCCCAACATTGCAAGGAGGAGTTTAAAAGAAGTGACATAAAGGAGAGTACTTAAAAAGAAAGAGAGAGGTTATATCTCTTACGAAAGTTCGGCAGCCTAACGGCGCCACTCAAAACTTCCAAAATGGATTGACGAGAGAGAATAGGGTCTCTCATCACATGAACATAAAAATTACAGTAAATGTAATATAAAAGAACATCCCAATCATAATAAAGATGAGCTTAAAATAAATGACATAAAAGAGTGTACTTAAAAAGAAAGAGAGTTGTAGGATCCCTTACCTCGGGTCCCACTTGACTCGATCGTTCTTTAATCTCCTGAATAATAAACTTGATTTAATTTCTAATTCCTTAAGAACCTTTTTAAAGTTCATTATTACTTTTATACCACTTATTACCATGTCATAAACATTATGTAATCATTTAAGTTAATAATATTTGTTTTGCCGATATTTGGTTCTTAAGTCGAAAGTGGACTTCTTACAATTACATGTTGTTCGTGTGGCCAAATGTTTATTATATCCAGAATTGTATTCATTATGTAGATATCATATATTTCATATATATCCAGTACATGCATGCATTTATAACATTACATAATCATTTAGAGGTAAGAAATGAAATGCACCGTTCATGGAGACGGTAAGCCGTACGTACGCATGAACACTACTTTCATTTCTATTTCGTATTTTATAGAATGGAATAATAATGATATAAAGGTATATTATAATTCCAGTATAATATCATATATAATATCATATTTCCATCCTTTATACATCCCACATATGGTATTTAACGAATCAAATCACTTTGAGGGGGCGGTAGTCCGCACTTCCTTAAATGAAGATATCACGTATACCCATAATGGAAGCCATAAAGGTAAGACAAAAATGAAAAATACAGAAGAATAAATAAAACATAAACATATTATATATCATATATAAAAATAGTTACATCATAATGGCCACCTTTGAAGGTGTTAAATGAGTATTGAACAATCATCGTTTCGGGAGGCAAAATTTCACCATCCACGGAAACCGTATGTTCTTTAACCATTTGATGTAGTTGTGTGAGAGTGTAGCTCGAATAAATCTTACAACAACATCCTAGTATATTGAAGATACTGGTGTTGTTACAAAAGAAGTAAATAAAAAGAGTTTAGGGGGTTGGAGAAGCAAAATAAAACAAATGAACATGAGAGAATGAATTACCTTTAAAAGTGTAACTCCTTTTGATTTGAGCCTAAAGGCTTCATTTGAAAGGTTTATGCCCAAAGGGAATCCTCTAGGATGAGGAGAGGGATGTGGATAGAGTAAATGGGCAGGGTTTGGCCGATCCAAAGCCTTGAGGAGTGTGTTAAATTAGGTAGAGGTGGGGGCCTTTTATAAGAGGAGAGGAGGGGTACTTTTGGAAAGTAAAGAAATATTACTTTATTTGAAAATGTGTTTCGGTTTCAAAAGGTCCCACATTGATATAATTCGTGGATAAGTTGATAAGTCTTCGAAATCCACTCATCCAATAAGTTTTGGACATGTGTAGTTCATAGATTTTACATTATCTTTCCATTTTATTTAAATCGTCAAATAATGATGTCATCGCTACATCATTATTATGTCATAAATAATTTAATTTATTTAATGTCTAAAAATTATAAAAAAACTACTATGATGTAGGAAATCTTTTTATCTTTCCAATGAAAATTTATAATCAAAATGATGACTTGTATAACCCCACTTAAAAATTGTTTTAGTAAAACATATCATGTTTGTGTCAATTTTACTTTTACATTAAATAAAATGTTATTTATGTCATTTCCCAACCAAAGTGGATCCATGGGGTTCCCAAGTTGACCCATGGCTTGTCTTGGTCGGCCATGATACAACCAATGAGGGTAAGACATGTGTCAAGCTCATCTCATTTTATTAAAGCATTATTTTTACCTTAAACTACACTAATTACCACTAATCACGATTAAAAACTTAATAAGTTACTATTCACCAAAAAAATTATTTTAATCTCATTGAACCACATTTCACTTCATAATGACAACCATGTATGTCGGATTTTTGAAAATCAAAACACAATGATGGCAAAATTTCATTTAAACGGAAAATCAGTTTCTATAAGTACCACTTAGTGGTTTCACTATTCATCAAAAATTAAAGTTTTTCAGAAAAATCCCAAAAATTCACCCTAAGCTATATTTGATATTCTGAATTCAAAAATGAAGTCCGTTTTACAAAATTCAAAACATATAAGTGAAATTAATTAATTTAATAATTAATTCCCGTTGTCATGACAAATAGCGTGTTTTATGAAACAATAAGTATCAAAAGATTGACACTAGTTTAAGTCTGATTTCAAAGTGAAATTGATTCCAACGACCACTATTGGATTTAATGGTAAAAATATTTTCTAATTTCACTTTAAAACCAATTCAAAATATAATCTAATAATATAAATAAATTAGATTAAAATGTGGTTTTGAATTAAAATACAACATTTTACACTATTCATTAAAAAAATGAACTTTATCTGAAAGATACCAAAAATTTACACAAAGTAAATTTTGATGTCCCGATTCTTAATTAGAGTTTTATTTGGTCCAAAAGAATGTTTAAGAGTGAACAAAACTATATTTAATGACGGTTCTCCATCAAAAGGTGATAAGTGAACCTTTAGTGAAAACTAGGGCATATACGCCTAAAATTGAATTCTTTCCGTATTTTAAGCCTTTATATTTTATTGTATAAATGTAAAAATATTTAAGAACATATATAATCATATTTTAGTTATTTCTATCCATTCCCGCCATTACAACGGCTACATGTTATCTACCATTTAAAATAATATTATTTTATTATTAGAGTACAATGTAAGATTCCCAAAAACTCGTTGTTGCGTGTTGGGTAGGCCATCGAGCATAGCGTCCCCTTTAAAGTCATATTAATATTTTATTCACAAATATGGATAAATATGAAAATGTCATATTCCTTATTTACCTGGGGTGTTACAATATACCTCAAGCTTTTGTGATCCGTGAAGACTGAAAGGCGTTCCCCGATGAGGTAGTGCCGCCATAACTTTAGCGCAAAAATGACCGCTGCATGCTCCAGGTCGTGGGTGGCGTAATTACACTCATGGGAACGCAGCTGCCTGGACCAATAAGAGATCACCACTTGTCGCTGCATCAACACACATCGCAGGCCCTGTCCTGAAGCATCACAGAATACCTCATAGGCCACCCCTTCTTTTGGTAATCTCAGCACTGGGGCACTGACCAACTTCTCCTTTAGATAGCTGAAGGCTGACTGGCACTGCTCACTCCATACGAAAGCCTAGTCCTTCTTGGTCAGAGCCGTCAAAGGGGCCACAACTTGGGAGAAGTTGGGTACGAATCTCCGGTAGTAACCTGCCATCCCAAATAAACTACGGACCTCTGCCACATTCTTGAGTGATGCCCAAGAAACGACTGCCTCCACCTTTGACGGGTCCAAAACTACCCTCTGCTCGGACACCACGTGCCCGAGGGAGTGCACTTCTCGTGTCCAGAACTTGCATTTTGAAAACTTCCCATAGAGCTGGTGCAGTCGGAGGACCTCCAAAACTGTCCTCAGGTGCTCCGCATGGTCCTCCCTTGATCTAGAGTAGACCAGGATGTCAGCGATGAACACAACCACAAACCGATCCAGGTACTCCCGGAAGATGGAGTTCATAAGCCCCATGAACACAGCCGAGGCATTCGTAACACCGAAGGGCATGACTACGAACTCGAAGTGCCCATACCTGCACCTGAATGTTGTCTTCTGGATGTCGCTCTCTTTCACCCTCAGCTGGTGGTACCCAGAATGCAGGTCGATCTTCGAGAACCATCCATCTCCTTTCAGCTGGTCGAAAAGATCATCTACCCTTGGAAGAGGGTAGCGATTCTTGATCGTCACCTGATTCAGCCACCTGTTGTCTATGCACAACCTAAGACCACCATCTGCATTCTTTGCAAACAAGACTGGAGCACCCCACTGTGACGCACTCGGACGAACATAACCCCTCTTCATCAGATCGTCAATATGTATCCGCAACTCCCGTAGCTCCGAAGGTGCCATCTGGTAAGGAGCCATCGAGATTGGACGAGCGTTGGGCTGTAGGTCTATCCCGAACTCGATATCACGTCGAGGGGGTAGAGTTGTCACCTCCTCAGGAAAGATGTCCATAAACTCACGGATGATCTCTGGCACTTCCACCATTTCAGCATCTACTGATTCCACTGTCAGCTCGGTCAACAAGGAGAGGAGAGGTTCCTCTCTCATGTTTCCCTTCGGACTGCTCCGCTCGCCGGTGAAGGTAACACACCGGTTGTCCAAGTCTGAGAACACCACCCTTCTTCGAAAATAGTCGATGATGGCGCACATAGAAAAGATCCATTCAATGCCTAGGATGACATCGTATGGATGAATTTGTAGCAGAAGAAGATCCCTAACCGACTGATGTGGCCCTATCATCAGTGTACATCACCAAAAAACAAACAACAAGTCGGTCTGACCTCCGACTGGTGTGCTCAACACCAGGGGCACTGGAAGTCTCTCGGCATCTAGACCCAAGGCACATGCTAGACTGGGTGCAACAAAGGAGTGCGAAGCTCCGGTATCGAAAAAAGCATAAGCAAGAGTGCTAAACAGACTGATCGTACCTCGAACAACCTCTGGCCCTGCTGGAACTGCTGCCTCTTTGGCGTGTAACTGTCCATGCCCAGCTCCCCTACCTCTTGGCTATCGGCCACCTCCCTGACCACACCCTGGTCGAGGTCCCTATGGAGTGCGCTGAGGTCGGCCTCCTCCTCCTACATCTGCCCTCGGAGGAGCGGGAGCTCGCTGTCACTGCTGCTGCTGCTGGAAAGGTCTAGCTAGAAGCTACTGCTGGGGCGGGTTCTGGGGATGACTACCACTGCTGTACTGCACCCGGTCGGGGCACTGACTCCGGAGATGCCCAGGGCTCCCACAGATGAAGCACCGCGGTCCTGGTCCTATAGGAAAAGGGCGAGGGCCGAGAGATCAAAACTGAAACTACTACGGCCTACTCCCTGCGGGTTGGAACCTAGAGGGTCCTGACGCTGGAGGCCTAGTGCTGATGGCCTTCCCCTTTGATGGTCCCAGATGGATCCCCTCTCGCGACACTCTTCCTAGAGCATGGATCCTCTCTACCACTTCGGCCTTCTTCTGGACCTCCAAGTACGTCGACTGGGTAAAGGGGGTAACAACATACTGGAGGGAGGGTCGGAGTGCCTCCTCTAAAGGTCTTGCCCGAGACTCCTCGTCGGGAAAGAGGTCCAGAGAAAAACGTAAGAGGTCATTGAACTTGATTCCTAGCTCCCTCACGGACATACTCCCCTGCTAGAGGGAGAGTAGTTCCTGCCTCTTTTCTGCCTTCATCGTCAAGAAGAAGAATTCCACCTGGAACTCCCTCTAGAAATCCACCCAAGCCACCTTATACTCCCTCCTCTCTCCCAGGTAAAGCGTCCATCACTGACGTGCCACTCCCCGCATCTGGATGATGTCCAGAGGAACCTAGTACTCGGTCGGGGCCCGAATCAGGCCAAAGTCTATAACTAGCTCCTCTAGCCAGTCTTCCGTCATCATATCGGAGGTGCTTCCCTCATACTTCTCGAGGGCCTATCACTTTAAGGCTCTAAGAGTCTTCTACCACTGGTCGTCCTCTTCCCCTCGATTAGCTCTCTGCTGATCAGCCAAAGTAGTCTCCGGGGCCTCGATCGCCTGTACCACACGTGGTCGCCTTCTAGGTGCCATAGCTACAAGGTAAACAAGGAACACCTAAGCCCAAGTAGTGCAGAATATCGTTCTTAAAACTTCCTAAAATTTTAATTTATTCATAATCCCCAATATATCCCAGAAACACAAGAACACAAGTCATTATGATGCATGTACCTTTCTTAGGGTCTCTACCCTACAATCAGTGTGGCCTCACTTGGTCGTTCGTTAGGTCCAGAGTCCTTGCATCGGATCACAGGGGGCCCAAAAATCTCGTGTCCTAGCCGGTCTTCCCTGGCCTAATTCACGCACCAAGGTCACCCAGCACTGTTGCCTTACCATCCCATGCAATCCTCACTGTGCCTAACTCCATACTCCATCCTATCTCTCAACCATCACATCTGATACCATTCTGTCATGACCCGCCTTCACCAAAAGGAGGGAAGGGTCAGCAGATTACCAGGCCCTTCATTCTTTGAGTTGAAGGATAGATAATGACCCATGAAACCCGCCTTCAATAGGTCCCAGAGTGGAGACTAGCACCAAGGGTATAGAAATTTCACACAAATGGAAGGCATTACCCTTTTTATTTTATAGGATCGAGATATAAGAAGAAGGAAACCCAACAACACCAAGGTAAAAAGAAAAGTAAATCCAACAGTAAATCATTCCCACATGCATGTTTCAAAAGTAAAAGCCACAAGGTGAAAAAGGTGTATACAAGGATAAGTACCAAAGAAATAAAAATGACAACTTCAACTACTACAAGGGTCCGAGCTAGTATGGTCCCACATGATTCCCGAAGTCCTCCTAGAAAACTGAAAGAAGTTTTATATACGTAGGGTGAGCATACAGGTACACTCAGTAGGGAAAACCAAAGACTCTCATTCACAAGTGGGGGAACGTACTAAAGTCCCGTGAGAAAAGGAATAAACCAAACACCTATCAAGGTAAAATTTCCACCCCATGCCTCACCAAGGCACACTCCCCAAATAACGAAAGTCAAGTAATATATATATTAAGAGAACATAAATGTTTGGGTTCCATGTGCCACTTTCCCACTGGTTATTGAGACATCCTATGCATCGGACCAATCCCGCCATTCTCACCACAGTCCCACTGCCACACCCGCCTGCACACACCTGGGGCACAACCACAAGCAGTCCCACTACCCAATCCCGCCCACACACACCTGGGCCAAAACTATCACACGTAACCACGCCTGCAAACCACTATGCTAGAACCACCACCCCACACCCGAAGACACCTGGGCCAGAAAAATCCACTGCCACGCCCGAAGACACCTGGGCCTCATCTCAAAGACACTTGGGAAACCACCTGCCGCACACACCTGGTCAACCACCACACCACCCCGACCAAAGATTCTTGGGCTAATAATGGACCTCAGGCCATCACAGCCTGCCCGAAGATACATGGGCTATCCAGGAAAGGGAGCAGAAAAGGAGCTAATAACCAACCACAAAGAATAGTGTTGAAAAAAAACCCTCCCACATGAAATGGGGGTGTTCGACACTAAGTGCTCAACTTGGGTGGGGCGCGAATTAGAAACACAAAGCTACAAGTATATATATAAGGTAACAAGCACTCACCCAAGCTAGGTTTTTCTTCAGACAACCTACAGATCACAATAGCACTCAAGTCCGAGTCACGACCCACGCTAACAACCCATTTGTCCCCTTTCTTATTTCACGTTCAGTAATAATGTTTATGTTTAAGCACTACAGGGCAACTAGTAGGCATAGGCATAAGTCCAGGAAGGTAAACAATCAAGCAACAACCATAACGCCCATACCCGGTTCTCAACAACAGAGGATTTCACCCCAATTCGTGATAAAAACAAGTATCCACCCGGTATTAAAACTCTTATTCACGTTACGGGTCTTTAAAACACACTTAAATGAGTCAAAATAGGGTTTAAAACCCTATTTGCGTTAAAGGGAGTGTTACTGGAAATAACCCGTGGGGTAGGCCAGAGCCACCGATAGGCCGAGCTACCGGTAGGCTGCAGCTACCGGTAGGTCGAGCTACCGGTAGGCTGCAGCGACTGGTAGGCTGAGCTACCGGTGGGTTGAAACTACTGGTAGGTGGAGCTACCGGTAGGCGGCAGCTACCAATCGGTCGAGCTACCGGTAGGCCGCAGCCACTGGTAGGCCAAGCTACCGGTAGACAGAGCTACCGGTAGTAGCAGCTACCGGTAGACTGAGCTACCGGTAGACAGAGCTACCGGTAGGCTGCGGCCACTGGTAGACAGAGCTACCGGTAGGCTGCGGCCACCGGTAGACCGAGCTACCGGTAGGCCTACAACATCGTGATTCCCAGACCAAAAAAACCAAAATGATATTTTCACAAAGTAATGGACCCCAAAAACCCTGGCCATTACAAGTATGCTAGTTATTCAGAAGTATCTTTGTCCCAATTTCACTTAATGATATTGATGATGAAAACACTAACTAAATATGAATAATGATTTAAGACCAAATTTTTTTTGATTGTCTCCCCTCTCTAGTGGCCCGTTCACTAGAAATATGTTTTTCAAGGTTTCTATACTACATTACAATGAGATAGGAGGTACATATGCCCCCACTGTTAGCTATTACCTAGAGGTATTTCCCATGACTTATGCTCAATGATTAAATTGCACTTACCATTGGAATACAATATGTTGGGTTGGTAATTATAAAATAAAATTAATTACTATTTCAATTTTCATTATTTGAAAATGAATTTCATTATAATGTTTCATTCTTTGAAAAAAAGTTCCTTTTGAATTTGGATTCATTGAAACTATTTTCCAACTAAATTTGAATTCATTAAAATTTGTATTAATTTAATGTCACTTTTCATAAAATTGTTCTAGATATTCCTTCATTAAAAAACATGAATGATTATTTTTCATTTGATGTTTAGTGTATGTAGTCTATTATCATATTGTCATCCTACTAGGATTTTTCTCACACCCTATATATGCATTTGGGTGTATAGAGACCACATTGTCTATTTTTTGAGGTTAAGGATATATGATTTGGGTTGGAAGGTTGTGATTCTTGTAGATATTGTGGTGGATATTAGTGGTTGAGATGTGAGTATGTTCTCCTCTTTCTCCAAAGAGGTTTTAGTATACTTCATGGTTTTCCATTTTCCCCCTTTTTGGATTGTTGTAATTTTTAATCTCGAAAGCTGGTAATTGTTAAGGGTGTGTTTGGTTGAATTTTTTATATTAGATATATTTTTTATTTTTTTGGTTATTTTAATATGATAAATTTGGGTAAATCTTTTTTTCTTGTATTATGTGATACCCGAGAACTTGTTCCAGCCCATGGGGATTAGAAATGCCCTTATGGCATTATTGCGGATCGGGTTGGGGTGGATGGCAACCTAGCTTTGTTCGTGACACCTCACTTAGTAACAACTCCAAAGAAAATTTTATTTTCCAAAAAGAGAAATATTCTCTCCCAAACATCATTATTCACATTATTCTGTTGTTGGTCCTATGAAAATTCCATCCCTCAAGTCATTAAGAAGAGATCCAATAGAGGATACTCATAGAGAAGGTAATTGTCTTAACCAATATCTTTCATTTTCTTTCTTTATTTACACGTTAAATCATGTATTAAAAATAATAAATATTAACACCATTATCTACCATATAATTTTATGTTATTTTATTTGTGGAATAATAATTCTCTCTCGCCACTTCAATCAAATGGAAAATGAAATCATCAATTATGTGTTCGGTAGACTACTGCATCATGAATCAATGTTGTTCGTTTTCCATCAACATCATTCATGTATGGATAAAATGATAAATTTAACACATTTTTATGATATTTATGATAATTTTATACTTATATATTTTTTATATAAAATATAAGTTTTTTTTGGTTTAATTCTGTTTCAAATATAATAAAGAAATCTCTATGTAAGATATACTTTTGCCTCTTGAAGATGATGTGATTATTTTTTCACATAAGATTTACATGTAATGTAATAAATAAATAGTAATGAATATATTATATATATATGACATGATATTTATTATATAAAATTAATATATCTCCCACTTCTTTACCCTTTCTACAGTAGAGGGAATGTTATAGTCTCTTGGGCATACGTACGAACTACTGTATCCATGAAGCGATGTCATTCATGTTCCATAAAAAAATTAAGAGTGGTCATAATAATGAATATAGAGATTATATATGATTTTTTACCATTATTATCATTATATATAAGAATTAGCAATAACATATGTATAGTAGATGAATAATTCATTACAAAACAAGAATGAGAAAACATGACAATTAACACTAAAAATAATAAAAATAATGGTATATTATTAAAACATGTGGTAACATGTTCTAATATGATCATATACAATATTATAAATATTATCAAGGAAAAAATATATATTTATAAAAATTACAATACAGTTATAAATGAGGATAAAGAACATTCAAATAATGGAAAGTGTCTGGTAAGCGACTTCATCTCAATTGCACTTCATTTGAGAATATTGTAATGTTATACACCTAATTTATTTTATATAGTTTATATTCTAACCCTTTAAATGAAATTTCAGGATTAAACAATAAGTAATGGTATTTTTGGTTTCAATTTGAATTATTTAATCCAATGGGATCAGACATAAATGTTACTTTGTTGTATGAAATTTCATGACTGAATTTATTTTCATTGTGTTATATTAATACTTCTTTGTCTTTGATATTCTAATATTTTGTGCGTAAAAAAAATTATTTATATTAATTATTTTTTATTTTTTTGATTTATATTATTATTTGATACACATAATATATTCATTGATTAATTCTCACTTCAACATTATGATCTTTAGAAGGGTTTTTTCAGAATCAAATTTTAATTGGGATTTTTTTAATTGAGATTCCATTAAAGGAATGTATTTATTGATTTTTTTATAAACACTTTAATTTTCTTATCCTATAGTTATTAATTATATTTTTTGTTTAATATTACAATATTTCAATTGTTTTCTACTTAAACTCATTGGGAAAGTTTTTTAAGAAAATCTGAATTTGTTTCTTTATATAGTAGGAAATCAGTTTTCTTTCAAAATCATGTTTTTTAAAAGTTTTTTTTAATTTATCAACATTTAAAAATTATGTATTAGATGCATTTTTAACCATTTTTAACTTTTTTAATTTTTTTAAAAGAATATTCATGTTTTTTTCAACATAAGGGTAATTTATCTTTTACCCAAATGTAAGTGTATTTATTTTAACATACTCAGAATTTATATTATTTTATTCTATCATGACCACTAAATGTTTCAAATATTTCGTTATCATTTTCAAATATTGACTTCAAAAAAAATTATTTTTAACATATTTAATGAACTTTTATTTTTAAAATGTGAATTTTCATGTAAAAATGATATATTCCTCCATAATTTTACTAAAGATATTGTTGTTATGTTTCTATTTAGTAATGAAAAAAATCCCTTTATTCTTACTATATGGGTATATGTTGGATCAATACTATAATTATTGTTTATAAGGATGTTTTACGATTATTTTGACCAAAGAATGTTTTAATATTACCTTTATTGATTTATTTTTGTAGTTATTAACTCTACCTTGAAATATTCACTTACCTGTGATCACATGACATTAAATTTCTCATAAATATCCCTATTATTGATTATAGATATTTTTACTACTTAAACTGTATATCATTTTTTAAATGTTTAATAGTAAATTATTTACATGGTGGAATATTGATAAATTCTTATTATTTACTCAATAATGATATTTTAGGATAAGGAACATTGTTCATGAATTAGATATATTATTTTTCATATATGGAATGATTTGGACATGCAGACACTGGTGGGGCCCTGTTAAAGATATCCCATCGATGAATTGGTATTCTCATGAGACAAATCAGTTAGCTAGACGTATTTGAATGGGTTTCTATCTATGATATTTAAACTATCTTGAGAAAATATCTTGATGGTATGAGGATCATGATGCATGATATCATGAAGTCTAGTAATTAATATTATTTCCTTTATTGAGAATTCGGTTATTTTTATCAATGATATTTTTAAAATTGTATTATATCTGGATTCATTTCATTATCTGTTTATTGATTAACTTTAACATGTTTTAATTTATTTACCATTTTATATTTATTATTCCTTATCCTATTATGATATTCAATATACTGATTAAATGAAAGATGTGTTCAATTATCTACCATGTCGTACGGATTTTTACTAATCTTGTCATCATAATCAAGTTATTTAAATAGAAAGTGTTTTCATTTATTTACCTTACCATATTGATTATTCCAGATCTTATCATGACAATAAATTTTTTTTAAATAGAATGTGAGATAATTTATTTATCTTATCATGTAAATTATGATGATTGATTCATTATAGATTCTATTTTATTTAACCCTTACTAAGCATTTGGACTCACCGTTATCCTGTTTCCTTTCCCATGAATATAATAAGTGTAATATGATTGATATATATGGATATTATTGAGTGAATAATGACATTCTCTTAAAATATTTGATGTTGTAATTTTTTTTTCATATTTAAAGAAATATTCAATTATGTATCTAGTTTAGTAAGACAACTAAAATATTTGGACCGTTAAGATGTGATTATTTGTGCCTTCTGCCAATGTAACAATGAATACACTATATTTAGGATACTGGGGTTTGGTTCATTATATATTTTATATTATTATGTATTTCCATGGTCATTTTATTGAACATATGATGATTATATTATTAGAAAATTTAAAAATATTGTTTTTTTTAATTATAATTTAATAAAAAGAACTTATTTTTGTACTGAATAATTATACGTATATAACCATTATATAATATTTTAAACATCTAAAATTACTAATTATTAAATAATATTACTATAATAAATAATTTATTAATAATAATGACATAAACATTATAAAAATGTTAATGTAAATAGTAAAACCAATAGAAAAACACAATATTACTTTTGAATGAGGAAAACCGTGCTATTTTATACTAATAATATATCATTTATAAAAGCATAATCATGTTATAAATACAAAATTTATTAATTAAATTAATTTTAATAACAATCCATTTGAAGTATAAAAAGAATAATTTTTTAATGTAGGTTGTAGTCTGCATGTATGCTCGAGCTGCATTTCTGTTTTCGAACAGATGGGAGGGTATAGAGGTATAAAATATTTTATATTGAGAAAAAACATTATTATTTCAAAAAAATTATATTAATAAGAATTAGATACATTTTTATAACCATCCAATGGATGTAGTGATAAAAAATGAGTAACAGTGTTTCATTGAAGTGGTAGTTCATACAAACACATGAGTGATGTCTCTATTTTCCATATGTTAGAAAT
This sequence comes from Viscum album, assembly GCA_963277665.1. NCBI lineage: Eukaryota > Viridiplantae > Streptophyta > Magnoliopsida > Santalales > Viscaceae > Viscum > Viscum album. Next base: position 454,778,248 of record OY728142.1, read on the forward strand.
GAGGTAGAAAATAGTTTACACAGAAACATAATAACACATCATTATATTAAATATACACATTTAACTATATTATTAGGTTTATAATATTTTCTAATTTTTTATAAGAAGAAATAAACTCGAAAGAATGGAGTAAATAATTAAACTACCTCCATGTATATATTCATTGGGATTAAAACTTATTCTTTCTAGGTATGGTATTTTTGTGGGAGAGTGACTTCTAGGAAGTGGTGAAAATTGATGGGGAAGGAATTTTTCAGATCATGGTTGAGATAAGGTTCTCAATGCACATGCATTAATGATGATATGAGGTTCTATTTTATAAGTGAAGATTTCTGAATCTATAAATATTATGAACATTAAAATATAATTAATTTTTTTATTGTGAAATGTAGATACAATTTTTTCAATGATGGAATTTTTTATAATTAAAGGTTTAAACACACTCATAATATTAAATTTTGGAATTTTTATATATATTTTAATCCATATATCTAAGTTTAACCCCACGTTATTCCCTATTAAACTTCACCATGGTGAGAAACATTTATCATGGAAAATTTTAATTATGAAAAAAAATTAAATTTAAGTTATTAACTTATTTTAATGTTATAATTATAAATGTGTGTTTTATTTTATAGGATTAAATTTCTATATAAGTGGTAAAAATTTTGTTTATTATTTGTTTTAAAAATGTATTAGAAACAGTTTTTAGAAAAAAAACCATTTAAAGCCAAAAAATGATTTCATACCAAAATCATGTTTAAAATTTATTATCACAGAATTTATTAGATTATGTTTAATTAATAGACACTTATTTAAATTTAAAAGCAAACTAAAACCAATAGTATCCTTTTGAATAGTTTATTTAATGATAAAAACCAAAAAAAATGTTCATTTGAGAAAAAACATTACTTAGATTTTGAAGATGCGAAGCATAAATTTTTAATTTTGAAATTATATTTAAAAATTATAAATATTACACATTAAATAAATATTTTGTCTAAAAATAGTTTAGAAAATTACTTGTCTTTATTATATCTTAATGATGTCACAAAAGTGACAGTTTTATAAACACATATTTTTCACTATCCACCCAAAAGTCAACAATTTTAGAAATATCCTAAAATATCACCCTAAGATAATTTAGATATGATAAAATAAAAAATCAAGATCATTTCATAATATTAAAATTAAAAAAATTTATACATTTATAATTTAAATGAAAATAAAAAACAAAAAAACAATCCCTTTCTATAAAAAATGTCTCTTTTTAATCTTTTTGTGTTCAAAACCATATTTCATATAAATTAAGAATGATTTTTTTGGTTTTTACATTTTATGTTTTTAAAATATTAAAATTTAACATTTATTTTAAAAATGTATTAATCTCTTTTGATCTATGTTGTGTATATCACATGATATTCAGACAAAAATTTACTTAACGTAATAACTACTAAAATAATAGGGTCTTACATTATTACCCACTTTAATGAATTATGTACTCTAAACTTTTATTTTTTGTTTGACGGAAAATGGTTTGAAAATTTTCCATAATCAATTCCATAGAGTGGACTATAACCTTGAAAACCATTAATTTAATATAATTCTTATCTATTTAATGTACAAAGAGAGAAAATAATTAGAAATGTTGAGTAGAAGATATATATAAATATGTGGAAAGAAATACCTTGTAGTATTTTTTAATGGTTTAAATAAAACATATTGTTAACATTTAATTTTGAAAAAGTAACCTCGATGTCTTTTTTAAGACATGGAAAATTATAATTTTCTAAATATTTCTTAAACCATGAATTTACCATTGTGTGACTCGTACATGTGAATGAGTCTCTAAATGAATAAATTGATAAATGAGATATATTTTACAGATATGACTCGATAGATTTATCTTCTTCTTTCTTGAGTTGAGGAATTATTTTACCATCAAGATAAACTGTAACTACATTATTTCTACCCATTGAATAATAAAAATTTTATCCTTTGGGAATTTTTTAGTGGGTTTCTATCTCTAATTAATCTCATATAATAAATTAAAATGAACAATGATATATGTTTTTTATATGATGTAATAAAATTGTCTTTTAAAAAATAATATGTTCCTGAAAAAGAAAGAAATTTTATTCCACTAGTCACAACACATTTAATAAAACAAAAAATGGATGAAACATGCAAATATCATACCCAAATGTAAAATGGATAGTTATTAAAATGAATAAATAATAATGTTTTGGTATCTCCCCATTCAAGGGTGGGTGGTCTCGATGGGGTAATGGGTCATTTGATGTTAGTGAGCTAGAGGCATCCATTATAGTCCTCATCGGGGATAGATATAGTGCCAAGAGGATCTCAGAGAGGTTGGATATTGGGAACACATCTTGGAAATGATGATGGATAGAGGGGGTATGAGGCTCAAAATCTTTCATGTGGTGGCAGGTGTCCGTGAAAAGGGCAGAAAGACAGATATAGTGGTCATATCTATTGGATATGGCCATAGGTGTGCACTTGGTTCATGGTAGAAGCAGTGTTGTCTGGAGTAATAGAAGGAATTCATGTGAATGACTAGTGTCGTGTATTATAAATTTTCGTTATGGTATTTTGTAAAGGATATGATAGATGAGTGCTCGATGGTGTTGAGAGTTAGGGATCAGTCGACCCTATTTTACGTTGGTGGTGTAATTTTTGTTAGGGTATTTCTTTTGGGGCTCGATTTTCTCTAATGCAAATTCAAAAAAGGGATTTAGGGAAACACCTCCCTGTTTTTCAATGCTACCAGATTAGAATAATGATATGGTATGGCTTTATCCATTGATATCAATCACTATGAATCTCTACATGGGGAATTTATAACTGTGAGGGATTGTATGTTCTGAAGTTAGGTTAATAGTTAAAATAGGATTGGGATGATTTTTTCTAATGGTGTTAGGTATTTTTGGCCTTCGGTTGATGGTTTACACACATGTACTTCCGGGCTTATGACATATATGAGGTTATCCCACATCATAGTTTACCAATGGTAAAAATAAATAAAAAGTTACTCTTTGTGGTATGAAAAAATGAGTTAATTTGCAAATTCTCAACAAAATAGTTGAAGTTCAACTTAAATCATTAGGCACCAAATTAACATTAAAATTCATCAAGATATGGAAGAAAAAAATTTACTTCCAATTGTTAAAATGACTAGATCACATATTCTACCAAAATAAACATAATATTTTTCTCTAAATAAAATTAATTAGAAATAATTTCACAATCCAAAATTGTATATTCTATAATCAAACATTCTATTGAATACACTGATTCTTTTCAAACAATTCTTGAATCATCATGAAATTAAAATAAAAAATATATATTTTCTTCCAAAAGTTATCTCATGATTTATTCCTCAAATAATAATGACCAATTTGTCCTAAAATATCATCCAAAACAAAATTATCTTCATTACCTTAATAATATAATGACCCCAAGCTAATGAAATTATTAAAAAATATCTCTAATCTATTGGTTACTAAATAAACTTTTAATCACCATGGTTTTCTATATATCATCAATATATGTTAATAAATATTATTTTCCAAAAAAGTAGAACATGAAAACATAATAGATACCTAATCGTTTTATCTCTCATATTCAAGTATTCTTCTTAAAACATAACAAAAAATTTATAAAAAATAAATGATAACCTTTTAATGTAATAACATTGGGACTTAATAATGATACACAATTTTTTAAACATATGATAATCGTTAAAAATTTAAAAATAATTAAAACAAAATTATATCACAACTCACTAAACCCCATATACTATAACATCAATAATTCAACTTCCATCATAAAGATCTAACCATGTTTTTTCATCTTATTCCATAATAATTCATTCATAAAATTAGAAATATTAATCATATAGTAAGATTAATAAATATTAATGAAATCATGATTCTTATTTGAAACATAATATAAACTATAAAAATAATTCATACATTTTTATGTGATACATATAGTTTATTTATCTTTAATTTTATAAAAGATGAATTTTTTAATTTTTTATTTATACAATATTTTTACCCACTTCTTGAGTTTTACTCATTGGGAATTCATAATATGAAATCCTTCATAATTTTATGATACTATAATCTCTAATTTTTCCATGAAAAATGATTAAATTTATATCAGTGAATATGTTTTTCTCATAAATATATTTTTGGAGTATTGTTCAAATTCATTCAATTACACTTCAATTTACTATTTTGATTATATATTTCTATATAATAATCCAAATGATTTAATTATTATTTTTGTGTTTGGGAATAAAATTAATACAAATAATTCAACTGGTGAATTGGTTGATTCAACCATTTAAAGGGTTATATCAACAACACATGAATTCCTACTTGATCTGTGGTCAAAACAAGACTAGCCATGAAGATTAAATTTATTTTCACAATGAAGATTCCCAAATTTGATGAAACTTCATAATTTTATCTAGAATATATAAATAAATCGTGGGTAAATATTTCAAGTCCCAATTCAAACATAATGAGGCCTAATTGGTGATTGGGATTACAACCCACAATTAAGTTAGGGATTTAAAAACATCCAACAAGTGTAGATTTTATTTTTATCCACTAGCCAAATTAAGATGAAATTTTCTAATTAGAAGTTAAATAGTTATTTTCCATCTTTTTATAATATTTTTATTCAACATGGTGTCAAATTTATAGCCATAAATTCATTCAGAATGTAACCTTAAAAAAATTCAATATAAATTTGGTGTGTATAACATGGTTTATTAAAAAACAATATAATTTACTAAAAATGATCAATGTACACTATAATTTTACGGTAAAATTTAGAAATTTAGATATAAAACATTAATGAATTTAATTTCTTGTGATTAAGCTTTATAAATGATCAAATAGTTGAGCCATCTAGAGGGAATTTTTTATAATGAAACAATCCACCAACGTGGGCTATAAATAAATTCCTCTCTTCTCATTGAAAGGGGTTGGAACATTATCGCATAGGTTCATAAATTAAAATGAAATAATCCTTAAAAAATTACTGATAGGTACTTCCAAAATCAATTTTCTACTTGATATACCTATCATAATCTTAGTTTCCCTGTTTTTATTGCCTTTCATTGGTAATCTTGTACGTGTTTGAGTTGAAATTTTGTTAAAATATTAATGAAAGTATCTTTATCATCAATTATTCTAATAAAATTTACTTAGTGTGTTATTATTATTAATAAAATTTTAATTAATATGAAAACCCTTTCCACTTCCACATTCTCATTCCATCCAAAGTCTGTGTTTAACTATCCTCACCGTTCTTGAGTGTTTAGTGAAAAACTCTAATCTTGTCCATTTATTTTTCTTCTCTTTTAACACTTACCATAAAATATCAATAATGACTAGTAAGAACCCAAATTTCTTAGTAAATCATTCATTGGTTTGATTCATAATTTTGGGATGTCAAGTTATTGTGATTTTTTTCCATTAAATATTTTTTAGGTTAACATTGTGTATGTTAAACATTAAATGGCATGGATTAATGAGTTGTTCTGTTAAACATATAGATTATATGTATTATTAGAAACATAATAGCAGTTATATAAACAAGTATTTATTGAAACAAGTATCCTAATTTAGGTTTAGATTAAAACCTAAAAAATTGGTAATTCCAATGAAAATTCTATTGTTAAGAGGGTGTTAATTTAATTAAATATATCACAAATATCAAGGATATCAAGATCATAAATGCCCAATAAATATCTCACACCAATAATTATAAACTTTTTTAATTCAAATTCATCTATCAATAAATTTAATTATGATTTGTAACTACCCCCCTCAAAAGGGAAAATAAATACACTTGAATCCAAAATGTAGTACCATTTCCAAGAATTTGAACTGAGTTCCATTATACTCATTATAGCAGGGAACAAGACATATGAATGGTCGATAAGTGACAATCATAAAAACTTCATAAATAAATTTTTAAATATTTTTATATTATTCTTATTTAAAAAATTGAATTGATTCTAGTAGAATACATATATTCCCCTCCATTACATTATCATGATCCATCATTTTCCCTTGATGCTTTATTACTATATGATTTCTATTTTCATACACAAAAAAATTCATTATTTCTTTTAAGAATTACAATGGTTTCCTTATCCAACATTTTTGACATGGATAAAGATGAGTCAATTTTCCTTCATGATCTTTAAATGATTAACATTAATGAAATTCAATTTTTTTACTATTTTTTTGAGTTGGGGAAATCAGATAGGTTCAAGTTGTTAATCATAACTTGAGATTAATGGTTAGACATAAGTGAAATATTTTCACTCTGTCTCTAATCCCATTGGGTTCCTAATTCAAAAGCCACAATATTTTCCTTAAAACCCAATGATATATTGGTACCTCCATATTCCAAACATTAACTAACACCAAAATGGTCAGTGTGATTATATCTAATAAAATCCAAATAAAACATCTTATAAATAGAATAAATAATATAATATCTCTAAATATTTCAAATTAGATATAAAATTTTTATATAATATAAAATATTCAAAATTCTTTTTAATGTACAATCATTTATGGTAATATGTAATTTCTAATAGTCGATCCTAATACAATATATTAACCCCAATTTTATTTAAAATATTTTAAATTCATATCATCAAATAACATCCCAACCTCTAAAGTTATCAAAACTATTTCTTTGATACATATTATAAAACCATGTATTTTAAAATACCCATAAATAAATGATTTTTATAAATTGGTTTCGTAATTACATTACAATTAAATTTTATGTTTAATGTTTCAAATAATTATGAAAACCATTTAATAATAAATTTTATATTTTAACAAAAAATGCCCTAATTTTTACTCAATTGTTCCATTCATAATACCTTTTTTTATTGAAGATGAGTCTCCACTTATATTCCAAGAATTCTTACACATCCTTGTACCCTAAAAAATATTTTAAAATTTGGGATAAGAGAAAAAAATATTAATAAGTTATACAAAGTGAAAGGGGAACTATTACTCCATTTGAAAAACATAAAAATACATAAGGAATCATATTTTTTTTAAAATTAAAAAAAAAATTAAAAAAATTATCCCAAATAATCATTTACTAACTCGTAAAAAACATTTTTCCCAAAAAAATTATAAAACATTTTTTAGAAATCATAATGGTAAAATTTTAGTAGTAATAATTTATTTAGAAGACAGAAGAACTAATGATATCATTTTCAATTAAAAACAAATCCTTTACCTTTAAAAGTTCAAAAGATATAATTAAATTACTTAATTTTTTATTGAGATAAAAATAATTCCATTAAAAAAATAAAAACCATTGAAAATATATTTTGGAATCTTGGGAATCACCCAAATAAAATCTCTTACAATGAAAGAAGATTCATGGTTAATTCCAACATGTCCCTTCTCAATAACATATCATTACTCAATGAAATGGAGGGTTATATCAGACCCACCAATCATAATAAAATATTAAAAATAACTACATCCTTAAAATATACATAAAATACATTCTTTACTTCATAAAACTAAAAAACAATTAAATTTGGTCCCATAAGGAAACACAATGTTATTTATCTCATAAAAAGAGAATAAATATCCTTCTATTTTGAATGAATTATATGAAAACAATTATTAGATTAATGGGAACATTAAATTATTTTAAAAAAATTAAAAACAATTATATTATTCTTTATAGTGAATAATGACTATGATGGAGTGCATTTGAGGATATATGTAAAACATTAAAAAACAATATTTTTTAATTTTTTATAGTATATAAAAATAATTGTTCAAAAAATATTTAATTGATCCATATTTAAAACATGGTAAATAGATTAATTTTTTTTATTATAACATTTAATAAAATGATAAAATATTTATAAGAACATTTTTGTAACATTTAATGGAACATTTATCCAATATATAAATTGTTTAAAATATAAGAGACCTGGTTTTAAAGAAAAATATTTGTGAAATTGAATAAATTTTGAATCCAAAGGTAATTTAACGAGAAAAAATAAAATATATTTTTAAACAACATAAATTATAGTAAATTAATTATAAAGTAAATCTTTATGGATGTTTATACACTAAAAAATGAAAACATGTGTTGATGATGTAATAAATCTCAAAGAAAAGAAATTTACATGGGAAATCTCTTACCTTAGATATATGTATGTGGGAAATGTTATCACATAAGGTAAAATAAATTTATCCACATTATAATTATATATTTGAACTATATTTATAACTATATTACTAGATACCATTAATTCATATTTGTTTTTACCAATTCACTCAATATTTAGTGTTAATATAAATATTTTGTTGTTAACTCTCCCATTTTACATGTATGTTTCGATTCAGAAATTTACATATATAATATTATTTTATGGGTACATCACCAAATTAATTTTAGTAATTTACTGATTTTTATATTAATTTTCGTTCAGTTTCTAGTTACATAGTTTTTTAATGAAGCTTATGGTGATGATTTTCATATAAACCATCAAAATATCATTTTTAATAAATTATTATTTCACAACAAATTTGATTTTGATGGAATAAAAAAGATCTATATAACCATTAAATAATTATTACGACATATTTAATCCATCATTGTTATATAATATTACTAGAACATATCATTTATTAATCATTCATTACATAAAAATTATTTCATTGTTTAAATAGGTTGTATAACAAACAAAAACAAGAACACATTAAAATAATTGAATGATTAAGAACATGATATATTATAATTAAAATATAACTTTTAAAAATGTATCATCATGCACTAATTAGAAAATTTTAAAATAAATTCATTTTTATAAATATCCATGTGAGTCAGAAATGAAAAACCATGTATATTATTCATGGTGGGGGTATTCCAAATATACAAATGAGACACATTAAAATTTAATAATGTATGTGATGGTAAGAAGGTAGATTATATTTTTTCGCAATTAATTAATACTAGTACTCACCCGTGTTATTTCATGGAATATTTGATTGCAGTATTTCTTTTAATAATAGATTATTATTTATAATAGTTATGAAGAAACAATCATGTTGAAAAAAAAATTAACAAAAAAGTAATGGTGTATGATAAAGGAATTTTATTGCATTGAATTTGAATACACCATTGAAATAGTTGACAAATAAAGATGACAGAGTAAAAGTAGACGAAATTTTAAATTTTAAGGAAGAAGATTGGAATTCATTTTCAATTTTCATGAAAATAACTGTAATGAGGGAACTAAAATAAAAATTTAAAGATAAATCAAAGATAAGGCAATGGTTATAATAATAAAAATAAGAAATATGAACATAATTTCAATAATTATAAATTGAATGAGTGGTATGTTCGAGAAAAATGAAAATGGAGAGAAACTATTAATCATGTATATAGAATAATATGGAATGATGTATGTAGATGTCAGAGAAACGGTTGAAACAGAAGATTTAATTGAATAAAATAAATATTAGAAGACATTGAGTCAATAGATAATTCATAATACTTGACTACATGAAATTTATACAAAAATATAGATGTACAAAAATTGAATCTGGTTTTTTATTTACTAAATGTCAAAAGTCTTGGTTTTTCTAAAAGCTTAGTTGAATTGAGACATTCCATAGGTAAGTAGAGGGGAAGCAAGATTTCTGTTCCCTGAGTGGAGTCATTAACCCATGCTAAGTGGCCTCTACAGAGAGCCATCAACCACTTTAGAAGACCGAAAAACATAAAATTGAATAATAAAATTATTTGAAGATAGATTGTTTCTTGATGTATCACAAAGATTAATATCAAAATTCTGTAAAACTTAGAAGTTGTATACATAATAACTCCTATAAAATATTTAAATAAAAAATATTTCAATCAAAAAATTTATCAGCTTCTCTAAAATTTTTATACATCATCATTATAACAGAAATGAGTACCTATGAATAGCTAAAATATAGCATAAATTAGTAAGTTTGAACAACTACAATATCTCGTATGAATTGATAAAAATATGTTCATGAATTCCCAAAAAAATCATATACTAATCATCAAAGAAGACTTACATCTAAACCTTCCAAATATAGAAAAATATCATAGCTACAGTAACCATGATATGGTTATGAATTTACGAACTCTGAGACAAATTGAAAACATCAGTCATAAAGGTATTATTGTCATCACCCAATATAGGTTCCTATGAGGGGAGGAAAAAATAAAACTCCAAAACTTATCATAAAATTTTCAATAAAGGAAAAATGTTCAAAACATTTCAGTGGCTTCATAAAGAGGACGATTGAAGGAAATTGTAAACCTTATCCTTAGTAATAACTAACTCATAATGAAAAAGATGCATATGGTGAGTTTATCTTATCCAATTCTATGAAGAAATTCATTCCTAAATAGTAAAACAGAATTGTAACCATTGAGAAAAGAAATAAAATACATGACCTGGTAATTTTTTTTTGGTTGTAATGAATTTGAATGTAATTTTGGATTAACAGGGATTTGATGCAGGGCAAAAAAATTAGATAAAAAAATAACTGAAAATAAAGATAACACCAGAAATATAATTCAAAATAGAATCATTATAAGGTATAGGAGGAAAAGGGAAAAAGAAGTTTGATATGAGGTAAAATAAAAGTCCATTAGAGCAACATGGAAACCCAAAAAGCAATAAAAAAATTATTGACAACTCACTATAATAAAAATCATAATATAACTCAAAATAGACTTATTTTAGCAACTTAGCTATCAAATATGGAACCCTTGTACCCACCAAAGGGGACCTATTGAAACAGATTTTGAACCCTTATCTATATCCAAAGGGAAAAATACATGTTTCAACTTTAACTTAACTGTCAAATATGGAACCTTTGTAACCACCACAGGGAAACATACATGTCTTAGTTCCCTTCAGACATCCCAAATAAAAGAAACTATCAATGAGTCTGATCATAAAAATTTAATCAGTGTGAACATAAATTTTTAATCATCCATCACCTCTTACAATGATTTTTCAAATAGTCTGAATAGAAATGAGTTTTTTGTATCATTCCCTTAATTAATTCAGTTGTAGACCCAATCCTGGAAAGGTAATAAAATCATTTAGAAAATTCTATTATAGTAATTAGGATCCCCAAAAAATTGTAAAAAAATATAGATTGACTAGTCACTGTAATAATAAACAATATATAATAGAAAACATATCAGTTTTGTGCCCTTAAGTTATGTTTTTTACCAGATCCATGGTGTTTTCATAGCATTTTTTCGAAACATAATTGATTCTGGAATATCAATGCAGGGGAGGGATTATTTTTCATCTTTAAATATATGTTATAGTAGCACAAGCTTGATGTTATTGTGATTAAATGAATATGTTATTGATGAGTTCTAGTAAATTAATTCATAAGAAAAGAATAAATAACATTATGTTAACCCAATAGATTGAACAAAATGATAAATACATCCCTTAAGTATCCGTTCAAGTGGTAATATTGAGAATAAGCACCATCAACCCTATTTAAAGAGTATTAACACAATCTGGGATGAAATATGAAGCATTACCATAAATTAAAAGCTATTAAATTCCCTAAAATAGTTTAAAACATATGCTCAATTTTATTCATTGTTTTGTTATTGTGTATAGAAGAAAAACTCACCTACAATTATTTCCCATGTACAAGTTAAATATTGACACTTATCTCAGTGTTTCTGATGGTAAGAATTCAGAAAAATATATATTAACTTTCGATAATGTATACAACCATACCATATAAATTAATAAATCGTATAAACATTTATAAGATATTTTCATGATATAAATATGAAAACAATGTTCTGTAATAAAAACCATGTAGCAATGTCCGGGAAACCATTGGTTGACATAAGAATGATTGGTAGTTGATTGAATAGGATTCTGAAAATTAATAATCTTGTTGTGCATAGAACATTTGAATAAATAAGTTACATTATCCACAATGATTATATAACTTGCATCAAATTTAATTATCATTGTCTCTACCAAATTCAGGATACCATAAATTGAATACCTAGATGAATCATAGGTATATGAGTCCACAACTACCTTATTAATGTTCTGCTAGCGAATAAAATGCACAAATTACAACAAATTTGATAGGAAATTAAGAAACATAACATGTAATTTCATTGAAGAAAAGACTCTTTTACTTCATCTACTTCTTAGCTCAAACATAAAAATATTTTACCCACACCAAATATCTTGAGTCATTTATGGAGCCAATAAAAAATTATATGTCGGTTTGATATAAGCTCTTGAAGAGACATGTTACAATACCAAATTGAAAAATTATAAAAGAATGTTACACTAGATTTTTTTTTTAAATTTCATAAAATTTCCAAAAAAAATTCAAAAAATTAATTAAAATTTAATAGTCAAAGATAACATTGAATGAGAAACCAATATATAAATTGATATAATAAATGATAATTTATAATATTACAAACCGAAACTGAGGAGTCTGAACTTGGATTGTTCTATTCACTTGCAGCTGATTCGAAAAATAATATATACAGCTAAGAATCAAATTTTTTAATAGTTCCCTCTGATTCACCCTCTTTTCATAGAGAAAAACATTAATTCACATCTCTATCACCTTCGATACTAAAAAAATGTGGGAAATTTATAACCCATTATTTTCATATGTTTTAAATTTATATAAAACAATACACAGTGTAGTTAGAAGTGAAGACAAATTACCTACATTCATATGTTAGAAAAAAGGTAGTTTAACTCTTCGATTTTATGACATAAAACCTACATTACTTTTCAATTCCTTTTGATGTATTCACATGTACAGAAAAAACATTTAGAAATCATTAAAATAAAATTACAAATAGTTAATCATGAATAGAATATAACTTTTTTTTAAAACAAAGAAAAAGTAGGATGTACACATGAGGAAATCCACATTTTTAAAACTCCACTGTCTGAACAACTACATTGGAAGAAAAGTAATTTAGAAGGTTAAAACAAGATGAAAAAATATATAATAAAGAAATAAACATAATGGATAATAAGTACAAAGACAATTATCTTCCCTACACATTCCATGGAAACAACCTCCTATTAAATATTTCATAAGACAATTATCTTTAATATTGAAAACTCAAGATAATATTTGCAGGTAGTCTCGTTGATATATATTTATATTTCTAAAAAAATGAGTAATTTAAATCCACATTGGGTTACATATAAAGGATAAAAATAGATCTGGACACCCTGATCAATTACATCTCAAAATGGAATCTATGTAATTCTGAATCATATACCTCGGGCCACCCATAAATGTATATGGTAATATGATACGATTCCCGATGAATGTCCCATCATGTTCACCCCTATGCAATGCATCTTGTAATCCATTATAATGTTTGTCCCTCAGTTTATTCTTAATGAAGTGAATTAATGATAGTACTTGTATAAGGCCCCAGCCTTAAACCTTACTTAATCTTGAGTTATTACAAGATTACACATTGAGGATCTTTTCGGGTTTAGAGTTTTAGAGAATTAGATCATAAAACTTTCATTACATTCCACATATAAGGAAAGTGGTTACATAAAGATAGTATTCTTCATTCCCATCAATGGAAACACATTTAAAATAAAACATGGATTATTTCTTGACACATCCTTGACTCTATCAACTTATCTTGTACCTTTCCATTGACCTGTGAAAAACATTTCAAAAACTTGGGATGAGCATAAAAACTCAGTATGGGTTATAAAAAAACATGGAAAGGAAACATGAGTTCATATATACAAAAGAATGAAATCATACTTTACCCATAAATCATAGGCACTTTAACATACCTCATAAAATCATGAATAAATCATAGAAATCATAAGACATAAAGGTAACTTGAGGCATTCATAACATTCTTACATAGGGAGTAACCCTCTTGGTTACGTTTGGAATACCCATCACAGTATATTCCCTAAAATCTCTTTGGATAAACCTTAACGTTTCACTCCTTCGCGTTACCCAATGCATTGGAGAGCTATAACGGGCTCACCCGCCCTTAGTTTATCACGGAACCACCCGTCTTCATAATAATGCCCAAGAACCATAACATAATTCATATCACATAAAACATGCATAAAGGAAATATAACATTTCCACATTTCAATCACATGATATCAATACAACACAAACACATTGTGAAAACCATTTTCAATACCAAAATAAAATAAAAGTAAAACATGGTATTTATATTTCTTTTAAAAAGAAGGTATGGCTTGTAGAGGAAGCCGAAACTCAAATAACGGTCACGACGGCGGAGAAGTCGTTGTCGCCGCATACGTACGACAAAAACATTCCCTTTTGTCGTTTAGTAAACGCTTCGTATAAAAAAGATTCCTTTTGAAAAAACGTAAAAGTCAAAGTGGTTTATACACCGTATAAAAGAAAGTTGTGTATAAAATAAAATATGCCTCAACGAAAGGAGATTGAGACGAAGTCCCATACCTCGTATCCGACTTGACCCGACCGTTCTTTAATTTCCTGAATAATAAACTTGAGTTAATCTCTACTTGCTTATGAATATTTTTCAAGTTCATTATTCCTTTTATACCATGTTATGAACATCATGTAATCAGTTAAGTTAATAATGTTCATTTTGTCGGTATTTGGTTCTTAAGTCAAAAATAGACTTCTTACACTTACATGTTGTTAATTTGGTCAATGGTTCATTATATCTAGAATGGTATTCATGATGTAGATATCATATATGTCATATATATCCAGTACATACATGCATTTATAATATTACATAATCATTTATAGGTAAGAAATGAAATGCACCGTTCATGGAGACGGTAAGCCGTACGTACGCATGAACGCTACTTCCATTTCTATTTCGTATTTATGGAATGTAATCATAATGATATAATAGTATATTGTAATTCCAGTATAATAACATATATAATATCATAGTTCCATCCTTTATATGTCCCACATATGGTATTTAACGAATCAAATCACTTTCCGGGGGTGGTAGTCCGCACTTCCTAAAATGAAGATATCGTGTTTACCCATAATGGAAACCATAAAGGTATGCCCAAAATGAAAAAAAAACAGCAGCTTAAGGAAAACATAAACATATTATATATCATATATAAAAATAGTGACATCATAATGGCCACCTTTGAAGGTGTTAAATGAGTATTGAACAATCATCGTTTCGGGAGGCAGAATTTCGCCATCCACGGAAACCGTATGTTCTTTAACCATTTGATGTAGTTGTGTGAGTGTGTAGCTCAAATATATCTTATAACAACATCCTAGTATATTGAAGATACTGGTGTTGTTACAAAAGAAGTAAATAAAAAGAGTTTAGGGGGTTGGAGAAGCAAAATAAAACAAATGAACATGAGAGAATGAATTACCTTAAAAAGTGTAACTCCTTTTGATTTGAGCCTAAAGGCTTCCTTTGAAAGGATTCTGCCCAAAGGGAATCCTCTAGCATGAGGAGAGGGATGTGGAGAGCGTAAATTGGCAGGTTTTGGCCGAGCCAAAGGCTTTAGAAGTGTGTGAAATGAGGTAGAGGTGGGGGCCTTTTATAAGAGGAGAGGAGGGGCACTTTTGGAAAGTAAAGAAATATTACTTTATTTGATAATGTGTTTCGGTTTCAAAAGGTCCCACATTGATATAATTCGTGGATAAGGTGATAAGGGTTCGAAATACACTCATCCAATTGGTTTTTTCCATGTGTAGTTCATAGATTTTACATTATCTTTCCATTTTATTTAAATCGTCAAATAATGATGTCATCGCTGCATCATTATTATGTCATAAATAATTTAATTTCTTTAATGTCTAAAAATCATAAAAAAAACTATGATGTAGGAAATCTTTTTAGCTTTCCAATGACTATTTATAATCAAAAATCTGATCTTTATAACCCCATGTAAAAATTGTTTTCGTAAGACATATTATGTTTGTGTCATTTTTACTTTTACATTTAATAAAAAGTTATTTATGTCATTTCCAAACCAAAGTGTCTCCATGGGGTCCCCAAGTTGACCCATGGATTTTCTTGGTCGGAAATGACACAACCAATAAGGTTGGGACATGTTTCTAGGTCATTTCCTATTATTAATGCATTATTTATACCTTAAACTACCCTAATTACCACTAATCGCGATTAAAAACTTAATAAGTTACTATTCACCAAAAAATTATTTTAATCTCATTGAACCATATTTTACTTCTTAATGACAACCATGTATGTCAGATTTTCAAAATTCAATACACATTAGTGGTAAACTTTCATTTAACTGAAAAATCAGTTTGCTTGATTACCACTTAGTGGTTTCACTATTCATCAAAAATTGATGTTTTTCAGAAAATTACCAAAAATTCACCCTAAGATATATTTGATATTCCGAATTCAAAAATGAAGTCTATTTTACAAAATTCAAATCATATAAGTCACATTAATTATTTTAATAATTAATTCCCGCTGCCAGAGCAAATAGCGTGTTTTTACAAAACAATAAGTATCAAAAGATTGACACCAGTTTAAGTCTAATTTCAAAGTGAAATTGATTCCAATGACCACCATTGGATTAAATGGTAAAAATATATTCATATTACACATTAAGACCAATTCAAAAGATAATATAATCTTATAAATAAATTAGATTAAAAAGCAGTTTTGATGTAAAATGCAGTATTTTTCACTATTCATTAAAAAATGAACATTGTCAGAAAAATACCAAAAATTCACACAAAGTAAATTTTGATGTCCCAATCATAAATAATAATTTTATTTTGACAAACATAGCTTATAAAATTGTCAAAAGATAGATTCAAAAATGGTTTTCCATCAAAAGGCAGTAAAACAATCTTTTAAGAATATTAGTGTATTCCATGCATAAGATTGTATTTATTTTCATTTTAAGCCTCTATAACACTATCTTAATCATTAATATAAATAGATAAAAATATCTATTATTCATTACTTACATGGGATGTTACATCCTTCCCCCCTTTAGAAAATTGCGTCCCCGCAATTTATTTACTTATCGAATAAATGCGGGTACTTATCCGTCATTGCATTTTCAGATTCCCATGTTGCCTCTTCAATCATGTGGTTTTTCCACAAAACCTTTACCTGGTGAATCACCTTATTCTGTAACACTTTCTCCCTGTGGTCAAGAATCTGGACCGGTTGTTCCTCATAAGATAGGTTCTCTTCCAGCTGAACTACCTCTGGACTCAAAACATGAGATGGATCTGGCATATACTTTCTCAACATCGAAATGTGAAAAACATTGTGTACCTCAGATAAACTCGGAGGTAAAGCCACTCGGTATGCAACTGATACAACTCTCTCAAGAATTTCGTATGGTCCAATGAACCTTGGACTCAACTTTCCTTTCTTACCAAATCTCATCACACTTTTCCAAGGAGAAACCTTGAGAAAAACATGATCACCTACCTCGAAAGATAGATCCTTCCTCCGGTTATCTGCATAGCTCTTCTGCCTGCTCTGAGCTGTTCTCATGTGTTTCTGAATCAGCTGAACTTTTTCTACCATCTCTTCTACCAATTCTGGTCCCATCAACTTCCTTTCACCCACTTCATCCCAGAAAGCTAGAGTTCGACACCGCTTCCCATATAATGCCTGAAATGGTGCCATCTGTATACTGGAATGAAAACTGTTATTATATGAAAACTCAACCAAAGAAAGATGTTGGTCCCAACTTCCCTGATAATCCATAGAACAAGCTTGTAGCATATCCTCCAATGTCTGAATTGTTCGTTCTGACTGCCCATCTGATTGAGGATGAAAAGCTGTACTAAAATTTAATTCAGTACCCAACGACTTCTGATGGCCTTTCCAAAAGTTAGAAGTTAACCTGGGATCACGATCCGATAAAATGGAGAGAGGAACTCCATGTAACCTGACTATCTCTTTAAGATACAAACAGGAAAGTTGATCAAGAGAGAAAGTATCTCGTATAGCAAGGAAATGAGCAGATTTGGTCAAGCGATCAACAATAACCCAGATTGCATTATTACCTCGAGATGTCTTCGGTAATCCAACAACAAAGTCCATGGATATATTCTCTCATTTCCACTCTGGCACTGGTAAAGGCTGAAGCATCCCTTTCGGTAACTGCCGCTCTACTTTAACCTGCTGACAAGTCAAACACTTCACAGTAAAATCAGCAATATCTCTTTTCATTCCATCCCACCAGTAATACTCCCGCAGATCTATATACATCTTAGTACTACCTGAATGAACTGAAAACGGAGAACTATGAGCTTCACATAACAACTCTCTCTTCAACTGTGAATCAAAAGGCACACACAATCTCTTACCAAATCTCAAAACGCAATCATTATCAATGTTGAATTCAGGCAACTTACCTTTCTGAACCAGCTCTACCTTTTTCTGCAACTCACTATCTTGCTTCTGTGCTTGCTTGATTCTATCTGATAGAGATGATCTCACTGATACCTGAAACAAAACAGAAGGACTTCCTGCACCAACAACTTCTATGCCAAAGATCATCAAATCCTTAACCAAAGGATCACGTTCCAAACGCAACATTGTTAATGAAGCATTACTTTTTCTACTCAAAGCATCAACCACTTTATTTGCTTTTCCCAGATGGTAATGAATTGTACAATCATAATCCTTGATTAATTCTATCCATCTCTTTTGTCTCATGTTTAACTCTTTCTGAGTGAATATATACTTTAAACTTTTGTGATCGGTATATATTTCACACTTTACTCCATACAAATGATGCCTCCAAATTTTTAAAGCAAAAACAACAGCAGCTAATTCCAAATCATGTGTAGGGTAATTTACCTCATGAGTTTTCAACTGTCGTGAAGCATAAGCAATTACCTGATCATTCTGCATTAGCACGCAACCAAGTCCTTTCAATGAAGCATCACTGTATATAACAAACTCACCATTCCTGGAAGGTAGTGCCAAAACTGGAGCATTCACCAATCTTCTTTTCAATTCCTGAAAACAATCATCACATTCTTTTGTCCAGATAAACATAACACCCTTCCGAGTTAGCTTAGTCATTGGACTAGATAACCGTGAAAAATTTCTAACAAACCTTCGGTAATAGCCCGCCAAACCAAGAAAGCTACGAATCTAGGTTACATTTGTGGGTCTTGGCCATTCTTCCACAACTTTTGTTTTTGCAGGATCAACAGTAATTCCAACTTTAGAAACAATGTGACCAAGGAAAGAAATTTGTTGCAACCAAAATTCACACTTGCTGAATTTCCCATACAGTTTCTTTTCTTTTAAGGTTTGCAAGATAACCCTTAAATGTTTTTCATGCTCCTCTTTACTTTTAGAAAACACCAAAATATCATCAATGAAAACCACCACAAACTTATCCAAGAACTCATGGAAAATTCTATTCATTAAGTCCATGAATACAGCAAGTGCATTGGTTAGCCCAAAAGGCATTACTACAAATTCATAATGGCCATATCTCGTACGGAACGCGGTCTTCGGAATATCTGCCTCCTTTACCTTCAGCTGATGTGTAACAGCCCAAAATTTTATAAAAAAATATTCTTTTGAATTTTATTAATGTCTTGTGTTGTACGCTACACCAAAAGGAGCTTGCACAACACGCATCCTTGTCTTGCCTTGCATTACACGCAATCGCGACCTTCCTCGATAGCGTGTGTAATACGCAATACTGATTTTCACTAAACAACGAAATGCTATTAAAATATTATTATAACTAGCCGTTATGAATAGTAATAACCACCTTTTAAAATTTTAGAAATTTTAGCTCTCAAAATGGACTTTATTTTTGGAATCGTAGTATCGAATTTAGCCTAAGGTGAAATTTTTGTACTTTTCGGATAACTTTCATATTCTGATGAATAGTGAAATTACTAAATTATAATTAAAAACAACTTTTTTAATCGAAATAATTAATAGTGATAAATTATTAATTTGAGTGGTTTTAAAGTATATTTAGAATATATTTTTACAATTTAATACAATGTTGGTCATTGGATGTAATTTCACATTTAAACCAGACATAATCAAGTGTCAATGTTTTGGTAGATATTGTTTCTTAAAAACACGCTATTTGTTTTAACAGCGGGATTTAATTATAAAATTAATTAATGCAACTTCTATGTTATGAATTTGGTAAAATAGACTTCATTTTTGAATTCGGAATATGAAATATAGCTTAGGATGAAATTTTGGTATTTTTCTGAAAACTTTCAATTTTTGATGAATAGTAAAACCACTAAGTGGTAGGTTAAAAACTGAATTTTGCATAATACTTAATAATACCGCTTCTGTGAATGGAATTTTTAAAATCCGACAGACACGGTTAATATCAAGGACTAAAATGTGGTTCAATGAGATGAAAATAATTTTTGGTGAATAGTAACTTTTTACTTTTTTTTACCACGGTTAATAGTAAATAGGGTAATAAAGGATAAATATGATATTACTATTACCCTAACACATGTCCTATTTCTATTGGATAAGTGTAATTCGACCAAAAACAACCTTATGAATATAATATGACCATTTAGGTCCACTTGGATTAGATTATGACATTTAATATTATTTTATTTAATGAATAGTTAAAACAGTTAAAATCAAAGTTTAAAAAGTAAATAATTTTTAATATGGGGTTATACATAAGATAAATTCGATTGTAAATATTCATTAGAAATATATAATGATTTCCTACATGATGGTATTTTATTTGTAATTTTTAGACATAAAATAATTTAATTTATTTATGACACAACGATGATGCAGTAATTATCTTATTAATGAAATATTGACATAATTGATGTTATAAACACCAAAATAAATGTAATTTGAGATTTTTTATGAATTCCACTAATTTTCTAGGTTAATATGATATATTAATGTTGATTTAGTCAACTTGGTTCGAACATTTAATTCTGTTATGACTTTCACAAAAATCATATATCAAATAGTGTCAAAATTGACACAAAATAGTTTTTAAATCAAATATTATATTATTAATTGTTATTGTATTCCTAAAAATCTAAGGTTCGGCCAAATGACTTAGATAAGGATATATATATTAATAATAAACAATTTGGGGTTCGTTTGGCATGTTATAGTAAGTTTATTAACCATATAGTGAAAGAAAACAAAAAGACATGGTAAAAGTTAAATTATTTAACTTAGAGTTAAATCTAATTGATAAGGTTAAAATAATATTCTAAACTTGTCTAAATTCTATTGGTTGATAGGATTTCGACCCATCCCCACTTTAGCTTCGAAATAAGACCCTTTGGAACCATTATAAACCGATTTTGACTTTAATATAAAATAATATTTTGAGATATTCCTAAGGTGCCCCTCTCCTCCCCTATAAAAGGACACCTCCTCCCCCTCCTCATCACACCAATTTGAGCACTCAAGCTCGGCCAACCCCTGCCAAAATCTCTTCTCCACTTCCCTAGAAACATCCTAGAGGTTCTGGTCTTCCTCAAAGACCGATTTTAGTGCCCTAAGAGGAGGTCTCAAAGAGGCGCTTCAAAGAAGAGGAGGTTCGGACACATACGAAGCAAATTGGA
Source organism: Viscum album (assembly GCA_963277665.1). Lineage (NCBI taxonomy): Eukaryota > Viridiplantae > Streptophyta > Magnoliopsida > Santalales > Viscaceae > Viscum > Viscum album. The sequence goes on from OY728142.1 coordinate 454,799,949, forward strand.
CCTAAGGTAAGGGAAATATCACAATCTCATTTTTATCCGAGATTGTTTATTCGTAAGTATTTACTGGGGTGTATTTTATCATCCACATCCATGTTTCATCAATATGTAATATTACTTCCATCCACCTACAATTGTTTAAATCCATTTTTACCCTTTGGTGAGTTTTTAGTAAAAGAAATGAAAGGAATCTTTTGTCGTTTTTCGTACGAGGTACTTTTTGACTTTTCCGACAAAAGTACGAAGAATGTTTTTTTTAACTTATACGGCATGAATGGATTTTTAAAACATTATTTCCAAGAAGCTTCCTTTACATGTTTTCAAGTTTATTTTTAATCAACTTCTTTTATTTTAAAGTTTTATGACATGTTATGAAAGGAAAAATGTTTTCCTCAAGAATGAAGTTCAAGTGTTTTATCAAAATTATTTTACATCTAAGATAATAAAAGGGTTCTGTTTTTATCCCAATTATTACATGGATTTGATTATGTTTTGATGGAAACATTTTTATGAATTCCTTTATCTTATATGAATTGTTTTATGATGTCATGTTGTTTAAGAATCCCATTTTTATTACATGGGTTATGCGATGATGTATGATTTATGATTATGTGGCACACATAAAAATGGTTTCATTATGAGATGGGTGGGACCTATATCTCCCTCCAATGCATTGTCTAAAGATTTTATATCTCATGAGATAGACATGGCTGAAATGGTAGGTTATACCGGTTCAGTGAAACAGGACTGAAACGAGGGTTACTCGATTCAGAAAGGGACTTTGTCCACTAAGATAGTCTTGGCAATGAGTCATGACTAACAAGAAATGATTTTCCATGATTATGTGTGCATGCCACAAAGTTTAAAGTTTCATGTTATGATTATGGTGATCTCATTTTCACTTCTATGATTTGTTCCATGTTAAGATATTATGATCTCTTTTACAGGTTATGATTTTCAAAAAGATATGATATGATTTTTATTTCTTTTGTATACCCTTACTGAGCATTTGAGCTCACCCTTTTATGTTTTCTTTTCCCCAGGATATAAATAAAGGTTTTAGGTAAAAAAGGGGAAGATCTTTATGGGAGATATTGAAGATCTTTCACCACGATTAGAAGATTACGTTCCGAGTTTCCAAAGACACTAAACTATTACGATCCTTTAGTGTGTGTTTTTGTTATGTACTAAGTATTCCGCAAAAGTAATGTAATTTCCATGTACGATAAGCTTCGGGTATTTATAGTTGGTATCAGAGGAAAGGTTTAGTCAACCTTTGGAAACTAGGATGCGAAAACGTTAGTGAGATCCCTAGAGATATTTCTAAGGTATGTCTAGGGATTCCCCTAGGGATAAGTATACGTATAGGTTATAGTAATAGAATTATGCTGACGATCATAGAATTAAACCTAAGATGTTGGATATTGAAGGTACTCCCCCTTTATTATGTTGTTTTCCCTAGCATGATTTTTTCCTCTCACACTATTCTTTTTGGGTTTTAGACGATGGCTGGAACCCGAAGGAACCGTGTTGATCAATGCAATGGACAATGCAATGATTGCCCTCCTGAACAAACAAATGTTATGGGAGATGGATTGCAAAATCTTATTTCTATACTTACACAAGCTATGAATCATTCTGGACTTCCAAATGAGCAGAGAAGGGAACAATATTCTATTGAGTCCTTCATGAGGCAACGTCCACCTTCTTTCAGTGGGACTTCCGATCCACTTGTTGCTGAACAATGGATCAGTACCACTAAAAAGATATTTTCAGTTCTTCAATGATCTGAACATGATAAAGTCATCTTAGCAGTATATCGTTTAGAAGGTGAAGCTGATCAATGGTGGAATCTTATCAAGAATACGAGGCCAAGGGATGAAATTGAGTCCATGGAATGGGACGAGTTCAAGAACTTGTTTTTCAGTAACTACTTCTCTCGTATTCTTCGAACAAAGATGGAAAAGGAGTTTATTGAGCTGAAGCAGAAGGATGATGAATCTGTTGGTATATACGAAGCGAGTTTTACAAGACTTGCAAGGTATGCATCTGGCATTATCATCCAACCTGAAAGTAAAGTTGATCGATTTTTCAGTGGCTTAAAACCAAGTCTTCGAAGGGCATTAGCTATAAGAGACTTCAGTAGCTATGAAGAAATTGTGAGTTATGCTATCAAGGTAGAAATGGAAATTGGTGTTACATATCCATCTCATGGTTTTGACAAGAAACGAAAGATGGAGTTCAAGGAGAAATCTTATAATAATGGTGAAAAGAAGATGAATGTTTCCTTATGCACAATGTGTGGAAAGAAGCATGGTGGAGATTGTCTTAATGGAACTAGAAAATGTTTTAAGTGTGGAAAAGAAGGTCATCGAGTAGCTGAGTGTCGAAGTAATGGAAAAAGGGTTTCTAATGATGTGAATAAAGCAAACACTATAGAGAACGCACCACCAACACTTCAATGCTTCAAGTGCAAGGAAATGGGGCATTATGCTAATAATTGCCCTAATCCAAGGGTTAGTGATGATCAACATGAGCAACCACTGAAGGCAAAGGACAAAGGGAAGTCACATGCGATCACTATTGGCGATGTTGAATATGATAACGATGTGGTGGAATGATTAAGCATTTATGTAATGGGATTCCAAAATAATGTCGTATCATTGAGTATTGCAATATTTATTGATGTGGTATTCAAAGTGATTGAGATATTTTTTTTTTGGAAATAAGATGATATGCGCATAATGAAGACGAGAAAATGAAATGTTTAATAGTATTCATGAGCTCACATGAGCTCATGATTGATATAAGGACTAAGTGATATCATGGTTTGAGTATAAATAATTTTGAGGATTTTGGTATGTGTAAAGTGTTAACTTTTAACTGCATTCAAGTTTTCACTAAGGTTCAATGGGTATTCAAGAGTATACATGATTAAGGACTTTGAATGTTTGGAATTTGACCAACAAAACATATCTTATGATATATGGGGATCAACGATGATATTAAATCTCTGGTAATTGTTTTCACTATGTTATGAGAGTGGACTGCAGTATTATGTATAAGCCTAAAGATTGGAATGGATTGTGTTGGACGTAAGTTAGTATTGTTTAAGGATAGAAATTTTTTTCGATATTATTGATGGGATGTTATAGTAATATAGTTTTGGAAAAAGGACAACCTGCAGGACGGGCGACAGCCCATCGCTTCGGACAAGGCTGTGGGAATCGAACCCACAACCGAAGTGCGACTGGCCTTTATCGCCTACCACTGGCCTACAGGAAGTCCCTGTTTAGTAGAAACTAGTTTTATTATATTAAGCAGTATGATATATGAAGTATAAGTCCATTTTAGGAACCATATATGATTAATCTCACTATAGATCGATTTATGCATATAATTTATGCTAACCTTTTGTTTGAGACAGATGGAATGACCCGTCATTCTATCACATGATCTGCTAACACTTCACGAATAACAAATTCAACTTCATTTATTTAAGAGATGAAGTGGAAATTGTTCAAGGCACGAACAACAGTGAGATTGTACCAAAATAAAGTAAGTATTTATTAAAATTCAAATTTTCAACTTTAGGGGAAATGATCTTGAAAACCAAAAATGTTGTCCTAGTGATCTTATACCTGATGAATCAGATGGTACCTTATATCATCACAAATCTATGGATTTGTGATTACTGGCTTTTCCATAGCCATGTTCTCTACCACTCTCCATCAGAACATGATGGTTAGATTTCTCTTCCATATCCATATTTGCACCTATGTGGAAACCCAATGATTAGTTTATTTGGGTAACCGTTACGTTTCATACTTTTGTTTTTAAAGATTGGTTTTGATATTCCTTTTTACGATGTGGGTTTCTATTAAAGAAACTTTCGAATAGTAAACCATTTATAACCCCGACGAATTTCGAGGGCGAAATTCATTTTAAGGGGGGTAGAATGTAACAGCCCAAGATTTTATAAAAAAATATTCTTTTGAATTTTATTAATGTCTTGTGTTGTACACTACACCAAAAGGAGCTTGCACAACACGCATCCTTGTCTTGACTTGCATTACACGCAATCGCGACCTTCCTCGATAGCGTGTGTAATACGCAATACTGATTTTCACTAAACAACGAAATGCTATTAAAATATTATTATAACTAGCCGTTATGAATAGTAATAACCACCTTTTAAAATTTTAGAAATTTTAGCTCTCAAAATGGACTTTATTTTTGGAATCGTAGTATCGAATTTAGCCTATGGTGAAATTTTGGTACTTTTCGGATAACTTTCATATTCTGATGAATAGTGAAAATTACTAAATTATAATTAAAAACAACTTTTTTAATCGAAATAATTAATAGTGATAAATTATTAATTTGAGTGGTTTTAAAGTATATTTAGAATATATTTTTACAATTTAATACAATGTTGGTCATTGGATGTAATTTCACATTTAAACCAGACATAATCAAGTGTCAATCTTTTGGTAGATATTGTTTCTTAAAAACACGCTATTTGTTTTAACAGCGGGATTTAATTATAAAATTAATTAATGCAACTTCTGTGTTATGAATTTGGTAAAATAGACTTCATTTTTGAATTCGGAATATGAAATATAGCTTAGGATGAAATTTTGGTATTTTTCTGAAAACTTTCAATTTTTGATGAATAGTGAAACCACTAAGTGGTAGGTTAAAAACTGAATTTTGCATAATACTTAATTTTACCGCTTCTGTGAATGGAATTTTGAAAATCCGACAGACACGGTTAATATCAAGGACTAAAATGTGGTTCAATGAGATGAAAATAATTTTTGGTGAATAGTAACTTTTTACTTTTTTTACCACGGTTAATAGTAAATAGGGTAACAAAGGGTAAATATGATATTACTATTACCCTAACACATGTCCTATTTCTATTGGATAAGTGTAATTCGACCAAAAACAACCTTATGAATATAATATGACCATTTAGGTCCACTTGGATTAGATTATGACATTTAATATTATTTTATTTAATGAATAGTTAAAATAGTTAAAATCAAAGTTTAATAAGTAAATCATTTTTAATATGGGGTTATACATAAGATAAATTCGATTGTAAATATTCATTATAAAGCTAAAAAGATTTCCTACATGATGGTATTTTATTTTTGATTTTTAGACATAAAATAATTTAATTTATTTATGACACAACGATGATGCAGTAATTATCTTATTAATGAAATATTGACATAATTGATGTTATAAACACCAAAATAAATGTAATTTGAAATTTTTTATGAATTCCACTAATTTTATAGGTTACTATGATATATTAATGTTGATTTAATCAACTTGGTTCGAACATTTAATTCTGTTATGACTTTCACAAAAATCATATATCAAATAGTGTCAAAATTGACACAAAATAGTTTTTAAATCAAATATTATATTATTAATTGTTATTGTATTCCTAAAAATCTAATGTTCGGCCAAATGACTTAGATAAGGATATATATATTAATAATAAACAATTTGGGGTTCGTTTGGCATGTTATAGTAAGTTTATTAACCATATAGTGAAAGAAAACAAAAAGACATGGTAAAAGTTAAATTATTTAACTTAAAGTTAAATCTAATTGATAAGGTTAAAATAATATCCTAAACTTGTCTAAATTCTATTGGTTGATAGGATTTCGACCCATCCCCACTTTAGCTTCGAAATAAGACCCTTTGGAACCATTATAAACCGATTTTTACTTTAATATAAAATAATATTTTGAGATATTCCTAAGGTGCCCCTCTCCTCCCCTATAAAAGGACACCTCCTCCCCCTCCTCCTCACACCAATTTGAGCACTCAAGCTCGGCCAACCCCTGCCAAAATCTCTTCTCCACTTCCCTAGAAACATCCTAGAGGTTCTGGTCTTCCTCAAAGACCAATTTTAGTGCCCTAAGAGGAGGTCTCAAAGAGGCGCTTCAAAGAAGAGGAGGTTCGGACACATACGAAGCAAATTGGACCTAAGGTAAGGGAAATATCATAATCTCATTTTTATCCGAGATTGTTTATTCGTAAGTATTTACTGGGGTGTATTTTATCATCCACATCCATGTTTCATCAATATGTAATATTACTTCCATCCACCTACAATTGTTTAAATCCATTTTTACCCTTCGGTGAGTTTTTGGTAAAAGAAATGAAAGGAATCTTTTGTCGTTTTTCATACGAGGTACTTTTTGACTTTTCCGACAAAAGTACGAAGAATGTTTTTTTAACTTATACGGCATGAATGGATTTTTAAAACATTATTTCCAAGAAGCTTCCTTTACATGTTTTCAAGTTTATTTTTAATCAACTTCTTTTATTTTAATGTTTTATGACATGTTATGAAAGGAAAAATGTTTTCCTCAAGAATGAAGTTCATGTGTTTTATCAAAATTATTTTCCATCTAAGATAATAAAAGGGTTCTGTTTTTATCCCTATTATTACATGGATTTTATTATGTTTTGATGGAAACATTTTTATGAATTCCTTTATCTTATATGAATTGTTTTATGATGTCATGTTGTTTAAGAATCCCATTTTTATTACATGGGTTATGCGATGATGTATGATTTATGATTATGTGGCACACATAAGAATGGTTTCATTATGAGATGGGTGGGACCTATATCTCCCTCCAATGCATTGGGTAAAGATTTTATATCTCATGAGATAGACATGGCTGAAATGGTAGGTTATACCGGTTCAGTGAAACAGGACTGAAACGAGGGTTACTCGATTCAGAAAGGGACTTTGTCCACTAAGATAGTCTTGGAAATGAGTCATGACTAACAAGAAATGATTTTCCATGATTATGTGTGCATGCCACAAAGTTTCAAGTTTCATGTTATGATTATGGTGATCTCATTTTCACTTCTATGATTTGTTCCATGTTAAGATATTATGATCTCTTTTGCAGGTTATGATTTTCAAAAAGATATGATATGATTTTTATTTCTTTTGTATACCATTACTGAGCATTTGAGCTCACCCTTTTATGTTTTCTTTTCCCCAGGATATAAATAAAGGTTTTAGGTAAAAAAAGGGAAGATCTTTATGGGAGATATTGAAGATCTTTCACCACGATTAGAAGATTACGTTCCGAGTTTCCAAAGACACTAAACTATTACGATCCTTTGGTGTGTGTTTTTGTTATGTACTAAGTATTCCGCAAAAGTAATGTAATGTCCATGTACGATAAGCTTCGGGTCTTTACATGATGGTACCCCGATCTCAAGTCAATCTTTGAAAAAAACTGAGCTCCCTGGAGCTGATCAAACAAATCATCGATATGAGGCAAAGGATATTTGTTCTTAACAGTGATATTATTCAAGGCTCTATAATCAATGCAAAGTCTCATAGAACCATCTTTCTTTTTAACAAATAAAACAGGAGCACCCCATGGTGATGTGCTAGGTCTAATGAAACCTTTCTCTAATAAATCTTTCAATTGCTCCTTCAACTCTAAAAGTTCAATTTGTGCCATTCGATAAGGGGGTTTTGAAATTGGCTTAGCATCAGGAACTAAGTCAACAGTAAACTCAACTTCCAGATCTGGTATTATTCCAGGCAACTCATTAGGAAAAACATCAGGATACTCATTTACCACTGGCACATCATTAATCTGAACAGTTCCTTTATTTTCAATGACGTGTGAAAGGTAACATTCATTTCCATATTTTACAAGTTTCTCGGCCTATTGATATGTTATCAAAAGTAAGGGTTCACTCTTGTAAACAAACTGAAAGTATTTCTGAAAAGAAACTTCTTTAGCTCTATAGTCAATCTTAGCATGGTAAATAGAGAGCCAATCCATACCCAGGATAACATCAAACTCTACTAGAGGTAGAACAATAAGGTTTGCAAGTAGGTTCTTTCCACAGATAAGGATAGGAAGATTCTTATAAATTCTTTTTGCCTCGACACTTCCCCCAAGTGTTTTTACCAAAATTTCAAGAGTCATTTCTTGAGATGGTATTCCCATTTTACTAGAAAAGGTTTCAGAGATGAAAGAATGTGTAGACCCCGAATCAAACAACACACTGGCATAATCTGAAAAAAAAAGTACCTGATACAACTTCATTTGATGGCCTGACATCTGCTGAAGTAGTTGCAAAGGATTTCACCACCCCTTTCTGCTTGTAGTCTAACTGCTTCCCATCACTCAAGCTTCTTGTCGGACACTCGTTTTCATAGTGACTCATCTCATTGCACTTATAACATTTCACTAACTGTAAATCAAATTTGTTCTTACCTTCACCTTGATCCTTTTCAGTGCAATCACGAGCCTTATGTCCCATCTTACCACATCGGTAGCACTTCCCAGAATTCAGAAGGCATTCCCCAGCATGCCTTTTGCCACATTTATCACAAACTGGAAACTTAGTTCTCTTACCATCAGACTTTTTTGAAGAATTCTTACCTTTCTCCTGCCACCTCGATCTCTTCTTCTACTGGTTGTTATAGAAAACTTGGTCATCGGCAAACTCCATTTCCACCTTCTCAGCACATCGAAAAAGCTTTTCATAACTTTTAAACTCACGAGAAGCTAATTCCCTTCGATATTTTGGCTTTAATCCTGAGTAAAAACGATTTATTTTACTATCAAGGTCCCGGATAAAATTTGGAGCATACCTTGCCAATCGAGTGAACCTTTCTTCATAGGCAGCCACTGAGTCCTCCTCTTGCCTCAATTCCAAGAATTGATTTTCCATCCTATGTAGAATAGCCTTAGGAAAATACTTCTCAAGAAACATACCTTTGAATTCATCCCAGTCAAGAGAATCAATCCCATCGGCGTCCCTGATATTTTTAACCATAGACCACCACTGATCTGCTTCACCCTCCAAACGGTAAATAGTAAGACTAACCTTTTGATTGTCTGAACACCCCATGACATCAAAAATCTTCTCCAGTGCTTTAATCCACCATTCAACTAGCACGGGGTCAGATGATCCTCTGAATGATGGTGGATGTTGCCTCATGAAATGTTCCACCACTGACATGTTCCTCTGCGATTGATCTGGCTGATCTCGTGCATGGATACCACCACCATTTATCGCTTGAGTCAACTGCGCCATTACTGCAACGAACTGTTCAGTTCCAATTCCGACCATTTCTGGATGCTGATTCGGAAGGTTATTTCCTTCTGTATGCCTTCCTAGCACTGCTTCCCTGTTTCCTCTGCGGAAAACCATTCTGAACAAACATGTCTTAGATGAAGCAACATGGTAATCTTTAAATGCTATATCATTTCAAAAAAAATATTTTTGGATAATCATTTAATAGAATTATAACTCCTAAAGTTATCTAAACCGACTTCTGATACCAACTATAAGGCCCCAGCCTTAAACCTTACTTAATCTTGAGTTATTACAAGATTACACATTGAGGATCTTTTCGGGATTAGAGTTTTAGAGAATTAGATCATAAAACTTGCATTACATTCCACATATAAACAAAGTGGTTACATAAAGATTGTATTCTTCATTCCCATCAATGGAAACACATTTAAAATAAAACATGGATTATTTCTTGACACATCCTTGACTCTATCAACTTATCATGTACCTTTCCCTTGACCTGTGAAAAACATTTCAAAAACTTGGGATGAGCATAAAAACTCAGTATGGGTTATAAAAAAACATGGAAAGGAAACATGAGTTCATATATACATAATAATGAAATCATACTTTACCCATAAATCATAGGCACTTTAACATACCTGATAAAATCATGAATAAATCATAGAAATCATAAGACATAAAGGTAATTTGAGGCATTCATAGCATTCTTACATAGGGAGTAACCCTCTTGGTTTCGTTTGGAATACCCATCAAAGTATATTCCCTAAAATCGCTTTGGAGAAACCTTAACGTTTCACTCCTTCGCGTTACCCAATGCATTGGAGAGCTATAACGGGCTCACCCGCCCTTAGTTTATCACGGAACCACCCGTCTTCATAATAATGCCCAAGAACCATAACATAATTCATATCACATAAAACATGCATAAAGGAAATATAACATTTCCATATTTCAATCACAAGATATCAATACAACACAAACACATTGTGAAAACCATTTTCAATACCAAAATAAAATAAAAGTAAAACATGGTATTTATTTTTCTTTTAAAAAGAAGGTATGGCTTGTAGAGGAAGTCGAAACTCAAATAACGGTCACGACGGCGGAGAAGTCGTTGTCGCCGCATACGTACAACAAAAACATTCCCTTTTGTCGTTTAGTAAACGCTTCGTATAAAAAAGATTCCTTTTGAATAAACGTAAAAGTCAAAGTGGTTTATACACCGTATAAAAGAAAGTTGTGTATAAAATAAAATATGCCTCAACGAAAGGAGATTGAGACGAAGTCCCATACCTCGTATCCGACTTGACCCGACCGTTCTTTAATTTCCTGAATAATAAACATGAGTTAATGTCTACTTGCTTATGAATCTTTTTCAAGTTCATTATTCCTTTTATACCATGTTATGAACATCATGTAATCAGTTAAGTTAATAATGTTCATTTTGTCGGTATTTGGTTCTTAAGTCAAAAATAGACTTCTTACACTTACATGTTGTTAATTTGGTCAAAGGTTCATTATATCTAGAATGGTATTCATGATGTAGATATCATATATGTCATATATATCCAGTACATACATGCATTTATAATTTTACATAATCATTTATAGGTAAGAAATGAAATGCACCGTTCATGGAGACGGTAAGCCGTACGTACGCATGAACGCTACTTCCATTTCTATTTCGTATTTCTGGAATGGAATCATAATGATATAAGAGTATATTGTAATTCCAGTATAATAACATATATAATATCATATTTCCATCGTTTATATGTCCCACATATGGTATTTAACGAATCAAATCACTTTCAGGGGGCGGTAGTTCTCACTTCCTAAAATGAAGACATCGTGTTTACCCATAATGGAAACCATAAAGGTATACCCAAAATGAAAAAAACAGCAGCTTAAGGAAAACATAAACATATTATATATCATATATAAAAATAGTGAAATCATAATGGCCACCTTTGAAGGTGTTAAATGAGTATTGAACAATCATCGTTTCGGGAGGCAGAATTTCGCCATCCACGGAAACCGTATGTTCTTTAACCATTTGATGTAGTTGTGTGAGTGTATAGCTCAAATATATCTTATAAAAATATCCTAGTATATTGAAGATACTGGTTTTGTTACAAAAGAAGTAAATAAAAAGAGTTTAGGGGGTTGGAGAAGCAAAATAAAACAAATGAACATGAGAGAATGAATTACCTTAAAAAGTGTAACTCCTTTCGATTTGAGCCTAAAGGCTTCATTTGAAAGGATTATGCCCAAAGGGAATCCTCTAGGATGAGGATAGGGATGTGGAGAGTGTAAATGGGTAGGGGTTGGCCGAGCCAAAGTCTTGAGAAGTGTGTGAAATGAGGTAGAGGTGGGGGCCTTTTATAAGAGGAGAGGAGGGGCACTTTTGGAAAGTAAAGAAATATTACTTTATTTGATAATGTGTTTCGGTTTCAAAAGGTCCCACATTGATATAATTCGTGGATAAGGTGATAAGGGTTCTAAATCCACTCATCCAATTGGTTTTTTCCATGTGTAGTTCATAGATTTTACATTATCTTTCCATTTTATTTAAATCGTCAAATAATGATGTCATCGCTGCATCATTATTATGTCATAAATAATTTAATTTATTTAATGTCTAAAAATCATAAAAAAACTATGATGTAGGAAATATTTTTATATTTCCAATGATTATTTATAATCAAAAATATGATCTTTATAACCCCATGTAAAAATTGTTTTCGTAAGACATATTATGTTTGTGTCATTTTTACTTTTACATTTAATAAAAAGGTATTTATGTCATTTCCAAACCAAAGTGTTTCCATGGGGTCCCCAAGTTGACCCATGGCTTGTCTTGGTCGGCCATGACACAACCAATAAGGTTGGGACATCTGTCTAGGTCATTTCCTATTATTAAAGCATTATTTATACCTTAAACTACCCTAATTACCACTAATCGCGATTAAGAACTTAATAAGTTACTATTCACCAAAAAATTATTTTAATCTCATTGAACCATATTTTACTTCTTAATTACAACCATGTATGTCGGATTTTAAAAATTAAATACACATTAGTGGTAAACTTTCATTTAACTGAAAAATCAGTTTGCTTGATTACCACTTAGTGGTTTCACTATTCATCAAAAATTGAAGTTTTTCAGAAAATTACCAAAAATTCACCCTAAGATATATTTTCTATTCCGAATTCAAAAATGAAGTCTATTTTACAAAATTCAAATCATATAAGTCACATTAATTAATTTAATAATTAATTCCCGCTGCCAGAGCAAATAGCGTGTTTTTACAAAACAATAAGTATCAAAAGATTGACACCAGTTTAAGTCTAATTTCAAAGTGAAATTGATTCCAATGACCAACATTGGATTAAATGGTAAAAATATATTCATATTAAACATTAATACCAATTCAAAATATAATCTAATCATATAAATAAATTAGATTAAAAAGCAGTTTTGATGTAAAATGCAGTATTTTTCACTATTCATTAAAAAAATGAACATTGTCAGAAAAATACCAAAAATTCACACAAAGTAAATTTTGATGTCCCAATAATAAATAATAATTTTATTTTGACAAACATATCTTATAAAATTGTCAAAAGATAGATTCAAAAATGGTTTTCCATCAAAAGGGAGTAAAACAATCTTTTAAGAATATTAGTGTATTCCATGCATAAGATTGTATTTATTTTCATTTTAAGCCTCTATAACACTATCTTAATCATTAATAGAAATAGATAAAAATATCTATTATTCATTACTTACTTGGGATGTTACAACTTGAGACTCAATCATCATATAAGCATCCACAATAAACTATAGTAGTAATCCTCTAGAATTTAGTAAGATAGATGCATCATTAACATGGAAGTGCAAGTGGAATGAGAAGTACTCTCTCATTGTTACCTTTTTCTGTGTCGAGTTTATTGTGAATTGAGTAGCATGATGCTACACATTGTCACAATATCCATTCTTCCCAATTGAGAAAATCAAAGGATATTTCGAAAGAAGATAATATGAGTGATGCACATCAATTTGTTGTAAATCATCACTTTTGGTTTTAATGATGATATCCCATTATTGGTAGAGATCCTCATTATCACCAACAATCATCATTTCGGTTTCAAATTGTTTTTTAGGTTATATGGTGATGAATTTTTCTATATTATTTTAAGAAAAAGTAACATTAAATTTGGAAACTCTTAATGGTTACGAACCCCCTTCAACTTATAAATTATTAAGTCAAAGATAGAGAAATTGTTGATGTAAATATATGATAGTGAATGATTTGTCTACTTGGAAAAATGAATTGAATAAAAATGTTACCTAATTCCAAGATTTCTATGTTGACACTCATGTGTAGTACCATATAGATATAGTTGTCAAAACCTTAGTGGATGTGCATCATGATGACAAAAACTACCTATTTGATGGTGCTTTTGTCCATGTAATTTTAATATACAATGAGAGAAACCATTATTGAATGACCTTATACCATCCCACCCATTGACGTTAATGCGAACATCGTGTTTTAAATATTCTTGTGGCCTTATAAAAATCAGGCTTCCACAGAACTTCGGTTGAACAACAACACCCTTTAGTATTCCGGACATGACGCTTGTAAGTCCAAAGAAACCATTCCCATTGAGAAATATATAATAAAATGTAGATTTTTTTCTATTTCTAAATTACTTGTTTCTCTTATAAAACAATAAATATAAGTGAAATTATTGATAAAAGTTAGAAGGCTCTCTAATATCATAATAACCATGATAAACATAATAGTAATGTAGAATATGTTATTAAAAAACTGTAGTCAATAACTGAGAGGATTATTTTTTATTAAAGAACCACTGCTGCATTTTTAGTAAGTACAAAATATAGTGTTTTTGACAATTTATTATTCTTGTGAATCTCTTGTAGCTGCAAGCGGTACATAATAATGGACTAGCTTAAATAATAAATAACTTAATATTATTCCAAGTAAAGAATTTACATCAAATTATGTCTATAGTTTTTTAAACCATTTATGTCAATATTTATGTTTTCTTGGGCCTCTAAAGTATTCATTTTCATTGATTTTCGAAGAAACAACTATTTTTTATAACCATAAAGTAGTTATAGAAATCGGCTCAGTACTCTAAAGAATGTACACTTCTATATATATGTGTATCTTTCAACATATACTGTATAATAGACCTTCACAGGATAATGTACTATAGTTCCCATCCATAATATGTGTAAAGAAGCATCTTCTTGTATATGGAAGAATAAGAAATATAAATGGAATAATAAGAATGGTAATGTGTAGAAACAATATTCGTTCTTACTGCGTCGAGGTGACATGTCAAAAATCTAATAGAGTATTCTACTCAGTTAATAAATCTATGCAATGTAATCGATATAATTTTATATGGGGAATACAGATGTTTTATGACCTACAATATGTGAATGAAATATAACAGTTATGATACTTTCAGAATGGTAGAGGAAAATGTGCCAAGTGAACCGATCATTGTTTTCATTTGTTAGATCCAGCACACAAGGTTGACCAAGGTGCATATGGTTCTAGCACTATCAAAAAAGAAGCAGCTAATTAATAATAATCTGTATTAGTGTGAAATATAGTGTTTAAATCAATGGTTTCTACATTTAAATTTAATTGTATCTATCCATTGATACATATATATGATATTGGCATGTCCGTGATTCCATTTGAAAATCAATTTTTTTGTAGAGGTTCAGTGTTTGGAGTTCTAATTAGACTACCATATTTCACTAATGAATTTCTATTATATGTTTCCACTGATATTGTGGAAATTTCAATGAATAAAAAGAATAAAAGAATGAAAATATGTTGAACAATTTAAAGTGAATGTTTTCTAAAACTCATTGAATTATGGTATTTAATTGTTCAACAGTCTGCGTTATACCCTTGATTCTTTATAGTTTTTTAGGGAATTCAGGTCTATATTTGACTGAGCAAACAACTGTTCAAGATCTGTGATAAAATTAGTTTAGTATAACTGATTTTGGTTAGTCCTAAATGCATTATGAAATATCCTATATATTCTACTGGTTAATGAAAATTGAACTAACAATTGATACATAAATATGATAAGGGAATGATTCTGACTCAATGTGGGATGGAAGCTATTGATACAGGTCCCTTGGATGGAGTATCAGAATAATTGGAAGATGACAGTGAATAATTTCTAGTACATTTCAGCCCTGATCACGTGGCATGTGTAATCAATGAAATTTCTGAACAAATAATTATAACTAAAATATTTGAAAGTGTAATTAATAGTGAACTCAAAAACTACCTGTCATTCCTTCATAATTAGCCTCTGTTTCAACCTTGAATCTGAAGAGTTTCATGGGCAATTCATGTTTGATTTTTTATTCTTTGTAGCTTATTGTCAAGGTGTGAAATTAGACCATATAATTTATATTGTACAGTAAAGTGAATTAAACATACATTAATAAGTCAAGAACCTAATAGGGTATAACAACCCACAATAGAAGTTTATTTTTTTCATTCTGAAAATGAAAAATCACACAATAGAATCTGCATTTGGATATAAATATTCATAAACAAAATAATTCCTAAATAACATTCAAGGAAATTACAGCAGTAAACTACAGTCAGGGTTTATTTTTTCCAAACGTGAAATATAAATTCAGAAAAGAAAATTTTCAGTTGGATATGAACATTGTAAAGCAAAATGAAATTTAAATTATTTTCAATAAAAATAGTAAAACAAACCATATAAGAAGTATATTTTATTGAAATGGTAAAAGAAAATTCAAACAACAGTAAATGAACCCAAACTATTATAAAAATAAAATGATAACATAAATGAAATTGCAAGGATTTAGGTTTTTTAGTAGGTAGTTATGGTCATACCTGATTTTCTATGATGATGCGGGAGGGAATAGAAGATTAAAGAATCATGTGGGGAAGGGGACGATGACTTCTAAAATTTCAATCCAAAAATTCCTTGATTATCTGTCTAAAATTTCAAACTATAGTGGGTTCCAAGGGGAGTACTGAAAGAGGATTAAATTGACTATGAATTGATTTAATATACAACTAAGGAAGAGAAGGAGGCTTTAAGAGTAATTGACTAAATTACAGGGGTCGGGTTTGCAGGGATTCACGATCCAAATAAAGAGTGGAGAAAAATATGTTCCAGAGAATGAAGAGGATTGATAGGTATGGGGAAACTGGGATAAGTTAATAGAAAAAAAATGTTGAAGATAGAATAAAAGTAATATGGTAGGAGAATAATGCTAGTGTAGAATGTTTGTGGGAACCCTAGGTCACAAAGAGGTGAATCCAAATCATGACTAGGAGAAGGAAAAATGGAAATAGTAGAGTTGAAATAGAGAGAAAGAGGATGTTGGAGAGAGAGATATTTGGAATATGGGTTGAATAGGAGAGGGAGGATGAAGGAGGCGAGGATTTGATGGTAATCTAGGTCGTGACCTTCATTTACCTTAGTGGAAGAAGAAGTTGTAGTGGGAGAGGGAGGCATTGGACGATTTAGATATTGCTCATATGCGAGATGTGGACAATTACTGGAGTGGCACTTATATGAAATATGATGTTGATATACATTAGATTGAAACATGGTAGTTTGAATTCCAGGATTAATATATATAGTATATTTCAAAAATATCATATATCTCCAATAAACCATATTTATAACCATCCAACTGAGGTAGTTATGGTAAAGAATAACATCACATCATGGAGATTATATTCCACACATACACACGAGTGATGTTTCCATTATCCATAGGTTGTGAAGGAAGTAATATAAATTGTTTTTGCATCTAAATAATAAAATTTAGGTTTATAAGAAATATTGATTTTATTATATTAGGATATAAATAATATATTTGATGGATTTAGAAGAATAAAAAAATGTGAAATAATTTTTGTAAGACCCATATATCCTACTTGGATAGCTTCCATTTCTTTACACCTAAACCAATATAATATTTCCCTTTTAGTGAGTCTCTGACAACTAGGAATCGGGGAGGACATATTAAGATGGATTTGGGAACATCTTTTTGAAGATATTATGCTCAATGTGTGGGGATAAATGAAGATATTATATAGTTTTTTATTATTGGGAGGAGTGGAATCCTTGTAAATATTATGAAATTTAAAATATAATAAATTCCCTTATCAAGGAATGTGGATTTAATTAAGTAAAATAT
Source organism: Viscum album (assembly GCA_963277665.1). Lineage (NCBI taxonomy): Eukaryota > Viridiplantae > Streptophyta > Magnoliopsida > Santalales > Viscaceae > Viscum > Viscum album. Next base: position 454,817,323 of record OY728142.1, read on the forward strand.
CAATGATATGATATGGTACAATTAAAAATCAATAATCCAATAATTTTTTTAAATGTTGTATATGTATATATATATATATTAATCCTCATCTCATATTTTATCTCCCATCATTAACCATCTTTAACCTTTACCTTGGTGAAAAACATTTTTCATGATCAAAATTCATTTTGAATAAAAAAAATATCCTTATTATGTAATTAGAATATAATTATTTAAAACATGGAATAATATTCTTTTATTCAATTTCAATATATGATAATTTTAGGTTTAATATAATTTCACAAAATGCAAAAAAAATCATTTTTCGAAAATTTACCCTTTCATCCATAATGATGATTTTATAGAATATTCACAAATAAAATAAATTAAAAACAAATTCATTTTACTATGTATAATAAAAATACACTTATTTGAATTTCAGGCCCAATAAAGATGAAAGGTAACCCTGAAAATACTGGTCTAAACGAAAAGAACAAAATATATATTTTTTTATATAAATTTTTTTTAGATTTCCAAAATGAGTTGCATAATTTTATATGTTAAACATTATATTTTTATAAGAATTATTTTACATCATAAATATATATTATATAAGTACAAAATAATTTTACACAAATTATAATATAAATTTTAATATAATTATCCATTAAAAAACCCAAGTATTTAAAGGCCTATTGTTATTTAGAGGGTAGGTAAATAAAAATCAACATAAAACTATTATTTTTGGTTCTAATCTATATAATGTTATAGTAGATCCCTTCGATCCTCTAAAGATACATAGGATAACATTGACATATATAAATTGAAGGTGCGAGTTATAAAAGCTAGTAATGGGATAAACATGATGAAGGAGAAAAACATATGACTCAAATGGAATACCATGATATCATAAAGGGGAACAATAATGAATAATCATAGGAATAATGAAATACATAATATAGAATCATCAGTTCAGGTCATGATTAGAATGTAGCAACATTATAATATAGAAGATGATAATCATATTCCATGGATTACTTTTGAGGCTCTATAACATGGTGGTTATAGTATCATTATGGATTAGTTTTAATATATAATCCCATATATATCATCTCATGAGATATAAATATTACCCATTGAATTGGAGTTCAATCTAGGTGTACCCATTATAACCTGTACATTAATTAATATTCCAGAAAAGTAAATCAACCATAATAAATAAACATTAAAAAAATACATTGAATGTTATGGGTTATGTAATAACATTTTATAGAATAATAGGATCAAATATCATAATGGTTTCCATGAAATAAAGGATTTTATAATTCTTGGACATTAATAGGTAAATAATATAAATATTCCATGAACAATTATGTCCATTTAAATTGAATACCTCAAAATGAATGGAGAATTTACTTTGGAAATTAACCTCTTAAGAAGGGTTTCAAAGAAAATGGTGAAGACTCATTAAAGATGGGGTAATCAATATTAATTTCTATATAACCAAAAATGTATAAAAAAATTCCATAAAAAATGGATAATTTTTTAAATATTATATTTTATTAAAAAAGTATGGTTTGTTATTAGAAGTGGTTAAGAAATAGAGAAGTTCCCATTATTTGGGTTTTAGTAAGAAATGAAATTTTAAAGGAAATGTTGAAAAAGATGTTTATCCAAAACAAAGAAAAGTAAAAATATATATTTATATATGTGATGGAACCATATATAAAAAATACATTTGAAATACCAGAGAATAATATTTTGAGTAAGTGATTTATATTGGGAAACATTTTGGTCAAAAAACAAGGGAGGGTGGTTCAAATGTTCCCATACATAGGGTCCAGATTATCTATTCACGTCCTCAAAACATCCTGAAGAATTAAATTAGTTATATTAATAATTTTAATAATATACCTATCAAAAATGTTTTTTATTGTTATATAATTATTTAAATTCAGAGTCATTTAATTAAGATATTGAGTCTATATTCAATGTTCAAAGGTTGTTTGTTTCAGGGCTTCATGGTCACATCAAATATGGATGTTTTTAGCATGTTATTTATGAAATGTTTCTATAACACGACTCTTATAATGGTATAGTGTTAATATTTTTTAAGAGGATCAAAATTTTATTGTGAAATATCAATAAAAAATATGAATTATATATATAGTATATGTGTTATTACTATATTCTTAGTTCATTTAAGCAGTTTTTCTGACCATGATTAATTTTTTTGTTTTAATTTAATATTATGTATATGTATCCATTCAAAAATGTGAAGGAATATATGAAATATTGATTTAGATAACATTTTATTTTAAAAATTTATTTAAAACTTTTTATATAGTTGTAAATGAAAAATGAAGTATGTTGTTTATAGTGGTGTGGGAACGACCATGTTGTGAACAAAGTTTTGATTTTAGAATGAAACGATAGTAGTAAAAAAATGGAAATTTTAGTAACATTGTGCCATTAAAATGTATTTATTATATAGATGTCGTTATCTCATGTTGGATATGGGAATTAATGATTAGTTAGAAGAATAAATGATTTTGAAAGATATAGATTGAGAATATTATCTCTTTTAATGTATCCAAATCTAATACACCTTAAAAACGGTTTTACTTTTTTATGGGACCAAAACTATGAGGATGTGTGATAAATGTTTTAGAATATAGTTGGGTATAAATTTGGAAAGCTCCAATACTTAGATGGTGTGTGTTGAATGTGTTTTGAGAGGTGTTATTTATAATCATGCGAAAGGGGTGTTTTTGAATATAATAAGGGTTATTGGATTATTTCTTCTTCATGTTAACAATATTGTTTATTATTTTTACTATATATACTAATTATTTCATCTGACTTTGAAATAATGGTTGCTTATATCAACCATGACTCACTAATTCATGAATTTATCTAATGATGTTAGTTACCATATTTTGTGGTATTTCTATTTTATCATTATTTAATAAATATATATATATAATAAAATACCACAAAATCTTCCTCATCATTTTTTACTATGTAGATTATTAAAATAAAATAAATTTTATGAAAATAACATTCCATAAATAGGAATTGTTTGAAGTAAAATCCATATTAATTTTTCAAATATTGATTTTTATATTTTTATCTGTTGTATACCCCTTTGAATAATACATTATAACCTTTAAAAATACTTTTTCATTATAATAAATCATATTATTATTTTAGGAACCCGTTTTATAAAAATATAATTTTTTTAATTTTTTTTATATTTCATAAAATTTTTTATAAACCACATTAATTTCACAAAAATAGAAACACTCTTTTTATTATTTTTTAAACATTTTATTTAATTTATGAGGACGTGAAATTTATATATAAATTCTTTTTGTAAGATTAATAAATCTTATTTTATAGTTTCACATAAAATTTTACGATTGTAATCATCATGTTACTATTACTAACGGTTATATTATTATTTTAATGGTCAGATTTTTAATGATCACATGTGTCCCCTTTCTTTAATAAATACCCCCTATTTAATTCATTCATCATTAAATTCTATTTTCCCTAGAGATTGTCAAATTTTTAATTTTCAGAAATAAATTTTCATTGATAATATTCAGTTACATTTTTATTCTGTTGTTCATGAGTACGACCATTCTAGATGACCCAGAAGATCCAATATTCTCTATTATATTTATATTGTTTTCTTTTTTCCCCATTATAATAATTTCAATTACTATGTATATATTTTTTATTTAAATATAATGTTCATGTTAATAGGAAAAAATGTTTTTTATTCTATAATTTTCTCTATGGGATTTATTTTAAACTTCATTACTAAATATGATACATTTAATAATGAGATGGGAAACAACATTGAACAAATAATGGATCTTTACATTCTCCCCCCTTCAGGAATATTTTCCCTGGAGATTTTATTTTAACCCTATGATGAACTATAAAAGGATAATTCTATTTCATTTCCATATTTGGTTCCCGTGTCTCCCACTCATACATATGGTTCTGCCATTGTACTTTTACTTGGTCAGTAGCCTTGTTTCATAGAACATTGTATCTATGTTCTCATATCATCATCAGTTTCTCCTCATAAGAGGGATCATTCTCCCATTATACCACTTCCATATTTAGTACACATGAGGGATAAATATATAATTTCTCTAGAGGACACATGGAGTACATCATGTACTTGGGCAGGATTGGTGTGAGTGAATGTTGACAGGCCATAGTTATATTGTGATACACAATCTCAAAGAAGATGATATATCTAGGAAATAAATTTCCCTTCATCCAAAATCTCATGACTTTGTTCCATGATGATATATTTAGGAATTTTTTTTACCAATATCAAACTCCATATCTTTTTGACAGTTACTAACATATATCTTTTGTCGACTTTGAGCAATCTTAATATGCTACAAAATGGTCTTAAACTTTGCTATCATTTCCTCTACTATTTCATGCACAAACAGCTTATGTTCACCAATTTCATCCCAATACAAATTTGTTCAAATTATATTACTATAAAATGATTCAAATGGATCCATTTGAATTATTAAGTAACAACTATTATATTTTTTGATATCAATTAAAGGAATTTAATAATTCCATCATCCATTAAAATCCATTGAGAAATATCTCAACATATACTCATTTTTTTTCTCTCAAATTTTCTATCAGTTTTGGGGTGATATTACATTAAGAACATCAACATGGTATTTAGATAATGTTAGAGAATTTTCCATAATTTTGAGGGGAATATTTGAACTCAATCATATTCAACTGATATTGGTGTTCCATGTAGAGTCACCACTTCACTTGTGACATCCCAGACCCAGGTACCACTCAATGATGCCCTGAGCCAGGTTGGCCACATAGACTCAAGCATATCTCCCAAAATTCTAGAGGTTGCTGACTAGTACTTAATACATATGGTGTGTATGTGGGGAGATTATTCCCACATTACACGAGTAGAGAACGACAAATAAATGTAATAATTGATAAATAGGGGAAGAATATATATGAAAATGGAACAACAGATAAAGAAACTATACAGAGTTGACCAGTAACCCATCGTAAGAAAAGTATATATAAAAATCCATGAAAAATAATCAAATAATAACTAAGAAAAAATCATAAAAAAAGTTGATAATATATATCATGTCTCTTGACAATTGGAATACAACTATATATAGAAACATGAAATACATGCTATACCAAAAAGTAACCAAGAACGAAAAATGGGGAAAAAATCCTACCATCATGATTTCTATCTGAGTCATCTACTACCAAGCTCACTTATAATTCACGAAAGAAGTCACACTTCCATATATGGTACCCTTATCTACACCAGAAAAAATATAGTCTGGTGGGGTGACATTGGGGGACTAGATAAGGTGTGAGATAAACTCAGTAGGCCACCACATTTAGTTTATATAAATACCCAATCATTGTGTATAACATGGAAGTGTGTAGATATAATAATCAAAAGTAGTAATTACAACTATAAATTTTTATACTCTGGTTCCTAATGGAAATAGGGATGACCGTACATACATGGGACCACGCCATTACATCTCAAAACAAGTATCAAGGGATTTAATTCATGGTATCACATTTATAAGGGACATTATTCCTATTATCACAATAGTAATGGGGACGCCACTTCCAGTATCAAAGAATAGGGATTCCAAAACTAGTGTCACATAATAGGGACGATATTACTCCTATCACAGTATAGGGATTCAATTCTCAGTATCACATTTATAAGGGATTCCATTCCTAGTATCACAGTATAGGGACACCATGCCTAGTATCACGGTATAGGGACTCCATCCCCGTGTCGGATTATAGGGATGCCATGGAAATGTTATATATATATATATGAAGGGTTTCTATTCCCATTTAGTAAATAGAAGAATGAATGTCATTCACATTTATATATAACACAAATAAGGGTCATCATGCCCAATTACTTTCATTAAAGTGGGTTTTCATGCACACATATCATTAAATATAAGTATCCATCAGCATTAATTTGAGCCATGGTGTAGTCCATAACTCATTATAACTCACTATTAACAAGGTAATAACAATTTTTCAATTTATAAGGATGACATGGTTATAACACTCATATTCTATTCAACTCATTATAACAGAAAATATTGTTGTCCATGACATGCCACTGCATTCATCCATTATGAACATGAAATCACCATTTCATATATAGAACGAAACACACCAAAGGTTTGTTGGGAATAATATCTTGAAAAAAAATTATCATATAGAGGGAACAACCAAAGGGATGGATCTATCTAATGTTAACAATATCAACAAGTATTTGGGTTATAATAAGTCATTTAGTTCCATATACAACAAACAATATAAGACATATAAAAATTCGCGGAAACAAACATTGAAACCGGTGTGTTGCATAATGGAACATGTTATTAAACAACAAGACATGAGGGGGTAATTAATATAACACCCAACTCATTATCATAAAACAATCATCATCCAGTTCAGATTGGATTAGAGGAAATTTGAAGAACAAATGAACACCTGAAAAATATGGAATACGAGTCCACAACTCGATAACTTTACCAAGAAAATGTGAAATGAAAAATGGTTCAAGATGAATAGAGAGATTAATTGGCGTAATACGAAGAGATGAACGAATTATAAATTGGACTTCGAAAGGAGTAGTTATTGATTAACTTGGATTAGAGAGAGAATGTGTGTCATAGGAGAAGTAATGAAACTCCCTGGCACTAGATTGAAGAAACAAGAAGACGTGGTAAGTAAATTTAAATTATGGAAAAAAATGTAATTTCACCAAAAAAATTGGGGGTGAAGGGATCTGTTTAATGGTAGGCCAAACCATTTTCAACTTTTCACCTAGAACTATCTCAAGGGGGACCCCACAAGGTCTAAAAACCGTGTTCCAATTGTGTTATAAACTCTTCTACATTTTGAAATTTTATCCTCATAAGAGAGCATCCATGGGCACAATATTAGGAAAAAAGATGTCACATTAATTACCTCTCCATAATTCCCCTCATAGATAGGCGTAACCATGTGTCTTACCCCGCAATGTCTCTCCTAACCATGTGGTTAGTCTGTTTCTTCCAAAAATATGGTTTATGGGCTCCATAAAATCCCCAAACACCCCGAAAACACTCGTCATATTATTAGTAATCCATATAAGGTTAAAAGAAAATAATTAGACAAAATATTTTAAGGATCCATACCTAATACAAATTATGAGATCTTATAGTCTTCCCCCAATAAAAAACTCATCCCGAAGCTCACCTCTTAGGCGGAGAAAATTGTTGTTTGATAACTGTTTCTGATGATTTCGTTAGGGAAGTCACATCCGTCTGTTTCGTAGGACGAGGATGCACTGACTATTTCCCCAAATTCCCAAATCCCAATGGTGAGTGGCATCCATCACTTTTTAGGGACATTTTCTCCTTGATCTAAATAGGATGATAAAATGTTGATTCCTTCTTCTATGGATTCTTCCTTGGAACTCGTCACCTATTCTGTGTCACCCTTATATATTAAGACGTTTTTCATGAAAATCTTCTGAGGTACATATCTTCATGGACGCTAGATAATTACACTACTTTTATTAGGACATTCCAAGGGGTCTGGTTAGGACCACATTCTTCGTTTGGGGGTGTAGTCACGTTAGACATCACTGGCCTATTTGGACATTGGAACACAATCACATATGAGATTCTTCTCTTTATGATAGGGATTCTCAAGGGCGTTGAATCCTGAGTAATTCCATTTTGAATATAGGGAATTATTTTCTATAGGTATGTTTTAAATATTTTTCACATCTTTCCAGGATTCACATAGGGTATGCCATGAGTTTAACATCTAGCGGAGATGGATCAGAAAGATCGGAACAATGACTGGAGTAGATTTTATGGGTGCAACCCCAGGAGGGAACAACGATGCTAGGAATAACATGTGGTTAGTTGCTCAATTGCTGCTAAGAGCAGCAAATAAGTGAATTAGAATGATCTCACCGAGATGGGGTGGCCTGGGTAAGAATCAGGATGAGAGATGGAGAGTTAAATGAAGTTGTGGGGGAATGAGATGAAACAATCATGAAGGTGACGGTAGTATTGGGATTGAGCCTCGAAAATAAATCCTACATATCTCTATGATAGGGAATCAAAGTCTGCGTAGTTTACTGAGCCGATTGGACAGTTAAGGTGGTGACATGTATGAAGGGGTCCCAAAGGATGTGGAACCTACGAGTTATGGAATGACCTTTTCGAAACTGAGAGGCTCAGGGAGAAGACCAGCATGAGACATGGGTGATGGGATTGAACCTCAGGGATGTTTCCAACATAACTTTCCTTGGAAATAATAAATGTCCACATAGTTCAAGACAGGGCATGGAATCGGTATGTGCGCAGAGGACACTGACCTGATGACGTGCTGGGGCTTGCGCATGGTTAGTAGCCTGAATTGGTTGGTCTGATGCTTGACGCGAGGACCATAGATGTGTGTCCCAGTGAAGGGGGACTACAATGGCTTATCATAGAGTGGGAAACACAATGGTTTACCGTTGGATGGGGATCACAATGGCTTACTATTGGTTGGGGTACACAACAGCTTACCACTGATTGGGGACGACAACAACTTACCGGTGATTGGGGTAGATAATGACATACCGCAGATTGGGGGACATATTAGTGTCATTTAGTTGAAAAATGGTATGTATAGTTTAACATCATGATGGATGGGTGTGGGCCGAGGTTAAGTAGTTGGGACTGATTGGTGTCGGGGATGAAACTCCAGGAGTCTCCCTACATACATTTCCTTGGAAAGGATCAAGGTGCATATAGTTCGTGATGGTTTGGTGCACTGTTGTGAAGTGGGTTGGAACTACTCAGTGTTATAATTGAACCACTGGGAGGCTTCCTACTTAGAATTCCTTGGTAAGGATCAAATACCATGTAGTTAGGGATAGTTTTGGTGAGCCGACCTGAAGGGGGTTAGAAAAATTGGGTGTTGGGCTTGAACCTCTGGAAGGCAACCTACATAGCATTCCGTGACAAGGACCAAAGTCCACGTAGTTTGAGGTAGTTTGGTGAACCAACATGATGGGGGTCGAAACAACTGGGGTTTGGGCTTGAACATCTGGGAGGATTCCAATGTACCTTGCTTTGGCAAGGGTCAAATTCCACGTAGTTCAGGATGGTTTGGTGAACCGATGTGAAGGGGGTCGGAAAAACTGGGTGTTGGGATTGAACCTCTGGTAGGATTCCTATGTACCTTTCCATGGCAAGGATCAAAGTCCATATAGTTTGGATTAGTTTGGTGAAATGATGTGAAGGGGTCAAAACAATTGGGTGTTGGGATGGATCCTATGGGAGGCTACCTACTTACCCTTCCTTGGTAAGGATCAAAGTCCACGTTGTTCGATATGGTTTAGTGAACCGATGTGAAGGGGTGAAAAACAACTTGGTGTTGGGATTGAACCTCTGGGAGGCTTCCTATGTACCTTTCCTTGGCAAGGATCAAATTACACATAGTTCGGGATGGTTTGGTGAACTGACTAGAAGGGGGTCAGAATAACTAGGTGTTGGTCCTGATCCTTTGGGAGGCATCCTATATACGTTGCCTTGGAAAGGATCAATGTACACGTACATTGGGATGGTTTGGTGAACAAATGTGAAGGGGGGTCGGAACAACTGGGTGTTCTGCATGAACCTATGGGAGACTTCCTGTGTACCTTGCCTTGGAAAAGATCATTGTCCATGTAATTTGGTATGGTTTGGTGAACCGCCGTGAAGTGGGTGAAAACAACAGGGTGTTGGGCTTGAACCTTTGGGAGGCTTCCTACATAAGTTCCCATAGAACAGATCAATGTTCATGTAGTTCAGGATGGTTTTGGGATTACACTCTAGGGATTCCCATAGATGATGTCATGGTTGGTTCATATTCTAAGCCCACATGACTCATGCTCGGTGTGAGAAACAAGAGGTTGCAAAGACTAGGTGATCACATCGTAAAAGTTGTGTATGTGGGAAGTTGAGAGGGCCATACATGTTGTTAGAGGCCCAAAATGGAAGTAAGGTCTTAAATGTGGTCCACAACCCAAATAGGAAATAGGGGATTACACGTGGTTAGTAGTTCTGAGAGGAAACAGGGTCTTATGCGTGGTTAATATCCCTAAGAGGAAACAGGGGATTACACATGGTTAGTATCCCAAAATGGAAATATGGGCTTATGTGTGGTTAGAAGACCAGAGAAGAAACATGGGCTTATGTGTGGTTATCAACCCATGGAGATGGATATTGGGACTTACTATAGGATGGAGGCCCGAGTGGTGACAAACCCCAAAGGGAGAGGGATTTGGCACAGAATAAAGGAGGGTTCTGATGCCCATCTACACCACTGGTCTTTGGCACCGAAGAAGAAAGGAGGAGTAAGGGTACTACCATCCACCAGAAGGGGTTGGGGCTTACACCAATGTGGTTTCCCTTCCCCTTTGAATAGATTCTACTACAGTAAAGAGGATCTCATTGCATGCATGGAATATCTCACTCCCGTGGAGACGAGTGGGCATAGAGAATGTCCAAGATAAGGGACCCCATGTATGATGCATGGGGCATGGTTACAGTTTAACGTCATGTGTTGAGGACAATCGAGATTTGTAGTTTATCATCTTACACATGAGACGAGGTGGGTTCACTCTACACTCCTAAGACTTATATAACTGATACCTGACCACCCTTTAGGAAGGAGTAGAATAATCAATTCTGTGGTGAGGGGGTGTTGTGGAGTGACCCAATGAGGGAGCGACATTATAATGTGTATTCGTAGAAGAAATAGTTGTTAGAATGACCATGTGAAGAATCATAAGGCTAAACAACGAAATGGGAAGCACCTCTCAAGGGACATTGAAATCACTTCGTGAAAACTTGAATGGTCGCACAAGAAAAGGAGTTACCGAGAAAAGGGGGACATAGGTAGAAGCTTCGTGAAGCTCTAGTTCTCCATGTAGTGGAGGGGATTCATGAAGGGTTATAGTTCCCGATTTGATGTTTCTAGTCTAGGAATTGTGCATAGTTGCATATGGAAGGTGCTTGGTGAAGTGGAAAGGAATTCACGGAGCAGTGCTTCACATAGAAAGGATTCCCTACGAAGCATAGAATTGCGAAGCCATGTACTTGATGATGCAAAGTGACCCCACCTTAGCTTGTGGGTGAAATGTGCAGGGATGGTCATTCGTGAAGCATTAGTGCTCCATAAAGACCCAAGTCCCCATAGGGATCCTCTTCTATCGCAAAGGCCTATGGGATTCGTGAAGGGAATCCCTCATTTAAGATGGGTTGAATTCAATCAATGGGAAAGGCACTTTGAAATGATAAAGTACCTTGAAGTGATCATGGTTCATAGAGCATAAATTGCATCATGATTTGAGAGGTAAGAAGGAAAATGTCAGAGGATCCATCATTTGGGAACGAGAGAGCCTTGTATTTATAGGCAAGAGGCACCACTAAGTAGATCGTACTAGGAACAAATTCATGTGGCATTTTTTCAAAACCGTGGAACCTCCCGCTGAAAGAGAACTGTCGTCGGCGCCCTCAAATGATTAGTGTAATTTGGGGTACTTAGGTGCAGTAGAGTGGCTGACCAAAGTCGTCTCTCAAAGGAGGAAGTGAATTTAACAACTTATTAGAGGTATTCTAAAAAAAATAAAATAGAATAGAATAAAAACACTACATTAAAGGATTGGGGTTTGTTGTAGTTTATGAATCTAGAAGAAGCTTGCTGGAAGAAGATTGTATAATTTTTTTTTGTTTTTAGTTTTGAAATGAATTTCGATTAAAATGACGCAACAAGAATATTTTTTTTAGAAATCTATTTAAAAGGAGTAATCAATATAACTCTACTTCTTCACTTTATTATTAATCATTATCATTTAAATTAACATTCACTTAATTATGATCCCTTAATTTGTTAAATCCCGAACCCTACGAGAATTAACTTTACCACGAAGATGATGTGAATTTAACCCTAGGCTAACTTCAGAACATGCAATCGCAGCACCCTGCTTTGATTGATGTTCTAATATTAGAATATGGTCAGTGGTAAATTAAGGCTCATATCCAATCTGGAAATAAGGATGAATTGTGTTTAGGTATTATATTTGAACTCTAAAAATTTAACCCGTGTGGTCTTGTATTACCGATTAAGATCGCGCTCTCACATTTTACACAAAATCCCGACCTCGCGTGTTTTTGTGTTAATTGTTCAATTGCTTGCTTTGTTTCTTAATATTTAAAAACACAATTCATGGATCATATTAAGTGAATTACAGTATCTCAATGATTCAAAATAATTAAATTAAGAGGGTAGAAGATAGATCAATTACTAAAAGACTACTCTTCCATGGGTGGCGTAATCATCGTAGAAGCGTTTTGCATGTGCAAAGGTTTATAATGGGTATAACCCAATAACGCTTCTACTCAAGAATTCCAGACCAAAGAGGAAGATTAAGAGAAGAATAAATTTAAACAAAACAAAATAAATGATAAGAAATAAAAGAAGAACGAATAATTTTATTACACAAATGAAAACATTACAAAATGAAGAAGAGAAGGAGGCTTCGATGAAGGGATCCTTGCTTCAAGAGCTACCCCTCTTACAATGGTTGGAGAATTTGGGTGAAACAAATTCTCCTCTGCCTCCAATCTCCCAATTCACGTCCCAACCCCTCCAAATGAGAAAAACTTCTTATTTATAGAGGGGAGGGGAGGAGAGGTTACAAGTGGTTTCATGTGTGAATGTGGAAATTCGGCCAAATATTTTATGCCAACTTCACTGCCCATTTAACCACACAAACGCATGACTTGTCTGGCCTTCCAGAAGGATCAAATGTGCGGATATGGGTTTTCTATCTCCTCTACAAATTTGGGCTCAATACAGGCCCATGTGAAGGAGTTATGGCCGAAATACAGAAGCTTCTCCATTCTGGCGAGGCCATCCCAACTTTGCATTCATGGCCCAATTTCAACAATCAAATGAACTCTTTAGCTCTAGTTTCCTGAATGAAAGTTGTAGATACTTATGTTAGAAACACGGTTACAAAATTTCAAATTCCAATAATAAATACAAAAATATTTATCTTTGAAATACTACAGTGAACTATAAACGGTAAAACTGGAATTTTAATCAAATATTCAAATGAATGATCTAATCCCAAATACTTTCTAATTAAACATATTTAACACAATGTGAGGAAATTATATCATTTATAATCAATAAAATATTCAATAAAATAGTGTTTTATCAACTCCCCCACACTTACCCTTTTTCACACCTGGGCAAAACCTCATGTCAAGTAAACATCAATATCAAATAAAAACCAATTTTAAAACACATATCATTGAGATCAATCAATTTCCCACCAAGAATCAAAAGATATCATGCCTCATTAAAAACATTATTTCAAGTTCTCCATTTATATCATTCAATATATTTCCACTTCATTTATCTTCCCATGCACAAAACACTTACCTCGCTTGAATTTTCTCTCATCACTCAAATATCAATTTTTTTTGTAATGTCTTTCTCATCTAAACTCATACAAGGGTCACCATAGGCTTGATAGATTCCTACATCGCTACCCGATGTGAGTCAAGGACATATGTTTATTATGAGGACTTTTCAGGGTTGTTCTGTGGCTTTCGGTTGGTAGGATTAAGATGTGAAAAACTCTGAGGCTGAATGAGGAGGGCTTGACTCTTTTGAAGAAAAATTGCATTAATCTAATTTTCACTTAAATATGATCTTCTCTTCAATCCCCATAGTATCAATTCAGCTCCATCATCATGAAAAGTCATGAAAGGTTTACACCATTCATCATTTCAGCATAAAAAATGTCAATATTCTCAAACATGATTTTCTTGAAAGCTTCAGATGGGCACAGCTTTCCACCTCAATTAGAAGTTCCAGAAAAGGCACATCTTCACTTGTCATGAAAGCTACAGAAAAGGGACAACTTTCAATATAATGACTTTCTTTAGCAGAAAATACATCTCTTCAGAATTTAATTTTCCACCCAAAGTATCACATAATGTGGTGGCACAACACAAGACAGCTTCCCCCACACTTAAGCTCAACTAGATTATGCAATTTCACTTCAAGAGTTGGTTGGATAGGGAAAATTGGCTTGTAATGTGGCTTAACCTAATAGGATGTGCATGGATTCTAAGGGATACAAGGATTAAATATTCAAGGTAGGCCATTATAAAAAAGGATTATTTGAAATAGGGGCTTTAATACCAAACAAATGCCTCAATCATTTAAACATATGTACCTCAAACCCTCATGTTTTGACAGGAATAGATCAAATTCTGGTTAAATCAAGTATGGTTTGGTTCTCTCAATAAGTGAGGTGAATGTAAATAATATGAAAATAAAGGTTTAGAAGCCTCACAGGAAAGTGATTTCAATTATAAAGACAGTGAGATTGGCATGGGATTCAAAATTCAGCGTACTTTTCACGAAATTACGAAATATTTGAACTTGAAACAAAGTCATTTAAGAATTCATTTAATCTTAGTTTCACGGGGTAAATTGTTTCAGTTATTGATATGGATTTAAAAATGGTGATGAGAATCATTTTAGCTCAAAAAGTTTAAAAAAACACGGAAAATTGTAAAATAAACACACAAAATTTGAAAAACACACAATTTTTTTTAAACACGCAAGTTTTTTTTTGGTTTTTTTTAAACAGGAAAACAATTGAAATTACTAAACTAAAAGGTTCCCTCCCCCACACTTAAAATATTGCATTGTCCTCAATGTGAACCCGTGAGATGATATATGCGCATGAAATGTAGAATTTTTAAATAGGACAAATAATATAAAAGTGAAATGGTTAGGAACAGCCTGATGTGATCAAGTGATGATGGGGTCATGCAGTGTGATAAAATCCACTGAATCAGTAGGAAGTCCCTCAATGTATCTCTTAAAACGTTTCCCATTGACTGTAAAGCTCTTTCAAGTGTCATCTTGTGTGATATCCACTGCACCATAAGGAAAACAATTAGTCACAACATAAGGACCTAACCATCTGGAACGCAACTTACCAGGCATCAGCTTCAGTCGTGAACTATAGATAAGGACTTTCTCTCCAACATGAAACTCCCTTTGTTGGATAATTTTGTCATGAGATGTTTTTGATCTTTCCTTGTAGAGACTTGAGTTCTCTTATGATGACAGTCGAATCTCCTCAAGCTCTTGAATTTTCAACTTCCTTTGAATTCCAGCTTGGGCCAAATCCATGTTGCATTTATTTATAGCCCAATATGCCCGATGCTCGACTTCCAAGGGGAGATGACACGCTTTCCCAAAAACAATCCTAAATGGGGATATAAAATGGGGGACTTGTATGTTGTCCTATAAGCCCACAATGCATCATCCAAGCGCTTGCTCCAATCCTTCTTATTTGGCTGCACGGTTTTCTCCAAGATTTGTTTCAACTCACGATTTGAAACCTCAGCCTGGCCATTTGTTTGGGGGTGGTATGGTGTTGATGTTTTGTGAGTCACCCCATACTTCCGAAGGAGGGAAGCAAAATTCCTATTGCAAAAGTGTGTCCCATGGTCACTGATCATGGCCTTTGGTACTCCAAACCTGCAAAAAATATGTTCTTTGACAAAGTCCACAACAACATAAGAATCGTCAGTCCTGGTGGCCTTGGCCTCCACCCATTTACTCACATAATCAACATCAACCAAAATATTCAAAAATCCAATTGAACTAGGAAAAGGACCCATAAAATCAATGCCCCATACATCAAAAATCTCACAGAATAGTATGGGTTGTTGGGGCATCTCATGTCTCTTAGAAATGTTCCCAGTGTGTTGGCAACGAGAGCATGACCTACAAAACACATGGGCATCATGGAATAATGTAGGCCAATATAATCCAGAGTCCAAAACCTTCCTAGATGTCCGTTGGGGTCCAAAGTGTCCACCATAAGCAAGTGTATGACAGAAATTCAAAACAGACTCAAACTCATGATCAGGAACACACCTCCTAATGACTTGGTCACTACACATGCACCATAAGTATGGATCATCCCAAACATAAAATCTTGACTCACTCTTTAATTTTTTGGACTTGATGTTTCTTTAAATAAGCTGGGATTTCAGAAGCAACAAGGTAGTTAACTAAATCAGCATACCAAGGATGCGTACCTGAGATGGTATAGAGATGTTCATCGGGGAAAGTGTCCCGAAGTGGTACCTGGTCCAAGGTGTCGTCCTCTAGTGTGTGAGTAAGCCTACTCATGTGGTCCACCATCAAATTCTCTGATCCCTTCTTTTCCTTTATCTCAATATCGAATTCCTGAAGAAAGAGCATCCAACAGATAAGTCGTGGATTTGCATCTGGCTTCTTTAGGAGGTACCTCAAAGCTGCATGGTCAGAAGAAACAACTACTTTAGAGCCCAATAAATATGAACAGAATTTATCTAAAGCAAATATGACAGCAAGAAACTCCTTTTCTGTGGTTGTTTAATTTGATTGGGCTGAATCCAGTGTGCTTGATGCATAGGCGATCACATGTGAACGCCCCTCCACCCTCTGAGATAAGACAGCTCCAACCGCGAAGTTGGAGGCATCACACATAAGCTTAAAAGGAATATCCCACCTTGGAGGCTGTATGATAGGTGGAATGGTTAGACGTTGTTTTAGCTCATCAAATGAATTCCTGCAAGAAACATCAAACACAAAATCATAATCCTTTTGAAGTAATCTTGACATCGGAAGAGAAATCTTACTAAAATCATTGATGAAGTGCCGATAAAATCCTGCATGACCTAGGAAAGATCTAACATCACACACACATGAAGGATATGGTAAGGATGAAATAATATCTACCTTTGATCTATCAACCTCTATCCCATGTTTTGACACTACATACCCTAAGACAATGCCATGCTCTACCATGAAATGACACTTTTCAAAGTTCCGGACCAGATTCTTCTCAATACAACAATTCAATACCTTTCCCAAACTAATTAAACATTCATCAAATGAAGACCCATACACTATAAAATCATCCATAAATACCTCCATGTAGGTCTCAATAAAATCAGAAAAAAATACTCACCATACATCTCTAGAAGGTACCTGGGGCATTGCAAAGTCCAAATGGCATCCTCCGGTAGGCAAATGTGCCAAAGGGATAGGTGAATGTAGTCTTCTCCTGATCCTCTAGAGCTATAGGAACCTGAAAATATCCAGAAAATCCATCCAAGAAACAATAGTGTGTCTTCCCAGCTAGTCTCTCAAGCATCTGATCAATAAATGGGAGGGGGAAATGGTCCTTGTGAGTGGACTGATTTAGTTTCCTATAATCAATACACACACGCCAACTATTTTTCACCCTCATTGGAACTAACTCATCTTTCTCATTTTTAACAACAGTAACACCACTTTTCTTAGGAACGACCTGAATAGGACTTACCCACTGAGAATCTGAAATGGGAAAGATTATAACTGCCTTGAGAAATTTCTCAACTTCTTTTTTAACAACTTCCAGGAGGGTGGGATTGAGTCTCCTTTGTGGCTATCTCACCGGTTTAGCCCCATCCTTTAACAGAATCCTATGCATGCAAATGGAGGGGATAATACCTGATATGTCAGCCAAGGTCCACCCAATCACCCTGATGTTCTCCCTTAAAATATTCAATATCTTTTCTTCATGTTCAAAAGGGAGATTGCTAGCAATGATAACAGGTAATCTCTCACCACTCAACAAGTATGAGTATTTTGGATTTGGTGGCAATGGCTTGAGTTCTAATGAAGGAGGGTGTAGTATGGATGGAGACATTGAAGAACCGAAATATGTGCACAAAGAGCATCGGTATCAGAATATACATCATCAAAATCAGAGAATAAAGCATCAAATCCATCAGCATACTATATAGCTATGTCATAATCAGAGTTCACATGAACAAGATCAGAATATGAATCAATTTCAAAATCAAATCTTAGAGAGTCTTGTTCATTGGAAATAGGTGTGGAAGTTCTCTTAGACATTAAACCAGAACCAATACTCATAATCTCCCTAGGCATAGTACAATCAAAATCCATGGAGTTTTTACATGGTGGTTCAAAATGGGAGATAACAAAAGCAGAATGGTCCTCAGAGGGGTACTTCATGGAATCCATAACATTAAATATCACAACTTCATCCCCAAATTCCATGGAAAGTGTACCCTCATTGACATTTATGATAGTTTTTTCATTTTTGAGGAAGGGCCTACCTAAGATAATGGGGGCATGAGAACTTACCTGATCATCCTCCATGTTAAGAACATAGAAATCCGCTGGAAAGATCATGTCTCTTACCCGGACAAGTACATCCTCAAGGACTCCTGCTAGATATGCCGTAGCTCCATTCTCTAATTGTACCACTATTCTTGTTGGCTTCAACTCACCAACCTGTAAGGAAGAGAATACAGAGTGAGGCATCACATTTATTGAAGCTCCTAAATCACAAAGAGCATCAGGGAAGTGCAACTCCCCTATGGTACATTGGATGGTGAATGTCCTGGGATCCTTGCACTTTGTTGGCATTGCTAGAGTTGGTGTAATGAGTACCGATACATTCCTTCCAAGGTTGATCCTCTCATTCCCCTTGAGACCTCTTTGATTGGTGCAGAGTTCTTTTAATAATTTGGCATACCTTAGGATTTTCTTAATGGCTTCAAGTAGAGGAATGTTGATCTCCACATGCTTGAATGTGTCCAAAACCTCCTTTTGCATTGCTTATTCAGCCATCTTCTTGGTTTAAACAACCTTGTTTGGAAAAGGAAGGGGTTTAGGAGGAATATCATCAATATTTTTCTTACCTTTATCTTTCTCCTTGGATTTCTCATCAGTTGGTTTGGAATGCGGCTTCTCTAGAGTAGAGGTGAATCCCGGTGGAATGGTAGGTCCAGATGTATCATTCATTTGCTTCCCACTTCTAAATGTGATGGCACTAACATTTACCTTTGGATTTTGAGTGGGTTGGGAAGGTAGATTTCCAGAATTCTTACTCACAAGTTCATGGAGGGCGGTGGCAATCCGACTCATTTGAGTCTTCAACTCTCTCATCTCCGAACCTTGACTTTTCCGCTCATTCTGTTGATTAAGAACAGTTTGTTTCAAAAGATCATTAGTGTTAGAGTCTACCTTGTATTGGATATTCCCTTGTTGCTGACTCGTTGATGTTTGAGCTTTGAATCCCCTTTGGGGTTGTTGGAAACCCTGTTGGTAAGGTGGAGGCTGCTGGAAGTTTGGTTGAAAAGGGGGCCTTTGTTGTTGTCCAGAGCTGTACCTCATGTCTGACAGATCTTTCCACCCTTGGTTGTATACTGTATCAAACTTCTTTTGAGGATATGGTTGTTGTTATTGCTGCTGAAATGGTCTCCCAGGGAACACTGCTGCACAATCTTCTGTCTCTTGTAGTTGTGGGCAACAGTCAGTCGGGTGGCTTGTCTCAGTGCAAATGCCACATGACCTTGAAGGAGGGGGTTGGGATGTCTTTTGAGCCAATGCAATCTGCCACACCATAGTTTTCAATTCTTCTAACTTAGTATCAATCAAATGACTTTCAAGAGAAGAAGGACTTACTTGATGTACTCCTCAAACATGTGGTGTACCTCTATCACCGAATTGTTGAGAGTTTTGGGCCATTTTTTCGATCAATGCTCGTGCAGCTACTGGTGTCTTGTCCACCAATGCTCCTCCAGCTGCAGCATCCACCATACTCCTCTCCATGGGTGTGAGTCCTTCATAGAAGTATTGGATGAGTAGTTGCTCACTGATTTGGTGATGTGGGCATCTTGAACACAACTTCTTGAATCGCTCACAGTACTCATACATTGACTCCCCTTGTGCTTGCTTGATCCCCGATATCTCCTTTTGAATGGATGTGGTCCTTGATGCTGGAAAAAATCTTTGCAAGAAATGACGTTTCAAATCATTCCAACATGTTACATCTTCAGGTTTCAAATAATACATCCAATAATTTGCAGCTCCATCAAGTGAGAATGGGAATGCTCTTAATTTGATTTGATCTTCAGAAACATTTCTTGGTTTAAGGGTTGATAAAACCACATTAAATTATTTCAAATATTTATTGGGATCCTCACCAGAGAGGCCCTGAAACTTTGGAAGTAAGTGAATTAACCCAGATTTTAGTTCAAAGTCCGATTCTAGATTTGGGTATGCAATACAATTTGGTTGATAGTTAACACCAGGTGCAACCAATTCTCGAATGGTTCTATTAAGTTCATTTCCATTGTTTCCAGCCATTGGTTCCTATTTTATGTTTGAATTTGAATTTCTTCCAATTTCAATGTTTCCAGAAGAGAGGAATTCACCAACTGGTTGAATATTGAAACTTCCCGTAGACTGAGAATTTCTGATTCGAGCCCTAAGGCTACGTTCAATCTCAGGGTCAAGATCTAAGAGATCTTTGGGATTAGTTCATTTCATAGATCAAATAAAAATGAAAAGAAAGAAAGTGGACCATAGTAAAATAAAAATGAGAAGTTTGAGTTGATGGTCCAAAAAGAAGGTGAAGAAAATAAAAGAAGAGGAAGAAAAATCAGATTGGGTACATAAGGAAGAAAGAAGAGAGGAAGAGAATAAAATGTAAAATTAAATAAATACCACTAATTGGTTGAAATAATTAATTGTCTCCCCAGTAACGGCGCCAATTTGAAAGAGCATTGTCGTGGGCACCCTCAAATGATTAGTGTAATTTGGGGTACTTAGGTGCAGCAGAGTGGCTGACCAAGGTCGTCTCTCAAAGGAGGAAGTGAATTTAACAACTTATTAGAGGCATTCTAAAAAATGAAATAAAATTGAATAGAATAAAAACACTACTTTAAAGGATTGGGGTTTTTTTGTAGATTATGAATCTAGTAGAAGATTGCTGGAAAAATATTGTATAATTATATTTTTGTTTTTAGTTTTGAAATGAATTTCGATTAAAATGACGCAATAAGAAGATGTTTTTTTAGAAATCTATTTAAAAGGAGTAATCAATCTAACTCTAACTATTCACATTATTATTAATAATTATCATTTAAATTAAAATTCACTTAATTATGATCCCTTAATTTGTTAAATCATGAACCCTACGAAAATTAACTTTACCATGAAGATGATGTGAATTTAACCCTAGGCTAACTTCAGAACATGCAATCGCAACACCCTGCTTTGATTGATTTCTTAAGATTAGCTTATGGTCAGTGGTAAATTAAGGCTCACATACATTCTATAAATAAGAATGAATTGTGTTTAGGGAATGTATTTGAACTCTACAAATTTACCCCGTGTGGTCTTGTATTACCGATTAAGATCGCGCTCTCACAGTTTACACAAAATACCGACTTCGCGTGTTTTTGTGTTAATTGTTCAATTGCTTACTTAGTTTCTTAAAATTTAAAAACAAAATTCATGGATCATATTAAGTGAATTAAAGTAGCTCAATGATTCAAAATAATTAAATGAAGAGGGTAGAAGATAGATCGATTACTAAAAGACTACTCTTCCATGGGTGGTGTAATCATCGTAGAAGCGTTTTTCATGTCCAAAGGTTTATAATGGGTATAACCCAATAACTCTTCTACTAAAGAATTCCAGACCAAAGAGGAAGATTAAGAGAAGAATAAATTTAAACAAAACAGAAGAAAAGAGAATAAATAAAAGAAGAACAAATAAGTTTATTAGACAAATGAAAACATTACAAAATGAAGAAGAGAAGGAGGCTTCGATGAGGGGATCCTTACTTCAAGAGCTACCCCTCTTACAATGGTTGGAGAAATTGGGTGAAACAAATTCTCATATTCCTCCAATCTACCAATGCACATCCCAACCCCTCCAAATGAGACAAACTTCTTATTTATATAGGGGAGGGGAGGAGAGGTTACAAGTGGTTTCAAGTGTGAATGTGGAAATTCGGCCAAATATTTTATGCCAACTTGCACTGCCCATTTAACCACAAAACGTGTGAATAGGCCGGCCTTCCAGAAGGAAAAAATGTGAGGATATGGGTTTTCTATCTCCTCTCCATATTTGGGCTCAATACAAGCCCATGTGAAGGAGGTATGGCTTAAATACAGAAGCTTCTCCATTCTGGCGAGCCCATCCCAACTTTGACTTCATGGCCCAGTTTCAACAACCGAATGAACTCTTTAGCTCTAGTGTCCTGAATAAAAGTTGTAGATAATTACTCTAGGAACACTTTTACAAAATTTAAAATTCCAATAATAAATATTAAAATATTTATCTTTGAAATACTACAGTGAACTATAAACGGTAAAACTGGAATTTTCATCAAATATTCAAATGAATGATCTAATCCCAAATAATTTCTAATTAAACATATTTAACAAAATGTGAAGAAATTATATCATTTATTATCAATAAAATATTTAATAAAATAGTGTTTTATCAAATCCCCCACAATTACCCTTTTGCACTCCTGGGAAAAACCTCATGTCAAGTAAACATCAATATCAAATCAAAACCAATTTTAAAACACATATCCTTGAGATCAATCAATTTCCCACCAAGAAAAAGAAGATATCATGCCTCATTAAAAAAACTATTTCAAGTTCTCCATTTATATCATTCAATATATTTCCACTTCATTTATCGTCCCATGCACAACACACTTACCTCGCTTGAATTTTCTCTCATCACTCAAATATCAATTTTTTTGAAATGTCTCTCTCATCCAAACTCATACAAGGGTCACCATAGCCTTGATAGATTCCTACATCGCAACACGATGTGAGTCAAGGACATATGATTATCATGAGGACTTTTCAGGGTTGTTCTGTGGCTTTCGGTTGGTAGGATTATGATGTGAAAAACTCTGAGGCTGAATGAGGAGGGCTTGACTCTTTTGAAGCAAAATTGCATTAATCTAATTTTCACTTAAATATGGTCTTCTCTTCAATCCCCATAGTATCAATTCAGCTCCATCATCATTAAAAGTCATGAAAGGCTTACACCATTCATCATTTCAGCATAAAAAATGTCAATCTTCTCAAACATGATTTTCTTGAAAGCTCCAGATTGGCACAACTTTCCACCTTAATTAGAAGCTCCAGAAAAGGCACATCTTCACTTGTCATGAAAGCTCCAGAAAAGGAACATCTTTCAATATAATGACTTTATTTAGCAGAAAAGACATCTCTTCAGAATTTAATTTTCCAACCAAAGTATCAAATAATGTGGTGGCACAACACAAGACATCTTCCCCCACACTAAAGCTCAACTAGATTATGCAATTTCACTTCAAGAGTTTGTTGGATAGGGAAAATTGGCTTGTAATGTGGCTAAACCTAACAGGATGGGCATGGATTCTAAGGGCTAAAAGGATTAAATATTCAAGTTAGGCCATTATAAAAAATGATTCTTTGAAATAGGGGCTTTAATACCAAACAAATGCCTCAATCATTTAAACATATGTACCTCAAACCCTCAAGTTTTGACAGGAATAGATCAAATTCTGGTTAAATCAAGTATGGATTGGTTCTCTCAATAAGTTAGGTGAATGTAAAGAATATGAAAATAATGGTTTAGAATCCTCACAGGAAAGTGATTTCAAATATAAAGACAGTGAGATTGGCATGGGATTCAAAATTCAGCGTACTTTTCATGAAATTACTAAATATTTGAACTTGAAACAAAGTCATTTCAGCATTCATTTAAGCTTCGTTTCAAGGGGTAAATTGTTTCATTTATTGATATGGATTTAAAAATGGTGATGAGAATCATTTTAGATCAAAAAAAATAAAAAAAACACAGAAAATTGTAAAATAAACACACAAAATTTGAAAAACTCACAATTGTTTTTTTGAAAAACGCGCATGTTTTTTTTTGGTTTTTTTTAATAGGAAAACAATTGAAATTACTAAACTAAAAGGTTCCCTCCCCCACATATAAAATATTTCATTGTCCTCAATTTGAACCCATGAGATGATATATGCACATGAAATGCATAATTTTTAAATATGACAAATAATATAAAAGTGAAAGGGTTAGGAACAGCCTGATGTGATCAAGTGATGATGGGGTCATGCGGTGTGATAAAATCCACTGCATCAGTAGGAAGTCCCTCAATGTATCTCTTCAAACATTGCCCATTGACTATAAAGCTCCTTCCAATGTCATCTTGTGTGATCTCCACTGCACCGTAAGGAAAAACATTAGTCACAACATAAGGACCTAACCATCTGGAACACAGCTTACCAGGCATCAGCTTCAGTCGTGAACTGTAGAGAAGGACTTTCTCTCCAACATGAAACTCCCTTTGTTGGATCATTTTGTCATGAGCAGCTTTTGATCTTTCCTTGTAGAGACTTGAGTTCTCATATGATGACAGTCGAATCTCCTCAACCTCTTAAATTTGCAACTTCCTTTGAATTCCAGCTTGGGCCAAATCCATGTTGCATTTCTTTATAGCCCAATATGCCCGATGCTCGACTTCCATGGGGAGATGACACGCTTTCCCAAAAACAATCTGAAATGGGGACATACCAAGGGGGGTCTTTTATGCTGTCCTATAAGCCCACAATGCATCATCCAAGCGCTTGCTCCAATCCTTCCTATTTGGCTGCACGGTTTTTCTCCAAGATTTGTTTCAACTCACGATTTGAAACCTCATCCTGGCCATTTGTTTAGGGTAGTATGGTGTTGATGTTTTTTGTGTCACCCCATACATCCGAAGGAGGGAAGCAAAATTCCTACTACAAAAGTGTGTCCCTTGGTCACTGATGATGGCCTTTGGTACTCCAAACCTGCAAAAAATCTGTGCTTTGACAAAGTCCACAACAACATGAGAATCCTCAGTCCTGGTGGCCTTGGCCTCCACCCATTTACTCACATAATCAACAGCAACCAAAATATACAAATATCCAAATGAACTAGGAAAAGGACCCATAAAATCAATGCCCCATACATCACAAATCGCATAGAATAGTATGGGTTGTTGGGGAATCTCATGTCTCTTAGAAATGTTCCCAGTGTGTTGGCAACGAGAGCATGACATACAAAACACATGGGCATCATAGAATAATCTAGGCCAATATAATCCAGAGTCCAAAACCATCCTATATGCCTGTTGGGGTCCAATGTGTCCACCACAAGTAAGTGTATGACAGAAATGAAAAACAGAATCAAACTCATGATCGGGAACACACCTCCTAATGACATGGTCACTACACATGCGCCATAAGTATGGATCATCCCAAACATAAAATCTTGACTCACTCTTTAATTTTTGGACTTGATGTTTCTTTAAATTTGCTGGGATTTCAGAAGCAACAAGGTAGTTAACTAAATAAGCATACCAAGGATGCGTACCTGAGATGGTATAGAGATGTTCATCGCGGAATGTGTCCCGAAGTGGTACCTGGTCCAAGGTGTCATCCTCTAGTGTGTGAGTAAGCCTACTCATGTGGTCTACCACCAAATTCTCTGATCCCTTCTTGTCCTTTATCTCAATATCAAATTCCTGAAGAAGGAGAATCCAACGGATAAGTCGTGGCTTTGCATCTGGCTTCTTTAGGAGGTACCTCAAAGCTGCATGGTCAGAAAAAACAACTACTTTAGAGCCCAATAAATATGAACGAAATTTATCTAAAGAAAAAATGACAGCAAGAAACTCCTTTTTTGTGGTTGTGTAATTTGATTGGGCTGAATCCAGTGTCCTTGAGGCATAGGCGATCACATGTGAACGCCCCTCCACCCTCTGAGATAAGACATCTCCAACCGCAAAGTTGGAGGCGTCACACATAAGCTCAAAAGGAATCTCCCACCTTGGGGGCTGTATGATAGGTGGAGTGGTCAGATGTTGTTTTAGATCATCAAATGAATTCCTGCAAGAAACATCAAACACAAAATCACAATCCCTTTGAAGTAATTTTGACATAGGAAGAGAAATCTTACTAAAATCTTTGATGAAGCGCAGATAAAATCCTGCATGACCTAGGAAAGATCTAACATCACACTCACATGAAGGATATGGTAAGGATGAAATAATATCTACCTTTTATCTATCAACCTCTATCCCATGTTTTGACACTACATGCCCTAAGACAATGCCATGCTCTACCATGAAATGACACTTTTCAAAGTTCAGGACCAGATTCTTCTCAATACAACAATTCAACACCTTTCCCAAACTAATTAGACATTCATCAAATGAAGACCCATACACTTTAAAATCATCCATAAATACCTCCATGCAGGTCTCAATAAAATCATAAAAAATACTCACCATACATCTCTGGAAGGTACCTGGGGCATTGCAAAGTCCAAATGGCATCCTTCGGTAGGCAAATGTGCGAAAGGGACCGGTGAATGTAGTCTTCTCCTGATCCTATGGATCTATAAGAAACTGAAAATATCCAAAAAATCCATCCAAGAAACAATAGTGTTTCTTCCCAGCTAGTCTCTCAAGCATCTGATTAATAAATGGGAGGGGGAAATGGTCCTTGCGAGTGGACTGATTTAGTTTCCTATAATCAATACACACACGCCAACTATTTTTCACCCTCATTGGAACTAACTCATCTTTCTCATTTTTAACAACAATAACACCACTCTTCTTAGGAACAACCTGAATAGGACTTACCCACTGCGAATCAGAAATGGGAAAGATTATACCTGCCTCGAGAAATTTCTCAACTTATTTTTTAACAACTTCCAGGAGGGTGGGATTGAGTCTCCTTTGTGGCTGTCTCACCGGTTTAGCCCCATACTCCAAGAGAATCCTATGCATGAAAATGGAGGGGCTAATACCTGATATGTCAGCCAAGGTCCACCCAATCACCCTAATGTTCTCCCTTAAAATATTCAAAATCTTTTCTTCATGTTCAAAAGGGAGATTGTTAGCAATGATAACAGGTAATCTCTCACCACTCAACAAGTATGAGTATTTCAGATTTGGTGGCAATGGGTTGAGTTCTAATGAAGGAGGGTGTAGTATGGATGGAGACATTGAAGGAACCGAAATATGTGCACAAAGAGCATCAGTATCAGAATATACATCATCAAAATCAGAGAATAAAGCCTCAAATCCATCAGCATACTCTATAGCCATGTCATAATCAGAGTTCACATGAACAAGATCAGAATATGAATCCATTTCAAAATCAAATCTTAGAGAGTATTGTTCATTAGAAACATGTGTGGAAGTTCTCTTAGACATTAAACCATAACCAATACTCATAATCTTCCTAGGCATAGGACAATCAAAATCCATGGAGTTTTTACTTGGTGGTTCAAAATGGGAGATAACAAAAGCAGAATGGTCCTCAGAGGGGTACTTCATGGAATCCATAACATTAAATATCACAACTTCATCCCCAAATTCTATTGAAAGTGTACCCTCATTGACATTTATGATAGTTTTTGCAGTTTTGAGGAAGGGCCTACCTAAGATAATGGGGGCATGAGAACTTACATGATCATCCTCCATGTTAAGAACATAGAAATCCGCTGGAAAGATCATGCCTCTTACCCGAACATGTACATCTTCAAGGACTCCCGCTAGATATTCCGTAGCTCTATTTGCCAATTGTACCACTACTCTTGTTGGCTTCAACTCACCGACCTGCAATGAAGAGAATACAGAGTGAGGCATCACATTTATTGAAGCTCCTAAATCACAAAGAGCATCAGGGAAGTGCAACTCCCCTATGGTACATTGGATGGTGAATGTCCCGGGATCCTTGCACTTTGTTGGCATTGCTAGAGTTGGTGTAATGAGTGCCGATACATTCCTTCCAAGGTTGATCCTCTCATTCCCCTTGAGCCCTCTTCGATTGGTGCAGAGTTCTTTTAAGAATTTGGCATACCTTGGGATTTTCTTAATGGCTTCAAGTAGAGGAATGTTGATCTCCACACGCTTGAATGTGTCCAAAACCCCCTTTTCCATTTCTTATTCAGCCATCTTCTTGGTTTGAACAACCCTGTTTGGAAAAGGAAGGGGTTTAAGAGGAACATCATCAATATTTTTCTTACCTTTATCTTTCTCCTTGGATTTCTCATCAGTTGGTTTGGAATGCGGCTTCTCTAGAGTAGAGGTGAATCCCGGTGGAATGGTAGGTCTAGATGTATCATTCATTTGCTTCCCACTTCTCAATGTGATGGCACTAACATTTCCCTTTGGATTTGGAGTGGGTTGAGAAGGTAGATTTCCAGAATTCTTACTCACAAGTTCATGGAGGGCGGTGGCAATCTGACTCATTTGATTCTTCAACTCTCTCAGCTCCGAACCTTGACTTTTCAGCTCATTATGTTGATTAAGAACAATTTGTTTCAAAAGATCATCAGTGTTAGAGTCTACCTTGTGTTGGATATTCCCTTGTTGCTGACTCGTTGATGTTTGAGCTTAGAATCTCCTTTGGGGTTGTTGGAAACCCTGTTGGTAAGGTGGAGGCTGCTGGAAGTTTGGTTGAAAAGGGGTCCTTTGTTTTTGTCCAGAGCCATACCTCATGTCTGACTGATCTTTCCACCCTTGGTTGTATACTGTATCAAACTTCTTTTGGGGATATGGTTATTTTTATTGCTGCTGAAATGGTCTCCCAGGGAACACTACTGCACAATCTTCTGTCTCTCGTAGTTGTGGGAAACAGTCAGTTGGGTGGCTTGTCTCAGTGCAAATGCCACATGGCCTTGAAGGAGGGGGTTGGGATGTCTTTTGAGCCAATGCAATCTTCCTCACCATAGTTGTCAATTCTTCTAACTTAGTATCAATCAAATGACTTTCAAGAGAAGAAGGACTTACTTGATGTACTCCTCGAACATGTGGTGTACCTCTATCACCGAATTGTTGAGAGTTTTGGGCCATTTTGTCGATCAATGCTCGTGCGGCTACTGGTGTCTTGTCCACCAATGCTCCTCCAGCTGCACCATCCACCATGCTCCTCTCCATGGGTGTGAGTCCTTCATAGAAGTACTGGATGAGTAGTTTCTCACTGATTTGGTGTTGTGGGAAGCTTTCACAAAACTTCTTGAATTGCTCACAGTACTCATACATTGACTCCCCTTGTGCTATCTTGATTGCTGATATCTCCTTTCGAATGGATGTGGTCTTTGATGCTGGAAAAAATCTTTGCAAGAAAAGACGTTTCAAATCATTCCAACACGTTACATCTTCAGGTTGAAAATAATACATCCAATCTTTTGCAGCTCCATCAAGTGAGAATGGGAGTGCTCTTAATTTGATTTGATCTTCAGAAACATTTCTTGGTTTAAGGGTTGAGCAAACCACATTAAATTATTTCAAATGTTTATCTGGATCCTCACCAGAGAGGCCATGAAACTTTGGAAGTAAGTGAATTAACCCAGATTTTAGTTCAAAGTCCGATTCGAGATTTCGGTATGCAATACAATTTGGTTGATAGTTAACATCAGGTGCAGCCAATTCTCAAATGGTTCTATTAAGATCATTTCCATTGTTTCCAGCCATTGGTTCCTCTTTTATGTTTGAATTTGAATTGCTTCCAATTTCAATGCTTCCAGAAGAGAGGAATTCACCAACTGGTTGAATATTGAAACTTCCCGTAGACTGAGAATTTCTGATTCGAGCCCTAAGGCTATGTTCAATCTCAGGGTAAAGATCTAAGATATCTTCGAGATTAGTTCATGTCATAGATCAAATAAAAACGAAAAGAATGAAAGTGGACCATAGTAAAAAAAATGAGAAGTTTGAGTTGATGGTCCAAAAAAATGTAGAAGAAAATAAAAGAAGAGGAAGAAAAATCAGATTGGGTACAGAAGGAAGAAAGAAGATAGGAATAGAATAAAATGTAAAATTAAATAAATACCTCTAATTGGTTGAAATAATTACTTGCCTCCCCAGAAACGGTGCCAATTTGAAAGAGCACTGTCGTGGGCGCCCTCAAATGATTAGTGTAATTTGGGGTACTTAGGTGCAGCAGAGTGGCTGACCAAGGTCGTCTCTCAAAGGAGAAAGTGAATTTAACAACTTATTAGAGGTATTCTAAAAAATAAAATAAAATAGAATAGAATAAAAACACTACTTCAAAGGATTGGGGTTTTTTGTATTTTATGAATCTAGAAGAAGTTTGCTGGAAGAAGATTGTATAATTTTTGTTTGTTTTTAGTTTTGAAATGAATTTCGATTAAAATAACGCAACAAGAAGATGTTTTTTAGAAAACTATTTAAAAGGAGTAATCGATATAACTCTACCTATTCAATTTATTATTAATCATTATCATTTAAATTAACATTCACTTAATTATTATCCCTTAATTTGTTAAATCCCGAACCCTACGAGAATTAACTTTACCACGAAGATGATGTGAATTTAACCCTAGGCTAACTTCGGAACATGCAATCGCAGCACCCTGCTTTGATTGATGTTCTAAGATTAGCTTATGGTCAGTGGTAAATTAAGGCTCATATCCATTCTGTAAATAAGGATGAATTGTGTTTAGGGATTATATTTTAACTCTACAAATTTATCCCGTGTGGTCTTGTATTACCGATTAAGATCGCGCTCTCACAATTTACACAAAATCCCGACCTCGCGTGTTCTTGTGTTAATTGTTCAATTGCTTGCTTAGTTTCTTACAATTTAAAAACACAATTCATGGATCATATTAAGTGAATTACAGTCGCTCAATTATTCAAAATAATTAAATGAAGAGGGTTTAAGATAGATCGATTACTAAAAGACTACTCTTCTATGGGTGGCGTAATCATCGTAGAAGCGTTTTTCATGTGCAAAGGTTTATAATGGGTATAACCCAATAATGATTCTACTCAAGAATTCCAGACCAAAGAGAAAGATTAAGAGAAGAAGAAATTTAAACAAAACATAAGAAAAGTGAAGAAATTAAATAAGAACAAAGAAGTTTATTACACAAATGAAAACATTACAAAATGAAGAAGAGACGAAGGCTTCGATGAGGGGATCCTTGCTTCAAGAGCTACCCCTCTTACAATGGTTGGAGAATTTGGGTGAAACAAATTCTCCTCTGCCTCCAATCTCCCAATGCACGTCCCAACCCCTCCAAATTTGAAAAACTCCAATTTATAGAGGGGAGGGGAGGAGAGGTTACAAGTGGTTTCAAGTGTGAATGTGGAAATTCAGCCAAATATTTTATGCCAACTTTCACCGCCCATTTTACCACCAAAACGCGTGAATTGTCCGGCCATCCAGAAGGATAAAATGTGCGGATATGGGTTTTCTATCTCCTCTCCAAATTTGGGCTCAATACAGGCCCATAGGAAAGAGTTATGGTCGAAATACTGAAGCTTTTCCATTCTGGGGAGCCCATCCCAACTTTGATTTCATGGCCTAATTTCAACAATCAAATGAACTCTTTAGCTCAAGTGTCCGGACTAAAAGTTGTATATAATTAAGTTAGAAACACTGTTACAAAAATTCAAATTTAAATAATAAATATTAAAATATTTATCTTCGAAATACTACAGTGAACTATAAAGCGTAAAACTGGAATTTTCATCAAATATTCAAATGAATGATCTAATCCCAAATACTTTCTAATTAAGCATATTTAACACAATGTGTGGAAATTATATCATTTTTTATCAATAAAATATTCAATAAAACAGTGTTTTATCACCCGCCTCCTTGCTCCGTGGTGAATTTTCAAATGTCAAACTGGTTTGTGGATCCTCCTTTATCATTGCACCGCAGTGGCTTTAAAAACATCAAACTGGATCGTGGGGACTCCAACCTCCTTGATTCGTGGTGGCTTCACAGAGGGGGGGAGCATCGCGCCATCCACGGTGCTGCGTGAATCCATGAACAAGCTTCATGAGCCCGCCCCAAAATATATTCTTTTGTTCTTCCTCTTCCCAAATTTTGGCACCATGAAATTCCCCCCCTCAGACTTAGAGCTAAGGAGAATGCAATGGTCAAAGTCTGAAGGTTAATCTCCAAAAATCATTTAAAAATTGGGAAGAGGGATTGTGAAGGAGTCTCGCGAGGTAGAGGGGTGGTTCATGGGATAAGAGCGCCACTATGCTCTCCATGTTCGGATAAGATACAAAGAAAAAGGGGTAATTTCCTATAAATAGGGGGAGAGCCTCTCTTTTTTCCTTTCTCACCTCCATATTTTGGAACTTTGTGCTCTCGATTAGAAAAGCTCTACATAATCTGTGATTTCTCTCTGCAAATTGGGTCTTCTAGTTCACGGTGCACATTGAGTGTTTGACTTCGCGATGGTGCGCTCTGCCGCTTGCATCTATAGTCTGGGGCAGGGCTCCATGATTTCTTTGTTGGGATCAAGCTCCAAAAATGTTCTTTGTAAACAATCTCCACAAATGAGCTTCGCAAAAGAGATTAGCAAACCAAAAAAAAACATCCAAACCTAAAAAACATAATATCTTACGAAGAGGACGGTAGGGATTCATTGTGGATGCTTCACATAGATAGGAGATGGTAGATTTCTTAGGTATAGGGAAGTTTATGCGAAGCCATTATGACCATAACTCACTGGTGGCATAGCTGTCAGAAATCCAGATGGACAATCCACTGTGTATGAGGCTACCTATGTATGGAATTGTCCTGAGGTTTCACATCTTCATCCCTAAAGTGAGAAGGGACGAACCAGCTTACTGGTTCAAGAGCACGCCGTGGCATCTCTAGTGGTTCAGGGTGGCTGACGGCCATGCCCGGGAGGACTTCACGCCTTTCAATACAGACTTTCTGAACGATCACTTTAACAAAATTGACGTGATAGAACTATATCCATAGAAGTCTCCCCCGTTTTACTATACTATCTTGAAGGCATCCATAAGGAACTCGGAAAATGGGTGGTCTGATGAGTGGGATCTACGCCTGGGAGGCATGTTCACAGATGGCTGAGCCTGGGCATACAGGGTAGGTGCCTCTTGAAAGGAATTTGGGGTAGAGATGAGAACAGTGGGCCTGTATAAGGTGGCTTGGGACCCCCAATTTCATATTTATCCACCGAAGCTGATAATTTTTGAGTTTTGGAGAAGATTTTCATCGAGAACCAATACCTCCCATTTGCACCATGGAGAGGTTGACCTCAGTATTGGGGACCCGCATTAGATCTCGGGGATCACAATACTGGGGGTGATGTATGATGAGTTCCTACCTGTTATGGGTGTATGGGAGGATATGGAGCAGATG
Source organism: Viscum album (assembly GCA_963277665.1). Classification (NCBI taxonomy): domain Eukaryota; kingdom Viridiplantae; phylum Streptophyta; class Magnoliopsida; order Santalales; family Viscaceae; genus Viscum; species Viscum album. The sequence continues at coordinate 454,850,535 of OY728142.1, forward strand.
CCACCACTAGTGAGGAGATTGATGAACATAATTCTAGGAGAGGACAAGAATTCGGTGAGATACGTCCACTTAAAAAGGTTGTTTATGCAGTTCTTGAACTTCCCTGAAATTAAGTAGTTCTATGTGAGGCCTTGGACTTTCCGGAAGGGGGATCAATGTGGCAAGGATCACTCATACTGGTTGATCTTGGAAGATATCTAGAGGAAGATACATGGATTCAGTGTCATTACCAAGCAGCAAACAGTAGTCAGGTTGGCTGTATTCATTGTGGTGCTCATTTGCGGTTGGATCCTGCCTATGAGAGACAGGAACATGGGCATGTGAACGAGCACATTTATCATGATGTCCATGTTGGAGATAGGAGCATAGGTCAACCATGGGATCCTGATGCTCGCCAAAATGTACAAGATGTTGTGACATATCAACCAGGGGAAGAAGCCATAGAGAAAATGTGGGTCATTCCACCTCTTGTATGAGTGGATAGTTGCACACATCAATGGATATATGGATATCTGAACCCTATCTCCACACCAGTATCGATCTTCCTCCCATCCATTCTGAATGTTCTGGGAGATTTCAAGCCAAGATGACCATCTCGGAGGTACTGAACCAGGTCTGGAAGGTAGATGAGTTCATTTTTGACCTGCTACCAGTGCCAATAGGCATGTTCACTCATGATAGTCTTGGAACAGAAGAAAATAGGTCCTATCTACTAGACTTTCAGGGTGGAGTCCTAGTATCATGGGTGGAATGTGAGTCTCTATGTGAGCTGTATACCATGTACCTATTTTCAAGGAAATTTCTATGCATGCATCGATTGATCCCACGGGTTTATTTGGGGGTGCACTACAAGGACCACTTGTGTGTGATGAGGCAGATGTGGCTCATGATCATAAGGGAAGTTGAGAAGATGCATAATGAGCTTCTTCCACCCATTGTTGTCTTCAGAATGGTGAAAGAGTATGCCAAATGTAGGGAGTAAGCTTACCTTGGGGAGATGCTGAAGCAGCAAACCATTTGAGATAGCGATGGGGTGCCACCCCAACCTCTTGGTCGGGGCTGATAGGCGGTGAGGAAATCTCATGGTCGTGGGGATAGAATAGCGGCGAGTCCTACACCGGTCGAAGGGGAGGTAGTAGCAGATCAACCAACGGTAGTAGACCTAGTGGTCCCAGAAGTGTAGAGTCATCCGGAGGGGAGTCCACAAAGGGTATTCCACAGGATTTCCACCTAGGATTTGTGGAAGCGTCTGCGCCATATACACATGCCAGAGAATTCCGTCTTCCTAGAATAATAGGACATATTGGATGTCAACCAGAAACTCCTCAACCTATATGATATGTGGCATCACCTGAACCATCTCAGGTTGGATTTTCTGAGAATCGACACTATCAGTGCCAGATTTTCTGTCTCCCAGGTGGAGGCAGAGAAATACCTGGCCGAGTTAAAGGACTTTCTGCACTCCCTGGGTTCCCCACGTCCAATGAAAGATCAGGTAAAGATTTTTCTAGATCGTTCAACCCCTTAGCAGTTTTCAGCTACTGAACTGATCAAGTGAATCCCTTTGCTAGAAAAATAGGACGAGTCCTCCTGGTGGGAGGAGGCCGGTAGTGGGAGTCCATTGGAGGAGGGTGAGGTTGGTGATTCAGACCCAGAACTTGAAGAGTTTTCAAAGGATCTTGAGGTAAAACCCTGAGTCCCTTCCCCAGGATCCGCTTCTGGGTTACATTGGTCCCTTAAATAATATTTAAACTATGCTGGAGGGCCTCATATGCAAAACCTGTTCCCGCCCCTTAGTACATGCATATGCGGGTCCTTCAAGATCTACGCCCGCTGCTTTGGAAATTACCGCATCCAGTGGGGCTAGGACACCAGAGGGGTTCCTCTATATTTTTTTAGACTTCCCAATAATATACAGAGGTCCATGCCTCGGGGTCCCGATGGAAACAAACCAGAAGATAGACCGAAAATAATATATCTGTAATTCCCCTTTACAAAATTCATGTCTTCCACCCCTTGATCATGTTAACTGACCTCTTGGAACTTCTTGTTATGAAATTTATTCAAATGGTGTGGGTTTCCCTGGCATGGTTGGTTAGTAATCCTGACAGTGCCTTTCCCAGGGGAATTCTAGTGATCGTGGAAGCAGACACCCAAACTGACCAAGCTACTACACTCCTGATCACTAGTGGAACTATTAATAAGACATAGCCTGAGATTATTAAGGTAGGATCTGACTATGACGATCGATCAGATAGCACATGTCATTCTATACCCGATTAGAATCCTGATGTAGACCCTGCTGATGAGTTCTCGGGGGCGTTCCCTACGTAGAAGCCTGCCAACCTCGTAGACTTGGGCGAGACATCCTTTGATGAAGAGGATAGAAAGATAGCCCATCACAGGTCATGGAAGCTGATCAAGATCTTTATCGATGCAACGCTCAATCATAGAGGAAATCCCCAATTGAGAGATATCATTCATGACTGTGTGAATTGTGCACTATGGGAGTGAATTCCTAGCATCCCCACATGATCATTCGAGATCTCATGGTAGAGAAGATCTGGGAATATGACTGCAGCCTTACTATGGCTTTGCAGTGCAGAAAATTGGTTAAAATAAGAGGTTCTAGGAGGCTGAAAATGAGATTATATGGCTATATGTCCGGGAAGAGGATCATTCTTCTTTCCTCAATGTGAAATCATAGATTATATCACGGCTGAAGGTCTAGATGGTGAAGGCTGAAGAGAAAAATAGGAAAGCCTCCAATGAGATGACAGTCATCCGAACCAATTAGAATAGATCCTAGATTGCGTATGAAGAACTGCGCCCCATTATTGCCGAGGAGGAGCGAGAACTGAACTGGTGACAATGAATCCTGGATGCCATAAGATAGAGGGTGGCAGAGTTGCAACACACAATTGATGGGGTCCTCCATTCCATGGGAGTGGTCGATCCTCGGGTAATGTGATGCATGAAATTTTGGAATACACTTTCATGTTTTGATGATTTATTCTAGATGAATGCATGAGTCTTGTTATTTGTTATTGATCTATTACATTTTTGTTACATTCATGGAGCATACAACGATCAGTCCCTAAACACATGTGGGTCGGACCCTATGCGAGAAACAGGGGATGACCACCTTGTCATTCCATCAAAATTTAAGAGTGAAAACCAAGATGTAGGCATCCAGGGTTTGAACAACCAATCTATATTTCTGAGAAGAAAGGAAAAGGCCCGACTAGAGAATGATGATCTTAGAACAATTGATGTGATGCCTTCCCATTGTGCTCTAGTGCACAAGTGGGGTAACGCCTAGAGTGAATAGAATTAATACAAACATAGGGGAGTGTAAAGTGTGAATCACGATACACAAGATTCAGAACACAATGGGGGTGGCGTGACAATAAAGGATAACCGTTGACCACATTTGAAACATAGTATGCTTACTTTGTTAGCCTAAAATGGACATAACAAATGAGGGTCGATGGTTGACCCTGTTCAAAACACGGGGCCTGACTCAAAATACTACCCATTAGTCTTACAGAATGCTGACCTAGGATATTAGGAGAGGCATAGGATGAGCATCCATACTTTTAGGGGGTTGTTTAGACGTGAAATAGGATGTGGGTATGAATAAAGGGCATGTAAAGCATGGAATGTAGAGTGATGAGGTTTTCAATGGGAGTCCAACACTCTTGAAATCATGCCTCAGTGGAGGAAACAAATTATGTGGGCATATCTGTTTGATCAAGGATCAAACAAAATTCTGAACAGGGCCTTTATAGAAAGGACCTAGAAAGCCTCTAATTTTTATGTCAAACAGATAAAGACAATAAACATGTACTCTAAACATCGCACGGTGAGGAAAGTGAACATAGTTTAAAGGTCATACTCCCTGGACCACGATTGTGGCCGAGAGGAAACAAGGGTTAATGACCCTGGTGGTGGGCTTGAGGTGAAATACCTAGGAATTGCTATGTATCCCATAAAAATGAGAATCAAGAAAAATGTAGTTATTAAGAATGGCATCGCTGAAGGACAACACTGGTAGGGGAAACCCTCTCTTGCAAGATTTCTGGTGCATCCCATGACTAACATGGGGCATCCTGAACTTATTCTGGGTAGAACCGCAGTATAGTGTCATGATTTGAGGAAATGTGGACACATACAGTTTAACGTCATGTGATAGGATGAGGAGTGAGATAGAGGATCCCAGGATGGGAGAACATGATGTGGTAGCCATAAAACCGATGTGAATGTGGACATAAGAAGTCCACAACACACCATGTATCCCAGGAAGATGTTTATTCAGGTCACGGGGCCTAAAGAAATAGTTAGGCTGGGCCTGAGGCATGGTTCTTGGATGTTCCTACATACCCAACAAAGATGGGAATCAATACACACATAGTTCTAAGAGCATAGCTTAATGTTAGGTGGGACAATTAAAATCATGGGCAGCAAGGCTGCGCAAGTACACGCCCTACCCAAAATAGTAATCCCACGTGAGTTGTGCTCACTGTGGGAAACAAAGAGTAGTGATGGGAATTTCCTAGCATAGGAAGGCACATGTTACGTGTGATGTGACTCAAGTTTAATGACGTCCCCATGATGCTGACCCACCTACCTAACGTACCTAGACGCACGAAGGAGTAAAGCTGAGTATGTTGGAATTCCACTTAAACCAAAGGATGTGAAAAAATGTGAATCATGATGCTTGAGATCTGTACCACAATGATGGTGGAGTGACGATAGAGGATGACTATTGACATTGTTTGAAAAAAAGTATCCATATCGTGTTATCCTAGAATGGGGACAGAAAAATCAGGGGCGATCGCTGACCATGTTTGAAACACAGGACTGGTCGCAAATGTTGCTTGAGGTCCTCAGGGACATTGGACCAAGACGGTTGGTAAAACAATGTGGCATTAGACCAGATTATAAAGGGATTTCCCTTAAGATGTGGAAGATGATGAGGAGCCAAATAATGGTCTCATGAAGCATGGACATGGAACAAGGGGAATGACCCCATAAAATTTCCACACTTCGGGCTCTTTATCACAATGCTTATAAGTATGACAATAAGACGTATCTTATAGAGGCAGTCAAGTCCCCCTCCAAGGAAAGGGTGCCTGAGGTTTCATGATTCAAACATAATTGTCATAGGATGAGACTTTAAGGCAGGGGGGTTGATTTAATGGACTGTGCACATGGCAGTGAAATAGCAAAACCCGACATGCAGTTCCCATAGGGAGATCTTATATTTGGGTCATAGAACTCGGACTAGGTTGGGAAATACATGGGAGACACATGGTGTGGATATTTCAAAACCCAACATGAATGAGAACCCAAGAGGAACTCACCACATTACATGATCCCAAAAGAGTTCGGGTTGAGGGGCTAAGGAGTGGGGTCTGGATTTTATATTCCAGGGGCCGGACCTAGAGAAATGATTCTTGGGTGTTCTTACATATCCCATGAGGATGGGAATGAAGTTGTACATAGTTCTAGAAGATATTGTGAAGTTTAACATGTTGTGGCAAGGATTTGGAGTGGTCTGTGTTTATGGTCATAGTGCTTGGATCATAGATGGAATTGAAGCAGAGAGACACATGGTGAAGTAATTACTAAAACTCGATTTGAATGGCGATAATGGGAGTCGGTATCATCACAATGTGCTCCCCAGGAAACTTCTAGGTAAGGGGACCAAAATTGAAAGTTTGGTTGGGCCCGAGGCAAAGTACACTAGATTTCCTACATATTACATGAGGATTATAATCCATCATATGTAGTTATAAAGGTGGCATAGTAAAATACCAGTTTCAGGGATAATAAGGTTGTGCAGGTTACGCACTCGAATTAAATGAATTGACATTTTATAGGTCTTGTTTTTCCATTAGGATGAATGTGTGTTTTTTTGTGAAGGGATGGACCTAAGATGGAAATTCAAGGATTTTCCACATAAATGAAGGAATATGAAGGAATTGATAAATAGTATGGTGTCTGATCGATTCCAAACATGATGTCCTCTTGAATGAGGACACAATGATGCTGTGCCATTTTTCCGTCGTGCAGATAGAATGATAAGGTCCCTGTTTAGGGTCATGTGATGGGACAAGCCATTCATTTTAACTTCGTGAAATAAATACAATAGTTTAATGTCATGTGGGACCATAGGGGAAATGCACATGATTTAATAAATCTTACCCGACATGAATGAGGATGAGATCCACATCACACCATGCATGATTCTGAGGAAGAAACCTCAGGCCGAGGGGCAAGAAATGGTCAGGAAATATGGGCAAGACCTATGGACAAAACGTCCAAGTGTTCATTTGTATCCCATGAGGATCGGAATCAAGACATACATAGTTATGATAGTCCAATTTAATGTCATGTGGGATATAACTTTTATGGTCATGTAGAACCATATACAGTTTAACATCACGGGGGATGACATACAGTTTAATGTCATGAGGGATAAGAGGTAGGAGGGAGTAGCTCCTAGAAAGGGAGTATGTGGTGCTGCTATTGAAAACACAACATTAACAAGTACATAATACCACACATGCCACACCATGGAATCCTATAATAGTCGGGGCGTAAAAGGATAAAGATATGAGATAATTAGTGGAACTTTAGCGGGACCCAAAGACAAGTTTTATGGGATTTTTTACATATCCCATGAGCATGGGAATCAATTAATATGTAGTTTTAAAGAGAGGACACATCATGAGGTATTAATTTATGGTCTTAGAGATCAGACCATGAAGAAGAAAAAATCTTCCAAGTGGGTGCAGACCACAATCTGATAACAGAGCCCACATGAGTCAAACATGGTATTAGAAGAAAGGGTGGAAGAGGAATTTGAAACACATGGGATACACATAAATTAGAAGTCAGTGCAGAGCCCCAAATGATACCTCACCATGACATTGTCCTCCTTACGTGAAAATGTGCACTAAGGGATAGTACTAAGAGTGTCTAAATTCCACTTGGAAATCGTGGGGTGGAAAAGGATGTGAATCAATTGACCGACATTTAAGTCTTCATGGGGTTGGTGTGAAAATGGAGGATAAATTATTATTTTGTTCAAAACACAACATCTATATAATGTGACTTGAAATGGGAGCAAAAAATGAGCAACAACTACTGACCATATTCGCAACGCGAGACTTGTATCAATTTGTTGTTCAAAACCCTTGAGGAATAGAGCCCGAAATGGTAGGGGAGACCTTGGGCTGAGCATCCATTCCATTTGGGGGTCCCTTTAGAAGTTAAAGATAATGGAATCCTAAATAAAGTAGAACACGAAGCTTGAAAATGGGTGAAATCCTGTCCAGGTAAAATTTGACACTCCAGGTTCTAAAACATAGTACTCTTGGGCACATTGGAGAATCAACGAAGAGGGTCAAGGGACCCAACATTAGAGCGGCTGACTCAAAAAGATGATTGTAGGGAAAGGGAGAGAATGGTGCTCTAGAGATATAGAGAGGTGTGTGGTGTGGTTGTTACAAACCCGATGTGAATGGGGAAACAAGAAAAAACCACAATGTGTACCCCTCTCCTGCAAGGAATCTATCCAAGGGGCCAAAATGATAAGGTGGTTTCTAATAGATAGGGCTGCAAAAAAATATTTTGGCATTTGGGTGGTCCTAAGTATCCCATAATGATGTGAATCAAGCCACACGTAGTTCTAGAGAAGGATGTTGTGCAGCTTGACATCATGCCGTAAGGATGAAAATAGGGCCAAGATACCCCAATAAGGGATGTGTATGGCCTAACGAGTTGCCTAAGGTGATTTGGGCATAAGCCCATACCACATCATAGAATCCCAAATGAACACTGGGGCCAAGGGGATGAAAACATCAAGGGACCTGAAGTGGGAAGTCCCAATCAATTCACAGTTTCACATCTTGAGGTAAGGATGGTGGTGATCTTAGTTTAAGGTCGTAGGGATCAGTCCGTAGATGCCCAAATTAATGTCATATGCATGGGAAAACTGAGTAAAGAGGGAGAATCATTGTGCGTGTGGAAAACCAAAAAGTGACAAAAATGATAGAGGATAACCATGGACCATGTTCACAACATAGTATTCTTATTTGTGTTACTAGGATTTGGGGAAAAAATTGAGCATCAAACGTTTACCATATTCGCATAATGGGACTTGTATCAATTTTTCATCTGATATCCTTGAATACATTGGCCCGAATTGGTAGGATAGCCCTTGGGAAATGAATCTACGCTGTTCAGTGGTCCTTTTGGATATAAAAGATGAGGTAAACCCAAATTATGGGGATCACGAATCATGGTGGGGCTTGTTCTCATAGAAATGATGTGAAAGAGTATGTGAGTCCATACCACACTGGACAGGGGGCTGAATGGGTCGAGGAACCTGAGGCTGGGTGTGTCAACCAACTGTATCCATATGACCTCTCATGAGAGTTTTGCCTTATCATAGCTCCTATGAAAACATGAGAAATTCTCAGTGTAGGAAACAAATATTAGGACTAGGATATTCCCATCATATAAGGGTCAAACAGCAGGAATCATGCTTTTGTCCAAGGCTGACTGAATTATAAAGAGGCAGCAGGGTAGAATGAACCACTACATTTAATGTTTGTGACATATGGGGGTGGTGACAATGAAAAAGGATAGTTGTTTTCAAGATTCAAAACACAACATTCATATCATGTGACCAAAAATTGGAACAAAAAATGACCATCAACAGCTAACCATATTCACAACGAGATACTTTTATAAATATGTTGTTTGAAACCCTTGAGGAAGTTGGCCCATAATGGTAGGAGAGCCATTGGGCCAATCATACATGCCATTTAGGGGTCCCTTAAGAAGTTAATGAGAATGGATTCCCAAGTACATGGAGTGTGTGAAGCATAAATGAGAACGTGCAATTTATTGTCATGTAGGACAGTATAATAGGTGGATATCTTCATGGGAAGGAATACATGGTATGGTCATGATGAACTTGACGTGAATAAGGGAAAATTCCTACCCCACACCACGTGTTTCAACCCAATGGAAGGTCACCAAGTTTGTGGCTAGGCCTACGAACAAAATTTCGGGGCATTCTTATGTATCCCACATGGATGGGAATCGAGGCATACATTGTTCTGATGGCCTTGAAGATTGGCATCATGCATTGAGGATGTGGGAGGAGATAAGGACGAGGGAGGGAACATGGTGCAATCATTGTAATCCTGACTTTAGGGGGGCCAAAGAATCCTCCATGACATCATGTGGGATCCTCCAAGAGATGTATACCCAGGGGGATAGTCAACAAGGAACCTGGGGGATAGACTCATGATGAAGCATCCGAGCATTCCTACATATCGTAAGAGGATAGGAATCAAGCCATACATAGTTCTTGAGGTTTAACACCCTGCAAGAAGACATAGTTTAACGTCATATAGGAAGACATAAAATTTAATTTCTTGCAAGATATTATACAGTTTAACATTATCCAGGATGACATACAGTTTAATGTGTTGCGGGACACTATACAGTTTAACATCATGCCCGACAACATATAGTTTAATGTATTGTGGGACATGTTATAGTTTAAGGTCATGTAGGACCAGAATGTTTAAGGACATGTAGGACCCTTCTTAATCAAGAAAAATTATTACTTGAGTAACTTGTCATTGGTTGAAGGAGTTATACACTCACCATCCATGGTAACCAGAGAGTATGCACAATTGGAGAAAACCCTGTGAATAATGTATGGTTCTTCCCATTTGGGCTCCATAATGGGTGGTTTCCTCCCAGGTATCATTGGTGTCATCAGGGCCAAAACCAAGACTTCTTTAAGGAAGGAGGGAAGGTGAAATTTATTGTTTAAAGCTCTTGATATCTAGTTATGATGCCTTTCTAGATTGTGTAGGGCACAAACCCCTATCTCGTTGATCACTTCCAACTCAACCAGATAGATTTCAGCTACTTTATCTAGAGTTTCCTGATCCTAGATAGCTATGTGCAATTAGGGTAACTGAATCTTGATGGGAAGGATGACTTATGTCCCGTACACCAAGGAATATGGGGTCACCTGGGTGGAATTACGAGGCTTTATCCTATAATCCCAAAGGGCATTTTGGAGCTTGTTTGGCCAACTCTTCTTGTTTTGACCAACCATTTTTTGTAGAATTTTAGAGAGGATTTTGGTGAAACCCTCGATATATCCATTTTCATGGGCATGATAATGGGATATATGGTTATAATTAAAGATTTACTAAGCGTAAAATTTCTTCAGCTCAGCTTCCTAGAAGTTCGTGCCATTATTAGTGAGGACAATGTGAGGGACTCCAAATCGGTAGATGATTTTGAAGCTCACAAAGATAATGATGGAATGGGCTTGGTCCTCATTGAGTGGGACATCGTCTATCCATTGGGAGTAGAAATATATATTTTTCCGGATGAACCTACACTAGTGAGTTGTTGCTGGTGGATACAGTCCCATGACATCGAGTCCCTTGACCACAAAGGGACAACAGTACCTGGTAGTTTGGAGAGGTTCTGATGGCCGATGCCCAATGTTCGAATGACTTTTCCACGCATGTCACCACTTATAAAACTCAATGCAGTTTTGAATCATGGAAGGTAAAAAATAACCCAGTCTCCATATCTAGTGAGATAGTTTCGTTCTGGTGTGATGAGCCCCATAAGAATTGGAATAAACCTTCTGCATGACATGATAAATCTAAACTCCTTGGATGAAATAGATGAGAATCCCATCAAACGCATGATTATAGAGGTTATTCTCATGACCAAGATCTTCCTAAAGGAGAAACTATGATGCATGTCATTAGATTATCTCATGCTCGGCCCCATCCACTGAGAGATTATGGTTTTGGAGATACTCGATAAAGGAGGTTCTCCAGTCGGGATTCACCTCCATCACCGCATCTAGGGGACCTGGAGGTCCTAACTTGGATGCATCGGTGGTAAGGTGGCTTACATGGGGGATTTCATCAGCATTTGGAGTTACAGGAGAAATGATTCTCTGGTGTGCCATGTGGATAATCAGATCATCTTGTTTGGGCTCTACAAGTAATGAAACATGGCTAGAAAAGGCATCAGCTCGACCATTCTGGGATCGAGGGACATGTGTAACTTCTGGCCATTATATAAACTTTTCCATCAGCTAAAGGGTGCATTACAACACCAGTATGAGCTCTATATTTTTGAAAACATTGTCACCGTTGATATGCTTGATGAATAGTTTGAATTACGCTTTCACATGAAAGTGGGGACTATCAATATCGAGAGCTAGATCGAGGCTAGTAATGAGATACTGATACTCTCCCTCACTGTTGATTCCACCTTCTAACTACAAGAATGAATACGATAGAATAGTTTGTGATGGGGTAATGAAGAAAATTACCAAGACCACTCTGTTGAGCCTCATGTCATTAATCCTTCTGTCGGTAGGGCTCTTAGAAGAACCCTCAAAGTGCCTTTTCTAGCTCGGAATGGCTTGGTCTACCTAGAGGATTGCATCATCATGAAAATAAAGGTACATGGACTGGTCTGCAGAAGTTGGTTGAATCGCAAGGAAGTATTTCAATGATTTTCCATTGATAGACTTCTAAGGAACAAACCTAATGTCGAACTGCTCAAGGATTAATTCCCACTAAGCTAGACAACTTGTCAACATGGGATGGTTCAGGATGTACTTTATCGGATCTACACAGGACACCAGTAGTACATCATTGTGTTTTAAGTAATGTCATAATTTCTATACTATGAATACTAGCATGAGGCAGCTCTTCTCGATAGAGGAGTATCTGATCTTCGTATTAAAGAGAATGTGACTGAGGGAGTAATGACTATTCTCTATCTCCTCATTATTATTCTGTGCCAGAAGGGCCTTGAGAGGCCATTTCCGGGAAGTTATGATGAGGAGCATCAAATTTTCGATGACTAGTGGCATTATGACCGGATGTTGAAGTAGGTACTGCTCGATTTCCTTAATGACAGTCTTACATTCTTCGTCCCACTAGTAGATAATTACATTTTTCATGATCTGGGAAAATGTCCTGCACTTTATAGACAAATTCACAATGAATCGGTGTATGTAGTCCAACTGGCCTTGGAAGCCTCAAAGCTCTCCAAGGTTGATTGGGGGATACATATAGATTTTGTCTTTGATCTTCTCTGGGTCGATCTGGATGCCGATTTATCTGGCAACAAAACTGAGAAACTTTGTGCACTTCAATGGATTCCTCTTGAGGTGATGGGAATGAAGGAAGCCGAAAAATTTCTCAATTTATTTTATATGGTCGTAACACTGGAATGATTTATCCACCTGGTCGTCCACAAAACATTCCCACAAAATCCTAAGGATCGTCTTAATTATGCAATGCATAGCGCACTGATAGGTGGCACCAGCATTCTTTAAACTGAAGGGCTTGATATGGTAACAAAAAGTGCCTTGTGGTTCCCTGAAGGACATAGACTACCCATCCCCAAGAGCCATTCATATCTAGTTATACCCAGAGTTATCATCCATAAAGAAGAGGTTTTGGAACCCAGCAGTGGTATCAATAAAAATTTCCTTCACAAGAAGGGGAAAAGAATCCATCAGAAATTGACAGTTGAGATCTCAGAAATCGATGCAGATTCTGATATGTCCATTCTTTTTTATGACTTGCATAATTATGGCCATCTGTTTGGGGTACTGGATAACCTTGAAAAAATTGGCTCTGGTGAGCTTGTCAATTTCAGCTTCGACCATGGCACCATGAGAACGGTGCATCTTTCTGGGAGGCTACGTGAACCCATGATGATTTTCTGGGAGACCGAGGTAGTAGAAAACTACCTAAATATCTAGTAAGGGAATATTATCATAACTCTAGGTGAATACATCACAATTTTGTTTAAATAATTCCACATATTTGTGTTGCTCCTCAAGGGGCATGGCAGCACTAATAAATGTGGGTTTCAGGACCGCCTCACATCTGAGATTCACCTGTACCAATTCGTCGACCATGGTGGTGGCACCCTCTTCAAAGGTACGGGAACCATCTTCTAAATCATATTTTTCACTTATGGAGGAGAGAACCTCAGTTGGAGTACTTTCGTATGAGTAAAAAAATACCGATGGGAGGCTACTACTAACCTGAGCGACATAAGACACTACATCGGAGGACACCTATGTGGCCGAAACCATAGCGATGAAGGTTTTTGACTCGATCCCATATGGTCTTCAGCCCAAGAGGCCACGCTTAATGATATTGAAGCAATATCGGTACTCCGTCCTGGGCCAGTTTATCCCAGACTAGTGGAACAATCATATATGACATACTAATATCGCTATGGGGTGGACATATAGATACCTTATGGGTGTAGGAGGCTTCAGAATCCCCCGATCCTGAATTGTATAGGTGTATGAGGTGATTTACCTACGTCATTTAGACTGGTGAATGTGTCACCCCTCGTTCCATAAACAGTAAAGAATTTTCCCTTGTATGGGGTTGTAGCCTCCAATTGGTTGATTCAAAAGATGTAATAAGCATCTATATCTATCCACGAGTGGGTCATAACTACAGCATGCTTAGCCTCATTACCTGAATCTGCCTGTCCTTTCTCTTGTAATAGTCAGAAACTAGATACCAGGATTTATAAGTTGAAAAGCGAGACACGTCACCATGATGTACTCGCACTCATCCATTATGGGAGTACTTCATTCACTAATGATACAAAGAATAAACCACTTCATGCAGGTGGATCCATGACCTACCCATCAATTCATTGTAAGTAGTGTCTTGGGAAGCATCCATGAACTCAATATTGGCATCTATGCCACCGAACTGGGACTTCAAGAGGATCTTGTCAACCAGAGTATGTTCCATCCTATCATAACCTTATATTTTCTGGTCATAGGGACTTAGATCATCCTTGGACAACCCCATTTTTTGATGTGTCCGATTTGGGATTATGTTGATCCCAAAGCCCCTGTCGACCAGATAGTGGAAAAACTCCATGCCATTAAACTGGATGGTGATATATAGTGGGAGAATGTGCCTCTGTATGGAAGATCCATCATCTTCCCCATAGAATGAGATGATGGCTTGGAATTTGGCATGCTCGACAGCCTCAGCATGGAAGGATTCTATGACTGCTACATCTGTCTAACACTAGAGGGGGCCTATTTAATGCCTCTGAAAAGGCATCACACATATCTTCTGATAGGTGTAGAGCCTCAAGGATGGAGCTCCATGCTGGAATACTAGAAAGATGCTTGAGTAAATCATACATCGGTGCCAGTGGTGAGATTATGCTTAAAGGAGGTTGCTCTATGACAGGAGGATTGGAGGGCCCTGCCAACTGGACCGACAGCTAACTAGTACTGAGAATATCCCATTGTTCACTAGTTTAAGCCTATGTTTTGACCACTTGTTGAGTTCCAGATGAATAAGACTAGTCCATAGCCAAGTGTGGCTTGTCATGGCGCAGTCAAGGTGGATCTTCCTGATTTAACAACATGAACGACAACAAAGGGGGACTTGATGACACCCGATGTGAAGGCTGTGTGTGCTGAACTCTGTGCTGGGCCTGCTACCTAGTTTTAGAAGCATGAACAACCTAGCTGGAATTACTAACTGAGGCACACCGATGGCCCATATAGCCACAACCCCACTGATGCTGGAAATAGCTGGTGATGTTGGTAGGATCCTCCTATCACTCCTCATCGCCAGGAATCATATATCGGTTCACCATCTCTACAGTATTAACCGATGAATACCATCGACATTCACAGGAAGATTTATCCACTACTGGATGGATTCTGGGAGGAATCACCATCTCTGGGGCCATGAAATCAACCAGATTATGGGATGACGACAACATCTGCAGGGACTTCGTTTTCCCTTGCGCCGCTGGTTCCTACTCTTTTGTGATGGGGACGGGTGATCCGTTGACACAGAAGTACTGGTATTGGATGGAGGAGTGTCTTATAATGGTTTGGATTGATTCAGGCATTCATGGATAATACCATGGTCATGGGAAATTATCTTACGAGCCATCCAATCTTCATTCTTCTGGGACCCGCGGTGAGCAACCTGATGCCACTTGCCATCACTATCACTACTGCTGTCTGGATTCATGAAGACACATGCCACCTATGTTGTAGTTGGGATTAACAAGAATATGTTTTTATCTACCTCGTCTTGAAGCTAGTCTTTAAACACATAGAACTATTTGAGGGTGTACCCTAGGATCAGGTGATTTGAGTAGTAATTAGGGAGATCAATGAGGTTTTCCTCTTCTGGACTCCATCATTCAAAGAAACCTACAATACCCTACTCCATGGAACTTCAGAAATAACCATGTACTTGAGCCTCATTGAACGAATGTGTTTAGTTCCCCCTTTTTAGGAAGGGTGACCTAGGAGCCTACCCCTGACTTGTGGTAGGAGGAGCCCATCCAAGAGGTGGAGCCTGATTATCTCACCTAGATGGTGGCAGCACATTGTGTGGGAGAACATTCTGATTCTAAGGTGGGAGATTCTAGGCCGAGGGATTTACCTGAGGTGGAGGTCTCTAATGAGTTTGCATAAGCATCACCATTGGTAACAACACTAGTTGCCTGGGGGCCTCTATTTGGGTCACCGCGACGGGCTCGGCCCTGAAGGACCTTCTTGAAGGGATTGGAGGAGGCAATGAATGTGTCGACTAATCCTTTTATAAGGCTTCCTCTAGGTGAATGGCCTTATCAAGAAGTCTTGGACCCCCTAGGGTATTTCTTGGTGATCAAATATGGAACAATTCAGGTCTTGACATTCCCTAAACATATCATCAGAGGTTTCTTCTGAGTCAGTGGAATATCAAGGGAGTATGTGAGCCATTTCCAACAGGTGAAAAAGTTAGCAACACACTCATCATGCCTTTTATTTTACATGAAGAGGTCTGAAATACACATCTTCTGAGTTGTGGAACTGAATTGGTAGAGAAATTTCCTACGGAGGTCTTCCCAACCGGCTACTAATCCAATGGGGAGTTGTCTATACTAGATGAATGTCATCCCCTCCAATGTCTGTACAAAGCATCAGATTTTGGCAGCCTCTAACTACACTAGATTTCCCAACACAGGCCCACACCTTGAGATAAAGTGGGCCAGGTGCTGTAGCTGGACCCCTGTCCCATTGAAGAGAGAAAATGTGGGATTTCCAAAACTCGGGGGGTGATATCATATCATCAACCAATGCCTAATATGGCTTTCCATTAGGATATATTTTCACCTTTCAAGTCTCTAAATATTTGAGGTGGGAAATGAGTTCTGCCATTGGATTATCTAGGCAAGGGTTCTTGTCTTGACAGGGATCCATGACAACCGGTGCATTGGCAGGTTCTTCAACATGATAAGTAGAACCAAAAGCTCGTGGAGAGTTTAGCGGGATGACCTGCAGAGGAGATGGAAGAATCTAAGCTGCATCCTAGAGATTGTATCATCACTCCAGGGGGATTTGGTGACACATATCATGCCCTCTTGCAATATGTTCCAACCTCTACCCTGTCTGCGTGGGTAGGATGATCAGGGTCATCTAGAGACAATTCACTGGGGAAACGTTCTACCTTCCCCTGCTATCCCAGTTGAGGATCACCATATTCTGGTCTTCACTCTACAGTGTGTTTAGTAAGGAGTTCGTTGGCTATATTATTGCATTCGGGGAGTTGCAGATGAAACATAGCTTTTTTGGGATCATCTTACGTCTTCTTCACTAAGCTAGATGGGTCGGATGGCATGAAATCTCTGATTTCTCTTTACCCTTATTTTGATTCTGACCAAGGGTTAATTTCTGGGTAGGTACAGGAAGAACAAAAATATTCCATTGGTGGAATGTGTCCATTGCCAACAGATCTAATAGGTGTGAAACAACCATAGGGGGTAGGTCATCTCCAAGAATGTATATCTCATTCTCACCCCTGGTAGGTCAACTGTGTTAACAAAGACACTTCCTGGAAGAATATCCTCTTTGTCTCCTGGAAAATTGGGCTGGTGATGGATAGAACTGAAGTGGAGAGTTTTGTACTACACCCAACCATGGATTTTCAGGTGGAGTGGATCCTCCTTGATTATCATGCGTAGAACTTTTAATCTCTGGACACATCATTATTGGAGGTTCCTTTGGTAGCTGGGTGACTCAGGGTGTAGGGCCACATAGAGTGCGGCCAAATCAACAAAACGACATTGTTGGATGATGTCTTCAATGTGAGCCTGAATCCAGCGTAAGGTCACTCTTAAATGAAGAAGACAAAAATGAGTTTCCAAGAGGGTATAGTGAAAGAAACCAACCCCACCCCTGGGAGAGTGCTTCTGGTTCCATGAAATTTGGCGTTGTAACTAGCAAAAGGATCTCTGAGAAATGGTCTGCTGTGTACATATCCCACAAGCTCTGTGGTCTAGATTTAGGATCTGGTCCTACATTTCCCCACCTAACAACTGTAGGTGGCTGGGGAACCAATAGTGGTATTGAATTAGACCACTGAAATGGAAGGCTGAACCGTGGAGAATATAGAGAGTGAGATTACAAACTACCACAACTCGGGATATCCTCTAAAGAGTGTAGTGACTTGTCCACCACATCGCGGTAAGATGGGATAGTGACCAAGGTTTTTGGTGCGGGGACTATGGCTACTAGAAATGGACCAAGATGTTTTTTGTCTACCCTTAGTACCCATAATAGATCATCATTATCTCTGGTCAAGGTAGAAAGTGATTCTAGTGATGATGGTTGTGATTTCATGGCCAGAACCAATGTCGATGTCAAATTTTTTTCCTCCGGTATGTACCTACGGAGGGAGGTGGGAATCCAAGGGACCTCAAATTCCAGATTTATGAGGTTAATGTGCCTTGTTCCTATCCCGACCTTTGAAATGGAGGATCTAGGTGAGGGCTCCTTCACTGGGTCGTATTTGGCCTCATAATTTGAGAAGAAAACTGGATTAATCTCAGTCTGAATCTTCATAGTAATATTTTTATATTAGAAAAAACTCACCCTCCTTCCCTGAGATCGTTCTTTAGGATTGGGTATATTTTCAGAACAAGGAGGAAATTCAGCTGTACTGGTACTGTGGTGGAGAGGATTTTTGTCTGAGTGAGATAGGGTACAAGGAGCACATGGATATATAACAAAGGGAAGACGGGGATGAACCCATGTTTCCACTGGCTAACATGTGGAGGGAATCTCCATGGAATGTGCTAAAGTGGCTATGACCTCCGCTGGAGATGGAAGGAGCATGGGTAGGACCTCCATGCTTGTTCCCCCTAGCAGCGTCAGGGCAAGGGGGTTCCCCATACTAGTTATGCTGAACATGGGAAGGACCTTCGTGCTTGGTGCCAATTAAGAAAAGCTGCCCTTCAATCTTTTGATTTATGTGGTGTGGAGGACCCTCTATAGCTACTGTATGAACATTGGGGGGCCCAAAATGAATACTGACTGGATGTGTAACATCCCCACGCTGATGGCCTACTGTGGGATGAAAAACTCCATTCCCTAAGTAATGAGTGCGAGAGTGGCTTCCTTACTAAGTTTCACTACCATGGGGAGGACCCTTGTTCAGAATAAACGAGTCATTTTGAGGATCATTATGCCGAGATTGGAAGCAGGGAGGACTCTCATTCTCTATGGTGGAGGAACAGGGAGGACCTCCGTATTGAGTGTCGTTGCTGCTAGTCGGTCCGTAACAGCCACTACCATCACCAGTGACCAAGATAGTCAACTGAAGTTGCCTATGGGGTAGTTGGGGCCTTGATCCAGGCTAGGTATATATGTTCCCCTGCTCAGCATACATACGGGGTTGATGATATATGTCAGCGGTGGCCTGACCAACAATAAATGTGGACGTTGATGCCCCATGGCGGGGCGTCATCCTCTGCTTGTGCTCAACGAGGGTGTCGGGTTAATCGGACCAGGACTAGTCATACATACAATAACTTACCTGCTCTTCATTCCATAGGGCTAGGTGGTAGCATTGACATGGCTTAGTGGGAGCCCTCATTGGGAGCCCATGAAATGGGATCCCAACTAGGCAGGCCTAGTCAACCCCACCTCATCGGCATAGGGGAGGGAGTAATCAAAACATTCCAGAGAGAGGCTGTTGAAAAGGTTGTGCATCGGAGTGGGGAGAAGTGGCTCTTTGTGCGGCCCATGGGGGCTGTAGTGGAAACGTGGCGTAGATTCCACTAAATCCTGAGGGCCATATCCCGAGTCGGGATAATACCCTCTACCTCATATCAGTGAACATTGTTGTTTATCACCCTTCGTTGAACGAATATAGAAGGGGAGATGGGGCGTGGGTGCCCAGAATCTGTTGGTGTGGGAGATGTTAAAGGAGAGGTGGAGCCATGTGAGATTACTGCATTGACACAGCCCCTGCCCCTACGTCTATGGAATAGTGGTGATCCGTTTCATATTGCCGAGGCCTGTGTCCTATAAGGCATAGAGGTTAAACCAATAGTGCTACAAAAAAGGAAATCAACGTCAAGTTCCCCAACATCATTCCATATTCCATGGCTTGTAAGAAGTATCCACACCGACAAACGTTGTAGATCAAGATTCCCAATGTTTTAACTACAAAAACATCGGGTGCGTTTCAAGACAAGCCTGTTATTTTCATGGTGGGACCCAGTGCCGGATAACTAGATCTAGTGACACACTAGTCCACTGATGTCTCGAATGATACTAATACTCACATTGAAGAGAATAGCTTCACGTCAGGTTCACCAATTAAATTTTTTGATGCTTTCATTGGGGCATGCACATCCATCCATTTCTGAAGATAAGGAAATAGTGACTATTGCCGCACATTACCACATTCCAAAGGTGGGATGCATCTGTCGGTTGTTCATGGAAATTTTCTCCTTGATTGAAATGAGATGATGGGATGTTGATTCCCCATTCCATGGATTCCTCCTCAGAACTGGTCACCTATTCTCGGTCTCCCTTATAGATTAAGACATTGTTTGTGAAACTCTTCCTAATTCCATATCTTCATGTATGCCAGTTAATTAGACTTCTTCTATTAGGGCATTAAAAGGATTCCAGTTAGGGTTGCAACCTTCGGTCTGGGGAGTAGTCACGTTGGACATCTTTGGCATGTCTGGATGCTATAACACTGTCACTTTTGTGTTTATTCCGCTTATGATAGGGCTTCTCGAGGGAGCAGAAGCCCGAGGCATCCCATGCCGAATGCGGGGAATTATATGCCATAGGCATGTCTATGAGGTTTTCATCAGCTTCCCATGTTTAACACAGGGTATGTCGTGAGTTTAACGTCTAAAAGAGATGGATTAGACTTACCAGAACACTAACGTGAGTGGATTAGTGGGTGAAACCCAAGTAGGGAAAATGATGATTGAAATAATGCCTGGTTAGTTTCCAAATTGCTGCTGAGAGATGCAATGTGGTGAATTGACACGATCTCACCGGGATGTGGCAGTCTGGGAATGAATCAGAATGGGCGATGGAGAGTTGAATGAAGTGGTGGTGGAATTATATGGAACCATCTTGAAGGAGACAGTTGTATTGGACTTAATCCATGAAGATACTTCCTATGTATCCTATTAGCAGGGAATCAAAGTCCATGTAGTTCTATGAGGTGATGGGACACCTAAGGAGGTGACCTGTATGACGGGGACCCGAAAAAAGTGGAACCTCCATGTTAGGGCATGACATTTCAGAAACACTTAGTCTCCAGGAAAAGACTTAGAGGATACATGGGATATGGGATTGAATCGTAGGTATCTGTCCTAAGTACCTTACCTTTTAATGGATCACAGTCCACGTAGATCAAGATGAGGCATGGAATTGGGGTGTGTACAGAGGATAACAACCTAATGACATGTTATGGCTTGCGCGTGGTTTGCAGCCTGAATTGGTTGGTCTAATTCATGAGGGGTGGACCATAGATGTGGGTCCCAGTGAAGGGGGACTACAACAGATTATTGTAGAGTGGGAAAAAAATGGATTACCGTTATTTGGGTATCACAATGGCTTACCATTGGTTGGGGTACACAACGAAATAACACTGATTGGGGTCGACAAAGATTTACCACTGATTAGGGTTGACAATGGATCACCGTCTATTGGGGTACAATTTAGTGTCATTTGGGACAAAATGGGGTATATAGTTTAATATTATGAAGGACAGGGGGGGTCGACGTTAAGTAATCTGGACCGATGGGTATTGGGCTTGAAACTCATGGAGGCCTCTTATGTACCTTACCATGGAAAGGATAAAAGTCCACTTAGTTCGAGATAGTTTGGTGAACTGATGTGAAGAGGGTAGGAAAAATGGGGTGTTGGGATTTAACCCCAGTGAGGATTCCTACGTACCATGCCTTGGCAAGGATCAAATTATACATAGTTTAGGATGTTGTTGGTGAGCCGATGCGAAGGGGGTCAGAACCACTGGGTGTTGGGCATGAACCTGTAGGAGGATTCCTATATACCTTTCCTTTGCTAGGATCAATGTCCACATAGTTCAGGATGGTTTTTTGAATGGGTGTGAAGGGGGTCGGAACAACTAGGTGTTGGGATTGAATCTATGGGAGGTTTCCTATGTACCTTGTCATGGAAAGGATAAAAGTCAATTTAGTTCAGGATGGTTTGGTGCACCGATGTGAATGGGGTTGGAACAACTGTGTGTTGGGATTGAACCTATGAGAGGATTCAAACATACCATGTCTAGAAAAGGTTTAATTTCTACGTAGTTCTGGATGGTTTGGTGAACCGACGTGAAGGGGGTCAGAACAACTGGGTGTTCGGCATGATCCTCTGGGACGCTTCTTATGTACCTTGCCTTAGAAAAGATAAATGAAATTTCTGTTCAAGATGGTTTGGTTAACTAATGTGAATGGGGTCAGAACAACTGGTTATTGGGAATAAACCTATAGGAGGGTTTCTATGTACCATGCCTTGTCAAGAATCAAAGACCATGTTGTTCAAGATGGTTTGGTGAACCGACATGAAGGAGGTCAAAACAACAAGATGTTGGGATTGATCCTCTAGGAGGCTTCCTACATACCTGTCCGTGGAAATGATCAAAGTCCACGTGGGATGGTTTGGTGAACAGACGTGAAGGGGGGTTGGAACAATTGGCTATTGGGCTTGAACCTCTTGGATGCATCATATATAAATTGACTTGGTAAGGATCATAGTCCATGTAGTTTGGGCAGGTTTGGTGAACCGACGTGACGTGGGTTGGAACTACTGGGTGGTGGTCTTGAACCTCTGAGTGGATGCCTAAATACTTTTCCTTGGAAAGGATAAATTTCTACATAGTTAGGGATGGTTTGGTGCTTACACTCTTGGGGGTCATAGAGAGGATTTCATGGATGGTGCATAATCTAAGAACATGTGAGTCATGTTCGGTGTGAGAAACAAGAGGCAACATAGACCTGACGATCAGGTCACAAAAGGTGCGTTTGTGGGAAGTGGAGAGGGGATTACACGTGGTTTGTGGCCCATAATAGAATCATGGGATTACACATGGTCCACATCCCAAAGAGGAAATAGGGGATTATGCATGGTTAGCAGCCTAGATAAGAAATTGTGGCTTATATGTGGTTAACAGCCCAGAGAGGAAATAGGTGCTTACACATTGTTAGTAGCTCAAAATGGAAACATGGGATTATGCATGGTTTGAAGCCTACAGAGAAAACATGGGATTATGCATTGTTAGTATCCCAGGGAGATGGATATTGGGACTTACTTCAGGATGGAGGACCAAGTGGCGAAAAATCCCAATAGGAGAGGGATTTGGCCCGATTGAAAGGAGGGTTACGGTGCCCATCCCCACCTCTGGTCGTTGGCATCAGATAAAAAAGGAGGAGTATGGGAACTACCTCCTACAAGAAAAGATAGGGGATTACACAAAGTTTTTTTCCATTCCCCTACGGAAAGATTCCGCTCTAGAAATAAGGATCTCATTCCATGTGAAGAAGATCTCACTCCCATGGATATGAGTGGGCATAGAGAATGTCTGATATGAGGGACCCCACTTATGATGCATGGGGCAAGGTCACAATTTAAAATTATGTGCTGAGGGTGATGGTGCTTGGCAGTTTAGTGTCATGCAGCTCGAATGAGGTTGGTTTACTCCGCACACCTAGGACAAACATAACTGATACCCTCCCTACCTTAAGGAAGCGAAGTAATCTGTATTACCGCGGTGATGGGGTGTTTTGGGGTGATCCAATGAAAGGACCATGTTAGCATGGATATGAGAAGAATCAATAGTCATTATCATGCCTTTCAAATTAAGAATAATTATAAGCAATGCAACGAGAAGCACTACCCATGGGACACTGAAATCACTTAATGCAATCAAGGAGGTTCGCACTTGAAAAGGAGTTGTGGAGCAAAGGGGTTCTGAGGTAGAATCCTCATGACGCTCTGTTGCTCCATGTAGTGGAGGTTCTTCAATAAGGGTTATGATTCATGAATTTAAGTGGCCTAGCCTTGGCATAGGGCATATGTGCATTTGTAAGGTGATTCGCGAATTGGAAAGGCATTCATGGAGTAGTGCTTTGTGAAGCAAGGGTTCCCTGCGAAGCACAGCAATGCAAAGCAATGTTCTTTGTGAATCACAGTTACCCTTCCATAGCATGAGGGTGACATGTGCAAGGAAGGTTCTTCGCAAAGCATTAGTGCTCCGCGAAGAGCCGAGTCCCCTTGGGGATCCCCTTCCTTCGTGAAGGACTATGGGCTTTGCGAATGGAATCCCTCATTTAAGAGGGGTGGAATTCAAGCTAAACTAAAGGCACTTTGTGATGATAAAGTACCTTGAAGGGCTCATGGTTTGTAGAGAAGAAATTGATTCTCTATTTGAGAGCTAAAAAGGTGAAAGGATGGAGGATTTGTTCATTGGAATTTAGGATAGCCTGATATTTATAGGCACGAGGCGCCACGAAGCAGAGCTTGCTAGGAATGAAGGCACATGGCATTTTTTCATAACCGTGGAACCTCCCGCCTCCTTGCTCTATAGAGGCTTCACAAAAGTCAAATTCGTTCGCGGAGCCTCCCGCCTCCTTGCTCTGTTGTGACTTCACAATCACCAAACTAGTTTGTAGAGACTAATGCCTCCTTTCCCACAGTGGCTTCGCAAACATCACACTGGTTTGAGGAGCCTCCTTCCTCCTTTCTCCACAATAGCTTCATAGAGGGGGGGACCTTTACGCTATCTGTGGTGCTGCGGGGGTCCACAAACAGGCTTTGTGAGCCTGTCCCAAAGGCTTTCTATTTGTTCTTCCTCTTCCAAAATTTTGGCGCCAACAAGAACAACTTTTACCACTAACTACATACATCAGTCTCATGCTCAAAAGTAATTTCCTATACTTGGATATTATACCATAGAAACCTATACTAATGGAAAAGGATGACACAATAGATCCTCAATGGTCTGATCAATGATGTGTATATGATATTTCTCAAAATTTAGGAGTATATAGCTCAAAATACTTTGTATTAAAGCAATGATATGTGTCAGCATAATAATCGAAAATCCATGAATCATGGAATATATCATGAATATCATTATACCGGTAATGTAATATCAACCAATATGATATTAGAATAAATCTCACAAGAATCTCAGAAAACCTAAAAAAGAGAAGAGAAAATTTACCATTCTTCCATATCCATGTACACCAATGTATGGGTGATACCCATAGAATAACATAATCACCAAACATAAAATGTAGAGTTCATGGATGAAGACTGATATAAGATTTATTTCAATATTGAGTTTTATACATTCACTTCCAGATCAACTAAACCTACTATGATGTGTCTTGAATGAAATGAGGACCTAGTACCACGACCTCTTCTACTCCTAACTAAAATGGGGTTGAATGGAATGGACTACCGAAGAGTTCCTTACAGGGAGTCATCAGAATAGCCACCAATAAAATATATTTTTAGTAGAAATTAAAAAGTAATATATTATTATCCCAATAGAAACCAAAATCTCAGATACGTTCCTCGATAATCTCCTCTAGACCATGTCAAATCTATTCCAATAGACTATCGTTCTGAGGGTGAAATGCTGTTCTCAGAAGCACCTATTTACCCATAGCCTTCTACATACCCTACCAGAACCATGACATAAATGAGCATCCCTATCAGAAATTATCATATGAGGGACCCTGTGTGGTAGAAAAATAACAATGATATATATTCTTCCGAACCTATCAATTGAGAGTGTAACATGTATATGAAGGAAAATAAGTTACTTTAATCAGTCAATACCAAACTACCAAAACTATGTCTCTTCCTTGAGGACACCAAATTAAGATGAATACAAAATCGATTAAAACATCTCCCAATTTCCATTTCTCAGATAGAATTGGAATTAAATAATTAATAAGTTTCAGGTTCTCTTCATTAACCTACTAACGGATGGCACACAAAGTGATAAAACCTACTATCTAATGCTTTATTCTAGGCCACCAATAGTATCAATGCATGTAATGATACTTTTCAAAGAAACCCATGTTTATTTCCCACTGAGAATCTTGTAGATCTCTCAGTAGTCCCTCTATCATATTTAAAAGTACTCAAATATTTTCATGTATACATAGGATGTTTTCTTCATTGACAGTCTAATTTAGAGGTGTTTCCTCACCTGAAATACTCACTCATAGGTAAAATCCCCCAGGACCTGTTAACAACCCCATAATAAACATCCATGGAAGTGAATTATTCACTAATATAGATGCATTTAGAGAGTTTCCATGATGTTTTTGAACCTCTATATTCATCATAGAAAACAAATCCATAAGCTTCCATTCGATTCTGGCTTCCCAAATGGCCTATATTGGATTTTTCCTTCATAGGGCACCGACCACATCATTAACATTGCCAATAATATAAGCAATCACAAATTTAAATTATTGTAGATAATAAATCCATATTTTCTACCTGATGTATAATCCATGTTGTGTAATTATATACCTGAGACTCTTATGTCATTCTATGTAAAAACTACAAAATTATTTCATAATAGTTAATAGCTCTATCAATGCCAGGAGTGTACTATATCCACTATCTCAAGACCATTGGTCAGGTAATTTTACTCTTGAGGCCTCAACTACCATGACTCATACTCAATGACTCAATATAACTGCATCATATTTACTTATATAACAATACATTTTGTGTCAAAATAGACTGTATTGTTCCTGCATGAATCAAGTAGAATAATGATTATTGTGGAAGTCAATCTTCCTTTTAACTCTTTAAATCCTCTATCGTAGGATTTAGAACATATAAAAATCAATCCCTTATTAGTGACACTCATAAGATGTGATTATAAGTGTGAGAAGTCCTGTATTTAATGTCTGTAGTAATAGGATTTCACCAAGAAAATATATGTATGAAACATGTTCATGGGATGAACCCAAGTTACCACAACTCTCACCTTCTATGGATCAACTAAAAATATTATATCTAAGATTATATGACCAAGGATGCGTATCTTTTTTATCCAAAAGATACATTTAATAAGATTAGTACATTGTTGGTTCTCTCTCAGTGTATTCAAAATGATCTCCAGATAAGTGTAATGGTCACATAGACTATGAGAATACAACATGATGTCATCTAAAAAGACCATGAAAAAAAACTAAATAGGTAAATAAAAAAATATTAATCAAATCCATTAATATGGTAGGAATTAATTTAATACCAAAAGACATCACAAGAAACTCATATAAACCATACCGAGTATGTAAATTTGTATATGAAATATTTGAAGGTGAGACTCAAACATGATGATAAAATTATCCCAGGTCGATCATTCAGATCACCCTATATCTTATGACCTATAGAAAAGGATAATTTATTTGGGGAAAAGGATAGTAGGTTTTAATTGTTAGAGGATTCCACATTCTGTAAGTTACATGAAGCATATGAATTCTGTCCACCTTCTTGGAGAAAAGGATCAGTGAACCCTACAGAGACGTGTTGGGCCGTATAAAACTTGTGGAATCTAAATCCTATATCTACCTATTGAGATCACGCAACTCAGTTGTAGTTATCCTATTAGGGGGAATGGATACTAGTGCATGTCATGGGACTTGAGAGATAGTAATTTCTACCTCTCTATCAGGAGGTATCCATAAAAGGTCATTAGAGAATAAATCCCTGAATCAATCGACTATCAGAGTGAACACAATATGATATTGTCCATGATCCTCTAGGTAAAGGATAAAAATATAGCTGGACACTTCACCTATCCTAATAAGATCTGATCCATCTCTACTAGTCTGTAAATACCATTTACCCTTGTAAATATATGTGTCACCCTATGGTGACGTAAACAACTCCCATAAAAAACACATAGGAATTTTAAGGAACCAGCTCATCTATACTAATAATCACATAAAATACTATAATCTCAAGCATTAAGATGATTCATATGAAAAATTGGATTACTAACTCAAGATGATAGTACTTTCATTGGAGTACACTGTCTGATTGTATACCCAATGGTGTATCAACTCAACATGAAGCTCAAGGCTATCTAACAAAGGCACAGATATGATATAATATAATGAACCTATAAAGAATAAGTTTGAAATAATATTATTGGATACTAGAATATTACCTCAAACTATATATATTTTGACCCCTTTCATCTCAAGTATAGCCTAAAAGGAATTAATCTATCCTAATCCTTGATCTTGTGATGTAACTTCACTACATGGAGTAGTTCTGCTCTACCTGTGATATGTATCTAAAAATGGGATTCCATGGCCATGATCTCCTATTCTTATTGTATGTCTAGTAGAACTTTAGCTACCTACCTAGACAGTATCACCTAAACCTTTTCTTAAAGGTGGATCTAGCATGGATTTTTTCCCACTCGAAACAGATCAGAAGTTAATGTAGAATTTCTAAAGATTCACCAATGTGCCACTACCTAGACACTTGATAGGGTATCTAAGAAAATTGGGCCCCCTATTCCTATGTTTCTCACACATGGGAAATATAATGTAACTCTCTACGGGTGTCAAATAGTTGTTGATGCTCATGAAAAGAGTCTCAAAGCACTACTTCTGACTTCTAGTAGAACCACTACACTTTTGGGTTGCAAAACTTCTTGACCAACATTGATTTCTTCCATCAGATTCCTCTCAGAGATAAGGCTCTAGTTCACTATATCTTATATGGAATTAGTTGGAAAAATATTCACCTAAGAATGAAAAGTATGTCTCATTCCATTATAAAATCATCTCTCTTTCACTATCTCACCAGCAATGTTGATAGTCATGATGTTCTGAGGATCTGTAGAATGAGGTGAATTGTACATACCTTCAAAAGAACCTTGATATAGGTTCATAATATCCAAAAAAATTCCATACCATTGTCTCTTAGTGAAGAAATTATCAAATAACCTCAACTGGATATCCCTCTATGTTGCTTCCTGATAATAACCGTCTTGATTTAGAATATTCCACCTGCGATTGGAAGATCCTCGAAGCATATAAGTAGTGCATTAAAAAATCCTCTAAGGAGGTGTAATGAAATGATAAAATACAAACTAGATCATCTAAATCCACAAATATGCTCCATGTAGTCCTCTATTCCCCAAAAATATGGGAATATGCTATTGTTGGAAGTCCCAAGTTTTCTCTCCCATAGAAGGGGTAGAGCCAAAAGAGCCCTATATTGTTTGCATTATCCATATGAAATCTCCTCGAAACTGGGAATCATCACCTATGTATAGAATTTAATTAGGCTAAAAAGGTGAAACAAATAGAGGTATAACTAGAGGCCTAGGGGAGACCAAATATGGATCACAATTTTCATCTCTCTCTTGGCGTATTATTATAGGATGTTATGGTGGAATTTGACTGCATTTTCCAAAAACACACCTCATTTACGATTAAATGAAAAATATATTCCATTGATGTAAGAAGATAATAAGTAAAATACCTTTCTATATATTACTAACACCCCTACCAATCTCAAAGAGTTTGGTCTGGATGATACAATCATTTTTATGGAACATAAGTCATCCTACGTGCTACCCACTACTTTGGGCAAGATGGGGTAAAGACCAATGATTTTTAATTCATTTTTTCATTATTATTATATTAAAATTTTTGAACCAAATGGTTTATAACTTCTAATATAAAACGTCTCATACACCTTTTGAACCAAAATTTGGGGTCTACCCATGCTATACCATAATAAGTTTTAGTCTACGGAACCAATGGTCCATGAATCAACATGAAATAGATAACTACTTATGGTGTAGGCTATAGTCTAATCTGGAAAACAATGTTAATGTTATTAAAGGAACTATATATTACAAATATATTTTCACAAATCACCATAACAATAATTATCCAATAAAAATTGGATTAGTAATCACTACCTCAAAACTTGGTTTCCGTAGCACCACCCTTTATCAATGCTAAAAAATTGCGATGATAAGGGGGGGGGGATTTATCAGTGATAAAACAAGAACTGATAAAGGGAAATTTTCAGAGTGATAAAAAACGCCCTGTTAAAAGTGACCCTTTACCAACGCTTCTTAGTGCTGATAAAGGCTCCCCTTTATCACTTCTTTTTAGCACTGTTAATGGGGACCCCTTTATATACACTTTGTTTAATAGCACTGATAAATGGGGGGGGGGGGTTGTTAGTGCTTTTTCCTAGTGCTGATAAAGTTTACATTTCAAAAGAAATATTTCATGAAAAATAGTATATTGTTATATAAGTATATTTATATTTTTATAAATATACTATATATTTTTTAAATATGTTTTAGATAAGTATAAATATACTATTACATTTAATATATATTAAATTTAGTGAAAATTGCTTGAAAATATTTTATAAAATAATTTTAATTAATTTTTTTCTTTAATTTTCACCGATTAATAATAATTTAATAACAATTTGAAGAGACAAAAAAAATAATTAATAAAAGATCTAAAATATGTTAAAAATATAACTAAATCTTCAAACGACCATAAAATTTGAACCGGGTATCCGTTTGAGCTCTACAACAAATCAATTCGATGCTTGAGATGATCTCTACACACTGGTGACTGTAGGGAACCATATGTAAAATTTTTCATCACCCAAAAGGCACAGAAGGTCTCCAAAAGTGAGTTGTTTGTTGTGATACCGTGATTTTTTAACATTCTAATAGGTATATCTTTTGATCCGGATGTCTACTCGGCCTATACCCTGTATCATATCAAATATTGTTCAATTTTTATTTCAAATTTACTGGTTGTGGAGTTGAAAGGGACTTCTAGATTAGATGTTATGGTCGTTTTTACATTATATGGCCTTTCAAATACTGATATATATGTATTTATTCATATATATATATATATGTGCATGTGTGTGTGTGTGTATGTTTGTGTGTGTGTGTTGTATATATGTATGTATGCATATTTTTATTTATTTTTAAAAATACATAAAAAACATATTGGATAAATGTATTTAAAACTAATCATATAAATATATATTAATATACAATTAAATATTCAAATAAACAATTATAAATAAATAAATATAAATAAAAATTACTATATGAATAAATATATATATACTAATTTAGGAAAAAATATATTTATATTAATATAAGTAAATATATTAATATTAATATGAATCTATATTAATATATGAATAAATATAACTATATAACTATATAAATACATATAAATATATATTAATATAGAAATAAATAAATAAATAAATATATATATTAATATATGAATAAATATATATGTATTAATATAATTAAATATATTTATATTAATATAAATCGATATTAATATATGAAAAATATAAATATAAATATAAATATAAATATAAATATATATTAATATACGAATACATATATAAATATGAAAAATATATATGTATGAATATAACTATATATGTTTATATTAATATGAATCTATTTTAATATAACAATATATATTACTATATATATACATATAAATAAATATATATGTCCTTAAATAGAGAAAAATTATTAAATAGCTTAGTGGTAAAGGTGCAGACACACAAGGGGGGAGGTCTCGAGTTCAAGTTCAGGTGGAAGCAGGGAGGGGAAAGCGGGCATGTGGGGGGTGCGTGAGCAAGGGTAGTGTACGAGAGAGTGGGAGGGGGTATGCCTAGCATTGATAGGGGGTCAAGCAATGATAGAAGCTCTCCCCCACATTATATATATATATTTTATTTTTTTTAATTTTTTTCGACTTTTACCAACGCTAAAAAATCTGCTGATAAAAGGACCCTTTTATCAGTGCTATTTTTAGCACTGAAAAAAGGGGCCTTTATTAGTGCTTTTCTGAGAACTAATAAAAGGGACCCACCTTTATCTTTATCTCAATTAACAATGATTTTTATCACTGTTAATTCACTTTTCAAGCCATTAGAAAGGACATATTTTTAGTAATGAATAGTAATTTCACTCCTAGAAATCATTGGAAATGTAATCGACACAATTATACAATATGGCATGGCTTGTGAATTACCTGCAAGGTGCCTAATATGATGCATGATTAATCCTTAATTTACCTCATATCATTAGGCCAATGATAAAATAATAACATAAATATATCAATAGTAATATCATAATTCAATTACATCACCCAATGGTTTAATCAAATAAACTATAATATGTATAAAGAAGAAAATAACAATTTCCATTCATGGAAATTTGGATTTTACGTTGATATGGGTTAGGTACAACCCTGAATATTTCAATACCAAACTCCATAAACTTCATATTCCAATAAATATTTTATCACAATAGTATGTCATGAAAGGGAAAGGATGTGATACCACTTTGTGATTTCTCAGAACCTGGTTTCTCTCAGAGGTTCTCATAAGAAAGTTTTGCCACATGGCCTTAAGCACAACTCCCCAAAAATTAGAGGCTGTCAACTAGAAGTGAGGGTCTATGGTGTGTCTATGTAGAGA
Organism: Viscum album; assembly: GCA_963277665.1. Taxonomy (NCBI): domain Eukaryota; kingdom Viridiplantae; phylum Streptophyta; class Magnoliopsida; order Santalales; family Viscaceae; genus Viscum; species Viscum album. Next base: position 454,882,516 of record OY728142.1, read on the forward strand.
CTATGCCCTCATTTCCAACTAGTATCATGGAGGATAAATATAAATATAGGTTAATAGAAGAAGTATATATAAACAAATGGCACAAAGGAAATAGGCACAATACTGAATGGAACAGTAACCCATTATAGTGGTAGTAGATATAAACATCCATTAAATAATAATCAAATTATAATCAAATAATAATTCGAAACTATTTCATATAAAAAGGATGATTATGTATTTCATGTCATTATAAATCTGGAAAAAAATTATAGATTCACACTAATAATACTTTCTATATAAAAATATACACAGAGGGACAAAGGGGAAAATTTTATCCCAGAATTTTAAGCTGCATTTGGGTCATATACAATGGGGATCCTTCCAAATTCATGCCAGAAGTCACAGATCCAGAAGAAGATACTTCCCCTTATCTACTTTTTCAAGCATATAGTCTAGTTGGGTGCCATCATTGACACAAATATCGTATGAGATAAATTCAATAATCCACCACCAATGATGTTTATAAATAACATTATGTGTGTATGGCATAGAAGTTTGTAGATATAATAATATAAATCTGTAATAACAAATAAAAATGGTCCAAATCTTGTTATTGAAGGAAACCAAAATTACTCTACCTACTTTTTACCATGACAGTATATCTATTAACAAGTATCAAGGGACACAATTCCCAATATCACATTTATAAGGGACAACATACCCAATATCGCTGTAGTAAAAGGTAATCCCTCCCTATTGTCACATAATACGAACACCATTCCTAGTATCAAAGAATATGGACTCCATTCCAAGTATCACAGTATAGTGATTCCATTCATAGTATCACATTTATAATGGTATCCATGACCAATATATTTGATTAGGGACACAATTCCAAGTATAAATATATAGGGATTTTATGACTACATCAATGTATAGGGACTCCATGCATGTGAAATATATATATATATAAAGCGTCTCCATGAACATTTATCTTAAAATATAAGAAATGTCATTTCAATTTATATTTAACATGCATAAGGGTCATCATACACAATTACCATACTTAAAGAGGTTCATCACGCCCATAAATCAATAGAGATGAGTATCAATTAGCTTTAAAAAGAGACACAGTATATTCAATAACTCATTATCACATAATATCAACATCGTTGTAACCATTGTTCCATTTATATGGGTGAAATGGTTGTACCACTCACATTCACTTCGATTCATTATAAGAGATAAGGGTGTTGGCCCTACCACACCACTAAATTTATCAATTATCAAAATAAATAACAATTTTTGGAGTGTAAAAAAACACAAAAAATGTGTTTTGGGTATATGAAACTGAAGGAAAATTAGGCATATGGAGGGAACACCCAAAGGGATGACAAACTCTAAGGTTGGCAGTCTCAAAATGTATTTGGGTTCTATCAAGTCATTTAGTTCCTTATATGAAAAAAATTAAGTTATATACAAATTAAAAGAAATAGATGTTGAAACCATCAAGATGTACAATATAACATAATACTAAATTTTAGGAATTGAAGGGAAAAATAGTATACCACCTACCTCATTGTTTCCGACACTTTCACCAGAGCGTGCGCATCCGTCCGTGGAGGACGCGCAACTGTTGCCCCACATTCCCGCTTTCCAAAGGTGGGCGGCATTCGCTCCTTATTCAGGGAAGTCTACTCCTTGATCGAAACGGGATAATGGGATGTCAGTTCTTCCTTCCGTGGATTCCTCCTCAGAACTCATCACCTAGTCCGGGTCTCCCTCATATATTTAATACGTTGTTCGTGAATCTCATTCCCGGTGCCATATCTTCATGGATGACGGTTAATTACACTACTTATGTCAAGACTTTCCATAGGGTCATGACATGGTAGCAACCTTCGGTCGGAGTAGACGACAACATCAGGTATGTCGGGGCATCTCTGGGTGCTTGGACATAGGGGAACCTGTATTCTTCCTCAAGAGAGGGCATCTCAAGGGTGCATAACCCGAGGCATGTATCTGAGGTTTTCCTCAGCTTCCTATGTTTAACACAGGGTATGCATCATGTTTAATTTCTTGCGAAGACGGCTACGCCAATGGCGTTCCGTCTGAGGGTTTCCTTAGGCATCTCATGTTTATCATGAGGTAGGCTGTGAGTTTAACGTCTTACGGAGACGGTTACGCCAAAGGCGTGTCGTCCGAGGTTTTCCTCAGGCATCTCATGTTTATCACGAGGTAGGCCGTGAGTTTAACGTCTTACGGAGACGGTTACGCCAAAGGTGTGTCGTCCGAGGTTTTCCTCAGGCATCTCATGTTTATCATGAGGTAGGCCTTGAGTTTAACGTCTTACGGAGACAGAATGGAGGTGATCCGAACGTCCCATAGAGACAGATCAGATTGGTACATCCCTAGGAGGGAACACCTGGATGTTTTACCAAGGGTATGGATCAAAACGCCCAATGAGGACGGATCTGAGGTGGTGCACCCCATGGAGGGGAGATGTCACACCGTAATGGTTGATCTGAACACCACTAAGGGCGGATCAGGGGAAGTGCACCCTAGGATGGGATACACCATGGACTACCATTGGTTGGGATTGAACCTCTTGGGGGTTTCCTACGTACCCTGTGTAGAGGAAAGGGATCAAAACCCACAAAGTTTGAAAGGGTGATGAATTGGGGTGTACGCAGAGGAAAACGACTCGGAGATACGATGGGGCTTACACGTGGAAAGCGGCCCATGCACCGCTAGGAGCAGCGAGGAGGTGGATGGCATGATCCCACCGGGATGTGGCGGCCCGGGTGAGAATCAGGATGGGTGATGGATGGATGAATGAAGTGGAGGGGGGATGAAATGGGACCATCATAGGGGCGACAGTGAAGTTGGGCTTGAGCCTCGAAGAGACCTCCTACGTATCCCCGTGGTAGGGAATCATAGTCCGCGTAGTTCGGGATGGTGTCAGTGGACCGACGTGAAGGTGGACCTTGGTCTAATGGATGTTGTCAGTGAACCAACATAAAGGTGGACCTTGGTCCGATGCATCAGCAAACCAATGTGAAGGTAGACCTTGGTCTGACGGGTGGTGGGCCTGAACCTCGGGGAGGCTTCCTACGTACCATGCCTTGACATGGATCAAAGACCTCGTAGTTCGGATGATGGAATTCGTCAGCGAACCAACATGAAAGTAGACCCGGGGGTGCACTAGTGGTGGGCTTGAACCTTGGGAAGGTTTCCTACGTACCATGCCTTGACATGGATCAAAGTTCTCGTAGTTCAAAGGAATGATGGAATACAGTTTAACGTCATGCGGGATGAGGGGCATACAGTTTAACGTCATGCTGGACGAGGGTATGCAGTTTAACATCATGCTAGACGAGGGCGAAAGTCGACGTGAATTGAATGACCGATTAATGTGGCTTGAACCTCATGGAGGCTTCCTACGTACCATGCCTTGACATGGATCAAAGTCCTCGTAGTTCGCTGGGGGTGGGGGTTAGGGTCGGTGCTCACTCTAAGACCACGTGAGTCTTTCTCGGTGTGAGAAACAATAGGTAGCAAGGACCTGACGATCACGTTGCGAAGGATGTGTCTGTGAGAAGCGAAGAAGGGCTTACGCATTAGGCGGCCCGTGGTGTTGGGACTTACTACAGGATGGAGGCCCAGGGAAAAGGATGATGATAGTTTTGGGCTTGAGCCTTGAAGAGGCTTCCTACGTATCCTCATGGCAGGGAATCAAAGACCACGCAGTTCTCCTGATGACAGCTTACCGCCGATTGGGGGTTTCAACGGCTTACCGCTGGATATGATCACAACGGGTTACTGCTGGATAAGGATGTCAACGGCTTACCGCTACATGGGGTCGCAACGGCTTACTGCTGGAAAGGGATCACAACGGCTTACCGCTGGATAAGGATCACAACGGATTACCACTGTATAGGATCACAACGGCTTACCGCTGATTGGGATCACAATAGTGGATGGGGCTTACGCGAGGAAGATGCCCGGGTGCCGCTATGGTGGGGCAATGGTGAATGGGGCTTGCGCTAGGAAGCTGCCCAGGTGCCGCTAAGGTGTGGTACTGATGAATGGGGCTTATGCAAGAAGCTACCCGTAATGTCTTCCTCATGTCAGGCCATGAGGGAATCCCAACTCACTGGTGGGTTGAGGCCTTCACCTATGCGCTAGTGCACAAGCGGGATAGCGCCAAGGGGCGTTGGAATCATGCCACTGTAGTCATGGCGTTAGGCATCTTATGCTTGGAGCATAAGGCATCTCTTGTTTAATGGAAGAGGCATCCTATGTTTGGAACATAGGGATTACTACAGTTTAAAGTCATGTACGTAGGACTGTTAGCATCTCAGGTTTGGAGCACAAGGCATCTCTTATTTGGATCAAGAGGAATCCTATCATTTTTTAGACAGGGTGAACTATAGTTTAGAGTCATGTAGATAGGACTGTTGGCATCTCATTCTTGGAGAATAAGGCATCTCTCATATAGGGAAAGAGGCATCCTATGTGTGGAACATAGGGGGAATACTACAGTTTAGAGTCATGTAGGTAGGACTGTTGGCATCTCATGCTTGGAGCGTGAGACATCTCTTGTTTGGAGAAAGAGGCATCCTATGTTAGGAACACAGGTAGTACTATAGTTTATAGTCTTCTAGATAGGACTATTAGGCAGAAGGTGCCTAGAAATGGTTGGTGTTGGGACTTACGCAAGGGCGGCCCTTTTTTGTTCAACCTGGCATAGGAGCCAAGTGATTGGGTTTGAAGGAGTTGCCTGAGGAATGGTTCGACTCAAGGTACTTGGGGAATTGATGATGAGAATCTCAACTCATGACATGGAAATGAAACAAAGAGGAATATGTCGACTCGAGGTGTTCCACTGTGTGCAGATGAGTGTATCAAATCATGGTATTCCATAGGATGGAGGTGGGAGCGCAGAAGGGTGCAAGGGAAAATCCCGACATCCCGGCCCGAAAAGTTCGCGGTGCGACTCTCCATTTTTCATGGGGTTCTGTGATAGTAGCGAAGTAGCTTCGCGGAGCATGGCCTCGCGGAGCAATGGTCTCTCGCAGAGCAAAGGGGTCTCGTGGAGCTCGGTCTCACGGAGCAGCATCGCAGAGCATTGTCTCGTGGAGCATGGACTCACGGAGGATGATCTCGCGGAGGATGGTCTCGCTGAGCATTGGCTCGCGGAGCATCGACTCACGGAGCCTCGGCTCGCGGAGCAGCAGCGCGAAGGAAGATGCTCACGGAGCATGGCCTCGTGGAGCCGCAATGCGGAGCTCCGCTCGACCGCCCAAGGGACGAAGTGGCCGTGGCCGTTCTCCCTCGAGAAGGGGGGGGGTGAGATGGGTATTTATAGGCAGGGGCGCCGCGAAGTAGAACTCCCGCGCCGCCTCAGGTGCATCGCGGCGCGCTCGTGAATGTCAAATTCGTTCACGGAGAGGTAACGCTTCCGGAGCTTCGTGGCGGGGTCGCGAACGCCAAATTCGTTCGCGGAGAGTTACCGCCTCCGGAGTTTCACGGGATCGCGATGCTCAGGTGCTTCGCATCGGTGCATCGCATCGGTGCTTCGCATCGGTGCTTCGCATCAGTGCTTCGCGAGGGGTCTTCGTGGCGCATCGCGAACGTCAAACGGGTTCGCAGAGCCACTCGCCTCATTACTTCGCGGCGGCGCTCCGCGATCATGGAGGGGGCTTCACAAATGGGCTTCACGAACCAGATTTCCAGCCCAACTTCAAATGTCCATAACTCCTATTCCATAGCTCCGTTCGGGACCTGCGACCTACCAAATCAAATCTTAAGAAAAGTTCTACGATCTTGGATCGTGTATGGAATCATTTGGAAAATTTCAGGAACGCATTTTCTAGGGTCGAAACTCATGCTTGTACAACTCTCCTTATTCATTATCAACCTTCTCTTCGGTCGATATCTTAATAAATACTAATAATAGATAAACACCCTATAAATCATTCATGTGTGACTTTACCCTAAAAACTCTATCGAGGATAAGGAAAATGGAGAATGAATCAAGATTATTGTTGAGATTTCCAAGAGGAATCTAAAGAGGTGAGTAGATGATGAATTCCAATTCATTTTGAAATGTTTTTATAGAACCTACATTAGAGGGTGAATATACCTCACAAGGGATGAAATTGACCTCCCTACCATTCAAAATAACAAACAAGAGGATGGGGTATGTTAAAAAGAAATATAGGGAAATATTAAATTTTACCAAAACATTAAGGGACATATATTTTTTTCATGCATAGTAGGTAATACCATTTCCTAACATGCAGATGGAACTACCTCAAGGGGCACTTCACATGGATAATAATTAATGGTTTATGAAACCATGTTCCAACTATGCCACAGAATCAACTAAATTTTTATGTGAAATCCACATGGGTGTGTATCCCTTGGTACATATTAGAGGAAAATTGTGCACTCTGCATTCCCTATATAGCATGGACAGAATGGTTATGAGTAACAATGTGTCTTTCCCAACACCGCTTCTCCAAACTGTGTGGGAAGTCTGCTTATCCCAAAAAGGTGGGCTCTAGGATCTGAACAAGCCCCATACACCCACAAAATTCCAATGAAATTTTATGTAATCCATATTAGTTCTAAATAAAAGAATTAGACAAAATTTAGAAGGATATTTACAAAAAACAATATCAGGATCTTATATTAATGATGTATATTTTAGATGTTTATAGAGTGTAATGTCCTCTAAAATGGAAATAATGATGGAATTTATTGAAATACAATCCACTACAACCCATATGTAATTATTTACAATATATTTCTTCAAAATATATGTGGCAAAGTCAATGATGAAATTTCCCCATTTCTATTTTGGCATGGGTAAATGTGGAATCACCCCTTGTAATTTTTCTTATTATCCTTAACTTGTTGAAAAAAGAAGGAACTTTTATATATATTCCATTTTTTTCAATATATTATCGTAAAATAGTTCTATCAGATGTCCTGATACATATTCATGCTCTCTAAGTTGATTGGGAATGTGTCGAAATGTGAATCATTCAATAGATCCTACATTTTCTCAGGAATTTATGGTACATATGATCTTTACCCAAATATTACAACTCATTATCTGTCAATTTGGAACTCTTAGTATTTGACTTTTCTCAATCTTCCACCCTCTTCCATATTTATATATCATCACATTGAGCAATAATATTCTATAGAATAAATTGTTATGAAATAAATTGAGCTAGGTTATATGTGATTTCATTATATATTGATTGTATATATATCCTTCATAGGTTGATAAAGGTTAGATATTTCATAATTACCATCATTGATAATGTTTTAGGATCTTATCTACTAAAAACATCTTTATGTTTATTTTATTTCCCAAGACGGTAATGAATTGCATAGTCAAAATCCTTGATCTGCTCTAACCATAATTTTTGGCTCATATGAATCTCTCTATGCATGGATATATATTTTTGGAATTTATAATACTTCTATATTTAGAAATTCTACCTTTATTGATGATTCCTCTAAATAATAAATGCAAATATCACTATATCCAACTCTATACCTTGAGTTGGATAGTTTTACACATCAAATTTCTATTACCTTTATGTATTAGATTTCACATTATAAATTTGCATCAGTACATAAACTATGACTTTCTTTAATTAATTTATGTATACCATGAAAATATCCCCACCTGATGGTAGTGTAAGTAAAAGTGTATTTGTAAGACACTTTTCAATTCCACGAATCTATATTTACTTTTGTTAGTATTGGAATAATTCACTCCATTCTCTGTTAGGTTATTCAATGGTTTTGAAAATCCTATAAAGATCCTAAAAAATCACTGATAGTGTTTATCTAGTCTAATGAATCTATGGAAGATAATTAATGATATTTTTTCTGGGCACTCATAAATCACCTTCTTCATAGAAGGATCCAAAAATATCCCTTTTCTCGTGATAGCATGCCCCGTGTAAGACACTTCCCCCATATAAAACTCACATTTACAATATGTTTCTTATAAGTCAACCTTTTATATTGTCTTTAGTATAATATTCAAATTCAATTCATGATCATCCTTACTATTGGAGTATACTAAAATTTCATCTTAAAATTATGAAAAAAATTTGTTTAGTTAATCTCAAAAGACATTATTAATTATTTCAATAAATATTTTAGGATCTGTAGTGAGTCCAAAGGGCTTCACTATGATCTCATAGTGTGCATAACTTGTTCAAAAAGATATATTGGGAATATCTTCCTTTCCCACATTTAATTACTGATATCTGAACCGGAGGTCCACCAAGTGAAGTACTATTCCCCATTTATCAACTTTAACAATTCATTAATCCTTGTTTGGGGATAATTTTCCATTATATTGATTTTATTGACTTCATAATAATTAATGCGGATGGGCATTAACCCATCCTTCATCCTGATTGGGATAACCTATGGACCCAATAGTGAACCACTTTGACTTATTAAACACACACATATATATATATATTCTATTTTAACTTCTTATTATGTTAATACTACTCAATGTTTTCAATTATATATAAATTATTTGATATTGTAATATAGACAATTATAAGATCTATATGAAACTCAACATATCTTTCCAGAGGAAGTCCAAAAATATTTTTAAGTGATAAATCAGTTTAATACCTCTGAATTAACATATATTCATATATGATTGTCTTTTTTGTGTCAATAATTTTAAATTAAAAAAATTTCTCATAAAGAAAATATATTCATTGTTGATAAGATTATTTCAAAGTATAGTCATCCTATTTCTTACACTTGTATATAATAGTAGGATGATTTTGGAAATGGTGAGTAATTTCCTTATCCCAACATTAATTTTTTTCTTTTAATATGGGTAGATAATCCATTCTTATTATAGCATTTAATTATAAAAAAGGAAGTGTGAAATGATATTCTGGGAGGTACAATATGTTAACATTGACTAGGAGGAGTTTTATAATTTAGATACAATAATTTTCTTATTTTATGTTTTCATATATAACTCAACCTCTATGTTTTAAGATTTTCATTTAATAGTTCGAGTAAAATTACATGATATGAAAAAATGTGTTGAAATGTAATCATATATTATCTTTCAAGTTAATTAATTAATATTAATCGTACCTTTATATTTTTAATGGATGTTCTAAACATTTTCTAAAATGATAATAATGTTAGGCATGAGAATATATAAATTAATCAGAATATATATATATATATTGAAACTTTGAATGTATAATTTTTTAATTATAAATAAAAGGTATCTTATAACTTATCAGCCACTAGGTTCAAATCTAGGCAATCCATGGTAATTTTCCTATTAGGTTTTTTAACTAGACAGTCTATTAAAGTTAACTATGGTTCCATAATACATTTTTAATTTACAATAGAATATCATATGAAAGTGTCAAAATATGTTTGTAGTAAGGAATATTTTTATAAAATAGCTTTAGTTTATTTTAGTACCTAATGAACTCTTTCAATTTTATTAAACCTAGGCACATTTTTTCCATAGAAACATCCACTTATAGTATCTAGACATAGACTTCATTACATAAAAAACACTAAATTTATACATTACAAACATTTTATTATGCTTTAAAATACATAGACCTATCAACATGGTTTTAACTAATGTATTCTTTTCCTAATCCAATAAATAAATTAACCTCACTCAGACACCAACTACAGTGATGAAATCCTCTTACACAAGTTATTACATGATTATTAACATAAATATCCAAGAACTACAACCAAAGGATCGAGAGGCCCATTGTATTTATGAGACAAGGTAAAAAAAATTAACAAAATATAAAAAATTGTTATTTTAAAATCTATAATTTCCTCTAAAATTTATTTTTTCTTGTAAAACTGCATAACAAAACCTAGGAAACACATAAACATAAAGGTTGTGGTATAATGTCGATTAAGGGAGAAAGCAAGACAGATGAGAAATAAAAGTGATTCGAATAGAATAAAATGATATCATAATGGGAAATTATCATAAATAATCATAAATAAGAATTAGATAATGAATATAAATTTATATGATCATGGAAGCATATGAATGTGGGAACATGATAGTACTTATCATCAAAAACATTAGTGATGACTCACTACCAAGACATCACAACATGGTGAACAATGAACCATAGTTTATTAGGTTTACTACCTAATCCCAATCAAATAATCTCATGTGATATGGACACAGTCCAATGCATTGGAGGACAATATGGTCCCACAAATCATAATAAGTAGAAGCATATGTGTGCCATAAGTGGAAATCAAACATATGACAAAAACATAAGAATTAATAATATAAAGAAATGTGTGACATAATCATTTCTTATATCATTATAAGAGATAACATAATAATATCATCCATGAATGAAAGGATTAAATCATTATTCTTTTTTCAATGGTAAAAAATATGCATAGACCCTGAAAATTGATTCCCTGGTAATGTAAAGACATGAAAATAATGGAGAAGTCGCATTAGAAATGTACTTCCAAAGTGGGGTTTTAGGAAAAAGGGTATATAAATTAAATGGGGAAAATATAATATTACTTTCAATAATAAAATGATCATTTTTTGATTTCATGTATTATTTAAAATATTATATGGTGTGGTACATGAAATGATATTAGAAAAAGAGTTGTTTACTTTAATTAGGGTACATTAATGAATGAAATTGACAAACAAATGATAAAATTGTGTACATCACCAAAAAAATAATGAATATATATATATATATATATATATATATCTATGTGTGTAACACATATATATATAATATTCATGAAATAAATGAGAGTAGTATTTTGATAATGAGAGTAAAATAGGGTAAAGGCATTATGTAAAATAATGGAAGGTGGCCCGAAAATTCCCTTTCCATAGGTTCATATTCGTTCTTCACTTCCACATAACTTCTTGAATAATAAATTTATATTTATATAAATTTTTTTATAAATTTATTAAACTATATTTTTTTGTTAATAAGGTATTTTGTTATTTTGGAGTCATTTAATTAAGATATTAAGTCTATATCAACTGTCCCAAGGTTATTCATTTTAGGGATCCATGCTCACATCAATTGTGGATGATTTTGAATGTAATTTATGAAATGGATACCTTACATAAAAAGTATAATGGTTTGATGTTAATGTGTTTCTATATGTTGAAATTATTCTTAGTGTCAAATATTATCAAAAAATTTAAATGAGTGATAGAGTATATGTGTTAATTTTAAACAATGTGTTCATTTTTTAAAGTCTTGGATTATGATGAACTTGTTTGGTTTAATTTAATATAATGGACATGTATGCATTAAATAATGTGAAGTAAAATATAAAAAAAACTAATTAGAAAAAATTAAATATAACAAATGTATTAAAACTATCATTTAAGGAGGTGGTGAAAGGAGAAATGTTTTTTTATGGAGGTGGTTAACCGACCATATTGTTAGAAAAAAAATCATTTTATAATGAAAATAAAAGAGGTTGGATAATTGTAATTCTAGTAACACAATGAAAATAAACAATATTTATCTAAGTGGAGTCATTATGTCTAGTTGGATTTTGGAAGTAATGATGTTGCTGTAGAAGAAATGAATTTAAAATAGATATGTTGATAATATTACATCATTGGTCTTCTTGTCTTGATATACATGATATGTCACATTTTTTACCTTTTCATGAGACCAACACTATGAGGACATGGGAAAGTGGTTTGAGAAGAAAGTTGTGTAGAATGTTTTCAAACTCCAAGGATTTGATGTTGTGAGGAGACAATGATGTATTTATAAGGGGAAGAGAGTATTTCTTCTTCTGACTGAATTTTGTAACTAGTTAATGTGAGTTAAAATGGACTGTTTCATACATAAACCATGTGTTGATAATTAATTTATTTATCTTTCAATGTTAAATAAAACATTTTAATGCATCTCACTATTCAAAAAAAAGATCACATATCTTATAAAATTACAATAAATTTACACATACCATATTTCAATGTGTAGATTATTAAAACAAAATCTATTTTATGAGAATAATTTTTAAAATATGATAAATTTATTTTTTTAAATAAAATAAAAAATAATTAAAAAAATAATTAATTTAATTTTATGATCAATTTTCTAACCCATTGAAAAATCACATATATTCTCAAAAAATTATATTTCAATTATGATGAAAAATAATATTATTTTCTAGTACTATTTTTTGAAAATAATGTTTCTTCAAAATTTAATTACTTATAATAAAAATATAAACAAAATATTTCTGTTTTACAAAAATCAAAACACATATTTTATCAATTTAAAACTTTTATTTATTAATATCATGATATAAATTACTGTATTTTATTTTTATAAGATAAATAAATTTTAATTTCTAATTAAATAGGTGAGGTTACTATAATGATAATCATTTTGTTATACAGAACCATCGAATTATTATTCCCATGCTCATATTTGTAACATTCAAAAGCATTCTCTTCTTTCTATAAATACCACACATTTCATAAATAATTCATATAATCAAAATTTCTCTCAATATTATATATATTTTAATTTTAAAATTGATATTTCATTACTAATATATTTTTTTCATTTGTACAGTTTTCTTCGTCAGTATGATCATTCCTAGGAATCTTGTATTTCCAATGTAATATATATTAGTTATCATAAACTATATTTTTTTTCAATTGTAACACATTTAATTTTCATGGATAAATTTATTTTTTAAATTCAATGTACATGTTAATATAATAAAATGGAGTTAGTTATATAATGAGGGGAATGTGCTTTGTAACACCCTAAGGATTTACAATTAAAGTTAACATATATGGTAATGCACTCAGCACTAAGTCTTTGTGAAACAACACTTTGTCATTATAATTATTGAAACAAGATAGTTATAACCTAGATATTAAACATTGTAATATTAACAATTATAATTGATATTAAATGTTATTTAAATTGGTTTCACATAAAGAAATCATATTTATAATTAAATGTATACTTTTTTGAAAAATATTTAAATGTTTAGAAATACAATTTTCATAATCTAACTAACACAGGGTGAAGTTTTAGTTTTTTAGAAGATTCATTTTATTTAGGAATAGTGAAAAATACTGCATTGTATTTAAAATCTATTTTTTACATTTAAAAAATTATTACACCTTAAATTAATTTTTCAAATAAAAATAGATCAATTATACCTATTAAAATCCAATTAAGATAATTGGAATCATTTTTATATTGAAATTAGAAATAAAGACTTGTTGAATATTTGAACATTATTGTTAATCGACTTCTCACCACATATATGGGATTAGCATTATATGCAATTTTTCCATTCTGTGAATTGTATTTCAAATAACAAATATACAATGTTGTAATTATTATGCTATTTATAGTCTAACAAGATCAAATATTTTTTTGGAGAATAGAAAATTTACCCTTTGGAATAGTAATGTTACCTATATGAATAATACTACAACCATATGAATAGTAAATCAACCAAATGAATAGTAACATTTCTAATAAATGTATAAATAAAATTTAGTCATCTCATAAATTAAATTATGATATAATAATATCATAGTATAAGTAAATGGGTATTTTAAAAATAATTAATTAAGTCTGGGTATTTTTGTGAGCCATAAATATTTAATAAAAAATTAATAATTTAAAAAATAATTTAAAAGGAATCTACTTTTCAAAAAATATCTTCCTAAATCATTATTATTTTTTCTTATGATTTTAGGATATTTTAATTAACCTTTGTTAATTTTTTAAAGAGTTAAAAAATCTGTTATAAATTTAAAAAACTGTATTGTCTGAGGAAATGATGATATTAATTAAAAATGAAATATCTAATATTTATAATAATATATACCTAAAATTGAGTTCATTACTCATTTTTACATGTAAAAAAAGGTTAGGGATAATTTTTTTTTCAAAAATACTTAAATTTTGTGAATAGTACAATATCTTACTTTAAGATAAATGAAAATACATGATTTATTGTGTAATAGGTTATGATGGATAATGTAAGCACATAATCACAAACAATACATCATTATATTAATATATTTAATGATAATTCTCAAAAAAAAAATATTTTTAAACCAAAATAATAAATTAATCCATAAAATATTCAAAAATCACCTCTCTTATCCACCATAAATGTCACCCCTCACCACCCCTTCCCCTCACCCATCCAAGAATTGGGTATTTTAAAATTTATGCCCAATAATATTTCCAATACACCCCCCATTTCTTGGATCTCTTGGTATCACCAAAAGACCAAAACCATTGTTCCATAAGAAGGTTCTCAAATAAAATAATTCAAGAGGTAAATCCTATTTCTTTTTCTTTTAATTTCCTTCCAATTTACTTTTTCGTTTCTTATTATCTGCTAACTTCATATGTCCAAATTAAAATGATAAATAAATTATAATTTATATACTAGAATTATATATTTTTAATGGAATATACATTATCAACCTCCCCTCTCTCCCTCTTTTTTTAAACGAAATCATCTTGTGTGAGGTGCTAATTTACAATCATTGTGGACCAGGAATTTTTTTTCTTCGATTTCTTCATCAATGATGATAATGAAAACATTTTTATGGATAATAAAGAATATAATATATTTATTACAAAAAATATAATGTTTTGTAACAAGTATATATACATAATATTAATTCATATGAAAAACTAGTCTATGATGATCGAAAGACTACCAAAATTATCTAAATGATTATCAATAATGTCTTGTCTAATTATTCAAACTCATACCATATATCCAAATGATATATATAACCATTTAAAATTATTTATTTTCATAAATAAAATATTATTTCAATTATTTATAATTATTCCCATGTTACATGAGCTCTATAACTTATTAACAATTGAACCGATCCTGAATACCATGAAAATGAATGATCTCGAACGACGAAATTAAACAATATAGCTCTACAATAAGGTTATAAATGAACTTAATAAATCTATAATGAATAAAATACATGTATATTGGGTTATTTATTAATTAATTAATATATTTAATGTTTTTATCTATGTTATTAAGATTAAGCGCATAACACATTAAGATATAAGGTACAAGTTTTCTCAGCTCGCTTTCATTTCTATAAGATATGCCTTATTCACCAATATTTCTTGTGTGATGTTTATATTTAATAAAATTTAAAGTATCATATCATCAATATATAAATCATAATGGTATATATTTTCTAATGTTAGGATTATTAATTTTAGTGGGAATACAATTCAATTGATTAGAATGTGGTGAGTGTTTTCTTCTTGAACCATAATTTTAATTCAGGTTATAAATTTTTCCTTTATAAACCAATTTAATTAATAATTTAATATATATAAAAATTATAAATTCTTATTATATGTTCCCAAAATTTTATTCTGATGATTTTTTCATTAATTTGTGGAAAGTACATGTTTTAGAGTGTCCCCTTCCAAATCCTTCTCATTACGCTAGCCCAATTAAAGGGAACATCTCGATTTTAAATCCATTTTCATGTTCCAACTATAATATGTTATAAGAAAACATTATTTTCCTAAAATAACTAATTTTATCATGAAAAACAATATTAGTTAATTTCTATTTTTATATAAATATTTTTCAAAACAACTATTCTTTTCAAAGTAAAAATTATTATTTCTCTCAAGAAAGGATCAATGATTTTATATGAGTATTTTCATCTATATCACCAACCTTGTTGATTATTATGTATAATTGGGCTTAATATTTTAAGATATCATTTACCAGAATCTATTTAAAGTTTTATGATTACAATGACAATGGAGGTTTTTTCTTGAAACTATTCACCATATTACTCTAAATTGTTAGTGATTATATTTACAAATTAGGGAATGTGATTTATATTTCATATTTTAGTTTCAATATGAATTTATATATTGATTATATTCCACCCATTTCATATGAGGAATGCATTGTACTATGTATATTTTTGGTAGGGCTCTCTATATCCCCTCATTACATCGATATGTCTCATGAGAGAAACTAGTTTGGTTATGGGATAAGGTCTGTCTTGATTATGTTTGGTGTGTTGACTGAAGCCTTCACACTATATTAACGAGATCCCACATTACGAATTCCCCCATTATAAGATTAGAATTTGATATTCCATTTGATTATTTGATAAGTAGAATATCCATGGGTAAGTATCTTTTGGATGTTATTATTTATCAGGTATTATTTTTTCATATTTTATTCCTTTTATATTATGATAATGTTTTTGTATTTATAGAATGTTTTTTAGTTATTCACATTTCTTTAAGGTTTATTTTTAGATTACATTTAATTCATACCATTAATTAGCATCTAATCTCACCTTATTATCATGTTTATTTTTCCCAGGATGCCAATATGAATTTTATGGATGACATTCAATGATAATATATAATAATAAGAATGTTTCCAGAGGAGTGTCTATAATGTATTAAATTTCAAATTGTAATGTTGAACTTATGTATGTATATTATTTTCTAATGATATTAAACTAGTTGATCCTTTGGTATTTTTTTCCTAGTTTATATAACAATGTAATAAAGTAAAGCAATAACTCCATGTTATTGTGGTGGGGTCCTTATAGTTGGTATCAAAATATTTTTATTAGAATCATTGTAAACATGATTTTGAAAAAATAGATTTGGGAAAATTATCGTAATATAGAATTTGAGGATAAGAGAATAAGATGACCCTAGAGTTTAGGTACGGTAGAGATTATGTGTATCTTCCTATAAATACACCTCTTTTTATGTCACACCTGACCCGACTTATTGCTATTGCAGTTATTTATAATTATATTTCAGCCTTTTGGTTTCTTAATGTTTCAAAAAAGTAATTATGTTAAAATCAAAATTAAATAAAATAAAATAAATGGAAAGTGATCTAATAAAAATAATAATGATAATATTATTGTTTAGTCTGTATTATAATTATTATTAATCTATTTTTATTATTATTATTATTATTGTTATTTTTTTATTATTAGTATTAGTTTTATTTTCTCCTTCAATTTATTATTATTATTTTTCTTCCCTTGTTAAGGCCCCCCGTTTTGTGTTTGGGGAGATTCTCCCCCCAACCCCCCTGCGTCGCGATCGACCCCCCTTGAACTGAGCCCCATTTTTTCCCTCTCTCCCTGGTCGCAGCGGACTCCCCCCCCCACCAGAAACCCTACGACGTGCCTCCCTTCTTCCTATGGCGTGACGAACCTTCACGCGACCTCCCCTTCCTGTTCGCACATAACCCCGACAAGTGGCCTTCCCCTTGGCTGCTCTCCCTCCCGCGACATCCCTCAAACGAGCCACCATCAGTTCCCCAATCTCTCTCTCTATCGGATCCTCACACCCCTCCCCTCTATCTGAGCCATTTTGCTCGTGCTGCTACCTCCCGAGCTCCCTCTCCAGCTCAGTTTTCAATCGGCTTCCCACCAGATTCATGATCTGGTCCTTCAAAGTATGGATTTCTCCCCTCTTATCCCTCCTTTTCCAGTTTATTTGAGGTTACCCCATCACCCTTCTGAATTTTTTCCGAACCTAATGTGTTTGGGGTTTTCATTTTGTTTGACTCTTGTTATTTTGGGTTCGCTCTAGGCTTTTTGCGGTGCAATTACCGCGCTATCAAAGTTTGTGTCAGAATATGAAGTTTAGACACCCAAGGTAAGTGTTTCTGTGTATATGTGTTTTTTGATGAACTAGTTTGCTTGTTTAATAAATTTAGGATGTTCTTTAATAAATTTTTTTATTGAGAGTTGTGTTTATTTGGTGAATTATTTTACTTGCTTAAATGAATTTGGTGTTTTGAGGTTGATCCGTTTGGTTTTAAACTATTTTTAAAGAAGTTTAGTATGCCATTAATATTTAATAGAACGTTTGTATATAATGGGGTGTGTTTTTGAGGAAAAATCATGTTGTGTTATTTGATGTTAATTTATAAATCCTGAAGTTGGTTATTTAATATTTTTTAAGTGATGCGAATGATGTTTAGAAAGGTTTTTAATGTGCATTTGATTTTAAAAGGAAAATAAGTGTGGTTTTTTTTGAGGTAGTCCTTTGTTGCATTATTCATGGTTGTTTTATGACTTCTAGAATTTAATTATTTAAGGACATTATGGCTGCGAATCTAGTTCTGCTTGAGGGTTGGGTGCATTTTCTTTTTCTAGTAGTGTTTTTATGCATTGCACATGAAATTTTCTATGGAAAAACCCATGCTGAATTGTTTATCATTGTTTTTTTAACTATGCAGTTCATCTATTATAATGTGTGTAGGCTGCAGTTGGTGTTTTGGTGTGGCGTCTTGGCGCGTTTGGTTTTAAAAAGGATGTTTTTTGAATGTTTTTCTTTTGGTCCAAACCCTTGATGCGTTATTTTGAAATGTTTTGATGATTTTTCAAGTGTTAATTTGTTTGGTTAAATTATTTGTGTAGTGCGTTGGACCTCGTTACGATGGTTTCATGTTGCGGGTGTCAAAAAGTCCTACTTGTTCTTGTATAAGGTAAGACATATACATATGAATGCCCTCTCTGTACATATTCCCTCATTGTGCAGGGAATATGTGCAATAAAGCTAGGGGTACTTATATATTTGTCTATAAATTCATGTGCATGGAAGTGCGCATGGTCAGTTCGAGTGGTCGTCGACAAATAACGACATGTTTGAGGTAGGTCCCCTATGCCCTAATATTTAATTAGAATTTCCATTTCTGCTAGATGATTCTTTAAAAGTATTTCCTTGTTTTTTTTGTGAAATCCATATGCACTATATATATGGTTGTGGTTCTGAAAAAGTGGTTTCATAGGGGATGAACATGAAATGGGTATTTCCAAAAGTTGTGCAGCCTTTCGTTAAATTTTGTTATGAAGGTGTAACGACGTGCATTATTTTTAAAAAGGGGTTCTAAAGTGATATTCAAAATGGGTTTTGTTGTGAACACGAGATTAAAGGATGGTTTGACCTTCTTAAAAGTATTACTTCATTTTAAGTGTGTTTTTAATCTTATTTTAAAAATATAGTACCTTTATGTGTTATAAAATGAGGAATAATCCTTCTAATGTGATGATTCCCCTATGGCATTTTAAGATTTGGGTTGTGAAAATGGAAAACCCCTCTTGAGACATTCCCTTCAATTTGAATAAAATGTGATGCAAGTGTTAATGTACAGTTTGGGATATGTGCCAAGTGTAAAGGATTTTGCATGGTTGTGTGATGTAAGGAGGGGGAATGCTCTTAAGGAGGGAGAGAGGTGGGGAGAGGTTTAATGTGTTTTAGAAAAATAAAGTGTTGTATACATATATGCTTTCTTCATAATGAAAACTCACCACCACTTCAAATAGAGCACAATGGGAAACTTGGGTATCTTGGTGGGTGACCAGGACTAGTACGCTAGATGAACCGACATGGGTTCATCCCAGTTCTTCTAGCAGGATTGACACAAAAACACTAGCTAAACATATGAATTCTGAGGGTTGTGGTCTTCTAAGCCACGTTTTCTAAGGGTCATGGTATTCTAAGCCACGTTTTTCTGAGGGTCGTGGTTTCTAAGACACATTTCACCGAGGTATGAGGTCTCTAGGTTCCCACTTGTTCCAGCTACCTATAGGTATCGCCCATGGTGCTCTGTTGTGACATGCTGCCTGCGATGCAACTTTCTTTTCAGTTGTTTAAAACATGATGTCTTGTTTATGAAAACCATATATTAATCCAAACTAGTTTCTTTTCATTTTGAATCATTAATGCATCCTTGGAACCTAATTTGAAAATGGTGTGGGAGTGAAATGCTTTACTTGAGAATGCAAAATCATTACTTGAAATCGAAAAGAAGGAAAACATTATTTTATTATATATTATTTTCAAACTGGCATAATTGGATTTCTTAATAAAGGTAGTGGCATAGGATGTGGTTACATTTTGGCATTCCTACTGAGTATCTCGGTGCTCACACATACATTACTTTTCAGTTAGAGGTTTCATTATTGGATTGCTTTTGGGAGAAAGTGTAGTTAACATACCGTGGTGATCTATGGGGTCACCTGAGGTATGTCACATTGCTTCGTTTATTCCTTTTTCCACTGTCAATTTGTTTAGTTTATTTTTCTTTTATTTATCTTCTTGTTCATTTTATGTTCATTGATCTTAATTACTGGACAAACTGTTCCCAAATGGTTTATTTTGATGACCGACACTAGTTTCCAACCGGTGGGCATCGGGAACGCCCTTCGAGCCATGTCGCGGACCGGCTCAGGCGACCGGTTTAGGGTTGACCTGGGTTGGTTCGTGAAAAAATGGTATCCGAGGGGCCCTTTTTATTTGGGGTGTCAAGTATCTTGGTGATTAGGTGTGTCAGGACTTGAGAGGTAGGTGCGGGAAGGATGTCATGAACCCTTTCGCATCCCATGACACGAGTTTCTAGGGGTAGTATGGGATTTGAGTTTTTCTTTTGCTTGGTCTATGTTGAAGATAGATGACAAGGGAAGTGATCTGATGTTACGTGATGATCCTAAATGGAGTAGCGACCCATGTACAGCCCGAGTGCACGGTCTGGGATACTTCCTGTGGTGGATGCCCGCTCGGAGCATGGTCTGCTAAGCCATGTTACCAGGTTGGCATAGCCACTAGTCCCTTATTTTTGGAAATTTCGATGTGAGATGTGTTTGACCTTCATTTAGGTTGGTGGGAGTATATCTCAAAAATGAAAATGGATTTTAGTGAAGGTGTTTTCAAAAGTGAATATGGTTGTTGGAGTGGAAAATGGTTTTTGAAATGGAAAACGTTTTGGAATTTTGAAATGTTTTTCTTTAATGATAAGTGACTTTCTCAAATTGGTTGGGAATTTGTGCTTTGTTTTTAATGGTCTGTTTTGGAAATGAGAAGTGTCTTTAATTGACCCTTGGTATTCCTACGAGTGATCACATACATTGAGGTGCGCATTTGGTAGGTGGGGAAATTGGTGATGTGAGTGGATGGGTGCTTCATCTAGCACATGGATATGTATGTGTGAGACATCATAGGATACCAATGGTGGATATTTAAGTTATTTTGTTTGCTGAAAAAGGGTTTTTAAAAAGGGTTTTTAAAATGTTTAGAATAGTTATTGAGAAATTGTTTAGTGTTCTCTTTTCATGTTTGGTATCATTTTTTGTGGGTTCTTGGTTTTTACATATTAAATTGTAGTTGGAACGGTGATTTGGGTTTGAGCTTTTGTTTGGGATTGAGGTGTGTAATTTTGATTTATGATGAGTTTTGATTCGGATTTGTGCATCTTGTTTTTGAGTATGCTACCCAGAAAAGTCCCAAAGGTTTCAAGTGAGTCCCTTCTAGTTGTTGGTTCTACCCAGACTCTTAGCGGAGTGGTGGAATTGAATTATTTTCGGTTGTTGTTCATAGTCCGTGGTGATTATGATCTATCAAAGGTAACAGACTGGCTGAGAGAAATCATTGGAGTTTTCAGGTTATTGGAAACTCCCAAATCTAAGATATTCTATGTTGGTTTGGGTCCATTTGAAGGTGCAACATAGGAGGGGTGGAGGAGATAATCCCAACGTCGTTGCATGATGGTATGTCTTGGAAGGTGTTTAAGGCCACTCTCATCCAATGGTTTATACCTGATAAAGTGAAAGCGAGGAAAGTGGCTGAACTAGTGGGTGTTGAGTAAGGACAAAAAGAAGTGAAGGCCTATGTGGGGCATTCTAAGGGATTGATTCTATTTTATCCAGAGGTAGCGTCGTGGAATCAGTTAAAGTTTCTCTTGTGTGGGGTCTTCGTCCAGGGTTCCAAGACCATTTCCTTCTGGTGTTCGGGAAGGTTCCCCATCCAGTGACGAGAGAGATTCGGAGGAACCTATCTCAGACAAGTCTTCTTCCCAATTCCATATTTTTTTAGTTGTGCCACCCCCTTGTTTGCTTCAAATGTGCTTAGTTTGGGTACTTTAAGTCGCCTTGTCATCACCCTCTGATGGCTTGCCGTCAGTGTGGCCATTTGGGACAATTGGAGAGGTTCCACTAGCGGCATTTTTAGTAGGAGTTTCAACCAACAGATGTCCACTCCAGACTTTGGGGTAGCAGATTCTTCAAGACATTAGAGCTCCAGCCACAGTTCTCGGAGTGATACTCTTCACGAAGTCAGGAATTATTGGGTGTGGGGAACCTTGGTCTAATTTTTTTCTCCAATGCTGAAATGGGGACGGTCTAAATTTCCCTGTTGTAGGTCTCCTGTTTTTGAAGGTTCTGTCCTTCTGTAAGTGGCATAGAGGTCTCTTTTTCTCATTGTGGTATATTCTTTGAATACCCCACTTTGGTTGTAAGAAGGCATAGCGATCTCTTTTTCTTGTAATTCCAGTAGTTGTGCCTCCTCAAATATGAGTTTTGAAGTTTGTCTCTTTATGCATGTGAGTCTCAAGGTTATTTTCTCTCTTGTGCGACTAGCTCATTTGGTGACCTGTTTTTGTTTTAGGATGTGCCCTTTTGGGAAACACATGTGTATTCGGAAATGATAAATAGGAGTGTTGTCTGCCCTTCGGCTCGGGGTATGTCGTTGAGGACCCCATGTAGGAGGAGTCTGGTTTATGAGGAGATTTCATGGGTCAGTTTGTGCTTGGTTTCTTGTATTTTTCTATGCTAATTGGCTTTAGCTGGTCAATTCTTGTATGGTGGGGAGACCCACCATGAATATTTTTATGCCTTCTTCGACGTTTTCTCTGTGTGGTGGTTCCCTCTTGGATCAGGTTAGCATCACAAGAGTTATCCCATGCAGAGAGACTCAATGTTGGTTGTGCT
This sequence comes from Viscum album, assembly GCA_963277665.1. NCBI lineage: Eukaryota > Viridiplantae > Streptophyta > Magnoliopsida > Santalales > Viscaceae > Viscum > Viscum album. The sequence continues at coordinate 454,905,383 of OY728142.1, forward strand.
AGTTGGGTTCTTGTGGTGGGGAGAACCCCCCCATTTCTTCATTGATTTTCTCATTGCGTTTCCCCCTAGTGTTCGTCGAGTGTGACTGAAGGAGTGAAAAGTCGCACCGAGTTCATGTTTTTTTTATCCTCGTTTAGTTTCAAACTCGAGTTTGATTCCTCATATGGCTAGGTGACTTTCTGGGGGTAGAAAGTTTTTTTTGTGGGGAGAATTGCCACAACTGACCCGACTTATTGCAGTCATGGTAATTTATATTTATATTTGTGCCTTTTGGTTTCTTAAAGTTTCAAAAAATTAATTAATTTAAAATCAAAATGAAATAAAATAAAATAAATGGAAAGTGATTTTATAACAATAATAATGTTAATATTATTGTTTAGTTTGTATAATAATAATTATTATTATTATTAATATTGATATTATTATTATTGTTGTTGTTTTTGTTGTTGTTGTTGTTTTTATTATTATTATTAGTATTTTTTTCACCTTCAATTTCTTATTATTATTTTTTCTTCCCTTGATAGGGTTCCCCCCCTTTTGTGCGTGGGGCGCTTCTCCCCCCAAGCCCCCCTGTGTCGCAATCGCCCCCTTAAACCAAGCCCCATTTTTTCCCTTCTCCCTGGTCAAGGTGGACGCCCCCCACCTAAAACCCTACGGCGTGCCTCCCTTCAGCATGGTGGACCTTCGCAAAACCTCCACTCCCTGTTTGCTCACAACCCCGACAAGCGGCCTTCCCCTTGGCTACTCTCCCTCCTGCAGCATCCTTTCGATGAGCCCCCATCGGCACCCCACTCTCCCTCTCTCTCAGATCCGTGCACCCCTCCCCTCGGTCCGAGCCGTTTTTCTCATGCCTCTACCTCCTGAGCTCCCTCTCCGGCTCGGTTTTCAACCGGCTTCCCACAGGATTCATGATCTGGTCCTTCAAAGTATGGGTTTCTCCCCTCTTATCCCTCCTTTTTCAGTTTATTTGAGGTCACCCCCTCACCTTCTGAATTTTGCCTCAACCTAATGTGTTTGTGGTTTTCTTTTTGTTTGACTCTTGTTATTTTTGGTTCGCTCTGGGCCGCTTGCGGTGCAATTGGCGTGCAGTCGATGTTTGCATAGAAATCCAAAGTTTAGACATCGAAGGTAAGTGTTTCTGCATATAGGTGTTGTCTGATGAACTAGTTTGTGTGTTTAATAAGATTTGGATGTTCTTCAACAGATTTTTTGAGTGCTAGTTGTGTTTATTTGGTGAATTGCTTTACTTTCTTAAATGAATTTGGAGTTCTGAGGTTGAACTATTTTGTGTGAAACTAGTTTTATAGAAGTTTAGTATGCCTTTAATATTTTATAGCAGGTTTGCATATAATGGGGTGTGTTTTTTAGGAAAACTCATGTTGTGTTATTTAATGTTAATTTATAAATCATGAATTTGGTTATTTAAAATTTTGTAAGTGATGCAAATAATGTTTTGAAAGGTTTTTAGTGTGCATTTGATTTTAAAAGTAAAAGGAGTTTAGGTGTTTTTGAGGTAGTCCTATGTTTCATTATTCATGGTTGTTTTATGACTTCTAGAATTGATTTATTTAAGGACATTAAGGCTGTGAATCAAGTTCTGCTTGAGGGTTGGGTGTGTTTTCCTTTGCTAGTAGTGTTTTTATGCGTTGCGCATGAAACTTTTCAAGGGAAAAAACCATGCTGAATTGTTTATCAGTGTTTTTTTAACTATGCAGTTCATCTATTATAATGTGTGTAGGCTGAAGTTGGTGTTTTAGTGTTGCATCTTGGCGAGTTCGGTTTGAAAAATGATGTTTTGAATGTTTTTATTTTGGTCCAAACCCTTTATGCGTTATTTTGAAATGTTTTGTAGATTGTTCAAGTGTTAGGTTGTTTTGTTAAATTATTTTTGTAGTGCGTTGGACCTCGCTATGATGGTTTCAAGTTGCAGGTGTCAAGAACGCCTACTTGTGCATGCATGAGGTAAGACATATACATATGAATGCCCTCTTTGTATATATTCCCTCATGGAACGGGGAATATGTGCAATGAAGCTAGGTGTATTTATATATATATGTATAAATGCATGTGCATGGAAGTGCGCAGGGTCAGTTCGAGTGGTCGTCAACAAATAATGATATGTTTGAGGGAGGTCCCCTATGCCATAATCTTTAATTAGAATTTTAATTTTTTCTTGATGCTTCTTTAAAATTATATCCTTTTTTATGTGAAATACATATGCACTATATATATATGGTTGTCGGTGTTAAAAAGTGGTTTCATAGGGGTTGAACATGAAATGGGTATTTTCAAAAGTTGTGCAGCCTGTTGTTCAATTTTGTTAAGAATGTGTAACATCATGAATTATTTTTAAAAAGGGGCTCCGAAGTGATTTTAAAAATGGGTTTTGCTTTGAACACGAGATTAAAGGATGGTTTGACCTTCTTAAATGTATTACTTCATTTTAAGTGTGGTTTTAAGATTTTTTAAATATATAGTACCTTTAAGTGTTCTAAAATGATGAATACTCCTTCTAAAGTGATGAGGCCCATTTGGCATTTTAAGATTTAGTTTGAAAAAATGGAAAACCCCTCTTGAGACATTATCTTCAATTTGAAAAAATGTGATGCAAGTGTTAACGTGTGGTTTGTGATATGTGACTAGTGTAAAGGCTTGTGCGTGGGTGTGTGATGTAAAGAGGGGGAATGCGCTTAAATATGGGGAGAGGCAGTGAGAGGTTGAATGAGTTTTAGAAATATAATGTTATATATATATATATCTGTGTGTGTGTGTTTTCTTGATAAATAAAACTCACAACCACTTGAAATAGAACACAATGGGAAACCTGGGTATCTAGGTGGGTGACCAGGACTAGTACGCTAGATGACACGACTTGGGTTTGTCCCGGTTCTTCTAGAAGGATTGACACAACAAAACTAACTAAACATATGAATTCTGAGGGTTGTGGTCTTCTAAGACACTTTTTCTGAGGGTTGTGGTCTTCTAATCCACGTTTTTCTGAGGGTCATGGTTTCTAATCCACATTTCACCGAGGTACGAGGTCTCTAGGTTCCCACTTGTTCTAGCTACCTATAGGGATTACCCATGAAGCTCAATTGTGACATGCTGCATGCGATGAAACTTTATTTTTAGGTGTTTCATACTTGATGTCTTGTTTTTGAAAACCATATTTTAATCCAAACTAGGTTCTTTTCATTTTGAAACGTTAATGCATGCTTGGACCCTATTTTGAAAATGTAGTGGGAGTGAAATAATTTACTTGAGAATGAAAAATCATTACTTGAATTCGAAAAGAAGGAAAACATTATTTTATTATATCTTATTTTCAAACTGGCATAATTGGATTTCTTAATAAAGGTAGGTCATAGGACGTGGTTATATTTTGGCATTCCTACTGAGTATCTCGGTGCTCACACCTACTTTACTTTTCAGTTGCAGGTTTCAGTATTGTATCTCTTTTGGGAGTAAGTGTAGTTGACATACCGTGGTGATCCATGGGGTCCCCTGCGGTATGTCACGTTTCTTTGTTTATTCCTTTTCCGCTGTCAGGTTGTTTAGTTTATTCTCTTTTATTTATCTGCTTGTCCAGTTTATGTTCATTTATCTTTTTTATGGGCAAAACCATTCCCAAATGGTTTATTTTGATGCCCGACATTAGTTTCCAGCCCGTGGGGATCGGTAACGCCCTTCGGGACATGTCGCAGACTGGCTCGGGAGACCGGTTTAGGGTCGACCAAGGTTGGTTCATGACATTTTAGATAATAAATGCGGATGTGGTTTTGGAATTGATTTTCCTAGGGGTAACAACTCGGACATGGTGTCCCATAATTGACTTGGGGAGACCTTGTACATGAAAACTGGCCTTACTATACACCTGGTTTGACACTCCCAGGGGATATTATGAGGAAAATTCATATTTTATTTATAAACCTTTTTGGTTGAATTAAAAGTAAATTCTTACCCAATGAAACCATGTTTATGATTATAAGAATAACTACTAATAACTTTATTAATTTTTGTTAAGTGTTTCACCGGTATTAGGATTATAAATTATGTTTCATAATTTTATGATCTAATATATTGAATTCCCTTTTTTAGAAATGGAGTCTATATGAAGAATTGGAACCACATCAATGCTCATAATCTATGGATTAAGAATGGTCATTTCATGAATCGGTTTAAGACCATATTTTAAAGGGAAATAGTATCTCAAATGTTCTTATCATATGAGAAGATAATAACGTCTTATAAAAAGAAATAGAAAATGTTTTCTAATTATTATGGCTTTGAGAAGAAGCAGGAGAATAATAGGAAAACTAGAAAAAATATTGCTAAAGGGAAGAGGGTAAAGAAGTATTTTTTCACGTGTGATAATTTTGGAATGAAACACCTTGAAATATTCTTAAAAGGAATGAGAGTTTCATAAAAGTGTGGAGAAAAAGTCCACCATTCATGTGTTTATAAGGGTAATAATTTTTTCCTATTTATAATGCATCAACTTAAAGGTGATGGGACACTTTGTAATTCAATGTCTCAAGTATCAAAGGAATATACACCAAAACCAGATAGTGGATCATGGTTAAAGAAATTCTACCACCAAATGTGAAGAACATTGATTAATATGCACATGTTTGGATTTATGAATTATGTTATGTGATTATTTTTTTAATAATTCATTGGTTACAAGAATAATGAGATATATTTGGATTTTTCTACAGTACCATTTCATTAAGGATTTAAGAATTTATGGTGCTACCATGTAAAAGTAACTCAGTAACATGTTAATATATTGGAAAAGTATACGGTTGGGGGAAATAAACCCTTAATATATTCATGATACTGAGATATGGATTTCATAATAAATATATTATTTATTGGGATAATGTAAATTTGATAAAACATTTTATCTTGGATATAAGTAATGGACTATCGAAAAAGTGGTTTATCCTATCATTGGTAAAGTCTAATTTTTGTTGGGTTTGATGAATATATCAAATTTACTATTTTTTAGATACGGAATAATATAGCATAAAATTATTAAATAATATTTTTTGTTAATTAAATTTATTACCATGATTCAATAGTGTACAAGGAGAATTAACTCACATGTTGGTTGGTGATTATTAAGAGCCACTTCATGTTGATTAATTAGATAATTACGGAAGTTCAGTGACATTGTTTCTAAAGTGTCATATCATGATAGTTTGGACATGATTAACCATTTATGAAATGTTTTATGTTGATCATTGTAGGAGGATTTAAAGGTTAATATTTTACTTCACAACACGATGCAACCTGTTCTTAGAGACTATGTATAAATAGTTCAACACACCATCAAAGGTTAATAATGTGTTTATGAAATATACATGTATATTTATACTCATATAGAGTGGAATAATTATTCAACTCTATAAAAATAGTCTTAAATTTTTTTTACTTATTAAATATATTTTTTATTATATCAAGTAACATTTTTCTAACTATGGTTTTGGTTTTGTGATGATTAAATTTATAATGACCATTTACTCTATAATTATCCATCAAAACATTATGGTTTTATTTAACATTTAGTTCTATGTTATCACTTAACACTAATATTATCCTTTAAAAAATCCTATCTTTTTGGTGACCACCTCATTTACCTTAACCACTTTTTAAGAGGATATTTTATTAACCCAATTTCTGATGTGTGTATCCAAAAAAATATTTATCAAGTATCAAACATTATATTTTGAAATGAAATTTAAAATTGAGAGGACCCAATTTTTTAAAAGAGAGGATAATGTAACACCCCAGAGATTTACAAATAAATTTAATATAGAAAGTATTGCACACAACACTCAGTCTCTATAAAACAAGACTTTGTTATTATAATTATTTAAACAGGATAGTTATAAACAATATTTTAAACATAGTTATATTAAAATTAATAACTACTATTAAATTTAATTTATAATATTTTCACATAAATAAAACATATTTATAATCAAATGTATATTTTTTTGGTAAAATATATATATGGTTAGAAATACTATTTTATTGAAGGTACTGCATTTTTTATGTCCTTTTGTGTGCAATAATAAAATTATTTTTGATACTCATAGAAATTTAGTTGTGTAAAATAAACAAAAATATTTATTCGGATTGTAAAAAAATTAACGTTAGGAAATTGTTTAGTATTTTTCTGTGAAATTTAATTTTTTTGATAAACAGTTAAACATACTACAATGTCGTTAAAAACAATTTTTTCATTTAAATAATCATTACTCATTAAATAAATTTTTAAAGTCACAAAAGAAAAATTATACATATATTAATCAAATTAAGTTCTTTAGAATCATTTTTATATTTAAATTAGATATAAAAACTTATTGAACGTTTAAACTTTATTTTTACCCGCCTTCTCTCCACACATGTGGGATTGGAATTAAATGTAATTTTTCCGCTTCTGTGAATTTAATTTACAAAAATGGGCATAAATTATAGCGATAATTAATATATTTATAGTCTAATAGAATCAACTTATTTTTGGTGAATTGTAAATTGACCATTCCAAATAGTAATATTACCCTTAAGAATAATAATATGATCAATACAAATAGTAAATTGGTAAAATAAATAGTAACATCACCCAATATATTATAAATAATATTTAGTAATATCATAAATTAAATTATTATATAATTATATTATTGTATAATTAAATGACTTTTTAAAAAATTATTAATTAATAGTTGGTATTTTTCTGAGTCATAAATATTTAATTATACTTTTATAAATAATAAAATGGTTTAAAAGAAAACCCATTTTCTTAAAATGTTTTAATTAATCAATATATTGTTTTATAATGATTTTAGGGTAATTTACTGAGACCCTCGTTAATTTTTCAAAGTGTTATAAAATAAGTTATAATTTTTAAAAAAAAAATTTCCAGAAAATGATGATTTTAATTTGAAATTAAATTTCTCATATTTATAAAATCAAGTTCATAGAATGTAGTATATTTTTAATTATACACATATAAAAATATTTAGTGTAAATTTTTATATTTGTCTAAAATAATTGAATATTGGGTAAATAGTAAAATATGATAATTTATAATAAATGATAAATACATGATTTATTGAGTCATAGGTGATGTATAGTGGATATAAGCCCATAATATCGAACTATCATTTATTATTTTAAGTTATCTTATAATAATGATAAATATATTCAAATTATTGATCCAAAATAACTAACAAATGAATACATTATTCCAAAATCACCCCTCTCATCCACTATAAATAACAACCCACACCACCCCTTCTTCTCACACCATAAAAGATTTAATCCTTGAAAAATTTCAAAGAAATATTCTTATAAAACCCCTATTACATGTATAATATCTATTGGTCACATTGAAATATTGACACCAAGATTCCTTAAAGAGATTATCAAAGATGAGAATTGATGAGGTAAATCCTATTTATTTTTCATTTAATTTCCTTTGATTTTCCATTTTATTTTTTATCCTCTACTCAAATCATCAGTAAGAATGAAAATAATAACATTAGTATCATCTTTATAATGTAATGATACCATTTTTGTGTAATATCTTTTATAAAACTACTATGTCTCTCTTTTTTTAAATGAAATCATAGTCAGTGAGGTGCCAATTTAAATCCTTCGTGGATGATGAATGTTTGTTATTAAATTTATTTTTATAGGATGATAATATAAAAAAATTTATGGCTAATACATACTATAATATATTTATTAAAACATATTTAATGTTTTCGAACTAGTAGATGTACCTAGTATTAATTCATACTACAAAACTAGTTTTTGATGATTGAAAAACCACCAAAATAATCTAAACGATTATCACAAATGTTTTTTCTGAGTATTCATCCACATAATGTGTAACCAGATTATTTGTATAACCATTTAAAATTATATATGTTATTAAAAAATATAATTCCAATTCAATAGAATTATACCCAAGCCACATCAACTCAATTACTTATAAACAAGTGAACCGATCATGAATACCAAGAAAATGAATACTCTTGATCGATGAAATTATACTCCGTAACTCAGAAATAATGATAAAAATGAACATAATAAAACATTAATGAATAAAATAAATTTATGTAATGTTATTAATTAATAATTTAATCTATATATTATTATTTACCATGAAATTGAGGTCAACTTCCTAACACATTCAGACATAAGGTAACATTTTTATCAACTAACATTCATTTTCCCGTGATATGCATTATTTTCCAATATTTATTATGTTTGGGTTATATCATCTACACTTAGATTTAAAATTTAATAAATATATTCCTAATTATGGTATTTAATGTATAGTTTTATGATTATTACTTTTATGTGTTGTATGATTTGATTGATTACAAATTGGTAAGGGTTCCCTTCTCGAACCATAATTTTCATTCGGGTTATGATTTTTCCTCTATAAACAAATGTAATTATTAATTTAATATATATAATTATTTTATATTATGACTATATGTTTTATAATCTTGTATTCAAATATTTCAATTTTTTTGTGGAAAATATATGTTTTACAAAGTCCCCTTATCAACCATTCATGATATGCAAGACTGATTAAAGGGAAAATCTCAAATTCTTAACCATTTTCCAGTACTATATATAATTTTTTTGAAGAAAAATAATTATAAAATAAATAATTTAGTCATGAACAACTATATTAGTTCATTTATTTTTTTATATAATTTTTTTCCCAAATAACTATTCTTTGCAAAGTAAAAAAGAGTATTTCATTCATGAATTCCTTGACGATTTTATAATAGATTTTTCACCTAGTTCCACACACATTTAGATTAATATATATAATTAGGATTAATATTTTATGATATCATATGCCAAATTTTATTTAATTGTTTTTTTTAGTTTCACTGAGGATGTTCTATATTGATACCATTCACCGTATTACACTGAATGGTTAGGGATTATACTTACTGATGGGGAAAAGTTATTTGCATTTCATATGTTAGTTTAAATATGAATATATTTGTTGATAATGTTTCACCCCTTTAAAATGAATAATTCATTGTAAATAGTAAGTGTTGGGTGGGGACCTCTGTATCCCCTTGTTGTGTTAGTAGGTCCAATTAGACAAACTAGTTTGGGTATGAGATAACTTCTTACATGATTATGTATGGTGTCTTGGACGAAGCCTTAATGATATGTGTATGATGACCCCATTATGAATTACCTAATTATGAGGTTATTATTAGATATTCAATGCTATTATTCGACTAGTATAAAATACATGAGTAAGTATCATTTTAATGTGAATATTTATATGGATTTATTTGTTTATTTTTTATTCCTTCAATATAATTCTTCTATTTTTTAATAGAAATGGTTTTTAGTTATTTACCATTATATATGGTTTATTTTTATTCCGATAGATTATTACCATTGCTAAGCATCAGAGCTCACCCCTATCTTGTGTTTATTTTCCCCAGGATTCAATGATAAATTTTATAAAATAAAATCAAATACAATCAAGAATAATAAGAGTGTTTCCAAAAGATTATATATGGTGTATTCAATTTCAAGTTGTAATGTTGAAATTTTGTATGTATGTAGTTTTCCAAAGCCACTAAACTAATTGGCTGTTCAAGATGAATAATCATTGATAAAATTATAATTTCATAATATATTGTACTAACTATGGTCTACTAGGGTCAAGATCTTTATAGTTACTATCAATGGAAGTTTTGTATAAACCTTATAAAATAGATTTTTAATAACATAGATTAATGAAAATAACACTAAGATATAGATTAATTATAAGAATAGAAGAACATTCTAGATATTTTAGTAGGGTGGCGATTGTGTGGATCTTCCTAGAAATAAATCCATTTCTGGATACTACAAGTGGATGTGGTTCTGGTAAAGATGTAACTAGGGGTAAAAACGCTGACAAGGTATCCCAAACCTAACATGGGGTATCATGGTACATGACAATGACCCTAAATGCACACTTAGTTTGATGATCCTAGATAATATTTTTCAGAAAATTAACATTTTCATTACAAAACATATTGATGGATTTAATGGTAAACACATCCCTAAAGAAACCATGTTTATGATTATGAGGTTAGATACTCCTAATTTTTTTAAATTTATGATAAATATTTCACTAGTATTAGGTTATAAATTTTGTTTTATAATGGTATGATCTAATATAGTTTGTAAAATTTTCTAGAAATGGTGCATATTTGAAGGAATGATAACTCCAACAATTCACATAATCCAAAGGGTAATAATAATCATTTCATTTATGGGTTTAAGAATTTTTTTAAGGAAATAAGTCTATCTAATTTTATCATCATATGAGGAGATATAAATTGGTTATAACAAGAAAGGGAAATATTTTCCAAAGTATCATGTCTATTCCATGAAGCACTAGAATTAAGATGAAAAATGAGAACATGATAGATAATTGAAAGAATGGAGAGATTCATTTTTCCACATATGATAATTATGGAATGAAGCAAATGGGTACTTAATTGAAAGAAATGTTATTTTTATAAAGGTGTTGAGAGAAAGGCCACTATTCTTGTGTTTATATGGGTGTATTATTTATTCGAAGGTACAATGCGTCAACTACAACGAAATGATAAATTGTGAAAATCAATGTATTGAGCATGAAATAAATATAATCCAAAAAGGATAATAGATCATGGTAAAGCCTATGAAACCACCATGGATGAAGAGTAGCGATTAATATGATTATTTTTGGACTCAATAATTACGTTATTTGATATTTTATCAATAATTCCTTGTTTATACGAATCATGATATATATAAGGCTTTCATGAAGTATTGTTTCTTTAATTATTTTTGAATGTATGATAGTACCATGGTAAAGTGACTTATTAAAAAGATAATATCTTGGGAAAGGATATGATTTAGGAAAATATACCCCTCAATTTGATCATGATGCTGAGATATAGATTTCAGAATAATGGGATAACTGATTTTGATAACGTAAATTGGATTACACTAACTATATTGAATATGAGGCCCCATCCTTAAACATTACATAATCTTGAGTAAAGTCAAGAATTTCATTGATGATTATTTCAGAATTTTTGTTTTTGAGATTTAGGACATAGATAATATATAATAACGAAAATTTATACAAAAAACAATACCAATAAAATAGTTTTCATATATTATATTATAGAAAACATTTAAAAGTAACCATGATCTCTTTTAATTGAAAAAAAATATTATTTACTTCTTCCTTTCTCTTACCCATCCTTATACACTTTTAAAATATTATAAAAAATTGGGATGAGAACAAAATGATAAGTATGGTATATAAAATAAAGATAGTAAATGTTAGTCCATGAATATTTATAAACACTATAAATCATAAGAATCATGAAAAACTTCATAGGAATCACAAATCAGAAAGGTAACAGGTGGAATCCATATCATACATACATTTTTCTTTCCCAGTTATATATGGAGTTACCTTCATGGTTCCATTTGGTATACCCATCATAGTACATTCCCTAAATATCATATTAGAAACCTTATTTTTTAACTTTATATCTTTACCCAATGCATTGGACAGCTACCACGGGCTCACCCTCCCTCAGTTTGTTGTGGAACCCCCCGTATATATAATCAATTTCCATGCACCATAACCTAATCATAACATATAAAAAACGCATAAAGGAAAAATAAAATTTCCACATTGAAATCATATGATATCATTTCATGCAATAGATATAATCAAAACATTATCAAAACCATTTTCAATCCCAAAAATACCAAAAAAGGAAATTTTTTATTTACATTTTTTTCAAAAAAACTAGTGCTTGTAGAGGAATCCAAATACAAAATAATGGCCTCAACAGTGGAAACGTCATTTTCTCTGCATACGATAAAAAACATTCCTTTTTTAATTTTCTAATACTATTTGTATATAAAATATATCCTTTTGAAAAAAATTTAATGAAATAAAATGTAAGAGGGGTTTACTATACACTATATAAAAGATGGTAGTGTATAACATCAAAATATTCCTCAATGAAATGAGATTGTGATGAAGTCCCTTACCATGAGTCTAAATCGTCACATATAATCATTGCAATCCAGAATAATAAATTTAAATTAATTTCTACTTTATTGATTTTTTTTTCATGTTTATTAGTTCCTTTATGTCACTTATTACCATGTTATAAAAATTATATAATTATTTAAGTTCGTATTAGATGTTTTGTCAATATTTGGTACTTGAGTCAAATTAAAATCATTTTTATGTAACTAGTCCATGTTGACATAAGTAAATCATATATATAATAATATTTATTACATAATAATTACATTTATACATTAATCATAATTTTTTAATCAACCCATTAATTATATTAATGAAAAAATGGACAATATTATATTCATGGAGACGGTAGGTAGTATATACGCATGTGTAAAATTTTAATTTTTCATTGATCATTATGGAAATAAGTTAATTATTTTTTAATGTTTCCTAAATAATCGTAATATTATTATCATAATAATAATAATTTAAATTTACTTATATATATCATAAAGGTGATGTGGTGAAAAAAATGATACACATCGCATTGTAGATGTGATATTTCACACATACGTACAAACAAAGTTATTGTTTTTATGTGAATGGAAGGTAATAAAATAATTGAAATATTATTCTATTACAGTGACACGTATTACATTCATATAAGATGTTAATATTAATTCCATCATTATAACCAATCTTGATAGTTGATAATGGAAAATGAACTAAATCAGTTCGTGGAGGTGATAATTCACATGTACGCATGAATTATTAATTACTTCCACATAGGATTGAACTGGAGATGCATTTAGGGGTTGATATTAACATAATAACATCTCATTATATTGAGTAAAATTGGGTTTCTATTTCATCTTGGAAGAAAATGTTTTAAAGGAAGTTGGAGAAAAAATAAAAATGAAACTCTTAGAAAATGATACATCTTCTTTAGTTGATCACCACTATAGAACACCTTAACACCTTTACAGTTGGAGTTATACCTAACATACAACATAAATAATTTTTGGAGGGATTATACGAAGGGTTTTGGACAGATATTTTCTAATCTAAAAGGCTTTGGAAGTATGAGTATTAGAGAAGAGAGGGTAACTTTTTATAGGAGAGGGGAGGCGTACCATTGAAAATTATTATAATATAAAATTAATATAAAATAATTTTCTTATCCAAAGAATCCATATTTAAATATTTACATTCAAATATGGGTATAGTTTTAAATAATTAAATTCAATAAATTTTTGAGATTTATTTATTTTATTTTAACCATTATATTTTTAGTTTATGCATTATTATTATTTTTTAATTTTAAATGTGTTAAAAAAATTTAATTATTAAGGGGCTATTAATTTTATATATATGTGGTAAAATTCCTAAAATAAGACACATAATTGAATTATAGACCTTATCATAGTCAATTTGTGATTTTAAAATATTTTACGTATTTTAAAATAATTTAATAAATATGTATTCTTATAAAACATCAATTATGTAAATTTTCACATGATTCATTTTATTGAATTTAAGTAAAGTATAAAAAGATATATAACATCAAATAAAAACATTTAGTAGTATTATAACATGTTGTATTCACATATAAATGTTGTGGATGACATAAAGTATTTCAGATAATATTTATTTTAATTTTTATAATATCAGTTTATTGATTTCCTTTATTAATAAAGCAATTAATGTATCATCATTTTGTCATAATTAAATTTAAATATATAATGTCCGAAAATGATAAATAAAATACCATGAGGTATGAAATATTTTTAGATTTAATATTACTATTTATATATTAATATATCACTTATATAATCCAATATTAATAATGTTTTATTAATAAGGTATGTGTTTATAACATATTTTCCATTACATTAAATTAAAAGTTATAAGTTTCATAATCACACCCAAGTGGATTCCGAAAACCAAATTCTTATCCCAAGGGATTTATTGGTCTAATATAACTCATATAATATTATTTATAAAAGTTTTAGTGTATTTTTATATTATAATAATATTATTTTTACCCATATTACCAGATTTACCCTTTAATCGTGGTAAATAAAATTAATTACTAATGTTGCAATTTATAATGTCAAAAAATGGGAACTATTTATATAATTTGGACTTTTTTATTTTCAAAAGCTACATTGAGGATGAGCGGTAACCTCATCAGATCCAAAATAACATCGTGGGATACAAAATTAAAAAACAGATATGAAATTTGAAATTCAAAATCTCCAACACCGAACCAGAAGCCTCGATCCGGGGGACACCCGTGTCATCCGGGCACACGTCTCCTGCGTTCTCCATCACAGCATCGGTACACCACTGTCATCAGCTTCCCATCACCTCTGGCACCAAGGACAAGAGAAATCAAGGAAACCTTCAATCACCAACATTCCCATCAATGAAAAAATCACAAATGTCACCCCGTCACCAGAGAACACCATTGTGCTGTCATTAAACATTCAAAAAAAATCAAAAAAACATAACTGATTAGCACTAAACAATATCCATAAAAACCAAAAGAAACATCTTCAATGATGTTTTCATTCCACCACTAAAAATCACCATCGATGAGAGGAAGAATCCCATATCTTCGTCGTCCTCGTCTCTTCACCGAAGCCGCCCATTTCCATCACAACAATTCCCAACAAAACAGAAGCCCCATCGTCTCCTGAACACAGACCGCGCCACATGGAACCCCCCTTCACATCACACAACACAACCCAAAAACTACAGGAGACCGTCGCCCCCGACCGACCTGGAAGGGAGCAGTGGACCCGGAGGCCAGAGTAAAGTTCGAGCATAAAGGGACTCCATAACATTCTATGGCTGAGAAATCACCATCAACCACACCAAAAAAACACGATTTTAAACAATAAAAAGAGAAAGAGAGACCACATCTCTATAAAAACACCCCAACATAACCATATTCATCACACATAACAATAATGGAATGAGGAAGGAGAAAAATGGACTGAAACCCTAATAGGAAACCAGGAACGAAACCTGTTATTGCGTGTCGAGTAGGCTATTGTAGATACAATTCCCATTTATGTAAACATAACATCTAATTCATAAATATTAATTGATATGAATATTTATTATTTTATAATTAGTTGTGATGTTATATCCTTCCCCCAATTTTAAAAAAAAAGTCCTCGTAATTTTATTCAATTATCAAATAAGTTGTGGTAATTCCCCTTCATATCATTTTCTAATTCTAATGCTTCATCTTCAACCATATGAGATTTCCGCAGAACCTTAACCTAATGAATCACCATATTCCACAATACCTACTCTCAATGGTCAAGAATCTGGAATGATTTTTCATCATAAGAAATATTTTTTTCCAACTGAACTACTTCATGACTCAACACTTGAGTTGGATCCAAGAAATACTTTAATAACATTAAAACATGAAAAAATGTGTACCTGGGATAGAATTCGAGTCAGATCCACTTTGTAAGTAACTGATCTAACATTATCTATCATTTCAAAGGGTCCAATGAACCACATAATCATTTTTCCCTTCTTACCAAAACACATCACACTTTTCCATAGTGAAACATTGAGAATGACCTAATCACTTATCTCAAAAGAATCATCCTTCCCCCGATTATTTGTATAACTATTTTTCATACTCTGAGCTATCCTCATGTGATTACAAATAAAATAAACTTGTTTTCCATATCTTCTACCCATTCTTGTCCCATCAACTACTTGTCACATACTTCATCCCAGAAAGTTGGATTTCGACAATGCTTTCCATATAATGCCTCAAAAGGTGTCGTCTATATACTGGAATGAAAACTATTATTATAATTAAAATCAACTAATGAATTATGTTGATCCCATCTTCCATGGTAATCTATTGAATACAAAAATATAATATCTTTAATGTAATTAATTTTTCATTCGAATTTCCCATCTGATTAGGGATGAAATGCTATTCTGAAATTCAATTCAGTACCTAATGACTTATAAAGGGCATTAAAAAAGATAGAAGTAAACCATGGATCAAGATCAGAGACAATTGAGAGAGTAACTCTATATAACATGAATATATCCTTAAGATACAAATTTGAAATTTTAAAAAAAGACGATAAATCTTATGTAGGAAGAAAATGAGAATATTACATCAATCTATCAACAATAACAGAAATTGTATTGTTACCTTCAGAATTCGTTGATAATCCCAAAATTTAATATGTGGATATGTTTTTCCATTTCCATTATGGAAATACAAAAGCATAAATCATCCCTTTTGGAAACTATCATTCTTATTTCAGTTGCTAACAAGTAAAACACTACACAGTAAAGTTAGCAATATCACTTTTCATTCCATCCCACCAGTAATACTCTCAAATGTCTATTTATATCATAGTACTACAAGGATGAACTGAAAATGGAGAACTATGAGCTTTACATAACAACTAATTATTGAATTTTGAATCACAAGGCACACATAACCACTTCCCAAATCTCAAAACCCAATATTTATCTATGTTAAATTCTAGAAACATACTATTCTGAACCAATTCTCCATTTTTCTGTAACTCACTACATTCCTTCTTTACTTTCTAAATTATGATGTATATAGATGATTTCACTTACACATGAAACAAAATAAAGTAATTTCATGCACCATCAACATCAAATACAATATTCATCAAATCATTAACAAAATCATATCACGTTCGAAACATAGAATAGTTAATGTAGAATTACTTTTTTTGACTCAAAGCATCGGCCAATTTGTTTTCTTTTATAGAATATTAATGAATTATGAAATAATAACCCTTGATTATTTCTAGAAATATTATCTATATAATGTTCAATTTTTCATAAGTGAATATATACTTTATACTTTTTTTCCAGTATATATTCCAAATTTTACTTAATACAAATGATGCCCTAAAATTTTAAAAGATAATACATAATAGGATAATTCAAAATCAAGTGTGGGGTAATTTAACTCCAGAGTTTTCAATTGAGAAAAAGAATATGAAATTACCCGGTCATTCTATAGTAGTACAAAACCAATTCCTTTAAATGAAGCATCATTAATGTTAAAAAAATTCACCGTTCATGGAAGATAATTTTAAAACTATTGCAATCACCAATCATTTTTTCAATTCTTAAAAGAAATCATCATATTATTTTTTCCTGAGGAACTTAAAACCATTTTGAGTAAACCTAGCCATCCATCTATATGACTGTGATATTTTTTGAAAAATCCTCTGGTAATATCCTGCTAAACAATGAAAACAATGAATGTAGATTATATTTGAGGGTCTTGTACATTTTTCAGAATATATTATTTTAACAGTATCAATAGTTATTCCATCTTTAGAAACAATGTTACCATGGAAAGAAATTTGTTTTGACCCAAACTCAAACATTATGAATTTTCCAAACAATTTATTTCCTTTTAAGGTTTTCATGACAACCCTTAAATGAATTCTCTAACCCTATTAACATTTTGAATATACAAAAATTTTATTGAAAAAAACAACCATAAAATTTTCCACAAACTCATAGAATATTATATTCATAAGATCCAGGAATACATAAGGTGAATTAGTTAACCCAAATATCATAAATACACATTTATAGTGGACATATATAGTAAGAAAAAAGCCTTCATAATTTTTTCTTCATTTACATTCCACGGATAGTACCCCGACCTCAAGTAAAGGTTCAAAAAATACTACGCACCCTTGACCTAATAAAAAAAATAATCAATATTTGTCTAAAGATACATGTTCTTAATTGTGATTTTATTCAAGGCTCTATAATCAATGAAAAGTCCCACTGAACTATCTTTATTTTCAACAAACAAGATAGGATCCCCTAATGGTAACGTGTTAGGTTGAATCAAACCATTATCTAATAACTCATGAAA
The DNA here is from genome assembly GCA_963277665.1 of Viscum album. Taxonomy (NCBI): domain Eukaryota; kingdom Viridiplantae; phylum Streptophyta; class Magnoliopsida; order Santalales; family Viscaceae; genus Viscum; species Viscum album. The sequence goes on from OY728142.1 coordinate 454,923,412, forward strand.
TTTCTTCCTTATATATAAGAGTTAAATTTGATCTATTCGATAATGGGTTTTAAAATTGGATTTGTATAATGAACAACATCAGTAGTAAATTAAAATTCCTGATCAAGTATAATTCCAAAAAACTCTTTATAAAAAAACATAAAGATACTAATTAACCACTAGAACATAATTAAGGTGAACAATTCATTTCTTTTGAATAATATGTGTAAGGTGTTATTTAAATTCATCTTTTAGTAGTTTCTCAGCATCCTGGTATGTTTTTAGACGTAAGGGTTCATTCTTATAAAAAAACTAAAATCCTTTTTGGAAAGAAACCTCTTTACCTCTACAGTAAATCTTATCTTGGTAAAAAGAAATCCAATCCATACCCGGAATAACATAAAACTATATTACAGAAAAATAAATATGTTTTCCCTGTAGATTATTTCTATAGACAAAGACGAGAATATTCTTGTAATTTCTTTTTTTATGAACATTTCCCCTGGTGTTTTTAGGATATGTTTTGGATTCATTTCATGAGGTGGAATTCCCAATTTAGAAGAAAATTTCTCAAAAATGAATGTGTGTATAAATACAGAATCAAACAACACATTAGAATAATATGAATAAAAAATGTACTTGATACCACTTCATTTCATGGCCCAAAATCAATTGAAGTAGTTACAAAGGATTTCAGAAAACCATTCTACTTATTGTTTGGATTCTTCCCACAGTTTGAGTTCTTTTTCATATACACATTTCAATAATAACCCATCTCATTTCAATTAAAAATATTTTCTAACAATAAATCATATTTTGTATTAACACAAATAAGAAATTTTTTAGTGAAATTACGATCCTTATGTCCCATTTACCACATCGAAAGTACTTAACATAATTTCAAAGGCATTACTCAGTGTGTTTTTTTACCACAATTTTCACCAACTATAAAATTAATTTTCTTACCATCATACATTTTGAAATAATTCTCTCCTTTATCCTTCCACCTGTCACTATTTATTCAATAATTTTTCAAAAAAAAAACATGATCATCAGTAAACTCCATTTCCACATTCTATTCACATTGAGAAAGATTTTCATAAATTTTGAACTAAAAAGAAGACACTACTCTTCTATATATTATCTTTATTCCTAAGAAAAAATATTGATGTTAAGATCAATATCTCAAATGAAAATTAGAATATACAATGCCTGTTGATGAAATTTTTCTTCACAAGGAGATACAAAGTGTTCCTCATACCACAATTCCAATATTTTTTTCATCCTATGTCGAACCACCTTAGTAAAATATTTTTCAATAATGATGCCTTTTAATTTCAATAAAGGTCATAAATACCCTCAAAATACCTGATAATATTAACCAAAGACCACCACTGATTGGATTCACCTTAAAACTGGTAAATATAAAGATTAACCTTTTGATTGTATGAACACCCCATGACATCAAATATATTTTCCATTTCTCTAATCAAAACTGTATCTAGCATCAAGTCAAGTGGTATTTTGAATGATGCAGGATGATGCCTTCAGAAATACTCCACTACTCATATGTTTCTCTGTGGTTGATCTAGTAGATCTCATGCACAAATACCACAACTATTTATAGCCTGATTCAACTGCCCCATCACCACAACTAACTGTTCATTTCTAATTTGGACCATCTCTATTTGTTGATTTGGAAGGATGTTTTTCTCTGGATATCGTCTTATCATAACTACCCTATTTAATCTATAAAAAACCATTCTGAACAAACATATATTAGATAAAGAAATATGGAAATCCTAAAATTCTATATATCTCAATTTAACCAGAAAGTAAAAATAATTTATGTATATCCTACTAACAATATCCTAACCCCTAAAGTTATCTAAAACAACCTTAGAAACAAAATATAAGTGCCACATCCTTAAATATTACATAATTTGGAGTTTATTAAAGAATTCACATTGAGGATATTTTGATGTTTAGAGTTATATTGAATTATGACATAGCTAATAAATAATAACTCAAATTTGTACAAAGTGAATACCACTAAAACAATAGAAATTTTTTCCAAAATATAAAACTTTTTAATGTAAACTTGATTTGTTTTTATTGATAAATATCTTCTTGACATCGTTCTTCTTCTTAGCCATCCTTATACCTAGTGAATGAATTTTTTAAACATGGGATGAGAATAAAAAGCATTGTAAGGGATATAAAATATTTAACATAAATGATCGTTAATGAATATTTATAATCCCATAAAATCAAAAGAATCCTAAAAAACTTCATATCAATCGTAAATAATAATGGTAACCTATGACATATATATCATACTTACATTGTTCCTTCCATATCTAGATAGAGAGTAACTTTTTTGGTTGCATTTGGAATAACCATCACAGTATATTCCCTAAATCTCATAGGAGAAATATTATTTTTAAACTCAGCTTCATTAAAAAATGAATTAGAGAGCTATCGTGAGATAAACAACAATGAGTTTATCATGTAATAACATGTTTATGTAATCAATTCCCAAGAACCATAACTTAATCACAACACATAAAACATGCATAAAGGGAAAAATAACATTCATACATCACAATCAATAGATATAATATCCAAATATTGATTTAATGAATCCATTCTCAAAACCATTTTCAATACCATAATAAAAAAATGGACTATGGTATTTTATTTTCTTTTTAAAACATTGTGGATTGTAGATGAAGCCAAATAACATATAATGGTCACGACGATAGTAAGTTTGCTGTCTCCATATATTTTTAAGAATAATTCCTTTTTTCATTTATTAAAACACATTGTATAAAAAATATTCCTTTCGAAACTCATTCAATGAAATTAAAAGTCAAAGGGGTTTATTATAAAGTGTATAAAATAAGGTGGTGCATAACATCAAAATATTCCTCAATGAAATGAGATTAAGACAATTCCCTTTACCTTGTGTCCGAATAATCAAGTACAATATTTATACTCATGAATAATAAACATATATTGATTTATAATTTCATGAGATCCTTTTTCTATTTTATAGATTCATTTATTTCACTTATTACAATTTTGATAAAATTATATAATTATTTAAATTCATATCAGATGTTTTTTTCAATAATCTGTACTTGTGTCAAAAATGAACATGATTTTGAAGTCACTAGTCCATGTCGCCATAATTTTATATTCTCTAGAATAGTATTCATGAAGTAATCATAAATTTTAAACATTAATCATAACATTGAAATGAAACTATTAATTATGGTAAAGAAAAATGAACAAATTTATATTAATGGAGATGGTAAGTCGGAACAATGCGTGAGTAACATTTTCATTTTTCATTGATCATTGTTGGAATAAGGTAATTAAAATTTTTTCTTTACATAATATTCATAATTTTATTATAAATATTAAAATAATTTTAATACAATTATTTATATTATACAAGTTATGTGCAGAATAAAAACAATTCACATCACTTCATGGAGGTGATAGTTCACACGTATAGATGAACGAAGTTATCATTTTTATATCCATAGAAGGTAAGAAAATATTTGAAATAGTATTTTATCACATTGACATATATTTTTCATGGATATAAAATATTTATATTAATTGCATCTTTATAACCAATCCTGATGGTTTGTAATTGAAGACGAACTATATCAGTTCCTAGAGGTGATAATTTACACGTACAAATGAATGATTAATTGTATTACCAGTTGGTGGAATTTGAGATGGATTTAGGGGATGATATTAAAATAACAACATCTAATTATATTGAAGATACATGAGTTATTATTTCACCTTGTTTGAAGAATATTTCATTAAAGGGTTTGAAGAAAAAAATAGAAACTCTTAAAAATGAAACCTCTTCTTCAGTTGATCACCTTTGAAGAACACCTTAACAGCTCTAATAAGGGTGTTATTACTAAAGTAAGGCCTCAATAATGAGGGAAGGAATTATAATAATATATTTGGGAGGATATTGGTAGACACAATAGGCATGGGATGTGTGGGTATTAAATAAGAGAGGGTATATTTTTATAGGATAGGGGAAAGGCACCCATGGAAATTCATAATGTATTAATGTAATATAAATTATTTTTTTCATTCAAAAGATTCCAAATTAAAATATTTCTATGAAATGATGATTATTGTTTGAAATAATCTCATAAAATAATTTTAATACATGTATTTATTTTATTTTTAACCTTATCTTTTATGTTTACCTGAAATTATTCTCTATTAATTTTAAATGTGGAATCAACGTTGTAATTAGCATGAGGCTATTAATTTTAAATATATGGGGTAAATTTCACATAATTGGACACTAAATTAACTTTTAGACCTTATAATAGTCACCTTTGGATTTTAATTTTTAGAGTATTTTTAAATGATTTAATAAATTAACATTTTTATAAAACCTTAATTATGTTAATTTTAACACTATTCAATTTATTAAATTGTAATAAAATATAAACAGAGATATAACTTAAAACCAAACAATTTATTAGTCTTATAACACGTCAAATTGACCTAGAAAAATTGTGTATCACATAAATTTCAAGAAATAATATTTATTTTAATATTTATGATATTATTTATTTGATTCCTTCATTAATAAAGAAACCACATCATCATAATTGTATCATAATTAAATTTAATTATTTAATGTCTAAAATTTATAAATAAAATTCCATGATTTACGAATTTTTTTTATATTTCTTATAAATATTTATAGTCGAATGTATCACTTATATATTCTCGTATTAAATTGTTTTAGTAAGAAGATATGTGTTTAAACATATTATCCTTTACTTTAAATTAAACGATATAAGTATCATAATGACACCCATGTGGATTTAAAAGAAAAAATATCTGTCCCAAGGGTATTATTGGCCTTCCATATCTCAAAAAGTATAATTATAACAAGTTTAGGGTTGTTTAATATTTTTGTAGTATTATTTTTACCCTTATTTACTTAATTTACCATTTAACTGTGGTAAATAAAAATAATTACTAAAGATAGTATTTATAATGTCCATAAAAAAGTGACCTATTCACATAATTTGGGAGTTATTATAAAAAATGTGGAATCCATTTTTTGAAATTAAAAACACATAATTTTTAGTAATTAATGTAAAATTAATCCTTATTGTCTAAATGACGAAACAATATTTTTAAGATAAAACCATCAAATGAATTCCATGTGTTTATGTCAAATTTTAATGTGAAATTAAATACAATGGAAAAAATGGATTAAATGATAAAAATTATTACTATTAAACATTAAAACCAATTAAATGGATAAGTTGAATATATAAAAAAATTATATGAAGAGGCAGTTTTAAAGTAAAAGGCGGTAATATTCACTATTTATTAAAAAATGATTTTTTTCATAAATAAACAAAAATTTAACCAATGTAAAATTTTATGTCTCAATTATAAATAAGAAGTATATTATGAAAAATAGATCATATAATAGTGTCAAAAACTATATTTGAAAAAGGGTCTCCATCAAAAGGTGGTAAAACTACCTTTTAAAAATATTAGAGTACTTTATGCATAAAACATGATTTATTCTTTTTGAAGCCTCTAAAAAATATTTTATGAACGTAAGAAAATTTAATAAACATGCGTATAAATAATATAGTTAGTTCTTTTAATTACCTCCAATAAACGGGATAGTCAATAAATACCTTTAAAAAAAATATTGTATTTTTTTTTGTATAACCCATTATTGTGTGCAACATAAGATTTTAAAGAAACAAATTGTTGCGTGTCTAGTACGCTATCATAAATAGTCTCCCCTTTTACATAAACTTAATAACTAATTCATAAATTTTAATAGATATGAAAATTTATTACTTTATAATTACTTGGGAAGTTACATTGGATCAAATTAATGTACTGTCAAAAAATTAGATTATGCTTTTATTGGTAGATTCTAAAAGACTTTTAATTTATAAAATATATCAAATTTTCTATGTTTTACATGTTTAATAACAAAACATAAACATATTCAATAAATTTTTGTGGTAATTCATGTTATTACCTTCTTTCAAGAGAATAGTAGGAGAATGAACTCACATGTGTGTTTTGGATTTTTAAGAGCTATATCATGTTGATTAATAAGTTTGTTATGGAAATTAAGTTACCTTTTTATAAAATGTTGGATAATGATATTTTTAAAAAGTTTAACCATTTATGAAGTGGTTTTATTTTATAATTTTATAAGGATTTATAGGTTAATGTATTATATGACCACATAACACAACATATTCTAATAGATAGAGTATATATAGTTGAAGGCACAATAAAGGGAAAATAATGTGTTTAAGAAACAGAAATAAATATTTATACTATTATTTAGTGGAATGATTACTAAACTATTGGAAATGTGTGTTAATCTATTTTTTCCTTATTATCATAATTATTTATGAAATCAATGATGTTTTTCATAACTGTATTTTTTGGTTTTGCGAAGATTAACATTCTAAGACCATGTCTACTATAATTATCCATCAAAACATGATGGTAATATTTCACTTTTATGTCCATGTTTTCACATCCCAATAATAATATCATATACAAAATCATTATTTTATGGTTACCACCTCATTTTCCTTGACAACTTTTTAAGAGGATATTTTACTGACCTTATATCTGATGTGGGTTTACCATAAGTAAATTATCATGTTTCAAACATTAAATGTTGATGTCAAATTTTAAATTTTAAGGAAGAAATTTAGGTAAGATTGGTATACTGTAACACCCCATGGTTTTAAAAGTAAATTTAATAAAGAATGTTATGCACACAATAATTAGCCTCTACGAAAGAAAAAATTGTTATTATAATTATTTAAACAAGATAGTAAAAAAATAGCAACCCAAAAAAGTAATATTAAACATAATAAATACTACTAAATTTTAGTTGTAATTTTTTCACATAAATATAAAATATTTATAATTAAATGTATAAATTGTGGTAAAATATTTATATGTTTAGAAATAATATTTCCTTTAAAAAATTTCTTTTTTTTCCTTCTCTGGTCCACAATAAAATTATATTACAGACTATTAGAATTTTTGTAGGGTAAAATAAACATTGGTATTAATTTATAATGTAAAAATTAATTTAGGGTGAATTTTTTATATTTCTCTAAGAAGAGTAGTTTTTTTTGATGAATAGTGAAAATTATTGTATAATAGTTGAATACTATTTTTTGAATAAATAATTATTACACATTAAATGAAGTTTTACAATAACAATGTATCATTAATATATATATATATATATATTAATCCAATGAATACCATTGGAATCATTTTTATATTGAAATTAGTTGTAAAGGCTTATTGAACTTTTGAACATTCTTTTTACCCACCTTCTCCCGACACCTACAGGATTAGCATTAAATATAATTTTACCACTTTTGTAAATTGAATTTAAAATAATGTACATAAAATGTTTTTATTAGTAAGATATTTAGATACTAATGGGATCAACATAATTTTTGGTGAACATTAAATTTCCTTTTTGAATAGTAATGTTACCTTTAGGAATATCAATAAGATCTATATGAATAGTAAATAAACAAACTGAATTATAACATCACAAATAAATGTATAAATAATATTTAGTCATATTAAAAATTAAATTATCATATAAATATGACAATATATAAGTAAATGAGTATTTTAAAAATTATTAATTTAGTGTTGGTATTTTTGTGAGTTATAAATATTTAATTAAAAATTTGTAATTAATAAAATGAATAAACATAAAAATAAATTTCATAAAATGTATTAATAAATAAATATTTTTTTAATGATTTTATGATAATTTAATGTGGAAATTTTCAATTATTTAGAGACTTAGAAAATCAATTATAATATTAAAAACTGTATTTTTCAAGGATATAGTGTTTTTTTATTAAAAACTAAAATGTTCATATATAAGAAAATATTTTTTTAAAAATGGAGTTAATTTTTTAATTTTAAATTTTGAAACATAGTTAGTATAAATTTTTTGGATTTTTATAAAAGACATGAATTTTTGGTGAATAGTAAAATACAATAATTTAAGATAAATGCTAAATACATGGTTTGTTGAGTTATATGAGATGTATGAAGGATGTATGCCACTAATATCCAAATAAGTCTCATTTATTTAATATATTTGATTATAATTATTAAACTATTCATATTCTTGATCACAAATAATAATCAAATGAATAAAATATTAAAAAATCACTTCTCTCTTCCACTATAAATACAACCCTTGACCAAACCATCTCGTCACACCATCCAATTTTTTAGTATTGTAATATTTATGACCAGTACCCTTATCATTAATCTCACCCAATTTCCATGATCTAATTGTCTCATCATAAGGCCAAAACCAAGGTGGCTTCAGGAGGTTCTCAATGTAGATAATTCAAGTGGTAAATCCTCTTTCATTTTCATTCAATTTACTATAAATTTCATTTCCTGTTTCAAATAATATACTCACATTCTCTATCAAAATGAGAATGATAATGATTAGACCATATATATACTATAATTATATCATTTTAATGTAATATCATTCATTAAAATCATATCTCTGTCTCTGTCTTAAAAAATGAAATCATCACCCGTGGGGTTCCAATTTACAACCATTATTGGTGAAAAATTTATAGTCTTCAATTTCTTCTTAAAGGATGATCATGAAAATTTTTTTATGGATAATGGAGACTATAATATATTTAATAAAAACTATTTATTTTTATTTACCATGAATAAATAATAATATTAATTAACACGACAAAAATCATTCGTGATGATCGAAACCCCGCTAAAATAACATAATTGATGATCACTAATGTATTGTCTAATTATTCATCCTCAAAATATATAAAAAAATGATATATATATATAATCATTTACAATTATGTATGTTCATCAATAAAATATAATTACAATTCATGAGATTTATAACCATTTCACATGAACTCCATTACATATAACCAAGTGAACTGATAATGGATACCCAAAAAATTAATGATATAGTACTATGAAATGGAACTCTAAAACTAATCAAAAAGGATATAAAATAACATAATAAAAATATAATGAATAAAATAGATTTATAAAATTTAATTAATTAATTAATTAATGGATTTAATTTTGTTAATCTAAACATTAAGGTCTAGTGTATATTACATTTAGACATAATGTAAATGTTTTCTCTAATAACATTCATTTTCATGAGATATGAATTATTCAAAACAATTATTATTTATGGTTTATATGTACATTAATTTTATGTATAATATCATCAATATATTAATCATCATGTTATTAAATGTCTCATTTTATGATTATTATTTTTATGGGGTGTGCGAATCGATTTATTACAATGTGGTAAGAGTTTTCATCCCGAACCATCATTTTCAATCAAGTTTTTATTTCATCATCTATACAACAATTTAATTCTACATTTCAGTAATATTTATATTCTAAATTCTGAGTATTTTTTCCAAAGACATGAATTCTGATATGTTCATATTTTTTGGGTGGAAAATACATGTTTTACAAGGTCACCTTCTAAAACCATCCTGATACACAAGCTCGATTAAAGTAAACATCTCTATTTCTTACCCCTATTCATGTTCCATATATAGTATATTTTGAAAAACATATATTTTTTTAAATCACTAATTTTTTCATAAAAACCTATCTTATTTCATTTCTAGGGTTATAGGAATATTTTTTGAAAAATAACTCTTCCTTGAAAATAAAAAATTATATTTCTCTCATAAATTTCTTGATAATTTTATAAGAGTATTTTTATGTATTTCAACAATCTATTAAATAATTATATATAATTGGATTAATTTTTTGGATATCATATAAAAAATTTGAATTAATGGTTTATGATTAGATAGATTTTTGATGTGCTATCTTGATACCATTAACCAACTTACTCTGAATGGTTAGTGATTATATTTACTGATTTGGGAATGTTTTGAATATTTCAAATCTTAGTTACAATATTAAATTATATGTTGATTATGTTTCAACCCTTTCATATGAGGAATTAATAAGACATATCCAGGTTCTATTGGGGTACAATATAGCCCCTCGGTGCATCTATAGATCTCACAAGACAAACTATTGTGGGTATGGGCTAATGTCTTACCTGATTATATATAGTGTCTTGGAAGGAGCCTTGATGGTTTGTTTACGATGTTCCATATTATGAATTCCATCATTACAATTTTAGTATTTGATATCAAATTTGTTTATTTTACTTTTATAATATCCATGGGTAAATATCATTTTTCTGTGATTATTTATATGGTATTATTTATTCAATTTTCATTCTTTCCATATTATGTTCATGTTTTTATATTAGAAAGTGTTTTTAGTTATTCACCTTACCTTATGGTATTTTTACATTCTGCGAAATTATTAACATTACTGAGCATCAGATATCACCATTTTTTTATGTTTAATTTCCCAATGATATCAAGATATTTTTTTGAATGATATGAAATGAAAATCTAGAGAATAAGAGTATTAATAAAGGATACTATAAGATGTATTAAATTTCTCGTTGTAATGTCAATCTTTTGTATGTATCTTGTTTTCTAAATCTACTAAACTATGAAGTCCTTCGGGATGCGTCTTCTTTGTTTATATTACAATTCAATAAAGTATAGAACCCGCTTTGGACTAATTGCGTTGGGGTCCTTTCATGATTTATATAAAACAACATTCTGAAATATGATAATTTTATATTAGTAGACGTATAATTCCATTGATAAAAATATGAGATGACACATATTTTGTATAGAAAAGAGGTTTTGAAAACATTTTATTACTAATTATAATATGATTATGTAAAAATTGGATTTTTAATAAAAAAATAAGTTTCTTCGTTATTCTATAGAATAACTGTTTTATAAAAACTCCAAAATTTAACCCTAAGATAATTCAGATATAAGTAATCTAAAGTTCCATACATTTCATAAAATTAAAATAATAAAATTAAAATATCTAGTGATTAAATGAAAATATGAAACATAATTAAAAACTTATTTATAGAAAATTTTCCCTTTTAAAAATTATCTTTTTAGCCTTATTTCATATAAATTTCCAATGAGGGTTAATTTATTTATTTTCACATTTTATACTGGTATCCTATTGATTTTTGTCATCAATTTTAATTAATTATTTCTGAATATTGTTGTTTATGAATATATCACATGATATATAATAATATATTTACTTTATATAATGCATACTAAAATATTAGGGTGTTATAGTAAAAATAAATATTTTCTTCCCCATTTTCATATAATTTTTGAAATCATTGTATAATGATTAAAAATTGTGTTAATTGTAAAATAAACCATCTCATCTCTCTAGTATTAATATTATCTTTTATAAAAAATCAGTGGATGAAACAAATGTTAATTCACTAATGTCTTTATTTATATATGTAGCATAATAAAAAGGTAATTCCTCTAGTACACCTTTAGGTAAAGAAAAAAATAAAAGGGTAAAACTCTATATATCAAAAGATATAGAATATTCATGGTACATAATTTCTTCCCAGAAATGTTATTTTCATAATAGGGTGAATTGAATTCAAATGAAACTAATATTTTTTCACCCACATAATAATGTAAGTTTTCCAGAACTTATAAAATCCAATCAGATGAAATTAAATGAATAAAAAATTAAATTAAAAAAATTAAATTTCCTAATTTTACACACAATATAAAAAATGTTGTAAAAAAATTCAATGGAATAAGTAAAATGAGTTTTATTTAACAGTGCTTAAACAACATTAATTAATATTATAAATGAGGTCAACTTATTCTATTCAAATTAAATTTATTTGTTTTCTCTATTATGGTGGGTGGATAAGTACCTATTTTCATGAGATAAATGTTTTCAACCCTATATGTTCTTTAAAAAAATATATTATGAAACTATATTCTCAATATACTCTATGATAATCTAATTTTTTTTGAAATTCCTCACATGGATTTCTATCGAACTCAAGATTCATAAGATATAAATTCTAAGCATCAAAATCTCATCTATCATGAAGGATTTGGGGACAAACCCAAAAAAATAAACGAATAGAGATTTAAAAATAATATCTTGACATAGGGAGGCTCTACGAATCACAACGAAAATATATCAAATATAATATTACAACAATATGGTAGTTTATATCTCGATGTAATTTCATTCAACATAATTCATTCCTTGATGATCAATCTAAATTCATAGAGTTCACTAAAAAAACATCTATGTGTTTTTTATGTATGAATTTTTAAATCCAATTAAATGTTAATATAAAATCAATTTCATTTCTGTTAATATTCATGATTAGATTTTATGGATTCATATTAATTGTCATAATTTTAACTACATTTTTAGTCATGAATGAAATAAATTTATACTAACATAGTTGTTTTCCATGTATTATGTGTTTTATTTAAATGTAAATGTTATCAATTTCGAAATATAAAATTTGTAAGATGGAATTAATATTTTTTAATACAATTTAAATGTAATTTGTAGAAATTTTTTTGGTGTTATTTTAAAAAAATTGAATTTTCAGATGAATAGAGAAAAATAATGATTTTAAAAATACTATTATTTTATGATATCATCATGAATTTAGAATGTGTTAATTGTTTATAAAAGATTTTAATTAAAAAAAATATATATTTATAAATTATTATAAATAATCATAAATAAATAATATTCAATATCCATATTAATTTTCATCATCTATAAATTTATGTAATGTTTGTTTCCAAATAATTTTTTTTTGGTTCTTCCATTTTAATCATTGATTAATATAATTGATTTATTATTTAGCTGATCTTGAGATTAAAATAACATTTTATTTATTTAAAATATTTTAATTAATTTCATGGGAATACAAAATATGAATGATTTTGTTAAATAATAATTTGTATACTTGAAAGAGAATTTTTCCAAAAACCTATTTTAAATTGAGTAAATAATAATTTTTATAAAAGTATCATTTACAACTTATAGAATTTAAATTTTATAAATTATGTTGAATATTTTAGATCATTATTGTATAGTTTTTTATTCAGTTTAATTTCTTTTTCAATTAGAATGAATAGTTACTAGGGTAAATATTTCTCACCATGGTAAAGGGTAAAAGGTTTAAAGTGAGGGTTAAGCTAAGAGATAAATCTTAATATATCTATAAAAATTATATAAATTTTATTGGTTGTGTTTATTTAGAACATAAATTTTAATATATTTATAAATAGACTAAATTGGGGAAAAATTCCCTGAGAAATATATTTATTATATTTTAATGTTCTTAATCATTAGAAGGGATATATCGGTCTCACTTATAATAAGACTCCTACCCTACTCAATATCCAAATATTTAGAGCCCCACAATTGAACCAATATATACCCAAATACCTACCAAATTCTCATAGACACATTCAACAAGTCCCAATATGACTAAAATTACAGAAATAAATATATAACGTATAAAACAAAGGATGATATCCAAGGAAGAGGTATATGTCTTAACCGATTACTTTGAAGTCCAAATCTTCTTCTATCCCCAGAAAATATTTTTTGAAAATAATAATATATAGAAATTATTATCTTTAAAATATTAAATTTTTATTATTTATATATAACAAATATTTTATAACTAATTTATATCCTATTGAAAATTAAATCATCTCTTGTGCATATGTGCAGACTATCGCATCCACGAAGAGAAGTAATTCATTATTCACTGCCGCCATAAATAGATGGTCATATAGATATATTCTATGGATATATATGATTATTATAAAAAATAGGGATTTGGTAAAAATAAAATATTATCTACTTTCTTATCCACCCATTCATAGGTAAATTAAAACATCTCTCATGTGTGTGGGAAAAATTACCATCTCTATAAAGTGATGTGAATTTTTTCATCCCTGCAACAAATTGTTGAATATAAAGATTTATTTAATGAATAATTATGATATTTATAATAATATTATATTTCTAAAAAGGTAAAAAATTTATTAATTTAATTCATTTTTATCCAGTAATAATATTAAAACGCCTCTCTTGCACATGCATGTTACCACACACATGAAACAATGTATTCCATTTTTCATGACCGTATTATAAGAATTATTATAAAAGTATATTTTCATTAAGAAAATGTTAATTATAACATTTTTATGATTCTATAAATGGTTGATCCATGAAATAATGGACCATATTTAAAAAACTGATGTTAATTTGTAGATTATGAACTGAATAACCTGAAAACATATGACACAAAATTAATCAATTGAGAAACTACATAAAATATATTAATGAATGAAATAATATAAATTTTATTAAATAAATAAACAATAAATGGTTTTAATGAATTAAATAATTAATTTTATTTTCTTATTTTTGAATGAAAATGATGTATGTGGAGAATCGGGATACGAGTATTTTTTTTTAAATATTGTTTTAAAATTTTTAAATATTTTTTCCTCAAAACACTTGATATTTTAAATGAATAAAGGATTATATTGTTTAGATTTATAATATTTTAAAGGAACATATAAACTAAATTTTACTTTCATTAAAATATTTTAAAAGTAATATTTTCAATATTTTATATATATGTTATTTTTCAATTTTATTAGAAAAGAGAAAAAATGTTGGTTTTTCGACATTTATGACATGACTAACGTTTTCCACCTTCCTTAATAATTATTTTAATCAATAATCTTCTAAAATATTATACTTTCCCCAAAATATCCTACTACAATTTATATTGAATGTTTTTATAGTTTTCAAAAGAAAAGGATATTATTCCAATTTTATGAAATAATTAAAATTGTTTTTACTAATGGAATCAAATGATAAATTTTATGAATTTTATGATGTAAATATAAATTTAATTCTTTTTTTTTCATGTTATTGTTATTTTAAATTTTATAAGATGATGGGTGGGTTTGATATAATAGTCCACTATGTTGGGTAATTATATGTTCTCAATAAGTGACATATTATAATTAACTATAAAGGTTATAACATTGTATGTTTTATTGTAAAAATAATGTCGAAAATACATACATGGTATTTTATGATTCAAATTATTTTTAATGGAAATACTTTGAATTAAGGATATATGTATATGCCATTATATAGGTTTTTACATCTAAATTAAATGTATCTTTTTTAAATGATATTTTTTATGGGTTCTTTTTTTTCTAAAGAAACATTCATGATTATGATTTTTCCTTCATTATTGATAATTTATTAAAAGAACCTAGAGTAATAAAATTGATTTCAAAATTAAGAAAATTATTATTTGAGATGATTTTTTTTAATTTTATGTAGGAAAAAATTCTTATGGATATTCAAATGTATTAATAATTAATATTTCTATTTATATCCCTTACATACATTTTTTCTCATACAACATTTTAAAATACTTTACATAGGGCCTAATGAAGTGTATGAATTAAAAAAATTCACTAGTGACTTGCATTAAATGAATAAAATGTTTCATTAATGAAACATTACTATAAACATAAGAATTTTTTTTTCAAGAAAAGTTTACAATGCGTGGAAACGTTCAATTTATTATATATTGGTTTTCCAAATTATCTATTAATAAATACCTAAAATATCATGGGAATGAATGAAAGTGAGAATATTTTTATAAATCATGTAATTTTGTGGTTATTATATTATTGTGTGTTACAGGTTTTTTATCCAAGAAAGGGTTATGAAAATTTAGATGTTAGATTTTTTTATGAAAATTCACATTATATATATTAAACTATGGTTAAATTAGAATGACACAGAGAATGAAATTTTACAGGTAGATTCATCTAACCAATTTGTATATATAATGGTTTCCATAGTTGAAATAATGTAATTAAGGTGGAAGAAATCTAGAGGATAATATCCTTTCCAAATAGAAACATAAAATAGATGGACCTAAAGATGATTAGTTGGTATCTATTTTAATTTAATTTACATAGGTTATCTATATTGGTACCTGCAATAAACAACCCCAGGATAACTATAAAAGGAACCCAAGAAGGTTTTCCAGGTTATGAGGTTCAATAAAACCACATAAGTCTCATGTATAATCATGGAACAAACATATTACAAATCAGAGGAAATGTACATATCTATAATGAATACAATTTCAAGAACAAAGGGATTGATCTAAAATAAAAAATGTGAAATCCATAAGTTGAAACTTTTTGTGATCATCCAGCAACACCAAACAATCTCTCTAAAATGGTGATGATGAAAGGTAAAATCTTAATAGATACATGTATCATATCCATTTTCCAAAGTCCTACAAAACCATATCAGTAAACACCTAATAGAAAAATGAGGGTGTGGGAAAAAAATCCCAATATAATTTCACTTAAGTGTCTCTATAGAGCCTAGTACTGTAAAAATTTTAGTTAAAACTTAAAAATATCGTGATTAATAAATTATTACATAATATAAAATAATTTTTTAAAATATCCTTTGGTTTTTCATAAAATAATTTTATATTCACACCAAAAATGAATAGGATATGTAGAGGATAGAAATCATATGGGGATATGAAAATCCAACCGTGGATACACCAAAAAATAACTAAGTGAGAAACCAACAATAAATATAACATCCGGTAAGAAACCACAAACTATTTAAAAAGAAGAAGATTTAGGGATATCGCCTCTTGGAATACATAATCAAACATATAATGAAACACTATGCAAAAATCCAACCTTTATATGAATTCAACTGAAATTGTATACTAACATATTATGACAATATCGAACCTCTAGTGGAATAACAGACACTATAGGTGATGATTCAATTTCCCAATAAGATAAAGGTTCATAATGTTCTATATTATTAAAAAACCATTTGATTACTATGATCACCATTTATAACCCTTTTCACAGTGTTGCATAACCGATCCCATTCTTGAAAATATATTTTAGAATCCATACCACCATTATAGAATTTCATTGAGAAATTAGTTTGCAGTAATCTGTTTTGAAAGAAAAAACCAATTAAAAACATTCACCTCTAAAAAAAGATCCATTCCAATATAATATTAATCTATTTAATAAAAAAACTAAAATAATACATACGAACATTACATAATTCATAAAATAGAACCATTTTATTAACACACCTACCTAATAAGAGGATTTAAATCAAACCCCTCAAATAATAGTGATTTTTAATGAGTATATTAGGTCCTCGTGATCCAAGCTCAATAATAAAAAACATCAAACCTTTGTCAAAACATTTATATCCGATATTCGTAGCACATTCGGGTTCCAAACAGATAAAGAAATAATTTATATTGTGAGAATATAACTAGAATAATGAAAAGATAAGAAATTATACCTTAAAAAGTCCAATCAAGAATAAAGTAAACCCACAAAGAATCCAAGGATATATGCCTCTATAGAATTAGGTAAGGACTAGTTCGAGCCTAATAGGGATTAGAGGGTGATTATATTTATAAATATTAATGGAAATGGGTAAATTACAACTTCATATAGGGTCAGATCAGGTATCATGTTTAGGAGACATGGTAAAGAAACCCATGAATCCACCATGTGTGGCCTCTATCCATTGAAAAATAGGGTTCATAGTTTCATGGATATTAGATGCATGGTTTTGGAATATTGTGATCAAATTGTGTGATGCTTCTAAAAACCCACCCTGAGATGGATGGATTGACTAACTATGATCAAACAGTGAAAATTTTCTTCTCGATCCACATTGTTCACTACACATGGACACCATAGGATTATAACCAATTGTTCACCTTAACCATACATGTGGCATGTACTCTCTAGAAATCGATGTTTTAACACAAAATTAATAGAAGCCTCTAAAATGAACAAATAAATAAATAAATATGATAATAATTTCATACATGTGACTTAAAGGTGATAACAATTATCTATTTCATATTTTCATTTTGTACCCCAAAATTGATCAATATTCTGAACCCAAAAGAATTATACAAATTCCTCATCAACAATTAAAACTCCCATTTCATGTGGTTATCTCGTATGCACTGCCACAATATAGACACCGAGGGAATTATTTTATTATTTATTACCATATCATGGAGATAATTAATGTGAACCACTTTCTCAACTACATTGGTTCTAAGATCAAGTTCAACATCTTCCTATTCAATCACATTGGAAGGGTATGTTTGATATCTCATCAACTGAGAGACATGAACCACATCAAGAATCACAATCAAGTATGAAAATTAGTCCAACTTACATTCTAAATTTTTAATTCATTAAATGATCTTCAAGGGTCTAATAATCCCCAGTTCCAACTTACTATACATACCCAACAAATATTAACACAAATTGATGAAATACAAAGAAATACCTAATCACTAACCTCATACTTGAGAGAATAATGATGACGGTCCACAATGTATTTATGTTGACTATGTACCGGGACCATTATATATTGATTCAATTTCACTAATTATATTATATAATGAATGAATATTGTATAAAGTAAATATCACACTCCCTACTCTATCTAGTTTAATGGAGTTCTACATGGATTCCAATACAACACTTCCATGGTTTCTATCTTAATCATATCACAATAACTAGTGTTACAATAAAATATAACTAGATATAGATTCCATTCTCATGAAACACCAAATATAAGTACACATTATTAGATCATATCCCCAAAATTTTTAATATATTTGTATATTTTCCCATTGTTCTATGGGTGATATTCCATGCTAAATTTATAATGGGACCTAATAACCTCTTGAATCATCTTCCAGAATCCAGATGTGAACCACAAATCTCTATTAAAAACATTATAATAGAAAAACCCATAAATTTTCATAAAATCTATATCATAAAACTACTTATGATACTCTACAATCATCATATCCTTGATATAAATGAAATGAGATGTTTAGTTATGTCAAAAAATGACCACACAAATTGCATCTTTCCAACTAGGAGCCCATAGTAAACCAATGATGAAATCTATTGGAATATAATTCCAATTCCCCAATGTAATACCCAATGTTTTCAATAGAGGAAATATGCCTCTGGTGTTCTAATATAATATTATGAGAAATAAGGAACCTTTATTGAATGTCCAAAATTGACTTCCTCATCACCAACCACCAATACCAATGTCTCAAACCGTGATACGTCTTGGTAGTCTGAAAGAGTGTAGAACAATGGGATTTGGATTACTATTTTAAATAACTCCCAAATTAGATACATTGTAATAATTTTTTTTTCAAAATCACAAATTTTTTAAAGGAGAATGTGACCACTCAGTCTTGGTGTCCCCACAATCTTGGATTTTACTAATCTGCGGTAAATTAGTGTATAATTCTTGATCAAACCGATACCATTCACAAAATGAAGAGTACACCATTAAATTAGCCATTAAATCTATCAAAATATCTTTTTACACAACCAATATAATATAATATAACACTAATATAAGATACCACTCCTCCAATAATTTCTTCAAGGCATGCATTGATAGTGTTTTTATCATTGAGTCAATAAACATTGTAACTTTTTTAGGTGTATAAGAAATGTCCAAAAAATGTTTTAAGATCCTAAACCCAAAGTATTTATCTAAAGTTTATATCTCACTAAGTAAAAACATGATTCATTATTTCATGATCATATTTTACTATAAAAAACTCCCCAAATAAATAGTGACACCATCTTTTGAGAGAACGTATTACTGGTGACAACTCAATATCATGGTTTGGGTAGATCATTTAATGAGGGAGTAGTTTAATGTATCCATAGGTGACCACCTTCATTCCATGATTTAGGACACATCCAAAACATATGAAATAAGCATAATAAAAAACATCATAACCATGATGTGGTTAAAAAAGAATCATATTTAGAGTTGAATTCAATCCTAACGTCATTTCAACAAAAGATCTCTAAAATTTTTCATTTCATTCATAAAAAACCCTATAGGGTCAAAGCTATTATTTAAGAAGAATGATTTGAAAAGTCCTTAAAGACATATAGAATAACCATCGAAGCCCAAGAAACTCTATATCTCAATCACATTTTGGGGATAATAACATCACAGAAACAATTGTATATTTTTATGATCCACTGAGACGACCTATCAATTTTAACATGCATTAGAAACACAACTTATTGGATTAAAAATTCACACTTGAAAGGATTATAATAAACAGATTATCTTCAGAGATTATATAGATGATATAAAAATGATCCATGGGATCCTCTTTTGAATAGGATTACTCAAAAATATAATAAACAAACATGACTATAAATGATTCAAATAACTGATGAAATATTTGAATTATAAATAAAATTAATACTAAAGAAGCATTAGTGGGACTGAATGGAATTACAAGAAACTCAAAATACCATTATTGAATACTATAAATTTCTTTAATATATTCTCTTCTTGGACTCTCAATATTATTTCAACCCATCAAGAGGTCAATATTTGGAAACCAATGAGTCCTTCTGAGTTGATCAAAAAGATCACCAATCCTTGAAAAATGACACTAGTTATTAGTAATAACATTATTTATCTACTGATAATAGATTCAATGTATGATCATACTATCTACCTTCAAGGAAAAAATTATAGGAGAAGCCCAAGGTGACATGATAGAATGAATAAACCACCTATCCCCAAGTTCCATAAATAGGAATATGTGTTCCATTAATTCAGTAGATGTGATGCAGTATGATTTCATGTAAATGAGAATCATACTAGTGAGAAATTCAAGTGTAATGATGACTTCCCTATACGATGGTAACCAAAAACAATCTTCTGTAAAGACCACGAAATATGAAATAATCAATACAGTAAGTGTACTCATCGAGATTGAGTAAATTATATCAAGGAACATATCTAAAAAATATCATGAGATCCGTCATACCTAAGTAAAAATATCCCACACGATCCATAATCTAGAATATCATTCACCCTAAAATTCATATGAGACTCCATTTGGAGTTGAAAACCAGAATCATCAAATGATAAAAATTGATCTAGTAATTAATTTATATCATCCAATACATGCCAATATTTTGGTAGAAGTTATCAAATTAAAGAACAAAGAAGACCCAAACCACCTTAATGTCTATAATTGTCACCATAAATATTGAAATTTAGATCCTTATGTTGACCAATTTCCTAAACGAATGGAAATATCCAAAATGAATAGAAATAACTTTTCAATTCAATACCAATATGTCAATTAACATTTATAATATAAAATAATGGGTATTACATTTATCCAATAATTATAGAACCATAGAGGATGAAATAAACACCAAACCTCAAATAATAGTGAACCTCCATTAGATTCCTCCAACGCATACACCACTGCATATTGATATCCAATATAAGATCCCCCCATATATTTATTGTTTGTGTTAACATCCCCCTTGTAACTAGGATAAGACCCACTATACCTGGAAGTATCAGACATATCCTTCTATCCATTGGTGATAGTGGATACAACCTT
The DNA here is from genome assembly GCA_963277665.1 of Viscum album. Lineage (NCBI taxonomy): Eukaryota > Viridiplantae > Streptophyta > Magnoliopsida > Santalales > Viscaceae > Viscum > Viscum album. The sequence continues at coordinate 454,945,010 of OY728142.1, forward strand.
ACATTATTGGCATATCCTTATACAAAAATGAATGACTTGGACATATTTTTAATAATGGTGATAGTTTAAAGGTATTTCATATAATTTGGATTGGTATGAACTGTAATTAAACATTAATAGAAAGAAACATACTTTTTTTTTATTTCCCTAAAACTATTCCTGAATAAAACTTGAATCTATTACGCCTCATTTTTTGTCTAGAAGACACACCATATACTTAAAATGAACTAACAAAATCTCCACCAAATCATATTTCTAAAATTATATATGACTCTACCATTCCCACATCATTGAATACATTCAAAAATGATAAAATCCCAAAGAGATTCGACATTGAATTTATATCATCCCTTAGCTGCATCTCAAACCTCCAAGAATTAAGGTAATCCTTGATAACATGTTCCAATGACAAGTTGAAAAACTCATTGAAATGAGTTGAATACTCCAAAACCATAAACTATATATACTATAAGGTCTAAAATTTTAAAATATTTTCACTATGAAAAGTTTTATAATAAAATTAATTAACAAATATTTTCCTGAGAGAAGTGTAGATAAGATCCCCATGCAAATTTGTTGGAATAATTGAATACGACCATCTTATTTCTAGTCCAAAAAAAATATTTATGGAAAAGACACATTAGAGACCTAAGAAGCCATTAGGAAATATAATATACACTAAATCCAGTCAAACCTCTGTTTTCATTCCTAGGGTCCCTGTCACCACAGAAGATGGGTGGATTATTATAAAAAAATTCCAAGACATGGTCTACCACTTACCCCTGGTGTCCAATACCTTCCTATCCGAGAGTTTGTTTATTGTGGATTATAGCTTCCACTAAAGATGGGTCCACTAAAGTATTCACTAGTTGAAAAATTCCCCAATATTCCTTACACATATTTTGAAGATCCATTCTAGGATGAAAATATTAAAGAACGTAGGAAAATAAGTAATAAAATTATGATTGATTTCCAAAATCAATATAATAACAAAAAAAAAATCCATATTAATTCTTTTATATAATATGAATTTAAATAAGTAATGGATTATATAAATTAATGAAAAACAAGAAAAATAAATTGTCTTATTTAAATAAACCTAAAATCTAGTTTATTAAAACAAACTCCTATACCATGTCTGAAGCTTGGAAAAAAACCGCCTGACCACCCATGGTAACTTAGGTACAATAAAATATGTAAGCTACCTAGGAACCCTTCTGCACTTAAAACATGAATTCCAATGGTCCTATATCATGTATACCAAATACCCTAAACCCAACATATGTAGGTTAGAATCACATTATTCTATAAATTTCCCTTTATTCTTATTGTAAGGAACAAACTCAGGTCAACTAAATAATTCAACCAATAAGGGTTTCAACATGGTGACATGTAATTAAAAACATAAGTCTAATATATAACCAATTAAAATCTTATTTAAAAGTTGAAGGAGAGTAATTATCAATGAGACATGAAAATTAAATCCCAAAGGAATAAACATTTAGGAGAACTAGATGATCCGTAATCTAAAACTATGTGTGATCAATTTTTACCACCAAACCATCAAACTATGAAAGCAGTGATGAAAGAGGGAATACAAAATGATATAAGACACACCTCCCTTTGACAGAGTCCTAAAAAACAACATCTGCAATGTAACACCATGAGATTTTATGAAAAATATTCTTTTAATTTCATTAATGTCTTCGGTTGTATGCTACACCAAGATTACCTTGCGCTATACGCAGCACCGTATTAGCTTGCAGTATACGCAACACTATTCTTGGATCGTGTTACACACAATTTTGAAAATAGTTATTCTACGCAACATTGAGTATATATATATATATTCAATGTATAAATGAAATACGGTTGGATTATGTTATATGAAACAACGAGGGATTCTTGCACAACACACAACCCTGACTTGGCTTGCATTACACGCAATCGCGACCTTCCTCGATATTGTGTGTTGTACGCAATACCAGGTTTTAATAAACAATGATATATTATTATAATATTGTCATGAACTAGACATTATTAATAGTATTAACTAAATTTTGAATTTTATAACATTATTATTCATCTTACACATTTTCTAGAACATGTTATATGAACAAAATAAATTTTTCGGGTAAAATAAGTATTTTTTAAAAAATGTAGTTTTGCCGCCTTTTGATGGAGCACCCACATTAAATCTAGTTTTTGACATGTTTATATGTTCAATATGACAAAATAAAATTCTTCTTTTGAATCAGGATATAAAAATTTACATTAGATAAAGTTTTGATATTTTTCCGATAACTTTTATATTTTAATGAATAGAAAAAACACGCTATATTTTAATTAAAAAAACTTTTTTCATCGTAATATCTTATGTGGTTAAATTATAATATTATATGGTTTTAAATTATAAATAGAATATATTTTTACCATTTAATATAATGTATGTCATTAGCATTGATTTTACCTTGAATTCGTAGGTTAAAACAATTCAATCTTTTGCAATGTTTTAAAGAAAAACCCGTTTTCTTTCGACAATGGGATTAATTTTAATTTAAGTTCTGCATCTTTTTTGTATTGATATTGGAAAAATCTATTCAATATTTGGAAAAAGTTGATCCAAATTATGTTAATAAGATACTTTTTATTTTTGGGAATTATGAGTTGTAACTACGGTAAATTTTATTTACCATAGTTAAAGGTAAATCAGGTAATTAAGGGTAAATATAATATTATAAAATTACCCTAACACATGTAAAAATCCTATTGGATGAATAAAAGTAGAACCATATCACCTAAGGGTCATATTAGATTCATTTAATGGACTTTTGTCCATGAAAATAATTTAATTATTATTAAAACTAAAGAATGTGACAACATGACACTTTCTTAAATCTTATAAGTATAATAATTTTAATTTGGTGATGCACTTCATGAAACTTCAAACATGAATAGTATCCAGAAATCCAATATAATTATCTAAATCATAGGAATTTATTTATAATTTTTAGGGATTAAATAATTATCATTTATTATGACACAAAGAGGATGCAGTAATTGTCTTATTAATGAAAGATTGACATAATTGATGTTATAAATACCAAAATAAATGTAATTTAAGACTTTTTATGAATTAAACTAATTTTATAGGTTAATATGACATGTTAGTATTGATTTAATTAACTTTTTTTCGAACTAATCATTCTGTTATTATTTTCACAAAAATCAATTACTAAATAGTGTCAAAATTGACATAAAATAGTTTTTAAAATAAATATTATATTATTAATTGTTATTTTATTCCTAAAAATCTATGGTTCTGACAAATGTCATAGATAAGGTTATATATATTAATAATAAACAACTTGGGGTTCGTTTTTCTTGATATAGTATGTTTATTAACATTATAGTGTAAGAAAACAAGAAGACACGGTAAAAGTTAAATTATCTAACTTAAAGTTAAATCTAAATGATATGGTTAAAATTGATACCTAAACTTGTCTAAATCCTATTTTATGAGAGGATTTAGACCCATCCCCACTTTATCTTCGAAATAAGACCCTTTGGAACCATTATAAACCGAATTTGACCTTAATATAAAATAATATTTTGAGATTTTCCTAAGGTGCTCCTCTCCTACCTTATAAAAGGGAACCTCCTCCCTCTCCTCCTCACACCAATTTGAGCATTCATGCTCGGAAAAACCCTGAAAAAATATGTTCTCCACTTCCCTAGTATCATCCTAGAGGTCTTGGTCTTCTTCAAAGACCATCCTTAGTTCTTTAAGTGGAGGTTAAGTGAAGGCGCGTCAAAAAGAGGTAATATCCATTACCGATCTTTTTCAATTTCTTTCTTCTTCAACTTCTTCTTCTTTAGTTGTTTCATGATAATGTAATAACATCAGTATTTATTATATACTGATATTTTATTATAAATATGAAACAACTCTAATTAACCTTCTATCCATCCTACGGAAAAAGGAAATCACCGCGCGTGAGTACTTACGGAATACCGTCTCCACGCCGTGGTGTAATCTATTTTCCGCCACCACATTAATTGGATGGGTATAATGGTGTAATGAGTAACTATATATGATTATTATAAATTGATATTGATACTGAAATAGTATACATACAGTTCAACACAATTTCAAGATCATGAGAATGATATAATCACTCGTGCGTACGTACGGACTACCGTCTCCATGACGTGATGAGATTCATTATCCATGTTAACCATTTAAGAATGATTATAAAGTATATATAAGAAATAATAATGAAATATATGACATTATAAAGCTACTGTATTTATGTATATATGTATTTCATCTACTTACTTCCATTCAAGACAATAAGGAAAGGAAAACAGCGTTCATGCGTACGTACGGACTACCGTCTCCATGAATGATGTGTTTCATTTCATTTATCTATCAATTATATATATATATATATACTGAATATATATTATATATAAATCATGTTTTATATTCTGGAAGTAATTACATCATGTTATAAGTAATAATAATGTCAAGAAAAAAAAGTCCAAACACCTACGATAAATGAAACGATTTTACCCAAAACGCTTCTTTAACATGGAATTTAAAAAATAACGGGTAATATAAATTCATAAGTGAACCATATATGATATCATAACAATGAATATGATTATTTAATTAGTTAATGACTTTATTTAAATCATTATACAGGAGGTTAGGACACTTACGAAGCAAATCAGACTTAAGGTAAGGGAAATATCACAATCTCATTTTTATCTGAGATTGTTTATACTTTAGTATTTACTGGGGTGTATTTTATCTTCCAAATCCATGTTTCCTCAATATGTAATATTATTTCCATCCACCTACAATGGTTTAAATCCAATTTTACCTTTCGGTGAGTTTTTAGTAAAAGATATGAAAGGAATCTTTTGTCTTTTTTCGTACGAGGTACTTTTTGACTTTTCCGACAAAAGTACAAGAAGAATGTTTTTTAACTTATACGGCATGAATGGATTTTTAAAACATTATTTCCAAGAAGCTTACTTTACAAGTTTTCAAGTTTATTTTTAATCAACTTCTTTTATTTTAAAATTTTATGGCATGTTTAGAAAGGAAAAGTGTTTTTGATGTAGAAAGGATATTTTCTTCAAGAATGGAGTTCAAGTGTTTTATCAAAATTATTTTCCATCTAAGATAATAAAGGGTTCTATTTCTATCCCTATTATTACATTGATTTGATTATGTTGTGATGGAATTATTTTTATGAATTCCTTTATCTTATATGAATTGTTTTATGATGTCATGATGTTTATGATTCCCATTTTTATTACATGGGTTATGCAATGATGTATGATTTATGATTTTGTGGAACACATAAGAATGGTATCATTATGAGATGGGTGGGACCTATATCTCCCTACAATGCATTGGGTAACGATTTTATATCTCATGAGATAGACATGGCTAGAACGGTAGGTTATACCGGTTCAGTGAAATAGGACTGAAACGAGGAGTGAACTCGGATCCGAAATGGATGTTGTCCACCAAGATAGTCTTGGTAATGAGTCTTGACTAATAAGAAATGATTCTATATGATTATGTGTGTATGACACAAAGTTTCATGTTTTATGTTATGATTATTGGGATTCCATTTCACTACTATGATTTATCCCATGTTATGAAATTATGCTCTCTTTTGTAGGTTAAGATTTCCAAAAGTTATGTTCTTATGAATATGATGTGATTGATATTTCTTTTGTTTACCCTTACTGAGCATTTGAGCTCACCCTTTTATGTTTTCTTTTCCCCAGGATATAAATAAAGGATTTAGGTTAAAAAAAGATCTTTATGGGAGATATTGAAGATCTTTCACCACGATTAGAAGATTATATTCCGAGTTTCCAAAGACACTAAACTATTACGGTCCTTGTGTGTGTGTTTTTGTTATGTACTAAGTATTTCACAAAAGTAATGTAATTTATATGTACGTTAAGCTTCGGGTCTCTACAGTTGGTATTAGAGGAAAGGTTTAGTCAACCTTTGGAAACTAGGATGTGAAAACGTTAGTGAGATCCCTAGAGATATTTCCAAGGTATGTCTAGGGATGTCCCTAAGGATAAGTATACGTATAGTATATAGTCCTAGAACTATGGTAACGATATTAGATTAAACCAAAGATGATAGATATTGAAGTTACTTCCCCTTTATTATGATTTTTCCCTCTGACATTATTCTTTTTGGGTTTTAGAAAATGGCCGGAAACAAGATGATTCACGATAATGGAGGATATGATGGACAATGGAATGATATTCTTCATGAGAAACCAAATGAAATGGGATTTGGAGGTCCAAACATCATTATTATGCCTAATCAGAAATCTCATAATATGATCAATAATCTCAACTTTGGTATGTTTCCCGACTCAGATAATAAGAGAAAGATGGAGTTTCATGATGATCATAGAGGAAAGAAAGTTCAATTTCCCCTATGTAAATCATGTGGGAAGAGGCATCAAGGAGAATGTTTCAAATGAACTGGAAGATGCTTTGGGTGTGTAAAAGAAGGACACAAAGCCAGTAAGTGCAAAGGAAAAGGTTCAGTTAACACCAGGGATGAGGATAATGGTATTACTACGACATCAACAATGGTTAAATGTATTAAATGTAGAATGTACAGGCATTATGAAAACCAATGCCCTAAGGGAAAGTCTCATGAGGAGAATCAGTATGGTCGTATGGGTAGTATTTATGTTGATGATGATGAAGAGACTACAAATGGTATGTGAGTTAAAATAATTTTTGATGCTCGGTCAATGGTTTAAGAATGTAGTTGAATGATTATATGTTTATCATGTGTAATATTGTATAAGTAATCTCATGGTACTATGGAATAAACAGATATCTAAGGATTGTTACACTGTTGTCTTTCCTTGAGTTTTGAAAGTGTATGATTAATGGTACCAGCATTCATGAAAGGTTATTCAAATATTTTTGGAATGTAGATGATATGCGCATAATGACGGGATAAGGATAAAATTAAATGTTTGATAGTATTCATGAGCTCATGATTGATATAAAAACTAAGTGATATCATGGTTTGAGTATAAAGAATTTTGAGGATTTTGGTATGTTAAAAGTGTTAACTTTTAATTGCATTCATGTTTTCACTAAGATTCAATGGGTATTCATTCTTTAAGAGAATACATGATTAATTTATTCACATATATATTATGGATAAATGATGGCATTCACATGATTGATATGTGACATTTCAAGTAATCATTTTATTTATACAATGAGCTTAGACCGAAGTATTTTAGATAACCCAAAAGATTGGAATGGATTATGTTGGACAAAAGTTAGTGTTGTTTAAGGATAGAACTGTTTTTTGATATTATTTATGGGATGTTATAGTAATATAGCTTTAGAAAAAGGACAACCTTCAGGACGGGCGACAGCCCATCGCGTCGGACAAGGCTGTGGGAATCGAACCCACAACCGAAGTGCGATTGGCCTTTATCACCTACCACTGGCCTACAGGAAGTCCCTTTTTAGTAGAAACTAGTTTTATTATATTAAGCAGTATGATATATGAAGTATAAGTCCATTTTAGGAACCATATATGATTAATCTCACTATAGATGGACTTATGAATTTTTTGATAACTTTTCTAACCTTTTGTTTGAGACAGATGGAATGACCCATCATTCTATCACATGATCTGCTAACACATCACGAATGAAAAATTCAACTAAATTTCTTTAAGAGATGAAGTGGAAATTGTCCAAAGAACGAGAAACGGTGAAACTATACCAAAATCACGAAAGTATTTTTTCTAATTCCAATTTCATCAACTTTAGGGAAATGATCTTGAAAATCAAAAATGTTGTCCTGGTGCTCTTATATCTGATGAATCAGATGGTACCTTAGATCGACACAAATTTATGGCTTTGTGATTGCTGGCTTTTCTATAGCCATGTTCTCTACCACTCTCCATTAGAACATGATGGTTGGATTTCTCTTCCATATCCATATTTTCACCGATGTGGAAACCCAGTGATTAGTTTATTTGGGTAACTGTTACATTTCATACTTTTGTTTTAAAAGATTGGTTTTGGTATTCCTTTTTACGATGTGGGTTTCTATTAAAGAAACTTTCAAATAGTAAACCATTTATAACCCCCGACGAATTTCGAGGGCGAAATTCATTTTTAGGGGGGTAGAATGTAACACCCCGAGATTTTATGAAAAATATTCTTTTAATTTCATTAATGTATTCTGTTGTATGCTACACCAAGATTACCTTGCGCTATACGCAACACCGTATTAGCTTGCAGTATACGCAACACTATTCTTGGATCGTGTTACACACAATTTTGATAATAGTTATTCTATGCAACATTGAGTATATATATATATATTCAATGTATAAATGAAATATGGTTGGATTATGTTATATGAAACAACGAAGGATTCTTGCACAGCACGCAACCCTGACTTGGCATGCATTACACGCAATCACGACCTTTCTCGATAGCGTGTGTCGTACGCAATACCGGGTTTTAATAACCAATGATATATTATTATAATATAGTCATGAACTACCCGTTATGAATAGTATTAACTAAATTTAGAATTTTATAACATTATTATTCATCTTACACATTTTCTAGAACATGGTATAAGAACAACCTAATTTTTTTGGCTAAAACAAGTATTTTTCAAAAACTGCTGTTTTGCCACCTTTTGATGGCGCACCGACATTAAATCTAGTTTTTGACATGTTTATATGTTCAATTTGACAAAATAAAATTCTTCTTCTGAATCAGGATATAAAAATTTACATTAGATAAAGTTTTGATATTTTTCCGATAACTTTCATATTTAATGAATAGTAAAAACACGCTATATTTTAATTAAAACAACTTTTTTCATCGTAATATCTTATGTCGTTGAATTATAATATTAAATGGTTTTAAAGTATAAATAGAATATATTTTTACCATTTAATAAATTTATGTCATTAGCATTGATTTTACCTTGAATTCGTAGGTTAAAACAATTCGATCTTTTGCAATGTTTTAAAGAAAAACCCGTTTTCTTTCGACAACGAGATTAATTTTAATTTAATTTCAGCATCTTTTGTGTATTGAATTTGGAAAAATGGATTCGATATTTGGAATCAGTGGATCCAAATTATGTTAACAAGGTACTTTTTATTTTTGGGAATTATTAATTGTAACTACGATAAATTTTATTTACCATAGTTAAAGGTAAATCGGGTAATTAAGTGTAAATATAATATTATAAAATTAACCTAACACATGTAAAATTCTATTGGATGACTAAAAGTCCACCCATATCACCTAAGGGTCAGATTAGATTCATTTAATGGTCTTTTTTCCATGAAAATAATTTAATTATTATTAAAACCAAAGAATGTGACAACATGTCACTTTCATAAATATTATAAGTATAATAATTTTAATTTGGTGATACACTTCATGAAACTTAAAACATGAATAGTCTCCAGAAATCTAATACAATTATCTACATCATAGGAATTTATTTATAATTTTTAGGGATTAAATAATTATCATTTATTATGACACAAAGATGATGCAGTAATTGTCTTATTAATGAAATATTGACATAATTGATGTTATAAATACCAAAATAAATGTAATTTAAGACTTGTTATGAATTAAACTAATTTTATAGGTTAATATGACATGTTATTATTGATTTAATTAACTTTCTTTGAACTAATAATTCTGTTATTAGTTTCACAAAAATCAATTACTAAATAGTGTCAAAATTGACATGAAATAGTTTTTAAAACAAATATTATATTATTAATTGTTATTTTATTTCTAAAAATCTACGTTTCTGCCAAATTACATAGATAAGGTTATATATATTAATAATAAACAACTTGGGGTTCGTTTGTCTTGATATAGTAAGTTTATTAACCTTATAGTGTAAGAAAACAAGAAGACACGGTAAAAGTTAAATTATCTAACTTAAAGTAAAATCTAATTGATAAGGTTAAAATTGACACCTAAACTTGTCTAAATCCTATTGGATGAGAGTATTTAGACCCATCCCCACTTTATCTTCGAAATAAGACCCTTTTGAACCATTATAAACCGAATTTGACCTTAATATAAAATAATATTTTGAGATTTTTCTAAGGTGCCCCTCTCCTCCCTTATAAAAGGGCACCTCCTCCCTCTCCTCCTCACACCAATTTGAGCATTCAAGCTCGGCCAACCCCTTCCAAAATCTCTTATGAAATTCCCTAGTATAATCCTAGAGGTCTTGGTCTTCTTCAAAGACCATCCTTAGTTCTTTAAGTGGAGGTTAAGTGAAGGCGCGTCAAAAAGAGGTAATATCCATTACCGATCTTTTTCAATTTCCTTCTTCTTCAAATTCTTCTTCTTTAGTTGTTTCATGATAAAGTAATAAAATATGAATTTATTATATACTGATATGTTATTATAAATATTAAACAACTATAATTAACCTTCTATCCATCCTACGGAAAAAGGAAACCACCGCGCGTGCGTACGTACGGAATACCGTCTCCACGCCGTGGTGTAATCTATTTTCCACCACCACCTTAATTGGATGGGTATAATGGTGTAATGAGTGACTATATATAATTATTATAAATTGATATTGATACTGAAATAGTATACATACACTTCAACACATGTTCATGACCATGAGAATGATATCATCGCTCGTGCGTACGTACGGACTACCGTCTCCACGGCGCGATGAGATTCATTCTCCATGTTAACCATTTAAGAATGATTATAAAGTATATATAAGCAATAATAATGAAATATATGACATTATAAAGATACTGGATTTATGTATATATGTATTTCATCTACTTACTTCCATTCAAGAAAATAAGGAAAGGAAAACAGCGTTCATGCATACGTATGGACTACCGTCTCCATGAACGGTGTGTTTCATTTCATTTAACTATCTATTATATATATATATATATACTGAATATATATGATATATAAATCATTTTTTATATTCTGGAAGTAAGTAAATCATGATATAAGTAATAATAATTTCAAGAACAACAAGTCCAAACACCTACGATAAATGAAACGATTTTACCCAAAACACTTCTTTAACATGGAATTTACAAAAGAACGGGTAATATAAAGTCATAAGTGAACCATATATGATATCATAAAAATGAATATGATTCTGTAACAAGTTAATGAAATTATTTAAATCATTATAAAGGATGTTCGAACACTTACAATGAAAATCGGACTTAAGGTAAGGGAAATATCACAATCTCATTTTTATCTGAGATTGTTTATACTTTAGTATTTACTGGGGTGTATTTTATCTTCCAAATACATGTTTCCCCAATATATAATATTATTTCCATCCACCTACAATGGTTTAAATCCAATTTTACCCTTCTTTGAGTTTTTAGTAAAATATATGAAAGGAATCTTTTGTCATTTTTCGTACGACGTACTTTTTGACTTTTCCGACAAAAGTACGAGAAGAATGTTTTTTTAACTTATACGACATGAATGGATTTTAAAACATTATTTCCAAGAAGCTTCCTTTACAAGTTTTCAAGTTTATTTTTAATCAACGTCTTTTATTTCAAAATTTTATGGCATGTTAAGAAAGGAAAAGTGTTTTTGAAGTAGAAAGGATATTTTCCTTAAGAATGGAGTTCAAGTGTTTTATCAAAATTATTTTCCATCAAAGATAATAAAGGGTTCTGTTTCTATCCCTATTATTACATTTATTTGATTATGTTGTGATGGAATTATTTTTATGAATTCCTTTATCTTATTTGAATTTTTTTATGATGTCATGATGTTTAAGATTCCCATTTTTATTACATGGGTTATGCAATGACGTATGATTTATGATTTTGTGGCACACATAAGAATGATATCATTATGAGATGGGTGGGACCTATATCTCCCTCCAATGCATTGGGTAAAGATTTTATATCTCATGAGATAGACATGGCTGGAATGGTAGGTTATACCAGTTCAGTGAAACTGGACTGAAACGAGGAGTGAACTCGGTTCCGAAATGGACATTGTCCACTAAGATAGTCTTGGCAATGAGTCTTGACTAATAATAAATGATTATATATGATTATGTGTGTATGCCACAACGTTTCATGTTTTATGTTATGATTATTGGGATTCCATTTCACTACTATGATTTATCCCATGTTATGAAATTATGCTCTCTTTTGTAGGTTAAGATTTCCAAAAGTTATGTTCTTATGAATATGATGTGATTGATATTTCGTTTGTTTACCCTTACTGAGCATTTGAGCTAACCCTTTTATGTTTTCTTTTCCCCAGGATATAAATAATGGTTTTAGGTTTAAAAAAAGATCTTTATGGGAGATGTCGAAGATCTTTCACCACAATTAGAAGATTATATTCAGAGATTCCAAAGACACTAAACTATTACGGTCCTTGTGTGTGTGTTTTTGTTATGTACTAAGTATTTCGCAAAAGTAATGTAATGTCTATGTACGTTAACCTTCAGGTATCTACATACAAAAATCCAATTAAAAATATTAGGTGTGATCACAAATCCTAATTGTATATTCACCAAATAATCTTTATAAATTCTAATACCATGGAAAAATTATTTATACTGTTAAAAAAACTAATATATAATGAATTTTCATAAGATAAAACATTTAATCAAAAAAACTATGGTTTTTCATAAAATACATTCAAATTCACAAAATAATGGAATATTAAAATTACATCATAGAAAGGATGTGAGTATAAGAAAAACCAACAATGGATACACTCTAAGATAATCATGTGAGAAACCAATCATGAAATATACAATCATGTGAGGAACCAATAAAAAATAAAAAATAATAAGATGTGAGCTCTAGAATATTGCAATACATACTCATAAATATAAATAAACTCTAATAATTAAGACAATATTCATGAAAATTCAACAAATATCAAGCCTTATCATAGTCTATTGATATCAATCGTCTAAAGGAATTAAAAATAGTTAGAGTCACACATCCTTTTCTCGATTCTCACAAGGTTCCCAATGTTCTATGTTTTCCAAAAAAAAATTTAAAAACATGATGAACATTTAAAAAATTTCACAACATAGAATAGATTATCTGGTTATTACAAATCCATTTTAGAATAAAAAACCATTAATTCATTTCATTGAAAACACAGTGTGGAAAAATATATTTTTAAAATAATAAAAAAATTTAAAAACATACATATCTTAAAAAAAATTCATTTTAATATCATATAAATCAAAATTTATAAAAAACCCACTTGTAATTCAAATCAACATAAACTAATTAATTATTTCAAACCTTTTTATAGTGAAACCTACCTCGAAAATGGAGGTAAACCAACTAAATAAAAAACAATGATTCAGAAAGAGTAGATCTGTTTCACAAAAGACTATATAAATAATAAAAAAACATCAAGCCTCTATAAAAAATATGTATATGATATCCATATCAAATTTGGGTTCCAAAAAGATAAAACGGAAATAGATATAGAGATTATTTAATAAGAAGAGAGAAATTTAAAAAAAAAAAGAACACACCATGAATATATACTTAAGGAATGAAAGAAAAGAACCAATAATCCATGCATATAAGACTATAGGTCATTGGGGAAGGAATAATTCTTGACTAATGGGGACTAAGAGGTGATTATATATAGAAATTAAATATAGAAAATACAGCATTTTAAATCTTTAGTGGATCAAACTAGGCTATATAGTCTGGACACCAGTTTAGGAAAATTGCTTTCTAACCATGTGAGGTATCTATCCATGGAAAATGGGTGCACAGTTTCATCAAGAGTGGCTACATAGTTAGCAAATACCATTATAAAATTATTTGACACATTTAGATAACCACCCAAAAACACACATGGGTTCCTTGGTGAGCCAAGTATTTTGACTAACCATGATCCAACTGAAAAAAATGTTATTGGATCCTCACAGTACACACAACATTCTTATCAAATTATTAGTACTAATTGTATACCTTAAACACTCATTTATCATATCATCTAAAAATTTATTAATTTATAACCACTGCTTCTTGAAAACCACTAGATGGTCCCCAAACATAAACGAAGATCAGAAAAAGGCATACCTATGACCCAAATGGAATCACAATATCCATACAAGGGGGTGAATGAATTATCTATAGGGATAAATGTGTATGATATAGAATTTAACAAAACAACAACCTTCAAATTTTTATCGACAAATTATTCTAGTAGTAGCTAAATTATGGGTTAATTATTTAGAGGATGTACATTTTGATTTTGGGTGTACAAATTATCCGAAAATAACTCAATCAATTAATAATTTTAACATTGAATCCAATGAGTAGAATACATTATTTATGAATACTATGAAAAATTATAAGATTTATACCATGAAATGGATAAAATTTTAATTATAATTTCCCTGGGAATATTTTTTATAATGTTATTTCAATTATAATAGAAACAAAATTAATGGAATTGAACAAAAATGTGGTTTTATATATTTTTCTTTTATGAAGAAAATATTTTAGTATCTACGATCTATTAATTTAACTAAATATAGAACTTGACAATAATGATAATAGATTATAAATTACCCTCTCCAAATAAGTGTTGTAAAAATCATTTTGGTGAATTTATTATGATATTTAGAATGTACTACCAGTTTTGTATTCTGGGTAATCTATATTGTTTTTACATTGAAAAGAGAAATGGTAATGGTCACAGTAAGATTTTCAAGCCATCTATGATATTATTTTGTTGTAAAAATATGGGATATTATTCATACATGCGTCCAACAAAAATTATGAATGAAGGATATCACCAATACCATAAATATAAGAGTGTGAGAAATCCATTTTTTACTGCCTTGGTTAATGATAAACCATAAAATAATGTGGTTACATGCACATTACTTGTTTATTTATATTATGATTTTTTTTATATTTAGGTTCTAGAAATTCATTTACTTCTACGTATTTTTTTTAGTAAAATGGTAATATTAAATCCTAAAATAGTTATATAGGTTCTTTTTAAATGTTCACTGTGGAAGTATTAAAGATACAAAAATTTATAGGTACCTTTCAATTATTATATATAGAATGGTGGTTGAAAAAAATACTTTTGACTCCCCCTTGGTGACAATTTTTGATATTCTGAGTATGGATTATCTTTTAGTAAATCATGGTACAATTTATTTTAGAGAAATTATGCCTTATTAAATTTCAATGTGTGTTTTAACTCATTTGAATGAATGAGTTCATACCTGTGATAACATGTAAAAAAGATAAAAAATTGATTAAATATGATGTTCAATGATATATCCTAATGTTATTGAAATAGTAGAAATATATATCTTAGTGATGTCCCTATGGTTAAATAATTTTATATGTATTTAATAATGATCTACCATGTTTTATTCACAAAAAAGGTTGAAATTAGAATTGAATTGGGGAATTACATTCATCTAATTTTTTTAAAAAAATATCAAATGTATATGGTGGAGAGTTTGGAATTGAAATAAATTATAAAAACAAAATATTAATGGTTTATCCCCCTAGAACGTCATCTTGGGGTGGTCAATTTTTTTTTAATAAAAATATGGTTTAATGAGAAATCTCACTAATTATAGAGCACAAAATAATTTTTTTTGAATTTATATCTATTGAATCATTTTGATGACATGTTTGATTAGTTATTAGGAGATCAATATTTTTCAATGATTTACCTCATATCTGGATAACACCATATGAAATTGATGATAAAATATATTTCATGTACAATGATTCATACTAGGCATGTTAATTATGAGTTTTTGGTTATTCCCTTCATGATAGAATTTTTTTTTCAATATTTATATATCTAACAAATATAATTTTTCATAAGTACTAGGATTAGATTTTTTGTAGTATTAATTGATGAAATTATAGTAAATTCTAAGAGTTATCAGGCTCAAAAGAAATATAAATGATTATTCTATATATAGTGAATGAAAAATATATTGTATGGAAATATTTAAAATTGAGAATATTGGATACACTAATTTCTTTCATTTGGAATACTGGTTTTATAGGTGGTATAAATAGTTATCCTGAAAAAAATAGGTGGTGTAAAATAAGACAGGTCTAAAAAAATATCACTATGGTACTATGCATTATTGGATTAGTGGGTTACTATAGACAATTTTTTGAAAAAAGATGGTTAGAATAAATAAAGGATTATGATTGTATAGTTAATTATCACCAAATTAAGGTTGAAAAAGTATATTATTATATGATTAAAAAATATAATGAATCATTAATCATGATATTTTTGGAACATGATCATCTAGTTTGTGATTTAATTAATATCGTATTGCAAGTTGTGCACTTATAAAAAATTCTCTATTAGGGTTAGATATCCATAAAACATACTTTTCAAAAATAAATAAAAACGCATATAAGGAAGATCATGGTTTTCAAATAATGTTACAATTTGTTAAGGAATGTCTATTTATAGAGTTTAATATTGATAAATAATGTTTAATAATTTTAGAAAAAATCATTTTTAGTGATTATTTTTTATTTTAAAAAGGTATTATTAAATAATGTTCATAGATATTCACTTTCCATTCATCCCGGTAGCAATATAATAAATAGACACTGTCATGAATTTTATTTGGGTGAAGGAAGAGAGAAATATATTGCTTATTTTACCAAAAAAAGTTTTAATTTTCTGTTTTTTATATTTAAATGAGAACTACAAAAGAACAATTTTCAATTATTATTAGGTACATGATGGAAATGAATGAATATATCTATGGATATAATGGCGGGAGAACCAAATAATTATCGATGTAATAATTTTAGATGGGTTATTGTTGATTGGTTGACTAAATATATAAATTTTCTTCTTTTTTGATATACTATTTCCTAATATTATCTTTCTAGATTTTATTATGAAGAGAAAATATAGTTATATGGAATTCATCTCACAATTTAATTTTAATGTGATCCTAGATTTACGTAAATTTTGTGGAATGTTATTTAGAAGTTAGTGGGTATATAGTAAACATTCAATTTATCCATTAACCATAAATCTGGTGGATAGTTATAATGAGAAATTCAAACATTGGTTGATATTATTTGGTATTTTTCAATTGATTATCATGGATGTTGGGTTTAATATATTTAATTTATATAATTTTTTATAAGAATAGTTCTCATTATAAAATACATATGGAACCATATGAGGAAATATTTTGAATACGGTGTTAGAAACCAGTATATTGGGACAATTTAGGGACAAGAATTTGTTAATGAAATGGATAAAAAAGTAATGAAGATTTAGTTATATATGAGTAAAGATCATAGTAGGAAGAAAATTTATATAGACAATCTATAGAAATATGTTTTCGTTAAGTTACGATATAATGTTTTTCATAAAATACCTCCATGGAATAATGATTTTTTGGATGAAATGGAATTGTTATGTGAAAAATTTATTACACTATATGAAATCCTATCAAATATTGTATTAGTTACTTATTGAGTATAATTACCACCAATGAGTTTATCAAATATATATGTTTTTTATCATGTTTCATTGATAATGAAATATGTACTTGATACAGATTATGTTTTTATTCTGAAAGTGGAATAATTACATGATAATATTTGTTAATGGTAAATATAGATAAAATTCATAATCACAAGTAGTAGGGGTTACGGAATAAGGTAAATACCTTGGTTAATGTATATGAATGATATATATGATTAAAGAACAAATATTAGAATATAAAAAGGATTTGAGAAAAAACATCCCCAATGATGTAGTAACGAATAAAATAATGGGTATGAAATTTCAAAAATGGGGTGAAGAATGTGAAAAACTATGTAATTATAAATAAGAAATTAATTTCATTTCTTATTAGTAGTCATGATAAGATTTAATTAATACATATTCATAATGGTAATTTTAAGTAAAATTTCAATCATAAAAGAAATAGCTTTAATCTATCTAATTTTTTTATGTATTATATTGTTTTAATTAAAATTTAAGTATAGTAATTTTTAATTTTATATTAATAAAATTTAATTAATTATTTACATTATAACGAAAAAAATTATAATAAATCATGTATGATTTTATTGGTAAATTTTATTTTTGGGTGGATAAGGAGTAATATAGATTTAAAAAAGCATCAATTCTAATGGCATTATAAAGATATAAAAATGAATTTTAATTTTATGGATCCTTTTTTATAGAATTAATATATATTAAAAAAGAATTATAATTCATTTAAAATATAATTTTGAACTGAGAAATATCGTTATGTCCTTTTGGAATTCTATGTATTTTTTACTTAAATAATCATTATCTTTGGTTCTTTTTTAAAAATGAAATATTCATAATGTTACATTATTTTTAGGGTTATTTTGAAATTAAAAATATAATATAATTTTATTCAGTATAATATAATTAATTTCATTTGAATAAATATTATACATAAATATGGTACAATTATTTTTCATGATTAGAAGTGGTATAATTTCTAAAAAATGTTATTTTTTAAATAGATTTATTAATATTATTTATATAAAATTATTGAAATTAAATATTATAAAATAGTTTGACTATTAAATATCAATTTCTTAAATTTTTTAATGAGTTAAATTTCATTTTTGGTCATAATGAATTGTTACCAAGATAAATGTTTTTACCACAAAAAAGTTATAAGGGATATAGTGGTGATTAAACTAATCTATAAAGATTTAAATAATATTTAATTCATTATAAATTTGATTAGTTAGTTATACATCAAAAATAAAATATACTATATTTTTAAATTGAAAAAAATTGGATCCTAATTCCTTGAGAAATACATATATTATATTTTAATGATCTTAATATTTACTCGGACATCACACCTCCAACTTATAAATGTATATCTGTTTCACTAAATTCTCTAAACATATTGAGCACACAAGATTGAAAAATATTTAATGATTTCCATCCCCAACTCTCATCCAAACTACATAGTGATTTTATTCTCACCATAAGAAAAAACAATCAGACTTAATGTGGTTTCTAATAGGGAATATCTGTGGTAAAAGTATGTGTTTTAACATAATTATTTAATGATTATTTAATTTTATACCACCTTAAATAATTTACTATCCATCCTTATAAAATGAGAAAATAATATTAAATAAAAATTATTATGTTGTTGGAACTACTATTTTCTACCTCTATTCCATTATATGGAAGATGAAACATTTCTCATGTGTGTATGGGGACTACCACCTCTATGAAAAAACATAATTTAATTCCCATAATCACATCACCTGGATAATTAAAAAGAAGTATTTAAGGGATATTTCTCTTTTTTATATTATTATGATTCGTTAAAGATCAAATTATATTTATATTATTACCTTCCCATATATTGGAAAATAGAAACGTCGCTCATGAATTAATGTGTATCACAACCCCCTTGAAGTGATATAATTAATTTTTAATATTCTCTATAAATGTATGGTCATAAGGATATATTTAATGAATAAATATGGTATTTATTATAAGAGTATAAAACAATAAATTTAAAACATTATCTAATATATTTCCATTTCATCCATTCGAAAAATGAAAACATCGCCTTTGTGTATATAAACAATACTTCCTCTATGAAATGATGTGTCTCAGTTGTCATGAGTAAATTAAATGGCTAATTATAATAAAATTAAATGTATAAACAATATAATTTTATACTGTACAATTTTATTAAGAAAATCGAACCGTGACACTTGTAATACCCTGGAACACCCTGAATGGGGATGAGTGAATCAAGGTGTCAAATTTTTCTTTGAATGGGAATTGTTATTATACCCATGTGGGCCAGATCATGTAATACATTTCTAGATGAATAACTAAATTATAAAAAAAAGAAAAAGTAATAGAAGACATCATTTTTACTTTGTTTACTACTAAGTACAAGTCTAAGGAGCATATGTCGAAAATTTTTCAGTCTTACATTAATCCACTAATCCTTACTAGATATTTTGGATTAAAATTTATTAGACATAGTCACTCTATTATAGATTCACTTTCATTACAGTAATTTTAGTTAAAACAAAATTCCTCCATTATATAACATCCATTAATTATCCCTTACCCACTTATTTGGGTTCATTTTTCTCAGTTTATTGACATTAATGTCATTTATATATAAAAACATAGTAAGGATATGTTTTTCACCATACAGGTCTACTTATGATGCTTCCATACATTCCACAAAATCATTAGAAGTCCATATGTGTAATGATCATTCATAAAACACCCATTTTCACAAAATATATTTTTATTTTCAATGAAATTTTAGCATTCATGAAAATAAAAACATTCACAAAACTTATTACTTTGTCAAAACATACATCTTTTATGAAACTACTAACTATCATGAAACTATAATAATTCATGAAATTCCAAAATTAAACAATATTTTTATGAAATATTTGTTCATATAATGTTCATGATTCACATAAGAAATAAATTTAGGTAACAACTTCATGAAATCAGAGCAATTATACCTTCCCAAAAACATTTTTTATTCTCATATAATGAGTGGATTTTTATTTATAGGAATTTCTTCCACTTAATGAGATATTCAACACCTCCACTTCCTTTTTTCTAAAATATGAATTTTTTTTCTAAAATCTCTCTTTATTCTTGAGAATTTCATAGAAATTTCCCCTTCATAAAAATTCTCATTGTAATTTAACAAAAAATCATTAATTTAGGTATAATTCTTATTTCATGGAAATTTCATTCACAAATCACCAAACAATTTGACATAAAAAATTCTCAAAATACATTATTTTTTATATTTTCTTCAGGAAGTCCATAAAGTCTATATTTTGTGAAACATGTCTCTTTTAAACAAATTTTCAACTCCAAAAATTTGGAATACACTAGGAAATGATGCCACATTCAATAATGATTCAACATACACTATATGGTTACTAGAAATGAAAAAACCTTGATTAAAAATAGTGTAGATTGAAAAAAAAAACAAATAAAATTCATTTTTATCTTTTTAAAACCATTTTTACAACATAACCATTGACTATGGTCAATGCACAGATTTATTTTAAACATTATGAATCGAACAACCTCAAAATGTATGATGTAAACATAGTTAATTTAGTAACTAAATAAATACTTATTATAAAGGAAATAAATAAATTAATAATAAAGGAATAAATTTTCAAATATTTATTAAAAAAATATAGTATTAATATAGTTTTTATTTTTTAGTATCTAGAAGCAATATACGCAGATTCAGGAGACGAGTCATGTAAAATCCCAGATTTCTCTTTATGGTATGTTCTAATTATGTTCCTATTTAATCCCTTTATTTTGGTAAATTATGTTCTTACCCAAGTCTTTAAGGAGGCTCAGATGTGTTCTTAGGATTCGAGACATGAAAAAGGGAAAAATGGGTTTTTTTGGTAGGCAACATGGTATGCACGTGGTTAGTTCATAACGTACAGACATCCCAGGTGATCCATGTAGGAGGTGGGATTTTGAATTGTGGCATCCTCACTATCTGCAAAAAGTTTGGAAAACCTTTTAGGAAAACTGTTTGGCCTAGAAAAATAAAAAAAATTAAAAAATTAACACTACGAGGTTTTTATATTCACGGTGTATTTTCCTCCTCCTCCTCCCATGAAATCATATGAATGAAACAAAGGGACCAAGAGCATCCAATGAATGATCTCCTTCGATTCATGACTGTTTGGAGTGATTTTAGATGCGAATAAAATATTCGTTAGAGACTAATCTTCTCCACCTCTCTTTTTTTTGGTTTAGTCTTGTTTTTTGGAATATTTCACTCTAAATCATTCAAAGCTCTCATTCTGGGTGATATCTAAGTCGAGGATTCAAAGGGGTGTTGTATCAGGATCTAAGGCCTTGGTCGAGAGGGAGTTCATCACCAGATTCGAGGTAGGTGGTCTACAAGTTATATCCCTTGAGTTTTATGGAGAATTGTGCATGTAGGGTTTTCATTATTACCCTCTTATATTTATTTCTTCAGGAAAATATTGTGATGTAATTTTTGGGTTGTCTAAACAACCTATTGTAACTCTCATGATTCGCATGGGATGCATAGAGGAATATGTGTCAAATGTTTGGGCCACCCATGGGGTGTACCCACATTCCCGAACATAGAGTTTAGCTAAGTAAATGTTGGGTCAATATGTGGGAATATAGAGACTTTGGTAAATGAGATATTATGATTTAAGTATGTGAATGAGAGTCTTAATAACACACCTTGGTGCGGTGATGAGCTATATGGGTTTTTTTGGATTAAAAAATGGTTAGGTGAGATGAGCGGAAATGCTAAGGGTTCATCATTATACATGATTAGGCTTAGTGAGCTAGGCATAAGAATGAGAAATGGAGATGCATTGTGTGTTTTTTAAATGAATAATGTGTAAATGGATTGTATAATATTGTTAAATTTACATTCTTTGATATTTTTGTGATGTTTTTAATAACATTAAAGAGGATTGGTTGTGAATTGTGGTTGAATTTGATGATTGTTTTATAAAGAATATTCACATTGCTTGGTAGAGTGGGGTATGGACTTGAGGTTTTTTGCCCATATGTAAAGGTTTGACTTAGGTTCCAAAATCCACACACTAAATGCATGTTTAATGGAAGAGGGAAGAGTTTCTTTCCCTTAATGGTTGCATCAACACGAACTGAGGCTTCAAGGTGAGGATAATGGAAATTTTTCTATTACAATGCCTCATAAGGTATGACTCATTTAATTTTCTCATGTTCTGAATGTTGATTTTTCCTAATTCATTGAACACATATAATGGGTGAATTGATAAATATTGTTTCTTGAATGAGTGTGGGTTATTTTATTGTTTATCTAAAAAGGGCATATTTAATCTTGGCCATATAATATATTTTATTTACATGTTTTTTTACCACTACATGCACTATCTATGGGTTGGATATTTTGTAGAATCCATTGGTGGTGGACTACTGAGTTGTACTCGAACCTCGCTCGGGCCGCCATTGGGTTCCCGAGCAGATTCCATTGTTGCAGGTCAGGAAAATAGAAAGGGATCAGTGCTTGGGAATTCAGTCAGGATTCAGGATGAGCTTGGTTGAGGTTCGAGACTTTGTTTCAGAACCATTTCAGGGATTTTGTTGTTAGTCTTCATTTCAGTTTACATTCACCTTGCACTGTAGCATGGACATACATACATACTATTGGTCATGTGGTACCATGTTTGGGAATGGTTAATTTATGATTTGTTTTGTTTATTTTATAGTGTTTATTAAATTTATGTTTTTAATGATGTGGATTTCATTAGTAAAAGGGTGTATAGTCTTCCCACAAGACTACTTAGAACCTCTGTTCTAGTCGATAACCTGTATCATACGGGAAGGCGGGATTGAGGTCATATAACTACCAGGCTTGGGGAATCGGTTAGTGGCTCCTCAGTTTGGGAAGTTTCAAAGTGGTATTAGAGGAGGTACTTTATCCTTCTTACAATTTGGGGTTGGTAGATAGATTTTAGGAAAATTTCAAGTATTGGTAATGAGCTCATTCATGGGAGTAGCTAACCCATGTATGGGAAAAAACCCAATTCACCCTTGGTGGGAATTGTTTTTCTTGTTATGTGTTGTAACATTTGACGATATTTCACCATCTGGTGATTCACTTGTTGTGTGACTTGATGATTTTGTAATATTTAACTTGTGGTCGGAATGTCAAGATTTTTTTCATTCAAGAATCATCTTAAGTACCGATAATGATAAGTTACATGCCGCTTGGTAGGCCCACACATGAAATGAGTGTGGGAGATGTAAAGGTCAGGATGCATTATATATTTTAAAAGTGATGAAGTTATACCAAATAAGATGATGTGAATGGGTATCAAGGGGTATAAAAAGGTTAGGGGATAATCAAGGAACATGTTTAAAAAAATAATGTGGGATAAGATGTTGTTAAAGTAACTTTGAATGTGGAATTGATTGAAATGGTGTAAAAATAAAGGTGTTCAACTATGTGAGTTGGATAACTGTGTTGGATATGGTCCTAGGAGGAATGGCTAAGGGTTTGGACATATATGTGATGGGCATGGTGGGATGGTGTATGAAAAATGTTTGATTATGTATAGTGATGATCCTTCTTATGAAGTCCCTTATTTTGGTGATATCATTAGTGCTTCGTTCTATGGTTGTGTTTGACATTGTAGAGAAATGTTGTCGTGAAGACGCGTGCCATTTGAGAGGCCAGAAGACATTGCCGAGAATGATCCTCTGGTAGTGGAGCATGGGAATCTAGTCATTCAGGGTGACATGGAAGATCAGTTCAATGATAACATCACTAATTTTTTATAGATGATAGAACAAGACACAAGGAGGGTTGCACCGAGTATGTTCGAGCTGACCAGATATTTTTATCAACAACACCCTTCAACCATTACTAGATAGGGTGGGATAGATGCAATAGCGTTATGGATCGAGTCCATCAAAACTACTCTTTATCATCTCGTGACTCCTTTTGAGTTGTGAGTTATGTTGGCATCTTACATGTTCAGAGTCCAAGTGAAGCATTGGTGGGATATCGTGGTCCAAATGGAACAGGTTGAGAGAATGCTATGGAAGGACTTCTAGGAGATGCTTTTTGATAACTTATATCCAGATAACCTGATATAGGAAAAAGCCGAAATTTTATGAGTTTTGCTCATGGGGTGATGTCGGTGATGGACTATGCTAGTCATTTCACTGATTAAAATTACTTCATTCTAGAATTGTCCAGAGATGAGGCATCTATGGAGAGACATTTTCAGGATGTGTTTAGACACAAGATCAGGTCTCAGGTAAAAGTATTTCATTTGAAATTTTTTGCTGAAGTGGTATATCATGATCTTACCTCAAAGGGAAACATCAAGTGGGCCTCATGTAGTGAGCTTGTGGGGGAGGCTGGGCAGACCAGTAGTGCAGCTTCAGAGGGCTGGAAGTGCCGTTTCGGAATCTTTCACTTGGGTGGACTATTTTAGAGTAGATAGAAAAGGTGAAAAACCTCTCAGAGTGGACATAAGATCTTTTTATATCAGTGTGGAAGACCAGGGAACATGTATCAATAGTTTACTATAACACCATTCGTGTGTTGTTTGTGTGGAAGGTTAGGCCATCTGCATAAGTTCTGTATGAACCCACAACATCCAGGAAATAAAGAAAGATAGAAGTATATTTCGTGGGCAGGATGGGGGTCAGTTACCCTATATCAGGACGTCATTAGGAGCTCTAGAGGTCATACTGATAGTGTTGGTGGATGTGGAACTCCGCAGCGAGAACATTATTACCCTCAGGATACTGCAGTGCATGGTACTCAGGTTTGGGCCCACGGTAGAGGGGTGGGTCAACTCTATATGTTTTAGACTACACCTGAGGGTGTTGAGGCTAGACCATCCATAATTCAAGGTATGATTATGGTAGCTTCCATGATTGCTAGTGCATTATTTGATATAGGTGCTACACATTATTTTATTTCTGCTCAATTCGTAGTTGTGATGGGTTTGACCATAGAGAATGCGTGTGGGGTAATGTCACATGATACTTCATTGGGAGTAAGAGTTGAGAACATTAGGAAATGTAATGATTGTGCTCTAGAGATTGGGGTTTATTGTTTTCTGTGGGATCTGTTTGTTTTGGACCATTCAGTTTTTGACATGATCATGGGAATGGATTGGTTAGTGTTGTATCAAGCCCACATCGACTTTTATCAATTCCAGGTAATGTTTAAGTCTCTCGATGGATACACCTATGTCTATTGTGGTTAGTGGGATGCTCGATCGGGCAATTCTGGGCCTTTTTTCTAGCAATTGGGAGATCTCACGACCCTCGTAGCTTGCCTTATGTTAAATTATATGGAGAAGGAGCATAAAATATTCCCAACAGTATTGGATCAGTTTTAAGAAGTTTCTCTTGAGGACATATTGGGGTAACCACCCTAGAGAAATGTTTAATTCATTATTGAGTTGTTACCAAGAGAAAAACTAGTCTCCATCCCACCATATCGTACGAATCTAGAAGAACTCCATGAAATGAAGGTTTTCTTGGAATAATTGGAAGAATAGGGGTTTATTCATCCTGGTATATCACCTTGGGGATCACCTGTTCTTTTTTTCTAAAAAGGATGATGGGTAACTTATACATTGTGTTGATTATAGGAGACTGAACCAGATGTTGGTGATGAACTGATACCCTGTTCCTAGGATTGATGATAATTTTTACCAGCGCAGAGGTCCTACTGTGTTTTCTCCAATCAAGTTTATAACAGGATACCATCAGTTAAGGGTGATATCTTTTTACAGTCCATGGACATATTTTCAAAGTAGGTATGGGTTATATGAATTTTTGGTATTTCTTTTTGGGATGAAAAATAAACCAATTGTGTTTGGGGATTTGATGAACGAGATATTTCACCCATATCAAGACAAGTTCATTGTTGTTTTTGTTGATGATATCTTAGTGTAATCTAGTACTTATGACATATATCCCCAACACCTGGACATTGTTTTGAGTACACTCAGAGAGAAAAGGATTTAGGATAAGTTATCTAAGTATCAGTTTTGGATTGGTGAGGTGCAATTTTCGGGAAACATCATCTCAGAAGAAAATGTTTCTATGCATGTAGAGAAAGTACATGCTGTGGTGTCTTGAGAACAACCCAAGAAAATTTCTGATGTTTATATTTTTCTTATTTGGGTCGATTATTATTGGAGGTTCATAAAATAATTATACCATTTAGTAGTTCCACTCTCTAGTATGAGAAAAAATTGAGTGATGTTTGAGTGGGTTGGAGCATGTAAAGGTGTTTTACAAGAACTAAAGATGAAATTGACTACCGCATCGAATCTAGTTTTACCTGAACCCAGAATAAAGTATACCTTGATTTGTGATGTGTCTGGTGTTGGACTTGGTGCAGTGCTGAAGTATGATGACCTGGTTTTTTGTTATGTTTCGAGACAGTTGAGGCCACATGATAGAAATTAACCAACTCATGACCTGAACTAGCTGTAGTGGTTCTGGCTCTGAAGTGTTAGAGGCATCACATTTTGGGAGAACCTTTTACAGTATTTACCAATAATAAATGTCTCGAGTAAATATTCTCTCAGTGGGATCAATATCTTCCCTAGTGAAGGTGCGTTGAATAGCTATAATCCATTGATATTGTGTTGGTTTACACATAAGGAAAATGGAAAAGTGTTGCTGATGCTCTGAGCTAGAATAATTAGAATCAGGTGGTCCACGAATCATCATTAGAGTAGAGGATGATGACCTTGTTGCTGCGATTCACCTAGAGGTACACGATGAGCTGAGGCAGATGACTCTTGCATCCATTGAAGTTTAATCTATGATGTTGAGCCAGATTATGGAGAGATAGTTGGAAAATACAGATTTTTTATCTACGATGGAAAGAATTAGAGGTGGAGAGTCACCATTTAGCTGGGTTTTTAGTGCTGATGGGGTTGATTGTGTTCATGACCATGTTGTGGTAGTAGTAAGATTATGAGAAGAGTTGATTTGTGAGTTATATGCATCGATGTGGAAAATACATCTAGGAATGACTATGATGTACTATGACATCCATAGTCAGTTTTGGTGTCCTGGAATGATGAAAAAAGATGAAATTTTTGAGGCAAGGTACTTTACCTATCAATAAGTGGAGGCTATGAACAATCATCTAGGTGGTTTTTGGTATTCATTTCCTATTATGGAGTGGAAATGGAAAGACGTGATAATGGAATTCTTGGTTGGTCTTCTGAGGACACCTCATAAGAGTGATGAAATTTTGGTTGTTGTCTGTCGGTTAAAGAATGCGGGTCTTTTATTGCCGATCCAGTAGACCTTTAAATTTGATCAGTTGGGTGAGTTATATGATCGATAGTTAGTGTATTTCTATATTGTACTGGCAACCATAGGTTCATATAATTATCCATATTTCACTCTGCACATCTAGTAGGTTTTACAAAAGGAACATGGAGCCCATGTGTTGTTGATTACATCTTAGCACTCAGAGATGGATGTGAAATCGAAGTGAACAATTCAGGTATTAGAGGAAATGTTGATATATTGTGTTTTGGATTTTGGTGTCTCGATGGAGAAGAAATTTTATCTAATTGATTTTTCATACAATAACAGTTTTCAAGCAACAATTCAGATGGCTTATTTTGAGGCACTCTATGGGAGACCTTGTAGATATCTGCTATTTTGGTTATAGGTGAGAGAGTTTGAGTTTTTGGAATTGAGTATTGTGAGGGAAATGATAGAGAAGGTCAGTTCAATTCTAAAATTTTTGTCAATGGATCTGAGTAGGAAGACATCTTACACATATCAACATTATAGACCTCTAAATTTTAGGGTGGGTGATAGTATGTTTCTTTGGGTGTCACCATGTTGGGGTCACCTTCAAATTCTGATGAAGGGAAATTTGGCACTGAGGAATGTTGGTCCATTTGAGATTGTGGAGAGAATCGATCTAGTTGCTTACTGATTGGCTCTTCCACAGTTGTATAGGTGGATGGATAATGTGTTTCAGGTTTCACAACTTCAATAATCTCACAATGACCCATATCATGTTTTAGATGTTGATGAATTTGAGATTGGTGTTGATGCATCCTTTGAGGAGCATTTGGTTTGGGTCATGGACCGCAGTGAGATTTTTTTGCGAGGAAAGGTTGTGCCTTTAGTCCATGTGTTGTGGGAGCACAGAAAAGTTCAATTGGAAAATAGGGAGCGATAATTAGTTATATGGACCATGTGGCCCAAAATATTTTCCTAGAAACTCAGTGATGCTCAGTAGAGCGGCTCGAGGAAGAGCCATTATATGTTGGGGAGGATTTAAGATCCCAAGCTTATATATAAGGTATGTTCCACTTATTTTTTAGTTTAAGTCATTTATTTTGGTTAATTAAATGCTTACCCATGTCCTTAATGAGGCTCGATGGTGTCTTAAGGGTTTGGGACATCAAAAAGATGAAAAAGGGGATTTTTAGGGTCGGCCAGATGGTAGACGCCCGATTTGTGCTAACCGTGTGGACAACCTAGGGAAACGACACAAGAGGTTGGATTTGGGAAAGTGGAATCTGCATGGTTTTCTAATGGTTTATCAAACAGAGGGCATAATACATGGATCCTAGAAACAATTAAAAAATTAAAAAATTTCGACTCTAGGTTTTTTATGTTCACTCAGGATTTTCCTCCTCCTCCTCCTCCTCCCTTAAAACCCTAGGAAAGAACCAATGCGACCACGATCTTCCATGGACCAATCTCTATTGATTCTTGACCATTTGGAGTGTCGTTGGATTTGAATCAAATATCTGGGTGAGTCTAATCGTATCTTCTTATCTCTTTTCCTCTTTAGGTCGTGTATTTTTAGTGATTTCCATCCAAAGTTCTCAATCCTTTCTTTCCTGGTGAGATCTAGGTTGAGGCTTCAAGGTGGTTTTTTGTCAAAATTAAAGGCCTTGGTTGAGAGGGTGTTCATCAACTGATTCAAGGTAAATGGTATAAAAGTTATATCCCTTGAGTTTTATGGATATTTTTTCATGTTGGGTTCTGATTATTACCCTATTGTGATGAGTTCATTTTGACAATATTTTTATGTGATGTTTAAGGTGTCTAAACTACCTAATGGAACCCTCATAATCCCCGTTGGATTCATGGAGGAATATATGACCAATGTTAGGGCCACCCATGGGGTGTGTGCACATTCCAAGACTTAATGTTTAGCTATGTAATTGTAGGTTCATTGTGCGAGACCATAGATCCTTGGGTGAATAATATATTATGATTGAAGATGTCAATGACAGTCATAGTAACACACCTTTTTTGGGAAGTGACTTATGTGGGTGTTTTTTTGGCTTAAAAAAGTATAATGTGAGATAAGGAGAAATGATAAGGTATTAGATTTATACATGATTATGCTCAGTGATATAGGCATGTGAAATGGGAAATGGGGCTGAATGCGGTGGGTTAAAAATGAAAAATGTGTTAATGGACTGTGACAGATTGTCAAATTTCCATTGATTAATATGGTTTTAATGTTTCTAATGACATTAACGATGCTTGGTTTGGAATTTTGGTTTAATATAATGAATGATAAATAAATCATGTGAACATGGCTTAGTAGTGTGGGGAATATAGTTGAGGTTCTACGCCCACAGTTACCTGTTTGACTAAGGTTCCAAACTCCACCCACTAAATTCATGGTTTAGGTTAGAGGATAGTGTTCCATTCCCCTAATGGTTTCATACACCCGGACATAGGCTTCGAGGGGAGGATAATGAAAATTTTTGTTTTATGATGCCTAGTGAGATAGGACTTGTTAAATTCTCTCATGTTGTGAATGTTGATCGTACCTAATCAATTGAGCACATATAATTAGTGAATTGATAAATAACGTATCTTGGAATGCATGTGGGTTATTTTATAGGTTAACTGAAAAGAACATAATTAAGATTGGCCTTCAAATCTGTTTCCTTTACTTGTTTTTGTTTACCACTGCATGAACAATCTATGTGTGGAATATTTTGTAGATACCATTGGTGGGGGCCTACTGAGTTGTACTCACACCCTGTTGTGGCAGCTATTGGGTACCCAAGAATATTTCGTATCTGTAAGATTGGAGAAGGGCAAGGGCATAGTGCATAAGAATTGATTTGGTTTTTGGGATGATCTTAGTTTAGGTTCAAGACATAGTGCCATGACTATTTTGGGGATTCCATTGTTTATATTCATTTTAGTTTTTGTTCACTTGCCACTGTGGCATGGTATAACATACATACTATTGGGCGTGTTGTACCATGTTAGGGAATGGTTTATTTATGAATTGTGTTGTCTATTTTATAGTGTTTATTCTATTTCTAGTATTACTACAAGGGCTTACTCTCGTAGAAGTGGGTGTATGCAATCCGCGTGGCTACAAATATCCCCACTAATAGTCAGAAACCTCTAACATATTTGGAGGAGTGCTTGAGATCATGTAACCACCCATATTGGGGTACCAGTTACTAGATCCCAGGTCGGGGATGTTACAAGGCATGCTATTTATCTTTAAAACATTATTGTAAATTTTTAAAACAATTCTTAATCCAAATAAATATTCTTATAATTATTTCCTTTATTAAATTATTTATAATTCAAATAATTTTAAATGTCATTTTCAACTAGTTTTAACAATATATAATTTTTTTTAAAATAGAGTATTTTAATCATTTTCCTTAAGGGATATTGTTGAATTCCGTTAAAAATGATAAAAAGAATGTTTTTTAGCATTTCCCATAGTAACTCATTATTCTACTATTATATCCATTATTCATTATCAATATTACCATATAAGATTATATGGGTCTCAAAATAGGATCATTTTCAAAATTTCATGGTAATTTTATATTTGTTTTCAAAATAGACAGATATTGATTCTCATTTTATGATATTACAAATTGTTGTATATACAGTAATGTAATTTTTTGTTTTATGATGGAAAATAATGTATTTATTCATATTTAGGATGATATGATCAATTTATTTTTATATGATTATGGATTGGTCCAATATTACCCTCCAATGCATTGGATAATTACATGTTCTTGAGAAGAGGCTTGATAGAATAATCTATGACGTGTATTCTTCTATATGGGTTCCTATAAGGAAGATTTTATGGATAATATAAGAAGGATCCTACATGGTTTTTATTATTTATATGAGTTTTAATAGAAATCATTTGATTTTTTAGGTAATTAAATTATTTTATGATGGTGTTTGACATTATAATGTTTAAATGTTTTTTAATGAAACTATTTTCATGAGTTATTAGGTTTTCTCAAGTAAAAATATTTTTTATGTTTTTTACTTATTGTAGTTATTAATTATTTTATAATATTTTTTCTCAAATAATTTTTTTGACTAATTGAAGGATTATTTTATATTAAATAATATTTTTAAAAAATTAAAAATTATTTATGTATTTTCAAATAGTCTACCAGTTTTTATTTAATTTTATATCCCTTAATGATATTTTTTTACTCATACCATGATATAAAATGCATTTCATAGGGCCTAAAGATTCATAGTAATTATATCATATTTAGTATGGAAATTTATTGAATGAATAAAATTTTCATGAATGAAACAAGTGTTTAATCATAAGTAAATATTTTTATTGAAAAAGTGATCATTGTATGGAAATAATTGCTTTTTTATTTAATGGGATTCCCAATTCTGAAAAACATTAAACCAAAAAGTCATTTGAAATTTAAGAAAGTCAAAACCTTGTTATAAATCATATAATCATGTATTAATTATATTACATGGTGTTATATGGATGTTACATTATCTTACATTTAATTTTGTTCAGTGGAACATCACAAATATCTGAAACATGCAGGGATCAAATCCAACTAACCAGGCTTGTCAATTGATATGTTAAGTTAGAATAAAACGTAAAACTAACAACACATCATTGAAATAAACATATAGTATGGAGTGATTGGTGATTCATCGAAACAACATATCTAGAATATTTCATTTTTTCAAAATGACTTAGCATCTAGTGTTATTATTCCAATATAATTTTTTTGAATATTATAATTTTATAATTTTTATTGCACTCTCCTTTTTCTCTCATTAATTATGTTTGTTTTATTTTAGATCCTTGTTATGTTATTATTCGAGATATGTTAGATCAGTAAGAGAAACATTCATTTCCTTTTAAAAAATATAGATAATGAAATCAAAATATTTAATCTTTTTATCAAAAACATAATATAAAGATAAACCAAATTGTATATAATAAAAAATCTTTTGACACTATTACTATTTATTGTAGTCATTTTATTTTAATTGTTTGTTAAATAGATTTTAAATTTCTATCAATTTTCAATATATAATCTATGTGGTACCCTATTTTATATAATATGTCATATATATTAGGTCTACCATAGAAAAGATATGATGTTTCAATGAATGGATTATCCTTTAATAATTTTCATTTGATTCTATAGATTTGTAATCATAAAAAATAAATGGATGAATATAATTTTGTAGGATCTAGTTAAAAAATACATAATGTGATCCTGATTCCATATTTAAGGATTTGTTTTTGTATTACTCTATAATAAAATTCACTTTTAAAAATATTTAATCATAAACAATAAATAAAATCCTATTACATACATTTTTTAATTGAACAATACAAAAAAAATGTTATATAATATATATATTTTTATATTTATATGAATAAAATGTAATTCATATTTTCTCTCATAATAATTCTATCTATATTAACAAATATAAGATTCACATACACTACATGAGGAAATAATCTATTTTGTATCATACAATACCCTATATGTTCATTTATATATAATATATATCCATTAATAGTATAACAATTTTAAAATAATATTTGTTTAATTGGTCTTATTTCTATCAATCATACTAATCCAAAAATTGATTTTGGATTTGGGACCATATTAATATATCATCAAAGCAAACAAATTGGACTATGTTTATTTGTATATGGTATACATATTTCTTGTCTTATTGGATGTAATTATCAATTTTTTTTGAGAGTTTCATTATGTGACAAAACATCAAAAAAATAATATAAAATATACAGTTAATCATACTCTTTATATATTATAATAATTATAAAACATCTCATCTTGAAATTTCATCACACCAGACACATATATCATGTCATTATTTGTGAATCACAATGATATACACATTATATAAGAATGTAGAATATAATTTAGTGAATTTATCAATAATATATTTTAATCCAATAGAATAATATAGAACGATACACCCAAATCTAGATAATCATATCCTATGATCCATGATAAAATTCCACATGTCCTCAATCATGTCCCCTGATTTCCAAAAGATAATATAAAATAATGAGGGAAAAAACCATTTGAGGAATGAATTTCCCAAAAACCAAAAACCAAAAATGTTTTATTTGAATGAAATAAATATTTATACAAAACAATTAAAGGAAACATTATATAATGAATTAATTTTGAATAAAAAATCCAACCCGAAGGAAACAAAAATTCATTATGCATAGTCTCATTGACCGTTTTATGTAGTGATATTGGCCACCGAAACCTAGAATTTGTGCTATACCTCAATTGAAATTGATACCTTACATTCATGGTAACATATATCCTTTATTCTCTCTTTAATATAGATTCACATGAAACCTGTAACCCATTGTAAAATCAGTATTCTAGATATTATGGTGATTTTAAAACTTGTTTTTTAAGTCATATAACCTAAAATTTATCCAAATAAAACATCAATAAGATATATAAAAACCCTCAATTTTATGATTAAATCATATATTAATTATGAATAGAAAATTTTACACACTTTAAAAACTAGGTTGTTACAACTATCCCCACTATTGTAAATTTCATCTCAGAAATTTCATTTGGAGTCTTCATCAAAATATTTCTCATTCCAGAGCTAGAATATATCAAAACCGATTTACCTAGTCACTTTTTGAATATTTATGAGGTTTCATAACACTAATACTAATTTAACATTTCATGTCCAGATTATCATCTATCTATGATCTACAACATGAAGAGGTATCTGAATATAATAAATATATTTCACTAAATCAACCACCTCCAAACTAAATACATGAGTTGGGATAGGTTGACACTTATTCAATAGAGAAACCTAAAAATAATTATAAAATTATAAATAAATTTTAATTGGTAAACCAATTCACTAATCGACTAAAAAGTATCAAAAGTATTCATATATTATTGGAAAAATTTAATATATTTTTGAGATATTCTATGCCCGATCCAATGTTCAACACTAAAAAACACTCTCAGTCGAATATAAAATTAAATTGGTCATAGTTGAAAAAAAATTATAAGACTAATTCCAAATCAAGGAGGATATCATTAATTTTTGAATCAACTAAACCTGATATGTCACCACTTATACAAACTTTGGTCAAAAAAGGGTCTTCTCACTAGTCCCATCCTACTATAAAGGTGACTGAGATAACCCATAATAAAATGATTCAAAATGATTCATATATATTTAAATCCATTAACTATTATTATTAACATTTAATACTAATGAAATATATTCTTCCTATGAAATTCCAAAATAAATCTGATATAATTAGTAAATAGCTTTTAAAAACGTATTAATACAATCTTTTTATATATTCATGCATTGTTGGTATGAAAATATTAATTTAGCCTACATTCTCATATAATTTTGTTGTTACTTCAAAAAAAATTCATAATATTAGGGCCTCTATCAAGTATTATAGACTTATGATCACTATAAATTCTAACAAAATTCATATCATGAAGAATATAGACAGAATCGATAAACAATACTTCTAATATTAGAATGAAATGAAATAATTTTATGATTGAATACAATAATACCCATATTTCAATATGATTATAAGAGGATATTTGAATTATAATATTTAAATCCATGAAAAATTCATTTGATTTCCATGTTATGATTGACATAGGTAGAAACAACCTCTCATGTCATTAAATCACCATTTTAAGATGTAATAAAATATGAATACAAGAAAAAAATATAAAGATATTATATATTATCTACTACTATAATTTTCATATAATATCATGATATAGTTTAATATCTAAGGGATATAATTCCAAAATTAGATGGTAAAAATCAATCAAAACATAAAATATTTTATCACTAATAAGAAAAATTTTCCTTCAA
Source organism: Viscum album (assembly GCA_963277665.1). Classification (NCBI taxonomy): domain Eukaryota; kingdom Viridiplantae; phylum Streptophyta; class Magnoliopsida; order Santalales; family Viscaceae; genus Viscum; species Viscum album. Next base: position 454,980,904 of record OY728142.1, read on the forward strand.
AAATATCCTTCTAAATTTAGAACAACAAGAAAACTATCATTGGTCACCCTCCTATTCAGGTGTTCACTAGTACTCCTATAGTTCTCATTAGAATATTTCAACACTCACACTTTTTATTTAATCATATATATTATATTTAGGCTAGATATAACCACACCATCCTCCATCTCAATTATCATAATGTATAAGTCCACCAAAAATATTTTCATCTACCAATGTTCACCATGTTTTACACTATTTTTTTTTTAAAATTTTATATTCAAAGAATCTATCACTTTATTTACATATCTTGTGGAATATATAACCTTTAAATAAATTTTTAATCTGTTACTCTTACAGTTTTCTTCAATGATTAACATAAAAAAATATGAAAATTTTCATCAATCTTGAATGAACAAAATACACTAAGAGTTTATCACTAAAAATTTAATGTATCCAAATCATAAAATAAAGAGTTATAATATCTATATCCAGGTTCTTCAATAGGAAATCAATATCTTATGTTCAAGTATTTTAAATATGATTTCTCTATATCCTATATTTTCTTCACAAGAATACAGCTCAAACCCAATTATATGTGTAAAAGTACACTTAATAAGATACTCAAAATTCAGATAGAATAAAATTTGGGGCTCTTATTAATCTCCCCTTAATTTAAAAAAAATTCCATTTGGTACATCATAGTAAATATAATCATCTAACCCTTCAGATTGAAGTATACTATTAATGCAGGTATCATTTAAATGTATATAATTAGTCTATAATAATACTCATATTGTCCAAAAAATCTACTTATCATGAATAAATTACGAAATTTTAGATGTGAAATAAAATGTATAATCCTTTGAAGAAAAAATGAATTAATTATCATTTAGAAACAATATATTTAAGAGACATTCCATTGTAAAACCCTGATTATCATTTTAATAATTTAGTGTTTATCTAATTCTCATATATGATCTCTAAAATAATTCCCATGTGTCTCCCATAACACTCATTTGATCTTTAATATATTGGGATATCATCCATATAAGATAGGAAAGTATATCAAGATATCTATAGAAATTCATACTCATTATCTTCATATAAATAATAACATAATTAAAAACTAAAAAATGAATGAAAAAAACCTAATATATGTATCAATATTAGAAATAACTCTTAAGAATACCCACCTATTTTACCCCTTATATTTTATACCCATATAAATTCCCATAGAAAAATAAAGAGTTCCCTTAAACTGTTAAAAAATAATAAATTCATGGTAAGGGATATATATTTTTCATCTTATCATAGTTTTACTTTTCATATTAAATACTTATCCCTAAAATACCAATACATTTCTTAGTATGAAAAATTATTTCATCCTAAGGTGAAAACTGAGGTCAGATGAACCCCTTCTGGTCATTTTTGACAAATTTCAACATGGACACCTATTATTACACTGATGGAATTAAATAATTTGATAAAAACACTGGTCTGGCACTAATATAAGATCAAATAAAAAATTAAATTTATTTCATAGTGGCAATATAGAGATATCCTCTTATAAAACATCAAGATAATAAGAAATTCGCATTGGATATATATTACAAAAATTTTCTCTCATTTATCTATGCATTGGGCCCACCAAATAACAATTAATGAAACCCACATCACACATTATCGATCCCTTCATATATGTATGAGTATCCTCCACTCCTATAAAATTGTATATAACCTCATCCAATGGTAGAATGAAAACATATCAATTAAAACATTAAATTTAAAATTTGAATTAAAAAACCCAATCCTAATGATCATCTTATATATTTCCATCTCAAAAACTAACTATTCCTATCATTTTGATGATACTAATACTAATAAATATTGACAAACACTTCAATCCTTTAATATTTATTTTACCAAGTGTATATCTACTCCCCCGAATCATTCCATAAACTCTATATGAAATTTCAAATTATAAAACAATAATGAAAAGATAAACAATTAAAATGATCCATTTAAAAAATAGAAATATTTATGTAATATATTATATGAAAACATCATTCTATATAAGGTCTTACATCAATTTAACAACTTATTTATATGTTTGATATAACGATGAGTTTCCAAAATTTTTTTTGAGGTGTCTACCACTCATCATTGTCAAGCCTCTAACTATGGTATTAGTCCCAAACATCGATTCATTAATTAAAGAACCCTGACTTACAATCTATGAACATGGTTTTATATCCAAAAAATACTCATCTATAAGAATATATTACATAATATGTTTTTATTACCTAGCTGATATCACTAGGGACATGTTTTATGAGAATTAAAATCATTGTGTTTAGATATACCATGTTGCCACAAATGAAGTAGTCATGTGACCTATTCCTATATAAAACACATGGATATATCTTGGTAGGATTCCCATGAATTTACACATGATTCCTCTTCCATGAAAAGAATAAATTCCTTCTTCCCAGATATTATAGAATACAATTAGGTTCCATCAATGTATCCAATATATTTTCTTATTATATGACCACTATAGTAACCACCTCTTTACAAGTATGTATAAATAATTGAAAATTTCTTGAACATATCCATTTCAATAGTCACTTATCAAAATATAATGACTAATATTAGTTTTTATAAATTAATTTTAATGTTTTTCTTTCTAACAGAAATTTTGTAACTTGTAATTTATATTAATGGGAATATTTTATCATTTATTTTTTATTATATTATAGAAAATATGAGATGGTATAATTAATATATCTTGGAAAATATATATCGATAAGTTATACCTAATTAATGATAATCATTATAGGATGTTATTATATGATTATATTGGGTAGGATATATTTCATAGAGATAAAAATGATCACTCAAAGGATATAAGTTTGATAACATATATTTGGATTTATTTTCTTAATTTGAAACACATGTATTTTTATATATGTTTCATTGATGTTAATTAAGTTAGCATTGGATATGGATACTTTAACATGAGGGCATAAACTAAGTTCATTAATTTAGAGGTTTCATACTATGATAAATAGTTAATGTTATTTTATTTTTTAGTAAAAGGTAATTTTGTATGACATTATCAAGAAGCAAGATTTAATTTAACAAATATAGGATTTGAGAACCCATATAATGAGTTATCTTATCAATTAATTTAATTTAGTTTTTACTATGTGTTATATATGTGAAGTTACCTACATGTGATATAATAATAGAAAATTGTTCAACTCACGAATTGAGAAAATAGAGAATCAATATGGGGTTAAAATTATCCTAGTTTATTTTATTAATCTCAATTTCATTGAAAAAGAAAAATTTATGATGGATATGTGGTGGATTAGATCAATAAAAATCACTTCATGTTTATGGAGTTAGGATTTATTTCAAGATATAATTCTTATATTATGATTATGAATGAGATTCATGATCATTCATATACTTACAATAGGTCCTTTAGAGTCACACATAAGATAATGATAACTAAAACTTTTGGAATAATTTGATTAATTCACGTGTTAATGTATTTATGTTCATTATAAAAAATATATTAAAATTTTGTATATTTTACAAATATAATTAAAAAATAGTTATTAAATTTACAAATTAAATAGAAATTCACCATTAGAGGCTTTTTAATACTCTTTATAACATTTAGATACAATATTTTTCACCACATTTGGATTGATTTTGGATCAAATTATTTAGAGGGTAATTAATATCTATCATTATATAGATACCATTTATATAGGGATTATTCATTATGAAATTGGTTAGAATAAATAGGTAGATATTAGTGTTCTATAAATTCAGCATTTGAAAGTTAGTTACCTAGTTTTTTTAATGTAAGATACATCCCTATATTTCTTCATCTGAGTGGGTCTATAATGTATTTCACTTTATATCTTTGATTAATTACTTTTTAATAGTGACTATAAATAATTTAATTTTAATTTAATCCCACCAAGACATTGTTGATTATCATTATTGGTTGATACTAATGGGGTCCTTAATTAGTCAATTCAAGTTAGGTATATTTTTTTTAAATTTAAATATTTTTATTTATTTTAATTTGTTATCATTGGGTTTTAATTTCGTTTTTATCCGCTTTGATTTGTAGTTTTTTACATCAATTTTCTTTGTCACTTCAATACACTATTTTGGTATTAATGAAAATTATAAATCGTGATTGATTTCTATGAACTCTTACACATGAATGTGTAAGTAAGTGATGATACCCACCCATATGTTCCATTTTTTTAAAATCGTTTCATGTATCAAATATAAAGTGTAATAAAATTCTATATTGGGGTTTTATGGGTATGAAATTCAAGGCATTCATATAAACGTTATAATCATACTAATCTAGATGTGGTATCTGAGCCACACGTGATAAGTAAAAAATAAATAATATAAATTTTACATTATTTCACTATATTCAGACCGATTGAAAAATTGAATATATTAACTTATAAATAACATGATACATGGATTGAATGTTTGATGTTGTGATCTATTTGTTTTTGGGCAATTCTACATAGTGGGATTCTACTTGACCCCTATTCGATATATCACATACCTTCTTTTATAATCCTCTAGATCCCTTAAAAAATATGGATATATATATATATATTGAAATAAATATGCATTCATAGAGTATTTATATGTAATGTTACTACAGTATTTAATATTTAATGAGATAAAAATATAATTGAAATAATGAATTTATTAATATTCATAAAGAATAATTGATTATTTATATGATACATAATATTGAAGGACTATGAATATAAGAAGATAATATATATAAATATTTTGTATATATAACGTTTATAGTGATAATTAATATAAAGTCTTTCATTATGTATCTATGTTTTAGATTGCTTCCAATATGATTCATATTCATTGAGTACTTGATTGAATAAAATATTATTTATTCTTACCTGAACACCATTAGTCAATATTTTATTAATAAAAAAGGTAATCATGGTCAATATTTGATTTATGAGTGAGTCTATACTAGGATAAAAATCGTATTAACACTTTGAGGTGTGATGTTGAGAATATTCATGAGATAAATTGGATAATATTTTATAAACTCAAGACCTCAAGATTTTTATTAATTATAACTATTAAGGATTTGAAATATAAATAAATATATATATATATCCATTAAGAGATTATATTAGCCATGTTAGGACATATAATACATGTTTTTTCCAACTAAATATTTAATATTGATATTTATTATTTTAATGTGAGTATATTAAATATAAGTTAATATTGAATAATAAGACACAATGTACTAAAAATGATTCATATTTTCATAAATATGTTCTTGAATTAAAACATAAAATAAAATTTATCATTTAGATCAATACATGAAAAGGATAAAAAACCATTGAATTGTAACATAAATTTGGGAATTTATCTAAGAGATAAAGAGAAATTATTTGTTCAAGGTAATTATATCCAAGAAGATCCTACTACCACTTTCTCTCATATGGATAAATATTCTCATAACAATCATATGAAATATTAATTTTCAATATTGTTTTTCTATATAGCTACCATGATTCCTGTGATTTAAAAGATACATGAATCAATGGACATGTTAATAATGATTTAGTATCATTAAGAGATTAATCATGAGTAAGCTAAAATTAAATGGTTTGGGTGAAACGAATTAATTTTTGTATAGAAAGATATTAGACATTACCCATATTTCGTCTTTGATTCTTAAAATGTTTAGGCCCAAAAATAATATGTATAGTCTTGTGTTCCTATCCTAAAATAAATATACATTGATTCAATATAATATTGATATCCAATATCAATTATTAAATAAAATTTTAATATTAATATGAAAAAGTTTCATTGCACCCTTACTAGTCTTCTTAATATGTTAAAAATAATCTCGCAGAACATAAAAATGTCATTTAATATAATATTAAGAAATAAATTTAATTGATTTAAAAGTTCCAATAAAAAGAAAAATAATCGAATGCCCAAATCTTCAATATATGCATAAAAATTTAAAAAATTAAGTTTTAATATGGAATGAAAATTTTTCTTTACGTATTGAAAATGGCATTAGAATATGAATATTCACTAGAAATGTGATATTTTTAGAATAAATGTTGTAATTATTGTACCACGTGATGAATTTAATTTTTAGAAATAAATTTAAAATATATAAATCATGGGTATTTAATACCATATGTGAATCTTATTTTTTCCAAATGTTTATCAGTTTAGAAAAAAGAGGAAGTTGATTTCGGGAGATACAGACCAATGTGGATAGTAAATTTACTTTTTCTTTTTGTGTTTTCAATAATTATAGAACAACTATTATCATATACTATAAAAAATAGATATTTAACATCGTTATCTATCTTAGATATGGATGGTTGTTCAATTGTGGTAAAGTGTTTTTTTAATTTATATGAATGGAATATGTTATGGGGTTTTAATAATGTTTAATGGTTTTAGTATATATTGAATCCTAACAATCATATATTAATAGACCAATTGGGATCAATGTGATCAATGAAAGGGGTTTTAGTGAATCAATGATCTTTAATGTTAATGTTTTATTTCTTAAAAAATAACCTTTGACTGTAGTTAGTTATAAATTAATTTCTTGGATGACCAAATACAAACACACTAACTTATACAGATTTAATTTCAAGTTTCTCAACTCAGCAATAGTAGCTAGTCCTTATACTGGTTATGAATCAATCTAAGAGAGAAAAAACACATGAGAAAATTGATTTATTGGTTAAAAAAAGTAACAAATACCCATTATGTTCATATCCATATATTCATGCCGATAATCAATGTAACCCTCATGTATATAATATGATATAACACTGTGGTGTAACTATATTGTTAAACATCACTAATATTATTCAATACTTTGACATTGTGTTTCTTGATCACTCTTCAAATACTCATTTCATATATGTAATTCTTCTTCCACTTTTAATTTTGTTTCAAAAAAATGAGCATGATAATTCTCCCATCTTTTTGTAGTCCATTTAGTAATATATGTTTGGTACACTTGGCCCAATACATAATACTGATACCATCTATATGATACCTTATCTGACTGATATCAAATGATATAAAAATATTTATGGAACAAAATTACCAAATATCAACTGAATAATTATTCATCTAATATTTTCTTCACAATGTTCATTAAATACCAATATATATAAGCCTTTTATTGGTATCTCAATATTAAATTCTACTAAATCAGATGATTTAAAACATGATCTCTTCTGTTATCACATCAATCTTAAATAAATCCTCACACAATAAACTCAAAAAAGATTACATTTACAATGAATCTGAATCACTTTATATAGGCATCAATTGTCTGAATAATGAGGACGATAAAACATTCATTTTCAAATATCCTTATCAAATTTGAATATCCCACTAAATAATTTATTTAATTAACCACATTAAATCTTCCTAAAAATAGGTACATTATTTAAAGGTTTAAAAAACCATATTCATTAAACACCATTCTATTTGTGGTAGAATAAAAATTATATCCATAATATTTATTAATGCATGGAATGTCTATCTAAGTATCATCCTCTTCAATTTATTGGAAAAATACATTTCAGTGTTTCCCAAAATGTCATCTGATTCAACAATTAAAACCTATCTATATATTAAACATTTTATATTAGTTACATTTTAATATCCCACTGTAAAATGATATTTTTTCTGAAATGTGGCGTTTAAGATATTCATTAAAAAATATTTGACCAATATCTTGTAATCCTTTATTTTAATATCTTTCTGTTAATTTGGTTGATCAATCTATAAGTGGACTTCACTTAGAATCTTATGTCTCTTGTATTCACAAACATTCTTAAGCATGATGAAGTAAGTAATTTTTATGTGACTCTAATCTACAAAAAGGTCCCCAAAACATATCATATTGATAATATTACTTGAATTTATTTTTGTACATAAAAATGTTCATTCTATTTACTGAACGTGTTTGGAAACCCTCATCATATCATTTAAAAACATCTACCTGATTGAGCATGTTTAATGAATCAGAATACTCTATTCACTTCAATCACTATATTCATCTTATGGACTTCATAAAACATTTCATTCATCACAAAGAAATTATAAAATTCCATAAATGTTTTGGATTTTGATCATAAAAACATTTCTCACATAACAAACATATTCTAGAATCAATATTACAAATTAATAAAAGTGATGTTTGATTATATTTATGATCAAAAAGTCACCACTTGATTTCCTTCACTGACCATATGAGTTCAATATAACTATAGACATAATCAAATAAAAATTTAAATCCACACTCATAATTGTTACATTTATCTCTAAGAATTTATCCATTAGACATTGTCTTTTAGATGCTCCATCCAAAAACCATTGTAATGAAATCTTAATAAATGATAAGTGATTTATTTTAGATAACAAAAGAGAAAAAATAATACATTTTTACATCAAAACCAAAATCTTATTAAAATAAAAATACCTCAAAACCTCTTGTCCTCAATAATTTAGACAATTTATTTTTTTGGTTAACATGGTCACAGAAATCCCTAAAACATATCCACTTATTTAATGGAAAAAATAACCAATAATTCAATGTCAAAATGTGAAAACTCAGTGTTGGAAACAATAATAACTAAACAAAAAACAAATATATCCATAAATCAATGAAAAATAATCTTTTTCTACTAAATATTAATAATTCATACAATAAATACAAACTTCATAAATTTTGAAAACATCAAACTGTAAAACAAATACTACAGACACTTAAAAAATTGATAAAATAGTTAGCACAAGTAGGAAACACAATCCACCCATTTTGAACACAACCCAAAATTATACTGATAAAATTTAAAGATAAATCATATAATAATGTATAGATTTATGTTACACATTTTCAATTAGTTTGACAACACTATACATTGACATGATTAGAGAGGGGAAAAAGTTACATACCTTATCCTCGAAGAGAGCATGTTTGGACACCCATTATCAACCTTAACATATAAAAAAATTTCTTTTGGAAATGGTTTGGAAGTAATATTAAAAATTTTATACATTTTATTAATAAAATCTTTAATTTTTTGATTTATTCCACATGATCTTGAATGAAGTGATATTTCATATTAATGTGCTTGTAATGATAATATTTCAGTTGATTAATAGTGAGATTTATAGAACATTGGCTATGAAAACACAGAAGAATAGGAAACAATGCATCTACTAATAAATCTTCCATATAGGTTTATATCAAAATTAATTGTTCTACAATTATAATGATAGCTAAATACTCAGATTCTAATGTTTTGAGGGTTAATGAATTTTTTTCATTGTATAAAAACTCTTACATTTTTATCTATAGTAGAAAACTCCCTATATATGGATCTTCTATAATCTAAAATCCATTCTAGTTTGTAAGTTTAAAACCAAACCAATAAATAAATCCCATGATGTCATATTTAATTCCTAAATCAATTAATACTATCATATATATGAGAGTTATTTTTTTTACACTAAATGATAATCCTTTAGAGAAATTTATAAATGAAAAAATTAACACAATACACTATATATAGCCTTGAATTTTTTAAATATAAAATGCTTATAATCAGCTTCTTAAACTCATTAGGATCATCCTCCATTATTTTCAAGTATTTTTTTTATCATTTTCACTACAAAATTTGCATGAAAATAGGTATTTGATCTTATATTCAATGGTTCATTAAAATCTTATTATCATACTCAATTTAATATATGAACATGTTCTTCATCCTTTGAGATATATATAACCCAAGATGCACATTCATTTATCCTAGCATGGTAATTTCAATTGACATTTTATTCTTCCAAAAAAAAATTCACAGATTTGTTTATCATTTAATATGAATATTATATAGTCAACATATATAAAAACAACAATGGAAGTCACTTGACATTATTTTATTTATATGTTATTATCAACTCCTCCTTTAATTAAATTCAGTATCCTTAAAAAAATTAATCAATTAACAAAACCATACTCTCTAATATTGTTCCAACCCATAAATATCATTCTAAAACTTTCACAATTAAATTATATATTGGTACAACACAATGCCACAAAGTTTTTCAACAAGACCTTCTCTATTTTTCTCTCTATTAGGAATTTATGACATAATATCTATCTATAATTATTTATATAAATTTTTTGAAACAATGAAAAGAATGATTCTGATGGGTTTAATTATTATAAATGGTGAAAAGTTCTCGTAATCATATATGTCCTCAACACATGAGTAAACATAAAAAACCAATTTGGAATTATTTCTTATCACTTTACCTTCATTATATAAATGATTTTGGAAAAACGATTTTTAAATAAAATATTTATTTTCTTGTTCATGTGTAATTTGTTATGTATAAATATTATCAATATCATTAATCATTTCATTCCTAGAATACATAACCTATTGATGCTCTAAATATTCTTCAAAATATCTTGGAATGACCTGTAAACTCAATTATATATGTGAAACTAACCTCAATGTTCATCTAGTTGGAACTGGTTTCCCTTTATCTATGATTATGTTTTTGATATCCCCTATTTTCTCAAGATTGGATGAGATGAAAGAGACTGCCCCTAATAAATTTAAATAAACAAGTCCTAATATTCATATTTAATTTCTTCTATAACCTTATTTATATCAGAAAATTTTGTATGTTTTTCACAACTCACTACTTCATCTTAACATTCTATTATAACCATATCTGACAGTGAAAATATTCAATCACAATGATTCATCACATTCACATATAATGAGTCTACAATATTACCAACTTATTTATTTAATCATATTAATATTATACTATTATGAGGGTGTCCATGAAAAAATTTCATTAAAACCTATTCGATCAAACTTCTAGAGATTTTATTCTTTGATTTTGATAACTCATGGACAACAAAACACATTTAGGTGTTTGAAACATATGTTTTCTTCAGAATAAATCATATAAGGATTATTATTGGATTTTTTTAATAGAAATAGTGATTCTAAATATGAGTATAATCACCAATATCTCTCCTTCAAAATCATTGAGAAGTTTCTTGATAAATCAATAAAGTTCATGACATCTCAAATGAAAATATAATTTTTTTTCGGAAACATTCAATTATTTTGGTGTGTATAGTGCACTAAATTATTAATGAATTACATGATTTTAATGAAAATCCATAATATTCACATTTATGTATTTAGCATCATTATCATTTTTAATATTCTTTATGGAGAAAAAACATTTTTAGCACTTCTACTGAATGTCTATAAAATTCATTGATCCTCCACCTAATATTTAAATATCATAATATATCTAATATGAGTAAAATAATCAATAGTGTGATTAATGTACTTATTAGTAAGGAGTGATTCAAATATATGACAACATTATTTTGTACGTATTTGTTAATACTCCCTCCTGGGTATAAAGAATATCACTAATATATTATTCTTGTCATGTTAAGAATATCAAAAGTAATTTCTATATTTATCTATTTTCTCATATTAATATTTAATATATGTGTAAATATCATATTCTATAAATTATTTTCTACAATTACACACAGATAGCATGAACATTACCCAATACTAAATTGAAAAATGGTTTTATTTACTCCTTCCCATACTGTAATAAATCTCCCATATTCAATCTTTTAAACAGAAATCCATTTCATTTAATTTAATTATATTTTAATTGTTATATGAAACACATAACATGTTTTGTTTCATCCTCTCAATAAGTAAGGATCCATTAGATTTAGGAATATATTAAGAACAACCAGTATTAAATATCCATGTTCATTGTCCTTTTGTATCCTTGACAATAGTTTCAATAAATAAGACTTTTTCCCTTTGTTTTTTCTAGATACAGATGTGGATTTTAATATTTTTCATATAAAATATGATATACTAGTAACATAAGAAGATGTCCTTTATAAAAAATTCATGCCCAGTAAAATAATTATTATCTGTTTCACTTACTGAAATATATTTTTAGTTTAGAAACCAGGTTTTTAAGTTGCCTTCTTTGAGTGGGTTTAATACCCATCAAATAGTACCCCCAACTTATCAAGGAATTATTATTATGTACATGATTAAACCAAAACAATTATCCCCATATTACCAAACCTTCTACAATACTAGTAATATCCATTGAAATAATATTTCCCTCTATAAAATACATTCTATTTAGAACTACGTACCCTCATTCCAATATATTTTTTATCATCCACATTAGATATTAATTTTGAATCAATGTTTTAGTATCGTCCTTAGATATTATTCTTCATCTTAACTTTCTTATAATATTTGACATATTCTTTATTTTTAGTAGTTATTTAATATAATATTGTTTCATTCATAGTTTCATAATTTTAGCTACGTTGCATTGTACTAACTGGATAATATTCTTTAGTTTCTTATACTTTTTAACATTTTAAACATAAATCTTATAAAATAATGTTTTTTTATTGAACATTATTACTTCTCAGTTTCTTAAAATATTCACCAACTCTTGAAATTAGATTTATGAATATTGTTATTCCTCCCTCAACATCAACTTTTTTAAAAAAATTTATTATTTCTCCTTCAATGTAAAATTTTCCTCAAACAAGATGTTTTTGTTTATCTATTCATCACAAAACTTCTCAATCCATGAATCTATTTTATAAATATGTATTTTACTTTAAGAACAAATTCTTATTTTGTGTCAAATAGATATAAATTATTAACCTTTTTATTCTCTCTTTCAATTTTATAATTATTTTAGCGACATTCTATGAAATATCTTGTAAGAATAAAATATATTTGATTTTTCATTTTTTCTTTATTAAAATGGATACTTTAAATAATCGTAAACATCTCATCATTATGGTTTTCAATAAGTAATTTCACAATATCATTTTCAATGGTGTTTTTTTCTTCCACTTCACTACCATCATTATATTCAACAAAAATAAGAAAAAGTAATTAGTTTTTTTTATTTAAATAACATGTTTTCTTTTACATTTTAATAGGACATTTATTTGTCTGAATTTCTTTAGAGCTCATATTTATCTTCTATATTCTTAATCACTAACATCATCTTATGTTATTCTTGTAAAGACATTATTAATGTTTTCAATGGTTGTGTAGATAAATCAATTCCACAATTACAATCATTTAATTTATCTTGTGATTCGGTTAATAATTTTAGAAAATAAAGACAAGAATTCATCAATTTTTATACTAAAAGGATAATTTGTTTTAGAGTCACTAACTTATTTGTTTAAATATTCATACACATTGGTTTCTTATTATATTTAAAAAAATCATCATTAGATTTATCAATGTAGTTGAGAAACTATTCTCATCAATGTTTTTATGTAATGATAATTATATACAGATCATCAAGATATAAAGTTTCAAGATCTCAATATTCTTATCATGATACATTTAAATGAAATTTATATAGAATAATTCTAAGTATCTTTTCAATAATAGATAATTATTCAAACGTTTCTCCAAAACATCTTATGGTTATTACAATTTCATTAACTCTTGTGAACTGTCTTCAATAGACACATCTACACTCATTTTATGTTCTCAATACTTCAATCTCAATATCTCTATGATTACATTATTCACTTTTTTTCTTCCTTCATTAATATTCGCTAACATATCATGCATTCCTTTAGTAGTTCCAAAACCATTAACCATAAAAAAATAAATTTATATAAGTTAGAATATATATAATTTCACATTTTTATACCATTCATTAAATTATTCTTATAGGTAGTTATAATAGGATCTCCCTCTACGAGAAGAATGAAACAATCCGTATTATCTTCATGAAAATTATAGTAAATGTATATATGATAAAGTATCATTTTGTTCTTATATATATGATGATTATTTTCACTGATGATTTTATATACATTAATATTTATAGAGTTTTAAATATCCATTGAAACCATCATTTTCATCAAACAAGAGGAAATAGTCAATGAAGGGGACCATATTTTAGGTACCAACAGAACAGAATAAATAGGATCAATATGATCACCGAGATGGATAGGTGTGAACCAGGGATCTTTTATTTTTATGTGTTCTTACTAAATAAACTACCTCCTCTATTGGTTATTGGGATATGAAAATAATGGAGAACAATAACAAGAACAACCATAAAAACTTATTTAAATATATGTTTCACAACTCAATAAGTGTATATAGTCCTTATAATGGTTTAGAAGTAATCAAATACCAAAAAACACTATAACATAATCATTTTAGCAGTTAAAACAATCATAGAATATTTGTTACTTGCATAGACCGATATTCACCCTAACGGTGCATGTGATCCTCAAACAGATATTATGATATAACAATCTTTGGTAAAAATAGTAAGGACCTTCAGTGATAGGATCTAATACATTGGGACTATACTATATGATAATTCATAACAATTACCTTTAATATATGTAATGATTCTTCTTCTTAATTTTTTTTTGCAGAAGTGAGCATGAAATTTCATATGTTTAGTAGTAGTTTGTTTGGTATTTTATATATGATACCTTTATTATGATACATAGGTCTGATACCCTCGATTTGGTACTACATCTAACTGATATCTACTATTAGAAAAATATATTCAGTACCTTGTGAACTGATATTAGTTGAATCCATATTCATTAAATCCACTACTTACTATATTCATCCGATACCAAAATATTTGAAGACATTATTCGACATCACTCCATCATGTTATATAATTTATAATACTTCAATGTATGATCTCTTCCATTGGTAAATGAAATTGTTAGTACATCACCCATAAGATTAACAATATAATTTTATTTTCAGAATGAATTTTCACACCTTTATATATAAAATGATCTTTTATAAAAGAAGGATGACGTTTAAACATCAAATTAAAATTACTAACTCAAATATTAGACATCCTTATAAAAAGATTAATCAATTAACTACATAATAGTTTTCTAAAAAATATTAATTTTCATTAATGATAAGAGTAAATTTTATTCTTCAAACATTATAAAAACTCATCTAAAATCACGATTCTTCCATTCATGATTATTGTAAAATTGAATATCCAACTAAACATCATCACATTAAATGTCTTATAAAAAAATTACCAAGATTCTTAAAAACTCATATGATTTAACATTAAATAATCTTATATATACCATAACATTGTAATGTATTTATTTTTCCAGTCACCCTTTATCCAATGAATTTTCCCTATAACACAATGTTTAATAGCTTCATTATAGAGGCTTTGACTAATTTCATGGAATAATATATCCAATGATCTTCAAGATACTTTTTTTTCAACTTATATGATGATTCACTCAAAAAAATATATCCATTTCCTTCAAAAACATTATTCTATATGATGAACTCATGAAATTTCATTCAACTTTATTCCATCCATAACACCCACAACATTTCCTTGTCTGATATTCATATAGGAATTATTTTTCGGTTGGACATCATGTGAACTCTCTATCTAAATACGCTATTAGGAATCATCTATTTGATCATTCATAAAAATTTTTCTTGTAGATCCTAATCAAGGAATAAGAATAATTAGTTTTATAGATAGACTATGTTTATCCTCTAGACATCATACTTATTTTTTATCCAGTACAACCCTATCAACATCTTCCATTAATATTTTATCTATCTCTTTTAAAAACATTCTTCTATTAACCAAATTTGGTAATAATCAATAATACCATTATATATAAAAGATTTTCGATTTCTTTGATGATCAGGAAATCATCAAATTTTTTTCTTTTACAAAACATCTCTTCTCTATAGAATTGTGAAAAAAAATTAGATAAACATTTGGTGCCCCACTTGATCTGATTACATCAATATAGTGGACATAGTATTTTAGGATCAATTAACTGGAAACTCTTTCTAATAACAATTTTCAAGAATTATCAATAAGTCTTTATGACTATGTTATTAAAAAACAAAAAATAATATAATTAATTCGTCACATCTGATCTCTTCAAAAGATAAAAACAACTCAAAACATCTTAGGCTAATCAACATCATCAATATTGAGAATAAAAAGGTAAACTAAATTCTTTTTATCCCACCAATACTTTGAATTTTCATGAATTATAAATGAATAATAATTACACCATATGAATTCATCATGATTTATATTTGTATTTAAATTATTATGTGTAATTTTTAAAATATGAATATTATATATTAATAAAATTGAGAAAATTAGCTTTTACGGAAAATGGTAAATGATGTATTTATTTTTTAAAATCCTTATATATTAATGTGTGTGGTCATATATGTATTGTTTCTGAAGGTGAATTTCTACTGGATTGAGTGTGTGTATCTTATGAAGTACATGTATGTATCATTTGAAATGTTAAATTATTTGTAACTTAAATTATAAATTTAACTTGTAAGAAGGTATAAAATACAATATTTTGATCGAGGTTGAGAATATGTGTGTCAATAATTTAATGATTATATTTGAGACTGTGGTATAATATAAAAAATTAGTCTTCCTGGTATACAATAGTTAAAGAGTTCATTTAAATGGAAAAATATTACCTTATTATGAAAAATTCAACCATTAATGAGACATATTGAGATTCTTATTTATTTTTATGAATAATTTTCAAGAAATTTCTTCATTTATTATAAGATTCATCCCATCAAAGGATACTAAAAATAAACCACATGTGATGTAGAAAAAAAATCAGACTTAATTATATTTTATTAATATTTTTAGTTTTGAGGAATATATGAGATATATGTCATCATGTAAACATGAATAAACATTCGAAAAAGGTCATTTTACTAGTTATATCAATGATACAAAAATTAGATGGAATAATATGGACATGGTAATGTTTGTGACCAAAAATTTTATTTTGATATTCATACTGACAAGTCATAAATATAAAGGGTTTTAGAAAAAAACAACAAATTAAAAATAATAACCAAGAAGGTCAAGTAGATTTCATCAATAACCGAAGATATATTGACATCTCATTTTGTTTTATTGTCATGTATTTTTCATAAAATAAGATCTAATATTTTTTTGACTAACAATCATTAGTTCAAAAATTGATAAATGGTTAAATCTATTGTAATTTTAAATAGAACCCATGTACAATAATAAAGTTTTGATCTTAATTTATCCACATAAAGTGGTATAAACCATTTAATTAAATTGATCCATTGTCATGAATTTTCAACGAGATAGAATAATGTATTCCAAAAAATTTATATTATCAAATAATGATTTTAATCAAATTCATGATAATAAATATGAATAATCCCTTAATCATTAGTTATAATAAAATCAAATATTTTTGTTTTAGAGGTAGTGGAAAATTATTATTACATGATATATAAAATGGATATGAAAACTTTATTCCATAATGAAATTTTTACTGAATATTTATATATGATATGACGAAAATGTTTTGAGGATCTAGGAAATTTTATTAGGATCTCTGAGATATAATATTCCATTTATGTGAAGTAACATGAATCTTGTTACTTAAATATTTATTTGGATGATGTTATCAATGAATTTATATTTATAATAAATTAATATGAACCTTGTGTATATCAAAGAATTATTGAGAGAATGATTGATTTTATATATTTTTTTACAATTGTGGAAATCTTATTAGGAAAAATTAAATCCAATTGTTATAATGGGTAAATAATTTAATGTGGACATTTTATGTTGTGAAAAGACTGTTTTGATGTTTTAACTCTGCACAACATTACTATATAATTTTCATTTAAATTAATAATGTGATTGATAGATTGTTTAACAAACAATACAGAACTAAAATGATCCCTGATATATTATATTATGATAAAATATTTCAATTTGAGATAATAATTAATAAATTATGATTATAAAAAATGAAACGCTTCTAAATAATTACATGACGAATAAAAAAAATCATAATTGAAATAGTGGGATCATAAAATATTTATCTTCATAGTTTTTCATGATGATATTATAATTTATTGAAATTATGGAAATAATGTCAATAATTATAAATATAAATGATATTATGATTTATAAGTATATGAATTAGATGAATGATTTAAAGAAATCAAGAAAGGAAATATATAGGAATTAATGTATAATCTTATATATTTGATCATAAGAAATATGGTCATGGGATATATGGACATTAGAAAAATGGATTTTGGATATATGGTCATTAGGTATATCTAATGGGAATGTTTTGTAATTTATAATAGTATAGTAATAAATTATTTTTGAATGAAAAAATGATAATATTTAATTAAATTATATTTTTTATAAAACTATATATTTTTTACTACCTATTATTATTATTGTGAAAGAATAGATTTATGAATCTATAAAACTCAAAAAAGTATTTTAATAACCCATAATTGATACTATTTAATATTTAGAAGGTGAAAATTTTATTTTAATTGGATGTTCATATAATTATTTAATATAAAAAATTGATATTTTAATGAGAATTATCTTTATTTAAGTATTATGTAATTATATCTTAATATATTAAATATATCAATTTTTAATGATGAATTCAATGTAATGTTTTAATGTATAAATAATTGTGATTAGTTTATTAAATTGTAATTGGTATGAAATATAATTAATATCAGTTAATGTTTGAAAATTCATTTTTTCATTAAATATATATATATATATTTAGTTTTCAATAAATAGTTAGACCTTTTATATTTAGAAATTTATTTATATGAAATCTTGATTATGATTTTCATCATTATAATTTAATTTCATATGTTTTCGAATTACATTTTTTGGAATAAATTAAATATTCCATAAAAAAATTTAAATTGCCACGTTAAAGTCAAGGTGAGCTAAAAAAGCCTATGGAAATGAATAATGTAATTATATTTCAGAAATAATATATCTAATTTCCTTATGTGGGGATTAATGACTGATAACAATTATTTTAATCCATTTATTTACTTTAATAATATAATTACATCCGTAAACATTATTTAATGAATAATTTTAAAAATTCTACTCAAAACGCACTTATATAATGTTCTTTAATCTACCCCTATAAAACAACTAAAAAAATTAGATTCACTCTTTAATATCTACAAATTTATTATATCTTAAATCCTAATTAGATGATTGGTATTTCATGGTTATATAAAGGGATTCTAAATCCTAAATTCCAAAGGACATTGTGTTGAGGAAGAGTGAATTTATCATGTAAGTATCAACATTCCTTTCTACACTTTTGAATTATTTTTTCAAATACAGTCATTATAAATCATATAATCCAACATAATTATGATTAATTTTTAGAATTATTATTTTAATAAAATTATAATACTATTATATAACTCAAAAACATCACTCATTCACCAGTATAGAATGTTCTTGTTTGGTTCTGTTCAACCACATACATGAATGAATGTAAGAGAACATCATAATTTTCAAAATGATCAAGTAAAAAGTCCTTAATAATGTACATATAAGATACAATGGAATAATTCATATCATGAATATGGTTTTAAAAGTATACAATATGAAAACTCTTCACCATAAAGTTATATTTTGATATTAGTTAATTACATGAAATATTCTCATCGTGGATTATATTCCTAGGAACCATACCCATAAATTAAATAAAATGAACATTGGACTAAATATATAATTGTAAAAAATGATTCCTCTAACTTGAAACATATGGAAAATATGTAGTTAGTATAAATAATTTCTCATCGACATCGCCATCAATAAATTTGTATGAAATAATCAAAATTGACATTAAATAATAGTTAAAATTAAAAATTATGAACCAATATATGTGTAACAAATCATTATAATTTTTTATTATAAAAGGTAATAAATATTAATACAGTTATTACATAATTTATTATGGTTAATATTTTTATTATATATGAGACAAAGTCAATTTAACGGATAGTGGGATTAAAGGTAAGGGTTTAATGACCAATATATTTTTGAAGTAAATATTCTTCCTATTTGAAAATAAATATTGAGAAATTATATAATATTATCTATATAACCCATCCATTTTCTTCTACTATAGATTTTATATAACGACAAGATATTTTAACAGAATAAAATTATATTTGATAACCTAAATAAAACACAACACTATGTTTAACATTCATTACATGGAACAATATGTTCATCTTTTGTTACATGCGACACTCATTTTCCCTTGCATAACATGAAACCCTAATATTGTTATGCTTGATAGTGTATTCAACACACAACATAGGCATTAAACGACCCAATATATATAAACTAATAATAAAACTGACATTAAATTGGTAGGTATGAGTAGTATTAACTATATATATATACATATATCATGCTCAATATTAATTATTGATAAATTTGTTTTGTAAATAATCAATCATTTTTTTAGTAAAGTGGGTTAATTCTTTAAAAATATGTTTCTTAAAAAAAATTATTTCATTTCATGAAATGAATAATAATAAATTTCTGATATTTTTTAAATTTATGTGATAAAATTAAATTAATTTTTTGAATCTAAATGTCAATACTTACTTTGTCCGAAATTTTTTCAGTTTTGTGAAAATATTGAATTTTTAGGGAATAGTGATAAATACTGATATTTGTAAGAAAGTCATTTCTTTTCCATATATTAGTTTTTTAAAAAGTTATATTTTTTGAACATACCTTCAATAAAAATAAAAATAATTAATATTTTAAATAACTTATTTTATTTTTAATCATCTTTATATTGGTTTTTAGTATAAGTTTGTTTTTGGGTTTCATAACGTGTTTATTATAAAAATTATTTTAAAATTCATAATGATTCCAATTTTTAATTAATTCAGATAATACCAAGTGGGGAATGTTATAAATGAATTTTATACATTATATATAAAAAAATATTACTTTAATTTCATAAAATGATTATTATTAGTCAAAGAGTAAATATATAGCCATCTTACTCCAAAACAATACACTTTCTCAAAAAAACATTGTCTCCCCACGGCTGCGTGATTAATATTATATTAAAATTATCCAGTCATTTGATTTAAATTAGGAAAAATTTATTTCATGTAATGAATCATAATAATTTATAATTTATTTAAATTACATCAATTTTTTTTATCAAAATTATTAGTGAAAACATTTAAAATCAACCATAGTGATTAAGTAAAAAACGAGTATACCAAGGGACTAAACATTAATACTAAGGATATAAATGACCTACAAAATTTAATTACACATTTTTTATGGAAAAATATATACGATATCAATTATATTCTTGAAAATGGACCATTATTGGGTCTGGGTGACTGGCAGAAAGCATGGGTGGAGTTCACTCTTTTAAAAATATTAAAAGTATGCCACTGACCTCCCTTATAAAAGGACACCAAATATCCACCCATATTAACACTTAAAACCTATTTGATTTGGCCAATACCTACCCAAATTAATTATAAAAATAAATCCTCTAATACTAGAATCCAGACTATGGGCATAAATCCTTCTAAATAATTCCATTGTTGAAATCCATAAAGATTTACCCGAAGAAGTTGTAAGAATCATCAACTAGAATTTTTGTCTTATTTATTTTTGATCCCCGTAAATTATTGTTATACAATTTTGATATAATAGATTAATTTTCTAATGTCTAAATATATATATTTTAATTTTAATTTTATTACCTACAATCACACTCACTTCCATAAAATTGGTTCCAAATTATCATTCTTGTGCACGACACACTACTGCTTGGAGGAATGATGTCATTCACTTCTCCATTAACACCTATCAAGGTTGGTTATGATGATGGATATGAAGCATATATATCTATATATAATATAATTATGCATATATAGAAATTTTATTATATATACCATTTTACATTCCATTTAATAAAAGATATGATAACTTTGCTTGTGTGTACAGAGGACTATCACCTCATGAAGCTATGTGATTCATTTTTCACTAACACATTAAATCAATAGTAATAATTGAAAATATAATAAATATATGTGACAGAAATGGCATATTTATTATATTAATTATATATTTATTAATATTAAAATATAATTTATATTTTTCTTTAAACCTTTTCATTCCCTGAAAAAATGATTATGACATTTGTGGACATGTGGTCTACAGCCTCTTGGAATTAATGTGATTCCTTTTTTAATCAACAAAAAGCATGGATAAAATATATATATATATATAATTATATAAATAATTTGTTATATATTATATTATGAAAAATATATAATGCTAAAATATTACTTACCTCCTTTCCATAATGATCATTGAAAAATGGAAGCGTTACTCATATGTATGTATGACCATCCATCTCTTTGATTATAACGTACTTCATTTCTCCAAACTGTAATTTAAAATTAGTCATTAAATTATAATTTATGTATAAATATGATTAATATTTCAGGATTATTATTATGTATTTTTTAAAATAATAAAATATTTGACCACATTCAACCAACCTAATTTTTTTTGGATAAACAAGTTGAATATAGTAAAAACATCTATCATAAAATTAATTGATTAAGTAATTGTATATAAAATGTTAATAAGTAAAAAAAAATTAAAAATAAAAAGGTTCTCAAGAAAGTAAATAATTAACATGAGTTTATTATTAATAATGATAGAGACACACGTGACATATAGAAGTCATGGTTAGGGTTTCCCCATATCTCTTTAATTTTTATGATATATAAACCATATTCACCACATATTTTCATTGTGTGGTGTATATAATACTTATGAATGTACATTATGAATATTATCATTAAATTTATTGGGATTAAATTATCTATTTTACAATCTATATTTCATGGGGTTTAATGTTGAATTGTTACCAATGTTGTAAGGGATTTTTGTTTCATGTTTTTTTCAATGAGATGTATGTTATGTTATACAACTATTTTCTTTTCTGACGTTTATATACTAAAACTTTACCAAATTATATCATGAATATTATTATATTAATTATAATATAAATTTCATTTATATTTATTCATTAATGGGAATTATGATTCAATGTTACCAAAGTGGTTAGAGTCTTATTTCATAATCTCCTCATTTATCGGGATTGTATAAGTTTAGGATTTCAAGGAAGAAATATTATTATATATCTATCAAAAAACTCATGAATATTATTAACATCTAATTATGTTATGAAACAAAAATTCTCCCCTTCATATTTCATCTCTTTAGTTACTCAGGAGTTCAAAATAATGATTTTATAAAAAAATTTCTTTTTGGTGGAAAACACTTATTTACTCCAAAAACATGTTTTCTAAAAATGAATCCAAAAATGATTTAATTTTTTTTAAATATAAAGGTGTAATTTGGTAGAGAAATATTTTAAATGATTTTTATATCTTCCTTTATATTGTTTAATGTTTATTTTCAATGAAATGTATTTTTAAAATGTTTTATGTTTTAAAAAGTTATTTCTAAAATGTGAGGGATATTTTATTCAATAACAATTTTATTTTCTTTATTAGTGAATTTATATTCATCAATGTAAAAAGTCACTCTTTTTAAATATGATATAATGGGGTTATTTTTTAATGATACATTTCTCATTATTTCCGAGGATGGAAGGTAATTACTTCTAAATGATTGTTATAAAACCCATTTATTTTTCACAAGTTAATCATGTTTCGTAGAGATTTTTTGTAACCCATTTATTTTTAATGGGTCAATCAATTTTAAAAGAGCATGTCAATAAAACCATTTATTTTTTGAGGTTTACTTAATTAATAAAAGGAATAATAATATTTATTTCATTTTTATGATGAAATTAAATATACATGTACCTTATTCATTATGTGGTTATTGGATATTTATATAACGGGGAAGCCCAAATAGTGTCTGATTAACCCATTATTGTTAATACAATGAGAAACCCAGATAGAATTGGTTGATACCATTATAGCATAAATTTTAGGTTTTCCAAGATATCACTCTAATGCATTAGGTAATGTATGATTTTTTGATACTCAAGAACGATGGAGTTTCCTGACTATTTCTCCTATTGATTTCATTGTGCTCCAATTTTTTATAACATGGGTATAACATTAGATGTGATAGAAAATTATCCAATATACCAAAAACTAATTTTTATTCTTGATATTGGATTATAAATCTTTATATAATCAATATTTATATCACATGGCTCATGATTACTGATTCTGATGGTTCTTTCATTTTCGTTTTTTTAAATTTGATGATCCAAGTATAAATGGGTATAAATTATTTTATGATTCGATCATGAAATATGATTTTTCTCATTATAACCTTATTAACATCCTATAACCATTTATGAAATTTTATTGCTAATGATAATGTCTAATGTTATTGAGGATTTTAGATCACTATTCATATGTTTTCTTTTACCAAGGTTAAGAATAATGAAGTTGAAAAAATTATGTCTGGAATATATTTCCATTGGCTGATGATGAAATAATAAGAAATAATGAAAGTTGGGTTAAGTGGGATAAATAATAATTTAATGGGATGTCTATTATTTATGTATGAGTATTTTTAATAACTTAAAAATATAAACCTAAAAAGTCTTTATGAATATTAGATAACAAATTTTACCTTTTTGATTTTGTAATGTTTGGATACGAGAAGTTTGGGTCACAATAATCGGCATCAATACTATAAATTTAATGTTTATGATTTTAGCACTGTATCCAGGAGTGCTTGTATTAGGCTATTATAGTGTGAATCTATGTAAATATTTCGATATAATTATACATTATGACATTTTCATTTGAGGTTTTATTATGAATTATTAAAATCCTCGTTGGTCAACAAGATTATGTTTTTTTATATGTTCAATGTCTTAGACGCCCCACTTGATGGTTTTATGTATTAAATGTCTTTAGGTTATAAATAAATTTTTTTGAGACAATTTATTTTGGTTTGGGTATTTTTAAACCCTAGAATACACATGACATGTCAATTAGGGATGAATT
Source organism: Viscum album (assembly GCA_963277665.1). Classification (NCBI taxonomy): domain Eukaryota; kingdom Viridiplantae; phylum Streptophyta; class Magnoliopsida; order Santalales; family Viscaceae; genus Viscum; species Viscum album. The sequence goes on from OY728142.1 coordinate 455,006,040, forward strand.
TTTTTTCATAAATAAATAAATGGAAAACACAAAGGCTAGTTGACAACCCATCAATCTAGAAAGTTCGTGGGGCATGAACCCCCAAGTAATGAGAGAAATGGTTATAGAAATGACCACTGGACTACTTTATTTCCAAGTTAGAATGACACTTATATAGGTAATGAATATGTTTATTTTGGAAAAATATTGTAATTTCATTGTGGAATAATAGTAGATTTATATTAGAATACTTTATTATTATATCATTCTAATCAATGGATTTCGATGATATTCATTAAATTATTGTTGAATTTAATGGTTAGTAATTTATAGAATAATTGGATTTGAAATTTGAATATTACTTTTGAAATTTGGTGATAAATTTATAATGGTATATTTTTTTGTCTTACTATGTTTTTAACTAATTTTATTTTAGTTAATGTTTAAATACTGTTGAAATAAATTTTTATCCCATTTATAGTCATGTGGGGTTTAATGCTTTCTTTTTGTGATTTATCCTTGAAAATATCATCCTAAATACACACCATTGAAGAAATATATTATTTTTGGTGGAAATTTATTAATGGATTAAATTCAACTCATCATTCAAGTGAATTTCTATATTATCATGGTCTATATTGTAAGAGGATTTCTTAACACTAGGAAAACAATCTTAAAAGAAAAATTTAATCCTAGTACCCTAATTTATGATGAAGAAATACTGTTTTTGATCATCACATATTTATGGTTTTTAATACCTTATGTTCAATTGATCATTATATTTATTATGATCAATGACTACAATTACACTCTTTAATTATTTAATATTTTATTCTATTCTAGATATTTTCATTCATTTAGAAACCTAGTTATGCATTATTCCAATTGAACAATGTGTTTTTCTTTCCATATTATGATGAATATGTTTTATTAACAATTTTTTCAAATTTTTTAGCTTCAATTATATACGTCCCAAATATTTTTATGCTTGATAACATATTTAACATGCAACACCATGCTTTACCAATCCATGATATATATAACCATTATAACCTATCAGTTAAATTGACAGGTATTAATATAATTAACTAACTTATGATATCTATAAAAATATAAATATAATTTTTCTAATGAATATTAGTTATTGATAAATTGTTAGTATATAATCAAATTGTTTTTATAAAAGAGATTTCATTGTTTAGAAAAATATTTTACTCAAAAGTTATTTTTTATTATTTTTCATGAAAATAATATTTTAATAACATTTTGGAACTATTATAAAATTTATATGATAAAATTAAAATTGATTTATAGGATAATAATATCAAAATATATTTTGGGTGAAATTTTTGGACATTTTAGAAAATATTGAATATCATTAAATAGTAAAAAATACAATATTCTGTATAAATCCATTTCATTTAAAAAAATTAAGTAATTTAAATGACTTGATATTTTTTGAATATTTTTTCAAGTAATTGATATACTATTTAGGTATATTTAATCAAGTTAATTAATTTTCAATTATCTTTTTATTTTGTTTTTATTATAAGTTTATCTTTTTTTTAAACACACAATTTTCTAAAAACTATTTTAAAATTCATACTGTAAATCCTTTTTAATTAATTGAAATAATAAATAATGGGGAATGTTTTAAATGAAATTTATTTATTATATATACATAAAATTTAATTTAGGTAAATAAATTTATTATTATTAATCATATAGTTTATATATAATCATTTTTTTTAAAAAACACTCTTCCTAAAATCACACTGTCTTACCCTGTCTGTGGGATTAATATTAAATTTAAAATTGAAAATAATTTTAATTTAATTTTAAAAAATTATATTCATATATTTAATAAAAAATATTTTTAATTTACAATAAATAAAAATTAATTTTTGACCATAATTATTAGTGAAAATGGTTAAAATTAATCACAATGATTAAGGTAAAAACGAGTTTACTGACAGATTGAAATTTAAACGTAAGTGAAAAAATGACTTATAAACTTGTATAAGAAATTTTATAGAGGAATTTATTCCTAATAAAATATATGACTAATAATATACCATTATTGGAGCCTCATGACCTAAAAAACAAGAGTGAAATTCACTCCTTGAAAAACAATATTTGTGTGACCCTCATCTCACTTTTAAATGGACACCACCACCACAACCCTATTCACTCATTCAATCCAATTTTATATATCCAATAACATAGAAAATAACTTCAAAAATTCACTTATATCATCCAAAAAGAATTAATTTGTTCATCAATCCAACCAAGGAAGTCCACTGGTGAAAAGAAAAAGGACAAACATAAAGAAGTGGTAACATTCATCAATGATTATGTTTTTAGCAATTTCTCCAATCCAATTTTTTATTATTATACCATAATGTTATAATAATATCTATATATGAAAAATAATTTGATGTTTTTTGTTAATTTCATTACCTAATAAATATTAACTTATATCAAATGGGTTTCAAAATCATGTTTCGTATGTACGTCGGACTACCATCACACTAAATGATGTCATTCGTTTATTTTACATTACCACCATTGATGGTTGGGTATGATGATGGATATTAAGAATATATAATATATTTATAACATAATTATACCTATGGTTTCATTATATCATATATACCATTTATGTTCAATTCTGTAAGGAATATGATATTGTCTCCCATGTGTATGGCGGACTACCTCCTCACGAAGCGATGTGTTTTGTTTTCCATTAATGCGTTACATGGAAGGTTATAAGGGAACATATAAGAAATATATATTGTATTTGTGAAATATTTTCGGATATAAATGAAATATTTTTTTATAGAAACATAATATATCACTTTATTTTTACCTCTTCACTCACTAAAAAAAAGATACTGTTGTTCTTGGACGTGTCTACTACCACCTCCTAAAATTGATGTGATTTCTTTTTTCATCACCAAAACAGATAGGTTATATATATAAGTATAATTAAATAAATAATATGTTAAATATTATATTATGATAATACCATAATGATAAAATATTACATACCTATTTTTAATAATAATAATTGAAAAATTGAGTTGTTATTTGTGCATACAAGCGACCTACCATCTCCATGATTATTATGTACTTAATTTAAGACAAATTTAATTTATTATTAGTAATAAAAATTTTATTTATGTATAAATATGATAAATCATCCTATATTATTATTCTTGAAATTTTAAAATAATGATTGTTTTAAACATGGTCAACTCACCAATGTCATTTTTGAGACACAAGCGAAATATGGTCCAAACATCTGACATAAATATAATAAATTACGTAACTATATATAACATGTAAATAAATGAAATAAAATTCATAACAACATTTTATATTTTTCAATAAATTATATAGTTAATATAACTTTATTATTTAGTAAAATTAGGTAGACATGACAGGTTGTATTCAAGGATAGGGTTTTCTCGTCTCACATTTATTTCTGGGAGATATATTCCATAATAAACACTTATTATTGTTATATAGTGAATATAATTACCATTAATGTATTTAATTATTCATATAATTAAATTTATGGGGATTTAAATATACATTTAAGGATCTTTATTTGACGGGGTTTACATTCTCATTGTTACCAATGCAGTAAGAGATTATTTTCTGAACTTTTTTGAGATGTATGTTAGGTTATATACCTATCATATTATATGAGATGTATATAGTTCTCCATTTACATGTTATACAATGAATATACTAATTTAAATTATAATATAGGTTTCATTTATTGAAATTTTTTCATGGGGTTTATGATTCAAATTTACCAAAGGGGTATGAGTCAAATGTAACTATCTCATCGTTTATCACGATGGTTCCCGATTATGATTCCAATGCTGAAATATTATGATCTATATATCATGAAACACTTGAATATTCTTAACATATTATTATTTCTTTACAATAAATATTTAAATTCATCATTCCACTATTTTAGTACTCTAGAGTTCAAAATAAAATTTTCATTAAAAAAATATTTTGGGTCGAAAACCCCTTTTAATCAAAAACCATGTTTTCTAAACATAAATAATATTTTTTGAAAATAAAATTCAAAGAGAATATGATATTCTCTTTAGGAAACATTTATAAATTATTTTAATTATTCATTTATATGTTTTCATATCAATTTTAAATGAAAATCAATTTTAAAATTTTATATGATATAAAATGTTATTTTCAAAATGAAAAGATAATTTTAATAAGAAATGTTTCTAATGTTCTTTTAATAACATTTAAATTTATAAATGTAAACAAAACTTTTTGTTTTTGATTCCTCAATGGGTGTATTTTTTAGTTATTTCATCCTCATTATTTCAATGGGTACAGTAAATTTATTTCAAATATATTTTAATGCCAAAAATTTCTCTTCCATGGGTTCATTATGTTTCAAAGAGATTGTTTTCAAATATTTTAATATTCAATGGGTCAATCATTGAATAAAAGATATTGAAATGGAACCCATATATTTTCCATTATATAATCAATTTATAATGAAAATAATAATTTTTATATGTTTTATAGGATGAAATGAAAGATCTACATAAGTTATTAATGTTGTGATTCATGGATATTTATATGATGGGGAGTCCCACATTGCACAAGGTTATCCCATTATATGTTATATGATGGGGAATACTAGATTGAATTATATGAACCTATTATAGTATAAAGAATGGGTTCACCCAGATAGTGGTCCAAGTCATTGGTTAATGTACCTTGTATTGAGATGAAATAAATAGGGAGTTACAAGAGGGTTTAACCAATGGATTTAACATTTCACTAGTTATTTATGTCATGGGTTTAACCTGAGTTATGAAGAATAATTTTACAATATGGTAAGACGTTAGTATTATTCTTTTTATGGGATTATAATGTTTCTTATAATCAATATTGATACCAAATTTCCCATGATTACTAATTCCGATGATCTTGCATTTCTCATGTTTTAATATTTTATGATCAAGTTATTGATGGGTATGAATTGTTTTATGATTTTCCCATGCACATTGATTATATAATCATATATTTATTCACTTCTTATTATCATTGATTACATTCAACTTCCAATTCTTATATTTAACCTTATCGATCATTTGAGACCACATATCTTATATTTCCTTTTCTCTACATTATAAATAATGTGGTTGAATTAATTATGTCTTAACGCATCTTCATATGGATGATAATGAACCAATGTGAAATAACAAAATCTAGGTAACGTGAGAGAAATGATCATTTATTGAAATATGAATTGTTTATTTTTTAGTTTTCCATAATTATCTAGAAAACTATACATAAAAGGACCTTGAGAATATAAGTGATCTAATTTTTCCTTTATTATGTAGTAAGTCATGGGTGGGAAAAAATTGGCTCACAATTATTAGCATCAACTTCAAAAATATTAATTTTATGATTTCAACACATGATCTGGGAGTTTGGGTATACTTGTATTATATATTACTGTTGAGTAAATTAATTATTACCATTTTAACATTCATTTTTTAGAATTTACCTGATGTGTTACATGTAAAATACGAAATTATCTCTTATTTTTTAGGTGGTAACATTTCTCCATGATGTTAGTAATTGAAATTGAATTTCATGGATAACCTTATATATTCATAAATAATTTAGTATGTTCTCTTTTAGTGTAGGTAAATTTATTTTAAAATAAAGGCTTTTTAGTGTATTTTTTATAGCCATTTTCCTCTAACATTGTCATCATTTTTAAAGGTGTTAATGGAATATACCTCTTAACTATTTTTCATATAGACTAGTTTTTCTACAATATTTCTTAGTATTATTTAAGAATCATCCCCTCAAATATTCCCCAGTTTTCTAAAGAAATTTATTCTCCCTTTTTATAAGTTATTTTCATTTAACTAAATTAAAATTTATATTAAATTTAATGTCTAATTATAATTATTTACCAATATAATTCACAATTATATTACAAGAATTTTTTGTTTATTTGAAAATTATTTTATGATTATAGTGATGAGATTTGAAATTAATCTAATGAAAGAATCCAACATATTTCCCTAGATGAATTATTATATTGTCTAATGGAATATTTCTAGAAACCTGTTTGTTTTACAGATTTTAAGGTTATATCTTAGATCTTGGAAAGGTTTTTCTCATTTAATTATTGGTTTGAATCCATTATTTGGGTTAATTAATTGATTTCCCAAGTTATTAAAGAGGATTAGGGGTTTTCTGTGGGAATAATACATGAAAAATAAAGGAAAATGGGTTTTCTAGGTATGAGACATGGTCTACATATGGTTAGTGCTAACCGTGCGGACAGCCCAGGAAATGATGAAAGAGGTTGGTTTTTGGACAATGGCCTCTTCACTCTTTGGAAAACCATGTAGGTAAACCATGATTCCCATAAAATTTTTAAGAAAATTAAAATTTTAACACTCAAGGATTTTAATACCCATCTCAATATTTCCTTCCCATTCTCCTCTCTTCTACTTGGGATGACCAAAATATCCGAAGATGTCCATGATATCAATCTCCATAATTTATATGGAATTTTTGGTGTCATTGGATGCAGATTGACGTTCTAGGTAAGGGTAATCCCATCCTTGATTCTCTTTTGAGTTTAGGGTTTGTATCTTCTTCTCCTCTCTTTCAGAAGATCTAAAGCCCTGCTCTTTGGATAAGATCTAGGATTAAGCTTCAAGGGTTGGTCTAAGGGGTATTTAAGGGAATTATTAAGATTTTTTCTGCCCGTAGAATCTATGTAAATGTTCTACAAGTTACATCCAATGGTTTATTTGTGGATTTGGGCATGTGTGGTTTTGTTCTTGGGTGTCTCTTGGTGTATTCTGATAACCCTTGGATTGTTTATATAAAATGGTTATTAAAAAGGTAATTGCAGTCCCTCAGGATCCCTATGGGATGCATTGAGGGTGATGAGACGAATCTAGGGCTACCCATGGGGTGTAACCACCTTTTCAAATCTAGGGATTTTTGAAGAACAAGGTAGAATGTTGTATAATTATGTAGATCCCTTGATAAATAAGTTGATGGGAATATTTGTGTTGGTTTATAAGCTAGGTGATACACCTAGGCTTGATAATAAACTAAGGTATATTGGGTTAATATGTTGAAATGATTAAAGACCATAATGGAATAGATTCTTAGCATTTTAATGAATCTTAGTGAGATAGTCATAATTAACAAAGTCTAGTCAGATAGGAAGAATGAATGAATGATTAGTAAGATAAGCATAATAAAAGGGAAACCTGGATAAGTGGCACAATGATTGGAAATTTGGTAAATGTGTTAATATGTTATGGCAAGGTATTGAAACTTATGCTATTGTTTTGATTTATGTTTTTCTTAGTCAATGGTTGTGATGTTCTGCGAATGGTTATTGGATACATATAAGTATAGCATGTGCACACATCTTTTTATGGTGGGGTATTAACTAAGGTTCTGCACCCATTGGGCGATTGGGAATGAGGCTCTTAACACTACACTTAATATATAGGTTAGGGAAGAGGGATGATGCTCTGTTTCCGTATCGGTTTCATCTAACTAGATTGAGGCATTGAGGTGAGGATATGGTTGACATGAAGAATTTAATCCTAGTGAGATAGGACAACTGTGTGTTTTTACTCATGTATGTGATTGTGTAATTTAAGCCATGTAAGTTGTTGTGTTTGATGAACCCTTGGTAAATTCATCAGAAATGGTATGTAAAGGTAAATTAGATGAAATGGTAAGATAAAGAAATGGTAATAAATGATCGTAATAGACCTAAATTTGTTAGGGGGAACCTAATATTTTCTTGCCATTTATTAATCATTTCCCTTTTATATGCAAAATTGTTTATACTATATATTTCATAGACATAATTTGTGGTGCCTTATAGAGTTGTAATCACATGCTTCTCAAGACGCCGTTGGGAACCCAAGTATATTTCATGTTTGTAGGTAATAATAAGGGAAAATGTCATTGCTAAGAAGTTGGGTTGGCACTAGTTTGCATGGAAAAGGACCGGAACATTGTGTCGGTGCCATTTTGGGGATTTTTTAGTTTTTCTTCATTTTGGGATTGTTCACTTTTTTAGTTGTAGCATGGCATGGGATATTTACAATTGGGAATGGTTGTACCCTATTTGGGGAATGGTTTTTTATGCATACTCTAGTATTATTGGTTGTTATTCCACTATTTTTCTTATCTTTTATTGTGGATTACTCTCATATAAGGGGTTATATTCTTCCCAATTTAATATTTGGACCCCAATTCTAATCGGAAACCTTTGGTATATGGGTAAGAGCGCTTAAGGTCATTTGACCCCCCATCTCGGAGCACTGGTTTATTGGAATCTGGGTGGGGGACGTTACAATGTTGTATCAGAGGAGGTATTTATTCTCCTTATCTGGAATCTTGTTATTTGGGATGGTTAACGAGAGTTAGGATGTTCCAGGCCTTTGCAATGGTATCGTTCTTGGGAGTATCTAACCCATGTATGATTGGAATCCCATGTTCCCCATTGTGGGAATTTTTTATCTTTATTGGTAAATGTTATAGTTGATGATATTTCACCATTGGGTGATGCATATGTTGTGTGATGTGTTGGTTTATGATATTTGGCTCATGGCCTCAATGGCATGAGGTTTTTTATTCATGCTTCATTGTAGGCATGTGGAGAGATAGGTGGCATGAATCATGGGAGGAACACATGGGTTGGGTGTGTGAGGCATGAAAGATAGAATGCAACTTGCATTGTGATAATTGAAAGAGGGAAAATGTCATAAATGAAACAATGCAGGTGGGAGAAGGTAAAAGAACGATAAATAATGATTAATGAAATATGTGTAATTGTGTGTTTGTAATGAATTGAAAATTTTGTTTGCAACATGTTATGTGAGCCTTGTGGTGGTGTATTAGTTTTTACCCCTTGAGGACCATGGCCCGCAGTACAGATGGTCAGGGTGTTTTTTAAAAATATTTCGTTTTTTGGGGAAGGTGGATGTATAGAGGGTGTTTGTGGCTGGTGAAGATCCTTATAGTTATAAAATTGTTAATGTTTTTTGGTTTTTATTATAAACCACCAGTTTATAAATATAGAGAAATTCCACTATGATGTCGAGCATTGGTTGGGAAATAAGAGGATGTAGCTGAGAACACTTTTGTAGTAGAGGAGCAAGTGAATGTGGTGATTCAGGAAAGTAGAGAAGAATAGTTTTGAGATAACAAGGCCTGTTTTGTGAAGATGATGGATTGGGACCAAAGGTGGGTTGCACTGAGTAAGTTTGAGCTGACCAGAGAGTTTTAACTACAACACCCTTTGACCTTTACCGAGAGGGTGGGCCAGAGGCAGTAGAGTTTTGGATAGAGACTGTAAAGACAATACTTGATCATCTGGAGACTCCTATTTGGAAGCTAGTTATGTTGGCATCTTATATGTTGCAGGGCTAGGAAGAATAATTCATGGGAAATCCTTGCTCAGACTGAGCATGTTGAGGGGATGTTGTGGAAATATTTATAAGAAAAGTTTCTGGAACATTTTTATCATGATACTGTGAGGTAAGAGTAGGAATAGAGTTGATGAGCCGGACTCATGGATCAATGTCAGTGATAGAGTATGTTGGCCACTTCAATGACCTGTGATGCATTGTTCCAGCATTGGCGGTGGATGAGGTAGAACTTAAAAGGCATTTCCACTATGGGATGGGACACAAGATCTAGTCTCAGGTTAACATATTTTTCATCAATAGTTTTACCAATTTATTGAATCAAGCATTGATCTTAGAGGGGAACCTGAAGGGTTCTTAATGTAGTGGTGTTATCAAGCCATCTAGGAAGACATGTGGTGAAACTTATGGTTTTTAGAAGCGCCATTTTGGATGTTTTCTGTAAGGAGAAAGTGATCAAGGTGGTCAGAAGAGAGGTTTAGCCTTTTTGGGTGGTGATATGATGTTCTGATATCAGTGTGGTAGGTCGGGGCACATGTTGGGCCAGTGTTCTTGACAGCTAGTTGATTGTCAGTCGTGCGAAATATTGTTACATATGTAGAGGTCATACATCCACCTACAATAGGAGATTATGAATTATGGTGATAGGAAAACGCCAGGAAGAGGAAAGATATTAGTTGATCCTTATCAGGTAGGCAGTTGGACCTCCACGGGCCATACTGGCAAGGGCGGTGGACAATGAACTCTAGAGTAGAATCTCCCTTGTCATCACAGAAGTGTAGTGCAAGGCACACAATTTGGAGCCAAGGGAAGAGGGGTAGGTCAGATTCTTTCATTTGAGTCTGCACAAGGTGATGGCGAGTTTGGACCATCAACTATTAGAGTTATGATCATTGTAGGTTCTACTCTTTTAGTGCGTTGTTTGACACTAGTGCAACAAAATATTTTATTTTATCTTAGACTATAGTAGGGATGGGTTTTCCTATGGAGAGTGTGTTTGGGGTTATGTCGATTGACACTCTTTTGGGGATGATAAATGAAGATATCAGGTAGTGTAATGGGTGTTCTCTGGAAGTTGGTGGGTATAGTTTCTTGTGAGAGTTGTTTGTTCTCAAGATTTTGGGTTTTGAACTGATCTTGGGCATGAAATAGTTATTATTGTATCAGGTTCACATAGAATATTATCGTCATAATGTATTGTTCAGGTCACATTAGAGTGATAATTATATCCATCATGGAGAGTGGGATGTTCGAGCAGGTTATGAGGGACTATTTTGTAAGCAGTTGGGTAGGTTCATAGCTCATGGTGCTTTCCTTGTTCTTAATGATGAATGAGGGGAAAATTTTCTCTTTCCGCTAGTAGTGGATTAGTTTGAAGATGTTTTTTCTAAGTATTTATCATGGTTTCCACCCAAGAGGGATATGGAGTTCACGATTGAGTTACTACCTAGAGGAGAGCAAGTATCTATTCCTCTATAAAGAATGGCACCCACAGAACACCAGAAGGTAAAATTTCAGCATGAGGAGTTGGAACATAAGGGGTTCATATGTCATAGTACATCTCCTTGGGGATCTCATGTGCTTTTTGAAAAGAAGTCTGACGGGTCGTTAAGGTTTGGTAAGGATTATCTAATGTTAAATCAGATTATAGTGAAAAATCTATATCCACTTCCTAGAATTGATGACATTTTTTATCAGATGAGGTGTGTATTACTGTTTTCTAAGATTGATCTATGAATGTGTTATAACTAGTTGAGGGTGAGGCCACCAAATGTAATGATAATATATTTCAAGAGTCAGTATTGGTTGTTTGAGTTTCTGTTGATGCCTTTCGTCTTGACCAATGCACCAGTGGTGTTTATGGAATTGATGAACATATATTTTCATCCTTATCTGGATCAGTTTGTGTTTGTCTTTGTTTATGATATCTTGGTGTACTCAAAAACTGATAACAACAAGCCCAACATCATGACACTGTTTTTAGTACATTATGAGAGCATCAAAAATATTCCAAGCTATCAAAGTGTCACTTCTGGAATAGAGAAGTTCATTTTCGAGGTCACATCACCTCCGAGGTAGGTTTGTTAGTGGATCCAGACAAATTGCAAGCTGTTGTGTCTTGGGAGTAGTCCAAGAGTGTCTTTGATGTTCAAAGTTTTCTTGTTTTGGTATGGTATTTCCATAGGTCCATCTATTATTTCCCTCATTTGGATGCACCACGTTTGGTATTGAACAAGAAGAGAATCATGTTTTAGTGGTATGAGTCCTGTCATAATAACTTTCATGAGTTGAAAAATTGATTTGCAACTGCTTTGATCTTGATCTTACCCGAGCCAGGTTAAAAATATGTCCAATTTTGTGATGCTGCTGGTATCAGTCATGGGGATGTGTCGATGCATGGGGACTGGGTCGTGGCTTATGGGTCATGGAAAATGAGACCCCATGAGTGTAATTATCCCACCAATGATCTTGAGTTGGATGTAGTCGTGCATGCCTTAAAGTGCCGGAGGCACTACTTGTTGGGGGAATGGTTCATAGTGTATACCGATCATAAGAGTCTAATGTACATTGTATCGAAATAAGATTTTAATCTTTGGAGACAAAATGGGTTGAGTATCTCTAGTATTTTGACTTTGAGATGGTATATATTCCTTGAAATGGGAAAAATGTTGCTGATGATTTCACCAAGAAGGCTCAGAACTAGATAGTTCAGCAATCCAGAACCGAGTGGAAGGTGATGGCTTTGTTCATAGAGATGCACATGGGGGTGCGGGAGGAAAATGTTCAGGTGTCTCTTTCTTCCATGGCAGTTGATTCAACCGTTTGGGATAAATTAGGGAATTTCATCATGACGATCCTGATTTTTTGGCCATGAAGGAAAGAGTCAAAGGTGGGGATCCACCTTCTGGTTGGTCTGTCAGAGAAAACATGGTTTTTTGTGTTCATGGTCATGTGTTTGTGTTAGTATTCATTTAGAAAGGGTTGATACATGAGTTCCAAGCATCAATATGGGCAGTGAATCCTAGTCTAACCAAGATGTATCATGATCTTTGCATGCAGTTTTGGTGAATGAGAATAAAAAGGGAAATTTTGGCCCTTCTAGCACAATTCCTTATCTTTCAATAGGTAAAGGTCAAGCATCAATTTCAATGTGGTTTGTTACAAACATTTCCTCTTCCAAAATGGAATTAGGATGATGTGATGATAGATTTTGTGGTGGGTATTTCGAGGACACCATAGATGGTTAATGCAATCTGGGTGGTTGTGGACCGACTAATGAAAATGGATAATTTATTTATAATTCAATAGAATTACACAACTGATCATTTGTGAGAGTTTTATGTTCAGGAAATAATATGGTTTCATAGTGTTCCAAAAACTATAGTTTTGGTTCCTGATCCTTATTTTACATCTCACTTCTGGAAAGGGTAATATAAGGCAGTTGGTACACATGTGATTTTGAGTAAGGCTTTCCACTCATAGACGAATGAGAAATCTGAGCATACAATCCTAGTCTTGTTGGAAATATTGAGGGCTCGTGTCTTGGACTTTGGTGGTTCTTGGTAGAAGCACCTATTGGTTGTTAAATTTTCCTACAATAACAAATTCTAGGATACATTTCAAATGGAACTGTTTTAGGTTCTCTATGGGAGATAGTGTTGATCTCTATTGTGTTGGTTGGAGGCCGGTGAATCTGAGGTATTGGGACTATGTCTTATGCGTGATACATTAGATAATGTTTATTTGATTCAAAGATTGTTGGAAATGGATTAGATTAGGCATAAGTCGTTTGCAGATAGGAGAGACTGACCTCATTAGTTTGTGGTGGGTGACAGTGTGTTCCCATGAGTGTCACCAAGGATGGGTCACTAATTGATTCGAAAATATGGAAAGTTGGTGCCCATGTATGTGGGGCCGTTTTAGATTGTGGAGGGGATATGGCTAGTGGAATACCAATTGGCTCTTCCACAAGGTTATTGAGGAATGCATGATGTCTTTCTTGTGTTGTAAATTCAGAGGTATCACCCTAACCCAACACAAATGGCGGATATTAAGGATTTTGACCTTAGGGTCTATGCGTCCTTTGGGGAGCATCCTATATGTGTGTTAGATCATAGTGAGAATGTTTTTTGAGGCACGGTTGTGTTAGCAGTGTGAGTACTATGGAAAATTGGGAATCTTAAGATAGAAAATAGGGTGCAGTAATCAGATATGCGGGATCAGTGGCCCTATCTCCTTCCCTCGAAATTTCAATGAAGTTTGGAAGATCTTCTCGAGGATGATCCTTTATAAGGTGGCAACGTTGTAAGATCCCGGATCATGGAACGATATGTTCATTTTTAGGTTTTGGTTAGAATTTCCCAAGTACTTAAAGAGGCTTTGGATGTTCTGAGGGTTCAAGAAATATAAAATGAAGGAAAATGGGGTTGTTTCATAGGCTACATGGTCTTTTCATGGTTAGTGATAACCATATGAATAGCCCAAGTAACCATGTAGAAGGTGGGTTTTTAGATAGTGGCCTCTGCATAGATTCTATAAGGTTTTCAAAATTGTGTGGGTAAACCGTGAAACCTAAAAACTTTTAAAAAAATAAAAATTTTCCACTCTAGGATTTTAATATGCAACTCAGTATTTCCTTCCCATTCTCCTCTCATCACCCTAGGGATAAAACACATCTTTCAAGAGCACTAAAAGATCAATCTCCTTTGTTTCAAATTCATTTTTGGTTCTATTGGTTGCAGATTGAAGCTCCAGGTGTGGCTAATCCCATCCTTGATTTTCTGTTGAGTTTAGGGTTTGTATCTTCTGTTCCTCTATTTCCGAAGCTATAGAACCCTAATCTTTTGGTGAGATCGAGGTTGAAGATTCAAGGGTTGGTATAAGTGGAATTTAACGGAATGATTATAAGTGTGTTAGCCTGAAGAATCATGGTATGTGGTATACAAGTAATATCACACTGTTAATTTGTGGATTTATACATGTGTGGTTTTCTTATTGAGTGTCTCTTGGTATGTTTTGATCACCCATGGATTTTTTTAATAAAATTGTAATTAATAAGGTAAATGGAGACCCTCATGATCCCCATGGGATGCATCGAGGGTGATGACACTAATCTAGGGCCACCCATGGGGTTTACCGACTTTTTTACACATTGGGATTTTTGAAGAACAAGTGAGATAGTTTTGTATTTATTTATAGGCCTTGATACACAGGTTGATGTGACTATTTTTGTTGGGTTAGTAGGTAGGTGATGCACCTAGGCCTGATAATAACCTAAGGGATATTGGGTTAATATGTGGAAGTGATTAATGACCACAATGGAATGAATTGTGATAATGGTAATGAAGCCTAGTGAGATAGAGATAATGAATAAATCCTAGTGATATAGGCATAATGAATGAATTCTTTGTGAGATAAGAATAATAAACATGAAATTGGTCTAAGTGGATAAATGATGTCAATTGTGGTAAATGTGTTAATTGTATAATTCATGGTATTAAATATTATGTTATTGTTATGATTTATTTTTTCCTTGGTAAATGATATTGATGTTTTGTGAATTGTTAATATACACATATACGTATAGCATGTTCACATAGCTTGGTAGTTTTGGGTATTGACTGAGGTTCTACGCCCATGGGACAAGATGGACTGATGATCTAAACTCCACCCCTAATGCATAGGATAGAGAAGGGGAATGATGCTCTGTTTCCCTATCAGTTTCATCCAACTTGACTGAGGCTTTGACGTGAGGATATGGTTGACATGAGGAATTCAGTCCTTGTGAGATAGGATAACCGTGTGTTTTTACTCATGTATGTGGCTATGTACTTTAAAATGTGTATCTTTTTGTGTTTTATAAATGAAACACGCCTATCTTAGGGAATGAAAAAAATTGAATTCTCTATGTATAGTCTAGTGATTAACCCTAAGAAGTATCCTGAAGAGGAGTGCACACAAAACATTTAGTCACTATTAAATGAGGGTAAAAATGTTGTATTTTTTGAATAAATCGATAAGAAAATGATTGAAAGGAAATTTTAATTTCAATGTATTTAAAGGATATGGTATTAATAGGGTTCTTAGGTCAGGGTTGGGCTCACAATTGTAATGCTATCCTAGTTCAATTTAATTCAAACCTCTACTTATTAGTTTATTAAAGTGAGTTTCCACAATCGTTTCCTCTCATTTCCTTAGTGAAATAATGATGGTGAGAGAAAACAATACCAAGATCACATTATGTCAAATCTAATACCATGTGAGAAATATTAGTATTGAATATCCTCAATTGATAGGATCAATACCCGAATGGGTATTATTTATCCCAAAAAATTAAGAAAATTCACTACCCCATTTACATGTACTGATGATCGTCGAGTAATTCACCACTAATCCCTAGTCTATTCCATCATATATAAACCACTAATTAGTGGAGGGATATAAAGATTATTTTTCCAAGGAAAAAATCAATAATGGAAATAAAATTCATGAATGATCTCACTTGATAATAAAATCCACTCTATGAAATTGAAAACATCTTTGAAGAAGAATGAAATTTCATTCAATTACATCAAAGAAATCTTGCATTGCAAAAAAAATCCAAACCTTCCTCAATCACTCAAAATGCTTAACCCTCCATGGTAAGGGTAATCGAGATGAATGGGGAAGAATAAGGATGTAAAAATATATGTAAATTAAAATAAATAAAATTGATAAAGACAAAATGTTATCCTCATTGGTATCTTCGAAGGAATGGAATGGAATGAGATACATTGAGAGGGAGGAGCTCCCCTCCTTTTATAGCCAGAATCTATCCCCCAAAAGATGACATTGTGTATCACCATTAAATTACATATTCAGACGTTTAACCCTTTTTAAGGTTGTTCATAATTATCTTGTCCATCTCTCCTAAAAATAAACCAAATTTTATATAATAAAAAATCTAATGACACCATTCTTATTTATTATAGTCATTTTATTTTAATTGATTGTTAAATAGATTTTTAATTTTTATCAATTTTCAGTATATAATCTATGTGGTACCCTATTTTATATAAGATGTCATATATTTTAGGTCTACCATAAAATAGATATGATGTATCAATGAATGTACTATCATTTAAGAATTTTCATTTGATTCTATAGATTTTTAATCATAAAAAATAAATGGATGATTATAATTTTTAGGATCTAGTTAAAGAATACATAATGTGATCCTGATTCCATTATTAAGTATTTGTTTTTGTATTACTCCATAATAAAATTCACTTTTAAAAATATTTAATCATAAACAATAAATAAATTCCTATTATACACATTTTTTAATTGAACAATAAAAATATGAAATGTCATAAAATAGATATTGTTTATATTTATATGATTAAAATTTAATTCATATTTTCAGTAATAATAATTCTATCTATATTAACAAATATAAGATTCACATACACCACATGTGGAAATACTCTATTTTGTATCATACAATACCCTATATGTTCATTTTTATATAATATATCTCCATTAATAGTATAAAAATGATAAAATAATATTTGTTAAATTGTTCTTATTTCTATCAATCATACTCATCGAAAAATTGATTTAGGATTTGGAACCATATTAATATATCCTCAAAACAAACAAATTAGACTATGTTTATTTGTATACGGTATCCACATTTCTTGTCTTATTTGAAGTAATTTTTAAATTTTATTTTGAGAGTTTCATTATGTGACAAAACATCAAAAAAATAATATAAAATATACAGGTAGTCATACTCTTTATATATTATAATAAATATAAAACATCTCATATGGAAATTTCATCATCCTAGACACAACTATCATGTCATTATTTGTGAATCACAATGATATAAACATTATATAAGATTGTAGAATATAATTTAGTGAATTTATCAATAACACATATAAATACAATAAAAAAATATAGAACGATACACCCATATCTACATAATCATATCCTATGATCCATGGTAAAATTATACATGTCCACAATCATGTCCCCTTATTTCCAAAGGATAATATAAAATAATGAGGGAAACAAACCATTTGAGAAATGAATTTCACAAAAACCAAAAAACCAAAATGTTTTATTTGAATGAAATAAATATTTTTACAAAAAAAAAGGAAAAATTATATTATGAAATAATTTTGAATAAAAAATCCAACCCAAAAAGAAAAAAATCATCATGCAAAGTCTCATAGACCGTTTTATGTAATGCTATTGGCCTCCGAAACCTAGAATTTGTGTTATACTTTCATTGAAATTGATACCATACATTCATGGTAATACATTTCCTTTCTTCTCTCTCTAATATAGATTCCCACAAAGCATGTAACCCATTTTAAATTCCCTATTATAGATATTATGGTGAGTTTAAAACTTGTTTTTTAAGTCATCTAACCTAAAATTTATCCAAATAAAACATCAATAAGATATAGAAGAACCTTCAATTTTATTATTAAATCATATATTAATTATGAATAAAAAAATTTACACACTTTAAAACACTAGGTTGTTACAACTATCGCCACTATTGTAAATTTCATCTCAGAAATTTCATTCGGAGTCTCCATCAAAATATTTCTCCTTCCTGATCGAGAATATTTCCATACCACTTTACCTAGTCAGTTTTTGAATATATATGAGGTTTCATAACACTAATACTAATTTAATATTTAATATCAAGATTATATTCTATCTATGATCCACAACATGAAGAGGTATCTCAATATAATAAACATATTTTACTAAATCAACCACCTCTAAACTCAATACATGAGTTGGGCCAGGTTGATACTTCTTCAATCGAGAAAAGTAAAAATAATTATCAATTATTATATATTTATTAAAAAAATTAATTGGTAAACCACTTAACTAATAGACTAAATAGTTTCAAAAGTCTTCATATAATATTGGATAAATTTACTATATTTTTTAGATATTCAATGCCCGTGCCCATGTGCCACAATAAAAAAACACTATCACTCCAAAATAAAATTACATTGGTCGTAGTTGAAAAACAATTATAAGACTAATTCAAAATCAACGAGGATATCACTAATTTTTTAATCAACTAAACCTTATTTTTCACCACTTATACCAAATTTTGTCAAAAGGACCTTTTCACTAGTCCCATCCTGATATAAAGGTGACTGAGATAACCCATAATAAAATGATTCAAAATGTTTCATATATATTCAAATCCATTAACTGTTATTATTAAAATTTACTACTAATGAAATATATTATTCCTATAAAATTCCAAAAATAAATATGATATAATTAGTAAGTAGATTTTAAAAACATAAAAACATAATATTTTTATATATGCATGCACGGTTGGTATGACATACATAATTTTGACTACTTTCCCAAATAATTTTGTTGTTCCTTACAATTTTTTTGTGATAAGATTACGACCTCTATCTAGTATTATAGACTTTTTATCACTTTAAAGTCTTAAAAAATTCTTATCATGAAGTATATAGATAAAATAGATAAACAATACTTATAATATAAAAAAGAAATGAAACAATTTTAAGATTAAATACACTAATACCATATTTCAATATTATTATAAGAGAAAATTAAAATTATTATATTCAAATCTATGAAAAATTTATTTTATTTATGTGTTATGATTGACATATGTAGAAACAACCCCTCATGTCATTAAATCACCATTTTAACATGTAATAACTCTTTAATACCAGAAAAAAATATAAAATTATTATATATTATTTACTACTAGAATTTACATATAACATAATGATACAGGTTAATATCTATGGGATATAATTCAAAATGGAAATGGTAAAAATCTATCAAAACATAAAATATTTTATCACTAATAAGCACCATTTTCCTTCAAAAATAACATACTAATTTTAGAACAACTAGAAAACTATCATTGGTCACCCACCTATTTAGGTCTTCTCTAATCCTCTTATAATTATCATTAGAATATTTTAACACCCACACTTTTTATTTCATCATTTAAATTAAATTAAGGCTAGATATAACCACACCATCCTCTATCTCTACTATAATAATGTATAAGCCCACCAAAAATATATTCAACTACCAATGTTCACCATGTTTTACACTAATATTTTCGAAATTTTTTATTCAAACCATCAATCACTTTATTTATATTTCTTATGGAATATATATCCATTAAATAAATATTTAATATATTACTCATACAGTTTTCTTCAATGATTAACTTAAAAAAATATGAAATTTTTCATCAATCTTGAATGAAAAAATACACTAAGAGTTTCTCACTAAAAATTTAATGAATCTAAATCATAAAATAATGTGTTATAATAGCTATAACCATGTTTTTCACTAGGAAATCAATATCTTATGATCATGTATTTTAAATATGATTAACTATATCCACCATTTACTTCACAATAATACATCTCAAACCCAATTTATATGTGCCATAGTACACTTCATAAGATACTAAAAATTCAGGGAGAAAAAAATTTGGGGCTCTTATTAATCTCCACTTAAATTTAACAAATGCCATTTGGAACATCACAGTTAATATAATCATAAAACCCTTCAGATTCATGTATATTATTAAATTAGGTATCATTTAAATGTATAGAATTAGTCTATAATAATACTCATATTTTCCAACAAGTCTACATATCATGAATAAATTACTAAATTTTACATGAGACATCAAATGTATAATCCTTTTAAGAAAAAATGAATTAATTATCATTTAGAAACAATATTTATAAGATATATTACATTGTAAAAACCTGATTAACATTTTTATAATTTTGTGTTTATCTTATTCTCATATATGATCTCTAAAATAATTCCAATGTAACTCCTATAACATTCTTTTGATCTTGAATATATTGGGATATCGTCCATATATAATAGGAAAGTATATCAAGCTATCTATAGAAATTCATAATCATTAGTTTCATATAAATAATAGGGTAATTAAAAACCAAAAAATGAATGAAAAAAATAACTAATATATGTATCAATATTATTAATATCTCTTATGAATACCCCCCTATTTTACCCTTTATATTTTATACCCATATAAATTCCCATCGAAAAATAAGGAGTTCACTTAAAATGTTAAAAAATCCGAAATTCATGGTAAGTGATATATATTTTTCATCTTATCATAGTTTTCCTTTTCATATTAAATACTTATCCATAAAATACCAATAAATTTCTTAGTAAGAAAAATTATTTCATCCTAAGGTGAAAACCGAGGTCATATGAACCCCTTCTGCTCATTTTTAACAAAGTTCAACTTGGGCACCTATTATTACACTAATGGAATTAGATAATTTTATAAAAAAATGGTCTTTCTCTGGTATAAGGTAAATATAAAAATCAAATTTATTTTATAGTGGTAATATAGAGAGATCCTCTTGGAAAACATCAAGATAATAAGCAATCAGCATTGGATATAGATTACAAAAATTTTCTCTCATTTAACTATGCATTGGGCCCAAGAAATAACAATTAATGAATCCAACATCACACACCATCGATCCCTTCATATATGCATGAGTATACTCCACTCCTATAAAATTACAGATAACCCCATCCAAGGGTAGAATGACAACACATCAATAGAAATATTAAATTTGAAATTTAAATTAAAAAAATCCAATCCTAATGATCATATTATATATTTCCATCTCAAAAACTGACTATTCCTATCATTTTGATGATAAAAATACAAATAAATATGTATAAACACATCAATCCTTTCATATTTATTTTACCAAGTGTATATCTACTCTCCCGAATCATTCTATAAACTCTATATGAAATTTAAAATGGTAAACCAATCATGAAAAGATAAACAACTAAAAAGATCTATTTAATAAAATATAATTATTTATGTAATCTTTTATATGAAAGCATCATTCAATATAAGGTCTTACATCTATTTATCCACTTATTTATATGTTCAATATAACAATGAGTTTCCAGAAAATCATTTTAGGTGTCTATATCTCATCATTATCAAGCCTCTAACTCAGATATTATTCCCAAATAAAGATTCCTTAGTTCAAGAACCCTGACTTACAATTTATGAACATGGTTTTATATCCAAAAAATACTCATCTATAAGAATATATTACATAATATTTTTTGATTACCTGCCTGATAGCACTAGGGACATGTTTTATAAGGATTAAAATCATTGAGTTTAAATATACCATGTTGCCACAAATGAAGTAGTCATGTGACCTCTTCCTATATAAAACACCGGGATATATCTTGATAGGTGTACCATGAATTTACACATGATTCCTATACCATGCATAGAATAAATCCTAGCTTCCCATATATTATAGAATACAATTAGGTTCCATCAATGTATCTAATATATTTTCTTGTTATATGACCACTATAGTAACCACCTCTTTATAAGTATGTATAAATAATTGAATATTTCTTGACCATATCGATTTCAATAGTCACTTATCAAAATATAATGACTAATATTATTTTTTTAAATTAATTTTAATGTGTTTCTTTATGATGGGAATTTTTTAACTTGTAATTTATATTAATGGGAATATTTTATCTTTTATTTTTTATTATATTATATAAAATATGAGATGGTATAATTAATATAACATGGAAAATATATATCAATAGGTTATACCTAATTAATGATAATCATTATAGGATGTTATTATATGATTATATTGAGTAGGATTTATTTCATAGAGATAAAATTGATCACTCAAAGGATATAAGTTTGAGAACATATATTTGGATTTATTTTACTAATATGAAACACATGTATTTTTATATATGTTTCATTGATGATAATTAAGTTATCATTGGACATGGATACTTTAAAATGAGGGTTTAAACTAGGTTCATTAATTTAGAGGTTTTATACTTTGATAAATAGTTAATGTTATTTGATTTTTTTAGTAAAAGGTAATTTGGTATGACATTATCACGAAGCGGGATTTAATTTAACAAATATAGGATGTGACCACCCATATAATGAGTTTTATCATCAATTAATTTAATTGAGTTTTTACTATGTTCTGTATATGTGAAGAAAACTAAATGTGATATAATAATAGAAAACTGTTCAGCTCATGAATTGAGAAAATAGAGAATCAATATGATGTTAACATTATCCTAGTTTATTTTATTAATCTCAATTTTATTGAAAAAGGAAAATTTATGATGGATATGTGGTGGATTAAATGAATCAAAATCACATCATGTTTATAGAGCTAGGATTTCTTTCAAGATAACATTATTAGATTATGATTATGAATGAGATTCATGATCATTTAAATATTTAAATTAGGTCCTATAGAGTCACACATAAGATAATGATAAATAAAACTTTTGGAATACTTTGCTTAATTCATGTGTTAATGTATTTATGTTCATTATAAAAAAATACTTTTAAATTTTTTGTATTTTACAAATGTAATTAAACAATAGTTTTTAAATTTAATAATTAAATTTAAATTCACCGTTAGAGGCTATTTAATACTCCAGATAACATTTATATTCAATTTTTTGTACCACATTTGGATTGATTTTGGATCAAATTATTTAGAGGGTAATTAATGTCTATCATTCTATAGATACCATTAATATAGGTATTATTCATTATGCAATTGGTTAGAATGAATATGTAGATATTAGTGTTCTATAAATTCAGCACATGAGAGTTATCTAACTAGTTTTTTTAGTCTAAGATACATACCTATATTTCCTCATCTGAGTGGGTCTATAATGTCTTTCACTTTATATCATTGATTATTTACTTTTTAAGAGTCACTATAAATACTTGAATTCTAATTGAATCCCACCAAGACATTGTTTATTATCATTATTGGTGCATACCACTAGGGTCCTTAATTAGCCAAATCATGTTAAGTATATTTTTTTTAATTTAAATATATTAATTTATTTTAATTTTCTATCATTGGGTTTTAATTTAGTTTTTATCCTCTTTGATTTATAGTTATGTACAACAATTGTCATTGTCACTTCAAGACCCTATTTTGGTATCAATGAAAATGATAAAGCGTGATTGATTTCTATGATCTCTTACACATTAATGTGTACGTAAGTGATGATAACCACCCATATGATCCATTATTTTAAAATATTCGAATGTCTCAAATATAATGTGTAAAATAATGATCTATAGGGTTTTTATGGGTATGAAATTCAATGCATTCATATAAACGATATAATCATACTAATCTAGATGTGGTATCTACGCCACACCTGATAAGTAAAAAATAAATAATATAAATTTTACTTTATTTCAATATATTGAGAAAGATTGAAAATTTGAATAAATTAACATATAAATAACATGATACATGGATTTAATTTTTGATGTTGTGATCTATTTGTTTTAGGGAAATTCCACATAGTGGGTTTTCAGTTGACCCCTATTTGATATATCACATACCTTATGTTATAGTCCACTAGATCTAATAAAAAGGATGGATATATATATGTATATATTGAAATTAATATGTATTCATAGAGTATTTATATGTAATGTTACTATAGTATTTAAAATTTTATGAAATTGAAATATAAATTAATGAATGAATTTATTAATATTCATAAAAAAGAATTGACTATTTATATGAAACATAATATTGAATGAATATGCATATAATCAGATAATATATATAAATATTTTGTATATATAATTTTTATAGTGATAATTAATATAATGTATTTCATTATGTATCTATGTTTTACATTGCTTATAATATGATTCATATTCATTGAGTCCTTGAATAAATAAAATATTGGTTATTCTTACCTGAACACAATTAGTAAATCATTTATTAATAAAAAAGGGTAATCATGGTCAATATTTGATTAATGAGTGAGTCTATACTAGGAAAAAAATCGTATTAACACTTTACGGTACGATGTTGAGAATATTCATGACATAAATTAGATAATATATTATAAACTCGACACCTCATAATTTTTATTAATTATAACTAGTAAGGATTACAAATTTATATATATATATATATCCCTTAGGAGACGAGATTAGTCAAGTTAGGACAAATAATACAAGTTTTTTCCCACTAAATATATAATATCTATATATATTATTTTAATGTGAATATATTGAATATAAGATAATATTGAATAATAAGGCAAAAGATACTAACAATGATTAATATTTTCATAAATATGTTATTGGAATAGAACATAAAATAAAATTTATCATTTAGATCAATACTTGAAAAGGACAAAAAACCATAGAATGGTAACATAATTTGATAATTTTTTTAAGAGATAAGGAGAAATTATATGTTCAAGGTAATTATATCCTAGAAGATACTACTACCACTTTCTCTCTTATAAATAAATATTATCATAACAATCATATGAAAGATTAATTTCAAATATCATATTTCTCTCTAGCTACCACGAATCCTACGATTTAAAAGATACATGTATCAATGGAAATGTTAATAATGATTAAGTTTCATTAAGAGTTTAATCACGAGTGATCTAAAATTGAATGGTTTGGGGGAAATGAATTAATTTTTGTATAGAATGATATTAGACGTTATGCATGTTTCGTCTATGATTCTAAAAATGTTTAGGCCCAAAAATAATATGTATAGTCTTGTGTCCCTATCATAAAATAAATATCCATTGATACAGTCCCATATTGATATCCAATATCAAATATTAAATAAATTATTAATATTAATATGAGCAAGTTTCATTGCACCCTTCCTAGTCTTCTCAATATGTCTACATCAATCTAGGAGAACCTAAAAATTTCATTTAACATAATAGAGAAAAATAAATTTAATGGATTTAAAAGGTCCAATAAAAATGAAAAATAATCGAATCCCCAAATCTTCAATATCTGCATAAAAACATATAAAATTCAGTATTAATTTGGAATGAAATGTTTTATTTTAGAATAGGACATGGAATTGGAAGAATTTTATTCACTAGAAATGTGATATTCTATACTATAAATGTTGTAATTATTGTACCAAATTATGAATTTAATTTTTAGAAATAAATTTAAAATATATAAATCATGGGTATTTAATACCATATGTGAATCTTATATTCTTCCAAATGTTTATCCATTTAGAAAAAAGTGGAAGTTGATTTCGGGAGATGCAGACCAATGTGTATAGTAAATTTACTTTTTATTTTTGTGTTTTCAATAATAATAGAACAATAATTATTATATACCATAAAAAATAGAAATTTGACATTGTTATCTATCTATGATATGGATGGATGTTCAATTATGGAAATGATTTTTTTTAATTTATATTAATGGAATATTTTATGGGGTTTTAATCATGTTTGATTGTTTTAGAATATATTGGATCCTAAAAATCATATATTAGAAGGCCAATTGGGATCAATGTGATCAATGAAAGGGGTTATAGTGAATCAATGATCATTTATGTTAATGTTTTATTTCTTAAAAAATAACGTTGGACTATAGTTAGTGATAAATGAATTTCTTGGATGAGAAAAAACATACACACTAACTTATACACATTTAATTTCATGTTTATCAACTCAGTAACAACAGTTAGTCCTTATACTGGTTATGAATAAATCCAAGATAAAAAAAGCACATGAAAAATTGTTTTATTGTTTAAAAAAAGTAACAAATACCCATTACGTTCGTATCCATATATTCATGCTGACAATGAATGTGACCATCATGTATATAATATGATACAACACTATGGTGTTACTATAGTATTAAACTTCACTAATATGATTCAATACATTGTCATCGTGTTTCTTGATCACTATTCAATTATTACATTCATACATGTAATTCTTCTTCCACTTTTAATTTTGTTTCAAAAAAATGATCATGATAATTCTCCCATCTTTTAGTAGTCCATTCAGTAATATCTGTTTGTTACACTTGGTCCAATACATAATACAGATACCATCTATATGATACCTTATCTGACTGATATCAAATGATATAAAAATATTTATGGTACAAAATTTACAAATATCAACTGAATACTTATTCATCTAATATTTTCTTCACAATGTTCATAAAATACCAATATATATAATCTTTTTATTGGTGTCCCTATATTAAATTCCACTACATTATATGATTTAACAGATGATTTCTTCTATTATCACATCAATATTCAATAAATCCTCCCATAATAAACTCAAAAACGATTACATTTAAAATGAATCAGAACCACTTTATATAGGCATCAATTGTCTGAATAATGAGGATGATAAAAAAATTCATCTTCAAACATCCTTATCAAATTTGAATATCCCACTAAATAATTTATTCAATTAACCACATTAAAACATCCTATAAATAGGTAAATTCATTAAAGGTTTAAAAAAACTATATTCATTAAACATAATTCTATATGTGGTAGAATTAATATTATTTCCATAATTATTATTAATGCACAGAATGTCTATCTAAGTAGCATTTCATTAATTTATTGGAAAAATACATTTCAATGATTCCCAAAATGTCATTTGACTCGGCATAATTAAAACCCACCTATCTATTAAACATGTTATGTTATTTAATTTACAATATCCCGCTGTAAAATGAATTTTTTTTGAAATGTGGATTTTGAGAGATTCATTAAAAATTATTTGACCAATATCTTGTAATACTTTATTTAAATATATTTCCATTAATTTGGTTGATCACTATTTATAATGACTTAACTCAGAAACTTATGTCTCTTGTATTCACAAACATTCTTTTGCATGATAAAGTAGGTAATGTTTATGAGACATCTATCTAAAAAATAGTCTCCAAAACATATAAGATTGATAATATTACTTGGATTTATTTTTGTATATAAAAATTTTCCTTCTATTTATAGAACATGTTTGGAAACCCACATCATATCATTTAGAAACATCTACCAGATTGAGCATGTTTGATTATTTAGAATACTATATTCACTTCACTCACTATATTCATTTTATGGACTTCTTAATACATTTCATCCATCACAAAAAAATTATAAAATTCTATAAATCTTTTTTATTTTCATCATAAATTTTTTTTCACGTAACAAACATATTCTAGAATCAATATTACATATTAATAAACATGATGTTAGATTATTTTATGATTAAAAAGTCATCTACTGATTTCCTTCACGGACCATCTGAGTTCAATAGAACTATAGACATAATAAAATAAAAATTTTAATCCACACTCAAACTTATTAAATTTATCTCTAAGACATTGTCTATTAGAATTGGTATTTTAGACATTCCATCAAAAAACCATTACAATGAATTCTTAATAATTGATAAGTTATTTATTTTAGTCAATAAAAGAAAAAAAATAAAACACATTTTAGTTCAAAACCAAAATCTTATTAACAAAAAAACACCTCAAAACCTTGTGTCCTCAATAATTTAGACATTTGAATTTTTTTAAGCTGGTCATAGAAATCCCTAGAACATATCAACTCATTTAATAGATCAAATATCCAATAATTCTATGTTAAAATGAGAGAAATTAGTGTTGGAAACAATAATCACTAAACAAAAAACCATGATATCCCTAAATCAATGAGAAATAATCTTTTCCTACGAAATATTAATAATTCATCCATGAAATACAAACTTAATAAATTATGAAAACATCAAATTTTTAAACAAATACTACATAAACTTCAAAAAATTGATAAAATAGTTAACACAAGTAGGAAACACAACCCACCCTTTTTGAACACACCCCAAAATTATAATGATATAATTTAAAGACAAATCCTATAATAATGGATAGATTTGTGTAACACATTTTCTACCATTTCGACAGCACTATATATTGACAAGATGAGAGAGGGAAAAAATTTAAATACCTTATGCTAGAAGAGAGTGAGTTTGGACACCCATGATCAACCTCAACATATAAAAAAAATTCTTTTGGAAATGGTTTAGAAGTAATATTAGAAATTTAATACATATTAGTAATAAAATCATTAATTTGTTGAATTCTTCCACATGATATTTAATGAAGTGACATTTAATATTAATGTATATGTAATGATAATATTTAAGTTGATTAATAGTGAGATTTATAGAACATTGGCTATCACAACACAGGAGAATGAAAAGCAATACATCTTCCAATAAATCTTCCTTTTATGTTTCTATCAAAATTAATTGTGATACAACTGGAATGATAGCTACATACTAAGATTCTAAAGTGTTGAGGGTTAATGAATTTTTTTCATCGTATAAAAACTCTTACATTTTAATCTCTAGTATAAAACTCCCTAGATATGGCTCTTCACTCATATAAAATTCATTCCATTTTGAAATTTTAAAACCAAACCAATCAATCGTTCCCATGATGTCATATTTATTTCCAAAATCAATTAATCCAATCATATATCTGAGAGTTATTTTTTCATATAGAAAATTATAATCCTTTAGAGAAATTTATAAATGAAAAAAGTAACACCATACACTATATATAGCCTTGTCTTTGTTAAATATAAAATGCTTATAACCAACTTTTTAAACTCATTAGAATCATCCTCCATTATTTTCAAGTATTTTTTTTCATTTTCACTACAGAATTGGCATGAAAATATGAATTTAATCTTATATTCAATGTTTCATTAAAATTATATTATCATACTCACTTTAATATATGATTATGTTTTTTATCCTTTGAGATATATATAACCCAAGAAGCACATTCATTTATCCTATCATGGTAATTTCAATTGACATTTTAATCTTCTCAAAAAACATTTCCCAAATTTTTTCATCATTTCATATGAATATGATATAATCAACATATATAAAAACAAAAATGGAAGCCACATGACATTAATTTATTTATAGGTAATAATCAACTATTCCTTTAATTAAATTCAATATCCTTAAAAAATTAATTAATTAACAATACCATACTCTCTAATCTTGTTCCAACCAATAAATATCAGTCTAAAACATTCAAAATTAAATTACATATTGGTACAACACAATTACATAATGTTTTTCAACATGGAATTCTCTATTGTGCTCTCCATTAGGAAAATATGACATGATATCTATCTAGAATTACTTACATAAATTTTTTAAAATAATGAAAATAATGATTCTAATGGGTTTAATTATTATAAAAGGTGAAAAGGTCTAGTAAACATATATGTATTCAACACATGAGTAAACTTTACAAACCAATTTGACCTTGTTGCTTATCACTTTACCTTCATTATATAAAATATTTTGGAAAAACATTTTTTAAATAATATATTTATTTTCTTGCTCATGTGTAATTTTTTATATATAATTATTCTCAATATAATTAATCATTTTATTATTAGAATCTATACCATATTGATGCTTTAAATGTTCTTCAACATCTCTTGTATTAACCTGTAAAATCAATTATGTATGTGAAACCGACCTCGATGTTCTTCTAGTTTGAACTGGTTTCCCATTATCTATGACTATGTCTTGGATTTCCCCTATTTTCTGAAGATTGGATGAGATGATAGAGACTATCCCAAATCAATTTAAATAAAAAAAGTCCCAATATTAATATTTAATTGCTTCAATTACCTTATTTATATCTGAAAAATTAGTATGTTGTTCACAACATTCTACTTCATCTTAAAATTCTCTTATAACT
The DNA here is from genome assembly GCA_963277665.1 of Viscum album. Lineage (NCBI taxonomy): Eukaryota > Viridiplantae > Streptophyta > Magnoliopsida > Santalales > Viscaceae > Viscum > Viscum album. Next base: position 455,036,217 of record OY728142.1, read on the forward strand.
ATAACTGATTGTAAAAATATTCAATCATAATGATTCATCACATTCACATACAATTAGTCAACCATATTACCATCTTATTTATTTAATCATATTTATATTCTACTATTATGAGGGTGGCCATGAAATATTTCCTTAAAACCTATTCGATCCAACATCTAAAGATTTTATTCTTTGATTTTGATAAATCATGGACAAAAAAACACATTTATGTGTTTGAAACATAAGTTTTCTTCATAATAAATCGTGTATGTTTTCTTAATTTTGTTTTATAATAGAAATATTGATTATAAATATGAGTAGAAACTCCAATATCTCTACTCGAAAATCATTGAGAAGTTTCTTGTTAAATCCATAAAGTTCCCGACATGTCAGCTAATAATATAATTTTCTTTCTGAAAAATTCCAATATTTTTGTGTGTATGGTTCACTAAATTCATAAAGAATTACATGATTTAAAAGAAAAACCATAACATTCACATTTATGTATTTAACATCATTATCATTTTTAATATTATTTATGGATCAACAACATTTTTTAGATCTTCTTTTAAAAGTCTATAAAATTCATTCATCCTCCACATAAAATTTAAAAAGCATAATATATCTAATGTGAGTAAAATAATCAATAATGTGAATAATGTACTTATTAGAAAGGAGTGATTCAAATGTATTAAAACATTCTTTTGTACCTATTTTTTAATGTTCCCTTCTGGGTATAAATAATATCACTAATATCTTATTCTTGTCTTGTTATGAATACAAAAAGTAATTTCTCTGTTTATCTATTTTCTTGTATTAATATTTAATATATGTCTAAATATCATATTCTATAAATTATTTTTTACAATTACACTTAGATAGCATGAACATTACCCATTACTAATTTGAAAAATGGTTCTATTTACTCCTCCCCATAATGTAATAAATTTCCCATATTCAATATTTTAAATAGAAATCTATTTCTTCTAATTTCATTCTATTTTAATATTTCTATGAAACACATAACGTTTTTTGTTTCATCCTCTCAACAAATAATGATCCATTGGATTTTAACTTTTGAATTACAATGATAACAGAACATTAATCCAAATGGAATTTTCATTTAATAAAAGTATTATCCCTTCTTTATAATCAATAATATTATTTAGAAACATCAATTATCTAGGAATACATTAAGAACACCCACTATTAAATATCCATGGTCATTTTCCTTCTGTATCCTTAATATTTTTTTCAATAAATAAGAATTTTTTCCATTCCTTTTTCTAGATACATATGTGGATTTTAATATTTTTCATATAAAATATGATAGGCCAGTAACATAAGAAGTCGTCCTTTATAAAAAATTCATGCCTCGTAAAATCATTATTATCTGTTTCACTTATTAAAATACATTTTTAGTTTTGAAGCCAGATTTTTAGGTTGCTTTCTTTGAGTGGGTTGAATCCCCGTCAAATAGTACCTCCGGATTCTCAAGGAATTATTATAATGTTCATGATTAATCCAAAATAATTATCCCCATATTACCAAGGATTATATATTACTATTAATATCCATATAAATTATATTTCCCTCTATAAAAAACATTCTATTTAGAACTACGTGCCCTCATTCCAAAACATTTTTTATCAACCACATTAGATATTAATTTTGAAACAATGTTTCAATATCCTCCTTAAATATTAATATTTATCTTAGGATTCCTATAATATTTCACATATTCTTTATTTGTAGTAGTTATTTCTAAATATATTGTTTCATTCATAGTTTCTTAATTTTAGCTATGTTGCATTGTACTAACTGCATATTATTCTTTAGTTTCTTATACTTTTTAAAATTTTAAACATAACTTTTATAAAATAATGTTTTTTGTTGATATTTTTTATTTTTTAGTTTCTTAAAATATTCACCAACTCTTGAAATTGGATTTATGATTATTGTTATTCCTCCCTCAACATCAACTTCTTTTTAAAAAAATTATTATTTCTCCTTCACTATTAAATTTTCCTCAAAAAAGATGTTGTTGTTTATCTATTCATCACAAAACCTCTCAAGACATGAATCTATATTATAAATATGTATTTTACTTTAAGAACAAATTTTTATTTTTTGTTTAATTGATATTAATTATTAAACTTTTTATTCTCTCATTTCATTTTATAATTATTTTATAGACATTCTATAAAATATCTTGTAAGAATAAAATATATTTGTTTTTCATTTTTTTTCTTTATTATAATGGATTCTTTCAACACAATTAAAAATCTCATCATTCAGTTTTTCAATAAGTAATATCTCAATATCATTTTCAAAGGAGTTTTCTGCTTTCACTTCACTACCATCATCATATTCAACAAACACAAGAAATTGTAATTACTTTTTTTTTTGTATTTAAATAACAAGTTTTCTGTTACATTTTAATAGTACATGTATTTGTCTGACATTTTTTTAGAGCTCTTCTTGATCTTCAATATTCTTCATCACTATCATCATCTTACTTTAATCTTGTAAAAACATTAGTAATATGTTCAACATTTAAGTAGATAAATCCCATCCATAATTACATTAATTTATTTTATCTTGTGATTCTGTAAATAATTTTATAAAATAAAGACAAGAATTAATCAATTTTTACACTAAAAGAATAATTTGTTTTAGAGTCACTAAATTATTCGTTTAAACATTCATACACATCTGTTTCATATAATATTTAAAAAAAATTCATCATTTGATTTTTCAGTGTAGTTGAGAAACTATTCTTTTCATTGTTTTTATGTAATGATAATTATATATAGATCATCAAGATATATAGTTTCAAGATCTCAATATTCTTATCATGATACATTTAAATGAAATTTATATAGAATAATTATAAGTATCTTTTCATTAATAGATGATTACTCAAACTTCATTCCAAAACATCTTATGGTCCTTACAATTCTACTAACTCTTGTGAACTGTCATCAATAGATACATCTACGCTCATTTTATGATCGAAATAATTCAATCTAAATATCTCTAAGATTACATTATTCTCTTTTCTTACTTCCTTCATTAATATTCGCTAACATATCATCCATTCCTTTAGTAATTCCAAAACATTTAACCATAAGAAAATAAATTTCTATAAGTGAGAATATATATAATTTCACATTCTCATTACATCCATTAAATTATTCTTATAGGCAGCAGTAATAGGTTCTCTCTCATAAAGAGGAATGAAACAATATGTATTATCTTCATGAACTTTATAGTGAATGGATATATGATAAGGTATCATTTAGTTCTTATATATATGATGATTAATTTCACTGATGATTTTAAATACCATAATATTGATAGAGTTTTAAACATACATAGAAACCATAATTTTCAACAAACAAGAGAAAATAGTCAACGAAGGGGACCTATGTTCAGGTAACAATAGAACAGAATAATCAGGATCAGTATGATCACTGAGAGGGGTAGGTGTGAACCAGTGATATTTTATTTTTATGTGTTTTACAAAATAAACTACCACCACTATTGGTTATTGGGATATGAAAATAATGGAAAAAACCAATAAGAACACCCATAAAATTTTAGTTAACTATATGCTTCACAACTCAAAAAGAGTATCTAGTCCTTAAAATGGTTTTGAAGTAATAAAATACCAAAAAACCTCTATAACACAATCATTTTAGCAGTTAAAACTAGCATAGAATATTTGTTACATCCATAGATTGATATTCACCACAACAGTGCATGTGATCTTCAAATAGATATTATGATATAACAATTTTTTGTAAAAATAGTAAGGACCTTCAGTTATAGGCTCTATTACATTGTGACTATACTATATAAAAATTCATAACACTTACATTTCTTATATGTAATGATTCTTCATCTTAATTTTTTTTGCAGAAGTGAGCATGAAATTTCTTATGTTTAGTAGTAGTATGTTTGGTATTGTATATTTGATACCTTTATTCTGATACATTGGTCTGATACCATCGATTTGGTACAATATCTTCATGATATCAACTATTAGAAAAATATGTTCAGTACCACATCAGCTGAAATCAACTGAATCTATATTCATTAAATCCTCTACTTACTATATTCATCTGATACCAAAAGATTTGAAGACTCTACTCGGTATCACTTCATCCAGTTATACAGTTTCTAATACTTCAATGTATGATCTCTTCCATTGGTAACTGAAATCGTCAGTACATCACCCATAAGATAAATAAATAAAATCTTATTTTCAGAATTAATTTTCACCCCTTTATATATAAAATGATCCTTTATAATATAAAAATGACGTTTAAACATAAAATTCAAATTACCAACTAAAAGATTAAAAATCCTTATAAAACAATAATCAAGTGACCACATAATATTTTTCTTAAAAATATTAATTTTCATTAATGATAAGAGTAAATTTTCTTCTTCAAACATCCTATAAACTCATCTACAATCATGATTCTTCCATTCACAATTATTATAAAATTGAATATCCAACTCAACATCATCACATTAAATTTCTTATAAAAATAAATTACCAAGATCTCTAAAAATTCATATGATTTAACATTAAATAATTTTATATAATCCCTAACCTTGTTAGGTTGTTATTTTTCTAGTCACCCTCTATCCAACAGTTTTTCTCTATAACAAAATTTTTAATATATTCATTACAGAGGATTTGACTAATTTATTGGAATAATATATCCAATGATCTTCAAGATACGTTTTCTTAATTTATCTGATGACTTCACTCAAAAAAAATCTATCCATTTCCTTCACAAACATTTTACAATATCATAAAATGATGAATTTTCATTCAACTTTATTATATCCATAACATCCACAATATTTCGTTGTCTAATATTCAAATAGAAATTATTGGTCGACTGGACATCATGTGAAATATCTATCTAAATAATCTATTAGGAAACCTCAATTTGATCATTCATAAACTTTTGTCTTGTAGAACCTATTCAAGGATTAAGAATAATTAGTTTGATAGAAAGAATAAGTTTATCTTATAGACATCATACTTATTTTTTATCCTGTACAACCCTATCAGCATCTTCCATAAATATTTTATCTATCAGTTTTAAAAACACTCTTCTATTAACTAAATTTGTTTATAATCAAGAAAACCATTATATAAAAAATATTTTTGATTTCTTTGATGATCAAGAAATCATCACAAAAATTATTTTACCAAAAATATCTACTCGATAGAATTGTTAAAATAATTAGATAATCATTTGGTTCCCCACATGATCTGATTACATCAATATATTGGACATAGTATTTTAGGCTTAGTTAATTGGAAACTCTTTCTAATAACCATTTTTAAGAATTATCAATAATTTCGTGTGACTATGTTAGAAAAAAACATAAAATAAAATAATTAATTCATCACATCTAACCTCTTCAAAAGATAAAAACAACTAAAAACCTCCTAGGCTCATCAACATCATCAATATAAAGAATAAAAAGGTAAACTAATTTATTCTTATTCCACTAATCCTTTTAATTTTCATGAATTATAAAAGAATAATAATTACACAATATGAATTCATAATGATTTATATTTTTATTTAAATTATTATGAATCATTTTTAAAATATGAATATTATTTATTAATAAAATTGAGAGAATAAGCTTTTAAGAGAAATGGGAAATTATGTAATTATTTTTAAAAATCCATATATACTAATGTAGGTGGTTTTATATGTATTGTTTCTGAAGGTGAATTTCTACAGGATTGAGTGTGTGTATCTCATAAAATACATGTATGTATCTTTTGAAATATTAAATTATTTGTAACATGAATTATAAATAAAGCTTGTAAGAAGTTCTAAAATACAATATTTTGATCTAGTTTGATAATATGTGTGTCAACAATTTCATGATTATCTATGAGACTATGGTATAATATAACAAATTAGTTCACCTGGTACACCATAGTTGAAGAGTTTAATTAAAAGGAAAAATTTTACCCTATTAGAAAAAATTCAACCATTAATGAGACATATTGAGATTCTTATTTATTTTTCTGAATAATTTTCAATAAATTACTTCATTTATTCTAAACTTCATCCCATCAAAAAATACTAAAAGAACCACATGTGATGTAGAAAAAAAGCATATTTATTTATATTTTATTAATATTTTTAGTTATAAGGAATATATGAGATATATGTCTTCATGTATACATGAATATTAATTTGACATAGGTCATTTTTCTAGTTATATCAATAATACAAAAATTAGAAGGAATAATTTGGACATTTTAATGTTTGTGACCAAAAATTTTATTTTTATATTCATATGGACAACTTAGAAATATAAAGGGTTGTAGAAAATAAAACAATAAATTAAATATAATAACCAAGAAGTTCAAGTAGATTTCATCAGTAATTGAAGAGATATTGATATCTCATTGGGTATGATTGTCATGTATTTGTCATAAAATACGATCTAACATTTTTTCGACTAACAATAATTAGTTAAAAAATTGATAAATGGTTAAATACAATGGAATTTTAAATATAAACCATGTACAAACAAAGGTTTTGATTTTAATATATCCACTTAAAGTGGTATAAACCATTTAATGAAATTGATCCATTGTCACGAATATTCATTGAGATAGAAGAATGTATTCCATCAAATTTATAGTATCAACTAATGATTTTAATCAAATTCATGATATTCAATATGAATAATCTATTAATAATTAGTTATAATGAAATCAACTATTATTGTTTTACTGGTAGTGGAAAATTATTATAACGAGATATATAAAATAGATATGCAAACTTTATTCCAAAATGAACTTTTTATTGATGACTTATATATGATATGACACAAAGGTTTTGATGATCTAGGACATTTTATAAGGATCTCTGAGATTTAATAATCCATTTATGTGAAGTAACATGAATCTAGTTCCTTAAATATTTATTTGGTTGATATTTTCAATTAATTTATCTTTACAATAAATTAATGAGAATGTTGTGTATATCAACAAGTTATTGACAAAGTGTTTGATTTTATATATTTTTTAGAATTATTGAAATCTTATTAGAAAAAATAAAATCCAATTGTTATAATTGGAAAATAATTTAATGGGCGCATTTTTTGTTGAGAAATGATTTTTTTGATGTTTTAACTCTGCACAACATTACTATATAATTTTCATTTAAATTAATTGTGTGATAGATATATTATTTAACAAACAATACAGAACTAAAATGATCCATGATATATTATATTATGATAAAATATTTCGATTTCAGATAATAATTAATACATTATGATTATAAAAAATGAAACACTAATAAATAATTACATGATGAATAAAAAAAATAGAAATATTGGGATCATGAAATATTTATCATCATAGTTTTTCATGATGATCTTATAATTGATTGAAACTATGGAAATAATTTTAATAATTATAAATATAAATGACATGATGATTTAGAAGTATATGAATTATATGAATGATTTAAAGAAATCATGAAAAGAAATATATAGGAATTAATGTATAATCTTATATATTTGGTCATAAGAAATATGGTCATGGGATATATGGACATTGGAAAAATGGATTTTGGATATATGGTCATTAGGTATATCTAATGGGAATGTATTGTAATTTATAATAGTATGGTAATAAATAAATTTTGAATAAAAAATGATAATATTTAATTACATTATATTTTTTATAAAACTATATATTTTTTACTACCTATTATTATTATTGTGAAAGAATAGATTTATGAATCTATAAAACTGAAAGAAGTATTTTAATACCCCATAATTGATACCATTTAATATTTATAAGGTGAAAATTTTATTTTAATTGGATGTGAATATAATTATTTCATATAAAAAATTGGTATTTTAATGAGAATTATATTTATTTAAGTATTATGTAATTCTATCTTAATATATTAAATTTATCAATTTATAATGATGAATTCAATGTAATGTTTCAATGTATAAATAATTGTGATTAATTTATTAAATAGTCATTGGTATGAAATATAATTAATATAACTTAAAGTTTGAAAATTCATTTTTTCTTTAAAACTAGTTATATATATATATATTATCTTTTCAATAAATAGTTAGAAATTTTATATTTAGAAATTGATTTATCTGAAATCTTAATTATGTTTTTCATCAGCATAATGTAATTTCATATGTTTTCTAATTACATTATTTGGAATAAATTAAATATTCCATACAAAAAATTTAAATTACCACATTAATGGCAGGGTGAGCTGAAAAAGTTTATGGGTACACGTATTGTCATTAAATTTCAAAAAAAAATATCTAATTTCATTATGTGGGGATTAATGAGTGATAACCATTATTTTAATCCATTTATTTACTTTAATTCTATATTTACATCCATATACATTATTTAATGAATATTTTTAAAAATTCTACTCAAAACACACTTATATAATGTTCTTTTATCTACCCCTATAAAACAACTCAAAAAATTTGATTCATTTTTTAATATCTACAATTTTATTATATCCTAAATCCTAATTAGATGATTGGTGTTTCATGGTTATATAAAGGAAGTCTAAATACTCAATTCCGAAGGAAATTGTGTTGAGGAAGAGTGAATTTATCAGGTAATTATCAACATTCTTCTCTAAAGTTTTGAATTATTTTTTCAAATACAGTAATTATAAATTATATAATCCAACATAATTATGATTTATTTTCATAATTATTATTTTAATAAAATGATAATACTATAATATAACTCAAAAGCATCACTCATTCACCATTATAGAATGTTCTTGTTGGGTTCTATTCAACCACATACATGAATGAATCTAAGACAACATCATAATTTTCAGAATGATTAAGTAAAAAATCCTTAATAATGTACATATAAGATACAATAGATTAATTCATATCATGAATATGGTTTTAAAAGTATACAATAAAAAAACTCTTCACCATAAAGTTATATTTTGAAATTAGTTAATTACATTAAACTAGATCATCATGGATTATATTCCTAGGAACCATATCCATAAATTAAATAAAATAAACATTGGCCTAAATATATAAATTTAAAAAATTATTCCTCTAACTTGAAACATTTGGAAAATATGTACTTAGTATTAATAATTTCTGATCGACATTGCCATCAAGAAATTTGTATGAAATAATCAAAATTGACATCAAATAATGTGGAAAATAAAAAATTACTAACCAATATATTTGTAAAAAATCATTATAATTTATGAATATAAAAAGTAATAAATATTAATAAGGATATTAAATAATTTATTATGGTTATTATGTTTATTATATATGAGGAAAAATCAATTTTATAGATGGTGGGATATAAGGTAAGGGTTTAATGACCAATATATTTTTGAAGTTAATATTATTCCTATTTGAAAATACATATTGAGAAATTATATCATATTATCTATATAACCCATCCATTTTCTTCTACTATAGATATTATATAACAACAAGATATTATACCCGAATAAAATTATATTTGATAGTGTAAATAAAACACAATAATATGTTAAACATTCATTACATGTAACAATATGTTCATATTTGGTTACATGCGACACTCATTTTCCCTTACATAACATGAAACCATAATATTTTTATTCTTGATAGTTTATTCAACACAAAACATATGGATTAAACAACGCATGATATATAAAAAAATAATAAAATAGACATTAAATTTGCGGGTATGAGTAGTATTAACTATATTTATATATATAAATATATCATGCTAAATATTAATTATTGATAAATTTGTTTTGTAAATAATCAATAAATTTTTTATTAAAGTGGGTTGAATATTTAAAAATATTTTTCTTCAATTTTTTTTTATTTCATTTCATGGAAAGAATAATAATAATATTTTGAATTTTTTTTAAAATTTATGGGATAAAAATATATTAATTTTTTGAATCTAAATGTTAATAATTACTTTATCTAAAAATTTGTGAGTTTTGGAAAAATATTGAATTTTTACGAAATAGTGATAAATACTGATATTTGTAAAAAAGTCATTTCTTTTCCATATATTAATTTATTTAAAAGTTATATTTTTTTGAACATGTATTCAATAAAACTAATTATAATTAATTTTTTAAATAACTTAATTTCTTTTTAATCATATTTATATTGGTTTTTATTATAAGTTTGTTTTTTGGGATTTATAACGTTTTTATTATGAAAATGATTTTAAAATTCATAATGATTCCCATTATTAATTAATTAATATAATACCAAGTGGGAAATGTTATAAATGATGTTTATACATTATATACATAAATATTACTTTAGTTTCTTAAAATGATTATTAATAGAAAAAGAGTAAATATGTAGCCATCTTTCTATACTACAATATTCTTTCTAAAAAAACATTGTCTCCCTACTGATACGAGATTGATATTAAATTAAAATTTTCCAATTATGTGGTTTAAATTTGGAAAAATTTATCTCATGTTATGAATCAGAATAATTTATAATTTATTTAAATTCCAACATAATTTTTTATCATAATTATTAGTTAAACAATTTAAAATCAACCTTTGTGATTATGTCAAAAACGCATATACCAAGGGACAAAATATTAATCATAAGGAGATAAATGACCTACAAAATTTTATAACACATTTTTTATGGAAAAATATATATGATATCAATTATATTCTTGTTAATGGACCATTATTGGGTCTGGGTGACAGGCATAAAACATGGGTGGAGATCACTCTTTTTAAAATATTACAAGTATGCCACTCACCTCCCTTATAAAAGGACACCAAATATCCTCCCATATTAACACTTTAAAACCTATTTTATTGGCTAATCCCTACCCAAATTAGTTATAAAAATACCACATATAATACTTGAATCCATACTTTGGGCATAAATCCTACTAAATAATTCTTTTGTGAAATCCAAAAAGATTTACCCGAAGAAGTTGTAAGATTCATCAACATGAATTTTTGTTTTATTTATTTTTTATCCCTATAAATTATTATTATACATTATTGATATAATAAATTAATTTTCTTATGTGTAAATATATTTATATATATATATATATTAATTTTATTACCTATAATCACACTGACTTCCATAAAATGGGATCCAAATTATCATTCTTGTGCACGACACACTACTTCTTGGAGAAACAATGTCATTAATTTCTTCATTAACACATATCAAGGTTGGATATAATGATGGATATGAAGAATATATATATATATATATATATATAATATAATTATTCATATATAGAAATTATATTATATATACCATTTTACATTCTATTTAATAAATGATATGATAACTACGCTTGTGTGTACAGATGACTATAACCCCATGAATCTATGTGATTGATTTTTCACTAACACGTTAAATAGAAAGTAATAATTGGAAATATAATAAATATATGTGACATAAATGGAATTTTTATTATATTAATTACATATTTATTAATATTAAAATAAAATTTATATTTTTCTTTTAACCTTTTCACTCCCTGAAAAATGATAACAACGTTTGTGGACATGTGGTCTATAGCCTCCTGGATGTAATTTGATTCATTTTTTAATAAAAAAACAAGGATAATATATATATATAAATAATTAAATAAATAATTTGGTATATATTATATTATGAAAAATATATAATGATAAAATAATACTTACCTCTTTTCCATATTGATCATTGAAAAATGGAAGCGTTACTCATATGTATGTATGACCATCCATCTCTATGATTTTAACGTACTTAATTTCTCAAAAACCATAATTTAAAATTAGTATTAAAAGTATAATTGATGTATAAATATGATTAATATTTCTGGATTATTATTATATAATTTTTAAATAATAAACTCTTTGACCACAGTCAACCCACCTAATTTGTTTTGTACACAAAAGTTGAATATGGTCAAAACATCTATAATAAACTTAATTGATTAAGTAATTGAATATAAAATGTTAATAAGTAAAATTAAATTAAAAATAAACATTATAATGGTTCTCAAGAAAGTAAATAATTAACAAGAGTTTATTATTAATCATGATAAAGACACACATGACATGTCGAAGTCATGGTTAGGGATTCCCCATCTATCTTTTATATTTATAAAATATATACTATACTCACCACTTATTTTCATTGTGTGGTGTATATAATAATTATAAATGTAAATTATGACTATTATCATTGAATTTATTGGGATTAAATTATCCATTTTAGGATATCTATTTCATGGGGTTTAATGTTGAATTGTTACCAAAGTGGTAAGGGATTTTTGTCTGATGTTTTTTCATTGAGATGTATGTTATATTATACAACTGTTTTCTTTTCAGAGGTTTATATACTAATCATTTACTAAATTATATCATGAATATTATTATATTAATTATAATCTAAATATTATTTATATTTATTGATTAATGGAAATTATGATTCAATTTTACCAAAGTGGTTAGAGTCTTATGTCACAATCTCATCGTTTATCGGGATTGTATAAGATTATGATTTCAAGGAAGAAATATTTTGATATATCTATAAAAAAATAATGAATATTATAAACAACTGGTTATTTTATGAATAAAAAATTTTCCCCTTCGTATTTCATCTCTTTAGTTACTCAAGAGTTCAGAAGATTGATTTTATAAAAAACAAATTCGGTGGAAAACATATTTTTACTCCAAAAAAAAATGTTTTCTAAAAATGAATCCAAAAATGATTTAAATTTTATTAAATATGATGGTGTAATTTGGTAGAGAAATATTTTAAATGATTTTTATATCTTCATTTATATGTTTTAATGTTTATTTTCAAAGAAATGTATTTTTTAAATTTTTTCTATTTTAAAATGTTATTTTGAAAATGGGAAGGAAATTTTATTATATAATGATTTTATTTTCCTTGTAGTGGAATTTATATTCATCATTGAAAAAAATAACTCTTTTTAAATATGATATAATGGGGTTATTTTTTAATGATACAATTCTCATTATTTCCAAGGATGGAAGGTGACTACTTCTAAATGATTGTTATGAAACCCATTTATCTTGTCCAAGTTAATCATGTTTCGTAGAGATTGTTTTATAACCCATTTATTTTTAATGGGTAAATCAATTTTAAAAGTGTATGCCAAGAAAACCATTTATTTTTCTATGTATACTCAAGTAATAAAAGGAATAATATTATTTATATTATTTTTATGATGACAATAAATATACATGTTCATTATTCATAATATGGTTATTGGATATTTATATGTTGGGGCGGCTCAGATAGTGTCGGATTAACCCATTATGGTTAATACAACGAGAAAACCAGATAGAATTGGGTGATACCATTATAGCATAGATGATAGGTTTTCCAAGATAGCACTCCAATGCATTAGGTAATGTATGTTTTTTTGATACTCAAGAAGGATGGAGTTTCCAAACTATTTATCCTATTGATTTCATTGTGCTCCCATTTTTTCTAACATGGGTTTAACATTACATATGATAAATTTTTTTCCAATATTCCAAAACAAATTTTAATCCCTGAGATTAGATTATAATGATTTTTATAATAAATATTTATATCACATGGCTCATGATTACTGATTTTGATGGTTCTTGCATTTTCCAAATTTTTTATATTTGATGATCCAAGTATAAATGGGTATAAATTATTTTATGATTTGATCATGAAATATTATTTTTTTAATTATACCCTTATTAACATCCCATAACCATTTATGAAATATTATTGATAATGATAATTTCTAACATTGTTGAGAATTTTATATCACCATTCATAGGTTTCCTTTTACCATGGTTAAGAATAATGTGGTTGAAAAAATTATGTCTGGAATTTATTTCCAATGGATGATGTTGAAATAATATGAAATAAATAATGTTGGGTTAAGTGGGATAAATAATAATTTTATAGAATTTCTTTTATTTATGTATGAGTTTTTTTAATTACTTAAAAATCTAAAACTGAAAAGTCCTTATGAATATAAGATAACAAATTTTTCCATTTTGATTTTGTAATGTTTGGATAAGAAAAATTTGGGTCCCAATAATCGGCATCAATACTATAAATTTAATGTTTATGATTTTAACACTGTATCCATGAGTGCTTGGATTGGGATATTATAGTTGGAATCTATGGAAATATTTAGATATATTATAGATTATGACATTTTAAATTGAGGTTTTATTATGAATTATGAAAAATATCATTGGTCAACATGATTATGGTTGATTTTATTTTCAATGGCTTAGACACCTCACTTGATGGTTTTATATAGTAAATGTTTTTAGGTTATTAATGATTTTTTTGAGACATTTTATTTAGGTTTGGGTATTTTTTACCCCATGAATAAACATGAAGTGTCCATTAGGGATGAATTTTTTTTCTTTAATAAATTAATGGAAAAAACAAGGGCTAGGTGACAACCCATCTATCCAGGAAGGTCGTGGGGCATGTACCCTCAACTAATGAGAGAAATGGTTATAGAAACAACCACTGGCCAACATTATTTCCATGTTCGAATGAAATTTTTATAGGCAATGAATATGTTTATTTGGGAAAAATATTAGAATTTCATTGTGGAATAATAGTTGATTTATATTAGAATACTTTATAATTATATCATTATAATCAATAGTTTTTAATGATATTCAATAAATTATTGTAGAATTTTAAGGATAGTAATTTATAGAATAATTATATTTTAAAATTGATTATTACTTTTGAAATTTGGTGATTAATTTATAATGGTGTATTTTTTGTCTTACATTATATTTAACTAATTTGGTTTGAGTTAATGTTTTAAAACTGTAAAAATATATTCTTATCCCATTTATAGTCATATGGGCTTAAATACATTATTTTTTTTGTTTTAGGCTTGAAAAAAGCATCCTAAATACACACCTTTGGAGAAAATTATTAGTTTTGGTCGAAATTTTTTAAAGGATTAAATTCCACTCATCATTTAAATGAATTTCTATATTATCATGGTCTATATTGTAAGAGGCTTTCTCAACACTAAAAAAATATCTTAAAACAAAAATGTAATCATAGTACCCTAATTTATGATGAAACAATAATCTTTTTGATCATCACATATTTATGGTTTTTAATACCTTATGTTGGTTTGATCATTCTATTTCATATGATCAATGACTACAATTACTCTCTTTAATTATTTAATATTTTTTTCCATTCCAAATATTTTCTTCCATTTCGAAACCTAGTTATGTGTTATTCTAATTAAACATTGTGTTTTCCATTCCATATTATGATGAATATGTTTTATTAACCATTTTTACAAAAAAAATTCTTGCATTATATGTGTCCCAAATATTTTATGCTTTATAACATATTTAACATGCAACACAATGCTTTAACAATCCATGATATATATAACCATTATAACTTATCAGTTAAATTGACTAGTATGAATACAGTTAAATAATTTATAATATATATAAATATATAAAAATAAAATTTCTAATGAATATTATTTATTGATAAATGGTTAGTATATAATCATATAGTTTTTATAAAAGAGAATTCATTGTTCAGAAAAATATTTTACTCAAAAGTTATTTTTTTATTATTTTTCATGAAAATATATTTTTAATAACATTTTGGAACTATTATTAAATTTATATGATATAATTAAATTTATTTATATATTCATAATATCAAAATATACTTTGGCTGAAATTTTTGGACATTTCAGAAAATATTAATTATCATGAAATCGTAAAAAATATCGTATTCTATAAAAATCCATTTCAATAAAAAAATTAAGTAATTTAAATGACCTAATAATTTTTGAATCATTTTTCATGTAATTGATATAATATTTATTTATACTTAATTTAGTTAATTAATTTTCAATTATCTTTTTATTTGGTTTTTATTATATGTTTATCTTTTGGTTTAAACACACAATTTTCTAAAAACTATTTGAAAATGTATAATGTTTAACCTTTTTAATTAATTGAAATATTAAATAATGGGGAATGTTTTAAATGAAATTTATTTATTATATATCCTTCAAAGTTAATTTAGTTCAATACATTGATTATTATTAATCATATAGTTTATATAGAACCATTTTTTCTAAAAAACACTCTTCCTAAAATCCCACTGTCTTACCGTGTTTGTGGGTTTAATATTAAATTAAATTTTGAAACTAATTTTAATTTAATTTTAAATAATGTACTTCATATATTTAATAAAAATTAGTTATAATTTAAAATAAATAAAAATTAATTTTTGACCATAATTGTTTGTGCAAATGGTTAAAATTATTCACAACTATTAAAGTAAAAACGAGTTTACCGACGGATTGAAATTTAACTGTAAGTGAAAAAATGACTTATAAACTTGTATAAAAAATTTTATTGACGTATTTATACCTAATATATTATATGATTAATAATATACCATTATTGGGTCCTCCTGACCTAAAAACAAGGGTGGAAATCACTCCTTGAAAAGATATATATGTGTGCCCCTCATCTCACTTATAAATGGACACCACCACCACAACCCTATTCACTCATTCAATCCAATTTTATATATCCATTAACATAGAAAATAACTTTAAAAATACACTTATATATTCTTATAAGAATTAATTTTTTCATCATTCTAACCAAGGAAGTCCACTAGTGCAAACAAAAAGGACATACCTTAAGAAGAGGTTACATTCATCAATGATCGTGTTTTTTTGTATTTCTCCAAACAAATTTTTTATTATTATACAATAATGTTATAATAATATCTATATATGAAAAAAATTGATGTTTGTATGTTAATTTTATTACCTAATAAACAATAACTTATATCAAATGGGTTTCAAAATCATGTTTCGTATGTACGTCGGACTACCATCACACTAAACGATGTCATTCGTTTATTTTACATTACCACAATGATGGTTGGGTATGATGATGGATATTAATAATATATAATATATTTATATCATAATTATACCTGTGGTTTCATTATATCATATATACCATTTTATGGTCAATTCTATAAGGAATATGATAATATCTCCCATATGTACGGCGGACTACCGCCTCATGAAGCGATGAGATTCATTTTTCAATAATGTGTTACATGGAAGGTGATAAGGGCACATATAATATATATATATATATATATATATATATATTATTTTTGAAAAATTTTGTGATATCAATGACATATTTAATTTTTTAGAAACATAATATATCATTTTACTTTTACCTCTTCACTCACTGAAAAATGATACTGTTGCTCTTGGACGTGTGTACTACCACCTACTAAAATTGATGTGGTTACTTTTTTCATCACCAAACTATATAGGATATATATATAAGTATATTTAAATAAATATTATGTTAAATATGTTATTATGATAATACTTTAATGATAAAATATTATATTCCTCTTTTTAATTATAATTATTGAAAAATGGAGATGTCACTTGTGCATACAAGAGACCTTCCATCTCCATGAATGTTTTTTACTTAATTTATCAAAAATATAATTTTTTATTAGTAATAAAAGTATAATTTATGTATAAATATGATAAATCATCCTATATTATTATTCTTAATATGTTAAAATAATGACTGTTTTAAACATAGTCAACCCACCAAAGTCATTTTTGTGACACAAGCCAAATATGGTCCAAACATCTGACATATATATAATAAATTAATTAACTATATATTACAATTAAATAAGTGGAATAAAATTAATAACAACATTTTATTTCTTTCAATAAAGTATATAGTTAATATAACTTTATTATTTAGTAAAATAAGGTAGACATGACAGGTTGGATTCAAGGATAGGATTTTCTCGTCTCACATTTATTTCTGTGAGATATAGGCCATAATCAACACTTATTTTTGTTGTATGGTGAATATAATTCCCATTAATGTATTTAATTATTAATATAATTAACTTTATGGGTATTTAAATTTACATTCAAGGATCTCAATTTCACGGGGTTTACGTTCTCATTGTTACCAATGCAGTAAGAGATTATTGTCTGATTTTTTTAGATGTATGTTAGGTTATATACCTATCATATTATATGAGAGGTATATAGTGCTCCATTTTCATATTATAAAATGAATATACTAATTTAAATTATAATATAGGTTTCATTTATTGAAATTTTTTCATGGGGTTTATGATTTAAATTTACCAAAGGGGTAAGAGTCTAATGTAACTATCTCATCATTTATCACGATGGTTTTCGATTATGATTCCAATGTTGAAATATTATGATCCATATATCATGAAACACTTGAATATTATTATCCTATTATTATTTCCTTAGAATAAATATTTAAATTCATCATTCCACTAATTTAGTACTCTAGTGTTCAAAATAAAATTTTCATTAAAAATAATATTTTGGGTCAAAAACTACCTTTAATCCAAAACCATGTTTTCTAAAAACAAATCATTTTTAAAAAATATTTTTCAAAGAGAATACAATATTCTCTTTAGGAAACAATTTTAAATTATTTTAATTATTTATTTATAATTTTTCATATCTATTTTAATTGAAAATGAATTTTAAAATGTTATATGATATAAAAAGTTTTTTTCAAAATGAAAAGATAATTTTAATCAGAAATGTTTCTAATGATATTTTAATAACATTTCCATTTAAAAATGTAAAAAAACTTTTTGTTTTTGATTCCTAAATGGGTATATTTTTAAATTATTCCATACTCATTATTTTAATGGGTAGATTAAATTTTTCTCAATGATATTTTAATGCCACAAATTTCTCTTCCACGGGTTAATTATGTTTCAAAGAGATTGTATTTCAATCTTTTAATATTCGATGGGTCAATCATCGAATAAAATATATTTAAATGGAACCAATTTATTTTCCATTATATAATAAATTTTTAATAATAATTATTATTTTTATATGTTTTATAGGATGAAATGAAAGATCTACATAACATATTCATGTTGTGATTCATGGATGTTTATATGATGGGGAGTCCCATTTTGCACAAGGTGATCCCATTACATGTTATATGATGGGGAATACAATATTGCATTATGTATAGCTATTATAGTATAATGAATGGGTGCACCTAGATAGTGGTGTAATGCATTGGTTAATGTACCTTGTCATGAGATGAAATAAATAGGGAGTTACATGAGGGCTTAACATATGGATTTAACATTTCACTAGTTATTTCTGAAATGGATTTAACCTGAGTTATAAAGATAAATTTTACAATATATTAGCACATTATTATTATTCTTTTTATGGGGTTATAATGTTTCTTATGATCAATATTGATACCACATTTCCCATGATTACTGATTTGGATGAGTCTTGCATTTCCCATGTTTTAATATTTTATGATCAAGTTATTGATGGGTATGAATTGTTTTATTATTTTACCATACACATTGATTATATAATGATATGCTTATTCAATTTTTATGCTCATTGATTACAATCAAATTCAAATTCATATATCTACCCTTATCGATCATTTCAGACCACCCATCTTATATTTCCTTTTATCTAGGTTATAAATAATGTGGTTGAATTAATTATCTCTGGAAGGAACTTCATATGGATGATGATGAACCAAGTTGAAATAATAAAATCAATGTAACATGATGGAAATTATCATTTAATGGAATAAGAATTATTTATTTTTGAGTTTTTCATTATTATCTAAAAAAATAAACATAAAGGACCTTGAGAAAATAAGTGATCTAATTTATCCTTTT
Source organism: Viscum album (assembly GCA_963277665.1). Classification (NCBI taxonomy): domain Eukaryota; kingdom Viridiplantae; phylum Streptophyta; class Magnoliopsida; order Santalales; family Viscaceae; genus Viscum; species Viscum album. The sequence goes on from OY728142.1 coordinate 455,056,053, forward strand.
TTATGTTGTAAGGCATGGGTGGGAAAAATTTTGGTCCCAATTATTAGCATCAAATTCAAAAATATAAATTTTCTGATTTCAACACCTGATCTAGGAGTTTGGGTATATTTATATTATATATTAATATTGATTAATGTATTATTACCATTTTAACATTCATTTTTCAGAATTTAACTGATGTGTTACTTGTAAAAAACGAAATTATCTCTTCTTTTTATGTGGTAAAATTTCTCCGTGATGTTCTTAATAGAAATATAATTTCAGGGATAACCTTATATAATCAAAAATGATTTTTTATGTTCTTTTTTAGTGTAGTTTAATTTATTATAAAATAGAGTATATTTTAATGTATTTTTGAAACCCATTTTCCTCCAACATTTTCATCATTTTTAAAGGTGTTAATGGAATATACCTCGTAAATTTTTTACATACAAATGAGTTTTTCTACAATATTTTGTAGTTTTATTTATGAATCATCCACTAAAATATTTCATGGTTTTCTAAAGAAATTTATTCTCCCTTTTTGTAATTTTTTTTCATTTAATTAAATTTAAATTTATATTAAATTTAATATCTAATTATAATTATTTCTTAGTGTAATTCACATTTCTATTACTAGTATTTTTTGTTTATTTGAAAATAATTTTTTGTTTATTGTGATGAACATTGAATATAAACTAATGAAAGAATCCAACTTATTTCTCTAGATGGATTATGATATTGTTTAATGAAATATTTCTAGAAACCTATTTTATTGAACATGTTAAGGTTAGATACCAAATCTTAGAAAGTTTCTTCTCATTTAATTTTTTGGTTTGAATCCCTTATTTTGGATAATTAATTTCTTTAAAAAGTTCTTAAAGAGGATTAGGGGTTTTTTCTGGGACTGTGACATGAAAAATGGAGGAAAAGGGGTTTTCTAGGTATGTCACATGGTCTACGCAGGGTTAATGAAAACTGTGCAGACAGCCCAAGAAACCATGAAAGAACTTGGTTTTTGGAAAATGGCCTCTTCACGGTTTTCAAACGGTTCAAAAAACCCTGTAGGTAAACCATACATCCCATAAACTTTTTATGATAATTAAAATTTTAACACTCAAGGTTTTTGATACCAATTTAAATATTTCCTTCCCATTCTCATCTATTCTCCTAGGGATGACCCAAATACCCAAAGATCTACCAAGATCAATCTCCATCATTTCTATGGAATTTTTGGTGTCATTGGATTTGGATTGAAGCTCCAAGTAAGGGTAATCCCATCCTTGATTCTCTTTTGAGTATAGGGTTTGTATCTTCTTCTCTTATCTTTTAGAAGTTCTAAATCCCTGATCCTTGTTTGTGATCAAGTATGAAGCTTCAAGGGTTGGTCTAAGTGGTATTTAAGGGCATGATTAAGAGTGTTTTTTCCCGACAAATCTTTGTAAATGGTCTACAAGTTACAACCCATGGTTTATTTGTGGATTTGGGAATGTGTGGTTTTGTTCATGGGTGTCTCTTGGTATATTATGATCACCCTTGGAATGTTTATATATGATGGTTATTAAAAATGTAAATGGAGTCCCTCAGGATCCCTATGGGATGCGTTGAGGGTGATGAGACTACTCTGGGGCTACCCATGGGGTGTTCCCACTTTTTCGGATCTAGGGATTTGTGAAGAACAAGTTACACTATTGTATAATTATGTAGAGCCCTTGATTAATAGGTTGATGGGATTATTTTGGAGGGGTTATAAGTTAGGTGATACACATAGGCTTGATAATAACCTAAGGGATTTTGGGATAATATGTGGAAATGATTAAAGACCATAATGGAATGAATTATTATCATTGTAATGAATCCTAGCAAGATAGGCATAATGAAAAAATTTTAGTCAGATAGGATTAATGAATGAATGATTAGTAAGATAAGCATAATAAAAGGGAAAACTGGACAATTGGATCAATGATTGGAAATTTGGTAAATGTGTTAACATGTTAAGGTAAGGTATTGAAACTTATGTTATTGTTATGATATATGTTTTCATTAGGCAATGGTTTTGAAGTTCTGTGAATGGTTATTGGATACATATAGGTATAACATGTGCACATAGCTTTGTAGTATGGGGTATTAACTAAGGTTCTATGCCTATGGGTCGAGTTGGACTAAGGCTCTAAACTCTACCCCTAATGTATAGGTTAGGGAAGAGGGATTATGCTCTGTTTTTGTATCGGTTTAATCCAACTAGATTGAGGCTTTGAGGTGAGGAAATGGATGATATGAGGAAGTTAATCCTTGTGTGATAGGATACCTATGTGTTTTTACTCATGTATGTGATTGTGTACTTTAAGCCACATATGTGGTTGTGTTTGATGAACCCTTGGTTAATGCATCAGAAATGGTATGTAATGGAAAATAAGATAAAATGGTAAGATAAGGAAATGGTAATAAATGATGGTAATAGACCTAAAATTTTTAGGGGGAACCTAATATTTTTTTTGTCATTTATTAATCATTTCCCTTTTCCAAGGAAAATTGTTTATACTATATATTTTTTAGACATAATTTGTGGTGTCTTACAGAGTTGTACTCACACGCTGCTCAAGAAGTCGTTGGGTGCCTGAGTAGATTTCATGTTTGTAGGTAAGAATAAGGGAAAAGGTCATTACTAAGAAGATGGGTTGGCACGAGTTTTCATGGAGGAGGATTAGAACATTGTGCCAGTTCCATTTTGGGGATTTTGTAGTCTGTATTCATTTTGGGATTGTTCACTTTTTTAGTTGTAGCATGGCATGGGATATTTACTATTTGGAATGGTTGTACCCTATTTGGGGAATGGTTGTTAATGCATACTATAGTATTATTGGTTGTTATTATACTATTTTTCTTATCCTTTTGTGTGGATTACTCTGATAAAAGGGGTTATATTCTTCCCAATTGACTATTTGGACCACACTTCTAGTTGGAAACCTTTGGCATATGGGGAGGCGTGCTTAAGGTCATTTAACCCTCAGCTCGGAGCTCTGGATTAGTGGAATCTGGGTCAGGGACATTACAAAGTGGTATTAGAGGATGTATTTATTATCCTTCTCTAGAATCTTGTTATTTAGGATAGTTAACGAGAGTTTGGATGTGCCAGGACTTTGTAATGATATCGTTCTTGGGAGTATGTAACCCATGTATGATGGGAATCCCATGTTCCCCATTGTGTGATTTTTTGTTCTTGATTGATAAATATTATAGTTGATGATATTTCACCATTGGGTGATGCACATGTTGTGTGATGTGTTGGTTTATGATATTTTGATTGTGGCCTCAATGGCATGAGGTTTTTCATTCATGCTTCATTGTAGGCATGTGGAGAGTTAGGTGGAATGAATCATGGGAGGAACACATGGGTTGGGTTTGTGAGGCATGAAAGATATAATTCACCTTGCATCTTGATAATTGAAAAACAGAAAATGTCATAAATGAAAAAATGGAAGTGGGTGAAGGTAAAACAATGAAAAATAATGATTAATGAAATATGTGTAATTTTGTATTTGTAATGAATTGAAAATGTTGTTTTCAACATGTTAACTGAGCCTTGTGGTGGTTTATGGTTTTTTTACCCCTTGTTGACCATAGCCCACAGTACAGATGTACTGGGTGTTTTTTAGAAATATTATGGTATTATGGGATGGTGCATGTATAGAGGTGTTTGTGGATAGTGAAGAACCTTATAGTTATGAAATGATTAATTTTTTGTGGTTTGTATTCTAAACAACTAGTTTAGAAATTTAGGGAAATGTCACCATGATGTCGAGCGCTGGTTTGGAAACAAGAGGATGTAGCTGAGAACACTTTTCTAGTAGAGGAGCAAGTGAATGTGGTGATCTAGGAAAGTAGAGAAGAATATTTTTGAGATAACATGGCTTGTTTTTTTAAAGATGATGGATCATGACCCTAGGTGGGTTGTACTGAGTAATTTTGAGTTGATAAGAGAGTTTAAACTACAACACCTTCGGAACTTTACCCAAGAGGGTGGGCCAGAGGCAGTAGAGTTCGGGATAGAGACTATAAAGACAATACTTGACCATCTGGAGACTCCTGTTTGGAAGCTAGTTATGTTGGAATCATATATGTTGTGGGGATAGGCAAGGTATTTGTGGGAAATACTAGCTCATACTGATCATGTTTAGGGGATGTTGTGGAATGATTTATAGTAAAAGTTTCTAGAGTATTTTTATCAAAATACTTTGAGGTAAAAGTGGGAACAGAGTTGATAAGCTAGAATCATGGATCAATGTCAGTGATGGTGTATGTTGGCCACTTCAATGACCTGTGATGCATTTTTACATCATTGGCAGGGGATGAGGTAGCAGTTACAAGGAATTTCCACTATGGGATGGGACACAAGATCAGGTCTCAGGTTTACACCTTTTTCATCAAGAGGTTTACAGATTTAGTGGATCAAGCATTGATCTTAGAAGGGAACCTGAAGGGTGCTTCATGTAGTGGTCTTGTCAAGCCAACTGGGAAGACATGTGGTGCAACTTATGGTTTACAGAAGTGCCATATTTGTTGTTTTTAGTAGGGATAAAATGATCAAGGTGGTCAGAAGAGAGGGTTAGCCTCTTAAGGTGGTGATCAGATGTTCTTATATCAATGTGGTAGGTCGGGGCACATGTGTGGACAGTGTTCTTGACCCCTAGTTGATTGTCGTTCATGTGGAATATTGATACATATGTAGAGGTTATACAGCCACTGGCAATAGGAGAGTATGACTTGTGGAGAACAAAAGTTTGATGTACATGGACATTACATTACTTTTGCTATATACTTAATACATAACAAAAACAGACACCAAAGGACCGTAATAGTTTAGTGTCTTTGGAAACTCGGAATATAATCTTCTAATCTTGGTGAACGATCTTCACCATCTCCCATAAAGATCTTCTTTTTATCTTACCTAAAACCATTCTTTATATCCTGGAAAAGAAAACATATAAAGGGCGAGCTCAAATGCTCAGTATGGGTTAGTATGGATAAAATAAAACAAACCATATACATTTTAACTTTAAAACATTAACATAATATTTAAACATCAAAATCTTGAGCAATGACATAAAACATGGCAGTACGTAAGGCATAGATCATAATGGATCATCAATGATGATAAAATAGCATGGGAATAAATCATGTAACTGTGGAAACCATTAAGCACATGATAAGATTTCCATAGTGGCCAAGGCATTGCTGTAAAGATCATCTTAGTGGAAAAAGTCCCTTTCTGAATCGAGTTCACGCCTCATTTCAGTCCTGTAACACTGAACCAGATTAACTTACCATTCCAGCCATGTCTATCTAATGAGATATAAATCTTTACCCAATGCATTGGATGGAGATATTAGTCCCACTCATCTCATAATAAAATCATTCTTACTTGTGCCACAACATAAACATAAATCATTCATCATAACCCAAAGAATAATAATGGGTTTCACAAACATCATCATATCATAACATAATCCATAGAAAACAAATGGATATAATTTCATCATAAGAAAAGTGAAACCATGTAAATCATAGAGACATTATGCTTGAAACATAAACATTGAAATAATGTCATCTTAGATGGAAAATAGTTTGGATAAAACCCTTGAAATGAATTCATGAGGAAAATATCATTTCTTCTTCAAAATAATATTCTTTTCAAAAACTTCCATTCAATTTTAAAAGAAACAGATTTTGTTGAAAATAATCATGAAATCATATAGAGTAATCTTAATGAAAAAAAGGCATTATAAAACCCTAAAAATCCGTTCACGCAGTATATGTTAAAAAACATTCTCCTCGTAATTTTGTCGGAAAAGTAAAAAAAGTTCCTTGTATGGTAAAAAAAGAATGATTCTTTCCATAACATATGGTAAAAGTAAAAAAATGGGTAAAAAGGACTTTATACATAAATTAATTTTTTTAGAAAACATGGAAAAGGATGAAAAAATAACCCCAGTAAATACTTACGAATAAACAATCTCGGATAAGAACGAGATTGGAATAATTTTACCTTACCTTATGTCTGATATGCTTTGTACGTATCCAAACATCCTTTATAATTATTTAGATAATGTAATTGACTTATTTCATGATCATATTCATTCTTATGATATCATATATCATTAAATGAGATCTTTATATTACCTGTTCATTTGTCAATTTCATGTTAAAGCAACGTTTTGGGCAATATTCGGTTCATTTATCGTACGCGTTTAGACTTGTTGTTCTTGATATTATTATTACTTATATCATGATTTAATTACTTCAAGAATGTAAAACATGATTTATATATTATATATATTCATTATATATATTTATATAATAGATAGATAAATGAAATGAAACACACTGTTCATGGAGATGGTAGGTCGTACGTACGCATGAACGTTGTTTTCATTTCCTTCATGAATTGAATGGAAGTAAGTAGATGAAATATATATATATATATATCTAGTATCATTATTATTTCATATATTTCATTAATATATAATAATTCTTTAATGTTCAATCATAGAGAATGAATCTCATCGCGTCGTGGAGACGGTAGTCCGTACGTACGCACGTGCGATGATATCATTCCCATATTTATTGAATGGAATTGGGGTGGATAATATAATATCACAGAATTAGTATGATGTTATAATAATCATATATGGTTATTATTTACTCCATTATACCCATCCTTGTAAAGTGGTGGTGGAAAAAGCATATTACACCACGGCATAGAGATGGTATTCCTTACGTACGCACGCGCAATGATTTCATTTTCCTTAGGATGGATAGAAGGTTCAATAGGGTTGTTTCATATTTATAATAACATATCAGTATATGAGGGATATTGATGTTATTTATTCATGATGAAACCACTAAATAAGAGGAAGTATAAGAAGAAAGAAACTAGAATGAATCGGTAGAAGGTATTACCTCTTTCTCAAAGTGCCTCCTTTGAACTTCCTCTTAGGGCACTAGAGTTGGTCTTTTGAGAAGACCGGTACATCATTATGGTTTCTAGGGAAGTTAGGAAGTGAAATGAAAGGATTTTGGCCGAGCTTCAAGGCTCAAAATGGTGTGAGGAGGAGAAGTAGGATGTGCCCTTTTATAAAGGAGGAGAGGGGAACTTTTGGAAACCTCTAAAATACTAATTTATAATAAATTTAAACCCCACTTGGAGACCTAAAAAAATTACTCAATTAGAATATGAGATGAGATAGGGTTGTAATATCATCAAAAAATAAAATTTAGACATTTTTTAAGTTTATTGTAAACCTTATCATTGTGATTTATCATTATTTAATCTATTTAATTTTATTTCTGGTAATAATATTCTAAATTTTTAATCATTATAAATAATTACTTATGTGTTGTGAATTATCCATTGGGTACATTATTACATTTAATAACATTTAATTTTAATTTTGTATTTTTTAAATAGTTTTGTGATTTTTAAACAATTTTATAATATGTTAATTTTATAAAATATCAATAGTGTCAATTTTGACACTATTCAATTATTTGAATTTAAATAAAATTACCAGAGAAGATATATTCGATCCAAACTATTTAATAGATTCTTAAAATGTCATATTAATCTAGATAATTAGTGTATAACATTATATAATTCATATAATATTTATTTTAATATTTTTAAAACCATTTATTTGATATTTCTCTTAATAAAATAATTACTACAACATTTTTGTATAATTATTTAATATGCTTATTTGTTGCATAAAAATTAAAACTAAAATCCTATGATGAATATAAATATACTAAAATTCATAATAATACTTTTACTACAATTTATCATCTTAAAATCACAATATTTATATTGTTATATTTGTTATGTTTTGAAGGTGACAACTTTGGAATCATTTAAAATAAAATAATATAAGTGTAATAATCACCTTTATATGATTCCAAATGGTCAAAAATTAGGTCATTGGATGATTTGGGTTTATATATACACTACCATTATGTTTTGGTCAGGTTTTTGGGCCTTTATATGTGTATTACTATTTCAATAAAAACAATATTATTGATTTTTCACTAAATAAATAATTTCTGCATCATTAATGTAAAAGCTAATAAGGTAATTAAATAACACTTAAAAATTACAAATAAATTACCTTTATAAATAAAAACATTTTAGCTTTAAATTGAGTATTTATAACCGAATTTATATTCTGTATAACCTTATATTAAAAATACTTCAATTATTTATGTTTGAGTGAGACATATTTCACTTTCTGTTAAATAAAATAAACTAAAGGTCTTAATCACACCCAAGTGGGTTCTAATGGATTACATTTCGACCCCAATTTTCATTAGGACGAAATATAACCATCCAATTATATTAATTCAAGTGTTAGGGTAATTTTATAATATTATATTTACCCTTAATTACCCGATTTACCTTTAACGATGGTAAATAAAATTTACCGTAGTTACTATTCATAGTGCCCATAAATAAAAAGTAGCCTATTAACATAATTTGGACCTACTGATTCAAAATATGGAATCCATTTTTCCAAATTCAAATCGTATAAGTTTCAGAAATTAATTTAAAAATTAATCTCGTTGTCGAAAAAAGTGTGTTATTATTTAAAACATTGCAAAATATTGAAATGATTTTACCTATGAATTTAATGTAAAATCAATAATAATGACATAAATTATATTAAATGGTAAAAATATATTCTATTTATACTTTAAACCCATTCAATGTTATAATTTAACAATATAAATTATTACAATGAATTTTTTTTAATTAAAATATAGCATGTTTTTACTATTCATTAAAATATGAATGTTATCAGAATAATATGAAAAATTTATCCAAAGTGAATTTTTTATCCTGATTCCAAGAAAGAATTTAATTTTGTTAAATTTAACTTATAAACATGTCAAAATATATATTTAAAGTTGGTGCGCCATCAAAAGGCGGTAAAACTGCCTTTTTTTAAAAAATACTTATTTTACCAGAAAAAATTATTTTGTTCACATACCTTGTTTTAGAAAATGTGTGAGATGAATAATAATGTTATAAAATTCAAAATGAAGTTAATACTATTCATAGAGGCTAGTCCATAATAATATTATAACAATATATCATTGTTTAGTGATACCCGGTATTGCGTACTACACACGCTATTGAGGAAGGTCGTGATTGCGTGTAACGCAAGCCAAGTTAGGGTTGTGTGTAGTGAAAGACTCTTTTCTTGTTGCGTATAACCGAATCCAACCATATTTCATTTATACATTGAATATATATATATATGTACACTCAATGTTTCATATAATAACTACTATCAAACGAACTTCAAATTGTGTGTAACACAATCCAAGAATAGTGTTTCATATACTGCAAGCTAATGTGGTGTTGCGTATAGCGCAATATAATCTTGGTGTAGCATACAACACAAGACATCAAATTAGTTGAAAATAATTATTCTCATTAAATCTTGGGGTGTTACATTCTACCCCACTTAAAATGAATATCACCCTCGAAATTTGTCAGGGTTATAAATGGTTTACCACTTGAATGTTTCTTTAATAGAAACCCACATCATAAAAAAGAATACTAAAACATAATTTTAAAAAGTAAAGTATAAAATGTAATGGTTACCCAGATTATCTCATCACTGGGTTTCGACATAGGAGAACATAGGTGAAAATATGGATATGGAAGAGAAATATAACTGTCATGTTCTGATTGAGAGTGGAAGAGAAAATGGCTATGAAAAACCAACAATCACAAAGACATAAATTTTTTATGATCTATGGTACCATATGATTCATCAGATATAAGATCACTACGATAACATTATTGGGTTTCAATATCATTTACCTAAAGTTGAAAAAATTGTATTAGAATAAATACTTACTTGATTTTGGTACAATCTCATTGTTGTTTGTGCCTTAAACAATTTCCACTTCATCTCATAAAGAAATAAAGTTGAATTTGTCTTCCGTGAAGTGTTAGCAGATCATGCGATAGAATGATAGGTCATTCCATCTGTCTGAAACATATGGTTATCAAAATCTATTTACAAAAGTCCATCTAGGGTGAGATTAATCGTATATGGTTCCTAAAATAGATGTATACATCATCTATCATACCACTTAATAAAATAAAACTAGTTTCTACTAACCAGGGACTTCCTGTAGACTAGTGGTAGGTGATAAAGGCCTGTCACACTTCGGTTGTGGGTTTGATTCCCACAGCCTTGTCTGACACGATGGGTTGCCGCCCGTCCTGCAGGTTGTCCATTTTTCTAGAACTACATTATTATAACATTCCTGCAATAATATCAAAAAAAGTTCTATCATTAAACAATACAACTTAATGTTCAATATAATCCATTCTAATCTTTAGACTTATCCAAAATGCATCTATCCAATCTCATAGTATAATGAAAATTATTACTGGAAAGGTCACATATCAAGCACATGAATACCATTATTTATCCCCCATATATCATAAGATATATCTTTTTGGTCACATTCCAAACATTTGGATACCTTAATCATGTATTACCAATGAACCTTAGTGAAAACATGAGTGCTGTCAAAAGTTAACTCTTTCCACATACCAAAATCCCAAAATTTCTATGTACTCAAAACATAATATCACTTTGTCCTTATATCTGTAATGAACTCATTTCATTTTTTCTTTATCCCTTCATTATGCGCATAACATCTTCTTTACATAAATATTTAAATCACTTTTCAGGGTTACCGATGCCATATTCTTATGGAAAACCACAATGGACCAATACATAGATATTCCAATATACCATAAAAGTAACTTAACAACAATATTCTTGAATACCAATACATAAACACTTTAATCCATCCTCTTCAATGATTTCCATGGAATAATTCCATCCTTGATTTTGAAGTAACCTCTTAGGTCAGGGCATTGAGTTGGGTAATTCCCATGTTCTCCACAAATAAGACATTGACCTCTATAACAGTCTGTCACTCTATGAACCTTTTCTCCACATAGATAACATATTACCCTCCATTTGAGGTATTCTTCAATGTTCATTTTCCCTTCTTTAGAAATATCAATCTTCCTTTCTCTATTCTCCTCACCATGAGAACATTCATAAACTTCCATCTTCCTCTTATTTGAGGACTTAGGGATACGACTAAAGTTCACGTTGTTGATCATATATCGAGATGTCTGATTTGGCATAATCACAATATCTTTCTCTCCAGGCGTTACATAATTTCATTGATCATAGTCACTATATTGTCCATTGGAATCAATGTTAACTAAATTCCTTCTCATTCACTCTATTGACTAAGACCAGAAACCATAGTGTAAGAAACAGGTAAAATAACTAGGAACCACATAATCATAAAAAGTCACTTATGGGATATATAACATATCAAAAACTCTTAAATCCAATACACCTTAGGTTCACCCTAGGTTATTCATGATCGTCAACATAATTCTAGGACTCTATCATATACTTATACTAAACCTTAGGTACATCCCTACACATACTTTAGAATTATTTCTAGAGATTTTACTAATGTTTTCGCATCCTAGTTTCCAATGTTTAACTAAACCTTTCCTCTGATACCGACTGTAGAGATCCAAAATTTGACGTACATGGACATTACATTACTTTTTCAGAATACTTAATACATAATAAAAACAGACACCAAAGGACCGTAATAGTTTAGTGTCTTTGGAAACTCGGAATATAATCTTCTAATCATAGTGAAAGATCTTCAACATCTCCCATAAATATCTTCCTTTTTTCTTAACTAAAACATTTCTTTATATCCTGGGGAAAAGAAAACATATAAAGGGTGATCTAAAATGCTCAGTAAGGGTATGTATGGATAAAATAAAACAAACCATATACATTTGAATGTCAAAACATGAACATAATATTTAAACATCAAAATGTTGAGCAATGACATAAAACATGGCAGTACGTAAGGCACAGATCATAATGGATCATCAATCATGAGAAAATAGCATGGGAATAAATCCCTTAATTGTGGAAACCATTAAGCACATGTTATTATTTCCATAGTAGCCAAGGCATTGCTCTCAAGATCATCTTAGTAGACAAAGTCCCTTTCTGAATCGAGTTCACTGCTTGTTTCAGTCATGTAACACTGATCCAGATTAACTTACCGTTCTATCCATGTCTATATCATGAGATATAAATCTTTACCCAATGCATTGGTGGTAGATATAGGTCCCACCAATATCATAATGAAATAATTCTTACTTGTGCCACAACATAAACATAAATCTTTCATCATAACCCAAAGAATAAAAATGGGTTTCATAAACATCATCCTATCATAACATAATTCACATAAAACAAATGGATATCATTTCATCAGAAGAAAAGTGAAACCATGTAAATAATAGAGACATTATTATTGAAACATACAAATTGAAATAATGTAATCTTAGATTGAAAGTGGTTTTGATAAAACCCTTGAAATGAATTCTTGAGGAAAATATCTTTTCTTCTTCAAAATCATTTTCTTTTCACAAAATGTAATTCAATTTTAAAAGAAAAGGATTTTGTTGAAAATAATCATGAAATCATGTAGAGTAATCTTAATGAAAATAAGGAGTTATAAAATCGTAAAAATGCATTCACGCCGTATAAGTTAAAAAACATTCTCCTCGTACTTTTGTCGGAAAAGTAAAAAAAGTTCCTTGTGTGGTAAATAAAAGAAATATTCTTTCCATCACATGTGGTAAAAGTAAAAAAAATGGCTAAAAAAGACATTAAACATAAAATAAAATATTTTTAGAAAACATGGAAAAAGATGATAACAATAACCCCAGTAAATACTTACGAATAAACAATCTCGAATAAGAACAAGATTGGAATAATTATCCCTTACCTTAGGTCCGATATGATTTGTACATATCTGAACCTCTTGTATAATGATTTATATAATGTCATTGACTTATTTCAAAGGAATATTCATTCTTATGATATCATATATGATTCAATTAGGTCTTTATATTACCCGTTCATATGTCAGTTTCATGTTAAAGCAACGTTTTGGGTAATATTCGGTTCATTTATCATACGTGTTTAGACTTTTTTTTTTCTTGATATTAGTATTACTAATATCAAGATTTAATTACTTAAAAAAATGTAAAACATGATTTATATATCATATATATTCAGTATATAGATTTATATAATAGATAGATAAATGAAATGAAACACACCGTTCATGGAGACGGTAGGCCGTACGTACGCATGAACACTGTATTTATTTCCTTATTAAATTGAATGGAAGTAAGTAGATGATATATATATATATATATATCCAGTAGAATTATTATGTCATATGTTTCATTACTATATAATCATTCTTTAATGGTCAATCATAGAGAATTAATCTCATCACGTCGTGGAGACGGTAGTCTGTACATACGCATGAGCGATGATATCATTCCCATATTTATTGAATGGAATTGGGGTGGATAATATAATATCACATAATTATTATGATGTTATAATAATCATATATAGTTATTATTTACACCATTATACCCATTCAAGTATGGTGGTGGTGGAAAAAACATATTACACGACGGTGTGGAGACGGTATTCTGTACACACGCACGCGTGGTGATTTCGTTATTCTTAGGATGGATAGAAGGTGGAATAGGGTTGCTTCATATTTATAATAACATATCAGTATATGAGGGATATTTATGTTATTACTTTATAATGAAACCACTAGATAAGAGGAAGTATAAGAATAAAGATACTTGAATGAATCGGTAGAATGTATTACCTCTTTCTCAAAGTGCCTCCTTTGAACTTCTTCTTAGGGCACTAGAGTTGGTCTTTTGAGAATACTAGTACCTCTATAAAGTTTCTAGGGAAGTTGGGAAGTGAAATGGGCAGATTTATTCTGATCTTTAAGGCTCAAAATGATGTTAGAAGAAGAGGGAGGGTGTGCCCTTTTATAAGGGAGGAGAGGTTAACTTTTGGAATCCTCTAAAATACTAATTTACAATAAATTTAAAACCCACTTAAAAACCTACAAAAATGACTCAATTAGAATATAAGATTAGATATGGTTGTAATATCATCAACCAATAAAATTTAGACATGTTTTGAGTTTATTGTAAACCTTATCATTTTGATTTATCCTTATTTAATCTATATAATTTTATTTGTGGTGATAATATTCTAAATTTTAAATCATTATAAATAATTACTTATGTGTTGTGAATTATCAATAATTGCACACATTATTACATTTTATAACATATAATTTTTAATTTTTAATTTTTAAATAGTTTTGTGATTTTTAAACAATTTAATAATATGTTATTTTTTTAAAATATCAAGAGTGTCAATTTTGACAATATTCAATTATTTGAATTTAAATAAAATACCCAGAGAAGATATATTCGATAATAAAATATTTAATAGATTAATAACATATAATATTCATCTAGAAAATTCGTGTTGAAAATTAAATAATTCATATAGTATTTATTTTATTATTTTTAAAACCATTTATTTGATATTTCTCTTAATAAAATAATTACTACAACATTTTTGTATAATTATTTAATATGTGTATTTGTTACATAAAAATGAAAAATAAAATCCTATGATGAAGATAAATATATTACCTTTCATAATAATACTTTTAATATAATTTATCATCTTAAAATCACAATATTTAAATTTTTATATTTATTACGTTTTGAAGGTGACAACTTTGGAATCATTTAAAATAAAATAATTTAAGTGTTATAATCCCCTTTATATGGATAAAAATGGTCCAAATTATTACATTGGGTGATTAGGATTTATATATACACTACCAATAAGTTTTGTTCATGTTTTTGGGCCTTTATATGTGTATTACTATTTCAATAAAAACAATATTATAGATTTTTCACTAAATAAATAATTTCTGCATCATTAATGTATAAGCTAATAAGGTAATTAAATAACTATTAAAATTTAAAAATAAATTACCTTGATAAAGAAAAACATTTTATCTTTCAATTGAGTATTTATAACCTAATTTATATTTTGTATAACCTTATATTGAAAATACTTTAATTATTAAATTTTGAGTGAGACATATTTCACTTTCCGTTAAATAAAATAAACTAAAGGTCTTAATCACACCCAAGTGTGTTTTAATGGATTCCATTTTGACACATATTTTCCTTAGGAAGAAATATAATCATCCAATTATATTAAGTCATGTGTTAGGGAAATTTTATAAAATTATATTTACCCTTAATTACCGGATTTACCTTTAACGATGGTAAATAAAATTTACTGTAGCTACTATTCATAGTTCCCAAAAATAAAAATTAGCCTATTTACATAATTTCGACCTACTGATTCAAAATATGGAATCCATTTTTCCAAATTCAAATCAAAAAAGTTTCAGAAATTAATTTAAAAATTAATCTCGTTGTCGAAAAAAGTGTGTTTTTATTTAAATCATTGAAAATGATTGAAATGATTTTACCTATGAATTCAATGTAAAATCAATCCTAATGAAATATATTATATTAAATGGTAAAAATATATTCTATTTATACTTTAAAACCATTCAATATTATAATTTAACAATATAAATTATTACGATGAAAAAAGTTGTTTTTAATTAAAATATACCCTGTTTTACAATTCATTAAAATATGAATGTTATCATAATAATATGAAAAGTTTATCCAAAGTAAATTTTTATTTCCTGATTCCAAATAAGAATTTTATTTTGTCAAATTTAACATATAAACATATCAAAATCTATATTTAAAGTGTGTGCACCATCAAAAGGTGGCAAAACTGCATTTTTTTTAAAAATACTTATTTTACACGAAAAAATTATTTTGTTCACATACAATGTTTTAGAAAATGTGTAAGATGAATAATAATGTTATAAAATTTAAAATTAAGTTAATACTATACATATAGGCTAGTCCATAATAATATTATAACAATATATCGTTGTTTAGTGAAACCCGGTATTGCGTACTTCACATGCTATCGAGGAAGGTCATGATTCCATGTAACGCAAGCCAAGTCAGGGTTGTGTGTAGTGAAAGACTCCTTTGTTTTTGCTTATAACAAAATCCAAAAATATTTCATTATACATTGAATATATATATATATACTCAATGTTGCATAGAATAACTACTATCAAACGAACTTGAAATTGCGTGTAACCCAATCCAAGAATAGTGTTGCATATACTGCAAGATAATATGGTGTTTCGTATAGCGCAAGATACTCTTGGTGTAGCTTACAACACTAGACATAAAATAAATTAAAATGAATACTTATCATTAAATCTCGGGATGTTACATGAATGATGGGGATAAGAAGATGCCAGGAAGAAGAAAGGGATCAGTTGATCCTTATCGGGTAGGTAGTTGGACCTCCACGGGCCATACTATCAAGGGCGGTGGATGTGGAACTCTAGGGTAGAATCTCCCATGACATCCCAGAAGTGCAGTGCATGGAACACAAGTTGGAGCCCAGGGAAGAGGGGTAGGTCAGCTTCATGCAGTTCAATCTGCACCAGGTGATGGCCAGGTTGGACCATCAACTATTAGAGTTACGATCATTGTAGGTTTTACAATTTATAGTGCGTTGTTTGAGAATAGTGGCACACAATATTTTATTTTATCTTAGACTGTAGTAGGGATGGGTTTGACTAAGGAGAGTGTGTTTGGGGTGATGTCAATTGACACTCTATTGGGGATGAGAAATGAAGATATCTGGTAGTGTAATGGATGGTCTCTAGATGATGGTGGGTATGGATTCTAGTGAGACTTGTTTGTTCTCAAGATGTTGGGTTTTGAACTGATCTTGGGTATGAACTTTTTATTATTTTATCGGGTTCACATAGAATATTATAGTCACAAGGTATAGTTCAAGTCACATTTGGGTGATACTTATATCCATCATGGAGAGGCAGATGTTCGAGTAGGATATGTATGACTATTTTGTTAGCAGTTGGGTAGGCTCACAACTCATATCGCTTTCCTTGTTCTTAATGATGAATGAGGGGAATATTCTCTCTTATAACTAGTAGTTTATTTGTTTCAGGATGTTTTTTCTAAGGATTTGTCATGGTTTCCAACCAAGAGGGATGTTGATTTCACGATTGAGTTGCTACCTGGAGATGAGCTAGTATCTATTCCGCTATACAGAATGGCACCGATAGAACTCCAGATGTTAATGTTTTAGCATGAAGAGTTGGAACATAAGTGGTTCATATGTCCTAGTACATCTCCTTGGGGATCTCATGTGCTTTTTGAAAAGAAGGGTGATGGGTCGTTAAGGCTTTGTAAGGATTATCGAAATTGAAATCAGATGATAGTGAAAAATCTATATTCACTTCCTAGAATTGGTGACATGTTTGACTAGATGAGGTGTGCATTAGTGTTTTATAAGATTGATCTGAGATTGTGTTATAACTAGTTGAGGGTGAGGCCACCGGAT
The DNA here is from genome assembly GCA_963277665.1 of Viscum album. Classification (NCBI taxonomy): domain Eukaryota; kingdom Viridiplantae; phylum Streptophyta; class Magnoliopsida; order Santalales; family Viscaceae; genus Viscum; species Viscum album. The sequence goes on from OY728142.1 coordinate 455,073,566, forward strand.
GTAATCCTAATAGATTTCTGAATTCAGTACTGGTTGTTTGAGTTTCTGGTGATGCCTTTCGGCTTGATCAATGCACCAGGGGTGTTCATGGCACTGATAAACTGATATTTCCATCCTTATCTAGATCAGTTTGTGTTTGTCTTTGTTTACGATATCTTGGTGTACTCGAAAACTAATGAAAATCATTCCCAACATCATGACACTGTTTTTTGTACATTAAGAGATCATCAACAATATTCCAAGCTATCAAAGTGTCACTTCTAAAATATAGAAGTACATTTTTGAGGTCACATCATCTCCGAGGTAGGTTTTTGAGTGGATCCAGAGAAATTGAAAGCTGTTATGTCTTGGAAGTAGTCCAAGAGTGTCTCCGATGTTCGATGTTTTCAGGGTTTGGTCTGGTATTGCTAGAGGTTCATCTAGGATTTCCCTCATTTGGATGAACCAAATTCGGGCTTGAATAAGAAGGGAATCAAGTTTTAGTGGTATGATTCTTTTCATAACAACTTTCATGAGTTGAGAAAGAGATTGACATCTGCTTCAATATTGATCTTACAAGAGCTAGGTTAAAAATATGTCTAATTTTTTGATGCTTCTGGTATTGGTCTTGGGGATGTGTCGATGCATGTGGACCGGGTCGTGGCTTATGGGTCGTGGAAATTGATACCCCATGACTGTAATTATCCCACTAATGATCTTGAGTTGTATGTAGTAGTGCATGACTTAAAGTGCTGGATGCACTACATGTTGGGGGAATATTTCACAGTGTATATCGTACCTAATATTCTAATGTATATCATATCGCAATGATATTTGAATCTTAGGCCACAAAATAGGGTTGAGTATCTCTATTATTTTGATTTTGAGATGGTATATATTCTGGGAAATGCGAACAATGTAGCTGATTCTTTCACCAAGAAGGCTCTAAACTAGAGAGTTCAGGAATACAGAACTAGGTGGAAGGTGATGGCTTTGTTCATGGAGATGCACATGGTGGTGCGGGAGGAAAATATTCAGGATTCTCTTTCTTCCATGGCAGTTGATTCGACACTTTTGGTATGAATTAGAAAATTTCATCATGACGATCTTGATTGTTTTTTCATGAAGGAAAGAGTCAAAGGTGGAGATCCACCTTCTGGTTGGTTTGTCAGAGAAAACATGGTAGTTTGTGTTCATGGTCATGTGGTTTTGTCGGAATTCATGTAGTAAAAGTTGATGCATGACATCCAAGCGTCATTAGGGGTGGTGAATCCTGGTCTAACCAAGATGTATCATGATCTTTGCATGAAGTTTTGGTGGATGAGAATGAAAAGGGATGTTTTGGCCCTTCTGGAACGGTTCCTTACCTGTCAATAGGTAAAGGTCAAGCATCAATGCCCATGGGGTTTGTTACATATATTTCCCAATCTAGAATGGAATTAGGATGATGTGATGATGGATTTTGTTGTGGGTCTTTTGAGGAAACCTTTGATTATTAATGCAATCTGGGGGGTTGTGGATCAACTAATGAAAGTGGCTAATTTATTAATAATTCAAAAGACTTACACAGTTGATCATTTGTGAGATTTGTATATTCAATAAATAGAATGGTTTCATGGTGTAAAAAAAACTATAGTTTTGGTTCTTTATCCTAATGTTACATCTCACTTCTAGAAAGGGATATATAAGGAAGTTGGTACACATGTGATTTTGAGTTTGTCTTTCCACTCACAGACAGATGAGTAGACCGTGCATACAATCCTAGTGTTGTTGGAAATGTTGATGGGTCGTGTCTTGGGCTTTGGTGGTTCTTGGTAAAAGAACATATCAGTAGTTAAATTTTCCTACAACAACAAATTCTAGGATAGATTTCAAATGGAATAGTTTTAGGTTCTCTATGGGAGATAGTGTTGATCTCTATTATGATGGTTGGAGGCCAGGGAATCTGAGCTATTGGGACTAAGTCCCTTGCAAGATATGTTAGAGAATGTTGATCTAATTCAAATATAGATGAAAATGGCTTAGAGTAGGTAGAATTCATTTGCGGATCTGTGATGCTGACCTCGTTAGTTTGTGGTGGGTGATAGTGTGTTCCATTAAGTGTCACCAAGGCTGGGTCGCTGATGGATTCGAAAGTAGGGAACGTTGGCACCAATGTATATGGGGCCGTTTAAGATTGTGGAGAGGATCGGGCTAATGGAATAATGATTGGATCTTCCATAATGTTATTGAGGAATGCATGATGTCTTTCTTGTGTTGTAACTTCATAGGTATCACCCTCACCCAACACAAATGGTGGATATTGAGGATTTTGACCATAGGGCTGATGCATCCTTTGGGGAGTACCTTGTGTGTGTGTTATATCATAGTGATAATGTTTTGCAAGGAAAGGTTGTGTCAGTAGTGTGAGTAATGTGGAAAATTGGGAATCTTCAGATAGAAAATAGGGAGCAGGAATCACATATGCGGGCTCATTGGCCCGATCTCCTTCCCTCGGAAGTTCAATGAAGTTTGGGAGCTTTACTCTAGGATGAGCCTTTATAAGGTGGCAATGTTGTAAGATCCCAGATCATGGAAAGGTATGTTCTTTTTTGTGTTTTGGTTAGAATTTCCCAAGTAATTAAAGAGGATTTGGGTATTATGATGGTTCTGGAAATATAACATGATGTAAAATGGGGTTTTTTCATAGGATGCATGGTCTATGCATGTTTAGTGATAACCATACAGATTTCCCAGGAAACCGTTTAGGAGGTGGGTTTTTAGATAGTGGCCTCTGCATAGTTAGTGCAAGGTTTGGAAAACCGTGTGGGTAAACCGTGAAACCTAGAAGCTTTTAAAAAAATGAAAATTTTGCCACTCTAGGATTTTAATATGCAACTCGGTATTTCTTGCCCATTCTCCTCTCATCACCCTAGGGACGAAACAAATCTCCCAAGAGAATTGAGATATCAATCTCCTTCGTTTCTAAGTCATTTTTGGTTCTATCGGTTATGGATCGAAGCTCCAGGTATGGATAATCCCATCCTTGTTTTTCTATTTAGTTTAGGGTTTGTATCGTTTTAACCTCTATTTCTGAAGCTATAAAACCCTATTATTTTGGTGAGATCTAGGTTGTAGAATTAAGGGTTGGTTGAAGTGGAATCTAAGGGAACTATTATGAGTATGTTAGCCTACAGAATCATGGTTGGTGGTATACAAGTAATATCACATTGTTAATTTGTGGATTTGTACATGTGTAGTTTTTTTATTGAGTGTCTCTTGTTATGTTTTGATCACCCATGGAGTTTTTATGATAAAATGGTAATTAATAAGGTAAATGGAGACCCTCACGATCCCCATGGGATGCATCGAGGGTGATGACACTAATCTAGGGCCACCCATGGGGTGTACCGACTTTTCTGCACATTGGGATTTGGGAAGAACCAGTGTGATAGTTTTGTATTTATGTATAGTCCTAGATAAACATGTTGTTTTTACTATTTTTGTTGGGTTAGTAGCTAGGGGATGCACCCAGGCCTGATAATAACCTAAGGGATATTGGGTTAATATGTGGAAGTGAATAATGACCACAATGTAATGGATTGTGATAATGGTAATGAAGCATAGTGAGATAGGCATAATGAAAAAATCATAGTGATATAGGTATAATGAATGAATGCTTAGTGAGATAAGAATAATTAACATGAATTCAGGCTAAGTGGATAAATGATTTGAAATGTGCTAAATGTTTTAATTGTTTAAATCATTGTATTAAATCTTATGTTATTGCTATGATTTATGTTTTCTTTGGGAAATGATTTTGATGTTGTGTAAATTGTTAATGGATACATATACCTATAGTATGTGCACATAGCTGGGCAGTGTTCGGTATTGACTAGGGTTCTAATCCCATGGGTAATGTTGGACTGAGGCTTTAAACTCCACCCCTAGGCATAGGTTAGAGAAGGGGAATCATGCTCTGTTTCCCTATCAGTTTCATCCAATGTGACCAAGGATTTGAGGTGAGGATATAGTTGACAAGAGAATGTTGGTCCTTGTGAGATAGGATAATATTGTGATTTTCCTCAAGTAAGTGACTATATACTTTAAAATGTGTATCTTATTGTGTTTCATGACTGAAACATGCCTGTCATAGGGCATGAAAAAAATTAGTATTCTCTATATATAGTCTAGTGATTAACCCTAGGAAGTATCCTGAAGAGGATTGCACATAAAACAGTTTGTCACTATTAAATGAGGGTAAAAATGGTGTATTTTTTGAATAAATCGATAAGAAAATGATTGAAATGAAATTTGAAATTCAAAGGATTTAAAGGATATGATATTTATAGGGATTTTAGGTCGGGGTTGGACTCAAAATTTTAATGTTATCCATGTTTAATTTAATTCAAACCTCTTCTTATTAGTTTGTTAAAATGAGTTTCCACAATCGTTTCCTCTCATTTCCTTAGTGAAATTATGATGGTGAGAGAAAACAGTACAAAGATCTCAGTTAGGTCAAGTCTACTACCATGTGAGAAAAAGTTTTATTGAATATCCTCTATTGACATGATCAATACCCAATTGGGTATTTTTAATACCCAAAAAATAAGAACATTCACTACCCCATTTACACGTACTGATGATCTTCGAGTACTTCACCACTAATCCCTAGTCTATTTCATCACATATAAACCAAAAATTAGTGGAAGGAGATAATTATTATTTTTCAAAGGAAAAAAACCAAAAATGGAATTAAAATTCAAGAATGATCGCACTTGATAATAAAATACTCTATATTAAATTGAAAACATCTTTGAAGAAGAATGAAATTTCATTCAATTACATCAAATAACTAAAGTGTTACAAAATAAAAATCTAAACCTTCCCGAACCACTCAAAATGTTTTACCCTCCATTGTAAGGGTAATGGAGATGAATGTGGAAAAATAATGAAGTAAAAATCTATGTAAATGAAAATATATAAATAGAGAAAGTCAAAAAAATATCCTCATTGGTGTTTTCAAAGGAATGGGATGGAATGAGATGCTTTGAGAGGGAGGAGCTCCCCTCCTTTTATATCCAGAATCTATCCCCCAAAATATGACATGGTGTATCACCATTAAATTACATATTCACTCATTTATACATTCTTTAATTTTTTTCATAATTATCTTGTCCATCTCTCCTAAAATATTTCGCATATTTTTACAAGTATTCCGAGAGTTATGACAGTTTAACTCTGACAATTTATTCTGTCTAGTCAGACTCTCCAAACCAAAATTTCCTAGATTATAATTCTTTAAGGACCACTATAACCACCAATTAACGCATAATATCCTTAATCAAAGATGTTTAAAAACGTATTGTGCATCTACCCACAGAATTTCACAGAAATTGGGCCCACCATGAACTAGTTATGGACCCCACACGAAATATTGACATATCAATAAACAGTTTTCATGGTCCAACTTATGAGCTTATTTTGAGCATCCATATCGTTGATTCATTCTTTGGTAATGAAGGACTAAATGATGCCCTGAATTTTTAGAACCTAGAAATAAATTTATTTGTCTATTTTTATTAGTTTAGAAAATTTTATGACCAAAATATAGAAATATTTTTAAATATTTAAAAATATGAAATGTGCCATTTTTATTGTAATGAAAAAAATATCACCAATATCATAAAACGGGGAAATTTATTACAAAGTAACACATTTGTGTGATTTAAAACAACGATATTAAATTAAAACTAATTGAAAATATTTTATCTATCAATTGCCCCACACATAGCACATGGACTCCTGGAAAAGTAAAGATCAAAATCCAATCAAATCAAATCCAAAACACATACCCATGAGATCTACCATATCCACACCAAGAAACAAAAATACATCATTCCTCATCAAAAACAATTATTTAAATTTCTCTATTATAGATTATTTAATATATTTCCACTTCATTTCTTATCCCATGCAGACAAAACACATAATTCATATGAATTTTCTCTCATCTAAGAATTGTAAATGTTTAAAAAGGCTTTTCTCATCCAAACTCACAAAACAATCACCATTGGCTTGGTAAAATCCTACAACTCCACGTGATTAGAGTAAATAAAATGTTTTTATGATGTGGTATTTTCATGGTTGTTTTGTGGATTCTGGTTGGAAGGATTTATATGTTAAAATTTACGAGGCCGAAAAAAGAGGACCTAGCACTTTTTGAAACAAAATAGTATGATTCTAAATTTTTCTCAAGTATGATCTCCTTATCTTCCAAATTGTAGAAAAGATTATCTATCATCTTTAGAAATCATGTATTGTTCACTCCATTTAGAATTTTATTGAAAAAATTTCTTCTCAAACATTGTTTTTCTAAAAAGCTCTAGAAAGGAAAATATTTTTTTAATTGGAAGCTCCAGAAAGGCACATCTTTTTTATCCGGAAAGCTCCATAAAAGGCACAAATTTTAATAAAATTAAATCATTAGTAGAATCATCAGCGATTCATAAATTATTTTTCAACCCAATATATCACCAAATGAGGTATTACACCACAAGACATCTTCCCCCACACTTAAGTTCAACTAGATCATGCAATTAGTATTCAAGAGATGTTTTGATAGGGGAAAATGGCTTGTATAATGGATAAACTACCGTGATATTCTTGCCTTTTGTGGTCTAAAATGATTAGTGTATATGGTAGGAAAAAATAAAAAGGATTATTTTAAAAGGGGGGCTTAAAACAAAATAAATCCTGCAGCCATTTCAAACACAAGTACCTTAAACCCTCAAGTTTTGAAAAGAATAAATCAAATTATAGATAAAGGAAAAATATTCTCGTTCTCTCAAGGAATTAGGTGAATTTAATGAATATGAAAAAATGGTAAACAAGACACATAATATTGTGATTTCAAAAATAAATATATTGAGATATAGAATGGGATTTAAAAATCATAATAACTATCATGAAATTACAAAAGATTTGAACTTGAAACAATGTCATTTATGAATTCTTTTAAGCTCATTTTCATGGAATAAATTTCATTAATCATTGACATGGGTTTCAAAAATCAAAATCAAAATCATTTTAGATAAACAATTTTGAAAACACACAAAATTTTAAAAATAAACACACAGAAATTCAAAAATCACATTATAATTTTTATAAAAAACATTTAAACAAACTACAAATGAAAATCCTTAACTAAAAAGGTTACCTCCACCTAACATGAATGTTCCAATTTCCTTTGTGAATTTAAATTTATTTAACATGTAAGAATAGTTTAAAATTAGTCAAAACTAGAACAAATGTGTAATGGAGATGTACGACATGACTTTTTGGTAATGCAATGTTGAGTTAGGCTCCTAAGTGTTTCTCTTTGAAAAAATAACAAAGATAAAAAGAAAACATATAAAATTTATTAAATGAAATGAAAATATAATTTGAATGATAAATGTAGGATAAATCTTGGTTTAATACATCTAGTGGAACCTGGGTTTTGATTACATCTAGTGGGGAATTTCTATTTGGTTTTCCCCAATCTGATAGTGGATGATGTTTTTTCTCATGAACCAACAAGAATTCTTCATTCCAACCTTCACTGGATCCTTTTTGTTGATGAATGCATGGATATAGTATACCATGTCCAACACCATTATAATTAGACACAACAAGTATGGTGGGGTTAAGAAAATGAATGAGTCCCCCTCTTTCATTGTTTCCACTTTCATAATTTCGTCTTTGTTCACCAATGCTTTTTCAAGATATGATGCATCAATGGAATAATCAAAGGTAATTTCCGATTGTACGTCTATTTGAAAAAAAATTAATTAATGAATAATCAATATCAATTGAATCTCCATTAATGTGGGTATTATATATGTTATTTTCCTTAGAAAAAGCTACTTTTTCCTCTCGAATTCCCTCTGATATGTGCTCAACATACTCAGGGAGCTTTAGATGATCTTCATCAAGTGAATCTTCTTTTTTATCCTCAATCACCAATTAAATATATGTGTTTATCGAATCTAAAAATTTAAAATAATTAGAGGTGATATTGAATTTAGTTTCACCAAAATTAAAAGATTATTAGTTCATGAAAATATCAACTCTTTGAGTTTGTTCATATTCAATATCCTCTTTAGTGGATATCACATCTTATAGTGGAGTTGTAGTAGATAGAGGAAGGTAGTCGGTCTTCTCAATTTTTTTGATCTCCTTATAAAAATTAGGTAAGACTAAGCGGGGATCTTCTTGGACCATGGAAACATCATAAAAGGCCAGAATGTAATCGGAGAACTCAGTAAGCTTTCGGGCCACCACTTCAAAATTTTACCCTTTCATGCCATTCTTTATGCCATCTATGGATGATTTGAATGTTTTTACCCATTATTTTAATTCCAAAATATCCTCACCTGTCTGAAAAGTAAATAAACACCATCCTCCATGGACATGGGTGAGTTAATAATTAGATCATTCACCTGTGAGTAATTGTTCCATGAATTAAAAAAATAATTATTCGAAAACAACATGGGAAAATATTTTTTTTGTTTTTTTTAAATTTGAAAGTAGTCAAATATTTTTAATTAGGTTGTGGAACTGCCTCCCGGAAAATAGCACCATGTTAGACACACTCCTGTCGTAAGGCATAGAAAAAAAACATTTAAATTCCCTAGGTGTAGTCTAGTGATTTACCCTAGATTTTCCCATGAAGAAGATTGCTCACAAAACAATTTTTCATTATTAATTGAGGGTAAAAATGATTTGTTTTTTGAATAAATATAAAAAAACTGACTGAATATAAATGTGAAATTTAAATTATTAAAGAGATATGATATTAAAAGGGTGATTAGGTTGGGGTCATTTTCCCAATTTCACTGTTATCCTTGTTCAATTTAATTCATACCTCTATTTTTTTTTTATTAATGTGAGTTTCCACAATCGTTTCCTCTAACTTCCTTGTTGAAATTATGATGGTGAGAGAAAACCTTTCCCATATTTTATTTTGGTCTACTCTTATTCCATGTGAAAAATAGTTTTATTGAATATCCTCAATTGATATGGGAAATACCCAATCAGGTCTTGTTTATCACAAACAATCAAAACATTCACTACCCCTTTTACTTGTATTGATGATCATTGAGTACTTCACCACTAATCCCTGGTATATTCCATCCTATATAAACCAAAAATTAGTGGAGGGATATATTGATTATTTACTAAAGAAAAATATAAATAATGGAATAAAAATTATAGAATGATTGAACTTCATAATAAAATTTGCTATATGAAATTGAAAACAACATTAAATAAAAAATAAATTTCATTCAATTACGTCCAAGAACTCAATAATTAAAAAATAGAAAGCAAACCCTTCCCCAATCACTCAAAATGTTTACCACACCATGATGAGGGTAATATAGATGAACAGGGAAGAAGAAATAATTTCCAAACTATGATAATTAAAAAAGAGAGAAATCCAAAATGTTCTCATCCTTGGTGTCCTCGAAGGAATGAGATGGAATGAGATGTTTTGAGAGGGAGGATCTCTCCACCTTTTGTAGATAGAATATGTCACATGAAAGTTGACATGGTGTATCCCCAATAAATGTAATCTTTCCACGTTTAAACCATCTTGAATGTTGTTTATAATTATCTTGTATGTTTCTCCACAAATTGTCAGCATATTTTGACAAGTATTCTGAGTGTTATGCTCATTTTACTTAGAAAATTTGTTCTGAACAATCAGAATCTAAAAACCGAAAACCATGAATTATAATTAATTAATTTATACTCAAATGGACACATAACACATCATATACATCATAAAAGATGTTCAAAAACTACTTGCATATTGACCCACAAAATTTCATAGCAATTGGTAACACCATGAACACATTATGGTCCCCACACCCAAAAATATAAAGATATGTAAATAGTTTTCATGCTCATACTTGTGAGCATATGTTGAGCTTCAATATGGTGGATTTAACATTTTTTAATGAAGAATTAAATGAATCCATGGAGGTTTATAATCTGATAATAATTTAATTTTTCAATTTGGATTAGTTTGAAAATGTTATTTCCAAAAGAAAAATATATTTTAAAAGAGTTAAAAATCTGAAATGGTCCATTTTTACTATTAAGCTCAAAATATCACGAATATTATAAAATGGGGAAAATTTATCATAAAGTAAAACTTTTTTGAAATTTTAAAAAATTATATTAAATTAAAATTAATGGAAAATATTTTCTCTATCAATTAACCAATTTTAAATGCGTTAGAAATGGTATGTAATGTGAAATTAGATGAAATGGTACGACAAGGAAATGGTAATAAATGTTGGTAATGGACCTAAACTGGTTGGGGGAACTTAATATTTTTTTTCATTTATGACTTATTTCCATTTTTCATGGACAATTTTTTATTCTGGATATTTTTTAGACATCATTGTTGGTGGCTTACTAAGTTATCCTCACACCCTACTCAGGCCTCCATTGGTCACCCGAGTAGAATTAATGTTTGCAGGCTAGGAGAAGGGAAAAGGCCCTTGCTAGGTAGTTGGGATGACACTTGTGTGAACGGAGGAGGACCCAAACATGGTTTTGGGACAATTTTGGGAATTTTTTAGATTGAATTTATTTTGTGTTTGTTCACATTTTCACTTATAGCATGGCTTGGCATATATATTGTAGGGAATGGTTGTACCCCATTTAGGGAATGGTTGTTTATGTATACGATGGTATTATTGGTTGTTATTCTATTAATTTGTTTTTATTTTTGTGTGTCTTACTCTAATAAAAGGGTGTATAGTCTCCCCAATTGACTATATGGACCCCCACTACTAGTCAACAACCTTTGGAGTTCAGGGATTCATGCCTCAGGTCATGTAACCAAACAGATCAGAGCACAGGTTTAGTGGCATCTGGGTCGCGGACATTACAATTAATAATTCAAAGACAAATTTTAAAATTTTTTCATGTTCTTGTCACATTTAAATCTATATTTTTTAATTATGTAACCTGTGAGACTCAAATTATATATCCATCCAAATATTTCAGAAAATATTTTTATCTTATGAGATAAAATTTAATTTATTAGGGTGGGAACCCAATCCACTATGGAACTATATCCAGTTTTGTATTATGATCATAAAAGTGAGCCTTGTATTAATAAATTATTTTATATGATTTTTTATATTCCAATTTATTATTAATATGTTAATTTTTTATGTATTATGTCACAAACTCATGTTTCTTTATATAAATTACACCAATCTAATACTAATTCAAAATCATTATTCAATGCCCCATTATTTTTAATCTATTAGTTATTTGGTTTAATTCACTATTGTATGTCCAATAACCTTGATTATGTTCACATACCCATATTATAATCATATTCTCACTTGTGATCTTTGACTGATTTCTCTATTATTTATCCTTTTTTTGAACATTATAGTGTCTTTAATAGGTTACCATATCCACATTTATTAATGAATATCATTATGTATGAATTATATATAATGGTATAATGTATAAACAATATTAATGTGAGATGTTGAATAATTGTTGTAAAATAATTTTATTTTGTATCATCTGTCTAAATAATCTATGAATTAGTATGAGGGGGTTTTTATTAATATATTTAAGAAATATTGCAATAAAATTTAGTAATATATAGGAATTATTTTCTTAGGTCTCACTTGTTGATATCAATGAGGGGTTTAGTTATTTTTTGGGATTAGGACTTTATTAATAATAGTACAGAACCTAAAACAACCTATGGTGAAATAAATGTAATATATGATGAACCAAAAATGTCATAGGAAGAAATTATGGTTTCACTATTTCATACATCATAGGATTTTTCAATCATATGATTTTTTAATTGGATTTTTTCTATTCTCATGCTGAAAAAATTCGTTTTTATATGGGAGGAAATATTGAATCCTCAAATTAAGATGGTGATAGGAACACTCAATATTGAAAAAAGAATATTTGATATTATTTTAATGAATTGTTGAATATATTCAAAAGGCTCTTAAAAATAAAGCATATCCCCAAAAACTAGATATAAAATTATCCATGGAGACCCCTAGTGGAATAATAATTATATCTAAAGTTTATAACTCCTATATCATAGATGTTTCTGGGAATCTATGTCATGTAAATACTCTTATTAAATAATTAGTTGAATTTGATGTTATTTTTACAATGGATTCATTATATATACATAAATATTAAATTAATTTTCTTGATGGGGAAGGTAAATTTTAAATCATACACAATTAATGGATATTTGCTGATCAATGGATGACTATTAACTCAATATGGATATTAAAACCATTATATGGGTCTTAATACTTAATCAAGTGGGTTATTTAGATCAAATTCATAGGTCGAATCTCAATATTTAATGTATTCTATAATTTAATGATTATTTTGATGTTTTTTCAGAATATATTCTTGGTTTTCCACCGAATTGTGATGTTTTGTTTTTAATATAACTAATACCCGCAGTTATTCCTCTATCACTGAATAATTAATGAATTCCACCGATTGAATTGGAGGAATTAATGAAACAAACACAGATAATGTAGAAAAGATTTTTATAGTATCATATTGCTCACTAATGGGTGTAATATTTATCATTTTTTATAATGAAATATGCATCAACACAACTGTATATGGATTATCATGATCTTAGAAAAGTGTTGATAAATAACAAGTATCTTGTATTCCATATTGGTTAAATGTTTGATTAGGTATGAGAGTAAAAATAAATCTCAATGATTATCCTTTAATATGGATATCACAACTTTTGGGTGAAAAGATACGATGCACCCAAAATAGCATTTTTTACAAGATATGGACACTTTGATTTCTTAGTGAATACATTACAACTCCAAAATTCTGTTTCAATCATCTTAGATATGTGATAAAGAGTCTTTATATAATAACTATATAAATTTTTCAGATTCTTCATTGAATATAATTATATATATTCTATAGGAATGTAATAAAATTATGATACTTAAGGATGATACCAAAGAACATGATAAAGGAGAAGTTGTTTGTAAAATATAGAAAGTGTGATTTTTTATATAGAAAATACCATTTTGGGGACTTCAAATCAATATTGAGTGTATAAATTGAGAAACCTAAATTAAATAGGTGATTAAATAAAGGTCGAATTTAATAACTATAATACAAATCGATAGTTTTCTTATATTACAACTATACTTTGGATGGTTTTTAAAAACATTTCTACAAGATTTAAAATATAATAACAATATTAACCTTTATGGGAGTCATGTTCCAATGGACATATCAAGGAAAATAAAATTTCTAGGAGGTCAGGGGAAATTTTGTTACTAAAACATTATTCAAAATACCATATAGTGGATATGTGTATGAAATATATAATAAATAATTAAGGAAGGTATTGGGTTGTTTCCCCATAAAAAATTATATTGTGGTAGCTTATGAATCATAGAAGTTAATTATTTATAAGAAATATTAACCAGTTATTTATCAAGAGATATAAATTGTAATATTTAATATTTATATATAGATAAATCATCCCTATGGTGAAAAGTATAAAATATATGTTTAATCCTAGATCATAATCCATATATTCAAATAAAATTAATTGAACATGTTCTAAAGGAGATGGTTGGAGTTCATAAAGAAGTATATGTTTTTGATACATTATTACTACAAGATGGAGAATATGGTGGATGATTCTTCAATAAGGAAATATCATGATACCTTATCCATGATGAGGATTAAAAGAGATTCAATACTCATATATTTTCAAAAGATTAAATGTAAAATAATGAGGGAAGAGGAGAAATCCTATCATTACTAGATAAATTCACAACTACCCATCCATATAAAGATCATGAAGGCACAATAGTAGGATAGAGAGCCACATAAAAATATAGGTAATATTAAAGATATCATGTTCTATAATAATGGAGTTATAATATCTCATAAATTAGTATATGATTCATAAATTCTATAAATAAATAAAGAGCTTCTTGATGATTCACATTGATAATCATTTGATATCCATCCTAGACATATATAAATATTTAAATATATAAATAATAATTTTATGGGATAACATAATGTGGGAGGATGTAGAGTATTTTAATTGATGTTTGGTATACTAGAATATTGTAGTGGAACCAAGGAAGACTAATGGTATTATGTAATAGTTACACATGACTATATAAAAATTGGATAACATGACCATGTATTTCATTGTATGAAGTCACATGAATTTTAAAGGGCATAATTTTATTTGGGTTATGGTAGAGTTCCTTATGTTATTATCTAATTTAATTACTATTTGTGATAATTTCTCATCCATTCAACATTCAATGATATACAAAATGTAAGTGGAAATGATTAATGGAGAGAAACTCTCAATTATATATAACTGTGAATCAAATATTACCTCAATGTTATTAAGAAGTATTTAGTATGAATTAGATACAGATACGAGAATGAACAATAGTAATCATCCTCATAGTAATGGTCAATTTAAAAGGACCATTCAAACTATGAAATATATATTAAGACCCAGGTAAATAAATTTCAAATGATATTATGTTCCAAATGTACCCATATTAGCGTTCTTATATATTATTAACCTCTATTCTCACATTCACATGGAACTATATGAGGTTTTATATAGGAAGTGACCGTGTAATCCAGCTTGATTGGATTGTAAGGACCGAGCATTAAAAATAAATCAATCTAGTGTATTTAGAGTTTATATAACATATCTATATTCCTAAATATATTATAGGTCTATGGTTTCTTAGAATTAGGTCCTAACACTGACATAAAATACCATATTTTACAGAATAGACACTTCTTATGAGTACCAATTTTCTAACAGTGTAAAAAATTAAAAGGAAATATTATTTATTTTCATTAAAAGTCTTCACAAAATTATTCATGACTTATTCCTTTAAATTACCCATGCTTAATCCTCATGAAAAAAATTTAAAAACATTGTATACGAAAAATGGATTAGTGAATGACATAAAATAAAACAATCTATTGTCAGGTGAATAACATGAAAAGACATAAAATACTTATCATTACAACATTAAACTTTGCAATTATGAATAAAATCAATTATAGATTAAAAATACATACTTTATTATCAATGGAAATTTTTGAATAACATATAATTCATAAATAAATATGTAGGAAAATCATGGTATCATTTCCACACCACACTTACAAATGGGGTAACCTTTGTGGTTACACAAAGAATAACCATCACAATTACAATTAAAATAACCATCATGGTTACAATTAGAATAAAAATCACAACATATTCCCATTATATCTGTAGAGAAGTATAATAATTTAACATTATTTAATATTTTTAATAACTATCGCAAAATATTCCCATTATCTCTTAGGAGAAACCTATTCGATTGAGTCAAACTATTTACCATAATAATTAGAGAGCTATAAAGGGATCGATTGGACTTGGGTTATAATTAAATATTTTATATTAAAAAATAATTAACAAATAACATAATATATTATGTAAAATGTTTCATCAAAAATCATTCTTTGAACCTGTATGAAAACCTTTTCCAATATTGGTATATCTCTTTCCTTTAAAATCAATTTCATAAAACTAAATTTCCCAGAACCAAAGGAAATAATCTTCTCCATTGAATAAAACCAAAATTATTATATACAATTAAAATAATAAAATAACGGTGATAGTGGCCGGAAAAAGATTATTTCTACGTATATATTAAAATGGATCATTTTTTCTTTTGAAAATAAAGGATGAAAATTATGTAAAATTATTCATTCTCAAAGCCATTGATTAAAATTGAAAGGACATAATTTTTTTATTATAATTTTTTTATGCAGTTGTAAGGAAAACCGAAAAACATTTAAAAAACTAATGTTTAATAAATTTATATTTTTAGGGAATCAATAAAATATTATTTGTAATAAGAATATCCGGTATCTTAGGTCTAACTCAATACATATGTTAATTATCTTCCAGAATAATAAAAGTAGGTTAATTATATAATTTAATGATAAAAATTTCAATTTTTTTATTACTTTTATTTTCTCTCATATATTTCCATATATATTTAATTAATCACATAAATTCACATCAAACATTTTTATAATATTCGGTCCATATGTACATAGTGACTTATGTATGTTGAATATGGTAAAAATTTTCATTAATCCACCATATCCAAAATAATATTAATTAAATAATTATATATTCTATATATCAATTATATGTTTTAATCAAATGATTAAATATTATTACGAGAAAGGAACAATGTTACAATCATGGAGACAATAGGTTCTATGTACACATGTGTGTTATTTCCAATATTCAATGATCATTATGGAAAGATGGTATGTAATATTTTATCATATAATAATGATCATTATATAATAAATGTAATATTTTTATTTAAATTTACTTATATATATATAATTCATTTGTTGTGCTGATGAAAAGGGTATCACATCACTTTGTTGAGGTGGTAGTCCACACGTACACCCAAACGACATTATTATTTCTTAATGAATTGAAAGGTAAGAAGGTAAAAGACATATGAAAATTTTATAATGATAAATATGTAATAAATGAGTATGTAATTATTTTTTCCATAATTATATGAAGTATTTAAAGATGATGATGGTAAATGAAGTACATCGTTTTGTGAGGCTGTAATACTATCTAAAAATGAAATATGAATTACTATCCCATTTAATGATTTTTAGATATGGATATTCGTTATTAAATAAAAATAATAACAACCAAGTGTATATAATATACAATTTTTATTATTTTTTAATTGTTTATGAATATATAAAGGAGGTAGAAGTAGAAATAATACTAAAACATGTCATTAAAATTATACATCTTTTTTGGAAAGTCTCCCGTAATTAATAAATGAAACCCACTATGGTTGGTATTATGCCTAAAAACCCCTCTATGGTTTGAGGAAGAATTATAGAAGGATATTTGGGAAGAGACTATCTGATAAGGTGGTTCTTGAAGTGTAATTTAAAGAGAAGAAGATATGTCATTTTATATGTGAGGGGATGGGCACACATTGGATTTAACAAAATATTAAATTAATCTAAATTATTATTCTGTTCAAAATGCCTCTAAACTGATTTATTTATTATATAGTGTGATTATGGGTTGAAATAATCTCATATAGTATAAATTATACATAATTTTACCATTTTTACACTTCCATTTCAGTTTTAACCCCTCATTAACCATTTCTACACTTACCAAAACAAAAATTCCTTTTACACATTGAGGGTCAATACATTTAATATAAATATAAAATTCTCATAAATATTCTATGGTTTATATTATAAACTGTGTTCAAATAATTTGGCCACATATAATAACTTTTTGAATTTTATATCACTTAATAAAAAATTATTTTTGATAAAATATCATTAAGGTTACTATAATAACATCTTGAAAACAAATAAAATTAGAAAAAAAGTATTTTAATACATTTATAACATGTCATTATCATATATAAATTTCATTTATAACATTATCTATCTAAAATTATAATAAATTTATTATTATAATATCATTTATTTGATTTTTCCCTTAATTGAATAATTAGTATGTCTGTATTGTGTAAAAATTTAATGCAATTTTTTATGAGTAAAACAAAAAAATAAATTAAAATAATCATAATAAAAGAAATTATTTTATACGAATATTTTCGACAAAAAATATCCAGTATTTATCCCCATGTAGAAAGTGTATCAGTTATTTAAAATATGAGTGTGACATTTTTGACCTTTGTACATAAAATATCATAAGATTCAATAGAATACTAAAATAGAAAAACATCATATAACTAAATCATACATCTGTATAGATGACACTGACTCCAAAAATTAAAATTTGTAAATTTTTGGGGAAATTCTTTACTCATTATCATTTTATTTTAAACCCATAACTACACGATTTACCCTTAATCAATGCAACCAAAATAAAAAAGATTACCATTCATTTTGACTAAACATAAAATGGAAATAAATTCCATATTTTAAAATTATTATTTCAAATATGGAATATAAATCTGAATAATAAAATATCATAAATCAAAGAATTTAATTTTAAATAATAAAACTAAAATGAGATGAAAAACTATTTTTCTGAAAAAATTACATTTTAAATTGTAAAAAGTTTTTACACTAAATTAAAGATTAATATAAATTCAAAAAACATAATTAAAATATTTTAAATAAAAAATTACAATTTAAAATTTTAAAACTAATCCATAAATAGAGTTTACTTTGTAAATTCTTAAAAATAAAATACATTTTTAAATAGAAATTTATATTTTCAACTATTGAATGAAAAATAAATATTTTTTGAACATTATGGAAAATTAATACATGGCTTGAATTAATTGGATAGAATTATATGGTAATGTTTGGATGGATAATTGGCATATTTTGGTGTTTTTGGTTCTTCTATTTTCTAATATCTAAATTAGTATGATTTTTTCACATGTGCACGAGTGACATTGCGTTTTTTTTGAGCATAACTATATTATTAAATTACATATACAAAAATATATTGTAGTTTCTTTGAAGATTATGTGGAAAATGGTGGACATTAATAGGAACGAACATGAATAGATTCTTTGTTGCTGATTTAACTTTGATGCGAGTATTTTCATTGGATACCTCTCTATGCATCATTTTTATTTATTGATGCATTTGGTGACAGTTTTTGGTTTACGTTTATATAATATCATGGAGTTATTCGTGGATGACTCATATTATGTCATGATATTATATTAATATATATTGTAATTACTCCTATTTAAGGATATTTTTATACCTTCAGTACTAGTCACCAACCCAGGTCCTACTGCTGTGGGGACTTAATGGTCCATTATCTATGTCTCATCATTTCCATCCCTTTGGAGGGAGGGGGATCTTACACTACATGCATGAGCAAACCCAAAAGATTACAATTATTTGGAAAAAAGTTTATATAAAGTTCCTTTTTTATAATACACCATCTTTATATTTGAGGATCATAGGCCTATGTTTAGGTTGGAACCCATAACAACATATCTAAAAACAATAAAAATAGGTGACTTTGCTGAGTCTTGAACAATAGAAGAATGGCCATTCTCATATGGTAGGCAGTATTTATGAAATATATGTGTCTTTAAACACTAGTGGGGAGAGACCATGTAAATCAATAAGTATGATCCAAAATACCTCTATCATATATAATTTTTTTATAATAAAATAGATTCCAATTCTTACATATATGCTTACATTATTGAAGGCCTTGATTTACCATTTATGTTATCCTATGATTTCATATCTCGTTAAACACCATTGGGAATGAATGTAAATAATGTAGAATTATATTTTATGTGTTCTATGGTTGTTTATAGATATAAAGATGTATGTTACATCATGATATTGGATTTTACTATTTCTTATGTGATATAACGAATAAAACGGTTGAACAGTTATCAAGATTATATTACTTCTACTGAAGGTGTGTTTCAGTCACTATATCACGGGGTAGAGGTTTTTATTGACCTGTGAGTGGTTTCTCAGATGGGGAAGAATTATGATGCCCCCAAAATAGACTTCAGATATCACAATACATGAAGAAGGTTTAGATCTTGTAATAATATCAATAGAAGTCCCCTATATCATCCCTCAAGTGGTGAATTGTTTTCAATGTGTTTTTATTGATAACTTCTCATTACCTTCTCCATATAGAAGAATCAATTTTACATTGATTTTATTCCTTGGGAAAAACCTAAAATGATTCTATATAATCATATGATACCATCTCTATTGAGAGATATTAAGTAGAAATTAAAGGATTTCATAGATGAATGGATTTACAAGATTGAACACATCATCTTGGGTTTCTCCTATATTTTTTTCATGAATGAAGATTATAGTCTTTAGTTACGAGTGAACTATTGTAAGATTAATCTTATAAGAGAAAAGAAATACCACCCTTTAAACAAGATTAAAAATCTAGTTGGTTAGTTATGGAGAGATTAATACTTTTCCAAGATTGATCTTAATTAATGATATGATCAACAAGGTGTAAGATACGAGGAAATTATAATGAAAACATTTAAGGGTTTATATGAACTATAAGATTATCTTTTAATTCCCTCTTGGATAAAAAATGATCAACTGGTGTTCAAGGGTCTCATGAATATCATTTTCCACCCATATGATGGATCCTTCGCCATTATTTTAAATAATGATATCTTGAAATATTATAATATTGTGAATGTTCATCCCAGTCACCTTGAGATTATATAGTGGAGAAATTGAGTGCATCTACATTGTACCAAAATGTAAAAGTTTCACTTTTATATTTTAATGTATTGATTTATTAGGAATGTAATTTATAGTAAATATATTTTATATGTTTCAAAGAAGGTAGAGGCTATGATGTATTAGGATCATGCATGTAATGTGTTTGATATTACATGTTTCCATGGGAATATGAGGTACTAATAATGTTTTATAAAGGAAAATGGCTTGTTTGGAAGAACTAATTGTAGAGATTATTAAATTTGTGGTGATTTTTGGGTGGTCATATTTGTGTGATGAGTCATTTATTGTACTGATGTTAATATTAATGAAAAATCTATTTTTGATTCTTATAATGACATAACATAGTTATTGTGTGAATAAATCTTCTTCAAAAATAAAAATAGATTTTTAATTATATTTATCCACACTAGTCTAATAAATGTCATTTTAATGAAAATGATCTTAGGATATAGGTCTCCTTAGTGTTAAAGGTCATGTCATCATCCTGGGATTGATTTTTTTGGAGCTCACAATTAGGAGGAAGGAGTGAGCATCATCAAAAATAGATTTCTAGAAGACACCCTAAATATATATTGTAAATGAATATATTTCATAAGTATTGAAATTTTCATGATGACATGGAGCCCCATTGAAGAGTCTTCAGGAAAATGGAAGACTGGTGATGGGATGATGATAATCTACATAAAGACAAAAAGAATAATTAATGGTTAAATTTCACTAGAGATTTGTGAATAAGGGATACTCATTTGAATTAGTGAATAGGTTCAAAAAAATTCCCATTGGGTATTGGGATCTCAAAAAAGGGATGGACCAATAACTAGGAATCCACAACTCATATGATGTCAGAAAACTATTTAAGAAAAGGGGTAATTTCTTTGAATTTGTAACGGATGATATATTAATTAATTTAGGGATTCCTCATGTGTTTAATAATTCAAAAATGATTGGTTAAGAAGTAACTGATTGATTGGAATTTTGTTAAGGGAGTTCCACAAAGACCTGGAGTCTAACAAGACATAGAGTTCTGTAGAGGCTCTGATCTTTATTAAGGCTATGAGATTTGATATTGTGTGTGGGTTGAAAAAAATTTAAATATCATTCAAAAAAGAAGGGATTATGACAAAGCATGTGATCTTGATGGAAAATTATAATGAAACATAATGATCAATTGAAGAGTTATTTCATTTGAATAAACTCATTAGTATGGTTCAAGATGATGGTAATGATAATCATAGACGAAGAATTAAATGTGCAATCAAATTTGGTGACTTTCTATTCAATAAACCAAGTAATACGTCTCCAAAGGCTATGTTCTATGAAGAATTTAGGGAAGTGTTCTATGAGCGGTATAGTTCTACCCCTAAAATTCTTATAATGGATGTGTGCATGGTACATAATGACTATGTCTCGTCTTCTATACTCCACAATAATGGGTGAATCTTAGTGGATTAAGGTACAACCATAATACTATATGCAAAGGCTCCTCATTCTATCCCTTAGTAGTGAACCAAGTAAAACATCTATGTTGTGATTCTATTTTTACATATGTGTCTTTGATAAGTACATTATTCAAATAGATATGTTTTAAAATTTCATACCATTATGGTGAAAATATCAATCTCTTTTATAGAAAAATCCAACACCCAAATTATCCCCCACTACTCTGAATATTATATGGTCCTAAAAGTGGTAGTATAGTGAAGAGGTTATGAGATTTATGTATGTAACCTAATGTTATGGATAATTCAATTAATGTAGGAGAGTTTCCCTTTTGGATGAAAGCATCATTCTCAGTTGGTAAAATCAAATGAGATATTTTATGTGATTTCATTTAATGATAGTTAATTATCATACATCTTAAGGTATTTATATCAATGATGCATTATGTATTTCGTTGACTAAACAAAGAGAAAAATACTTGAGGAAGATTCTAAATCTCATAATTCTCTTACTATAGATCTATATGATCTAATATATTTTAATATGATGAGGTTTAGTTCAGCCATTTCCAGGTGGAATAATCTGTAATAAATATATGGGGTCGATAATAAGGTAAAAGTAAAAAACATCATGTTCAAGACAATTAGATTCATGATCTAAAAATGCATGCATAAGAAAATGTTGACAGTTTAATTAATAACATTACTAATGTTTTTGGATCTATTTGAGGAATTGGGATAAAATTAATGATATTATATTGCGAGGAAAATAATAAGAAGTATTATTCCACTATATAACAAAAAAATTTCCACCCTTGAGGAAAATGACAATTCTATGAATTATATTTATGAAGCAATAATTAGTATGGTGTTTTATGAAATGATAGTCAAATAATAAACTATGAAAATTAAGGTGATGAAATAGAAAAAAAACCAAGGAACATTATTACTTATCTAAAGATAGAAAAGACGATGATTATGATAAAATTCCTCTTCATTATTTCCAAAAGATCTTAGAGAGAAAAATGGAGATTTAAAGAAAATATTACTTTGGCAGGTTTTGAGTTTTGTAGAGAAACATTTCCATTTAGTTCTCAACTAATGTTAATGATATAGAATGTGAATAATTATTCATGAATATTACTATATTAAAATTACCTAAAAATGAGATTTTAAATAAGAAATGAAATTATAGAGAAATAGATTCATTATAAAAAATTAGCAAGTTGATGAAGACTTTTTGTAGGATGTAGAAATAGAGTTTAAAAATGATCTGGTAGAATCAATGATGGGTACATTTGAAAATGTAGAATCCCATAATGATAAAGATAATAAGTCAATTTTTATTTTTCATATCAAGGTGAAAATTTAGGGTTCTCTTGATGACATTGAAATTAAAAAAATAAAAACAAAATGATAAGATCTTTTTTGATAGTGTCTTTTTTGTTTTTGGATTAGCTTTAAGCATAAATTGATTCAATGGATGGAGAGGAAGATGAACATTTCAAAACTCATGAAATTTTATATAAGGTTGTATAGTTTAAACTCAAGATTGAAGAGATGAAAGAAGTCATCAATGTAGTTATATTGATATAAGAGGAAATATATTATATAGTTGAAAACTCGAAGAAGAAGTTGTTAAATCTAGGAGTAAACAACAAAATGAATCAATATTGAGGGAATTAAAGAAGAAATTACAATATGGAATATTTTTAAATTTAATTATAATGTAGAGAGATAAAATATGGTTTTGATGTAGTAGACAAGGAATTCAGTTTTAATAGATACTCATATAAGATAAAATGTGATATTGGGTGAGATACATAAATATACAAGGATTGAAACCAGATTACCCAATGTAAAGGAAAGTATAATGTTATACATCTCACAAAGGATCATAATGTTTAACAGATATAACTTTTTAAAAAATCAAAAAGAATGTTTAAAATAATATTCAATTATCCAGGGGGTATATTTTTTAAAATACACTTGAAAATATGGGTAAATATTGAGTAAAACATGTTCTAGGATATTAACCCAAATAATAAATCAATTTTACAACTTTTTGGGCCGTACTATGTATTAATTTTAAGAGGATAAGATATATCTATATAAAAATTTCATGGAACTAAAAAAAGTTTAATAAGACCATATCTATCATCATATAGATGAAATAGTTTTAATAGAAATTTTTTCACTATTTTAACTATGTCAACAATTTTATTCATTGCAGAAGGAGTAATGGTGGCAACAATAGGTACATAATTATGAAAAATGCCAATAACCATTCACCACGATTGTTTATATTGGAAAAAATTATTCTTTATTGGATGAAAATTTATATTTTAATGATGAACCCATTCATATTGATAATATATTGAAAACTCTATCAATTTAAACAACTCGATTAGGTATCTTTGGGAAGGAAAATTAGAAGATTGAGAATTCAATAATAGAGAAATTTATCTATTACACCTTTATTCTTAATAGTGGATTCTATTCCCACATGATTAGAAATGAAGAATTGTCGAAAAATGGAAAGAAAAGGGTTAATAGACTAGTTATATTTGGAAACAACAGTTCCATAATTATCAAATTCAGTTAAAATATAGACCTATAAAATTATGAACTAATAAAAATATATGTTCATTACATGGATGGTCTGTATCACAATCTCTTGATTATGAGTAAACTATAAGATTCATGAAAGGAAGTGATATTTACTCATAAATGGTGCACTATAAAATGAATTATAGATAATTCACTCATTAAAGAGTGAAAAACAAATGACAATTTTTAATAGGTTTTTAGTAAAGAAGACACTTGTTTCATAACAATTGAATAAGAAAACAACTTGTGGAACAATATATTGGGCCACAACAGTTAAAAAAACATAGAATACATATCCAAACTAAATATTTTTTTCAACATTTCCAATATGATGTTATATTGAGAAAATCAATTTGATGTTACATGTGAAGAAATATGGTTCGAAGTTTATATCAACTAAAGAAGAAAATGCCATAGAATCTTCTTAATATCATAAACACAAACACGTGTTGTCTAATAAACATGAATAGATTATATGGAGAGAGGAAATTTATTATTTTTTATATTATTATAGTTGAAAGTATTGTGTGATATTTATATAAAAATGACAATTGATTGATAACATAAATAATTATCATCAAATATCACATAAATTAAATTGGATTCACACTAAAGATTTTACAATCTAAAAATTCAATATAATACAAATCCTTTGTATTTGAGAATTAAATCCAAAAAATGTGCTAAATTTTGTTTTGTTTTTCGTGATAAGCCTAAAAAACAGGGTTTTTTAATGAAGGAAAAATAAGTGAATACTATTTCTAGTACTATGATTCTTGAGAGTCTTTTAATCATAATTATTGGAAAGTGGTTGATCACGTAGTGATGTTTACTCAAAATCAAACATGATTTTTTATATGAGATAAGAGAACACCATTTGAGACATGGTATATATATAACCCATATCTAAAGTTTTTTCTTATTTTTGTAAGTAAAAATTCCATCCAAAATAAATAATTAAATAAAATAATGTAGGGTTATGATACAGATTAGGGAATTATACTTAGATAATCAACAATGTGTAATGCCTATAAATGGTACAATAATAATTTTTGGAAGACTGTAGAATGAAATTTTTTTCATGATCCTTGAGGATAAACCCTTAAATACCTCGATGATTTCATATATTAGTTTGATTAATGATAACGAATAATGTAGGTAATAGACATATAGAAATACATAAATAGTCGAAGGACTGACAAAAATTAGGGATCTCAAAATGATGATGATTCAAAAGAATAAATAGGAGATAAAACTATTACTGAAGAAACCCTATTAGAAAATACAAGTAGAAATTGAATATTAGAATTTGATCAATCCAATATCAATGGGTATTTGATTTCAGTTATATATATAATGATAATAATGAGTTAATCACATTCAACTATCCCATCGATTGTCTAACAAAAATAGTTCAACGAAGCAATAAATGACCAATAATGGGTGAGGGCCATGAATGAAGATCTTGGTTAGATTAAAAGGAACTAGATGTGGCATATTAATATGGGACCATAAAATCCGAATGTTTTTTGATCATTGTAGTTAATTAAAAACAAATTCAATGACCAAGGAAATGATATCAGCAGTAAGGCATGCTTGGATTTTAATGTGTATGCCCATATTGAATACGTTGATGTTGATAGAAAATTTTCCATAGTTTATTACCCAGTGTTGATTAGGATCTTCTTCCCCAAGTAAATTTAATTATGGTATAATGTATTTCATATGGATATCAAAATTGAATTCGTAAATTGTGTTCTTTATTAAAAAGTATACACTGAACATGCAATGGGTTTTTTGATTAGAAATGTTGAAAAAAAGGTTTTTAGATTAAATAAGGATATCTATAGTCAAAATCAGCAACCATGAGCATGGAATTCTCAACTAGATGACTATCTAAAGAATCAAGAATTTAAATTAGTAGGTATCGACTGTAATCAATATGTGAATAATAATTAGGAAGATAAATTTAATTATCTTGTATATGTGGATGATAATTTTTTAGAAGGTGGAAAGTGTTAGTGGAAAAATATTCTAATCACTTGAAATCAATGGTTTCATTGTCCATGATTGGAAAAATCACATAATTTTTTGTGTGTCAACTTATTTAAATGAATTCTTTCCAAAATATTTCTTAAGAAAATTTTATAAGAGATATTATAAGTAATTTCAACATGCCTAACTCCAAATAAATTTTGATTATAGTTTCGGAAGGGGAAAACCATGGAATGAATTCGGATGAGACATTTATGGATCCCACCCAACACAATAAGAACAATAGAAGCATATTATACTTGAATTTAGAAAGTATATATATCATAATTATAATATTTATAGTGTATTACTTCCAAAGTTAGGAAAAGAATAAAATATTTCATTTGTTAAAATACTCATGATTTATATTCAAGGTACTATGAATTTTGGATTAAAAATTGTAGTCAGAAGGGATAATGAATTATCATAATTTTCCTAATGCTCATATGGATTGTTATGTGGTGGATTGATAATCCACGAGTGGTGGTTAATTCTTCATTAGAATTAAATGTATGGGTAGGATGGGAAAGAAACATGAAAGAACATATCTTTATAGGGCTGGAGTACAATATATATCTCTGCCAAAGGAATTCACCCAACTATTATAGATGAAGAAAAAACATATGGTTAATTATGGAGATGTGAAACATCTAATGGTGATAGACAATGACAATAAGAGTGTGATTGATCAATTGAAAAATTTTGTTCAACACTATTGTCAAAAATATACTGAGATCAGATTTCACTTCATCAGAGAAAATGGTGAATACATTATCATTAAAATGGACTATGATGGAAGTAATGGAAAACTTCATTACATCCTAATAAAGAAATTGGGGGAACCAATGTTCTAGAATAATTGAATTATCCTTAATGTTAATCCACCTTCATTACATGTAGAGGTTAAATGTTTTCCTCTCTCCCCATATTGGTTAACTGTTTTAATCTTTTATGGATGTGATACAAGTTTCTGGAGGAGATATGATTCATAGGCATTTTTTGACACAAAAAGTAAAATTACAAGTAATTTTTAGTTCTTGATAAATGGGGGGTAATTGAAATTAAATGAATGAAATGATAGTTCTAGGATTGTTCATTTGTTCATCATCTAATGAATGTTTCATTTTCCACTCTTATGATATACACTAAGCTATGACCATGTAGAAATTGTGCATTGGATGAGTTATTTCACTCATATAATGTTTTTTGAGGCCGCTGATTTATTTATTTTATCTATAGATTACCAATAACCCTAATGTGGCAGAGCTTTGGTACCGTTGATCATTACAATTTGAAAAATATTATTTTTTGTTTGTATTCTATCCAAAGTATGGTGATTAGTGTGTTTTTATGGGAAGTGATCATACTTTATATGTGTATGTAAAGTATAATGTGGCTCATATCCCAATGTTTGTTAAATTTTTGGAGCTCAAATTTTGTATGAAGGATTAATTATATGAATATATAGTTTTCTAGAATAGTCTCTTCATATATATGAGGACGAAACATGTTTTTAAAATATTTTATTTATTAAGAAGATATGGAGTTATGAAAAATGGAATTCATGAAAATGGACAAGTCCTGATGAAGTGATGGTAATTTTCTTAACTATGAGAAGATTTTCGAATGAGTAAATTTCACTAGTACATCCTAAATAATGGAGCTTTATTAGCATTAATGAACAAGATTGAAAATATCCCACTCAGAGCATAGGATTTCCATGAAGTGATGTGTGTATATATTAGTGGCCTCCCATCATTAGAAGTAAGTGGATAATTTTAGAAAAGGACGAGTCACTCTGAATTCATATAGTATGGGAGCTTCACAAATCAGGGACTCATTGCGAGCATAATCATCACAAAAGGACTAGTTATCACCAAACCAAAGCTATTAAATTTCCATAAATGGAGTTTAATGAAGACCAATAGTTAAATGGTTACATATAGTTCTATGATGGCTGAGAGATTCATGAAGGATGGGATTTTTGAATAATTGTGTGTTTTCTTTAACTATTATATCTAATTAAACTAAGAAGGGGTTTTCGAATGGCTTAGAGCATTGATAGAAGTAGTGTTAAAACATCATGTTTATGTTAATAGTTCTTTAATGTGCATCAACTCAATACTACAATTCTAGAAGTGTCTCACTATAATTAGGTACAATGACTAAAATTTCCAATCAATGAATGTGACCATTAGGTTTACAAAATGAGTAAGAGATTACCAATGAAATTGAGCTAGATAGAGTTGAAAAAAGTGTTCTGATGGAGGAATTATGAAACCCTGAAAAATTATTATAAATACATTGTTCATGTAATTGAGTGAATATGTTTTATCATATGTAATCCATAATAACTAGTTATTATTATTTGATTAAGGTATGACTAATAAAATATCCAAATATTATCCTTGGACTATACATTTGTAGTAAACCATGATAACAATGGTGTTTTGTTTCTATTTATGCATATGAGTTTCTAATAAATATATGATCTCATCACATAGGTATGAAATATTCATACCAGCATACAGACAAGATCCATCAATTTTGAAGAAAATGTGACACCTTGATTTACCCCTATACTCTAAGAATGATCTATGGTCCTATAGAAACATTATATACTATGATAGATCAAGAAATGGTTTGGTGATTATATTGATGAAAAGATATTAATTTTCTATATATTGGTCATTTTAACTCTATCCCCATTAGTGGAATTATAATATGTATAACATAAAGTTTATAGATATGTATTATACTCTAATATATTGGTGGAAATATATCTTTTGAGGGAGTTTCATAAACTACATGAATTGGGAGATCATTTGATTGTCTTCTCCCATATGGATCATAATTTGAGGAATAAGTATTGGGTGGAGTATCTGCAAACAATCAACCTTTTGATTTACATTGTTTTAGGGAAAGGTAATTATATGAATTCTTCTCTTTCTAGGATAACACTGAAGATGTAGGAACTTTGAGAGTCTAGTTTTTTATAAGAATAACATCTTAAATGTTTTATGAATAAGTGTCTAAAGGACGAATAAATGTTTTATAGAGTAATGACACATATTCCATTGGTTATAAAATATTACATAATGGAATAGGTAAATTTCAACTAGGAGATTGATATCAAGTGTGTTATGATATGAGAGAAAATAGATTGGAAGGATTCTCTTCTAGAGTAGTACATATATGATAACATAGTGATATCAATTTTTGTGAGGGTAGCTATTCTATAATCCCTGAGAGAGGAGGTTATGAACATTTCCCGTGCTTTGAAATAGATAATGCATACAGGGAAAATAAGCATGTACCCTGAAATATGACATTAGTTTTTGTTTCTTGGTATGAAGGGAGACGTCACCAATTTTATTTCATGATGCCTTACTTTCTAGAGGATAAAGGCATTGCATTAGTATCCTAGATGATCGCTTCTAACACCTACAGTTCCTATGTGGATGTGGTATAATGTGTTTATAGACATACATATAGTTTTAAATATGACTCTAATGATTCCTGATGTTGTGTAGGTAATAGTTTTTTGACTAAAAATAGTGTATCATTGCATGAAAATTCACGATATCCTCTTACTGAGTTTTTTGGGGAAGATATATGTATTGGAGAATAAATATCTATATGGAGATCCTCAGAGCATCTTGAAAAATAAAGACACATGCATTACATTGTTGTTTTTTAGGGAATACCGAGGGTTTTGGTTATCAAGATAAAAATGTGTATATTATGTTATCCATAGACTGATATATTATCATGGTTGATGATCTTGTTTTTAGAAGAAATATTATGGGTGCGTGTTTGTGACATCAGTGGATATTTTATGGTAACATATCACTAATTTATTTAATTTATAATAATATATTATATTTTTCAATTCATACTGATCCTTTTGGTTATCTTTATGTACATTCATATCTCTCACCACAATTTCATCATGATGCAAGTGATATAGTTGTTGTAATGTTGAGATTGGTACATGAGACCTCAGAGATTGGGTAGTTGAACTAAAAGTGGTTAGTCATCTCCCAAAGAAAAAATTTATCATATGTTTGTAAGAATAGGAGACCCCTAGATTCAGTAATTGGTGTTATTGTTTTCATATAGTTGAATCCTCGTATATGGGTCCAGTGATTTTGGAAAGATGAAAATCTAGATCCATTATTTATTTAAATATTATTGATTACAAGGCATGTCTACATAATGGAATATTTTTTGTCCATTCCATCACTGTATTGAGATAACATATATTTTTATGATATCTTTTATCTCTAGCAGTACATAATAGATCCCACACATGCAATTGAGTATGCAGTTATTTAGAAAAATACTGATGCATCTTATTTGGAGTTCTTGATGAAAATCATAGAGTAGTGTGAGAGGGTGTTGTATGGAAATATAGTTTTTCATGAATTATTTGTATGGTCTCATAAATATAAACAAGAAAATACATAGAATGTGGAAATATAATTACAATATTAATTTCATTAGTCTGTTTATTAAGAATTCTGGGGACACTTCTTGAGGATGTGAATCACCTAGAGGAGGATAGTTTAATGGCACAAATTTTTTAGAGAAAAATAAACCTTACATT
This sequence comes from Viscum album, assembly GCA_963277665.1. NCBI lineage: Eukaryota > Viridiplantae > Streptophyta > Magnoliopsida > Santalales > Viscaceae > Viscum > Viscum album. The sequence continues at coordinate 455,104,619 of OY728142.1, forward strand.
TTTCAATTAATGAATTTTTTTTATTTATTATTTTTTGGACAGATTATTTTGGGTTCTTCTATATGGTACTGAATATTTTTAGTGGCAATATAGGGGATGAATAATTGGATTATGGTTCGAAGAAAGCGTGAAAATTTCACCAAGAATTGTTAGGGTTATTTATGGAAGGATATTGGTTATATAATTATCTAAACACATTTTTAGAAAAACCTGATTAATTTATAGGAGAGTTTTTTTTCATGAGACAATGGAGAGATCTTAGTTAGAGAATGGTTTTCTAGCCATGTAGAAAAACCATGCGGGTAACTAGAAAAAAATACATTAAAGATTGGTTCATATTATAAAAAACTTTGTGACTAAACCATGTGTGGGGTATTAATGAGTCAAAAAAAGTATTTTTATCTTGAAACATATCCTAAAACTCAATTTTACTTTTTTATTGAGAGTAATATTAACTCTATTTAATAAATAGAGGCAACCTCTCTTTTATCATTAATCCTACCTTAAAAATATCTACCACTATAACCTAATTACAGAGGATCCCTAACAATCAGGTTTTTGGATTGAATGTAAGATTTATTTTCTTTCTATTCAAATCATGTTTATCATATAAATACTCTTTCTATCTAAAGATGTATCATATATTCAATTTATGTTAAATGGTTCAATTTAATCAAGCATAAAATAATGGAAGATTCTTTGATCAATGAAGGATGAGTGGAAAATTAATTGAAAATAACTTCCGCTCTCATGAATAGATAATGTTCTACCATTTAATGTGAATCTCATTTTGTTGGTTTATGGGGATTTTATTCTTTGTCATTATCCCTTCCAAGAATTCAATTGTAATAGGTATTATGTTGGTGGATTGTTTTCTTTTTCTTGAGTAAATTTGATTGAGGTTGTGATCTATGTGTCCTTTCATGGATGATCATAATATTTGGTACCAACACCCTAATGTTTGGATGTTCTTACCATATCTCTCTTTTTTATGGAATATTTTGGAAAATTTGGTTTATGGTTATATTCCTAGTTTATAGAACCTATCATGAATGGTATGTTTGAAGTTTGTAGGATTCAACGTGATACCTTATTTAGTTTTTTTTTGTGTTTTGTTCTCGATAATACCATTGTGTGTGTTCTATTCATAGATTGTAGAATGTTTTATATCCTTGTTGTTTCTTTTTATGTTTTTTTTACTTGTGTAATATTTTATAGCTGGTGGAATAAAAAATGTGATATACTATCCTTATATATTTTATTTCATACACATGTATTTTTAAATTTATTGTGCTATAATTGTTGTAGTGTTCTAGAAAATTAGTGTCTTGAAGTGACATATCCAACCTCATAGTTGGGTAGCTTGTATTACATGTCACATTGATGATGTATCTACATTGGATTGATAAAAACTCATCATGAAATTTTATTTCTTCCATGAGTAATTACATATTCCATTGGATGAGATTACATATTTACCAGTATGATTTGATCATTAAGATAATACTTTTGTATTAAATAGAATATATTTGTTTCAGTGTTCCTAGTATGAATACCATCACATGTGAGTGGGAAACAATGAGTCATGGGTGTTAATTTACCATAAATGTTTATATGGAGGGTATCTATAAAGGTGAAACATAAATTTTACTTAACAGAAGAAAATGTTACCAAACATCATCAATTTGATGTGATTAAATACATATTATATTTTTCTATCATAGTATTGAATCATGTATGTACGGGTTTCAAGGAATATTGGATTGTGTATGATCAATAAGTATATGATTGGTTCGGTTCATGGTTGGAAATTTATATTTACCTCATTTCATATAAAGTTATATAGATGTTCACTTATGTTATGGCCACATTAGTGGTGTTATATTTGGTTATACTCACACCCTATACAGTCATCCTATTGAATGAACAGATGCCCTAGTCATTTATTTACTGAATGAAATATAATTATTGAATATTTTTTATGATGTTAGATTTGAGGCATTGATGTTTTATTAGGACGGAATCCAGATGGTTTTTAGTGAAATATTATTATTATTATTATTTTTATGTTTATACTTGTTTACCTACTACAACGAGGGTTCTATTAGTTATATATGCAAGAGTTGGTATGAAAACTGATATAGAATTTATTTTTGTTATCATAATTGATCATAGTTATTTTTTCTTATATTTTTCTTATTTTTATATTATTGTGTCTATGGTTAATAAGGGTATAATATTCCTACATCACATTATAACATCAGTGCAAATAATCAACATCTTTTTTCTAGTGAGGCATGCATGATATTTTGTAGAACATTATCGCAAACTCAATGATTTAGTTTTGGGTGTTACACCAGTCATAAGGCCTCAATAATATAAAAAGTGAATATAAATTTATTATTTTAGAAATATTGAGATGATTTATTAATATCCATGTGGTTATATATTTCAATTATTATAGATTACGTGGAATATATTATGATAATTAAATTATTTTTATTAAATAATTTTACTACCTAAAAATATCAAATTATATATGTAATGTTTATACAATGATATATTTTGTTGTAAACATCCCATTATTAGGAATCTAAGTAAACATTTTCTATTTTTCTCATTTCTCTACGAAACCATTAAGAATACTACCTGTGGCATAGGGATAAGAGTGATAAAATAAAATAATTTTATATTTTTCATGGAATACCTTCTATTTACAATCTAATATAATTTTACCTTATGTATCTAATATCCTAAAAGAATACATTTGGATACTCTGTATTTGTGAACATATATATTTTATTTCCCTTATAATAAATAATGACAACATTTGGCTTAGTAGAGGTAGTTTTCCCACAATTCATAGATGTGTCTATTATAATAACATATAATTCACAATATTTAATCCTTTATATGAACATGAATAATAGATTATTAATACTAACAAGTCTTAATAATTCCACTATTTTTTTCATAGAAATGATATAAATTTTTTAGAATTTTAATTATATTACCCTTCTTTGTAAAAAAGAACCAAGTATTCTAGAATATACAAAAATAACCAAAAAAATATTTGAAATACTTATACAATTCCATAATGATGTATATTTTTCTATAAAGGCCTTTTATATGTCCTTAATATGAAACTATATCAAAAATATCATTCCATACGTTGGTTCAATGTACATCCAAATCTATTCACATCAACAGATTCCCTGACTGGGTTTGGGTAACAATGAATTACTTTCCTAAGTTAACTATCCATTGAATAGAGTATGATAACTATGGTAATTTTAAATTAATATTTGAATGAGTTTATCAATTTAGTTATTCAGTGATTTAGGAATTGGAAATATACATTATATAGCTTCACCAAAATCAATATTTAGGTTTTTGTGTTCTGGGAACATGCACATTTAATAGTGAACTATTGTTATCTAAAAACTAGATGTAGTATGATATTATCTTCCATAAAATCCCCATATAGTGTCTTTGTAACTTATATCTTCATGTGATAATCTTTCAACAATGCTTTATCCATAACGAAATCCTTCAGCCTCATGAATTCTATTCAAAAAATTATATTCCAAACTATAGATTTCAAAATCCTTAAAAAATGACCATAAAATAAAATCATGTTAATTAAAAAGGATTCATCATACACATATCAAAACATTAATATTTTTATTTCACATAACAATCAAAAAATTATAAAATAAATGAAAAAAATAACATAGAATTATATTGTATTATTTATATTTTCATTTTTTAAATTTCTTATTTTTATATTCTTTTTTATAATGATGTTTCTAATGTAAATATTTCTCGAAAAATATTTCTATAAATATTTTCCATGTCATCAATGATCTATAAACTATTCAATGATAACATCCCACCAAAAATGGAATAAACATTCAAGAAAAATGATTTTCATATTCACCCTATATTGTTCATGTTATTCAAGTCATCTAAAATTTAGATTGAATCATTCTATACATTATTTTTTATTTTATTTTGATGTCACCCACAAAATTTAATATTTGATACAAATTTAATTTTCATATAATATTGAAAGTAGTGTTTTCTCATTATGTTAATTAATTAGCCACAACCTAATGTAACATAGACAATCGTGTTAGGAACACTTATGAGGGGATTGAATAGTTAGTAGATTATCATAAATGTTTTTCTTATTACATGTCATAAGGTAGAAACTGAGATAATATAAATTTAATTTTAAAATAAAATAATATCATGAACAAAAAATATGAATTGAAAACAATGTCATAATACAGAAAACATAGTTATTGTAAGGATATAACCCCAACACTCTCATATATTTTCCATTTATAATATTATATTAAAATTTTATGAATTGATCATTTTTTAATGATAATAATTTCAGGCATAAAAATAAAATATTTCATTAATAAAGAAAAATATATTAATACTTTTAATGATTTTTTATGATTAATATTATTCTAACACTAAAAAATACATAAGTAAGAAGACACCTATTATTTATATAATTATTTTTAATTTAATGTATATATTCATGTGATTCTATTAATAAACAATGAGTTCAAATACAAAACACACTTCAATTTTTTATAAATCTATACACATATAATTTCCTATTAATGATTCAAGAGATTCAACCTAAATATGTTAAAAAATTAAATGTAAATAATATCTCTCTGGAATTCTATTAGAAATAGAAGTTTCCAATATAATAGTGATGGAGAATAATTTTTTTTGAATTATATCATGAATCATTAATTAAATGATCCAAAACATAAAAACATAATACTACATTATTTTTAATATCATATTAAATAAATATAACGATAGATATAAGAGTGTACTGTCTGTGGAATATTATATATATAATACAACATCAAAATAAATAAATATAATCAATAATTTTTTCAGTAGATATTTTACCCTATTAGATCTTATTTTATTTATATCATTATTAGGGATATACTAGTGGGAAAAAATAATAATGATTATGTTAAAAATCCATGTATGGGAATATATAAAAAGAAATAATGGTGAGAAAAGTCAAGAGTAAAACATTATGACCAAAAATAATTACTTTTTCTAATAAAATACCATATAATTTAATTTTGATATAAAATACATGATGAAATATAAAAATTTTAACCATGAGAATCATAATAATGTTGTATAAATAAACTACATGACATCATAGTCATAACTCAAGGCTTGGCTCTATGCTAGTGTGAAATGTTATGAAATGATCACTCCATTTACACCACTGATAGAATATCAAGTGTTATAATCATTACCCAATTATGGAAGAAATAAATAATTTCAAGACCACTAATCACATAATATTATTACTTTCATATGGTCTTCAAAAATAAAATAAATTATACATAGATATTATGTAAGAGAAAACCCCATTAGAAACATATGGGTTGAAAAATAATGACAAATAACATAATAAAATTAGTTATCATAAATCTTTTTAATAAAATAATATATTAAAGAACATTTTATGTCAATATTTTAATAGGGAATAATAACTAAATATATAAATAAAAGTAGAGGTAAAATCAAAAAAATTGAAGAAAAATATGATAAAGAATGAACGATGTAAATAATGTCATAAAACATGGGTAAAATAAACATTAATGAGAAAAATAATATATGTTTCTACATAAAAAATAAATATTACACAATATTTTATGATTAAATACATATTTTTGTTAAATAATAGTTTTCATTAAATTGATATATGAAAAATATGAATAAAATATAATATTTATCTTTTATTGTGTTTTATTTATAGAAATCATTAGAAATGGAACACGAAAAAAATGATTATCATTAGAGATTAATGTAAAAATAAAATAAATTACATTATGGAAGTTTTAATATAGAAAATAGATACATCATATGCGTTATAAATAAGGTAATATATATATATATATATATATGTATATAGTATGACCGTGAGTGTAATAAATATAAAAATGAACATTAAGGAGTTCACATACATTCGGTCTTGGCATGCTTGGAATGTATATACGATTATCCATATATTTTAATATATTATAATTTATTATATTTTTATAAATCCTTTTAATTTTTTGGTAATTTATTTTCATTTAATATTAATAGTAATTATTTATATTATATATATATATATATTAATTAGAATAATATTTTAAAGTTTTGTAGTCAAAATGATAAAGCATTATTTCTATCTGAATTGTGGTTTTGTGAATTAAAATTTTTTATTTAAAAGATTTATCGTAAAATTAATATAATATTATATATAAATTTCAATGTATATTTGAATTCATAATGTGAAAATTATATTTTGATCATTTTTTGAATTTATACAATAGTTTGATTTCTCAATCAATAATGAAATATATTAATTTTTATTGAAAATTGTATTTTAGTTTAATGAAATTTAATAGATAATTTTTTATCAAATTTAATCAATGTAAATAAAACAGTTCATATAAATTAATAAAAATAAAATTATGGCATTCTAAAGAATTTTATAAGAGAATTTGGCATAAGAACATATTTATAGTTAAAACGTAATTGTTTTGAAAACTGTTTCCATCGCATTTTACAAGTTTAATTTTTTATTAACATTTTTTCAAACATGTGAATTGAATTTGATTAAATTTATTCCGTATTAAGAATAATATTAATTGATATAAGATTATTATTTATTATATTTTTTAGGAATAATGAATATTTAAAATGTAAATATAAGTTACCATGGTCAAGGTAAAAACTATATTACCGAGTGGTTAAAATAAATTTACATGTTTTATAGTGAATTATATACTTTTTATGTTATATATTAGAGAAATATTCCAACACAATGTCATTAAATAATTTTATTGTCTAATTTGGGGCCATTTTTTTGTGGATGGAATTAATATAATTTTGACTTTTTAAAACAAAATTCATGTGCTTCCTCTCACCAATTATAAAAAGAAACAACATATACTATTTCTACCACACATTAGAATACTTTTGTATCATTAAATAACCACAAAATACCTTCAATATATCCCACACAATGTCCTATATTTTCTTTTATTATTAGAAATCCATCCTAGGAGGGCATTGGATATACAACTGAAAAGGTTTTCTAAAAAAGAGTTCTTAACTGAATTTTATTTATTTAATTACAACCTCATTAAATTATTCTTGAATCTCGATCAAATAATAAAAAAGTATAATCCACCTAATGATATGTTTTTATGTCAATTTATTATCCAATATCAATTTTTTTACCATATGGGAATTGTAAACATCAATTTTGAGTGTAGAAGAGTACCACGATGAAAAACAGTGTAATTGTTTTCCATCACCACCACTTAAAACTAATTATAATGAGGAATTTAATATAATATTATTATATCAAGGATATAATAATCATTATTTAAAGGTAATATATCATCTATTTTTTCCATTCCCCCTCATCTCAAAATTATCACATCCTTCATTGATATATGTGGATTAACACCGGCATAAAGAAATTGGATTTTTTTTCATCACCACATAAAACAGATGATGTATTTAAATTATTTTATGATATAATATTATCTTTATGATATAAAAATAAATATATTTAGAATAATTTTGTCCTTACCTTCATTCCATTAATGTCTTCGAAAAATTAAAGTGTATTGCATGCGTACCTATAATCTACAGTCTCTATGATTATAATGAAATTAATTTTTCTTATCCTTAATTAATGGTTGATTTTAAAAGTAAAATTAAAATACAGAACATATAAAAATTTGGTGTTTATTAGTATGAAGACTACGTAATAATGAACTCTTTAACCATAGTCATTTTACCATAGACAATTTGGACATATGAGAGGAATATCATCAAAACATCTGACATAAAGATTATTTATTAATTAATTGTATATAACATGGTGACAAATACAATATGTGGAATAATGAAAATTAAAAAGGTTATTAAGAATGTAAATAATTGATATAATTATATGATTCTTAATGATAAATAATTTATGTGATGAATCAGACATGATGTGAGATACAATTTAATTTAAAACCTCATATCAAAGGATATACATATTTATTTTGAAAATAATTTTATTTATTGTAAATATTAAGACAATTATTTTATGGATATATTTATACGAAGGGAAATGAAGTATTACAGACTTTCAATGTCACTTTTTCATTTATTTACATTACTTCCAAAAAAATAATTTTAGATATTTTATACAATATATTTTGACAAAATAAAAAAAGGAATGATCCATTTTAACATATATTGAATTGATGGGTTTTCCCACCAATGTAATGGATAATGGATATTTGGACTCCTTTTATAATATTTCATGAGTTATGTAAATAAAACCATCATTCCCTATAATATTTTGTCCCTAATTCATTGTATTGGAAAGATATGGATGGTATTACTTGGCTTAGGTGACATCCCTAAGGCACAAAATGACGGAAATAAATTCCAATGGATTTATAAAAAATGGGGGGTGATTTTGCCTTTGAAAAATAATCTAAGATAACCACAAAAAAGACCACATATGATATTTTTGTACAATGAAATACAACTCAAAGTGAACCTAACCAAATAACTCTATTTCATTGTATAATGAGAGAGCCATGACCAATATCACAATATAGTGTAGAATCCAAAACCATTAAGACTCAAAGACACATCAAAAGAAACTCAATTGCTTATATCCAAGTCTATACTCGAAACCCACATTCAATTCTGAAGGTATCATGACACATCACTAATGAAATGTGTTACTATGCCTCTACCTTTGTCTTAATATAGCACATATGAAAACATAGTAATGTTCTTAAAAACTGGTGGGTCTAAAACTTAGTATGATTTTGAAAATTATGTACCAACTCACACAATAAGTATAGAACATGATAGAACATTTACGTAAAAAAACTAAAATAATTTTATAAATTTTATAAAATAATAAAAAATAATTTATATGAAAACATGTTTTCTATAGAATGTAAACAAAAATATCATTAATACGATTTCACAATTTCTGTTTTCTTAGACACATTCATTTCCACACATCTAAACATCCACACATGCTTGAAATCATATATTCAACAACCTATAATAATAAATTTTAATAAAACCAATAATTTATTGAAAACAATTCCACGAACATTTTCCATGATTCAAAAGAAATCCATATTATAAAACCACCATTCTATAATCACCAAACAAATCACTTTCCTAAAATTCACAAAACAATAAAAAAGTGGGTTTGCATAAATATTTTCAAAAAATAATCACAATTCAATGAAATAAATTTAATAATTTTTATATCAATCATTCACATTCATAATAGGATTATTTGAGGGTGAAGAAACCTACCCCTCCATATTTGGAGAGAAATAATGTCACAAAACATCAAAAACTCAATATAAAACTCCAAGAAACATCCTTATATCATTTCAAATTAATAATAAACAACCATATCTCAACATTATTGGAATAACACAACCCAAATCAATCCCCAAATGAATAGATTTGTGAATCCACGAGTGTGAAGAGGATGAAACTAAATAAAACCAAAAATAATGAAAACATACCAATGAATCCAGGCCTATAACATAGTGACATTCACCAAAGGATTTCCCCTTTTACAAGGAAAATGGTCTCTCCATAAATTTAAAAGATTGGAATTAATTTAAGGGCCAGTTTACGGGAAAATAAAAATTAATAAGGTAATATGAGATAGACCCAAAATTTTCAGATCTTCATTTTAAGGGTGCAATGATAAGGAACAAAATTAGGAAAACAATGTTCAATCCATATGCTTGACACTGCCCCCAAACTCCCATCACACAGTTGGATGACATGGTCTAAAAAATCATGTGCCAACCATGATATAATGATCATTCCAAAATCTCATGGTTTCACGTCATTGGCTTTCTGGATTTTAATAACCATGTAGATAACTGTAGGCCTATGTATTTCCAATGATGACATTTGAACGATTTCATAGTGGATTTTATACTATTTTACAATCCATGATTAAAATGTTCACAAATAGAAATTATGAACAATCTTGAAAAATATATCAAAAACTCCATACACATAGGAATTTAATTTATATACATAAAAAAAGTATAATTACCTAAAAATGGGGTAGCTATGTTCTCCCCACAATAGGATTTATATTCCTAGAAAGTTGAAAACCTAAATTGTCTTCAAGGATTTCATTCCATGGATCAACCATTTTATTTTAAAAATAAAATATTTTTTTTAAAATCAACCATGATTCCAAAAAACTCTCACAATATTGATGATTTTTCCATGAAATACATTCTGTTGCTTATGCACAATCTGTAATGGCACATGAATCAACATATCATCCTTCTCTAGGATAATTTGATCCATTAATATCACATGGCTATGATCAGGTTTATACATCATTAATTGAGATACATGAAAAACATTATGCACCTAATTGAACCATGGTGGAAAAGATAACCAATATTCCACCTCACCAACCCATTCTATTATATTAAAAGGGGCAATGTATCAAGGATAAAACATTTATTTATTTAAAAAATGATAATACAAAAGCTGTGGATTTATTTTAAAGAACGCATGATCACTCACCCTGATTGATAACGACTTTTCACGATGATCCACAGTTGATTTTTACTAACCATGAGAAATACCCATTTTCTTCCTGGTTAATTAAATTATTTTTGTTTTCTTCTCCACAATAAAAATTTCCAACTAGTGATGTATCACCTAAGTCCACCCAAAAAGATTGTATAATGAAAACAACACCCTTTATATTATTTAAATGGAGCCATTTTTTGAGACTTTTCATCTATTATCATTTGAGAACAACACTCATGGTACATGATCCTCCCAAGAGCCAAAAAAATTGGATACAAAATCCATAATATTTTATTCATATGTTTTATCATCCTTTTATATCTCCCATATGTCTATGTATGGTACACTATGATCATAGCCAACCGAGTTCCAATGAACTGCCCTATGGATCCCAATAAATGTGATGTTAATCATATATCATAATTTGATAATATCGAAACTGGTATGTATTCCTATTTAACAATTATTAGATATATATTTTTGAAAAGTATTCTCCTATATGTGATAGATGAATTTTTAAGATATAGGTTGACTATATGAGCTAATCCATTATTTTCTATATGAAATCGTGCTTCTGAACTTTCCCTAGTAGAACTATTTCAAAATACGTAGTTATCTTCTTCTAGTTCAAGACAGGAACATGTAAATACTAAAGCATACATGTTGGCTATCAGTGATATGCCTTAACAAGATGACCAATGATTATTCACATAAAAATATCACCAATAATTAATTTAATTCCAATTCAATAAAAATAATTTAGTTCCTTATACATATTTTGTATTCTATATTGAACAACCGTTCTCAAATAGTGGTAAGTAGGAATGAGTGGTTCCTGAAAATCCATAGGTATGACCATCATATCTCAAAAACAAAATACTGATCCCCTTCCATGCTTCCATCCCTCAATGTTTTCCCCACCATTGAATTTTGACCTCATAGATACAAATTTATAATTGCATGTGTGTGCCTCTTTAAACAAGTCAATCAAATTTTATACAAAAGAAATTAGAGGTAAAAGTGTCATGCTGCTTCAGTATTCACAATCCTTGTGAATGTCAGATGTTACTGACATCTGCTTCCATATATCTAAAGCATATTTTTTCAACTGACCATATGAATTTATAATTAATGCATCTTCAACTAAATTAACATTACCTAATTTATAGATCATGAAAATTTTAAAAATTTATAAATACTACCGTCTTCTTCTTTGCCTCATATTCAAGTATTTTTTTCAGAAAATAATTTTTAATACCTTATGATTTGTACAAAATAAGACATTATCACCAAATTGGTGAGGAAAATAAGACTTTAAATCATGAACACCAACAATTATTTACAAATAATCTGTTTGGTAGTTATTTTAATGAAACTGTATCTTCCACGAGCCATAAGAAACAACATAATCTCTATACATGTGATCAAACACCAACCCAGATCCTAAAACATCACAACATACCACATATCCTTTTAATAATTCTCGTAATATTAATATTAGTGTCAAATTAAGTACAATTTTATACTGTTAAAAATAATTATTTCTATCCTCAATCCATAGGAATTGAACACACATCCATGCCAATGATGTCAATATTGAATACAGTAATGAAAACTCATGATGAAAACATCGATTATAACAGAATTGGATTTGAAACTATATATCTAAAATAAATTATTTGAAATATTACATGCTATAAAACCCTCTATCATATCTAGATCCACAAAAACACAATCATTAGTGATAAAATGTCAACAAAAGTGTATTTCTAGTATCAAAACATTACACTTATAATATTTGACATAAAGATGATGATCCCAAAAGATACCACACCATGTTACCATTTTATTCCCATGCTCAACTATTTTCATTGAAAACCCTAATATTTCATCAACAAACACCACCAAAAAATAATATATAAACCTTTGAAATATTATATTCATAAATTATACAAAGTTAGAGTGTTCATTCATAAGAACAAAAGGCATAACCAAAATCTCATAATGGTCATATCTTCCCCTGAAATGCTTCCATTGAATATCCTCATTCTGAAAAAGTAGTTTGTTTTATCCTAAAAGAAAATTCAATTTTAGAGAAAAATAGGATTTCCTCAATTGTTTAAACTAGTCATCAATGCATGTAAGTGGATAGAGATTATTTATCTTATCATGGTTTACCATACAATAATAAAGATAAATCCCATGAGTTACATAAAACTACATAAAACCTAATGTTTCCCAAGGATACTTACAAGGGTGAATATATCATTTTCTTTACAATTGTTCATTAAATACCAATAATTTTTTTCGCGACATCATCTAAAGGGAAAGTGAGATAGGATTTGTCCTTGGTAGGATAACTATCATCAAATAATCTACTCTTATAGATGAAACCCATAATATATTATCATGAAAACATTTGGAAATATATCTAAAATAGTTTTAAAACTAATATTTATAGTAACATCCATCAATTCAAAGGTAGAATATAAAAAATATTATGATAAATATCTAATGACTGTAACAAAAAATCATTATTCAACTTTATTTTCTTTTTGGTATCCTCTAAAGAGTTTCTTGATTCCACAATTATTTTCAAAAATAGCCCATTAGGTAAAGCAGTCAATGTGGGATTTTAATAGTGTAAACCAAACTATACCCATTGTTATGTTACTATAATCCCCCTCAAACATAGGTAAAAACCAAATAAAGTAACCACGACCAATAGTTATAGAACATGATTTTCACAAAAGTTCTAAACATTTTCTTTGTCCAATATGTTTTTGATGCATTAAAATACAATAAATCATCTCTTCATGAAAACTATAAAGTTCATCTACCCATGATTCAATAAAATATTTGGATGCACCAATTTCAAATAAATCATTCATTGAGGTATCATTTAAGAGAATCAGAACTCTCACCAGTGAAAAATAAAATTGATTATCCCTAATTATTTTTTCAAATCCATAAAATTTCTAACATTACACTCTTTGGTATTTAAAATATTGTTGATATTTCACTAGTTGATGATTCGGTGTATTCATATAGTCCCCATGGATTCCTCAGTTCTACTAACAAGATATTTTCTTCTTCCCTCATCATGTCAAAGCATATGATGTTCTTGAAATATTAGATGTGACACTAACACTCGATATTACAGAAGAGTGAAAATATCACGAATAGTGTCCCAATAGATACAATCCTGGCATGACACATGATGTTTCATATAATCTCATTTCATTTGACAGAAATAACCATAATTAAAATATCTTGACATAATCATTGGATTAGGTGGAAGCTCTACAAATACTAATGTTTGATTTTATGTCATTCCAAAAAACATTGCAATAGATTTCCATCTTTCTATTATTCCCAAAATTAGAGTTATAATCATTTCATATAGGTGTCAACATGATCCATCTATTCATAGTTAATAAGATGTCCCTTTTTCCACCATATCTCTATTTACTATTTCTGTATAAGATTTTATACAAAAAACAATAATGATTGACAAAAATTTTGGCCCCAAAAATTATTTAAATTTTCCTTCCTTAAAGGATTCACATGGAGTAAATCTGGGTACAAAGAAAATTAAATTCATGAGATTATATGTATAATATATTTCAATGGTATATTTTGATTCAAGATGAAAATTTTCATTGTCCTAGAAATTCTAAATATAGGAGGATATTATTGTTTGTTAAAAAATTATTCAAAATCATATCATGAAATTACATTGTTTTATTTATCCTAAGATGATAAATCCCACCACTGGCATACTATATCATACAACACATATGTCTCCATATTCTCTATCCATTTTGTTGGTCTACATTAGAAATCATATATTTAACAATCTTATTCATCTAAAACACTTCTTTTCCCCATTTTTAATATCCCTGAATGATAGGTAGATTATACATTTGAAACTTAGAAAAATGATCCACTTTCCTTGGTTCATCCCTTATTTTCCCCATATCAATGGTTTGAAATTCCAAGACAATACACTGAATGACCTGTTGGTTCACATGCGGCTCAAGTGCAATGAAATTATCCTTTCCGTCAGCTATTTGGTTTCAATGATGCATATCAGGTTCCATTTACTATAACAAAAAGAGAATTACAATCAGTATCACTCTATAAAAACTAAAGGCTTTGAAATTTCATATTAATAACCTTACACATATCTTGACCAAGAATTCCAAAATTCAAAATTGGTAGTTTCCAGACCATTTTTTAAAATTCCATTTTTTTATATGAAAAAAATTAATTTTATATTAATTTCAAAAATAAAAAGTCTTGAATAAAATCATAAATACTTATTCAACATTAAATATCCCACCAAAGTGTTATGTCATTATTAACTATGCATGCCACACTCAACTTATTGGTTAAACCCATCATAGTGACATAAAAACTACTAGAATTATCTCACTACACTCCTGTAACCATCTCACTAGTAACATGATGCATAGAATAAATAAGTTATCATTGCCTTTTTATTCTATATATTTCATGTTATGAAAATACATTATCATTAATACTAACTGAAATAAAGGAATAACAAGAATGACTTACTAGTAGTAGGGCCAACCAAACATAAACTAGGTTTAACATCTCACCCTAAATCTATTGGATTTGGGAATGGTAGTGGGTGTTACTAGTCTTTATGTGGCATTTTTAAGAGACCAAATGCTGTAAATAAATATCATGGCCTTTATAATCAATTGGGGAAAGATTAAAAATTTGAAAATAAAATAATAAAAAACCAAACCGTAACAAACAAATCACTATATGAATCATGAATACAATGAATTACAACTCAATGTAAACCAAACCTTACAAAACATGTTAATGTACAATGTCGAAACTAAGATAAATATCAAAATACCTAGAGGTATCAAAAACTGATAATACCCAAAGACACCAAAAAAATAAAATCACCAGGTCCCAACATGATCCATGATAAAAAACTACAAGACTTAACCAAGTTATCACAACAAAATAGTAAATAAATGAGATAATTTTACATTGACCATGTCTTTATATATCACATCTTCAAGCACAGTAATGTTCCCAATCACGGGGTATGTATAAAATTCAGTAAATTTTTTCCAATAACTTCTTAACTTTTACCACAAGGATATAACATGATATATAATTTATATGAAACAATTTAAAACATTTTAATTATTTTTATATTAAATAAAGAAAAATTTCAATAAAAAATTATTTCTGATGGAATAAACCAATCAGGTCATCAAAACAATTTCACAATTTCAATTTTGGAAAACCCAATCATTTTCCCACATCCAAACAACAACCCATGAATGAATACATATATTCTAAAATTTATGACAATAAATTTCCCAAAATAATTCATTTATAAAAATAATCTCAATTATCCTTTTCCATAAAAAACTAATTTTAATATCAATATCATAAAATAATGAAATAATCAATTTATACAAAATAATTAATTTCACATATTCCACAAACCATCTCCAAAGAGGGTTTACATCATCATTTTCCCAAAAAATTCACAATTCAATTCAATAAATTCAATAAATTTTAAATTTTCCCTTTATACACTAAAAATAGGAGTCTAGAGTAAATCCACCTACAACATAAAGATTGACGAAAATGAGGAAAGACAGAAAACATAATTAATTGTCTTGAGACTCTAATAAACATCATTATATATTATTCACATTATAAAAACAAATATATCTCAAAATGATTGTTATCACCCAACATGAATCTATTTTTAGTGGATTAAATTCATGAATCAATGAGAGGGGAAGAGTAATAAACTATGAAAAATAATAATGGTCATAAAATTACAAGGGAATTTGGGCTTAAAAAAATATTTTCTAATGGATTTATCTCGAATCAATATGAAAGGTATCGCTACATTTTGGATGGATTGGAATTCATGTTTATGTCATATTTTGGTAAACAGAATCCATTTATAAGGTGATATTAATTATATCCACTATATCCAGATCTTGTTTTAATTGTTCTTGATTTGGGAACACAGTTAGGAAAACTATTCACTAACCTCATACTAGACACTACCTTGATCCACCCATTTCACGGTTGGATCATATAGTTGGAAAACCATGTGACAATCGTGAAAAGATTATTTGTACTATATCACATATTTTCTCTTATGTGGCCACATGGTTTGGCCACACCATGTGCATTACAATATGTCTACCCAGTGACCATTATTTTATCTGAACCATTTCCTACAATTCTTTTTAATAGTTTCTATGAATTGTGTTCCAATCATGGATCCCACCAATGTACAAAATAACATGAAAAACTCACCCAAAAAATCCTACGCATATCCTAGTGTTATTTTATAATTAAAATTAAAAAATAATGAATTAATTACCTAGAAAAAGGGTTGAGACATTCCCTTTTTTATGTTTATTTTCAAAAAATATTGTTAAAGGAATTGATATTTTAATATACATAAATATTTTCATATTGGTTGAATAAGTATTTTTATGAGTATGGTGATGGAATTGAATTATAATATGTGTGAAACATATTTTATAGTTCTTGGGAATTAGTTATCATTACAGCTAAGCCTGATATAGCTCAGGATTAAAGGTGATAACAATATAGATCATGATTAAAGGACATCCTAATATAGATCTCTATTTCATTAGGTAAGAGAGGAGAGTTAATCAATTTGGTTTCTTAGTAGAGATTGTTGAAATTAACCAAGAAGGGTTTTCCAATAGTAAGATTTATAGTATGAGTGATAATAAAATGATGACCTAAATCCCATAAATGATTTAACAATGTTTTTTTGTGTGGGTTTTTGAATATATTATGATTTCACAAGGTTATATAATGATCTTATGTCAAAAGGGTTGTTTTTTTGCACTTCTTAGGGGTGAAATGTATACTTCATTTTGAAAGTTCTCATCAATTTTTTTTGATTAATAAAACATTATGATTTTTATATTTTTCATTGATATTTCTTATGAAACATTTTATAAAATTATTTCCGAAGTTATATTGATTTATTGGGTATGAAAATGTTTATTTTTAGTTTAGTGGTTATTTTAGGGAAGGAAAATATTTATATGTATTAATGGAAAACAAATTTTTATCATTAATTTTTTAGGTCTTTTATTAGTATATTTTTTCTAAATATATGTATTTAATTTTTTTATGATGATTTATGGATGGATAAGGAGAATTATGAAGTAAATATGAAAATTGTGATGATATTTACTAAAATGATAGTTTTTATATATTAAAATATTTGTATTTTAATGAAAATGGATAATAAGTTAAAGTTTCTACTATGTTATGTAATATTTTTTTATTTAAAGGTTATGACTATTTATCTAACACACTGAACTATAAAGATCATAAAAATTAGGCATATTGAATTCGTGACATTATAATAAATATTATTTAATGTTTAATTTCATGTTTAATTTCATGTACATATTGTTGGTATTACTGGAATGGTTTAAATATTTTTATAGTCTTCGGTAATGAATTTAAATACCCTTAAGAGATTAGATATTTATGGTTCACATGAAATTAATTTTTTTTATTACCATGATTCATTATCAGAACATTTTTTGTTTAGAATTTATTTGTATATTAATAAATAGAAGACGTATTTATGAAGGAAAAAATACTTACATATCCTCCCATTTCAGTAACTTGGATTGGTTAAAATTGGAACTATGATGTTTTTATTATGATGAATCATTTTACACATTGTATAAATATTGTTGGAAAGTATGCTATAATGCTACCTTTTCTACCATAGTATATCCTTTTATGAGAAAATACCCTCCCTAATTCAGTTGTTCTTCAGAATAATTGGTAACTAAGTATTGGAATAAGGATCGTTGAAAGACATTCAATTTCACAGGTGGTTTGGATTATGCAAAAGTACCACCTTTTTTAACATCTTAAAGGTGTATTCGATCAATGATGTTATGTATTTAATAATACTACATAAAGTGATGATATTTAATCCATTTAATGATTTATATTTTTGAATATTATACTTTAGAATAAATTACAAAATCATGTTCAATTTAGTATAGAATATGAAATTATAATAAATTATGTACAAGGAGGAATATTTATTTGACACCTATTATGAAAATATGACCCCATTAAGAAAGGAATACAAAATGTTTTTTGGGATTTTAATTGTATAATTAATAAATTTTATATATTATCATTTCTATAATATCAATTTCCATTAAACAATCTTGAATTTTAAAGTGTTCAGAAACATGTTCGATGTACTGAGATAGTAGAAATTGAGTATACATATGATCATGTTTCATTCTACAAAATGCATAAAAGGTGGTCCAAATTGCATAATTATAATAAAAATATAAGGAATTCATCCGAATTAATGAAAATAATGTTTTATTTTTGGGATATTTTTGGTAAAAACCTTTGTGGGAATGTAATATGAAATATTGTAAGTCATTCAAATGTGATATGTTTGGGAGCATAACTAATTATTTTGAAGAAAAAGTTCTTATTAGTTCTATGAAAAAAATTGTTAAAGTTACAATAACATATTTTTGACATAATTAGTGGGGAAATATTGTAGATGAATACCTAAAAAAGAGAATGACAGATTGAAATAATCAAGATTTTAAGAAGAAGAGTTTGGTGAAATTCTTTGAAACTACTAATGTAGATTTTGGGAAATAAAATTATGTTTTAATAAGTAAATTACCTATTTATTTACATTATTATAATTTTATTTTTTGATTCTAGGTCCAATAATTATTTTATTTCAATGAAATGTGATGATAAAATGAAAATTTCTTCTCATAAAATGAAGTTTGAACTTTCGGTAAAACACTTCAGGATGGTATTAAAGAAATAAGAATTTTAAATTATATTTCTATTGTCATATATGGTTATAATTTTTATATAATCCATGTTAACATTAACATTATAGAATTTGATGTCTTTATTGGTGTCAATTTGTTTTTTATTTATAATGTTATGTCAGATTGCAGAAACAATGAATTTATTTTATATAATGAGTTTTATATTATATATTTTAATTTATTCATTCAATTAATAAGATAACAAGATGCTGAGAAACTACCAAAATATAGAAATTAATGTTAACTTTTATATAATGTTGAAAATAAGAGAATTTTTTTGATTAATAAATCAATGGAACTAAAATAATACTAAATTGTTTTTACTGATGAGTTTCATGGTATTATAAATTACTAGGAAGTTAGTATACATGTTAACATAGTTATTGATGATAAGAAAACTAAAAAACCTAATTATTAAATAAATCATATTGAACATTTTGATATTAAATACAAGTTTCACATGTTTATAAATAATGTTTACATTAATAGTCACACATCACCAAAAGGTGATCCAATTTTATTTATTAAAAAGAATAATTTTTTCCTAATGATGGGAATTGATTATAAATACATTCATAATATTACAATAAATATAAGAATAAGTTTCCTTATATTGATGATTTGTTATTTTAATATTTTTACATGGTTGATCATAGGTCCACGTAAGATCATATGAAGTTGAAGGAAGATGAAATCCATAATAAATTGTTTTGTATTATGTATGGGAATTATGACACTATGGTTATACCATTTGGGTTTACAAATGTAATAGTTGTATTCGTGGATACTAGGAATAAACAATTTTTAGAATATTTAGATATGTTTATTAGTTTTTATTGGTGTTATATTGGTTTATTCAAAAACATATAATGATTGTTAGAAATAATTAACTATTATTCTACAAAACCAAAATGAATATCAGTTATATGGAATATATATATAATATTATTTTTCGTTACAAAAATTTTCATTCTGTTTGCATAATGGAATAAATATTGATATAACTAAAATTAAATTGTTTTATGAATTCCCCCTATATATTAATAATATAGATATTCATCGTTTTTATTGATCTTTAGTATATTATTGATTCTTTGTTGAGAAAAGTTCATGGTTATGTAGGCCAAAATCGATATAAAAATTTAAACGATTTAGGTACATCGAGATAAAACAATGTGATAACAGTTAATTGGAATTGATATAATGATTTGTTAATGCAAGAGTTTTGGCCCTTCTATTTAGAAATTTTTAATATTTTATCTACATCAATGATTCATTTATGTGACATGAATGTGTTTTATAATACAATTATTTTGTATTTTTATTGGAATCATTCCAGTTAATACCTCACGACAAAAGTTATCTTACACCCAACAATGAACTAGTGGCTACAATGATTGATTAAAAAATTTGGAGATGTCATTGATATAGAGAAAAGTGTGAGATACATTCTGATCAAAAAATCATGAATTATATAATATCATTAAAATATATTAACATGAAAAATATTTGATGGAAGGAATTTATAAAGGATTACCACTACACATTTATTTACCATCCAGGTAATGTAAATAGAGTGCTGATTCTTTGAGTAGGAAGGATAATAATACATTGACCATAATATGTTAGAACATGATATTTTTGTCTATAATTTCATAAATTTATGAATATAAATTTTTAATCAAAGAACTATCTATTTTTTATGTCTCAATATAATAACCTTTTTAAGGCAGTATTATGAATGTTTAGAAGAAGGGAAATGTTCTTGTAACATCCCTCAATATCGTACTCTCACACATAGAACACCAGAGGTAGATTCAAGACATTAAGTGCACATCCCCATTTTTTAGAGGATTCTGAATAGAACTGGGGGAGAAGAGTTTATTTTGGTGAGACTATACACCCATGTATAGTGTTGTAATAATTGAACAATAAATATCATAGTTATAGAAATAGAGTAGATAATACTATAATTATGGATATACAAATTGGTGAATGATAATTATCAATAATATAATGTGAATATTAATGTTATGATTTGATATAATGTATCTACATGTCAAGATATATATAATATTTATGAATTACTAAAAATAAAATAAGACACCAAATACCATGTTCACAATCCCTATATCAGTCAAGTATCCATGATCTGACCAATCCACTAACCAATAATAAAAAATAAGGCCCTTTCATATATCGAACTTCACCTCCATGAAATCTATATGGGTACCAAATGGTGGTTTTAATAGGGTGTTATTATACCATATTAATTCATCAACACCATTTCTAAAAAATTGTCTAATAGTAAGTTAATGATATTAGGTGATAAAAAATGGTATTAATTAATTTAATAGTAAAGTAGAATAATTTACCAACTTCAAAACCATGCTATAATATATATAAGATTGTATAATCACCATTCCAACCATAACCAATATTATAAAAAATTTCAATGAACTAGTCCAAGACGTTTATATAATAATTTTAGAATAATTAAGAAAAATACATTCATATGATTAGTTTTTCATAACTGAGGATATCCCATTGTATAACAATTTTAGTATAAATAGAAAAATCCATTGATTTAACCATTTCATCATTACTAGTAAAATTCCTTTTTATATGTTTGTCAACATAACTAATTATATCAATGTATCACCACTCATTTAAAAAAAAGTAATCCAATTTACCAAGAGATTCTATCCCAAGGGGTTACATTTTTTTTCAAATCATGATAATTCTTGTTTCAATACAATATATAGTTCATTATCATGTAATGGTAGGATCACCCTATGGGTGGCCACAAGAAAGGTCTCATTAATGATAGATCTAAAGGTATCGAAGTATTATTCATAACTTATGATTATCATCACCCATTATTCCATCATATCAGACACACATTGTGTAAGTAAGATCACATAGTATTGGAAAAATTAAACAAATAGAAATATTAATTGGTATTTTTTTCTCCAAAACCAACATTTTATCAGATGATTAAATAGTCTCTCTCAATAGGGAACAACAAAAATAAATGAAGGATAAAGAGAACACAAGTAAAACCAATGTCAGAAAAGCATAAAGAACATATCCTGATTGAATGATTGTCATGAGTCCACACAGACACAATGGATGATATAATAAGAAAGTCAAAAATTAATGAAAATTACCTGACCTGATATCAATGTAGGATGAATATTTAAAAAAGGGATGGAATAACATAAAAACACTTGGAGTCAAAAAAATTTTGATAGAGTAAGAAACTCAATAAATAAAAATAAATCATACATACAACATGCTTGAAACCGTTGGTCTCGAATCATTTATAACACAAATCCCTCCCACAATTCAAATTTTATGATTTAAAAGATACACTAAAAATGGGTCTTGTAATATTAAATTAACACCTATAGTCTATTTTCATTATGTGAACCAGTTTCATGATTTTTAATGTTTTCACTCATTATATAAGTTCAAGGAATATTCCCAACAAATGATTCATGTTGTGTAACCAGTTCATGATATGAAAATGTACAATAGGTGAATTCCTCAAATTTCTTATAAAAAAGTAACGGGTCAACCTAGAAGCCTAATTTACTTCATCAATATCTATTTATAGATTTATAAAGGACTCCATTAATTCACAAAAAATTGTATCCCTAGGCAATAAGCCATTTTACCTAGAACCATATTTCTCTACCCTATAGAAAATATTCCGCCACTATGGTTTAAAGGAATGAAAACCCAACTAAATGTTGTTCAAACAAACTCAAATAGGGGTGTACCAAGAAATATCTTGATATTAAAACCTCCTCACCATATAATAGTTGAACCCCATAATATTCCATGAGTCACTATGGGTTATCAGGGAACAAGTATAGCAATTGTTATAATACAAGAACATCCCGCTCCCAAAATTCATCTTGAACACGCCCATGTTTCCAATATACTAAATCTAGAGTTATGTTCTCTCCCAGTAGATAATTCTCACTATGGTCGACAATATATATAACATTCTCATTAACTGCCATGGATACACTAAGAAAATATCATAAAAATATATCCCATGAGTAGGGAAAGGATGATATCATTGATATTGTGACATGTAAAACAAATCATTCAAGGAATTGTAGCACTTTAGAATGTAAAATCAGCATGATAGAAGAATGAACATTTTCACTATCTCTAAATGCCTAAAAAACCTTTCTGTTATCATTCTCTAATTCTTTAAAAGTTTTTTTATCAACCATGATGACACCCAAAGGAAAACATGATTACTCACCATAAACTCAATGGGTTGTCTCTACTGGTCAGCGTAATAGTTTTTCATGTTATGTGTGGAAACCAACAACTTCATTATCAATTGAACCTGATAATATATATTCAATAAAAGAATAGGTCCAACATGTATTTACTCACATGCCTCTAACCAAAAAAGAGGACAATGAAATGAATTTTCACACAATGAATAATATAGTTCCATCTATAATAATTTATAGATGTTATTATTATATAAAAACCAATCATTTGCATATATTCGTCCCAAAAACCCTGATATATTTTACACTGGATCCATATACATCATCTATAATTGGAATCATCCACTTTTATTTCCCATCATAATAATTTTATTGGATGTACTATGAAGAAAATAATACAATAGATCCTTCTGAAGACCCATGCAAAAATGATATGAGATATGATGTTCTCTTTAAGATATAATATTTCCCATGAAATCATATAGTAGAAATATTTCAAACACCTCAAGACTACCCAAGTCATCAATAGTAATAGTCTCCCTTATTGGAAATTTGTGTTATACTTTTTTCAGTTGATCTACAATAAACCATGCTACAACAATCTAGTATGGATTCCTAGGTAATACATTATGAATTCCATAGTGACATCATCCAATTTCCATTTGGAAATGATGTTACACTACAATATCCCAGTGTTCTTTTCATGATCAGCCATCTCATACATACAGGTGATGATTTTCGACATTAATCCCATTATATCATTCTTTATTCCATTCCAATTGTACAATTTTTTTACATCACAATACATGTATTTAAGAACTATATGTACCACCTATCTAAAAGCATGAAACTCCTTCATCATCTCCTCATGCAATCCCTTAGAAACCCTTACTCATCCATAAAAAAGAATTGAATTGATTCTTCTAAGAGACCATCCTAATAATGGATACATTGTATATAAGTAATCCCTTTGAGCTAATCCCTATGGATTAGATAAATGTACAATCATGATTCTATTAAAAATCATTGGTCAAATATATGTTGAGCTAAATTTCACTAATATATGAGACTCTTGAACATCTAGATGTATGTCTTCATGGAGTTCTATAATCCTCCACTCATCATAAGAGTCCCACATTTCCTTTTTCTACATCTATTTCTCATGTCATTGGCAAATAGGTTTTTTACCTAGTTTAAAATCTATTTCAAAGTTAAGAGAATGTAGATACTTGATCCACCTCATATGATGGAGGTTCAGGTCCCGCTGAGAAAACATGTAACTAAGGATATTATAGTCAATATACATCAATATAATCTCACCAAATAATAGTTTCAATAACTAATCAAGGTGTGTAACACTGAAAATCCCTCCATGTAATGTGTAGGGGAATTTCGATCATTCATTCTTAGCAATTTGGATTCATAAGAAACATCTCGATCCCCTTGCAACATAATTACATCTAATCGAACTCCATATGTTCCATAATACACAGACAAATCATTTCATAGTATATGAAATGTAACAATCAGTGATATGGTCTCCCAACTCAATATCTCTTGAAAAACCCTATCAAAAATATCTTATTAAATAAACATTTCCCCTTTCTTGGTTATCCCATACATCAGTTTTACTATATGAGAGAATTCAATGACTAATCTTTGAGAATACCCTACTCGACATGGGAAACTCAAAATCATGAAGGCATTATTAGGAAATCCAATGATACTACAACTTCATTCTTCTTGGGATATAATACTATTCCTCCTTTGGGATGACATGATAGAGCAATTTCATATTATCAAACTAGAAATTTCATTTTTTTAGATTGACATATAGTTGATGCACTCTCAATATAGTCAGGAAGATGTCATGATATTGGGCATGATTATATGTAGACTAGGAATATAGTAATATGCCATTGTAAAAAATCACAAAAAACTGAAAAAGGAATATATGGTAAATTTTGTTCATTGAGGCCACAAATACCTCTAGCATGTTTTCAATGTGAACAACATCACTATAAACCATTAAAAGCCATACATTCTCATAAATGAATATAAGGATTGTATGATGTTATCAAAATCCGTTGATAATACTATGATCCCAAATAAATCATTGAAAAAATCATTGCTCCTCTCAGATGATCGAATAGATCCTAGACGTGCAGAATGGTATACTGGTTCTTAACCACCATCTGGTTCAATTTCTGGTAGTCCACACATAAGAGAAATGTCCCATCATCCATCCTGGAAGAAATCATCGGAGAACCCTATGGTGATGTACTAGGTTATATGATATACATATCTTCCTAATCATATAAATATAATTTATAATCTAAAATATCGGTTGGTTCTGTCCTGTAATGAGTAATAGAAACTAGCTCTTCTCCTAACACCAACTTGATCACGAACATGATCTTTGACATGGGTATTAATCCATATAACTCTTTCTGAGAAGTACCATAATTTTCCACTACTTGGGTTAAAGTATCATTATATATTCAACTATCATATAGTGAATAGATTACTATTTGAGACATGTGATTATCTAATCATTACTGAATTGTTCTGGCATGACTAACATAAAGATCCCACTCACCCTCAGGAAAATAGGTACATCATTTAGATATAGAAATTAAATATCATCCGGTGAACTTTGATGTAATCATTGTACAAAAATAACTAATAAAAAAAATCAATACTATCATTTCAAGAACAAAAAATTCGTAGAAGAAACAATAACAACTAATTTCTAGAAAATAATCTTTATAATATTTTATACTCTCTGACTGCACTTTGAGTGGTGTGTTGATGGTCAAAAAACCATAAATCCCATCCAAAAAAATAGTCCCAAGATGACTTCAAAAAGTAAAAATATAATGTAATTTTATAATCATGTAAAAAAAATGAAAATGTTATATGCTACATGAATAGTAAAATTAATGGTATAAGGTCTTGCATCAAAAATAGCTAGTGTAGACTGCATAACGTGAAACTAAATTTCCCATATGGCCCATGCCCTAGTAGGAATCACCTTTGTTGCTCTATCTGGATGCTGTTTACACTCATAGACTGGGGTACACCATCCCCCCTCCACGACCTGATATTCTAGTGTAACTCAAACTACAATTCTACTGATAGTTACGTGAGAACTTACCAATCCCTAGTAACTGTCCAAATCCCATACAACTACTCTCATATTTCTTTCACATAAATAACCTCCTTGGGTGGTATTGCCTTGTAACACCCTGATATTTTATGAGAAGTATATTTTTTTATGACTTATGTTATATGCAACATCAAGGGGATCTTTCACTGCATACAACACTAGTTTGGCTTGCGTTACACGCAATCACGACCTTCCTCGATAGCGTGTGTAGTACGCAATACCGAGTTTCACTAAACAACAATATATTATTATAATATTTTAAACTAGCCGTTATGAATAGTATTAATTTAATTTTAAATTTTATAAAATTATTATTCATCATACATATTTTTAGGAACATGGTATGAGAACAAAATAAATTTTTCGGGTAAAATCAGTATTTTTCAGAAAATGCGGTTTTGCCGCCTTTTGGTGGCACACCCACATTAAATATAGTTTTTGAAATGTTTATAAGTTCAATTTGACAAAATAAAATTCTTCTTTGAGATCAGGATATAAAAATTTATTTGGGATAAATTTGTCATATTATTCTGATAACTTTCATACTTTATTGAATAGTAAAAACACGCTATAATATAATTAAAAACAACTTTTTTCATCACAATAATTTATATGGATAAATTATAATATTGAATGGTTTTAAAGTATAAATAGAATATATTTTTATAATTTAATATAATTTATGTCATTATCATTAAGTTTACATTGAATTCATAGGTAGAAACATTTCAATCTTTGGCAATGTTTTAACTTTTAAAACCCGTTTTCATAACAAAGGGATTAATTTTAAATTAATTACTGCAACTTCTGTGTTTTAAATTTTGAAAATGGATTCCATATTTAGATTTAGTGGGTCCAAAATATGTTAATAGGTTACTTTTATTTTTTTTTATTATGAATAGTAACAACGGTAATTTTTTTTACTGCAGTTAAAGGTAAATCGGGTAATTAAGGGTAAAAATAAGATTATAAAATTACCCTAACACCTGCCAAAATTCTATTTGATGACTAAAAGAAGACCCTTATAACCTAAGGGTCAGAATAAATTAATTTTATGGACTTTGGACCATTAAAATAATTTAATTATTATTAAAACCAAAGAAAGTGACAACATGTCACTCTCTTAAATCTTATAAGTAAAATAATTTTAATTTAGTGATACATTTCATGAAACATATAAAATTAATGGTATCTAGAAATATAATAAAATTATATACATCATATGAATTTATTTATAATTTTTAGGGATTAAACAATTATCATTAATTATGACACAACCGTTATGTTGAAATTATTTTATTGATTAAAATTTAAATAAAATATTTTCAAAGTATTAAAATAAATATTATATGAACTATTTAATGTGTTCCACTAATTTTAAAGTTAAAAATGACATGTTATGAATATACTAAATAATTTAGTTCGAACATATCTTCTGTATATATTTTATTTAAACTCAAATAAATGAGTTGTGTCAAAATTGACACTATTGTTAATTTATAGAAATTACATATTATAACATTGTTTAAAAATCACAAATATATTTAAAAATTATAAATTAAAATTTATATTGCCGGAAATTTAATAAAGTATACAATTATGGACAATTCACAACATATAAGTAATTATTTATAATGATTTAATATTGAGAATATTATTACCACAAATAAAATTAAATAGATTATATAAGGATAAGTCATGTTGATAATGTTTAAAATAAATTCCCAACTTTTCTAAATTTTATTGGATTATTAGATTAAAACCCTATCTCATGTAAGATTCGTATTTGAGTCTTTTTCAGAGGTTTTTAAGTGGGGTTTGAATTTATTATAATTTAATATTTCTTATAATTCCAATGGTGCCCCTCTGCTCCCTTATAAAAGGGAACCTCATCCCTCTCCTCCTCAAACCACTATGAGCCTTCAAGATCGGCAAAACCCCCACCAATTTCTCTTCTCCACATCCCTAGAAACATCCTAGAGGTCCTGGTATTCTTCAAAGACCAATCTTCGTGCCTTAAGAGGAGGTTTCAAAGAGGCGTGTCGAAGAAGAGGTAAGATCTGTTACCAATTCTTTAAAATTTATTTCTTCTTCTACTTATTCTTCTTTAGTTTTTTCATTATGAAGTAATAACATCGATATGACTCATATAATTATATGTTATTATAAATATGAAACAAACCTATTTCACCTTCTATCCATCCTACGGAAAATGAAATCACCGCGCGTGCGTACGTACGAAATACCGTCTCCACGCCGTGGTGTAATCTGTTTTCCACCACCACCTTACTTGGATGGGTATAATGGTGTAAATAATAACTATATATGATTATTGTATAATTATATTGATTCTGAAATAGTATAATACACTTCAATACAATTCCAAGATCATGGGAACGATATCATCGCTCGTGCATACGTACGGCCTACCGTCTCCACGATGTGATGCGACTTGTTCTACATGATCTTCAATGAATAATGATTATATAAATGAATTGAATGAGTAAATATGATATATATTACAGTAATACCATTCTGGAAATGAGTTATCTATAACCTAAAAATAATAATACGAATTTATTCGACAAAACACTCATAAGAACATAAAGCAATAAACACCCGAATAACAAGTAGCAATGAAATATTACTAATAAGAAGCTAAGAATATGACCATATATGATATCATAACTATGAGTATAATTCTGGAATAAGTCAATGACATTATTTAAATCATTATATAGGAGGTTTGGACATGTACAAATCATATCGTACCTAAGGTATGGGAAAATCTTGCAATCTCATTTTTATTTGAGATTGTTTATACTTCAGAATTTACTAGGGAATACTTATCATCCACATCCATGTTTCCTCAATATGTAATCTCATTTATATCCTACTATAATTTTTTAAATCCTATTTTACCCATTGGTTAGTTTTTAGTAAAAGATATGAAAGGAATCTTTTGTCGTTTTTAGTACGAGGTAATTTTTGACTTTTCCGGCCAAAGTACGAGAAGAATGTATTTTTTAACTTTTACAGCATGACTGGATTTGTATGATTTCATATAACATTATTTACATGAATCTTCTTTTACATGTTTTCATGTTTATTATTAATCAACTTCTTTTAGATTAAAAGTGTATGACATGTCAATAAAGGAATAATGTTTTTAAAGTAGAAAGGATATTTTCCTCGAGAATGGAGTTCAAGTGTTTTATCAAAATTATTTTCCATCTAAGATAATATAGGGTTCTGTTTCTATCCCTATTTTTACGTTGATTTGATTATGTTATGATGGAATTAATTTTATGATGTTGTTTTATCTTATATGGATTATGTTATGATGGCATGATGTTTACGATTCCCATTTTTATTACATGGGTTATGCTATGATGTATGATTTATGATTTTGTGGAACACATAAGAATGGTTTCATTATGATATGTATAAGACCTACATATCCCTCCAATTAATTGGGTAAGGATTTATATCTCATGAGATAGACATGGATGGAACGGCAAGTTAATCTGTTTCAGTGATACAGGACTGGAACGAGGAGTGAACTCGGTTCAGTAATGGACTTTGTCTTATATGATAGTCTTGGCGATGAGTCTTGACTAAAATGAAATGATTTTCAATGATTTTGTGTGTATGGCACAATGTTTCATGTTTTATGTTATGATTATTGGGATTACATTTCACCACTATGATTTATCCCATGTTATGATATTATGATCTCTTGTGTAGGTTAAGATATTCAAAATGTTATGTTCTTGTGAATATGACATGCTTGATATTTCTTTTTTTTACCCTTAATGAGCATCTGAGCTCACCCTTTTGTATGTTTTCTTTTCCCCAGGTCAAGAAGAAGGGTATTAAGTAGGATATTCCAAAAAGGGACTCTTGATATGATGAAATAAATGGGAGACAATGTAGATGATTTATGAACTGGTTGATTATGTTTTCCAGTTTCTAAATACACTATACCTATACGGTCCTTTCATGGTTTTGTAATATGTTGTAATAAGTATGCTTCAATTCTGAAGTAAAAAATATATATGTAGAGTATGGGTCGTTATTGTTGGTATCAGAGGAAAGGTATAGTCAACCTTTGGAAACTAAGATGTGAAAGCCGTAGTAAGAACCCTAAGGATATGTCTAAGCATAGAACATAGTATTAGTGTTTTAGAAATGGTCATGAATAACCTAAGATAAGAACTTAAGTGTAAAATTCTATTCTTAATTATGTGGTTTTCTTATTATGATTAGTGTTTCTCACATTATGCTTATTGGTTTTATTCAATGGCTGGAACCCGAAGGAACCGTGTTAATTCTGAATGCGATGGGCAATGCAATGATTGTCCCCCTGAGAAACCAAACGTTATGGGGGATGGAATGAAAAATCTTGTAGCCATGATCACATAAATTTCTCAAGCTATGAACCATGCAAGACTTCCAAATGAGAAAAGTAAGGGGCAACATTCTATTGAATCCTTCATGATGCAGCGTCCACCTTCATTCAGCGGGTCTTCTGATCCATTAGTGGATGAACAATGGGTTAGTACCATTGAAAAGATATTTTCAGTTCTACAAAGTTCTAAACATGATAAACCCATCTTAGTAGTATATCATTTGAAAGGTGAAGCTGATCAATGGTGGAATATTATTATGAATACGAGGGAAAGGGATGAAATTGAGTCCATGGAATGGGATGTGTTCAAGAACATATTTTTCAATAAGTACTTCCCTAGTATTCTTCAAACAAATATGGAGAAGGAGTTTCTTGAACTAAGGAAAAAGGATGATGAATCTGTTGGTATCTATGAAGAAAATTTTACAAGGCATGCAAGATATACTTCTTGGATTATTATACAAACTGAGATTAAGATCGATCGATTCTTTAGTGGCTTAAAACAAAGTCTCTAAAGGGCATTACCCCTAAGAGACTTCAATAGCTATGAGGAAATTGTTCGATGTGATCTCAAGGTTGAGATGGAGATTGGAGTAACCCATCAGTCATATGGGTTTGATAAGAAGAGGAAAATGGAATTCAAAGGAAAATCTAAAGACCACACTGAGAAGAAGATGAGTTTTTCTTTATGCTCATATTGTGGAACGAAACGTGGAGGGAATTGTCTTAAAGGGACAAGAAAATGTTTTAAGTGTGGAAAAGAAGGTAATCATGAAATTGAATGTCGAAATAATGGGAAGAATATGTCTAATGATGCGAACAAATAAAGGGATACATATAATGCACCTCCTACGCTTCAATGTTTAAATTTCAAGGAGATGTGGAATTATGCCAATCAATGACCTAATCCAAGGGATGTTGATGATGATCGACGTCAAAAAACTCTTAAGGCCAAAGACAAAGAAAAGTCACATGCAGTTACTATCGGCGATGTGGAGTACGATAACGAAGTTGTGAAAGTTACACGTACCATCCACTCTAAAGTAGAAAATGTTTTATTTGATTTTGGATCCACCCAATCTTTTATTTCTGAAGAATTTTCTAAGGGTATCACCATACTACCTCAACAATTAGATGTTGAGTTAGCTGTGACAACTCTTAATGGCACTACAGTTGCATCAAAAGTTTACAATTCTTCTCCGATTGAAGCTTGTAGGAAAGTGCTTCCTACAAATCTTGTGATCCTTCCTATAGTGTAATTTGATGTAATTATTGGCATGGATTGTGTTTCCTTATATAAAGCTCATATCAATTTCCAAAGAAGGGAAATCACATTTAATATTCCTGATCAATCTACTATCATCTATCGATGCAAGGATGAATATAACCTTACAGTGGAAATTCCATCCATATTATGGGTCTTGATTCAAATAAATGAAGGTTATTTATCTCAAATGGTTGTAGAGAAATTCATGATTAAGAATATCCCTATTGTACATGATTTTGATGATGTCTTGCTAGAGGAATTTCCAGTTCTTCCACCGAATTATAAAGTTGATTTTTCAATAGAACTCATACCGGGTGCTATACCCATTTCAAAGACACCTTTAGAATGGCCCCAATTGAGTTGCAGGAATTAAAGAATCAACTCCAAGAGAATCTTGATAAAGGATTCATACACCTTAGTCTGTCACCGTGGGGAGCACCTGTTCTGTTTGTTAAGAAGAAATATGGATCAATGAGACTCTACATTGATTATCGAGAACTTAACAAGATCACTATGAAGAAAAAATATCCTCTCCCACGCATTGATGAATTATTTGAACTACTACGTGGAGCTCAATACTTTTCCATAATTGATCTTCGTTCAGGGTTTCATCGATTAAGAGTCAAAAAAGAGGATTTACCAAAGACGACTTTCCGTACAAGGTATGAACACTATTAATTTATAGTGATGCCATTTGGTCTTACTAATTCCCCTTCTATCTTCATCTATCTAATGAATAGTGTCTTTAGAGACTATCATGATCAGTTTGTGGTAGTCCTAATACATGATATTCTTGTTTATTCAAAGAGAAAGGAAGAACATGAAGATCGCTTGAAAATTGTATTGAAGACCCTGAGAAAGGAGATAATTTATGCCAAATTTACCAAGTGTGAATTTTGGATTCCAAAATTTGCATTTTTGCGTCACATAATAACAAAAGAGGGGATATCTGGGGATCTATCAAAAACAGAGGCTATCGAAAGATGGTCGAGACCAACAACAGTAACTGAGATCCGAAGTTTTCTTGGTTTGGCGGGATATTATCGATATTTTGTGAATAATTTTTCATGATTATCTATCCACTCAATAGGTTGACTCTAAAAGGAGTTATGTTCGTGTGGACGGAGGAGTGTGAAGTGAGTTTCAAGGAGTTGAAAAGAAGGTTATCCAGTGCACCTGTTCTCACATTGCCTTGTTGTTGAGAAAGGTTTGTGATCTACAGTGATGCATCCATGATGTGATTGGGGTGTTTTCTCATGAAAAATGATATGGTGATAGCTTATGCCTCTTGATAGTTGAAAATTCAAGAGCAAAATTACCCATCTCATGACTTGGAGTTAGCTGTGGTAATCTTTGCATTAAAGATTTGGAGGCATTATCTTTATGGTGAAAGGTGTGATATTTATACTGATCATAAAAGTTTATTGTATATTCTCACACAAAAGGAGTTGAATATGCCCCAAAGAAGATGGTTGGAGGTGATTAAGGATTACGACTGCTCAATTCATTACCACCGTGGGATAGCAAACAAGGTGGGAGACGCATTAAGTCGACAAGACCATGCTAGCTTATCCATGATGAGGATCTCAAAAGATCCAATATTTATGTATTTACAAAGGATGGATCTTGGAATTATAATGGAAGGGGAAAATCTAATCATTCTTAAATGAATGTTCAACCATCTATACATGCGAATATTAAATAGGCATAGAAAGAAGATGTAGAGTTACAAAAGAAGGTGAGAAATGTTCCTGAATTCAACCTTGATTGTGATGGGATAATAAGGTTCAGGAATCAGGTTTGTGTTCCTCCCATCCTAGAATTAAAGAAGGGGATTCTAGATGAGGCTCATAATTCTTCATTCTCTATTCATCCTGGAAGCACGAAGATTTATAGGGACCTGAAAGAGTACTTCTGGTGGGATGGCATGAAAAGAGATGTTGCTGAATATGTCTCTCGATGTTGGTGTGTCAGCAAGTTAAAACTGAGAGACACAAGTCTAAGGGGATGTTACAACCATTACCCATACCAGAATGGAAATGGAAAAACATCACTATCATCGAAAATACTACCAGTTGCGACGGGAACCCCGTCGCTAATAACACTGTCGCAACTAATCTAACATATATATACCCCCATCCGTTTTTTCCAAATCATTCAGATCTAGCTCTCTCTCTCTTTCTCTTCATTCATCAGTTTCAAAGAAAAATTTTCTTTTATTAGAAATTTTTATTACGAAAGCAATCGAAGGGCGTCAATATCTTCAGAATATCAAAATTTAAGGTATTTATATTTTTATTATTTTTTTATTTTTTTTATTTTTTTTATATTAATTTTAATTGTTGTTTATTAGTTGTAATTTCATTAGATTTCAATTGAATTTTATTTATATTTATTTTTAATAAGAATTTGATTTTATTTGTTATAATTATAAATAATTAGTAATAATTAATATTAATTAGATATAATTAGATATAATTAGGAATAAATAGATACAATTAGCAATAAATAGTTATAATTAGCAATATATATATATAATTAGCAATAAATATATATAATTAGCAATAAGTAGATATAATTAGCAATAAGTAGATATAATTAGGATTAACTAGATATAATTAGGATTAAATAGATATAATTAGGATTAAATAGATATAATTAGTATTAAATAGATATAATTAGATATAAATAGTAATGAATAGTAAAAATTAGTAATAATTAGTAATAAATAGTAATAAATAGAAAAAAATAGTAATGAATAGTAATGAAAAGTAATAATTAGTAATAATTAGTAATAAATACAAATAATTAGTAATAATTAGTAATAATTAGTAATAATTAGTAATAAATAGATATAATTAGTAATAATTTGATATAATTAGTAATAATTAGTAATAATTAGTAATAAATAGTAATAATTAGTAATAAATATATATAATTAGTAATAAATAGATATAATTAGTAATAAGTAGTAATAAATAGATAAAATTAGTAATAATTAGTATTAAATATATATAATTAGTAACAATTAGTAATAAATAGTTAGAATTTGTAACAATTAGTAACAATTAGTAATAATTAGTAATAAAAAGATATAATTAGTAATAATTAGTAATAATTAGTAATAAATAGATATAATTAGTAATAATTAGTAATAATTTGTAATAAATAGATATAATTAGTAATAAATAGATATAATTAGTAATAAATAGATTTAATTAGTAATAAATAGATATAATTAGTAATAATTAGTAATAATTAGTAATAAATGGAAATAATTAGTAACAATTAGTAATAAATAGATATAATTAGTAACAATTAGTAATAATTTGTAATAATTAGTAATAATTAGTAATAAATAGATATAATTAGTAATAATTAGATATAATTAGATATAATTAGTAATAATTAGTAACAAATAGATATAATTTGTAATAAATAGATATAATCAATATTAATTAGTAATAAATAGATATAATTAGTAATAATTAGTAATAAATAGATATAATTAGTAATAATTAGAAATAAATAGTAATAAATAGATATAATTAGTTACAATTTGTAATAAATATATATAATTAGTAACAATTAGTAATAATTTTTAATAAATAGTAAGAAATAGTAATAATTAGTTATAATTAGTAATAATTATTAATAAATAGATATAATTAGTAATAATTAGTAATTAAAAGATATAATTAGTAATAAATAGATATAATTAGTAATAATTAATAATAAATATATATAATTAGTAATAATTGTTAATAATTAGTAATAAATAGATATAATTAGTTATAATTTGTAATAAATAGTAAAAAATAGATATAATTAGTAATAATTAGTACTAAATATATAAAATTAGTAATAATTAGTAATAAATTGATATAATTAGTAAAAATTCGTAATAAATAGTAAAAATTAGTAATAAATAGTAATAAATAGTAATAAATAGTAATAAATAGTAATAATTTGTAAAAATTAGTAATAATTAGTAATAATTAGTAATAATTAGTAATAATTAGTAATAAATAGATATTATTAGTAATAATTAGTAATAAATAGATATAATTAGTAATAATTAGTAATAATTAGTAATAAATAGATATAATTAGTAACAATTAGTAATAAATAGATATAATTAGTAATAAATAGATATAATTTGTAACAATTAGTAATAATTTGTAATAAATAGATTTAATTAGTAATAAATAGATATAATTAGTAATAATTAGATATAATTAGTTATAATTATTAATAAATAGATATAATTAGTAATAATTAGTAATAAATAGATATAATAAGTAATAATTAGTAATAATTAGTAAGAATTAGTAATAAATAGATATAATTAGTAATAATTAGTAATAATTAGATATAATTAGTATTAATTAATAATAAATAGATATAATTAGTAATTGTTAGTAATAATTAATAATAATTAGTAATAAATAGATATAATTATTAATAAATAGATACAATTAGTAATAAATATTAATAAATAGATATAATTACTAATAATTAGTATTAATTTTTAATAATTAGTAATAAACAGATATAATTAGTAACAACTAGTAATAATTTGTAATAATTATAAATAAATATATATAATTAGTAATAATTAGTAATAAATAAATATAATTTGCAACTGACTAATTATAAATAATTAGTCATAAATATTATTAATTAGTCATAATTATAAATAATTAGCCATAATTAGTAATTTTTACTAATAATTAGAAATTATTGCCAAAAATTAGTAATAATTAAGAATAATTAAAAATAATTAGTAATAATTAGGAATAATTAGGTATACTTAGGAATATGTAGGAATAACTAGGAATAACGAGGAATAATTAGGAATAACTAGGAATAACTAGGAATAACTAGTAATAACTAGTAATAACTACCAATAACTAGAAATAACTAGCAATAAATAGCAATAACGAGCAATAACTTGCAGTAACTAGCAGTAACTAGCAATAACTAGCAATAACTAGCAATAACTAGCAATTACTAGATATAACTAGCAATAAATAGCAATAACTAGCAATAACTAGCAAAAACTAGAAAAAACTAGAAATAACTTGCAATAAAAAAAATTATATTATCAATACTTACGAAAAAAATATAAATATTATTAAAATTATAAAAAATTTATAACATATTAAAATTATCAATATTCGCAACAGGATTTGCTTTATTCTTAACTTGTTCAAATCTCAAAGGGTGGTCAATTGTCTGGTCATGCGCAATAAAATTTTTGTGTCAGCCATGTTTAATGTAAACTCTATAATTTTCCTTGTACTGTTGATCACCTCACAAGTAGTGTTGCAATAGTACAAACCAAGTCCTACCCTTCTTATCTATAAGAATTATCTCACTTGAACCTTTACATAGACCATTCTTCCTTGAAACTATAATGGAAAGATAATGATATCCCATCAAATTTTTAAGGAAGAATGATCTATGTAAAGTCTCATGTGAGATGATTCTTAGAGACAAGGACGTAATTACTTTGGTCATCCTATTGCAACACTACTCGCGATGTGATCAACAATGCAAGTCTAATTATAGAGTTTACATTAGACATGACTGAAAAAAGATTTTTATTTCGAATGACTTGACAATTGACGACCCTTTGAGATTTGAACATGTTAGGAATAGAGAAACTTCTATTGCGAATATTGATATTTGTAATATTTTATAAATTTTATATTATTTTAATAATATTAATATTGTTTTTTTGTAAATATTGATAATATAATTTTTTTTATTACTAATAATTAGTAAACGAAATCTTCTTGGATAATGAAGGGAAAATTGGTAATCATATCCAGTACAATGATTACCAAATTTCCTTTCAGTATTCAGTCTGTTTTCATTTTTCTATGTATTTGTAAGTTTTTCTAAATTAGTAATAAATAGTAATAAATTGTAATAATTTGTAATAAATTGTAATAATTAGTAATAAATTGTAATAGTTATTAATAGATTGTAATAATTAGTAATAATTAGTAGTAATTAGTAACACTTAGTAATAATTTGTAATAATCAGTAATAGTTTATAATAATTAGAAATAATTAAGAATAATTAGGAATAATTAGCAGTAATTAAAAATAATGAGTGTTAGAAAGATGCAATTAAATGAGCTGTCGGACAAAAGAGTAGTAATCAATCCACTGGAAATTGTGCCATCATTAATTCATGGTAATTTTTAATTAGTTGTAATTATTTATCATCTTTTTTCAGATAGTGTTTTTATAATTTCAAATTATTCAAAAACAGTGTTGATTTTATATTTTATGTAGAAAAATATGGAACAAGGACGTCAAAATCAGTCATTATTAGATGATCGAGCTTGGATAAATCAGCACCGAAATATAAATGGATCTGTTTTAAGTCCTGTATATATTGAGGGGGTTGAAAATTTCTTATAATTTTCATCATCAAAACCAGAATATGTTTCAGAAGGAATAATTATGTGTCATTGTAAAAAAATTTCTCTAAGAACATTTGACAAATTTGACAAGGTTGGGGACATCTCTTGCGGTTTGGTTTTTAACGAGATTATGTTTTTTAGTATCAACACGATAAACGCAGTTCCAGAGAAGATCCTAATAACTTGATTCCAGATCCATCATGGTTTCAAAATTTAGTACATGATGTTGCATGTCCATTTGAGCAACAAACTGAAACTCACGATGATATTGATTTAACTCCTGAGTTGGAACTATCTGAATTTTTTGATTTTTTGAGGTCTGTTGAGGATGCATTATATCATAGTTGCAAGATAAAGAAAATTAGAAGTGGTTGAAAAATTTCTAGCTATTAAATCAGATAATTCAATTTCAAACAACTTTTTTGATCAGATATTTTATTTGGTTAAAACACGGTTACCTGAAGTTAATGTGTTGCCTGCAAAATTACTATGAGAGAAAGAGGCTGATTCGCAATATGGGACTTAGTTATCGGAAGATTCATGAATGTCCAAATGATTTCATCTTATATTCTGGTGAAAATGAGTCATTGGAGAGTTGTCCCACAGGTGGAAAATCAAGGTATAAAGAATCTCAACCAGGGATGTCTAGATCGATTCCAGTAAAACAGTTGAGATATTTCGCACTTACACCTAAGTTGTAGTGTTTATTTATGTCTCAGAACACAACCTCAATGATATCATGGCACAAAAATAATATTTCAACTCAAAAAAATCTTGAATCATCCATCGGATGTTGATTCATGAAAACATTTTGATAGTATGCATCCGTCTTTTTCTATGGAAGCCCAAAATGTGCGATTGGGTCTTTCTACTGACGGTTTCTGTCTGTTTGGTTCTTATGTTAGTCAGTATTCATGTTGTCCTATCTTTATAACTCCGTACATTTTTCCTCTATAGATGTTAATGAAAGAGCCTTATATATTTTTGACTCTATTAATCCTAGTTCATCTGAAAAAGAATATTGATGTTTATTTGAAACCATTCATTGATGGGTAAAATGCATTATGGAGTGATGGTGTTAATACATATGATGTTGCAGCGAAACAAAATTTCATATTAAAAGGTGCATTGATATGGTTGATTAGTGACTTTCCGGCATATGGAATGTTATCTGTTTGGAGTACACATGGTCTGAAATCATGTCCTTACTGTATGAAATAAAATAAATCCTTTATGCTTGTCAATGGAAAAAACCATGCTATTTTGATTTTCATCGTAAATTTATTCCATTCGATCATCTATTTCAGAGAAAAAAAATCTCATTTCAAAAAAGGTTCAATTGAAAGGGACGAACCTCCAAAGATGATCTCAGGTATAGAGTTAAAATCAGTTGTATTTTCATTACCCCCATCACATTTGGACCAATAGTAAACCAACAGAAAATTCATGGCTTTGAGAAAGAACATAATTGGATAAAACGAAGCATTTTTGGGATCTTCAACATTGGTCTGATTTGTTGGTCCACCACATGTTGTATGTTATGCATATTAAGAAGAAATGTTTGGATAATTTATTTCATACAGTTTTGGATACAATAGGTAAGACCAAAGATACTATAAAGGAATGATTAAATCTTGCACAAATTTGTAGGCGACCAGAACTTGAACTATTTGAAAATGTCAGATCACAGAGGTTAATGAATCCAAAAGCATCTTATACACTGTCCCAAGAGAGTAACTTATTATTTTGTCAGTGGATTACATATTTGAGACTTCCAGATGGCTATGATTTAAATTTGGGTAGATTTGTTAAGAGTGGTTATATTACTGGATTAAAAAGTCATGATTGTCATGTTATATGGAATGACTTATGCAGATTGTATTCAACTGTTTGTTGAATTCTATGATTTGGGATTCGATAACAGACATATCATATTTTTTTCAAGACATTTTTGCAGTGACAACAGACTACGATGCTATAAGAATACTGGAAGAAGATGTTGCTGTATTTATATGTAAACTTGAAAAAATATTTCCGCTGGCTTTCTTTGACTCAATGGAACATTTGATATTACATTTTTCACATGAAGCTAAATATGGAGGTCCAGTACAGTTTCGATGGATGTACCCATTCGAGAGATGCATGCAGAAATTGAAGAAAAAAATACGTAACAAAGCATCAGTTGAAGGCTCAATTGATAAAGCATATTTTCAAGAGGAAATTGATTTTTTATGGTTTCATTATTTTGAATCTCAATATCCCTCAAAACAAAATCACATGGGAGAAAATGAGGGGAATGTTAATGAAGAAATGGAAAATCAATTAACATTTTTTAATCAGCCAAATATTGGTTTCAGTGGAGTTCATGAACAATGGATTTCAGATGATGAACATCATAGAGATCATACAAACGTTCTGCTCAACTGTGAAGAAATGACATCATTTTTCCAGTGAGTGCTTATATCACTTATTATATAATTTATGTTACAATATTTAAACTTATTTTATTTGTAGGTTATATGATAATCATATCAAGAAACAACATCCACAAATTACAGCAGCTGCTCTTGATGAACGCAGAGAAAAAAAAATTCTCAATTGTTTCAAAAACTAGTAACATAAATTATTGATGGTTGAATATCAATTCCATTTATTATTTATTATATTGATAATTATTTTGAAAAAATTCAGGTGTCTCAATATGATGATAAAATTGATAATAGACTGTGTATATTGAGTAACCCACCATCCAAAATGGTTTAATCTTATAATGCATATGTGTTGAATGATTTTCGATTTCATACACATGCATAAGAGTAATAAAAAACAATGAACATTGGAGTTTTATTGAGAGGATCACATCACATATGAACTGATGTTGACTTTTTTGGCATTTTGGATGAAATTATTGAGTTGTGTTATCTAGGACAGAATTAAATAACATTGTTTAAATGTTGCTAATTGGATTCTTAGAGAGGCTTGCTTGTTCATCCGACTCATGGAATCGTCAATATTAAATATAGAAGTATTCATGCAGTAAATGAACCATTTTTACTGGCTCAACAGGCACATCAAATTTATTATGCAAATTACTATACTACATCAAGAGACTTGAGCGATTAGTGGAGAATAATAAAAATGAAATCTCGGGAAAATATATTACTCAAAATAAACGTGGTTCCGCTGAAGTGGATGGAATTGAAATTTTTCAAGAGACTGCTCAAAATCAATCTGATTCACAAAGAGACGTGAATATCGATGATGATACCCCACAATTAAAGATTGATGGTGATGAACATGTTAATGATGTTAAAAATGAATTTGAAATGATAAGAGATGCTGAAACTGGAACTCATATGAATATTGATGATGCTGAGGAGGAAAATAAAGACATTGACATTGACATATATGGAGAAGAGGATGAATATCAACATTGACATAGTTAAATGATGATTATAAGAATAACTAAGATATATTTATATATAATAGTTATTTTCAACTATCTGCTAACAACAATCATTTTGTGTTTTAGATAAAACCTAAGATATTTCTCTAGTTGTAGGAGGCTGACCTACTGTTGGATGAGGGGGATTTGGGATCATCTGACACTCAACCTACTAGCGGTTCAGGAGTACGTGAAGGGGGCGCGGTCTTTCATGACTGATGATTCCTGACCCTATCCCTGAGCAACGTCCACATCTTGGTTTCGATCCACGCACACAGAGGTTTAGTAACCTTTATATTTTAGT
This sequence comes from Viscum album, assembly GCA_963277665.1. Taxonomy (NCBI): domain Eukaryota; kingdom Viridiplantae; phylum Streptophyta; class Magnoliopsida; order Santalales; family Viscaceae; genus Viscum; species Viscum album. Next base: position 455,147,488 of record OY728142.1, read on the forward strand.
TAGATTTCCATAATTTATTTATATATATACTAATTGTTTGATTATTTATTCATTTTTCACAGTTTCATGCATGTAGCTATTGGACAGGGGAGCGCTATCTTGGGCAATTACTTTTCTCAGCCATGGATCACATGGGAACAGATTCCCGTTGATGTGTGATGCGACATGTTCCACCATTGGATTGTACGTAAATAAATAATAGTTATTTTGAAATTTATTTTATTAACAACCAGATATTATATATTATTTGTAGGGTTTATGGTATCCTATCGATGATAGCATGTGCGATGCTTTCCACGTAGCATGGAATGTTTCTATACATGACTGTTTCCATCATTTTTTGTACAATTTGAGAAGGACAACCATTAAGAAAGCATGGGTGATATAATATGATGAGTCATGTAGAGCCCACCAACCAGAGTTCATTTAATCTCATGTTTGGGATGGATTATGTTCACACTGGTTGGGGGGTGGATTTCCGATGAGATATTTAGTGGGACGACAGGATCAAGGGTGACAGGAGGTGATGAATCATGCTGGTAACCGTACATTTAGTTCACATATAGAGCATCTGGTAAGTATATTTTTTAAATATTTTATATAACATTAAATATAAATAGTTTATTTTATATTTCTGTAGGCAGTCGAGCATCCTGATATTACGAAGTTTGACCTTTATTAGAGGATGTAAAGTGATCAAGACACTGGTGAGATTAGAGGTGATTTCCACCATCATATTGTGGTTAGTATTACTTTTTCTGTTCGAAAATTAACTTCATATAATATTTTTACAAATTTAATTTTAAATTTGATTTGAAGGAGTCATATGAGGCTGCGACCTCTCAGAAACAGGATAAGGGTTAGGAAGAGACGACTGAGCATACCAGTGCTCACCATTTCAATGAGGCATCATGGATGCAGGTGACTCATTATGGATTTGAGAAGGGAAGAGTAGTTGGCATCGACTCTCATTTGACTCCTGGTACTTATTATGGTACTATTGCGATGTCAGCGTCCATCTCGAGAAGAGATCATGGAGGGGAATCATCTTCTAGCTCACAGTATTATGAGAAGTTGAAAGCTCAGGTTGAGCATATAGAGACTTTGTAGAAGCATCAAGAAGAGATGTGTCGGAAGCAGTAGCCGGAGTAGCATTATGAGGAGCAGATGCTTCGATGGCAGCATCCGCATCACGATCTGATGGAGTACATGCACCATTTGACTCATCGTTTAGGGATGGAGTTTCTCCACCAGCCCCTTAAGCTCCTCCACCTCCTCCAGAAGATGCCTCCCAGTGATTTTTTCTATGTTACAAACATTTGAATTTAACATTGTAATATGAATTATTTACATTTTCTGTGTTTAATATCAGTTCAAATATTACATAATTTAATTTTTAATTTTTTTTAAATTTTTTATATTTTTTTGTGAATATTGAGATTTTTAATATTTTTTATTTTTTTATTGTTTTAATACTAGTAATATTATTTTTTCATTAATCGTAAATTTAATAAATTTAAATTTTTTTAAATTTAATTTATGATTTACGACGGGACTATTTTCGATGGGGTCTCGTCACAAATAGTGTAACTAAATATTCATAAAAACATATTTGTGAGGAGACTACTTTCCCATCACCAAGAATTTTTTGCGACGGGCCCATCGCGGAATGTTATATATATATATATATATATATATATATATATATATATATTCTTTTTCAACGGGACAAGAGCCCGTCGCAAATAGTTTTTTCGACGGGCCCGTCGCGAAAACATTTTTGTATATATAATATATTTAATCGGATGCTTATTTGCGACCGCGTTGTTTCCCGTCGCAAATAATATTTTTTGCGATGGGCCCCGCACAAATAATTTTATTTGCGATAGCGTTTTCTATAATGGGATATATGCTATGAGGACCCATAGCTAAATCATATTTGCGACGGGATCCCATCGAAAATAGGCCGTCGCAATTACCAAGAATTACAATAGTGTATTTTCAGTTTCACATAGTCCAAACCACATTAAATAGGAAGATTATATGAAACTTGTACCAAATAAAATCATCCAATAAGAATTTTACAGGTTTTGGATATTTTTGTTAATTATTATAATATCATTTATTTGAACAATTCTTTAATATTGTAATCACTACATCATCATTGTGTCATAAATAATTTAATTTACTTGAAATCCAAAAATTATAAATAAAATACAATGATGTAGGAATTCATTTTATATTTCAAAATAGTTTTTATATTCACAAATCTAAATTATATAACACATGTAAAATTTTATTTACAAAAAAATATATGCATATGAAATTTTTGACTTTACATTAAATTAAATAATATAAAGTGTCATTGTAACTCTCATGTAGCTTCATAGGGTCTAAAAATTGACCACAGGATGTCCATGTTTAGACATGTATCAATTAATATGATTAGGACACAAGTTAGGGTAATTAATTATTATAATAATAATATATGTTTACCCTCATTTACCAGATTTACCTTTTAACCATCGTAAATAAAATATTTACTCAAGTAAATATTAATAATGTCTAAAAATAAAATCTACCTATTTACACAACTTGAACATCATGATTAAAAATATTAAATTCAATTTTTCAAATTCAAAACACTGAAGTGGATGAAATTAATATAAAATTAATTCTCGTTGTCAAAACAAAAAGCATGTTTTTAAGAAATAATAACTATCAAAAGATTGACCCTTGTTTCTGTCTTATTTCAAATGTTTACTGACTTATAATGACCCAAATTGGATTAAATGTTAAAAATATAATCTAATTAAACTTTTAAACTAATTAAAAATATGATTTAACCAGATAAATAAATTAGATTAAAAGGTATTTTCGAATTAAAATGCAGCACTTTTCACAATTAATTAAAAAATGAGCATTATTATAAAAATACCCAAAATAAACCCATTGTAATTTTGATGTCCTGATTATAAAGAAGAATTTTATTTTTCAAAATATAAACTATAAATAGAGAAAAAACTAGATTTAAAAAGGGTTTCGCCATCAAAAGATGGTAAAATAGCCTTTTAAATAATATTAGAGTATTTATGCTTAAAATTCGATTCTATATTATTTTAGGCCTATTAAAATTATTGGATAAATGAAAAGACATTTAAAAGACATGTATATTAATATTTTAGTTAGTTCTGTTCCTTCCCTCTAATACAATGGGTATTCATTAACAACCATTTAAAATAATAATAATAATATATTATTTTTCGATATAACTCTATGTAGTGAGCAACATAAGATTTCAAAGAGGCCTAGGGTTGTGTGTTGATTATTATATGAGACATAGAATCCCATTTAATGTAAAATTATTTTTTAATTTGAAAATATTAAAAAATATTAAAATTTAAATTCTTAATTTACATGGGATGTTACAATTTTATTATATATAGGAAAAAATTGATGTTTGAAAAATAATATAGAATTCCCTAATAATTTCAATTATAAACCTACCCATGATCCCATTTATCTCAAGTCAATAACTTTTTATACCATTCTTACTCTTTATCCTCCTCAATAGAGTCCTCTCAAGGTTCCACAAGCTCCCAAGATTCTCTTTTAATGAATTTGGAATCACCCTCTCAATGTAGGTGATCATCTCCCTCTACTATTTATCCTTGTATCCTCATTATTATTATATTTTTTTCTCCAACTCTAAATAATGGAATATATTCTTCCATATCCTAAATAAAATCCATTTTATGTTTAAATTATGAGATACCAATTTCACTCTCATTAAGACATTCTATTAACATTTATACGGTCTCGTTATGCTTTCAATGTTTTACTGCGAATTTCCATAAAAATAGGTGATTCCCATACCCATTTAATATTAGTGGTGTTCACCATTATAAAAATATAATTTATTTATAGGGGATGTAAATTAATATATTCTATTCTCATTGATCATGGAATAAAATTGAATGATAAATGGTTCCTTGTTTTTTAAACTATATGGAACACTTATGCATGTGAATGAAATGAATGTGATGGGTGCACCTAGAAATATTTATTGGTCAAATAAATAGGGTAATGTTTTAGTTTCATAAGATATTATGTTATTGATTAAAGAGTTCACCTAATCCATCAGGAAAATTTTTCCATCATGATTCCTTGGCAGTTATCCTTTACATATGTTTATGATGCATTGTTTTAAGTTGTTCTTTATTTCCCATGTTGTCTTTAAGATTATCCGTATATTTCATGGCTCATTTCACATGTTTCTGGAACAAACTCCTTTTATGTCTCATTAATATTACTAAATTATAACATATAATAATTTCTTCATTTGATTCCATGTTTACTTTCTTACTATGATTTAAAGATAAATCCTTTTTTCTATGACACTAGTTGATCCAATGTAGCTATAAGTACGAAGGAACAATATGAGAATGTTAAGAAATATTTCACTAAAGATGATGTATTTCATATTTATGTTGTTATGTAATGTGCCTAATTACCAAGTATTATAGAGTTTTCAATATTCCATGTTGTATTATGTTTAATATTATGTGATAAATCCTTAATTAATGTTTAATAAAATGCAGGGTTTTTATGTGAAACATGATCTAGGTTGTCATGTCTTGCGGGTGTTCAATGTCCGAGAAGCCATGTATAAAGTGTGTCACATGATCAATGATATAATATCATAGTGGTATAATTAGAATAATTGGATATTTATTTGTGTCATTAAAAAACTATTTAATATGTCCTAGTGTCTTTGAATTATTTGGGGATACATATCTAGAGTTTATCGCATGGGTTGGTTGGAAAACCTACAGGGCTTATCTAGACATTAGTATCATGACCAGAGAGAATTTTGACACATTCTTTACATGTACAAGGGAAAAAATGGTCAATATTCCATATCAATGAAGCATCACAAGATTTTGAAAATATAAAAAAAGTATAACATGATTTGAATTGGCCATGTGAAGTTCATGAGGATCAAAAAATTTGTCTTTACATGTGTCTCCTTTCATTTAGTATTTATCCCATTATTTATTGTATATGTGACACAGGGTTTTAGTGTAATATTGTTTTATGATTATTTTGTGATCTAGTAAGTGTGTGTGTCCCCCTTTGCATAACTCATGTAGCACTCCTAAAGACTTTTGAATTATCTATCAAGTGATCATGAGAAGTTGTAACAACCTGAGATTTTATGAGGATTGTTATTTTTAATTTCATTGATGTCTTGTGTTTTACACTACACCAAGTTTAGCTTGTACTATACACAACACTGTATTATCGTGCAATATACACAACACTATTATTGGCTCTTGTTATACACAATTTCAAGCTGGTTTTGTGGAAATTATTCTACGCAACATTAAGTATATATTTTGTTTAATGTATAAATGAAATAAGATTAGATTATGTTATACGCAACACCAAACAGTGATTTCACTACACGCAGCCCTGACTTGGCTTTCATTATATACAATCAAGACCTTCCTCGATAGTGTGTGTAGTACACAATACCGAGTTTTACTAAACGAGATATTATTATAATATTCCTATGAACTAACCGTTATGAATAGTAAAACCCAATTTTTGAAATTTTATTAATTTTTTTTTTCAGAATGGACTTCATTTTGGGATTTAGAATATGAAAATTATCTTATGGTGAATTTTTGGTATTTTTCGGAAAACGTTCAATGTTTGATGAATAGTGAAAACACTAGGTAACTATTTAAAAACCAAAATTTTTTTAAATAATTATTTATTTTATTTAAATTTATTTTAGGTCAGAATTGATACATAATGCCTATATAAGTTCAATGTAATTCATTGGAGTCATTTTACAATAATATTAGATATATAAAAATTTTATTGAACTTTTCACCGTCTTTTACCCACCTCCTAGGAGAATTTAGAAATTCACATAAAACATAATTTTACCGCTTCTTTTAGTTGAATTTAATAAATCTGAGAGAGAAATGGTTAATATTAAGGACTAAAATTCGGTTCAATGAGATGAAAATAATTTTTGGTGAATGGTAACTTTTTACTTTTATTTACCATGATTAAAAGTAAATAGGGCAATTAATTGTAAAAATGATATTATTATTACCCTAAAACATGTCCTAATTCTATTGTATAAGTGTAATTCGACCAAAAACAATCTGAGGAATAAAAGAAGACCATTTATGTCCACTTGGATTAGTTTAGGACATTTATTATTAATTTATTTAAAGAAGTGTTAAAATAGTTAAAATCAAAGTTTAATAACTAAATAATTTTTATTATAGGGTTATACATAAGATAAATTTGATTGTAAATATTAATTAGAAAGATAAAAATATTTCCTAAATAATTGTATTTTATTTATAACTTTTATACATTAAATAATTTAATTTATTTAGGACACAATAGTGATGTAGTAATTACCTAAACAATGAAATATTAATATAATTAATATTATAAATACCAAAATTAATGTAATTTGAAACTTTTTATGAATTCCACTAATTTTATAGGTTAATATGACATGTTATTATTTACTTAATTAAATTTTTTGAACTAATCATGATGTTATTATTTTCACAATAATAAATTACCAAATAGTGTCAAAATTGACAGAAAATAGTTTTTTAAAACAAATATTATATAATTAATTGTTATTTTATTCCTAAAAATGTAAGGATCGGCAAAATGACTTAGATAAGGATATATATATTAATAATGAACCACTTGGGGTTATTTTGGATTGTTATAGTAAGTTAATTAACCATATAGTGTAAGAAAACAAGAAGACACGGTAAAAGTTAAATTATTTAATTTAGTGTTAAATTTAAAAGATAAGGTTAAAATAGTAACCTAAACTTGTTTAAATCCTATTTGTTGAGAGGATTTAGACCCCTCCCCACTTTAGCCTAAAAATAAATTTATTTTGAGCTATTATAAACCGAATATGACTTTATTATAAAATAATATTTTATGTTTTTCCAAAGGTGCCCCTCTCCTCGCTTATGAAAAGGGCACCCCTTCCCTCTTCTCTTCACACCCTATTGAGCCTTGAATCTCGGCCAAACCCTGAAAATTTCTCTTCTCCACTTCCCTAGAAACATTCTGGAAGTTCTGTTCTTCTCAAAATACAATCTCTACTTCCTTAAGAGAAGGCTTAAAAGAGGTGCGTTGAAGAAGAGGTAATCTCTTCATTCGATTCTCTCAAGTTTCGTTCTACTTCGACTTCTTCTTATTTAGTTGTTTCATTAGAAAGTAATAACATCAGTTTCACTAATATACTGATATTTTATTATGAATATGAAACAACCCTATTTCACCTTCTATCCATCCTATGGAAAACGTAATCACCACGCGTGCGTACGTACGGAATACCGTCTCCACACCGTGGTGTAATCAGTTTTTCCACCACCACCTTACATGGATGGGTATAATGGTGTAAATAAATAACTATATATGATTATTGTAAATTGATATTGATTCTGAAATATTATACATACACTTAAATACAATTCCACGATCATGAGAATGATATCATCACTCGTGCGTACGTACGGACTACCGTCTCCACGACGCGATTAGATTCATTTTCCATGTTAACCATTCATGAATGATTATAATGTATATATAATGAATAATAATGAAATATATGACATAATAATGATACTGGATTTATGTATATATATATTTATATATGTATTTTATCTACTTAATTCCATTCAATTCAATAAGGAAACGAAAACAGCGTTCATGCGTACATACGGCCTACTGTCTCTATGAACTGTGTATTTCATTCCAATTATCGATCTATCATATATATATATATATGTATATAATTAATATATATTATATATAAATCATGTTTTACATTAATGAATAATGTAAATCAGTATATTAGTAATAATATCAAGAACAACAAGTTGAAACACGTGCGATAAATGATTCGATTTTACCCAAAATGCTGCTTTAACATGGAATTTACAAAAGAACGGGTAATATAATGTCATAATTGAACCATATATGATATCATAAAAATGAATATGATTCTGTAATAAGTCAATGACATTAGTTAAATCATTATACAGGAGGTTCAGATACATATGAAGCATATCGAATGTAAGGTAAGGGATTACTATTCCAATCTTGTTCTTATCTGAGATTGTTTACTCGTAAGAATTTGCTGGGGTTATTGTTATCATCCATGTCCATGTTTCCAAAAACTGGTTTCATGTATGTTTAAATTCCTTTTTAAACATTTTTTACTTTTACTACATGGTATGTAAGGAATCTTTTTTTACCATACGTGGTACTTTTTGTCTTTTCCGACAAAAGTAAGAGGAGAATGTGATTTATAACTTATACGGCGTGAACGGATTTTTACAGATTCATAACGCCTCATTTTCATGAAGATTACTATACAATATTTCATGATTATTTTCAAAAAAACCACTATCTTTTAAAATTTCATGGCATTTTGTTAAAATAAAATGATTTTGAAGAAGATAGGATATTTTCCTCATGATTTCATTTCAAGTATTTTATCAAAAATATTTTCCATCTAAAATGACATTATTTAATATGTTTATGTTTCATGTATAAAGTATCCATTATTTACATGGTTTTATTCTTCTTATAATGAAATGATATCCATTTTTTATATGGATTATGTTATGATGACATGATGTTTAAGAATCCCATTCTATTACATTGGTTATGCTATGATGTATGATTTATGATTTTGTGGCACACAAAAGAAGGATTTCATTATGAAATGGGTGGGACCAATATCTCCCTCAAATTTATTGGGTAAAGATTTATATCTCATGATATAGACATGGCTGTAACGGTAAGTTAATCCTCTTTAGTAAAACAGGACTAGAACGAGGAGTGAACTCGATTCAGAAAGGGACTTTGTCCACTAAGATGGTCTTGGTAGCAATGCCTTGGCTTCTATGGAAATCATATCATATTCTTAATGGTTTCCAAAATCCCATATTTTATTCCCATGCTATTTTATCATTATTGATGTTCCTTTAGGATATATGCCTTACATAATTCCAATATTTATGTCTTTTCTCAAGATTTTGATGTTTAGATTTTATGTTCATGTTTTTGCATTCAAATGATTTTGGATTGTTCAATGTTATCTATGTTTACCCTTACTGAGAATTTGAGCTCACCCTTTTAATATTTTATTTTCCCTAGTATATAAAGAAAGGTTTTAGGTAAGAAAAAAGGGGACGATCTTTATGGGAGATGTTGAAGATCTTTCACCAAGATTAGAAGATTATGTTCCATGTTTCCAAAGATACTAAACTATTACGGTTATTGAGTGTTGGTTTTTGTTATGTATTAATTATTCTGAAAAAGTAATGTAATGTCCATGTAAGTCAAGATTTGGGTCTCTATAGTTAGTATTAGAGGAAAGGATTAGTTAAAATTTGGAATCTTGGATGCGAAAACTTTAGTGAGATCCCTAGAGATATTTCTAAGGTATGTCTAGGGATGTCCCTAAGGATAAGTATAAGTATAGGTTATAGTCCTAGAATTACTGTAACGATATTAGAATTAAACATAATATGCTTGATATTGATGGTACTCCGCCTTGATTAGGATTTTTTATCTCACACTATTCTTTTTGGGTTTTAGAAAATGGCTGGAAACTGGAAGATTCACGATAATGGAGGATATGATGGACAATGGAATGATATTTTTCATGAGCAATCAAATGAAATGGGATTTGGAAGTCCAAACATCATTATTATTCCTAATCATAAATCTCATAATATGATCAATAATCTCAACTTTGGTAAGTTTACTGACTCAAATAATAAGAGAAAGATGGAGTTTCATGATGATCATAGAGGAAAGAAAGTTCAATTTCCCTCATGTATATCATGCGGAAAGAGGCATCAGGGAGATTGTTTCGAAGGAACTAGAAGATTCTTTGGGTGTGGAAAAGAATGACACATAGCCAGAAAGTGAAAAGGAAAAGGTTTAGTTAACACCATGGACAAGGATAATGGTATTGCTATGACATCAACAATGATTAAAAGCTTTCAATGTGGAATGTAGGGGCATTATGCAAACCAATGCCTTAAGGGAAAGTCTCATGAAGAGAATCAACATGGTCGTATGGGGGGTATTTTTGTTGATGATGATGAAGAGACTAAAAATGATATGTGAGATGAAAGAATTTCTTAATCTTGGTCAATAGTTTAAGAAGGTAGTGTACTGATTTTATGTTTATCAAGAGTAATGTTGTATAGGTAATGGTACTATGGAATAAAGACACATATAAGGATTGTTACAGTACTGTTTTTCCAAAAATATTTTAAAGTATATGTTGAATGGTAATGGTATCCATGAATGGTTATTTGGATACTTTTGTAAAGAAGATAAATTTTGCATAATGAAGGGATAATAAGATAATGAAATGTTTGATAGTATTCATGAGCTCATGACTGATATAAGGACAAAGTTATATCATGGTTTGAGTATATAAAAATTTTGGGATTTTGGTATGTGGAAATAGTTAACTTTTGACAGCATTTATGTTTTCACTAAGGTTCAATGGGTATTAATTTTTCAAGAGAATACAAGATTATGGTATTCAAATTTTTGGAATGTGACCAACAAGATATCTTGTATGATATATGGGGGATAAATGACGGTATTCACATGCTCAGTAAATGACATTTCTTGTAATTATTTTCTTTATACTATGAGCTTGGAAAGAAGTATTTTAGATAATCCTAAATATTGGAAGGGATTATGTTGGACATAAGTTACTATTGTTTAAGGATAGAACCTTTTGATATTATTTTTGGAATGTTATAACAGTACAGTTTTAGGAAAAGGACAACCCGTAGGTCGGGCGACAACCCGTTGCGTCGGACAAGGTTGTGGGAATAGAACCCACAACTGAAGTGCGACATGCCTTTATCGCTTACCAATGGCCTACAAGAAGTCCCTAGTTAGTAGAAACTAGTTTTATTATATTAAGCAATATGATAGATGAAGTATAAGTCCATTTTTTTATTCATATACGATTAACCTCACCATATATGGACTTATGTATATTTGATACCTTTTTCAAACCTTTTGTTTGAGACGGATGGAATGACCCGTCATTCTATCGCATGATATGATAACACTTCACGGAAGACAAATTCAACTTCATTTATTTAAGAGATTATGTGGAAATTGTTCAAGGCACAATCAACAGTGAGATTGTACCAAAATCATGTAAGTATTTATTTGAATTATTCTTCAACTTTAGGGGAATGATCTTGAAAACCGAAAATGTTGCCCTAATGTCCTCATATACGATGATAAGATGGTACCTTAAATCATCACAAATTTATGGCTTTGTTATTGATGGATTTTTCGTTTCCATGTTCTCTACCACTCTCCATCAGAACTTGATGATTAGATTTCTCTTCCATTCCATATTTTCAACTATGTTGTCCTACGTGGAAACTCAATGCTGAGTTACTTTGGGTGATTGTTATGATTCTAACCTCCCTTTTTAAAATTAAGTTTTTGTATTACTTTTTACAATATGGGTTTCTGTGAATGAAACTTTCAAGTAGTAAACCATTTATAACCCTGATGAATTTCGAGGGAAAAATAATTTTAAGGGCGGCAGAATGTAACAACCCGATATTTTATGAGGATTATTATTTTTAATTTCATTGATGTCTTGTGTTGTACACTACACCAAGTTTAGCTGGTACTACATGAAACACTGTATTAGCTTGCAATATACGCAACACTAATCTTGGCTCGTGTTACACACAATTTCAAGATCATTTTTTGGAAATTATTCTACGCAACATTAAGTGTAGATTTTGTTTAGTGTATAAATGAAATAATTATTGATTATGTTATATGGAACACAAAAGGGTGCTTTCACTACACTCATCCTTGACTTGGATTTCATTATACGCAATCAAGACCTTCCTTGATAGTGTGTGTAGTATGCAATACCAAGTTTCACTAAATGAGATATTATTATAATATTCTTATGAACTAGCCGTTATGAATAGTAATACCCAATTTCTGAAATTTGATAAATTTTATTTTTCAAAATGGACTTCATTTTTGGATTTCGAATATCGAAATTAGCCTAGGGTGAATTTTTGGTGTTTTTCTGAAAACATTCAATTTTTGATGAATAGTGAAAACACTAGGTTACTATTTAAAAATCATCATTTTATTTAAATAATTATTTATTTTATTTAAATTTATTTTAGGTAAAAATTGTTACATAATACTTATATGAGTTCAATGTAATTCATTGGAGTCATTTTATAATAATTTTAGATATATAAAAATTTTATTGAACATTTCACCGTCTTTTACCCACCTCCTAGGAGAATTTGGAAATTCACATAAAACATAATTTTACTACTTCTATGAGTGGAATTTCAAAAATCCAAGAGAAACGATTAATATCGAGGACTAAAATGCGGTTAAATGAGATGAAAATAATTTTTGCTGAATAGTAACTTTTTAATTTCATTTACCACTGTTAAAAGCAAAAAGGGTAATTAAGTGTAAAAATGATATTATTATTATTCTAAAACATGTCCTAATTCTATTGAATAAGTTTAATTCGACAAAAAACCACCTTATTAATAAAATATGACCATTTAGGTCCACTTGGATTAGATTAAGACATTTATTATTAATTTATTTAAAAAAGGGTTAAAATATTTGAAATACATGTTTAATAACTAAATCATTTTTAATATAGGGTTATACATAAGATAAATTCGACTATAAATATTTATTAGTAAGCTAAAACAATTTCCTATATAATGGTATTTTATTTATAACTTTTAGACATTAAAGAAATTATCTTATTTATGACACAATGGTGATGCACTAATTACCTAAATAATGAAATATTAAAATAATTGATATTATAAATACCCAACTAAATTTAATTTGAGACTTTTAATGAATTCCACTAATTTTATAGGTTAATATGACATGTTATTATTGATTTAATTACTGTTTTCGATCTAATCATGTTGTTGTGATTTTTACAAAAATCATTTACCAAATAGTGTCAAAATTGACATAAAATAGTTTTTTAAAACAAATATTATATTATTAATTGTTCTTTTATTACTAAAAATCTAAGGTTCAGAAAAATTACATAAATAAGGATATATATTAATAATGAACCACTTGGGGTTCGTTTGGATTGTTATAGTAAGTAAATTAACCATATAGTGTAAGAAAACAACAAGACACGGTAAAAGTTAAATTATTTAACTTAGAGTTAAATTTAAAAGATATGGTTTAAATAGTAACCTAGACTTTTATAAATCCTATTGGTTGAGATTATTTCGACCCATACCCACTTTATATTCAAAATAAATCAATTTGGAGCTATTATAAACTGAATATGGGTTTATTATAAAATAATATTTTATGTTTTTCCAAAGGTGCCCCTCCCCTCCCTTATAAAAAGGGCACCCATTCCCTCTTCTCTTCACACCCTTTTGAGTAGTGAAGCTCAGACAAACCCTAGAAATTTCTATTCACCACTTCCCTAGTAACATTCTGGAGGTTCTGGTCTTCTCAAAAGACCAACTCTTCTTCCTTAAGAGAAGGATTAAAGGAGGTGCGTCGAAGAAGAGGTAATCTCTTCTTTCGATTATCTCAAGTTTCTTTATTCATCAACTTCTTATTATTTAGTTTTTTCAATATAAAGTAATAAAATAAGTATCACTCATATAATGATATGTTATTATGAATATGAAACAACCCTATTTCAACTTCTATCCATGCTACGAAAAACGAAATCACCACGCGTGCGTACGTACGGAATACCATCTCCACGCCGTGGTGTAATCAGTTTTTTCACCACCACCTTACATGGATGGGTATAATGGTGTAAATAAATAACAATATATGATTATTGTAAATTGATATTGATTATTAAATATTATACATACACTTCAATACAAGTACATGATCATGGGAATGATATCATCGCTCGTGCGTATGTACGGACTACCGTCTCCACGACGCGATGAGATTCATTATCCATGTTAACCATTCCTGAATGATTAAAAAGTATGTATAATGAATAATAATGAAACAAATGTCATAATAATTATTCTGGATTTATGTATATATATATGTATGTCATGTACTTAATTCCATTCAATTTAATAAGGAAACGAAAACAACGTTAATCCGTACGTACGACCTACCGTCTTCATGAACTGTGTATTTCATTCCATTTATCGATCTACCATATATATATATGTATATGATGAATATATATTATATATAAATCATTTTTTACATTCTGGAATTATTTAAATCAGTATATGAGTAATAATATCAAGAACAACAAGTTGAAACACGTATAATAAATGAAACGATTTTACCCAAAATGCTGTTTTAACATGGAATTTACAAACGAATGGGTAATATAAAGTCATAAGTGAACCATATATGATATCATAACAATGAATATTTTTATGTAATAAGTCAATGACATTATTTAAATAATTATACAGAAGGTTTAGATACATACGATGCATATCGGATGTAAGGTAAGAGATAACTATTCCAATCTCATTCTTATCCGAGATTGTTTATTCATAAGTATTTACCGGGGTTATTGTTATCATCCATGTCCATGTTTACTAAAAATTGTATCATGTATGTTTAAAGTCCTTTTTAACCATTTTGACTTTTACTACATGGTATTTAAGGAATCTTTTTTTACCATACACGGTACTTTTTGACATTTCCTACAAAAGTACGAGGAGAATGTTATTTTTAACTTATATGGCGTGAACGGATTTTTACGGATTCATAACTATTCATTTTCATGATAATTCCTATACAATATTGAGTTATTATTTTCATAGAAGCCCTTATCATTTAAAATTTCATGGCATTTTTGGAAAAGAAAATGATTTTGAAGAAGAAAGGATATTTTCCTCAAGATTTTATTTCAAGTATTTTATAAATAATATTATGAATCTAAAATGAAATTATTTAATATGAATATGTTTCAAGTATAATTTATCCATTATCTACATGGTTTTATTCTTCTTATAATGAAATAATATCCATATTTTATATGGATTATGTTATTATGGCATGATGTTTAAGAATCCCATTCTATTACATGGGTTATGCTATGATGTATGACTTATGATTTTGTGGCAAATGAAAGAATGATTTGATTATGAGATGGGTAAGACTTATATCTATCTCCAATGCATTGGGTAAAGATTTATATCTCATGATATAGACATGGCTGGAATGGTAAGTTAATCTAGTTCAGTAATATAGGACTGGAACGAGGAGTGAACTTGATTCAGAAAGGGACTTTTTCCACTAAGATGGTATTGGAAGCAATGCCTTGGATACTATGGAAATCATATCATATTCATAATGGTTTCCACATTCACATGTTTTATTCCCATGATATGTTATCATGATTGATGTTCCATTATGATATATTCCTTTAATACTTCCAAGTTTATGTCTTTGCTCATGATTTTGATGTTTATATTTTATGTTCATGTTTTTTCATTAAAATGATTATGGATTGTTCAATGTTATCTATGTTTACCCTCACTGAGCATTTGAGCTCACCCTTTTTATATTTTATTTTACCTAGGATATAAAGAAAGGTTTTAGGTAAGAAAAAAAGGGTAAGATCTTTATGGGAGATGTTGAAGATCTTTCACCATGATTAGAAGATTATGTTCCGAGTTTCCAAAGACACTAAACTATTAAGGTCATTGAGTGTTGGTTTTTGTTATGTATTAATTATTCCGAAAAAGTAATGTAATTTCCATTTACATCAAGATTTGGGTCTCTACAGAAGAGCATATGCAATCTACATGATACCTTAGGTAATTTTCTAGATTTTACCCTGTAGATTACCTCTGTAATTGTGTGACTGGTCACTCTTTGAAGTAATTTTAATATGTGATCGGTCAGGCATGCTTGGACTCATTTTTTGTTCAGAGGGGATGGGAATTGTATCCCTATACATTCCATTAATATTATTCCTTATGTGGATTGTATATTTTATTTTCACGCAAGAGTCTTTGATTGGAATTTGTGTTAAACAGTATCATTGATCATACTATGGGTCATTTTGGGTGTTTCATATGATGATCAATGGGTATAAGAATGTTTCTACTTTGTTAATTTTATTGGAACCATGTTTACCTGAGGGAGTTGGAATGGTCGTGTTATCATGACAATGGATTTTACAGGGCCATAACATCATGTATAGGATTCCTCATGAGATCATAATTTCTATTGGAATGTTTTTCTGTGATTTAAGACAACTTTTCTATTGTTATACAGAAACAAATTTATACTTTTCTGGGGTCATTTAAAATACAATGTTGATTTTTCATGAGGGAATTCATTAGATTGTATTTACATTTTGATGGGGACTTTGTGGGATAAATGGTGATTGCATAGGGATCATAACCCATTTCTTGTGATTATAATGGTATAATTACTTTATCAGAAGAATATGTATTTTTAAATTTTATTAAACTATTTATTTCAAAAATTTAAGGGATCTCTGGAAATTATGTGAGTGTTTTCTATGATGTCACTCTCTTCATCAGTGATGTGTCATGTTACAAATAAAGAGTCCCTAGTGAGGCACTATTATTGGTGTGGATAACCCTTTTTGTCCATAGAGATGAAGGGGAAACATATAGTCTAATGTACATGATAGATACCCATCATTTGATTAAGGTTTCTATCAATGGGAGATTATGTGAAAAGGATCACCTATCACTAGGGATTCCATGTTATCTTGGAATCTATGTGGGCACATCACATGATGAAAAATGACCGTATAAGGCCTCTATTTTATCATATTTTCAATTTTATTTCCCATGTGTTTTGAATGGTTGTCAGGAATCCTCTAATTGAAATGGCACGTGCCTCATATGAACTTATTTTTTAGATCCTCATTATTATCATGTTTATTTGATTATTATTTAAGAAAAATATAATTTTCCAAAGTAAATTTCTAGATCTGATGTAGGTCATTTTCTTCTGATGATTTGTTAGCATGACCTTTTGAAGATAATTTGATCATGGTGATTTTGACCACTTTTCTTTCCTTTTTTATCTAGAGAAAACAATAATCATGTTTCTAGTATTTATTCCCCTTTATATTTTATAAGGATCATTTGGGTGGAGTCAACAAATTTACTCACAAAGGGGAAGAATTTTTGCAGATAAGTTCTCGATTCAGAGGAAAGAAAATGATCTCCTGTGTCTTCAGGGATTCCCCCAATTGATGACTTGGGTGATGTTTGGTGTACCAGGAGACCATATAATTTCATATAGATACTTAAAAACAATGGAGTGGAATTATGATTATTCATTCAGTACTTAAACTCTCTAAATGTCATTCGATATTCTTCTTCTAAGTGATCCTTTCACAAGAATATCACTATAAATTTATTTTGAGATCTATTTTCCATTCTATTCAGAGGAACCTATTTTGAAAGATCATATGTTGATACCGACATTCTATCTATAATTATTTAAATGAACCATTATTTGAATTTAATTAATTTATTTATTTTTGGTAAAATCATTGTCATCGTGGACATCTTGGAAGGAATCACATTATCTACTAGTTCTTTCACATTATAACTTTGAAAATTAGGTGGTTAATGTGACCTTTTCAAGGTCACACCATTAGGATTCTGAAAAATCATCTTGAAATAAATATATATCCCCTATTTTATGTGGTTCTCTTTATATCCATGGGTCTCATAGTTCAAGTGGTCGATATGGGGTTATAAGTTAGAAAATTCCATCACAATTCATGTGATCCGCATGATGTTGGGAGAGTTCTGCATTTATTTTGATGGGAATTTCACTATTTTTGTATTACATATGAAAATTATTATTTATAATATAGATTATATTTCTATTAAATGTATCCATAATACTTATATTAAAGAGTCTAAATCAATGTTGTATCCATAGGGTGAAATTGTAGAATATGAGAATCTTACCACCTATCGTGGTGTTGGGTCATCAAATATATGTATGATGAACCTACTGGGATGATCCAAAAAAAATTACATTTTAATCATACTTCATCTTCACATCATTGATCTTACCAATCACACTCCCATTCCAATAACATAGTCATTAGTTGTACACCTCTTTTAGATTCAAAATAATCATAACTCCATTCATTAAAACATATAATATGTTAGGAATTTCGATATTGTGGTGGAACAAAATGGCAATAATATAATGAAAATTATTCCCATAGAATTAGATAGGAACTATAGTGATCCCAATTATTATTTCCATATGTATTATTATTTGAGTAGTCTATGATCTAGTGGTTTGTGTGGGTTCCCAACCGGTTCATTCAAGTAAGGGTCATTTGTAGAATGGAGTAGGTGTTTCCCATTTGGGTGAATTCTATTTCTTCTGATTTTTTCATGGATCTAAAGTAGATAAGGAAATGTGAGGCCCCCTAGATCTCACAATCATTTTCTTGATATAACAAGGGAATAATTTTAGACTTGTTTTGTCATTGGAGTTATAATTTAAACACATTACACCTCATGAAATGTGAGGTGGGAATTAGTCTGTGGGGCATCGAGTAAATATTCGGCGCAACCAAATTGTGAGAGATGTATGATGACTTCTCCAAGATCCATGTTGGATAATATTGAGGTAACTTTAACTATCGCCTAAGTATTGACCAAGCTAACTAAAAAGGACCTCTTGATGGATCCACTCCATAGATAAGACATCACATTCATGATTTGAACGATATACATAATCTAGAAATCCCATAATGATATGGAATATGAGAAGCCTGAGGTATTTTCTTCGATTGAATCTCATCGTGTGGAGGGTGTTTACTATCCCATAGAAGGTGAAGGGATATTTAATGAATGTGAATGGGAGTTTATCTATAGAGTTGACTGGACCATTCATCCAAATTTTTTCCTTGCTATATACAAATGTGGGAACATAATCGTGATAATGGAAAAGAGAAGAGTTGGTGCATCCACTTTCTTGATGGACACTTATTTTTTTGAAGGTTGGTTCCTTGGCCAAAAAAACCAAACCAAAATTTTTATAAAATAAGAGAAAGATGCTACATGAGTCTAAAAGAAAAAATCATGTTACAATAATTATCCTAAAGAGAATGTAAATCTATGGGAAGATTATCAAGCACGATAATGTATTGGTTTACACCTTTAATAGTATTTCTATATGCAACCATGTTTTCATGTCAATAAATATGATTGATGAGTAGTAGTTGTCAAGAAGTGGGTAGGTGCAATCCATTCAATAGGTAGTAATCAACCACGCAATATTTGTAAAATCATTTCAAATTTCTTTCACAATGGTAGTAAAATTACTCTCAATCCAAAGGCTATTCCAACCATAGTTCACTGTGGAGGAAATAAAAAACATATTACTATTCATTTAAACTCTAATGAAGAGGTAATGTTGTAGCTACAAAAAAATTCTAGGATCTTACCAATGTGATTTATAAAGATAGTTCCACAGCCCATGGGGCCCGAATTGCCTGTGGAGGCACCATCCACATTAACATTAATCCTACCAGAAAAAGTTCCTCTCCAGAATACTTCAAAAGTGCATTGAGGTTTTCCAAAATCAAATAAACCCAATGACTTCCTGAATTTAAAATTATTTCAAAATGATGTTGAAATGGATATTTTGGATCATAGGTGATTCATATATGGAAATAGTGATCCACAATTGACCAACATTTTTTATAAATGATAAATTTTTATGCATAATAACTTTTTTATCATACCAATTCCAAAAATATAGTTCAGAAATAGTAGAATGTAATTTTTTTTAATTTTCTAAGAGCATTACACTTCTTGACATCCCTTTATTCAATATTTTACAGTTTTATGAATCAATCATCAATAGTAACAAATTTTAAAAATATAGTTCCCAAGGGTAGATATAGTGGCATAAGAAAGAAAAAGATGACTATTTTCTTCTATGTGTTGATTCAAGAGACTATATTTATAGGATAGGTGAATTCCAATCGATTGAAGGAACCAATATGTGGGAACCCTATTGTGAGAAAGCTATAAAATAAGAGTGTATCATAAGAGATTTATCCATTGTTTTTCATAGAAAATTATCCATCCAAACAAATTTTTAGATTTATATAAATAATTATTTTTTTTGAATTAAGAATAACTTTGTGATCAGGATCCCAAATTAAACATTACTCGATGTTTGAGAAGGGGTAATTGTCAATGACATTTATAATGGTGTCAGGTAGATGATAATTTTGATAATTTAACCTATATATAATTGAATGGTTGGGTTTTTGGGGTTTTTTATTGGAGGAATTATATAAATTAAGGGTCTTCTAGTCATGTTATCCCACCAAAAGTTCTAGGAAGAATCCTTAGAAACCATCCACCTAGAATTATTCATAATGTTGGAAAATGATTTCTTAATGGATGTCTAGATTGAAGAGTTGAGGAAATTTTAATCATTTTTTAAGATTGTCATGAAATATATTTTTGATAAAATCAAGAGAGTCACATTTACTGTACAGAGGGTTCCAAGGGGGTCTGTCTTGAAGGGACTCATTAACGCACTTCTGTGTTTTTATGTCAATACCACCATGATCAACAGTTTTTCCACATGTTTACTAGTGGAAGTCAGATGTTTCCTTTCTAGTGCGAGACCTTTCCAAATATTATTTTTTATTGTGGAATTACATTTTTTGATAAGAACAATGGGATATTTATTAAATAAAAAAATAGTACATTTTAGAAAAAATACAAGATTTTATAAGGCAAATATTTCATGCCATGCAGGGAGATTTTATTTTTAATTAAGAATATTGATTAAGGACATGATCATATATTATATAAAAGTTACTGTCCTGGGTTATTACCCAAAAAATGGGACCCTGATGATATGTTAAATGAAATGAACCTTAATTTATGCCTATGTAACTGATAATATTAAATTTTTCAATGGGTGGAAATTTTTAAAAAAATAATATAAAATATTTGTTCCAACTTATGGATTTTCCAGAAACATCTTCACATTGAGAGAGGGAATTTGTTTGGTTTTGAATACTTCTTTTATCTTTTTCTAGGAAAATTATGATATCATCAACATATAAAAGGTTTGTCGGATAATTGACATTCCAAGAAATAAGAATCTGATTGAGTTTGTTTTGGTCCACAATATGAGTGAGCATGTGACAACGATAGTCCAACACAATAAAGAAATGGATAAAAGATAAAATATCACCATTCCTAACACATATTGTACATTTTAAATAGACCTTGGGAGGGCCCATTACCTAATGTAAATAGAGGGAAAATAGAACAAGGTTCTGATCGAAGTGATAAAAGAATCAATAAAACCAAATCGTTGAAGCCCCTTGAAGATAAATCTTGAGTCAATGGTATCAAAATAATATTTAATTTCATGTTTAACTTAATTATTACCTACTATGTAAGATTTTTTTAATGTTTTCATGCACTCAATGGAAAGGAAAATGATGTCCCATATGGATCTACCCATATAAACCCAAATTGATTTCTGAATACTATTTTTCCCATGATAGTTGAATGTTTATTTGAAATCAGTCTAGTGATGATTTTATAATGGGTGTTAATAAGTGAAATGGGCCTAAACAAATTAATCCTAGAATCATCTTCAACTTTTGGAATCAATGAAATAAATTGAGCATTTATACCATGAAGAATGAAACCATTAGAGCAAAAAATGTTTGAAAATTTTGAAAACATGACATTGAATAACATCCCAATATTGATAAAAGAAACAATTACTAAATCTATTAGGTCTAAAAGCACTATCATGATTAAAAATAAGTAAAATGTCTTTGATTTCATTATTGGGATGATTTCATAGAAGAATAGCGTTATCTTCATAATTGAAAACCATCGAATTGACCTCATGTTAGATTTGTTTGTTGTTCTAGGTCCATTAATGATATATTCAATGTAAGAGACAATATAATTACCAAAATAATATTCATTTTCTAAATGGTTTTCCCAATATTTTGAAAATATTAGTGATATGAATGATTTCCAAACTCATTTTATAGTGTTATAGAACATAGTACTCATGTCACCAGCAGAAAAAAAATGATACATTAAGGGTCTATTTCGTAATATTTATTTTAAAGGTTAGTAAATAGTTTATCTTTAATGAAATGTTGATTTCTTTGTTCTGATAGATGATTGAATCAGATCTACTGTTACTGTTTTTGTGTTTATTATCTCGTCCTCAAGTTGATGGATACCATTGTTAGTTTGTCTAGATTTCGAAATACCACAACCATTGAGATTCTTTTTAAGGTATTTTAACGTAACAGACCATGAAAAGGAATTATAGTAGTGTTCCATAGAATACTAGTAGTTTTGGATGCTACTACTGCATTTAGTGTTAGAAAACCACACATTTTTTAAAACAGAAAGAGAGTGATAGTTTCACATATTATATAGAGACATTGATCAGAATTGGATGGTGGTGAGAGTGAAACTTTTAAAAAGTGGTACTATATATGGTGTTCGATTTGAATAAATCAAGGACATTCATTAAGGCTATATCCAACTTGCTGAAAATGTCCATATATTTATGTCTTCTCTAGCTAGTATATTTCACACTAGTGAGATTTATTTCAACAATGATGTGATCTTCATTAGATGTTTTAAATTCTCACGAGGAAATAGGGGAATGAGATAGACCAATTTTATCACTTGAGTAGAGAATGGATTAAAATATTAAATAACAAACCAATGGGTATATCAATTAGTACCAAAATAGTTATGGTCATTCCAAATATGCCTCCTCTTTTTGTATCTATTTGTAGAATAAAAAATAATAATAAATGGATTATATCAGTAATAGATTCAGATGTAAATACTTGCTCAGAAACATTACAAACCTTGACATTCTACAATTATGAGTATAAAAAGATCCATAGGGATTCAACAAACGTGTAGTTTTTGTTTTAACAAGTAAAATAGTAACCAGTTTGTAAAAAATGGGAGTATATGGAGGATAAATATTTTTTGGGCTCAGCATTAGAATAATACATTGAAAAATTAGTGTTAATCATTATTTTTTAAAATAGTAAACATGTTAGAGTTGGAAATATCTAGAAAATTGAAAAAAAGATTCATCATTTACTCCTAAATTTGGAATTAGAACTCCCTTTTTTCTGAGACCTTTTTACTAAATGATCATCAAACCTTCTTAGTAGTTTTTGTGATCTTATTCTATTCCTACTTATTTTACAGTTAGTAGTAGGACTATTTGGGTTACATGCTTATGTATTATTCTTGGGGTTTTCATGAAAAGGAGCATTCATAGGTGTATCCAAATAATTTTTATTAATAATGATAGTATGATCAAAATATTTAATAATACTCATATTTTTAGAGGTTATAGAAATAACATTGTTATTAGTAGCTTGAAAACTATGAAAATAACGATTAAAAAATGAAGGAGTAGGTGTACCTGATTCATTTGTAGCAGGTTTGTCTGGATGTAAAGTATTTAACATACCTGAGGGGCTTGGTTCAACTTTCTACCCAGAATCTGTATGATGAATTTGTGTATCATCTATAAATAGTTTTCCTTGAGAAGTCATAGAATTATATCCTTCTTCTTGATAGCTCCCATATCCAATGGTGTGTTTTCATTTTCATTATCCTTCACACTCGGTGTGATATGATCCATCTTTCTATAGGTTTTCTTCTATAGAAATTTTTCTAGAGCAGAAGCGGTAGTCATAATCCCATTTTTGATTCCAAATATTTCATCTAGAGGTCCATGTGCCTTTATTTTAACTTTTGGAGTATCCCTTCTTGAACATGGAGAGGAAGAAGAAGTCTTTCAAGATTTGTTTCTAACCTTATTATCCTTATTGATTTCAATATTCACCTATTGGAAGTTGCTACTTGAACTAGAAGAGGGACAAGCCAGCCACCCAATAGCACTATCAGACTTCTTACCATTAGTAAATTCATGGTATTTGGTTATTACATCAACTTTGCAGTTTGAGCCTTATTTATCAGCTTCAAAAAAATTTAGAACTAGAAGGAAAAAACATAGAACGAGTTTTGACATTCCGTGGTTTCATTGTAGATAGATTTTAGTTGTGATTTTATAGAATCTAAAACAAGAGACTTTAATTATTATTGGAGGTCAAAATCCATGCTAGTATTATCCTCCCCCTTCACAATTTCAACCCACTATTTACCCTGTATATTCTTTAATGGAATCAACCAATTTTCTTTCTTGACCCATACTTCTTTATTTTTCATAGAGGTTTCTAGGTAATCAGAAATTGGGGCCTAACATTTTATATGATTTATCACTTTTGTCCATTCATTATCCATTGGTTGGGGAACATGTTTCCCAACCTTTATATAATTTGATATGGTATGCCCAATGATTTTACATATCTCACAAAATATAGTTTTTATCATACTCAATCGTGATTTAATTTTTGTATTCATTGGTATTAAAACATATACTGTTAGGGAATTTTTTTTCAAGATTAACTTCCACCATTACTGTAAAAAATAGTCCCAAAACAACATGTAGGGTTATCTAATATATCATAAGTGGCGATCCAATATTGTAGACTTTGTCATTTTGGATTATAGAATTCCAAAATTACCAATTGAGAAAAGGAAATTTGACCCATATTTGATACATTGTGTTCCTATTGGTATAAGGGTAAAATTCATTGTCCTCATTGAAAAATCTTTGAAATCCATGTATGAGCTGAATGTTACTAGTTTTCCATAGATAGTCAAGGTCTTCCTTTGATTCAAAAAGAATGTGAAAATAAACACTACCAACCAGCACAAATTTCTTGTTTGAGATACCCCAACAATGAGAAATTATAGGTTTTAAATAAAGTAAGGGACATGGAAGATCACCATTCATATATGAGATTGGTTCTATAATAGAAAAATTTTACATTTGTGCTTCTAGTTGGAGTGAATTCTGGTCATATTTCACTTAAAAACCACGATCGTCAAGTTTCTTGAAGAGAGGAGGCTTCCTCAAATTTTTTTAACACATATCTGTACCATTATAAGAATCTAGAAATGAAACCCCCATAGATCCACCCACAAAAGAATTCATGAGTGTCTCCCCACTAAGGGCTTCAATTTCTTACGTTGGGGGTTCATCCCATTCAAAGGAACGATACCACTCTAGATCTAAATCCTACATTGTGCATTAGAGAAGAAGAAAATGCTAACATAGATCACGATTAAGGTGATTAGGGTTGGATGTTCAAGATGTCATGGTTGTGCCCAAAGGGTTTACCTGAGGATTCTCTCTCCATCCATCACTTCATTGATTTTTGAAGTTACCTTGATGGTTACTTCAACATCTTGATGTAAAGGTATTTTTTTATCCATCTCTAGTTTTTCCAAAATTTAACACTTTATTCACTATATTTATAGGATAAGATCCATTCACAGATTCACAAGCCCATTTTAAGTGGTATGGGGCTTAATGGGGGGGTTATATATAAGGATAAAAGTATATAATTGTCCTGTTAAAATCATTAGTTTTTTAATTCAATTTTCAGTGTATCTATTAGGTAAATCCTTTTAAAATAATACAATGGGATTCCAAGGCCTTAATGAGATGTTATGAAAACTTCTCATTTAATCCTTTTAGGCTAGTGAACACTAGTAGTGTGGTTGATAATGGAGGGTCCATTCATGAAATCCATGCCTATATGATGTTACATTTTGTGGGATTCTATTATACACACATTTTTGGGGGACATTATCCATGAGTGGAACCAACATGTCTATTTAGAAATTATATCATGTGTTTTGGTCATAAATTTTAACCCTGTTCATGTTTGATTAGAAAATAATATGACAGTTTATCAACCGTATTAACTAATTTTTATAGGGTATGAGACTTGGGATAATGTGGACTTTTCTCCCCTCTACGCGGTGATTGAGTTTTCCTAGCATTATGCTATGGTTTTTATATGGTCATGTCCTAATGAATAATTATCCATGATAGTATAAAATGTTACCCAATTTCCACAATAAATCGTTGTAAATGAAAGGCCTGAAAAAAAGTTGGTTCTATGAGGAAAAATAACCATATAATCATTACATATTTAAGTATGGAATCACTATTATCCTCATTCATTTTAAAAGTTCAATAATGTTTGGCTATAGAATGTGTGGTTCCTGTGAGTCATTCCACCCCAGTGTTGTTATTACCAATTTCATTTTAGCAGTTGATGTCATTAAGAACACTAAAATTAGAGGAAGTGATATTGAGAATAATGTGGCAGTTAGAATTTTCTATAAATGAATATTTTCATGTGACCACTCCCCATTGAATTGCTAGAATGATCAAATTGTGGAGGTCAAGGATTTCATCATGTGTATGGTATATTATACCCATTTGGTTCAAAAGGTGGTGGTCTACGGTGCACTAAAGGTTTCTATGGATGAATGTGGTCATCCCAATGTTGAGGAAACAATAAGTCTAATCAGGCTTCAATGTTCAATGTTTCGTAGTTATATTATAAATTTAACAATGTTATTTTTTATACAAATGTGTTTGTAGAAGAATTTACAATCCATTCGTACCACATATATTCTCCCATGGGTATGGATATTGGAGCTAGATTTAGCAATGACTATAGTACTAATAATGAGGGATCCTAAGGTCAACATTATGTAATGAGGTTGTTGATTTCAGTTCATGGAGTGATTCCTTAATTATTAGCATCGTATGAGGGAATTTACTTAATTATCATAACAGTAATGCATTCTAGATTTACTTCCCCATAGGGGCATGGGAAAAATAATTGTTTTGAATTTGTAGAACTTTCACCATAAGAATCCTAATATATGTGTGAACTATTACACCTTCATTATTCCGGTTTGTACCAACAACACATCATTATTTTTTAAAAATGTTCTTATACCTATGTATATCTCTTAGAAGGAAATTTATATTCATCACGGGATGAAAGTGAAAATTTACTTTCTTTTGTTGAATCGTATATATCCATCATAGATAAACATGAGTTAGAGATGTTTGATGTTCCATACAATCTTGCATCGATGCCTACTATTGAGGTTCTAATGGTCATTCCATTTTTTAAGTAATATGAAAAAGTTCTCTTGTAAGAGATTTATATAGGTATATAATTTCCAACTAATTTATCTATGATAGAGTTTCATTTCAATGAATGTGAATAATTATTTAGGAATAAGACATATGGATCACATTGTTGTATTATCAACTCACATATCTATTATTCTTGTAGCCCACTTGTGTGGAGATGAAATAAATATATTGTAGAATAAGCCACGGTTTCCACAAATCCACTCATTGCAAGAGGATGCATTCGGGGAAACAAACATCGCTGGTGAAACATATGATAATGATATGTTTCTATAATCAGTCAAGTATATTAGATAACTGGTGATATAAAATTAGATAAGATTTTACTTATAATTACCTATTCTAATTGTTGTAGTGTCCTCTCCCTAGATGTTGGAGGATCAATTTCCTTGTTCCATTGGGATTCCACTAACTGAGTCGACTAGCATAGAGGGGGAATACCTAACTACTTAATCTAAGAACTTGATCACAACTCCCACAAATAGATACCCAATCCCAAAATATTTTATTATACCCAATATAGTCTTTGGTCATGTTCTGATGTCTACATCAATTAAGAAATTGATGCGGAAGATTGTACAGAGGTAGAGTTGGGATTTGATCTCAGATGACCCTTTAGAATTGATGAAGGAATTGCTAGGTCACCTTCTTTTCATGTTTACCTTTGTAAACTATATGGTAAATGATAATAAAACCCTACATGATTGATTGTAGGAGATTTTATCTCTAAGAGGATGAAATTGGATTCTTTAATTAAGGTTGGTTGTAGCTAAGGATTCTTATTTAGTAAAAAATTGATATGATGATTCTGTAAATTATTCTTTCAATGTGTAGAGGAGGTGGAAACTCAGCAGAATATTGTTAGTGCATAGATAGTGTAAATTAATTATCTATATTATGAGATTATTTATCTTCAATAAGTTCTATTTTGATATCATCATGCACTCCATATATCACAGAAAACAATAATGGATTAACCAAGAATCATAGACATAGTGTAGAAGGTTTTATTTGACTCTTTTCTCTATGTTAGAGGAGTGGAAATAGATTGATTAGTTGGAAATGTAATCTATATAACAAATTTTCAAATCTAGTACCTCTCTAGAGTAGTGTTTTGTAAATCTCAAGGACACCACCAAGCACATGCTTTGATGAACATGTAATTTAACATCATTGACATTGCTTTTATATTCATGGTAGAGACTCTAATATATGGAGATTTCTCTTTATGCATGCTATCAATGAAAATTTCATCTTATCCTTATATATCAATGTTCAACATTATTTCATTCATGATGTGCATGAAATTTCCTTAATTTGATTTTGTATGAATTTTCAATGATACCCAACCATTGTATAATATCATGTAAACATGAATTCTTGGATTTTAATTTTTAAATCATACAATATTATTCTGATGAAATTATTGTGACCACCCACCAACACAATATTACTTATTGATGTATCTTCTTGAGTTATCATGAGACTATCTAATTTACAAAAAGAAAATTCTGGAATTTTACATGTGTCCTTAATGGAGAGTGCCCTATATTTTGGTGAAGTCATTGGACTTTTTTGAGAAGAACTCAGTTTTTTATAAGGATATATAATGGTCCCTACATGATTTCAATCAAATTATTTATATTAAAAATGTTTTTTCATTAACATTTATAGGGTATGTATTAGCAGGCATAGAATTGAATATTTATGGGGACACAATCATATGGGTTTTTACTCTCATATGTTTTGTTCCTTTTCCACTCTTGAAAACAAAATAATTTTAGATATGTAATTTAGCTTATTATATCCAAGACCATTTATATCTATAGATTAGGAACATTTATAAAAAACATTATATTTATTTATTTTAGGGTCTTTTATTTCAGCCATACTATTAATGTAGATTTGGGATTTTGGATTAGTCATTATTTTGCAGGAATTATAATATTTGTGACGTAGTGTTATATGTGTAGTTTAATGTCATTTGGTAAGTAAATTTTCAATCTAGTCCATTTTCTGGTGGTAATAATTTAAAAGATATATAGTTTATAGAATTTTATCCAGGATATAAAATAATATTCAACTAAATGCCTTTCATATAATACTTCTTTTGTATAGTTTATCATAATGTGGTTAGTTTGTGATATTTTGGGTAGATTAATGTCTTGCTAACATGACATCTAATACAATATAGTTTAAATTCGTTCAACTAGGACTTGATTAATGAGTATATATTATGGAGATGAAAGTATAGGGAGAACAAAAAGACAATATGATTCAAAGGTTATCCATGGTGTTTCTAGATCTCATTATTATTAGAATTCATTTCCATCAAGGAGGAGTTCACTCTGATTGTTAGTTCAATGTCTATATGCATTAGTATAATTGACAAAAGTGTTGTCTCTAATGTATTCCAAAGGCCATGTGATTTTTCATGATGTTATATTGGATTAGGGTGAAATACTATAGGAGATAAGTCTTTCTGGATAGTTGAAAAGTGGTTGATAAAATTATTAACCTAATATGTTTAATCGATGAATATAGAGTGGGATAGCCATGCTGGGAATGTCCTATAACACCCTCAGTTCCACTGTGTTATTGGGGAACACATGAATTTTGGTTCCTTTTCTAAAAACAAGATACACATATTATTGGTAGGTAAAACACATTATGTGTCAATAGAATTGTCAAACAGAGGATTCCCCACCCCTTTATAAGGGAAATGAGTAATTAATGAGGACATAAATGTCTATATTATAATGTTTGGTATAGAGGAAAAGATATCAAGGAAGGGCTCTAGAAACCATTAAAATTTAGCAAATAAATTTTGATTCTGGGTCCATATTTCCTATTGTTCTGAGTGATAATGTGTCATCCATTAGAAATATTGAGAACTAAGTCATAAATTCCATATTTATTAAAGGGTACATGCCACGATGATGTTACTTCAGGGATGTCGAATCCAATATCATTTTTTGGATATGGGAGTTTTAAATAATGGTCCAAAGTATTCAGTTTATAGTGATGATATAGGAAAATAGTGTCGGGAAATTACCTGAACAACATATGGTGATGAATTCATAAGTTGGGTATTTAAGGCACAAATATATATAAAATACAGTTTTTAAAGAGAAGAAATTGTTTTATGGCCATATGCAGATATAAAAAACCGTAGTCATACATGAAAAGTCAAAAAAAGGTCCCCTTAAAGCTGAGTACCTTCTTCCATGGGACATAGATGGGTTTTAACCATAATAGGAACTCATTTAATGATGCGTGACTTATGGATAATGTAATATTTAATAAGGGTTTTATCACAATAAAAGTTGTGTCTTTTTATTATGAACATTTTATTAGTTAGAGGATATGTAACATGTCAGTACTCTAACTTTTTCCTAGACTGGGGGGTCAAATGAGCATGAGTAGTCTATTACTTGGGATATAAAGTGGACCCTATGAGCTTCATGCACCATGTATTTTCACCAATATCTTCCTAAAATCAAAGGATGAATTATTAAGTGAGAAAAGAAAATAACTTTTCACTTGCTTCTGGTTTATAGGATTCCAGCCTAACAACATTTAGTTATCATTTTTGAGAACATTAATTCCTTTTAATTTTTACCATAAAAATATAGACTTTAAGGTTATAGACCACTAATAAATGAGTTTGATGTCTATGTTCATGATCCACATGGACCTAACATGAGGGGAATGTTACAAAGGAGCCTTATTAGGATACATAGGGTCAATATTACTCTAACATCTCTCTGAGTGAGAAATGAAAATGCAGTAAATCACTACTTTATATTCTCATTTCATGTGTAGTGATATAGGACTATCAAACATTATATGACATAGAAAATCCAAATGTGTTGAGTTTTTCATGTTGATGTTAGGAGCATAATTATAAGATAGACCAATATATAGGTCCATGATGTCTCTAATTGGTAGTTATGAGACCTTATTCACCAATAGCATTGTATAATAGTTATATACCTATTTCATTAAAAGGGTCATGAATGTTTTTTGGAGGCCATATTTAATCATTAAATGAGGTGTTATTTATGGGATGAAGGGATTAAAAGATGATTGAAGAACCCTTTACTATTGTTGGTCAAAGTCTAGATATTGTGATTCTTTGATATGATATGATAATGGGTCATGTAAAGCACATTTTAAGATCTTTTTGTGGGTACCTATAACATGGATTAAGGTTTACATAATTTAGTAATGATGTGGGAATTGATGTGAAAAATAGTATAAGATGTACTTGATGGAACTTTACATGAGCCATGGAATTTAGATGGATAGATCATATTTGATATATTTTTATTTTTATTGGTGTATATCCATATGTTGGACCCCATCCTAAAAATATTTATTGACTCTATATGTAATATTTATATTGATAAAACTCATGCATAAATAAATTGATCTAGTTTGACTCTAAATATTTTTGAAAAGTGGTATATGTTGTTTTTTCATGTTGTATAATTTATTACGACTTGAGAATTTAGGAGATATGTATGAACAATATTAAGTGTTTTGTTTGATTTTATAATTTTATATGTTGAAGTTGAACTAAGGATCAGAGATCATT
The DNA here is from genome assembly GCA_963277665.1 of Viscum album. Classification (NCBI taxonomy): domain Eukaryota; kingdom Viridiplantae; phylum Streptophyta; class Magnoliopsida; order Santalales; family Viscaceae; genus Viscum; species Viscum album. Next base: position 455,179,355 of record OY728142.1, read on the forward strand.
ATATCACTACCTAACCTATATAGACCGAAGTCAAACCTTACGTAGATACTATATTAATGATTTCTATGAAATCATTATCCATTCACCGGGTTTGGGATTATTTTGGTTTTACTAGATCTATGAACGTGAATCAGATATTTGTGCATCATTATGTATCATGTGAGGGAAGGAATAAATCCATGGATATTTATTTAATAGGACATTCTATATGTTGGTCAAACCCATACACATAAGGGGGAATTATTCCCACTGATTATTTTAGCTTTGACTAGGACAAGAGATTTGGTCATCACTAAATATCCCCTGATGAAAAAGTCAATCCACACATAGTTATTAAATGGATGGATTTTGGGAGACCAAAAACAAGGATAGTGGTCCTCTCAAATAAGGTCAACATTAATTTACATTTTAGTGTCCCTGATGTGAAAAAACATGGTACTTTAATGTCATGTATTGAGGAGTTGTTTTGTGACATTTATGGTATTTAATCTAGGACAAAATGTACTCATATGTCTTGATCATGTATATATGACCTTATTAATGTTCCTATGTTTACATGTGAAATAATCCGTGGGAGAAATAAAGAATGGAAATGGTTTCTCTAATGACACTGATGAAATCAGAGAACGAACATTGGAATTTCATATCATGTAGTGGCTAGGAAACGATTTAGGACCCAATGATCCATAAATATCTCATTATAAATAGAATAAATACATACATATTTATGAAAAACCATGCAATTTGGTTTCATGCACGTAGGACACCAGCCAAGCCTATTAACACCATGCATTGAGGATTAATGTGTCTCGATGTGAATAAAGATAGATATTATGAATGGGCCCATGAATGGAATTCTAGGATTCAATATCTTTCTTGTGATATAAGGAATGAATTCACAATATTTTATTGAAGAAAAAAAGGTTTAGTGTCATATTTTAATCACATTAGATGAACTATTTAATTTCATGTGGTATGGAAGAGGGTCACATGATGAGGCAAAGAAGGAATATGGGTATACATTCATTTTTATGTCATATGGTGAGGTTGAAGGCTACCAAATGTATTATAAACTGTTTATGGATCCAAGAATAGAGTATTGGTTTTGATTTTGTATCTTATAGGGGTAGTATTTGGTCCATTTTTAGTACTCAAAAGTGGAGGTTCTCTACATGGATTTGACTCAAATAAAATGATGGTGTAACTTCAATTACATTTTTGTATATCATGATCATATGTGATGAATCATTAGTGAGACATTGCCTCCTATGTAGTTTAATGTCATGGGGTGAGGAGTCATTCCATGTAGATTAATGTCATGTGGTCAAGATCTATTATGTGTATTTTTACATGATGTGGTTATGAAAAAATAGGTTGTCATAAAATAATTAAATATAGATTATAGATGTTGTAGAGTTTAATGTCCTGCTACATGGAATTATTCTGTATAGTTTAACGTCATCTCTTTAGGATATGATTTTTTAGTTTGACATTATGCAGCAAAGATGAATATATTTTTTATGGAATCTATGTGATTTTTTTGCTGAGAAATATTGAATTGTTGGCGGTGTGACACATTCCTCATCCATTTTAAATGTTGAATAAGCACTATTTTGAAAGAAATTATTTTTGATATAATAAAATTCCAATTTAGTCTCAAGATTTGGAGGATTCTTGACTACTATAATTGGGGTTCTAAGACACATTTATGATTATTTTGGAAGGAATTAATAGAATTGAGGCTTTTTAATGGATTGTGTGATCCGATTATGGTGAACATCGATGTTGTGTGATGTACACAACCTATTATCATAGAGCCTCTCAAATTCATGAAACATATATGGAAATTTATTATCATCGGGTAGATTTAAACTTATGGATGTTATATTTTGATTGAAACTATGATTTTATGGGTAATAATTCCTCAGTTTCATACCCAAATAAATATGATATTTCTTTCATAGGATTTTGCATGGCGGTACGATATTCCAATAAATAATGGATGAGGTTTTGTGGAATGGAAATATTAAAATTTTTCACAATCATTTGGAATATATTATATTTAGTATTATTAATGTGTTTTTGTTTTATCCATTTTCGAAGGGTTGAGTGGATATGCTTGGTGTGGTATTATTGGTATGAAAATTTCAACCCCACAGAACAGAAGTTGGTGTTGTTCTCATTTAATATCATGTGATGGAATATGAACCTTGTGATTATATGTTACATCATTAATTTTATGTTATTTTTCACTAGGGAATCCATGATGTTTATTTTCTCATATAACGTGGAAATGATGTCAGTATAAGTAATGATGTACTTAAATGTGCTTTCTATGGAAGGGGGATAAGGACCAATAACAATCATCCCCCATACAAATGACCAAAAATATATATTTCTATACAAAAAATCCATGGGTTGATGGATAATCTTTTCATTAATATGGAATGCATAAAATTTCATAGTGAATTACACACTATCATGTATCATGGTTTTCATGTAGTATCCATACATCTTGATTTGGTGAGAGATCCTAGTCATAGATTGAGGATAACTACATGAGTCTGCATGTACATCCTATATGATGGTAAGTATATCTTTCCGCTTTTCATCGAAGTTTAATTACATTGAAACATCAATTTTACATGTATTATTGCGCATTTAGACCATCCCACTTGGTAAAGATTGTGGTTTGGCGTTGAATATATTTCCTTCTAGATTTTTCCTCTCAGAGTGTGCAGTTTTATAGATAATAAATTATGGGCTCTATACATAAAGCGTTGAATACCAGTTCCTAATTCTATAGTGTGCAGTTTATCTAATTTATTTCTTTAATATCTCTTATGATTATCAATGATAACATCCTTCTTTGAGAGATGTGGAAGATATCTTCCTCTTAATCAGGGTCATCCATAACTATGGATAATTTTTACAAAACATTTTCATGATAATTCAATGATCAGAGAACACTAAGAAACATGGTATCAAAGGGGAACACATCCATTGGTACATTGACATATATAGTGACAGGGGATGTTAGTCAATTTTGATGGAATATTAAAAATTAATCTACATTATCAGTAGATTGGAATCAAGTTTTATGTTCAAGTTGGCTACATGTAGCTATAAGGATAGATCCACAATATTTAAAAGGATCATTTAATCGGCACCATTATTCATGACTCATTTTAGATAGTGATAATGTGTTGGGAAACATTATTTTTCTAGGGAAAAACATAAAATACACATTCCTACTTGATTGAGATTAATATTTTCTAGTCTTTTGTAGATAGGACTATAAGAGATTCAATCACAATACATTTCCAATGTTAGTTTAGTGTTTTGTTTATAAAAAACATCATTTTATGGAATCACATTAACAACTTTTTAATTTTATATGGTTGGAAGTTCTATAAGGAAATAATTTAAGTTCAACCCTTTCACTTACTTATATGACACCATCAAAATGGTGTACTATTGTATGATTAATTCACATCAAGTCAAATTCCTAGAAAGTATGAGACATCCTGGGATGTACTTGAGTGGATAAATATGAAAGGCCAGGTCAAAATTTTGGTTCTATAAATAATTCCTCAACTTTTTCATTGTAATTATTATTGAGAGGTAGTTCTTCTCAACATTATAGAATCATGTTTAAGATCATGTAATCATTTAGTTGAGGAATTATAAATGTTTCTCATTACCCACATCCTTTTTCTATGAGAGCATAGTTCCAAGAGATCATTTTTCTATGTTACTTCCATGGGTGATGAATCCATTATGGGTATCTGAAGCTGTTCTCAAAAGGTGGCATGAGTTCATTAATCTTTCCTTCAATTCATAGCTTGTATGATCTCATATCAATGACTAACCAATTCCTTTTTCCAATCACCTTCTTATTTTTACTAGGAAATGATTTCATTGGTCCCATTCAGCCCGAGCTATCAAGAATCACTTATACAGAATCTACCATGAAATTAAGGATGTATTTATTGAAATATAAATCATTGAGATTATTTTACAGCCTCCTAAAAAATGGGCAGTATGCATGATGATCGGTGAGGTCGAACTCTTAAGTATTCCAGGTTTGTTGTATCTAGAGCAAGTTATTATCCATGGATGCAAAGAAAAAAACATGGGAATTTTTATTTTTAGAAGAAATATGTTTTATTCATATGTTCCTCAAATCCTTGGAGACGCTAATAGCTTTTCTCTTTTGGATGATGTTGATTTGGAAGTTTCCACATCTCTATAGCATGTGATGCATGGTTTAGGACTTAGATATGTGCTAGAATGGGAACTACTGATCATAATATGTTAAAAGTGGAAGTCTCTACCTTGCTGGTTTTTTTCCCATGTAGAGAATATTTGTAGAGACATTGCATGGGTTAGTTAAGTGGTATATTCTAGACATTGTGATTTTTTTAAACTCGCGAAATTCAATAGGTCATTTTATTGGGATCAAAAGAATATCTAACTCATCCTAGAAAATTTTAGCACCATTCCTAATAAATTCACCCTACAAGAGAGTGATTTGAATTGAGTAGGTTAATCCTTTCCATATTTCTATGAATTCAGACTCCATACCATTTTCATGATGATTACAGTTTTTTAGGATGATAATTGTTGTTGCCCTCACCATGTAGAAGAAAATGTAATTGAATTGATGACGAATGTCTTCCCATCATATAACTGAAGTTACTATAAAACTTCATGATGTTATTAATATTTAAATAACTATATATATAATCCCTTTATGGATTTTAAATTAAATTTTCATAATTTATGTGAAATTTTAAACTTTAAGTATTTATTATATTGTTTGAGCACTATTTGAATTCCTCAAAATTATAGTTTATTTAATTTTTTAATAATAATTATTACTATATTAATCCAAATTCTGTGGTTATTTTTGTGTAGGATTTTATATTCAATTTCCCACATATGTTTAGAAGGAGTCATGGGCCAATTCTACCATTTTATGTGTCATATGGGCCACAGAAGAGGAGCCAAGGAATTTGTGATGAAACTGGACCACTTATGAATATTGACATATTGGGATCAATCCATAATTCCAATTTATATTATTCTCCTACTATGTTCAGGGGACAAATTAAGCAGTCATGGATAAAACTTTTAAGCCCTAACTCAAAAGAAACAGTGCCCAACTGATTCAATAAAACTCATCCCACCATTTTAGAAGGGAATTAAAATCAGTACAGTATTCATGACGTATCTTCCGATCTATTCATAAAATAAAAATGAGAGTTTTTATTGGGAATATGGAGATATTGGCATCCAATATTTTTGAAGAGATCATTCATATTTGAAGTCATATTCCTATTCAAAAGTGCATTCACATTTCTTCAATCAAAAAATAATTTAATGAAATAGACAGTTTAAAAGTGTTTATAAAATCCGTCATAAAATTTACTCTATATGTCCACATGCCTCCATATTTTTAGATTATCCGATGAACATTGTTATCTACAAATTTGAAGAAGGAAAAATATCTTGATTCAACTTTCTGGATTTCCAAATCACTGATCCAAGTGGATGGTTAGTTTTTGAATGAAAACAATCTACCACCTTGGGCTATAAATACACCCCTCCTCTCCTTTAAAAAGGGTTTTCATTTAAGAAGAGTGGAGAATCAATTGGCACTAACAATGTATTTCCAAAGGCATGGGAGGACATTTCATACTCATGTTATCACTTGAAAGACCTTCCACCTCCCTTTGTTTTCATTTACATTTGTTTTCTTATCTGTTGTAATCGTCTAAATCATTGTTATTGTAATTATAATTTAATGCATGCTTATTCTACATAATATATTATTCTCATCCAACTTCTGATCAATAATATTAATGGTCTTAAAATAGTTTAAATATAGTTGAATCTCATTCCCCTCTTTTTCTTTCAAATTCAATCTAAAGGCAGTATTTAGTCCCCTTTATCATTTGTGTGTGTGTTTGACACACCACTATTTTCATATCCATTTATTTCTATTATCATCTTAATTTATCATCATAACCATTATAACCATATTACTAATCATTTCAATGGATGAGTAAATATCTCATTGGATTGTTTTATAATTTTGGTATGTTATGTGATTGAGAGATTTTTCTCGATGAATATTCTTTAAATTAACATTGTGTATATTGGAATTAACATGTCATGGATTAATGACATGTTTTGTTAAAAATATAGATTCCATGGATTATTGGAATCATAAATACAATACAAAAATCATGTATTTATTTCAATTATAATCCTAGTTAATTTAAGGTATGGATTAAATCAACAAAACGTAAGAATTCCACACTACATCAACTTGTGACATTGTTGTTAATTTAATGCAATATAATAAAAATTTCATGGATATCACAAACATAACTACATAATGATGACGCCATCCCAATATTTTAAAAAACTTTAATTTAAAAAAAATCTATAAAAATATTTCATAAGTTCTACAATCAAACCCCCCAATCAGAATACCATCAACTGAAAACAATTGACTATTATTAAGTATCATCGCTAAGGATTCTACTCGAGTGCTACTATACACAAAAGCAGAGCATAAGAACCTTGAGTAGTCAATAGGTTACAATCATCCACACATTAAAATGGAGAAGTTGTTGGGTATGTTTTTATTTAAATATTCATTAGTTTCTGGTTATAGTAAAAAAACAAATTTTAAAAAAACACACAACGAAAACCCCATATTCCTCTTTCTTCCAAAATATCTCTAAATGCCCCGTAGCCTCCCTAAAAATCCCTCAGATTTGTATGACCCTAAAATTTAGTGAATACTTCCCCAATATAAGAGGAACATAAGTGATAATCAACTCATTCAAGAACATGTCCTTGTCTAACTAATTGAATTAAATATTCCCAATCCTAGGGAAAAACAGAAAAAGAACGTGATTCCCCTAATATGAATTACCAACCTTGTGTATTAGATTTTTAAACAGAGAGGATAACATAAAAATCATATTGGCTTTGATTCATCTTCTATGTCCTTTCCTTAGTATAGTTAGTGAGGATCCACATCTTTATCTTAATTAGTTTCAAGTGGTGTTCTCTATCAGTAAGCCTCAAGGGGTTTCTGAGGAACAAATCAAAATCTGAGCATTCCCTATCTCCCAAGATGACACTACTAAGTCATTTCTCTACTACCTCCCTCATAGTTCAATAACCACATGGAATTAGATGAAGTGAAAATTTTAGAGAAATGATTTCATTCTTCTCATACTTCTCCCATACTAAATGAAATTAGTGGTATCCGTCAATTCCCCAATGAATCACTCCATGAACATAGGGAGAGGTTAAAAAAGCTTATTGAAACCTGCCCACACCAACAAATCTTAGATAAACTCTTGATCCAATACATCTATGAGGGGTTATTGTCTGTGGAGAGGACTCTCATTGATGTCATAAGTGGTGATGTTTTTGTTGATAAAACACCTACAGCTGCAAGTGATCTCATAAGAATCATTGTTGCAATCAAAAAACAATTCCATACTCGAGCACATGCTCAAGTAAAAAAATACACGGAGAATCAATCGATAGACCCCTACAATATTTCCAAGTGGATGAGTGAACTTATAGGTCTTGTGAGACAACTAGTTGTGATAGCCAAAGCCACATTCTTATCTTCTCCACAGTCTCTATTCCCTATAGCTATCAAGAATTGTGGAATATGCAGCTCCCCGCCTCATCCAACTGACATATGTTCAAAACTTCATGATAATCAATCTGATTCATCCGTACCAATGGAGATTAATGACAAATATTCTGGTAAGAATACTAACCCTCAACAATAAGATCATTTGGCTAGAAAATTCCACCAACATCACTCTGATCCCTTCGCTTCTTCCTATTACCACGGTTTGAGATATGAGAATCCCATTTCTCACCCCCCTTAGTACCCTCATCAAAACCCAAACCAATTCTAAAATGGTCAAGTTCATGGTAACATCCATAAACATTATCCTTTTATTCCTCATACTCAATGAAACAATCCTCCACATGGATTTCACTATCCTTGCGAGCCTTCCCAATTCCCAAACCAATACAATCCCTTTCCCAAGAACCAAAATCAAGGGAATCCAAATCTGGGACAAGCCTCTTCTTCCATGAAACTTTGGGAAAGTGCAGTGGATGATCATTTCTCATTCAACCATTATAGACAAAAGAACATTAAATCCTAAATTGGTGAACTTGCATACCACCTAAGCCAAAAACAACAATCAAATTCTTCTCAAATCCCAGCTCAACCATTACCCAACCGCAAGGGTAATGTAAGTGTAATTGCACTTAGATCGAGAAAGAAAATTTTTATTCCTCACGATAAGTCCTCCAACCTATCTTTAAATGTTGACCTAGAAAATAAAAAGAAAAATAAACATGATAAGGAAACTGAATCCATTCCCTCACCTCCTTCCATTCCACTTAAGAACCAAATTCCATTTGGTCATTCCATTTCTATACCAAATAAGTCATTTGAACCCGATCCTAAAATGAATGACATGCTTAGATGTGTTGAATTCAACATTACCCTATTAAATTCTATAAAAAAATAACTAAGTATTCCATGTGTCTTAAGGAATATTACACCCATATGAGGCAATTTTGGACCTTCGAAAATGATTCTTCCCAGTAGTCTATTCCCATAAAGTGAAAAGATCCAAGGACTTTTACTCTTCCATGCCAAATGTGAAAATCCAACATTGATGATTCAATCATAGAATAGTTTCCTCAATTAATGTCAGGCCCATATCCATATCCTCCAACCCATGTCTAGGTCCCTTACATCTAACGGGTGTTTTCGTTCAGTTATCCAATCAATGAAAAACCCGTCCTGAGGGAATAATTGAAGATGTCCTTGTCCGAGTCAATGAAATTATCTTCCCAACTGAATTCTATGTCTATAACATGGAATGTGGGACATCTTCATGGAAATATCCTTTAATTTCAGGAATACCTTTCTCTATGGCATCTAAAACAAAAATTGATATCCCTGATGGCATCTTATCCCTGGAATTTGGTGACCGACTCGTCAAGTTCAATATTTTTCAATCCATGTGATACCCATCAATGAATCAATCTGCATTCTCTATCCATGAATCCGAAAGTTTATCTGAGAGTGTGTTGAATCCCAATCCATCATGTTCATCATTTTCTACTAATAGAGGAGTTTGTGGACATTATATTCTCATTAACCAAGTCATAATTGGAGGACATGATGATAACATTAGAAATGCAATATGAATTGATCTAATGGATATTGAAAACTCTTTGTAATCCTAACTCAACACTATCCTCCACCGCTCCAACATTGACTATAAGGGGGGAAAACAAACAATCATGTACATTTTTTATTCAAATATGATTACCCAACATTAATTATTTTCATATCAATGATTCTAAATATTATGTTATATGGGAGGTGAACCCTGAACCAATGTCTATATATTGACTCGATGGTAGTGATGTTTTTGATATTTTTTCCCTAATTAATAATGTGATCATCACTGATGTTAAAATTGAAAATTACGTAGGAAAATACATTGATATAAAAGATATTGAAAATTTTATCCAGCCATATGACTCCACTGATCCTCATTACTATACATCAACATGTTATGAAATAAATGAGTCAAAAACAATTAGGATCTCATACTCTAATTTCATGTCATCTGAACTTTACATAAATTAACTATCTGAATTGAGACATCTTCTAGAATTTACAAACACAGAAAACCTTCACATTGTGTATAAAATCATTCCTCATGTTGGAGACCAATGGGAGGATAGTCATATTTTCATTCCACCCGAGTTGAATTACAAACGAAACAACAAGGAAAGGATGAAATTATCAAATGAATCATTTGGCCTCTCCATGGAATGGTTTTTCTAAAATCACACTATAGTTGAGAAAATACGACGTTCACTGTCAAACTATGGGTTGTCTACTACAACTATCTAGCTATAAACAAAATAAATACCTTACTTCTTTTGAGGAAACACATGTTTTCATTTAATTTTGTGAAATTTTAATTACATTATAGTTTTTAAATAGATGAATAATTATTTTTCATTTTGGGTTAACAAACCACATATGTCACATCAACTTCCACTGACCTACAACTTGATGGAGATGATGACCCACCAAATCTGAACTAAGGGGAACCTATTTTACTTTAACTATATCTCTCTATCACTTTCTATCTGTCCATATTTCTTTTTATTCCACACTCTTTCATTTTTGACCACTTTATTCATCCAAGTTTTTATTTACTCATTTGTGTGGGTGATTCATTATTAAATAAACTAAAAAAACTAAAAAACTGAAAATCAATAATAAAAACCACTTAAATAATATGGAGAAGAATGAGTTATTATAAGTCACCTTCATGTTTTGAAATTTTGTCGAACCTTTTTTGGGAGTCAAAAGACATGTATTCATCTAAAAAAATTACTTTCATCATGAATTTGGTTTTAGAATTTTGGGTTAAAACTCACAATTTTCGAATGCACAATTTTTTATTTGGGAAATGATTTTTCCCAACCGTGAGAACTATCATTAGCATTCATGCCAAGGACACCTATGATCATATTTTCAAAATGTAACTTTTACCACCATTTGTGAGTCTTTAGTTTGTGGAACATCAATCTAAATTTCCTACTTTGGTTTTCATTAATACGATAGAGGCATTTTCTGAACCACATGATAATCATAATAGCCAAATAGCCTCCCATTTCACTTACATTAACCCTCCTATTGAAAGCCATATCAAGCCTATGGAAACCTTATCTTTTATAGACATATTAAAATCCCAATACCTTATCCCACCCAATCTCTACATGGATTTAAATTTCATAATTTATTGAAATTTATGTTTGGGTGGGGGGAATGGATTTCATTTTTTGGGTGCTCGGTTATAATGTTTCAACAAGTTATCATATGCTTGAGGGAAAGAATCTATTTTTGTGTGGGGGGATGTTTTTTATTCATTGAGTTTTAGAGAATGTAATTTACTTTAATTTATTTAATTTTGTAAATGTTATTGACAAGAGTTAAGAAAAATCAAAAAAATAAAAAAAAATCAAGAAAAAATATGAAAAAATGCGTTGTGTCTTTGGTAGGTCGAAAATCCCTCTCCCCAAATAGTGATCTTTATATATCTATTAATATTAATGTTATGAGGAGATAAATCATGGGTTTGAAAATTATTGAGGGATCTCCTTCAAGTTCAACTTTCGATAAAAGAAAAAATTGAACACATGTGTCATTGGGAGATGTATTGTGTTTTGTTAAAATTTCATCTTCTAATCCCCTTAAAATATTATTCCTCTCTTGTGTCTTTCTTCACACAATCATTCCCATGTATATGTGTGTTTTCATTTTCTTTCAAGTCTCATTTCAAAAAAACGTGCATTGATATTAACAAGTTTCAGTTTAAGCCACTATTTCATATCTTTTGGATATCATCTTTCTACCAGCCCATCAACACAAGAAAACGCCTAACTTGACCTCTTGAATTTTTAGCACATTAGGACAGGGATTAGAAGCAGATATCTCTTACAAAATCTATTATTTTAACTTTGGTTGGTGAATGTGTGAAGCTCTATAAATTAATTTTATCACCTTGAGAGGAGTATGTTTTGTGCGCCCCCATTTTCCATTTATAAATTTGAGCATGAAAGGATGAATTTTTTTTTTAAATTGTTTCTATAACAAATTGTAGTGTAATTCAATATGGACGTGTGAAATTTTCTAAACTTTCCCTGATTGGGGAAAACAAAATGTTAATATTTGGTGGCGAGTTAAAATTATTTTTTCATGATTTTCTATTTTTTGGGCATAAGGACGTTCAAAAGACTGGGTGTGGGGGAGTTTAGGTTATTATTATTTTCATAAATTTTTATATACTTCCTTAATGATTTCATATGAAATGTGCATAAATTGGGTGAAATATTAATGTTTGAATATTAATTATAATTTTTAACACTATTTAAATTCATCCAAATTCATGTTTGTTTAATGTTATAATAATAATTGTCAACATAGTAATCCAAATTGTTCTGTTATTGTATTGTCAAATTCCATATTTAATTTACCACATATCATGAGAATAAATCATGGTCCAATTCATCCATTTTAATGGTCATATAGACCACACAAAAAGTCCCACAGAATTCTTAATGAAACTAGACCAGCTATGATGATTGAATTACTAGGATCAATCAATAATTCCAATTTTAATTATTCAATAAAACTGTTTGGGGGAAAATGTAAATATTCATGGATAAAAATTACAATTCCCAAATCCAAAGACACTTGGCCCAACTGATTCATTTAAAATCATCCCACCATATTGGCCGGAAAATAAAATTAGTATAGTATTAAAGACAGGTCTCCTCATATAGTCACCCAATAAAGCTGATATTTTTTTGTATGAAAGAGGAGATCTGGAAGGCCAACATTTATTAATAAATCATTTAGATTTTATGGAATATTCCTATTAAAAAATCCATTCATATTTTTTCCATAAAAAACACATGGATATAAATGTACATTTTAACAATTTTTATAAAAACATCAAAAAAAATTTATCCATAAGAAAAAATTCTAACAAATATTGGGAGTTGATAGATAACATTGTTATATACAATATTTATAAATAAAATATCTTGATATTCAGCTTTCTGTAATTCCAAATCGTTGAGCCAAGTGAAGGGTTTGTTTTGGAATGAAAAAAAGTTCACCAAATTGGGTTATAAATACTTCCCCTCCAGTATTTTCAGATGGTATGGCATATCAGTAGAGAGGAGAATCAATTGGCATGAATAAATCATTTCCAAAGGCTTTGGATGACCTATCATACTCATGTTTCACTTAAGAGATCCTTCATCCACTATTTATTTTCATTTACTTTTGAGTTCTTCTTTGTTGTAATATTGTAAGCCTATATTTTTGTAATTCCATTTTAATGAAAGTTTATGATAATTTGAATAATAATTTCACCCCCCTTCTATTAAATAATATTAATTCTCTTAATTTTTTTTAAATAAACTTGAATATCTTCCCCTAAAATTTCTTTCTCATTCAATCTAAATTCCGTATTCAATTCACTTCATCATTTGTGTGTGTGTTCAACGCACCACTCTATTATAATCCCTTTTTTTATTATCTACTTAATTTATCCTCATAACCATTATAACTAGATTACTAATCATTTCAATGGATGAGTAAATCTCTAATTAGGATGGGTTATAATTTATGTATGTTAAGTGATAGAGAGATTTTGCTGGATGACTATTCTTTAAATTAAAATTGTGTATGTCGGACATAACATTTCATGGATTAACAACTTATTTTGTTTAACATATTGATTCCATTGATTATTAGAATCAAAAATAAACTACATCAATTAATTAGTAATTTATATTATAACCATAGTTATTTTAACGCTTGGATTAATGCCTTAAAACATATGAATTCCAATCAACATCAACTTGTGACATTGGTGTTAATTTGTTAAAATATATATCAAAGCTCAAGGATATCAAAAACTTAACTACCTAATGATGAACTCATCCAAATATTTATCAAATTGTTAAATCAATAATCATCCAGAAATTATTTCACATGCTCTGCAAAAAACCCGCCAATCATAATACAATCAACAAAAACAATCGACTATTAAAAAATAACATCACAGAGGATTCGACCCGAGGGCCGCTATACACATTAGCAGAGAACCAGAACCATGAACGGTCGATATGTGACAATCGGCTGCGCTTTCACCGTTGTACCATGAAAATGATGACTGTATCATATTTAATAAATAACAACATATATTGGTTGCATCCTATTGATCTTGAGGGATCATCATTTTCCTACATTAGGATACAATGTGTGTGAGTTTCAATTTTTGGGTTTCAGGCATCCACAAAGGTGATGATGGTAGGAGTTCAAAAATTTATTGAAGGAAATTTTCCATCCACCCATTAAGGATATGAATTCCTCTTAGGATACATAGGTGTTCATTTCCCATCAATTTGATCCGTTAGAGTGTCTAGGGACTCAAATAAATTAAATTAATCTAGAAGTACTTATGTCTAAGAAATTTACCATCTATATGGAATGGTGGGGTTTCATAAGGTGGTTGTATTTTCATTTCCCACTGATTATCAAATCACGATAAAACAGAATGATTTCTTTTATCATGGATATAATTTGCCTATAATTCTAGAAGTTCATGATAATTTTATACTTACTCATCTATGTAGGCCACCTTCTTAAATATGTAGCTGGTCTGATGCTCAGATATCTTTGTTATAATAGGATCACACCTTTTCAGATGCATGGGAAAAAAGATATTCATCTCATCCTGATGATGATAGCTAGTGAGAAATGATTTTCTGAGTAGCTCATTTTTTCGTTACCTAAATGTTTGTATCTCATTATAATATATAGATAACTATTACTCTATGGAAAAAATTTATATTCCTCTAGTCAATGAATTGGATGTAGCAGTACACTTACAATTATATATGGTAGTGCTTCATCATAGAAGTGGAAAATAGATATTTAGAGTTAGAATGTTTTCAATTATCCTCTAGTTATGGGTAACTATAGCCTCAATAGTGAATCTATATCATCCTCTCAGGGTATATTTTCCATATTTATTCAATATTTATTTGTGTCCTATTCCACATGATCTATATTATTATAGAGACAACATTAACAGAAGTGTATTAGGAAATGGTAGTTATCCCATTTCTTACAATGCAATAAGATTATTCTGAACTACATGTGTAAGGGTCTTTCCTCAACCAAATGTTCATATTGGGAGTTTTTATCTTATAAAACCAGTGGGGTTTGATTAAATTCTCTATACACACCTCCCATCTTCTACTGGGAGGTATGACTTTGAGGTCATTTCCATTAGTGATTTTTTTAATTTACATTAGATAGCATAGGTTTCTATTGTGGTGGGAGAAACATATAAGAAATTTTTCATCAATTTTTAACTCCATTGCTATTTAATACATATTCTTTATATAGTGATGATGATGGTGAAAATTTCTCCATAACTGAGGGATGGGGACTATCTGGGTCCATAATTAAGATATGTAGTTCAGATCATGGTGTATATAAGATTCCATTATAAGAAAAGATTACTCTAGAGATGTGAATTGGAATGTAAATCACCGCAGTCTAGAAATATTGGTATGATCTATAACTACTATTAATTCCCCCATGACCCTTTTAGTGGATGATGAACCTGGTGATGGTGATTTAGATATAAATTTCACTAAGCTACTTGAATGAGGTTTATTTGTACCTATAACTACAATATCTTGTATCATCTTAGTGATTGATGTTTGTGGGGTGTGGGGTGTGGGTTGTGATGGATATTACTCCATCTTGAAAGGATCGTTTATCTCTTGTATAAATTCTATGAAACCTACAATTATGACCTTTCTAATTTGAATAAACTATTCTTGTGATGGATCTGGGAATAATAGAATCTCATGATGGGATTCATTATACAAGTTAAATATTTTGCTTGATTTCAACTTCATCTTTCATGTATGATATGTGATACTTTTTCATTTATGGGAATATTTCAGTGATCTATGTGATAACCTTTCTAAACATTCATGCAGACTGGGAACCTTTAGAAAAGCAACATTTCATTATGGTGACTAACTAGATCATTTGTTACCTGATCCAATTATTTATCCAAATTAAATGACATTACCAAACACCATTTTTTTAGATTTATAATATTTTAGGATTGGGGTAACCTGAAATTCTACATAGATTCCCCATCCAGTAAAATAGATACATGGCAGGACTTTGGATATTATTTATTAAAACGTTGTGATGAAATAGACACAAGGATGCTATAGATTTGTACAATATGTTTCTAGTATTGGGCCATAAGCTATGTAGATAGCATCTATATGTAGCTGACAATAGAGTTTGTTGATGTCTTGATTGTGAACCTCATATTCTATATATGGGATTCAAGTATCCTTCAATATCTGATTAGTTTCCCACATATTTTAAAAAATATAAGAAATTCACTCTTCCAGTAACTCATATGGTATCTAATATTCAAATTTAAATTGGGGGTGGAACATGGAGGGGAGGATGTTTGAAGACAAAACTCTCCATATTTCAATTTTTATTCCTATTCATCAAACATACACACCTCCATCTGGTTAGGACATAAAAGGTGTTTCTCAGGGTCACCTACTGACTAGAGTTAAATGCTGCTGGATTTTTATGGGGAACTATATACTGTTGACCTAAATGTTTTGAAAACCTCTATATATGAAGACATATTAGTTTTTAACACCTCTCTATACAAATCATTCTTGTAATGGGTTTTATTCTGTGACTATGGTATATATCATAGTGGGGAGGTTGACAATAATGGATGTTAGGAGTAGAGTCCATGTGATCAATATCAACACTACAATAAGGAAAATATTCATAATTATTTACTTCTTCTTTATATGAAGTGTGGATGAACCCTTTGGGTGTTGAGAATGTGTCTCGAAAATCCTCAAGGAAAATGGAATTATGATTATTTGTTTATGATCCTCATTCAACATCATATAATGAATATTATAACCCCCCTTGGGGACTGTGTAGGGATTTGAGCCTAGTTTTTTACGGTTGTAAAAATATATTGATAATGGTACAGTGATGTGGGAATATGATCCTGTGGATAAAATGTTGGTGAAATATTCAAATGAGATTCACTGATAGAAATATGAGATTTTCTGGAGGCATATGATTCTCTCACTTAGTTATCCTCAATCAGAACGTGGATATGAGCCCGATCATGATCATTTTAAGTATGGCACTTTTCTTTGTTGAAAGAAGAATGAGCATTTCCATAATCTCATTCCCCACTAACTTGGTGATCCAAGGATGGAATGGTAATATGGTATTGGTAAAAAAAATTATTCCCAATTATATTTTTTCATATACCACTGGAAAGGAATAATGGATATGATAATCATCTTGTATGTCCTTCTATGGATGCTAGTGTTGTCATTTTTCTATAGAAGTATGGATATGAGATTAGATTACATGAGCTACTGGAATAAATAAAATAAATTTTATTGAAATGAATATGATCCTATCCTAATTTATGTTCCACTCTCACATGGTGAGACCTAGTTATAATAGGGATATAGTCCCCATCACTATCCATTGGAGTATGTTGTCGTTATTTTTTCGATAAAAATATTATCCTTCCTTGAGGAATTTTCACCTCTCCCAAGGTGACCAGCTACCAAAATGGAGATATGAGCCTTATCATGTGAATTTGTAATATTATACAGTTATTTTTTAATAGAATATGCCAATGTCCCATGGAATGTTACACTCTCACGTGGTGATCCCCATATAGAAACAGGAATATGTGTTCGGTTTGATGCCTCATACTTTAGTAGAATTTAGTGATAATATTCTGAGATGGGAGAATGAATGTCTGCATTATTTGAATTTAAAAATATTTTATATTGATCGTATTGTTTGGTTACCATGGATATACGGTTATGAATGTGGTCCTATCCTCATATCTATACAAGTGTTGGAATATTCTTGTAGAGTTCCCTAGTTGTTGCGAAAATGCGAGGACACTGTAGACAATTATATATAGGAATGTGAACATGGACATTATATGTCTCCACTATGTACTGGAAGATATCATCAATTGATGTAGGTGTATTATCCCATATTTTTTTCTTTTTTCCATCAAAATATGTTGATGGTCTTTATTCAGTGGTTTAGGGATATTCACCTAATCGATGAATTTTGGAAGAATATTCCTATTGATTTGTTTCGAGTAAGAAGGGATATGTTCATTCTCCATGGATACTTCTAGAATATGCTAGTAGACATCATTTTTGGGGGTGGGGATATGATTCCACTAAAAATTATATAGATCTATCTACACTCATTTTGTTTTCTTTTTTTTTCATATATAGGTATCATAGCTATCAGGTTGTCAAATTGTACCTTTAGGTGGTGATTGAAGGGACCAGTGTAATGGCGTTGGTCATGATGGATGGAAGGGTACCTCTATATAATCCATTTAAATAGAATGGAAACATAGATGAATCCATTTTACCCCATCATTAGATACTCAAGGTGGTGATTTTTGTATTACTAGTATAGGCTTCTGATGTGGTTAGCTGTGGAAATGAGAACCACTAGCTATACTATTGATTTATTTGGATGATCCAGACTCAGGGATTTCAGTATATGGATACCTTGACATGCATTTCATGGGGTATTTATTGTACCTTGTTAGTAGTATTCTCAAAATAGATCACTTCCACATTATTTTTAAGGCGTCAATAAGGTGTGGTCATTTTTTGACCCATAGGGGTGGAAATCCTAGCTTATTTTTGAGAATATTCGATCGATGAAGACATTATCTCAGGTCAAGGTGTATTTGGATAGAGTAGTATCTTTAGTCTCAAAGAAAAAACATTTTATGTTCACCAATCATTGAATCATCATTGGCATGATACTCTCTCAATTAGAAATACATGGGTATCAAAAATTTCATTTTTTATTCTTGGTCTTACGATTCCACAAGTAGATAATTGTCACAATGAGGATCGACTTATTTCATGATAACTCTTTCAATAGAGGTTCAACTGATCATTTTCATTATTTGATAGATTCATGCTAGGTGTACCATTTTTTCGGAGGATTTCTGAATAAATATTCTAATTCATGGTAAAACGAGAAGTTTTCTATTTGAGTGATTCACATTGGGTTCAAAAAAATTCGTCAAAATAGATCACACTGATTCTATGGAAAAAATTTAATACATATTAATTTTGGGGTTAGGGTGTCTATACACTCATTTATTCCGTGATTACTAATCACTAATATCATTCATAAAATCTCTCAATGGTTTCCACATTTATAAATATGTATAAACCAAATTTCCTTGTGAATGTTGTCAATTAGGGTTTCAGACCCAATGGTAGTTAGGAACTCACATAGGTTGAGAGTATAAGAGGTTGGACTCATCACAAATTTTTGTTGATAATTTTTTCTACTCCTAGACTCTCTTAAATATTTATGAAATGTTTTTCAATCTATTCTTAATATTGTTACAGAAGCAATTACCCTATAAAAATATTCATCTATTATATCCTTCTATATTTAATTGGGAATCTTTTAGTAGTCCATCTATATTTATATGAGGTTCTTAATCAATTTCCCATTAATCTATAGATTCAAATATGTTTATCCTATATAACCAAGCACTCTATAATTTTATGTCATACATGGAGGTGATTAATATGTCAAGAATGGGATCGAACAATTGTTAATTTCCCTACATATACTGCTTATTGTAGGAATTAAAACCCACATAATTCATTAAAGCTGTGTACTTTATCATCATGATTTAATAAAAAATACAAGGTTATTTTGGAATAAGGTATTTGAGTTGGTACCTAAAGGAGGAGACTTATGTATCCTAGTTATATCAGAAATTTGAGTCAATATAGTACAAACATGGACATGTGAATGTACCTATGGTAGATTTAATTATATGGGCCATCCTGTCATGCCAATAATAAGGTCTTATACACTATGGTTACCCTAAAAGGAGTAGATTCATGATGAATATGAAATTATCACCATGACTCCCTAATCCCACAAGTTCCATGGTCAGTGTGAGAAACAAGGGATATAAAATAACTAGTATAACTATATTTAGATGTAGGACATATGTTCTAGGGAGGACCATCAAGTGCTTAAAAGGTATCTCAGGACATAGGATAGAATCTTATGCATCCCGTTGATTATATGAATTAGAGTCTTCATAATTCAGTTACCTTTTCATTCCGTTGTTTGATGATGAATAATGATCATCACATGAGAGTGCTTAGGTTTGGATGGTTGGAATGTGGGAGACGTGGGGGGACTTAGACAAAGGCGGTTTTCCCATAAACATTATGCCTTAAGAGGGCCTCTAATGTATGCTGGTTATTATTGGAATTTATGAACTCATTGTTTAGCTTCTTTCTCAATGGACTAGTTGATGTGGATGAATGTTCATCCCATGGGAATGATTCTGTCCCGGTGGATGGAATATCCATGAAATGGATGGAAAAACAATAAGTTGGTTTATCATTTGAAATAGGGAAATATGAAGTATTCATATGTATCATGTTTATAGTATTATTCTGATTTCTTATAGTTCTTATACCTTCATGATCTAGTGGTGAAATAGATATATTGATCAGTCCATGGGAATGATTAGATACTGATTTTTGAAATGTCAGAAACATGGAAATACATACACTAAGGTCGATAACCATTTGAGGTCGTACCTTTTGAAGTCATCCTATATTTCTGTGTTATATTAGGTATTAAAGTTCCTATTGTTTATGTTTTCATGGATTATTCACTGAGGATAATGTAATATGGGTGTAGTCATATCATTCCAATAATCAGGGATTTCAAACTTACATTTCCCTAATATGGGGATAGTCATATCATTACACTAATCAGGGCATACACACTAAGGATTCCCTAATAGTGGGAAGTCATATCATTTCAATAATATATGATTACACTATATGGTCACCTTAATATGTTGAGGTAATTTCATGCCACTGAGTGGGGACTACACATAGATGATTCCCTTGTATATACCTAATGGACAAATTTTTCATTTCTAGAAATCTATCCTTGGCATGGCCCAGTTGTCTGCCTAACAAGTCTGATTGTCAGCCTAATATGATTGATGGTGTTAGGACATACCATGGTTGTACAAAATACATGTACAATGACATGTTTATGGTTTAGTTGAATTGTCTGAACAACATTGAATAAGCTAAATGGAATGTATGTAGACCATCATATTATCAAGGATTCCTTTTATAGAGGACGTTATAAGACATGTCTGCTGATTCCTAAAGGACATCTCATGATCAAGGCCAATAAGTATGTTGGGTGTTGCATGGTGAAGGTTGAAATATATGGAGGGTTCCTCATGATCATGGATGACATCTCTGGAGGTCGTCACTTGATCAAGTTTGACATATTTTTGGGGAGATGTATGACCTACTTGGCATATCGAAAGGGTGTTTTATGATCAAGGATATATTATCCTAGAGAAATCAGTAAAACTATTTGACATGCCTTGGATTTATAATGATAGTTAGTTTACACTTCCTGGTGTTTCCACGTGATTTAGGGGGACATGTTTGGAGGCCATCACATGGTTTGGATGGTGATCCCATTGGACTTTTATTGAATTTTATTTCAATCCAAAAGATATTTTTACTACATGATTTACATGTCCCAAAGACATCACATCACCAATATGACATGTTGCGGGAATGTCACATGATTTGGGTGACATGTACAAGTGTTCTTTCATGGTTGGTATTGGTCACGAGAAGTACACGAGGATCAACAGATATGTCTTTGCATCAGTCCCCCATATTTTTTATTTATTCAATATTTTATTTCTCATGTTCTTCGATCATTCCAAGTGGTTGTCTGTAACATGATTCATGTTATGTTGATAATATTTGGGTCATACTTCACATAACATGGTTTAAATGATTTATGATTTTCACAATATATATCAACTAATCACACTATGTTCCTACACATGCAGCATGACACCTTAAGTGATTCGCTAGACAATACATGGATGAACACCCTCTCAATCATATGATTGGTTACTCTAGGAAGATTTATCCATATAAATTTTTTCTTGGATTCTATAATTCTTGTTGTTTTTCTATGGGTGGTGGATTTATTAGACTCACTACCTCGGTTATACATCCCCTAGTGTAGAGCGTAACTCAATGATATGAGTTGTAATATGTGGAGGGATTTGTTGTTACATGGTTTTCAAGATTATTCCATGGGTGATTCAGGGGACGTCATATGATGATAAATGACTATAAGAATGTTCCCCATTTTCCACCTCTGTTAGACCCAGGACAGTCAATGGGACTTTTCAAAACCATGTTGACATGCCAGTGTGCTTCTACAAGGTCATGTGGTCATGTCTTGGAGTCTTCACGAGATCATGACTCATATTAAAAATCTTTGGATTGATCAAATATGACTTATATGGGGTTCTATAGGTGATAAAGAAGTATTTTTTACGGTTATCCACAATACAATGTTTTCTTTTCATGTGGGATTCCATGATATTATGATTACAAATTGAGGGGGGCTCAACCATATCAATAATGATTGATCAACATTCATAACCCAGTTCTCATGAGGATCAATGCCTCATTACTTCTCAAGATTATTCGATAGTTTCTCATTTTATTTCATTAATTATTTCTAAAATTAGAGGGATATCATGAATATGTATGAGTGTTGTAGAAATAATCAATCCCCCTATGGGTAAAATGTTAGGTGTCCAATAACGGTTCATATATTGATGTATGAGCATTTTCATTGACAACCCTTCTATTTGTCCATATATCCAAATCATATTCACATAGCCAAATGGAAAAATTATGAGAACCTTCATATGATGAAGGTTTCGTACCATTGTTCTCTTGAGAGACAAGGTGGACATTTATCTTGGGCTTCCACAATGTCTAGAGAACATCACGGTCACTTTAGATAAAGATCAATGATCACATAATACCTCTCTATTATGAACATTTTAACCATTATTTCAAAAAGGATTTGGATGGATGTCAGATATTCACTAATTTACATGTAACATGACTCGAATGAACAAGTTTAGTAGGCTCTGTATGGTCTGCAACTATCTGGTATGTGTTCTCATGAACATGAGGATTTCGTAAGGGGATCCATTTGATTTGAAGTAGGACATGGTTTGTGAATGATCCATTCTGATTCCCTTTTGATGGTCATGTGATCCATGTGATTTTTGACACATTCATTGATTTTTTTCTCAGAGAAAATAACCCCTATGTTTTGAGTATTTCATCGCTTATAGATTATACAATTCTCATTTGCTGGGATTCAATAAATATTTTCTCATGAAGTAAATAAATGAAAATTTTTATTATAAAATAATTTTCAGGAATGGAATCTCTAAACAAAATATGAGTGATAATTTACACTCCATTGGTCAATATATATTTATATATTAAGATCTTTATATATATTTATCACTATATAGATAATCCAATTAATTATCATCAAATATATTCTATCTTATACATAAAAAATTTGAATATTATATTTATGTATATGGTTATTATATTATATAACAACCATGATTTAACTATTATACGAGATGTTAACGTACCCTCATCCCATGAAAACTACATGCTGAGGGTTAATTTTACGATCCTTTTATTATACATGGTTGTTAATACATGAGTATCTACTAGGACCACTTTATCATCCACATATTTGTTTCTTAAAAATGTATTTCAAAACATTTTTATTATTTCCAAGAATAAAGGTTAGAGTTATTTATACCCTTGTTTGACTTTTTATAAAATGTTGTGAACGAAATCATTCTTTCATTTTTTAAACTACGTACTTTATGACCTTTTTGACATATTTAGGTAAGAATGTTTTTTAACATATATGGTGGGAGCATCTATTTTCTACGTTTATAACTCCTTCGAAGCTTCAATTAAAAGATTATAAGAATATTTTCAAAATAAATGTTTTCTTTAATAATTATCTGAATTTTAAACGATTTCAAAATAGGAAGATATATTTCTCTGAAATAGTTTTGATTTCATCTATGTCAATTTCCTTTGATGGATTTTACACTTGTATGAAGATGATTTATTATGATAAAATCTTACATATTGTAATGAAGGATTTGTGATATGTTTGACTGTTTATGCATTATTTATATACCATTCATAGTTTATGGTTAATGTATTTGTCACAACCTGTACTCGGGACCCGTGCCGTGACTACCCTAAGCCCACCTTCCATAGGCCAGGGGCTGGTGACTAGCACGAAAGTCGTGAATCCCTAAGCTGGTAAGGAATTTCCTTTATAAAAGTAAAAAAACACAACGGAGTACGCAACAGGAGGTAAACACTAAGTAAAACTGAATACAATAGAGTGTGCTGGAAAGTAAATGGGCCAGTATACAAACCCAACTCTAAAGTACAGTACAACTAAAAAGCTAGTACAACTACAGTAAAGTAAAACAACAACCACTAAGTCTTCCTCTAGAAATCCCACCTGAAGGGTGAGTACAGATGGCCTCCTCAGTACCCTAGGTACGTCCGTCTGCTCCATGTACGTCTCATCAAGTGGTCCACCTCCAGGTACCGTCCATCTCTACATGTCTCTACCTCGATCAGTGTTTTCCATTGTCTGCATCCAACACAATGTAGTTCAGGAATAACCCGTGCAGGGGTGATTATGCGATACTCAGTAGGGACCCCAAGACCCCCAGAGGTCTCCTAGAATCCAAGAAGGTTAAACCACTTAATAGAGATACAATCACAAAGTATCAATGAACCATAATTAGGTAAATGCCCATATCTATACCTAAGTTATCAACCATAGTTTGACACCAGCTCTCGAGCCCAAGCACAACCCAGACCACAAAGGAAGTACAGTCAATCACATCGATGATAATGACTGAAAGTAAAGGCTCATCTCACATAGGTATAAATATTTAAAATAGATATGATAAGATTAGTCATTGATTCATCTAAGATGTTGGACCCACATAGGATACAAGACCATCTAAGCTGTCAGACCCACACAGGATACAAGACCAACTACTATATCGGACCCACATAGGATAAAAGTACGAAAGTCAAAACTGTCGTACCCACACAGGATACAAGAACAATAGTCATCGCTGTCGAACCCATGGAGGATCCCAGTACAGTAGTTATCGCTGTCTAACCCACGGAGGATCCTGGAATAGAAGTCATCTCTGTCGAACCCACTGAGGATCTTAGTACAGAAGTCATTGCTATCAAACCCATAGAGGATCCTAGTACAGAAGTCATCATTGTCAAACCCACGTAGGATCCTGGTACAGAATTCACTGCTGTCGAACCCACGGAGGATCCAACTACAGAAGTCATCACTATCGAACCCACATAGGATCCTTGTACAGAAGTCAACGCAGTCGGAGCCAACTCTAGGGTTACCGCACATAGCACGCTCGATTCTAGGAGGGTCCGCTCCTAAAGAAAAGGGGGTCGATACATCAACTATTATGAAGTCCATATTTGATGTATCCTGGAGTTCTGTCTCATCTCAAGGAACCCAATACGACTGACGGCATATCATTCGAATTCCTGGTCTGAGAGTTATTGGCTTTTCCGTTCAAGGGGCCTGTATGGAATTACGCTCATTACAAACCCGACCGTTTTCCAAAGATGTCCAAACCCCAATTAGAGTATCTAAAAAATACCACCTCATTGAGAGGATCCTAGTACCATAGACGATGCGTAAATCGGACATGCGGTCTAGAAGATATTCGCATTTAAGCAAAACAGGCCCGGCCCGTCAAGCCCAGTGGGATGGCAGGTCTGGTCGGATCGGTTTAATGGGTCCGATCTGGATGGGGGTCGGCCTGACCTGGTGGGGCGCATCCCACCCAAGAATCCAGCCTGGTGGGTCCGAATCGGTTAAGGGGTTGGCCCGACCCGGTAAGTCACAGCACACCCATGGACACAACCCGTGGTTGCGGGCTGGTTCGTTTCGCTCGGTGGTGCCGATCAGCGCCGCTCTCATTGATGCCTGGCTGGCTGAAGCTGGCCGGTTTTTCCGGCACGAGTAGCCCACGATTACGGGCCATGGTTCCTCTGTAGCGCGGTGCCAGGAGGTGCCACGGTTACTTCATCCCGACCGGTAGGTAGCTGGCCGTTTCGCCAACCAAAGCTGCACATAGAGCATGGACCATGGTCATCCCACTACACAGCGCCAAGGAGGTGCCTTGGTCCTCCAGCCCAGCCAGCTTTTCCCACTGGTTCATCCAGCCCGGCCAGTGCACGGCTGCCGCAGCCTCCAATCATCGACGCCATCACCTTCCCCGTTCTGTGGTTCTCCAGCGCGGTGTGACGGCACCACGCCCTCTTGACTTCGCCTCTATTGTCAAAAAAATCAATAAACCAATGGAGGGATGTCTGGCCGTGTTTTTTCGGCCCATTCCCTCCACGTTAAATGATAACAAAGGCCACCATTGAACAATAAAACATCAAAGAATTGAGGATATAATTTTATTCATTCAAAATTAAACAAAAAACCCCCTACCTCGATTCAAAGTACGTTGCACGGCGACGAGCCACGGAAGACGGTGTCGCCAAAGTCGGGCGTCGCAGAAGATGGATTTCGATTCTGTTGACATCAGGGTGCATCCATAGAGGAAGAATTGTTGGGGAAGTCCCTCGCATTCTTTGTCAGAGATGGTGAATTATCCCAAATCCTTCCCACCAAATTTAAATGTCCAACCAAACTAAAAAAACACACCACCTATATAAACGGATGGATTATATTTTAAAAAATTCAAACACATAAATTAATTAAATAATTATGAAGTTCAATTAATTAATTAAAAGGTGTTGGAAAATATATGGGTGAGAGAAGGAGGTGGAGATTCTCAATTAATGTGGGGAGGTGTCAGATTAATTCAGGGGAGTTAATCGGGAGTTTAAGGGAAATTTGAGGGGTTAGGCTCATGTGGGTCCCACCCTTAGTTATAACCTCCCAAGGAAGGTTATGTGGGGTGTGGGACCCACATCCAAAATCCTTTCGGATGAAATAACCAACACCCTAAATAAAACTATGTAACACATAATTTTATTCAGTTCAATAAAATTCCTAAAAATTAACTTTCAACCTGCATAAAACGCAACTGCAGTAAAGTTCCCTTTAAGCGAATACCGGTGCTGTGAGTTCATCGGTTCCCTCAGATATCAATTCTGAGCACCGGTTCAAAATATAGAAGAATAAAACTCATATATTTACTGAATTTACCCAAACAAAACTTCAAAAATTGATTCTGGGCACACTGTGCCTCGCAATTAAGCACCGTCAGAAACCGCGAACTTGTAAAATTCCAAATAAATTAAAAAAAAATCCTAGAAATTTATGGGCCTTTACATTACCCCCACCTTAGAGCCTTACATACCCGTAAAGCTACAACACACAATAGGGAAATTAAACAGGGTACTGAGCATGCATCTAAGCCTCCCTCTCCCATGTGCTCACTTGGAGGTTCCCATGCTGCCAACAAATGCGCAAAAGAGGAATCGACCATCCATGTAGGACCCGATCCTATCGATCCTCGATCTCCACCAGGACCTCTGCGAATGTCGCCCCGTCATTGATTTTCAGCTCCCCGTGGTCGATAATGTGGGACGTCTCATGCATGTATCTCCTCAGCTGAGAGAAGTGGAAGACTAATGCATCCAGTGAAACTGAAGTGGAAGGGACAGGTGGTAAGCCACCTCTCCTACTCTACTGAGGACCGGGAATAACCCAATAAAATGTGGAGATAACTTACCGCCCTAGACAAATCTCTGTAGACCTCATCGAGGTGGGACCCATAGGAAAACATGGTCTCCATCCTCGAACTCCAGTGGTCTCCATATCCTATCATCATAGGACTTCTGTCAGCTTTTTTATTCTTCATATGCTTCTGGATGATCTGAACCTTCTCCGTCATAGCCTGAACCATCTCTGGTCCTACAAGTGCTGCCTCCCCTAGGTCAGTCCAGCACAGAGGTGATATGCAATGTCAGTTGTACAGTGCCTTGTAAGGGGCCATCCCGATGGTGGAGTGGTAGCTATTGTTGTTTGAAAACTCCACCAGGGGTCAGTGATCCTCCCAGCTGCAACCAAAGTCAAGGACACATGCACGGAGCATGTCCTCGAGAGTCTAAATGGTCCTCTCAGTCTGCCCATCCGTATGTGGATGAAAGGTGGTGCTCAAGCGAAGCTGTGTCCCAAAATCCTCCTGTAACCCCTTCCATAGCCTTGAAGTGAAACAAGCATCTCGATTTGAAATGATTGTTGATGTCACACCATGAAGCCGTATGATCTATTGAATGTAGAGGCATCCCATTCTCCCCACTGAGCCCTGCTCTTTGATCGGTAGGAAGTGGGATGACTTGGTGAGTCGGTCTACGATCACCCAGGCAGAGTCAGGTCCTCTAGATGTACGTGGAAGTCACATCATGAAATCCATGGATATCTCATCCCACTTCCACTCTGGAACCTCTAAGGGTTCTACCAAGCGTGGTGGTACTTGGTGCTCCGCTTTGACTTGCTGACAAGTGAGGCACCGCAAAACAAACTCTGCTACCGCCTTCTTCATACCTGGCCACCAATGCTGTCGTCTGAGGTCCTCATACATCTTCACCACTCCTGGATGTACCTCTAGAGGGGAAGTGTGACACTCCCTCATCACTTCCTCCTGTAATTCAACTAGTACCATGGTATGTCCTATGAATAGGATGACATGCTTCCCTCCTTAATAAAATCCATCAAGCACATGCCCCGTGGATATCTGAGTACGTCGCACCTCATAGTCAATGTCTGCATGCTGTGCGTCTCTGACTCGATGAAGAAGCGGAAGAGTTACTATGAGAGACTGAAGAAAGGATGCTCCATCTCTATCCACAAAGGATATCTGCAACACGACTAGTTGCTCCGTCGCCTCTCCTAGTAGCTGAATGACCAATTTTGTGCTGAGAGAATCAGCTACAACATTCCACTTCCCAGGTGTATAGACTATATCAATGTCATAGTCTTGGAGGAACTCGAGCCGTCTCCGCTATCTCAGGTTTAGGTCCTTCTGCTTGAAGATGTACCTGAGACTCTGGTGGTCAGAGTAGACTGTAAAGCGCTTGCCCATCAGATAGTGCCACCACATCTTCAAGGCGAAGACCAATTCTACTAACTACAGGTCATGGGTAGCTTAGTTCTACTCGTTCTGTCTCAACTGCCATGAACCATATGTGAGCACCGCTCTCTCCTGCATCAGTACACACCCAATTCTTGTCCTTGATGCATCGAAGTAAACAACATACCCAACACCCTCCTTCAGTAGCCTCAAGATGGGTGCACTGGTCAATCTCTACTCCTGAAATCTCTGATGGCATCTATCTGACCACATGATGGTTTGACCCATCTTCGTCGACGCCGAAAGCAGTGATGCATCTCTGGAAAGGTCTATCATAAAGGTAAGTCTGGCTGACTCATGAGTGATCGACTGAACCCACTTATTCAAGATTCCATCATGTGCTGCCTGGGGTTTCATTTTCACCGAACAAGTAAAACACATCCCCACATTTTAGGTAAACCACAAAAACATTTCTTAATAAGGTCAATTTGTGTATGAACTTTGGTTGCCTAGTCCATACCCAAACTAACGTCGTAAGGCCTCAACACTGCCACCAAGAGCTTCCAACCGAAACTCTCGCCTCATGGATTAGATCACACTGTCGGTGTAAGTGTGATTATTGAGTCTCCTCCAAAAGGTATCTCCAGATGTGAGGGTCATGTCAGCGATTTAATCAGAAACTCTTATATTGGGACAAGATATGTGGAAGGAATGATTGCTACCTATGTCTATTGATACGTCAGGTAGTTGTAGACATAGATTGTACCTCGAATCATTCCTAGAGACCTTGGGTCACCCTCCTTAACCGCATGAAGCTACTCTATTCCCCTGCCCTTCTACTCCCTGAGCCTCGTGGGGACTACAAAGGAGGGTGGTTGTAACATGTCAGAATGTAAATCACCACATGCTAACCTACAAGCTCTACTTCCTTGTCTGATGCTCTGCAGATTCATCCGTCTTTAGCACTTCCTCTTCTCCAAACATTTTACATGATCAAGTCTCTAAGACAAGCACCAGTTTCATGCTTTCCAACTGCTAACATTCACTGGCTGTATTCACTCAGCCAATGAACATTCAACCACAAAGGTTCTCTCTAGCACCCTAACATAAGTAGGAATTCATAGAGGACAAAGTTCTGGCTCAGTTATCCTTAAACACACCTCTCTCAGAGGTCTGAGCTCTAAATCACTGCTCGTATCATATTCATCGAGTACCTGGAAATATCAGTATGACTCGATGAATAATGAGCTACCGACACTTCGTCCTGTCGAAGCTGTATAAGCTCTAGCAAACTATCTACCACCTCTTCAAGCTAGTCCTCAGCCACCAGTGAGTCGGGATCACCTCGTAACCTGATGGGTATCTGATGTCGAAACACGTGTAAGGAATTAAACCTATAAGTTTCCTCTACCGGTACTACCGACTCCAACTGCTGACCAACGGGCAGTGATATAGCTGACACACTACCGGGAGGTACTATCTCGGGTAATGGTCGACGTACCAAAGAATCATCACTATGCATACTATCCTCAAGGCCAATCACTGAAAAATATTAGTAGTTAAGATCAATATCTTCTCTACTAAGAGAAAAACTCCAGTAATCACCTCCATCCAGTCCTCTACTGCCTGGGAATCATTCTCTCCTAGAATCCTCGGAGGCCTATGCCATTGGAACTCAGGACATGCACTCATTCATTGTGCACCATCCTCCAATGCGGCCGGTGGCATCTTCTACCCAATGTGTGGTGATGCTGCTAGTACACCACCTGAATGTTCCAACATAGTAAGAGGGCCCTGCACCGGAGCCTCGTCTCTTGGTGGGCCATCATCGTGTACTCTCTCGGGAACCCTAGCTGGATGTCTTCTTAGCGACATCATAATAAAGAAAAGGTGAGCCACGGTCAATAAGTTATTCCTACAGAGAAGACTCAAAGAGAACACCAAGGAAACTCTTGAAACACACACGGAATCAGTGTTTTCCTGCACTAAGTCAGAAATCAGAAGTCAGGGTCCCAGTGTATGGATACGTCGGCCGCCGCACCAACACTGGAATCCCTGGACTGAAAACCAGATTCAATAATCTTAACAATATTTGTTTACAATAAGATAGATTCGACTCCTATGTTCAGTTGTAGAACCGACTCCTTTGATAAAAAATTGGCACGAACCATCCTCAGGACCCATGTCGTGACTACCCCAAGCCTGACTACCGTAGGTTAGGGGCTGGCGACTAGCAACAAAGGCATAAATCCCTAATATAGGAAGAAATTTCCTTAATAAAAGTAGAAAAACACAACAGAGTACGCAACATGAAGTAAAAACTATGTAAAACTCAATATAATAGAGTGTACTGGAATGTAAATGGGCCAGTATACAAACCCATATGTAAAGTTCAGTACAACTGAAACACTAGTACAACTACAGAAAAGTAAAACAGCAATCACTGAGTCATCCTCTGGGAATCCCAATTGAATTGTGAGTACAGGTTGCCTCCTCAGCACCTCGGGTCCTTCTATCTGCTCCGTGTACGTTTCATCAAGTGGTCCACCTCCGGGTACCATCCGGCTCTACAGGTCTCTTCCTCAATCAGTGATGTCCTTCATCTGCATCCATCACAATGTAGTGCAGGAAAAGCCCATGCTGGGGTGAGTATGCGATACTCAGTAGGGACCCCGAGACCCCTGAAGGTCTCCCAGAATCCACAAATGATAAACCACCGATGAGAGATACAATCACGAAGTATCAATCAACCCTACTTAAGTAAATTCTCATACATATACCTATGTTATCAACCACATTTCGGATCCAACTCTCAAGCCCAAGCACAACCTAGTACACACATGATGTACAATCAATCACATCGATGATAATGATTGAAATTCAAGACTCATCTCACACAAGTATACATCTTTTGGATAGAGATGATCAGATGTAGTCACTGATTCATCTTAGTTGTTGGACCCACACACGATACAAGACCAGCTAAGCTGTTGGAGCCAAACAGGATACAAGACCGGCTACTCTCTCAGTCCCACACAGGATACAAGTACAAAGGTCAAAACTGTCGGACCCACACACGATACAAGAATAGTAGTCATCATTGTTGAACCCATGGAGGATCCTAGTACAGTAGTCATCGATGTCGAACCCACAGAGAATCCTATTACAGAAGTCATCGCTGTCGAACCCACAGAGGATCCTAGTACAGAATTCACTACTGTCGAACCCACAGTGGATCATAGTATAGAAGTCATCACATTTGATTCCACGTAGGATTCTGGTACAGAAGTCACTATTGTCGAACCCACGGAGGAACCTAGTATAGAAGTCGTCACTGTTGAACCCACGTAGGACCTTGGTACATAAGTCAACGCAGTTGCCGCCAGCTCTAGGGTTCCTGCACACAGCCGCATGATTCAGGGAGGGTCCGCTCCTCAAGCAAAGGGGGTCGAAACATCAACTATAGAGAAGTCCAGAGTTTATGTATCCCGAAGTTCTGTCTCATCATAAGTAAGCCAACGCGACAGATGACGCGTCAATTGGATGCCCGATTTGAGAGTTATTAGTATTTCCGTTCCAAGGTCCCTGTTGGAAATACGCTCGTTCCAATACCATCCATTTTCCAAATTTGTCCAAAACTCACTTATAGTATCGAAAAAGGACTTCCTCGTCTAGAGGATCCCAATTCTATAGACGGCGCATCGAGCGGATGTGCGGTCTAAAAGATATTCATGTTTAAGCGAAACGGGACCGGCCCGTTAAGACCATTGAGCTGGTGGGTTGGGTCGATTCGGTTTGGTGGTTCCGACCCGGCTGGGGTCGGCCCGGCCTGGTGGGGAATGGACCACCCAGGGACCTATCCTTGCAGGTCAGACCTGGTTAAGGGGTCGGCCTGACCCGGTAGGTCGCAACGCACCTGCGGACCCGGCCCGCGGTTGATGGCCAAGTTGGTTCGCCCAGATGCGCCAAGCGGCGCTGCCCTCCTTGCTACCTTGTCGGCCGAAGCCGGCATATCTGTCTGTCTTGTGTAGCACGTGGTTGCGGGTCGCAGTTCCTCCGCAGTGCGGCGCCAGGTAGCTCCGCGGTTCATTCAGCCCGGCCGGTAGGCGGCCAGCCGGTTCCCCCATCGAAGCGGCCCGCGGATCGCAGGCCCCTGTCGTCCAACAGCGCAGTGCCAAGGAGGCGCTGCGGTCCTCCAGCCTGACCGGTGGTGAGACTGTCCTGTTCTTCTTCAGCCAACCATCCCACGGATGCATTCCGAGGTCTTCCTCCATGTGCCCAATGTACAGTCGCCGCTTCCTCCGGCCGTCAACGCCGTCGCCTTCCCCGTTCCGTGGTTCTCCTCCAGTGCGGTGTGATTCCACTGCAACCTCTTGACGGCGCATCCATCGTCAAACAATCAATAATCCAATGGAGGGATGTCGGGCTATGTTTTTTTGGCCCGCGCCCTCTGCGTTAAATGATAACAAAGGCCACCATTGAATAAGCATACATCAAATAATCGATGATATAATTTTATTCATTTAAAATTAAACAAAAACCCCCTACCTCGATTCATTGAATGTTGCACATTGACGAGCTGCGGAAGACAGTGTCGCCGAAGTCAGGCGTCTTGGAAGACGGACGTTAGTTTTGTTGACGCCGGGGTGCATCCGATGAAGTAGCGTCATTGGGGAAGTCCCTCACGTTCTTCTTCGGAGATGGTGAATCCTCCCAAAGCCTTCCCACCCTAATAAAATGTCTAACAAAACTAAAAATAAAAACACACCACCTATATAAAAGGATGGCTTATAGTTTTCAAAAATTAAAACTCTTAAATTAATTAATTAATTGTGGAGTTCAATTAGGTAATTAAAAACAATTGGAAAATTTATGGGAGGGAGAAGGATGTGGAGAGTCTCAATTAAATAGGGGAGGTGTCATATTGATTAAGGGGAGTTAATGGGGAGTTTATGGGAAAGTTGTGGGGTTAGGCTCGTGTAGGACCCACCCTTAGTTATATCCTCCCAAGAGAGGTTATGTGGGGTCTAGGCCCTACCTCCAACTTCCTTTTGGATGAAATAACCACCACCCTAAATAAAAATATGTAACACATAATTTTATTTAGTTTAATAAAATTCCCAAAAAATAACATTCAACGTGCAGAAAATGCAACTGTGGTAAAGGTCCCCTTAAGTGAATACCGATGCTAGGAGTTCATCGGTGCCCTCAGATTTCAATTCCGAGCACTGGTTCAAAAGATAGAAAAATCCTGCTCATATGTTTATTGAATGTACCCAAAAGAAACTTCAGAAATTGATTCTGGGCACACTGGGCCTCAGAATCAGGCGCTGTCAGAAACCGCAGACTCATAAAATTCCACAAGATTTAAGAGAAAAATTTTCCTTGAAATTTCCTTGTCTTTAAAGTATTAAAATTTAATATGAATGTTTTAATAAGAATATTTATGTTATTTTTTAACCTTTTCATATGATGAATCCATTGGACTTAGTATGTGATAGGTGGAGACTGCTATATCTCCTCGATGCATCGGTAGATATCATTAGGCAAATTAGTTTCTTGGAAAATGTCCTTGAAAAATTCTTATTTGTAGTACTGGAAACTAGGCCTAGACTATGTGGTTATGATGTCTAGAATTTTGTGTTTTATCATTTTGAAATTAGCTAATGATATTACATGTGATTATTCGACTAGTATAATATCAATGTAATTAAGTAAATGGAATTATTTGAGTTATCTTTCCCATATTCTGGTGATGTTTCTTTTTAAAAGGCTTATGTATTAGTCTTATACATTTCCATAAATTTTCATTCTTATTTGTGAATGTTTCTTCTATATTGTTTTCCTTTTTGAGTATTTGAGATAACCCGTTTCATATGTTTTATTTTTACCAGGATGCAAAGAAGTATATTATGATTGAATATAGGAAATAGATAAAGTGATATTAGTGTGTTGAAAAGTGGTCACAATGTTGTTGTTTTTTCATATCATACTGTAACTTAAAACTTTTGTATGTATCCATTACTTCCAAGGCTACTAAAAAGATCAGTCTTTCAGACTTGATCTTTTGTGATAATGATAATTTAATATATGAGGCACCATATCTGGATAACTAGGGTCATGGAATTATATTTGTTATTAGAGAATGTTTAGTACAATCTTGGAAAATAGATTTAGAAAAACACATATTAGATAACGTTGCCCTAATATATTCATTTAGGATTAGTATAGAAGAACGTTCATGAATTTTGTTAATGAAGCTATTTTCTGAGTTTTCCAAACAGTACATCCTTTCCAGGATACGAACATGTAGAGGTTGATCTAGCACTGATGTACCTATGATTAAAAACTCTAATAAGGGGTTTTGGGCTTGACCTAGGTTATCCTGGTACATGAAATAGCATTGAGGCACTCATGGTTATGAATCTCTTGAGGGATATTCTTAGGATAATTTACATTTATTTACAAACCATTATAAAGGTTATTTAGTAAATATTTCTACAATGAAACCATGTTAATGATTATGAGACTAGATCTGTGAGAATCTTCAATTAATTTTAAGAATTTTTCTAGTTTTTGGATTATACATTAGAATATGATCAAACCTAGTATATTTTCTCATTTATAAATGGACCCCTATAGAAGGAATGTGAACTCCCACAATACACATGATCCAAATAGTAAGAGGGATCATATCTTTCAAGGTCTTAATACACCATATAGAAGGGAAATAGTCTCCCAAATATTCTCATCATATGAAGAATTAGTATCATGTTTTAATAATATTGGTAATTAATACTTAGAGTCATATGGATTTGAAGTGATGCTGGAGAAGAAGAGGATGGTAGAGAGAAAGATAAATAAAGGGAAATAGAGAAATTAGGATTTCAACATATGTTATAACGTTGTAAATAATCACAATGGGAAGTGCTTGAAATTAATGGGAGTTTTTTATATGTGTGGAGAAAAGGCGACCAAGCTCGAGATTTCATGGGTATGAAAAAGGATTGAAATATACAATGCTTCATCTGCAATGAGTTAGGACACAATGTGAATCAATATCTCAATCATCATAGTATCCCCAATTGATGCTATTGAATAATAATCGAGTTATGATACTATCACAGATGAAGTGGAATTATTAGTGAAATTATTTTGTTATTAAAGAATTTTTTAATTTGAGTATTCTTTATATTTACAAGTAATAATAATTGTAGAGTATATATGGATTTAACAACAGTACAATTTCATTAAGGATTTGAGATTGTATGGTACCATGTAATGTGACACAGTTTCAAGAAATAAATTATGGAAAATATATGGTTGGAAGAAATAAAACCTTTAATATGTTTCTAGAATTAATATAATTATTTCATAATAATATATGACTGATTTGAAAAAATTATATTCAATATTCATGGCTACCTTGAAACTAATTAATTGTTTGTTTATTCCATAATTGTAAGAGTTTACAAAATTTTTTAATATAAGGAGTATATCCTATATTATATAAGGATTAAGGGATAAGGAATGTAATCAATAAGGATTTATGGTAATTCTATGTGTTATCACATCTTCAGAGAATACAGGATGAGGATAATCACATGTTATTTCATGGAAAAATAGATGTTCATTAGGTTTACCTTCATTATAATTTTTGGACTTTTAGTTTGGAAAAAAGTATTTTGGAAAATTTTAAAGGTTAGAATGAATAATGTTGGACATTAGATACTACTATTTATGGTTAAAAAATTTCTCTAGATTATTTTTGGATTTTTATAAAAATGACAACCTGTAGGTCGGGCTTCTACCCGTCGCATCTAGCTAGTCCGCAAGACGTGAACCCGCAATTGAAGGATGACAAGAGTGCATGACCTACCACTGGACTACATGATGCCCTTTTTTGTTTAATGTACTTTTTAATGTTCTAGAAAATGAATTATTAATTAATTTTTTTGGAACCCTATACTATTATGTTAAATAGATATTTTTTAATTCTATTATCATTAGGAGTGATGATATGTTTGTGGTAGAAGATAGTTGAAGGATATAACTCTACATATCAAGTAATAAATTTTCTCTCTTATTATATGATATAATTAATTCTTAAACATAAGTGAAGGGATCTAAAAACAAAGAATGTGTTATCCTAATACCTTATTTATTGTTGAACCAATGATAATTAAATGTTCATAGATTTATGGATTTGAGGTCTTTAATATCCCATTTGTTGTTCATTTATTTGTGATTGATGACCTCAATCACTCGCTATAAATATTACATTTTCCCAGAAATTATGTGTTTCTAATTTCCACCAGTGTAATTCTATTTATTATTACAATTTGGTATTGAATTTTTCATTTCCCATTATTTCTTATTAAGACAAAATTTTATTAACCTTATTTTTGATTTGGGTTTTCTACATAGGTATATTATATTTTTTACCATTTATTTTCAGGGAATTATTTAAAATTGAGATGATTCATTTTATTGAAGGAGGGGATAATGTAACATCCCAGGATATCATAGCACATTATCTCTTTAAAGTAATTCTATAGTCAGTACTACACGAAAAACCGAGTTCGAGCGCAACACGACTTACCAAACTAGCTGTTCAAAAAGAGGTTATGAATTGTATTAAAAGAATTTTTAATTTTATTTACTACATATAATTTTGACATCAATATTATATGTTTTTTAGAAAAAATATAATAACAAATTCAATTTTTAGATAACGAAAGTATTTTTGAAAAAATATACAATTGTATCGCCTTTTAATGTTGAATATTTTTTTTAAATACAAGATTTGACACTTTTATATATTAAATTTGAAAAAAAAATCCTATTTAGAAGATGGACATAAAAATTTAGTCTTGATAAATTTTGGGTGTGATTCTGATGTCCTTCATATTTGATAAATAGTGAAAAATACTAAAATTAAATTGAAAACTACAATTTTTAATCCAAATAATATATAGTGTAAAATTATGAATTTGTATATTTTTTATGTATAATTAAAAATATATTTTTATCATTTAATCCAAACTTGTTCATTGGAAGTAATGTTTCATTATAATTAGAAAAAAACCAATATAAATCATGTGATACTTTTTAGTTCTTAAAAACACGCTTTCTGGTTTTGATAATAGGATTTAATTTTAAATTAATTAATTCAACTTAAATGATTTGAATTTGATAAAATAGATATAATTTTTCAATTTGGAATATAAATATTTTCTTAGGGTGAATATTATGCATTTTTCTAAAAACATTCAATTATATATTAATAGTGGAAAACATTGCATTATTGTGTAAAACCATCTTTTTATTTAAAAAATTATTTGTTTTTTAAATTTATTTTAAGTCAAAAAAGATACATAGTACTTATATCGGTTCAATTTAATTCATTCGCATCATTTAATAATAATATTAGATATGAAAAATTTTATTGAACTATTTAACGTCTTTTACCCACCTTCTAAGCAGAATTGCAAATTTGCATAAAACGTAATTTTACTGCTTCTGTGATTTGAGTTTCAAAAATCTGAGAGACATGGTTGAAATCAGCAAGTAAAATGTGGTTCAATATGATGAAAATAAATTTTGGTGAATAGTAACTTTTGAATTTTAATTACCATGGTTAAATGTAAATAATGTTATCAAATGTAAAAATGATATTATAATTACCCTAACACATGTACTAATTCTATTGGATAAGTGTTTTTCGACCCAAATCAATTTGTGGAAAAAAATATGATCCTTTTGATCCAGATGGATTAAATTAGAACATTTATTATTATTTTATTGAATGAATACTTAAAAGTGTTAAATTGATGTTTTCATAACTACAAGATTTTTAATATAGGGTATTACATAAGATAAAATTGGCAGTAAATATTCATTATGAATATAAAAATATTTCATACATAATGGTATGTCATTTATTATTTTTAGACATTAACTAATTAAATTCATTTATCAAACAATGATAATGCAGTAATTAACTTATTGATGAATGATTAAAATTATTGATATTATTAATATCCAAATAAATGTACATTAATACATTCTATTCATTCCACTAATTTTATAGGTTAATATGACATGAGGGATTGATTTAAGTTTTTTAAGTAATCATGTTTTGTTGACATTCACAAAAACCAAATAATAAATAATGTCTAAATTAAAATAAATGAGTTTTTAAAACAAATACTATATTATTAGATGATATAATATTCTTGAAAAACTATTGATAGACCAAAGGACTTATAAAATGATAATTATGTCATTAATGAATCACTTAGGGTTAAATTGGCATTTTATATTCTGTTTATTAACCATGTAATATAAAAATACAAGATTACATTGTAAGAGTTAGACTATTTTACTAAGAGTTAAATATAAATGTTAAGGTTAATATGCAAGACAAAACCTATCTAAAACCAATTTTTTGAGATTATTGTAATGCATCCCTACCTTAGGTTCGAAGTAAATCCCTTTGAATCATTATATACTGAATATGATTGTATAATAATATAATATTTGATGCTTTTCCTAAAGTGACCCATCACATCTCTTATAAAAGGGTACTTCCCCTTCCCTCAAAATCACACCTCCAAATCCATTTCACTCGGCCAAAACCTACTCAAATATCCTCCCAACTACCCTCAATTCTACTTGGTGTCCTAAATTTGATCCGAAAGCAAACCTTAAGCGCCCTTTTATCAAATCAAAAGTAATCCCCCAAAGAAGAGGAAATAATTTCATCACCTCTTTCAATGTTTTTTTCTTCTTGCACTTCATCGGTAATTTTTGTTTCAAATTAAAAATAAACAATTTTGTACCTTATACATACTATGATGTTATTATAAATATTTTACAACAATGTTCATTATTATATCCATCATATGAATGACAAAGTCACCATACATGCGTATGTACTGCATACCATCTTCATATCGTGGTGTAGTTTGTTATTCGACATTTCATTATTTGTATAGGTATAATAATGAGTATAATTGATTTAATTAATAAATATATCATGTTAATTATTCTTTATATTTAATATATCATCTAATTACATATAATTTAACAATCAGTGGTATGATATTTTTTGATCATGCGTACATATGGATGACGACCTCCACGAAGGCAATGAGATTCATTCCCCCTAATAAGGATTCTAGAATAATTTTAATTTTTTGATTTAAAATAATGTTTCTGAAATGAATATCATTCTGGATATGAATCAAATTCATCCTATCCATAAGAAGCATTACTTATGTTACAAAACATATAAAGAAAACTGAATTAGTTAACACACGAAACAATGATACTAATGAAATATTATAAACAATGCAATATTAGAAGATCACATATGATATAATATTTAGGTGTATGGTAATTGAATAATTTAATAACAATTAATTAACTGTTATACAGGTGGATAATTTACCTTTGACCAATGTAAATTACAAGGTAAGGGTTAATTTTATAATCACTCAATTATCCGAGTTTGTTTTTATGTGAGTATCTTCTGGGACCTCTTTATCATCCACATATGTGTTTCTTAAATGTGTATTTCGAAAAAAAATTATTTTTCCTAGAACATGGGTAAAATTCATTTATACCCTTGTTTGACTTTTTATATATATTTTTTCGAACAGAATCATTCCCTCATTTTTTAAACAAGGTACATTACTACATTTTCAAAAAAAATAAGATAAAAATGTTTTTTAACGTATATGGTTGGTGCAGCTATTTTTGGCCGTTATATCACCTTCAATGCTTCCATTACACTCTAATAAGAATATTTTCAATTTAAATGTTTTATTTTATCATTATGGGACTTTTAAAATATTTCAAAATAGAAAGCTATATTTCTCTCAAATAGTTTTGATTTCATCTATGTCAACATCCATTAAAGGATATTACACTTTTTTGAAGTTTATTTACTGTGATACAATTTTACATATTCTATTGATGGTTTTGTGATATGTTGGACTATTTATGTGATATTTAAATACCATTCAAGGTTTATGGTTAATGTATTGTCATTTCTTATGATAGTTTTAATATGAATGTGTATGTTATGTTTCATCCTTTTCATATAAGGAATGCATTGGACATAGAAAGTGATGGGTGGAGCCCGCTATAGGTCCTCGATGAACTAGTAGGTATCATGAGAAAAATTATTGTCTTGCCACAAGGCCTTGAAGAAATATTATTTTTAGTCTTGGTACAAGGCCATGACTATGTGGTTATGATGTCTGGAATTATGTATTAAATCATTATAAAATTACTTCTTGATATTACATGTGATTATTCGACTAGTAGAATATCCATGTGAATAAGTAAATGACATTATTTGATTTATATTTTCTATATTTTGTTGAAGATTATGTTAAAAGTCTGATGATTAAGTCTTATTCATTGGCATAATAATTTATGATTTTTTATGGCTGTTTCCGCTATATTGCTATACTTAATGAGAATCTGAGCTCATCCATTTATTTTGTTTTATTTTTATCAGTAAGTAATGAAGTATATTATGATTCACTTGAAGGAATATACTAAGAGATCTGATTGTGTTCATAAGGGGACACATTTTTTTGTTTTTCTTTTAATTATGTAATGTAAAACTTATGTATGTATCTAGTATTTCCAAAGCTACGAAACTAACTAGTCTTTCAAACATGATCTGTTGTGATGATACCAATGTAATAAAATAATGCACCGACTATGGGTAACTAGGGTCAGGATGTTACAGTTAGGCATTTGATATATTGAACAAGGATGTTCAACACACGATATGATGAGTGATCCACCTTAATTTTTTCACAACATAGCTTGTGAACCCAAGGATTCAAAAATACTAGGTGGTTTAGGAGTGAGAATAAATTTCCATATAATGGAATAATGTAAGTACGTATATATATGGTTGTCCAAAGACTAGTGAAATGTGTTTTCTGTAGTTATGCTGTGAATTTGTTTTTTCGGGGAGGTTCACATGTGACCTAATGGTGGTACTACCATGATGATCATTCAGTTCAGGAATACATTGTAGAGAGACATGGGACTATAGAGTGACTGGATGTTAATTCATTTTATAGTTGGGTTGCAAAAAACAATGGATTCTTATTTGATGATGGCATGAATCATTTGGTAAATGTTTTCTAGATCCATTTGAAGGTCATCATGTTCATTTATGGATAAATATTTCATGTAATTATCTATCTAAGATTAACTCTTGACATATATGTCAGTGATTTATTGGGTGTTCATATAGTAGAAGGAGGTAGTTTCACTCTATATAAATGGAACCTATTCATTTCATTTTATTATATATGTTGATATAGTGACGTTATACGGTGAATATCCCACCATAATTCATTGGATGTGGTGACCATCAATTTATGTAAATTCTTGTAAATAATGAGGATGGTTTTCTATGATTTGGAAGTGGATAACACTCTAAATTTGAAATTATGCTCTTGAATGAACTAGATTGGGCATGTTCTACCAAAATTCATGATAATAGATAAAACATAGACCATGTAAATGTGGTATTGACCCAATGGAATGATTAAATGGAAAATATTATATTGGGGAGAATCATGTCATTATTAGATGTGCGTACATTGGTATTGACAAATTTTTATTGTGTGGGATTTGCCTTTAGTTTTCTAGGATGAAAACAAATTTCTAAAATACTTGTGGATAATCATTTTGTGGGTTTGGTGGGTGTTAAATTAGATGTTTTGTGCTTTGGTTACGTGGTGTGATCTAAGAAATATTCGGTGTGGTGGAGTGAAAATTATTAGTTTATTTAAAGGTCAATGTGTGTTGTGACGAATATTTATACACCTCTAGTGACTAGGTAATCCTACAATATTAGTTTAAAAAACTATTTTAATTCATGATTTCTTGGACTAAGTCACCAAACGGATGTCCTATTAATGTTATTGTGCATTAATGAAGTGAGTAGATGGAAAATGAGTATGAAATTTGAGTTAGTCTTATGAATTCATGGATTTGACTTTGGATTATTGGGGAAGAGTTTGTGTATTTATGGAATGTCAATTTGTGATTTGAAATAAATATGAGAATCGATGTTAAAGTATTATAATCATAAGTGGTAGGGTGTTTTGTATTGGATATTGTAGGTGGTATTTTGTTACAACATTGAAATGGTGATTGAAAATAAATTCCATTAGTGGGAGTAAGCCTGTATCACAATTTTATTTTTTTTAAGATAAGTTATATGTTGAGGAACACTATTAAATGAGAGATGAATTATAGGTCTTCATGGCTATTTATTTTGTAGATGTACTGGGGTGACCACCATGTTGATTTTTTTACATAAATAAGGATTTTTGATCAAGTTGCATTTAAAATAGTTCTTCCCTGATAATATATACTATTGAAGGGATGTTAAAATTTCAATCATTGAACCTGGCTAAAGAATGATGAATATTTGTCCTACTGTATGTCAGGTAAAGTATTGAGATTTCCACAATTAATTCTAAAAGACTAGAAGTTCTATGGTAGATATTTTTTAATTCATAAACCATAATGGAATTCAACATTTTGATTAGGGGCTTGAATTTTTTAGTAGTAGATGGGATAATTTTTTAACTAGACATTATGATAATATTTTTGGAGGTTTGAAACCACATAATAGGTATTCTATACATATAATGAAACATTAATCGTGGTTTGAGAATCATGGGTGTGAGAAAGGGGCATGGGGTAAGATTCAAGATTATCTAATACTATTATAGTCCCCCCAACATGCCGTTACGAGTCCAATGGCTAGCTAGTGGAATCCCACTGGTTATATAGTGATCTATTTGTCAGTTTTTCTTAAACTAATATCTCCCAAAATATCTCCCCATTTTTCACATTAGAATCCACACTCAAATCCCCATATCTTGTCCTATTTTCAATGTGGTATATCCTTCATTTGAAATCTAAATAATTTTTTAATGAATGCATTATAGAGATTATGGTGAGCCCACCACTACCCTCCATCTCTTTTTACATTATTCTAATGCTAACTATTATTCTATTAATTTATTTAAGAATAAAATTTAAGGAATATATGTGGATATTAATTTTATTAATAATAAATATGAACTGATGACTGGTAATTAATGAGGGGTAATTGAAAAGAAGAAGTTAGGTAATCCCTCAATTTAACCACTAGTCCCTAATTTGTTTTTTAATATATTATTTAGAATCAACAATTTATTAATTCATGATCTTGGATG
Source organism: Viscum album (assembly GCA_963277665.1). Lineage (NCBI taxonomy): Eukaryota > Viridiplantae > Streptophyta > Magnoliopsida > Santalales > Viscaceae > Viscum > Viscum album. The sequence goes on from OY728142.1 coordinate 455,223,498, forward strand.
TAGTTAGTAGTTTCAAATTTGGGTATTCCTTTATTAGAATATCCCTATTCTATATATTATGTAAATTTTTACATGAATGTACATAAATTTTTAACAATGATTCAATTGTTTTAATGTGGGTTTTTTTAGGAAATTATTGATTGTGAAGTATAATTTGACACTCACTAATGAATAAGAAATTTATTTTAGATAGTTACTTTCAAATTAAAATGTTATGAATGGTTTTTTATATGATAATTATTGTTTTTTTTGTCGTAATTTTTAAATAGAATTAGTACATTCATATTGTTAATTTGTTAAATTTTTTGTGTCATTTTATAATGACATGACCTGTGAAATGATTGGGAATATGGTCATTCCTTATAGTGGGGATATAGTTATTTTAATTAAAATGACTTTTGAACTTGTTTCAAAATATTAATTTTTAATGGTTTGGTGGAATTAGAATTTGACCTTTTTAGGTCATTGATTTTAGAAAATCAGTTGTGTAATTTAATTTTTTATCTTGTATTATGGAAATGATTAATTATTCAGTATTATTTTATAGGTATATGATTATATATATATATATGTATGTATGTATAATTTGTATAATTTAATGAATTTATTTCCGATTTTTTTACATTAAAAAATGCATAATCATAAACCATGGGTGGACTTAACTATTATGATTGAACTTGAGGAAAAAACCTATCCCAAGGTGGATTTGGTTGGGCCTTGGGTATTTATATATTACCCATGGGTGATGGATGTTGGAATAGAGATTTCCATATTACTCTTAGTATGAGATAATTCAACACTGTCATTATGACTTGATTAGAGACACTCTAATGCTAGGCTGAGCTGGTATATACAATTCATGTCAGTCATAATGATTCCCATATTCTCCATCAGTTTATAAGTTAATGTGTAATTGTTTTAGGAATTTTTTTTTCAGTGATATATAATAATTAACTATTCAAGAACATTCTAAATAGATTACTTATTCTAGTGACATAATTGGTGGTGCCCTACTGAGTTGCACTGACACATTGATCAATCCACTATGGGTGTTGGGTTCCAGATAATATATCACCATAATTTTATAGATTAGTGAAAGGGTATTCTCATGATGTTTTCTAGTCATGCATGAGTGTAAGATTAATTTTGGTACCATTCTGTACTTGTAATCTATTGGGGTTTATCATATAGTTATTTTGATTCCAATATTTTATCAAAAATGTTTATATATAATTGTTTATATGTTACTAATATTTTATCTTATATCGATACTCTGATTAGGTTTATAGTGTCACAACATTATAATCATATGCCACTTTTACTAGTTATAAGATATTGGAAAATGAAGAGGTGTTCTGGGGGTATCGTAATGACCATCTGTATGGTCACTAGTCAGTAGTCAAATATATTGGGATGATAACAATAGTGTAATACCCTTTTAAAATTAAGACATGAAAATACTATTTTTTACTAACCATATCAATTAGGCACCCCATTCCTTTTGGGATTATTTCTTATTATAACTCTTTAGTTGAAAGATAATGCCCAATATTGTTCTTAGTATGAGTGACCACTAATGATGTTTTTAGAGTGTGTGTGAGTGAGGGAAAATTACACTAGAAGGAAAACATTTAACTATGGGAAAATAATTAGTCTTATATGTGACCTTTGGGGTAATAGACAATGGAGTGATAGAAAAGAAACCAAGGTATTATATTGGACCTATGGGGTCAGATGATACTATTATATCCATGGTGGTATGGTAATGAGAAATTGTATTAGAGTTAATACATATAGAGAAGTGGCATGGAGTATCTTGTGTTTATGGTTTGGGGACAATAATGAGTGTGTTTTGATTTAAAAGGTTGAAGTGTGAAAACCATGGAAAAGTTTTAATGAAAAATAAAAAAAAATTAATACCCATGAAAAAATGTTAAATTATATTTTTGGAATCCTACCTGATTAGAACTACATAGTTAAGATATCGTTTCTTATTGTAGTGTTATGATTTTTTACCCCCAGGGATGTTTCTAATGGTTTTTGTGTGTTCATGTTACAAAGAACATAGAAATAAATTGTATTTTACTCTAGATAAAATCATTAGCATGATTAATGACCCATGTGATTTATATCCTTTTGTGTGACCGAAATGAAACAAATCTCTTATAGGACGAACTCGCGGTCATGTTTTTAGGTTCATGGAATGGGTAGTTTGGGTCATGGTCAACTATTTATAAGAAGGGGACATTACATCAACCTATATAGGGAATACATTGTGTAACTACAGTCCCATATGATAATTTTCATCATCTAAAAATGGATTCAAATACCAAAATTTATACACTATATCTATAATAGATCTGTAGGTAAATCATTTAGATGGCTATGAGAAGGTTTTATGGAATTCTATTGAATGTATAGAAAACATCAATATACAAAAGTAGCTTCAGAGAGCCTTTGAGACTATGTACAAAACAAAATTGGGAATAAACTTCACGGATCTCCTATACATTTCTCCCAATGGTTATTTTAATGGATTCATTATTTTTTTATCATTGTCCCCAGTGTCATGGGATTCAGAGTTAGTGAACAAAATCTGTCGTTGATATCCTATGTAGGAAATATAGTGCAATTGTATGAGTTCCCTAATATCAAAATTCTCTACATCATTGAGATTATTTTAATAAGAAACATTGTGGTCCTATGGGTGTAATAATTATTTTTATAGCTATCCCATGTGTTTAAAAACATTTGGTTTTTTGAAATAAAAATCAAGATTTCATAGGAGTTCAATGGGGTCCGATGACCATGTTCATGGAATGGGGAAGTTGTCTTGGGACTATCTCTTTATAGGATCAGGGACATATATCCTCACCATAAGGGAACATTTCATGTCACTATTGAACCACTATATTTTATTAATCATCTAAAAATAATTTCCCACACCCTAATGTCAATCCAAACTATATAATTGTGGTATAGGTAAATAATTTAAATGGTTTTATGGAACTATTAATGAAAATATAATGAATGTATTTAAAACAATACTCTTTGAACAAATATATTAATAAGTTATTTGACAACATATAATATTTATATTCAAGAATAGGTGTCAATGTTCCCCAATTTATTTATCTAATGTGTTATTTTAATGGATATATAAACTCATTATCATGGTTCAGAGTGGATCGTAATAATAAATTATTGTAGAAAATAATCATTAAAAACCCTATGATAGAAGTTCGATGTACCTGTGGGAGTTGCCTAAGATCAAAATTCTATAAATAATGTGGATAAATTTCAGGATAAATGTTGATGGAATCCTAATGAGGTCTCCCATGGAGGATGGAATATATTTCACCATATGGAGTACCACCACCATGATAAACATCATCATCTTAGAGAGGTCACCTATTGTAGTAACTTATGGGACTAATAGATTCAATAATAAACACATACCACTTTGTGTGGGATAGGGTTTCAATCCAAACGTGTTAGAAAGTATTTCATGTATCAAGGTCCTCAACTTCCATATATTAATATTAAACTATTCATTCTATCTCTTTCCTCAAGAAATAATATTTGATCACCTTATACAAAAACATCAATTTCTAGAAATTTAATTGAGGGAACCTAGGAGTTTTGGGATATTTAGTGTCCAAAACATGGTTAAAACAATTTATGATTGAATCATGTGTGTGTATAGTGATATTAGTAGAATGAGTGACATATATCCTATCTCCTCACCATGTAGTTGTATTTGGGAAACATCACTTATCATATCATGTTGTCCACATTCTATTGAATAAATACAAATGAATATAATTTTGAGTATAAATATAATACCAATGATACACAATGATATTCATCTATATTCTATTTAATGATGTTATATTATTATTAGTCTTATTACATATAATTTGGATGCTATCAACAGGTATGTGAGATTCACATTTTATTATGATCCTATCACATGTTTCCACATTTCAAATGAGGATGAACTCCGACTCTTACGGTTATTAAAATGTAACTTTTAATCATATGAGAGTATGGGACATCAGTACATCCAACTGAGGAAATTATTTCTTTGTTGAAGAAAACATTAAATATCGCTTAATTTACAATTAAAACCTACAAAATTACTTCACTGTAAATTCAGTTAATTTTATTAATAAAATGTAAAGATAACTTCAAGGGGATATAATGAAATGGATCCTAAGAGATTCCCCAATAACAACATCCACACCTTATGAAGGAAACGAACCTAAAGTATTAAACTCCATTAGGGGAGGTTTTGGGAAACCTTGGAAGACATGTCGTCAGTAACATGATTCTATTTTTGAAACGTATATAGGATCTCAATGTCATTGGACAAGATATATTTTCACTAGGTAATAATGAAGGTGATTTTACAAAGAGTATATGAAACACCCTTGAAGTATCTACCAATTATTTAAAATTCTGTTTCCATAGTGGTCAGGTCGATATTCATCAAGCATCATAGTGGATGTCCATTAATCATATTCATCTCCTCTTCCCTATGTGTGTCACCAACCCCATAAAAATAACTGACGATAAAAGTCTCCAAACCATTAACATCTTGATCCCCCTTGTTAAATCATCCTTGACAATCTACACCATTTTATTTAATCTAGAGACACTTGGGGTAGGAACCATCGAACGCAAAGGACCATCATCATCGTTTTGGTTAGGGAAGAGTGGGGACTTCCATGGAAGTATATCCCGAGAGAGGGTTCCTCCTCTTGGTTCAGTTGAAGACTCACTAGATCCTCTAGGAAACACATCTCTAATACCTCAACATCCAAAAAATATTTGTAGGATTACCTTTGTTGAGTATGGTTCAACGACTACTAAATGAACCAGCAGTTAGCTGCCAAGTAGTTTTTTGACCCATCACCTTCTGATTGTTTCTATTACATCTTTGGAACCAGAACTAAAGGAAGTAATCCAAAGAGTCCACCACTCATGGAGTATCCATGAACTCTCCCCTCACTTCCCAAATTGGTCTCTCTCACTTGGAATGGCTAAAAAGGTGCAACATGGACTCTTTTGTGGGTAACATATAACAATTTCATTAGGAAGAAATGTGAACACCCCTGAGCTAATCATGAATTTTTAAATGGAATGATTGATACTAGACTCTACCAATCAGTATGTAAATCATAACTATCTATCCTTGTACTATAGAAATTTTCCACATGGGTTAATTCTAGGATGAGAGAGAATCATCAGCTTATAGGGCTTGGTCATGATCCAAATAAAAATAGAGATTGTGTAAATGCACAGATCTAGGGACTCCTCAATCCTGATGTTATAAAAAATTATATTTTGGGTGTTGTTGAGGACTGAATTGATTAAGGAGGGGTGAGGATAGCCTTTTTTAAGGTATGGTTAGGCACATTAAAACCTGGGAATACCGTAATCACACCACGCTGGTTTAACTACCACTAACTAATGTCTCCACAACACAGGATCTAACAGGAGTTATCATTGAGCACATTGATGTGGATGTGCGGAGATATCCATGGGGGCGGGGGTAATTCCATTATCTAATATAAATTCAATAATTACATTTAATAATAATTCTCTGCATGGTTCGGTTCTCAATCACCTCCCAAGAGAATTTTCCCTGTAGGAAGATCATAGAATGACCCATGTCACTCACACAGATACCCCCATTCTCAACTGATCTCACAATCTTTTTCCAATAGGCCAATCAACATCTCCCCTCCCCATAGGAATAACTAGACATTTATTGTTACTAAAACTAATCATATTAATATATATGTGGAGACCCATGTAGATCATAGTGAAAGACTATTCTGAAGACAAGGATGGAATCAATGTTTTTCATCTGAAAATCCAGGTATGAGGCTACAAAGTAAGACCAACCTCATGTCCTTGTTGTTGATTTTCCCACTCTAAATTTTTTATTCATATATATTTATTTTGAATACTCTAATACAATATATGGATCCATTTATGAATAAGAATAATTATTTATCAATGAGGAGTTTTGAAATACTAGAGAAGTGAGACCCATAGTGGTAAGGAATGATGAGGTTATGATGCATATTGGAGATAACTTTATTTCATTCAACATCCAAGATCATGACAAATATTATTGGAGAGAGAGGGTTACCTTCACAAATACCCCAATGTAATTTCAGGAACCCACACTTTCACCCCAAAAAAATTATGTTAAAAATGTGAGATTTATCACCCAAGCATCCAAGTATATCTTCTTTATTATAGTAGACAATGGAATCAATCTATCTTTTTATAATGAAGGTTTGATTAATATTTTTAAAACCAAATTGGGTATGGTACTCTATATTTTATATGAAGTACATATTGTTCATAACTATTTATATTCCTCTAGGTACACTAACATTTTAGAGTTCAATGGAGACATTAATAGTTTAGAGTATAGTGGGGACCTTACGGATTTAGATTCATATAGAGAGATTCACTATTTTAGGGGACACTCGCATTTTAGACTATAGTATATATAGTTATAGTATATAATCTAGTGTGGATACTCTTAGGATTGTCACAACATAGATTTGTAATATGGTGTGTTCGATTCTCCTTGACCAGATTATGATTTAATGGGGAAAACCAATAGTCAATGGAAATATGATATAGTAGTAATATTGAGATTTAATGAAAATGTAACATATATTGTATCCCCAAAAATAAATTAATACCCACATGTTTGATTTTTAATTCTTCTAGTCTTGTTATCGGGTCAATCCATTCATTTTAACATCATTCAATAAGGAAAAAGTGTTTTAAAATTAACTAAAATAATGGATTGATTGGGTTGAATCCAATGGGGTTTCTAGACCATGTCAGATGTAAATCCCATTATTTAAAATATCATAATTCTATTTGGATAATTTATATTATAATGAGTCAATCTAGATTTTGTGTATGAATTACCTATATTCAATTAATCTCATTGAATATTTTATCCAAAATATAGGGCATAAAATTTAAATATATAAAAAAGGATCTTAATGGTCATAGGTTACATGTTCCTTCAAATTAGATGGGACATTATTTAATTACAAATTTTTTTCTTTATATATGATCTACCAAAAGGAAATATTTTAGGATATTTCCAATGCACTAAATGGGTCAAAAGGGGTAATTCATATAACATATCTCACATATGGTAGTATATAAAAATATCATTAATATAGTTTGTATGAGGAAGGAACTTAGGGTCATGATTATAGAGATTCTTAAAATACAATTATTTAAAGATTTTACTTTATATTGGTCGACCATGGGTTATATATAGGTATATTACTCATGAATGATCATTGAATGGGATCTCTGAAACAATGAGATTCTTTCTTACAAAACAATTTCTATTAATGAGGGTTTTTGATGAATTCATTGAACATTAGTCAAATGATAGAATCTTCCCCATGAATATAAATCATCATTTTCTAGATATTAGTACAGCAGCGTATTTTATTTCAGTGTTAACAAATTAAATAGCTCATAATATTATCTGATTGAGGAAGGGAGTTCAAATTAAACGGAAAATAGTGATATGGTGAGAATAACCATTCCATTATCAGACAAACCACAATTTGAAAGTACAATCATACTGTATATAAATTTGGTGGGGAGACATTATAGTAGAGCTCAAAAAATGACCCCATTTAATATAAATATATAATTTGTGCTAATTATATTTATGAAATATCTATGGACTTCTTATGACAATAATTTTATATAAGATAAATCAAATAATATTATGTTACACAAGAGAATATTTTATATGTTTAAAAATATATGATAAAAAAGGTATGAATCACTCCCTTATGGAAATAAGATATTATTAAATTTTATACCACATCAACAGACTTATAATATTGTATCCCAACCAATATTTGATGTAATCACTTATAGGAAGTCAATAGTAATAAACCCCAAGGAATGACCTAGTTAGTGGATAAAAACCTGATATAATACTCTAGAAAACATTATAAAACAATTTATATTATCCACTATAATATATATTTACAATGTACCAGTCTAGACCAAAAAAAGTAAATCAGTAATAACATATCTATTTGATGTCTTGGTGTACTGGTTCTGATGCTCCTCTGAGAGTGTACACATGATAATACCTATAATGGGACATGTTTTGTGTGATAAAACCACCTGTATAAACTATAAATTACAAAATACCACCTAGAAAGGGTATAATGAGGAACCTACTTCCAAACCCACGCTTTCATAACACTAAGACATGTTTGGTGTATAAATACCTAATTCATAAAAAAATTATTTCAAATTTTTTTTCATTGATTTCAATATCTTAAAAAACATAGATATATGGGTGTAGTATATTTGGAAGATTAGAAATATAAAAACATAATCCTAAATATAAAAAATTTATAATAAACTTAAATGTAAAATTTCTCTTCTAACAAAAATATAACATACCCAACATTATATGATAATTTTGAGAAAATATATAAGAAAAAAATGGACATCGTGAAAGCACTATAATTGAATAAACATGGATATAATGAATAAAATGAAAGTTATTTGGAATGAAATGATATCATAGTGAAAATTATCACAATCCTAGAAACATCGAATTAGTTAATGTAACCAAAATATCTTTGAATAATTGAATTTTGGATTGGAAAAAATAAATTATATAATTAACTAATGTCTGGGGTAACTCCCATGACCATATCAATATTGTGGAAAATAATTAATGTGGGATTAGGTACAATTTCACCTTTATTATATAGAATATCATGAGATATAAATATTTATCATCTAAATATTTGGGATATATATTTCCTCTCCCACATGAAACATAATGAAAATCATATATATGTGTAACACATGATGAAATTAAACCCAATATAAATCATGTGTGTGATCAATCCAATTACAAGGATTTAGGTTTCATTATTATTATTGAATTCATAATTGAGGGATAAATCATAAGGATTCCAAAATATGGATGAATTAATTTCTTTTGGAAGTTAATAATTTATAAATTAATATATGTCTTGTATATGGGATTCCAATGTAGAAAATATATGATGAGGATCTTGAGAAGATGGAATAAAAAGGAACAAAATTAGTGATGCTTTATGAAAAATGTCAATTATATTTTAAATGAATTAAATAACTAAATTTTATCTAGAAATATAATAATTTTACTAAAATAGTTGTATAAAAAATAATGATCTGTTTTGTGTGATAATCATTGTTCAAAAACAAGTGTTTTTTTCTGATTCATGACATGAAACAAGATGTATAAAAGTTCTCCTAAATTAGCTTTATTTTATTATTGAAATTTTGAAAAAACTAAAAAAATGTATAAAACCAAAAATGAATGTCATATTAAACTATTTATATATTTAAGATACATATATAAAAAATATAAGAATTATATTAGAATAATATTTCATAAATAGGTAAAAATTAAATAAAATTTTTAATATACAACTAATAATGTTTGTATAAAATATTTCTCAACATGGATCAAAATTTTATTTTCTATTGTTGTTTACCACCCAAAAAATGAAGTTAAAATAATTAAATATATAACCAAAAAAATTAATCTATATTTATGTTTATATGTTTAAAATATTATCTTTTTAAAATTTATTTTTAATATAGTATATGATTATGTCATTTATTCATGAGTGTATAGTTAAATATTTAGATAAAACATTCATTTTTTTACCAAAATCAGATATGTTATAATATTACATAATGATATATTGGATAGTGGAGTATTATTTTAGTTATTATTCCATTATATAAATAAATGTATTTTTTCTATTTCTAACCCAAAATAAACCAAAATTAAGGAATCTTCATTTATAAGTCCATTTATGGTAGTTAATGATAACAAGATGGATTTTAGCGAATGAAAATTTTCAAATTCAAAATTTAATTCTTCCGATTTATAATGTTTTCACAAATATCATTTTTACTTAATAAAATCACGTTTAATGATATTAATATTCGGTGGTCATGGTAATCAAAACATTTTCTTTCGTAGAAGTGGTGGTCTATATGTACCCAAAATGACTCTTTTACTTTAAATGAAATGTAAAGTGGTGATAAATGAAATAAATGTGAATTAACAATTATAATAATTTAATAAATTAAATAAAATTATAATAAATACCCTTTTTAAACCATCCATTTGTGGTGTTGATGAAAAATTGAGGACATCATTCATGGATGTGGTAGTCTACACATACACATAAAGACATTTAAATTTTTCTCAAAGGCTTTATAAGAAGGAATAAAATGTGTATTAAATTAGTATAATAAAAATTTAACATAAAAATTTCTATTTTATCATAACATCATGGACATAGTATAGTTGAAGGATGTAGAAGAAGAAAAGAACATGAAATGTTGGGTTGAATCTATTACCTCTTTCTTAGATGTTATCCCCTATGTAACTACTTAAGGATCTTTATCCTGGAATTTTTATTCTGTTAAGGAATTGTGGGAGTGGTTATAGTGATGTGGAGAAAGTATAATAGTTTTTCGGATGACCCTTGTAATTGAAAGTGTGGGGAGAATTGGGGATGAGGTGAGATACTAATATAAACAATGATAGTGGAATTAGGATTCTAAAAATAAATTTACGTTTCAATAATGGAAGTCTATTAATAACTGGAGAATGGAAATAAATTGAAAATAATGTTTTGGGGGAAATACATAAGGCTGACCATGAAACCACTATCCTATATTTTATAATTCTTCGGCATGTATTATTTATTTCCCTATGTCTAAAAATTGTTACCCAAGTTTACCATTACAATGGTAACTACACTTTAAACCACATTAACTAATTTTAATAAATGAAAATAAAATTTAATTTATATAATATTTTGTACAAGATAACATTTAATAATGAATAATTCTTTTATAAATAAATTTTCAATATTTTGGAAAAATTAATTTATGTACCAGTGCAGTTAATGCGTAAAAAATATATCATAGAAAAGTTAAATTTTACACTTAAAATGTAAGTCTGGGAAAATATAATGAATTAATTTATTTATAAGGGAAAAAATTAATTTTAAAAATTAATGGTTTATCAGATTTTAGTAAAACCCAAAATTATATTTTACAAATATTATATTTGTTTTAATGTAACGGCCAATTATTTTAATATGGTGAAATATAACATAAGTCCAAAAAATGAAACACATTTGATTTAGAATTCCACATAATATATTAAAAATAATAATTTGGATTCCTTAAACACCACTTCAATTATTATAAATTTTATATATAATGACGTCTTAAAAAGATCATCATAAAAATTACAATCTTGTTAAAAAGTGTATTTTTCAATAATAAACCAAAAAATAATCAATTCTATAAAAATACCAAAATTTATTCCAAAGAACATTTTCACATTATTAATAAAAAATGGAAAGTAATTTTTTATTATTAAACATATATAATTGGTAACAAATTAATTTACATTAAATTTATTGAAATTAATTTTTTTAAAATTCATTTTATTACTTGAAATATATTTTTATTATTAATCTAGCACATGTTATATTGTCGTACAAGATATAATATTATACATATATATTGTTATAAATTAATGACATGGTGAAATACGTATTTTAAATCAAAATTATATCAAATGGAACACATATATATTAAGATTATAAAGTTATATATATAAATTTTAGGTGATTAAATTATTCCCAATTACGAATCATCACACTTGAAATTTCATTCCTAACACGAGGTTGAAAAAAATGTGTGTTATGTTGTTTCATTGTCTCATATGGTTCCCCTGATTCATTTTCATACATTTTGTTTCACTAAATTTACATAACTAATTAAGATTTCATAATGTGTATAACATTTTCATGGTTATTAAAGATCTTAAATTTATCCTCCTCATAAGATAAGACATCTTATAAATATACCCCCTCTAGATTCAGTATATGTGAATGATCTAGTATAAACATCTTCAATATGGATTAATGGGACATATCGTGTATTTAGAGAGGTTTGGATGGAGTGATAATCGGTAATCGACCATTCAAATATATCCAAGAATATAATATGGTCTAATATATCCAAGAATGAACATCCCCTTATTCAATAATATCAAGAATCACATCCATGGAAAAGTGAAAATGACAACCTATTCCTCAACATTAAACTCTAAGTCTCAATGATTTCTATCTAAAACTATTCTTTAAACACTGAGCCATCTAAAATATTTGTTGAATAGACATGATATTTTGACAACTTTAATAACTATCAAAGGTCCTAGAAACATTCATTCCCCAATTTCATCTAATAATATAAGTTTTCTATATGAATTCATTTAGTGTGTTTCATATGGGTCTATTTGAATTCTTGAGATCAGTCTTTTTTTGAATCATAACATGAAAAATGGATTATTTTAGTCTGAACCTCCCTTGATTTCCGTAAGGTATCCTCCCAATATATGATCATGTTTCTGGATAGTTGATAGTGTGTTTCCAGAAATTTTGGGGTTACAGGATGTAATTTTTTTATCTTCATGTTCATGGAATGATATCTAATATTTCGTAATATTGGGTTTAATATTTGATCTCAAAAAGATAGAACTAATACTTGTGTAACATGAAGTGTTACCACTTATCAAATATATATTATTATATGTTAATCATGTGATAAGTCCTATTGAATGGACATTACGTGATAAATAATTGTAATATAACCCCCCATGAATAATATTTCAATGGTCCCATGGGAAGATTTTTTATGAACTATGAAAACAAATTTAATGATGTTCTTATATTTATATATAGGTATGGTAAAAGGCTGCATCATCCATTTTGAATTTTTTCTTTCTACTTTCACCTATAAACACACTAGGAACCTTGTATTTATTCTAAAACTACAACAATCATGTTGTCTAATCGACAAAATTTTTGGAGATCCTTATACTTATTTTAGAACCCTTGGTTAATATAAAATGTTGATGTATTAATATAATTTATCAGATCATTTTTCCGTCTATCTATGAGTTTAAACACATTCATTACCAAAATCTCATAACTCTGACATCATAAATATTGAACATAATGTATTTTTCCTCACATATAGTATAAAAATTCACATATATTTATATATATATTATCCCTTTTAGATTAATTAACTTTCCTCCAATGGTGATGGTTGAGTAATCATTTGAGAAGGGTATTATGATGTTTCTTCCATATGATTCCATTTTCCACACATTTCTTGTCTACAAATATGTGATCCTTTTAAATCCTCATCATAAATGAGATTTTAATAACAATTATACATATTAATAAACCACATTGTTCTCCTTCACTAAATATTATTTGGTTGAGGAGTTATAGTTCCTTATTATTTATAACTATCTTCATTTATGATCATTGAAATCCTTTTAGGGGAATTCAAATTTTAGGAACATATGATGCATATATATATACATTAGACTTCTCTATATGAAGATAATTACAAAATATATTCCGTATAAATAATACAATATCGAAATATAGATAGTGTGATAGATAATATTTCTCAAGAACCATCAAATTTCATGTGGTACATGTAACAACATTATAATATTTAATGGGTACACAACCAAATTAATTATTTAAATAATAAATATAATTAAAAAAATCCTTCCCCACATGTTTGTAATGATAGTATAGGTGTTTTAGTTAACCTATTCCATATCACAATAATTATCTCTTCAAATTAATCTATACAAACATACTTCACTCCGTTTGTAGTTATCCTATTTAAATGGTTTTCCAATCTAGGGATGTTTCTCATTAATCTAGAATAATACACTCATAATCTAAAGAGACATCAAATCATTGTAATACATGTTTTTCGAGGACCTTCCTCAATCAATATAATCATTATAAGGTTGAAAAAAATTATATGTGATAATTTACATTACCCATGATATATTTTCCATTTAAAACATTCATTTACTATATTTTTAAAATAACTTCTCCAACCTCAATTTCTTCATCAGAGTATCAAAATTCTCATCATTTTTATCCTTATATTTGGAGTATTTTAATGAATCATCTACAATGGATAAATTTTTTAGGTAATATCTAAATACCCAATTCATTATTTCCATTAATACTAATTGATATCATGATTCCAAATGGAATTATTGTGATATCATATTGTATTTTTTGTGAATGAATGTTGGTATTGGAAATATCAACATTCTTCAAATTTAACATCTGAAATCCTGATAAAAGGTTCAATTTAGAGAATTACTGAGACCTAGATAATTGATCGAACAAGTCATCAGTCAATTTAGGGGGATACATATTCTTTATTATGATATTTTTAAGTTCTTGATAATATATACATAGACACATCAACCCATTATTGTTTCTTGAGAAAGAGATCCAAAAAACCTCTTGTTGAGTTGCTCGAGTATATGAATCTATTTTTCATATTTTCAATTAATTTATCTTCTATTCATCTTGTTTAATACAGAAAATTATATTATTTCTGGTATATAAGAGAAGATTAATTTATATGTTCTACTAATAAATCAATCACATGATTTTAGGAATGTTTATGACAGTCATAGAGGTATAATAAATTTAATCTATTAATATTGATATAACATTTAGTGTTTTATTATATATTATTTTAATTATTTGAGATAGATGTTATTTACTGTAAGAAAAAAAATGTTGATTCATTATAATCTGTTTCTAAATGATGTTTTTTCTCTTCTTTACATGTGCACAGAATCAAATGAAAATTCATGATTTGGAAAGTGATTTCCTTATACTGATGGTTTCTTTGGACTCTATATATTGAAAACTTGTCTATTTCATGTATATCATTGAATTATAGGATATGAATTATGAATTTTTTTATTTATAGACTCATACCATTGATATTAACCATTACAAGGTTATGTAATATAGTAGTAAAAACACCCTATTAGTGGTTTTCAGAGAAAACATAACCCTTATTTTTATTGGTTTTCATTTAACCATTATATTAAACCACTATGATATGAATGAATATATATAAGTTTAATCAGATAATATATTATAATTTTTATTAAATATTTATAACTACATTCACAATGAAATTAACTTAATCGACATGTTTAGTAGTGATAAAATACGAGCCCCATAAATCTCTTCAAAATTTGGATTATTTTTTTGGTAATCATCGAAAACGATTGGCATAGGTCGGATGTATTTATAGTGTACATGTTAATTTTATTTTAAACATTGGTAAATACTTCTAGTTTTGATAAGTATATTCTTATATTCATTCAAATTTGTGGGATTTATTCTCTATCTTAAATATGTTTTGGACTAATTCTCCATCATTCCACACATGAATCATTTCCCAGTCCCCTTATGACTAATTTTAGGATAATTCATTCAGCACTTTTTTTATTCAGGCTGTTGGATTTTCTTAACACTGTGAATTTTAACTAGTGATAACTGAGATTTAAACAACATTATCCACTTCTTATCTATTTTCATATGTGAACCAGGATATTCAATCATTTCCATCTTAAATTTATGGGAACATTTGATAACTTATTCATAGTTTTCATAGTCACCAATTTCCTAAATCACTACATAGACTTTAATTTAATCAATTAAATACGTTCTCTACATTAATATAAATTTTAATGCAAAACTGCATTAGCATATCATGAAATCCATGTGAATTTCACCTTGTAATATCTTGTAGATTCTTTATAATAGCCTGAACTCAGTTCACCCATATGTAACTAAACATGGTTTCCCAATTGGCCTCAAGTGTGCCTCCACATAATATAAAGGCTTCAAAATAGTTTTAAAGGATTACAATGGTATAGTAGGGATACAACATCGTTATTATTAGATTGTAAAATAATATTAAAATAAAGAGTAAAAATGAAATAGATAAAACAAGGTAATGATATGTAGATAATCAAAATAAGAATGTACCGACATAATTAATAACCCAAGTTCAATACAAAATGATGTTACATAAATATACAAAAAAATGGAATACAATGGAACATATGAGAAGATATAGAAAATATATGATATAAAAAATAATTTCCAAAAGGTATTTATAAAAGAATCATGGGTATAAGATCATTCATCATTTTTCAAACAAAATCATATTAAAAAAAATTCATTCAATGATGGATGCTTACATTTATCTATAAATTCTTCAATAAGTACTATTTGGGTACCAATTTTTTGGCTGAATAGGTTTTGAATAACAATATGTAGTCGACCACCATCGGGGTATAGAATAATCGATCCAATGTATATTATATAAGCAGGGTACATGTGTAATTAATGTAAAGTAGTAACTAAGTTGGCTTTCCTTCGTCGATACAACCAACATACTCCATATACATTAGCCAAATCCCCGATGAGTCTGAATAGCTGTCACCCTCTATATACATATATGTCTATGTGTGTGTGTGTGTGTCTAAATATAGACACATGTATATTCATGCCTTTATTTATCTATGTAATATAAAAAAACATATATTGAAATATATTTATATATAGATACATAATACTAGCAAAGTACTGTGGTGTGACATCCAATTTCTAGTTTTTCATATTCCTATTTTCCCATTTTTAATAATGCTTGGGTTGAGATTCATTTTGGGTTGTTTTAGGTTATAAATAAAGAAATATTAAAAATTTATGGGTTGTGCATGGTTAGTGAACATTTATCCCAAACCATGCACCATCTTAAGGTAAATGATGTAAACTGTGGATGTGGGGTTTTTTCACGATTAGAACATGGTTTCACAAAATGTATTCCCACTTTGGGGAAATGGGGAAACCGATTTAAAGGAGATCCTAAATAGGGAATACTATTTTTCTAAATCATGTGGATCTTCCCATCTAACCATGAGTATTGGTTTTTAAATCTAAAAATTATTCTAATATTCCCTAAACATGCTTTTAGGTCCCCTAAAGACATGTACAATCGAAAAATTGATTCATCCTTATAGGAGAGCTCCCATGAGCAGTTTTAGGCCCCTTGGAACCCTCACATGAAGCAGATCGAAGCTTGGCGAATGAAGTTTGATCCTCTCCCAATTAGTATCCACTACATATTCTCATATTCACACACACACACACACACACTTTTTACACCCAAGGGTTTTTTAGAGCTATGATTGATGGAGGATCTAATAAAAATTATTCCCAATCTTAAACTCTGTTTTGATTGTTGGAAACACATTGTCGAAGATCATCCTCGGTGTATCACGTTTACAGCCTTCTGATTGGAGATCCATTGATCAAAGAGTAGGTTGTTCTATTTTGGTTTGTCAAATTTATTAACCCTAAATAGCATGATTTTATTAATTTTATTTTAATTAAATGTGTGTCATTTGATTCTAATAAAGTTGAATTTTTTCAACACCCAATTACATTTAATAGTGGTTTAATTTTCAATATTTTTGAAATTAGTTTAATTTTTATTATCGGATTTTATATTATTGAATTGATTAATTTTTTGAAATTTAAATTGTGATATTGAATTATGAAATAGAATCATGAATTTATTTCAGATTCATATTTTTGAAATAGGGATTGTAATGGTTTTTATAAAAACCATTGGATGTTTTCATTTTATGACATGATGATGATCAAAAATTCATTTTGGTTTTTAAATGTCAAATTGGAATATTTGGAATAGATAATATGATGAATATAATTTTTGGAATTCATAAAAAATTTACTATCTTTTTTGTTATTATATAAGATTAAACCCAAAGTTAGTTAGTGAGTTATATGGACAAAAATATTAGATTTTAAACATTACAAAACATAAAATGAAATGCTTTACATCCCTAACATGATGTCAATAAAATACACTTTACTAGTGTAGAAGGGGACCTGTGAATATAGATATTTCTATATCACCAAGTGTGTGTAGGTCATATAACCTAGAACTATCGTATCTTTTTAAGCATACGACCATGTTTATCTCTTGTGTGTAATTTATATGAATATATTCTATTTTGTTAAACTATTCTACATGGATTTTGATTTGTCATAAATTTTTATATAAAATTTTATTATGCCATTTGTTTAAAGTAGTTTCATCATTTAAAATTTAAAGAATTATTGGTATAAATTATCTTTTAAAAGTAAAAATCTATTTTTATAAAATTTAAATACATATATTTAGTTAATTTAATATTAGAATCTATTATAGAATCATTTTTGAGACCCTACTAGGATTTTAGCTCACGATGTACCTTTTCCTTTGGGTAATTGTATATTATCTCATTCTAGTTTAGAGAATGTGTAAAATCCACTTGGAGGTGGTTTAAACTATTGATATTTTGACATTGTGTATTGTGACATTTTGGAATATGTCTATTTACCATCCTATTTTCTTTGTACATTGTTTTAGTACATTAAGGTTTTTATGCTTATTTGAATTCAGGTCATCTTCTCCCTGTGGAGTTTTTCATCTATGAATACTGAATTTTTTTATCTATTCCTAATTTTTTGTGGAAAAAACCATTCCCTCAATAATTTTGTATGATACCAAGTGATAGTCCCTAACCTATGGGGATATTTAATGTCCGTTGTTCCATGTAATGTCAGATATGTAATCATGGAAAAAGGGTAACGGAACCGGTTCATGAAAAAGTGTTATCAGAGATCTTGGTTGATCATATTATCCTAAAGTAAATTAGAATTTTAGTTATATTATTGGGGAATAAGAGGTAGTTACGATTGAGTGGCCGACCAACTCTCACCATGAAGGAACATAAGTATCAAGGGGTGTTTAGGTAAAGGAATCTTGAGGGATAGACTTTTACCTTTCCATGATTTTGACTATGATAGAATTAAATCCCAATGTTGTGTTCTTTTTTTATTTTTCCCTTATTTCTCAGTTTGAGTGTTAATAGGATACCTTCTTTGTTTTCTATATATGTTGTATAGCAAAATGATTTTAATATGATTGTGAATCGGGTCCAGGAATAAGCATTTATTAATCCTCAATGAGAAATTCTTCTTGTGGACCAGAATCTGTTTGAGGTTATCGTGAAGACTGTCCAAGCTATGGGATAAACAACACTATTTGCTCCTGTTTAGGATCCAGTGATGGAACCTCAAAGGGGTAATATTTGGAATCATTATTAAGAGTTTTTTTACCAGAATCTCCCAGTATTCCGAGGCTCCAATGATCCTCAAGATGATTAGGAATGGTTGAGAAGAAGTAATAACTTTTTCTATTTCTTTGAAAAACCTTAGGAAACCAATGTTATATGTTACAACGTTATACTTGAAGGACCGAGTAAGAGATGGTGGCACACAATGGTGATGATTAAGAATTATGGGGTCTTGTAGTGGAATAAATTTAATGTTATTTTCATAGAACAGTTCTATTTGGGGTTGATTATGTTTTCCAAGGTTACAAAATATTTCTGACTGGTGTTATCTCATAAAACCATGAATGAGTATGAAAACCACTTAAAACCTCATGTAGTTCACACATGATATATTATCAAGTGGTTAGGTAAAGGATAGATAGTTAATGTTGGTTCTGTGATTTTATATTTTTTATTTGTATTTCTTGATGAAGCATCCTTCTTATAATGATGTGTTGGATAGTGCAATGATGGTCAATGCAGACCTAGTGGGAAAGTAAAATTTTTTTGGAGTTTATTTCTCTCCTAGTGGCTATGAGTATTCCTAAATGGAAATCAAAAGCCTGATGATTCTCATGGGGCTTCATGAATATAGGGTTTTTTATAAACATCATATTAGTTCTAAGAATATGTCCATTATTTATCTACCACTATTTCTATATGGGGAATTATATGAGGGTTTCACTGAGGAACCAAAGATATGGGGCTTTTAAAGACTCTAGGGTCATATAAAAAATTTCAAAATTGTTTATTCCACACTTCATAGTGGCACAAGATCATCAACCCCTTGTAACCACCCACACACATATCACATAGTAAATTTCTCACAATAAAAATTCAATTTTTCGACAAACTGACTTGAAACAGCCCACAACCATGTTTCACACCCACAAAATAATTTAGTAAAACAATTCACCAATTTTTAAAACATTTTAAAAAAAATTGACACCTCAAATCACCACTTTACCTTTCAAAACCCCATTTAGGTGAACAAAATCACCCAAATAGTACATATACACTCTTTTCCCACATTTTTTAACAAAATAAATCATTTATAGTTTTCATAAAACTAACCCATGTGGCATCACCATGTTTTTCAAACAAAACACATTTATAAACACTCATTCAAGACCAAAATAAAACCAAAACAAATCAAAAAAATAATTGGCATCCCTAATAATATTTATTAAACCACCCAATATGTTATAAAAAATATTTAATAATACTACAAAAGGTAGACATGAAAAACACACTTTTTTATAAATCACAATCAAAATGGACACATTGTATTACACATTTAACCAATTCAAAAACACCTTTAATAGAGAACATGACACTAATGAATTAAAAAACATAATTTTAAGACCCTTTTCAACACAAATAAATCACATTAATATGTTATAAAATACACCCAAACATTACCCCAAGGCCACACATGAAAATCACCAAATATCAATCTAAAATGCTATTATATAATTATGATCTCACCCATATTCATCAAAAACTATTTTCACACCACAAAAAATAGATTAGAAACATAGTAAATTAAAAATCCAGGAAATCTTACTCCACATAAAATTATTACACAGGGAATCACGTACTAAAATTTTCGAATCCCAAAAATCATGGTGCAGAACATCAACAACACCATCGCTTCTCCGTAATGTAGATAAAAGACACATAAAAACTCAATATTTCTCCCTAAATACACGAAGATAAACCCTATTCATGAACCAAAGATTGTGTATAAATGTAACTTCAATAGAGAGTGGAAGAAATCATAATTAAAGGGAATAAATCAAGATATAATGATTTACTTTCATAATTTTGATGATTCCCCCATCAAATATCCCTTAAAATATGAGGTCCAAGGGAGGGGGAGAGACCATGGATTCTATACATGGAGGAAGGGAATGAAATGGGAAATAATAGGTCAGATTTGGTTTTATTCTAGAAGGTAAATGTTAGAAATTCAAAATAATTTTTAATGACTTGGACACACCTGCACGGTTTGCTTACACGGTTTGGAGCAGTGTTTCCAAACTGTGTTGCATGTCCTAGACACCGACAAAGTGTTTTTTTCCAAAAAAAATCTAGAGGTTCTAAGGGGGAATCCAAAGGGAAAATTGTCCAAGTATAGGGGAGAAAAATTCCCAAAAAATCACTCTTTCAAACCCAATACTCATACAACACAAGGGTACAAACCACATCAACCACTTACCCAATATGTGGTACCACTAAGAGTGTCACTAAAACACATCCAAATAACCATAAACTAATACAAAATATTGAAAAAAAGGAGTCCATGTACCTTTCAATACCCCCAAGACCAATGACATAGGTCAATAACACAAAAGAGACAAAAATTTCAAATTGGGAACACCTGGAAACCCAATGAATGATGAGAACCAAAAGAGGATTTGAAACAAAGCATTGAATTTACATTATAGGTGTGACAATTCTATCACCATAAATCTTTCTACCATCAGATAGCCACAACAAGGACAAGGATAAATCAAATCTAACTAAGAAACCAGTATTTACTCATTTTCCATTGTTTTCCCCCAAATGCCAAAACGCCTCAAGTGTTCAATTAAGGAATGAATACTCCCTAAAAAACATACACCACATTCATGAAATGATCAATAAAATTCAGATTTTATCACAATGAAAAACTGCACAAATACTATCCGAATAATAATCCAACAATTTACCCAAATGAAAAACATCAACGAACAAGGTTGCACATAACATGATTTAATTAGACTATTAGGCGTTCTCTAATCCTAACATTTACCCATGAAAGATATAGGTAGTTAGATATCTCAAAACAAGACTACCTACGACCAATCCAAGACCAAGAAAAAATCTGAGTTACTATTATGGGTATACACAAATGGGCTCTCCAATTTAAGATAAAACATAAATTTTCCCAAGACAGATTCGGGACACTAACAAGGGGAAGCCCGAATGGACACCCTGGTACAAGGGGTAGACAACGATTAGAAATTTTTAAAATAAAACATATAAAAACTCATAGTGGGTCTACCAACCATAATAACCAACCATAATAACTGACCAGCATCAAAAATCATGGAAATATACCAATACATAAAGAGTGGGGACGGTCATATGGGTAGTCCACACAGTTTTGGAAATCATGCACTAACTGTGGGGATCACTTTTTCTGCATGGATTCCTAGCACATAGTCAATAATAATCATGATTTTTTTTCTCAACCTATCTACAAAAATTTCCAACCATAATCATGAACTCATTGGAAACCAATAGTGAGAAGTATGCCATTGGGTGATAATACGGGAATAAGGCCCTCCACCTCTTTCCACCAATTAGGAACAACTGAAGAAAGATAGAGTCACCAAAGGTTTTAACTATTCTCATCTTCCATTCTATATATAGGAATATATAAAAGGGGTTGAACAACCATGGGATTTACCCTTACTAAGCATCAGCTTATCTATGGGACCTGTGGCTGGAGAACAAATTATTGAAGCATCTTCCTCCATGCAGTTAGGCTTTAAAAAACCCTGAATGGAACTTCTTTTTCTGATGCTACAAACAGATACACTACAAACCCATATGGGTTCAACTAGACACTATATATTCCATATATCAATGTACAATAACCCACCATTTCACTAAAACAATGGATTAGAAGATTCGCATAGATCACACCTTGTTTCTTCTAGGGTGAAAAAATATAAGGAAATGACACATATAAACACCTTCCTAAAAAATTGATGATTTTTATGTTTTTCAAAGGGATGTATACTCCCAAAATAAATGTGACTCTAAGAGGATTGAACGAACATCACCTTTACTTTCAAACGAGCACATGTCATCAGAAGGCATCACCAAACATGGACATTACAACTAATAGAAACAATACATCGAAATGGACCTTTTCCCAAGAACCCAAACACCACACAACTATAGTATGTGGCCATAATATCCTACCATGAACTTATTTCCCACACTGGTGGTTTAACATGATCTTATGCTTTAAAGATGCTATGATGGACCCATAGGCCTTCTCAGACACCATCCACATTAACAACCCAAGACTACTTCCACCTTAGATGAATATTGAAACATAAGAAACTAAGGTCTCTTTTAACCTTACATGAGAAAAATTTCTCTACAAGATGTTCCAAAAAATAAATAATGTAAATGGTGTAAACTCAATCATCAAATTTCAATAAAAATATTTGTTATATTGATAAAATGGTGATTTTTCTAATTGAAAAACAATCCAGTTTCACTTCAGTCATGCACTAACTGTTAATGGGGGAGTACCTTAACCAAAGAGAAATCTCATGGACCCAACCAAGCTTGTCTTTTGAACAAGACGTTCCACAAACTAGATTCATACATTTTAAAGGAACCACCACAAAGGAATAACAAAACATTTCACCGAAGAGACCACTAACTATCCCATCCACCCATCTTACTAACCAAACACAAACCCAAAACACCATTCAAACTAGAGGGGTTCTTAGACTCAAACATCCCAAAACATCAAAATTTACAAATACACATAAGACACACCATACCAAACCAGTTATCTAGATATATTTTTTTCCTTTAAAAATATTCATTTGAAAAAAATGGTTTAGCAGTTAGTGTATCCCCCAATGGTACCTCGTCCGCCTCACACATGCATGTTTTCTATGCCACACATGGAACCCTACTCATATCCATCCCATCATCATCCAGCCATTACATCAACCATAAATCATCCCAGATATCCCCATGCATGTGTTCTATCATATAAATAAAAAAGAAAAATACAATAAATATTTCAACTTTAAAAATCCAAAAATATTCATCCAATACTACCTTTTCCCCCAGACAGATAGCCACAAAATCAAACCCAATTTTCACCTAACAAAAAATTTAATAAAGGAAAAACCATTAAAATAATAACTCACTTTTAATTAAATAAAATCAATTTCAAAACTTCTCATCCAATTAAGACACCTATCAATATTTTGGAAAACTATATCAGAATCACTTTTTCAAAATCAACTTTGACATAGTTCATTATTTTAAAAGTTGTGTAAACTGACCATTTTACATTTCATAACAATTTTTAAAATTCTGTTACACCAATTTAAAAATAAAACCCATAAATATTTATTAGAATATAATTTCAAAAAAACATTTGACTTCTTAAAACCATTCCATTTTTCATTTAAAACTGAACATCCATGATTTCAAAAATAAATTACACAAGATAGTGAGAGGGGAAACAAGTTTCATGGGATGACATAGAAGAATGGTTGGCTACCATATTAAAAAAAATTCACTAACATAGAGAGTGTTCTTGGAAAAAATCCTCAACTTCACATGGAATTCAAAGCCCATCAATCTCACTGAGACCATTAACTTAACTCTCTTTTAATTTCCCTTAATCACCACTAAACCAAGAAAACCAATAGCCTTA
Source organism: Viscum album (assembly GCA_963277665.1). Classification (NCBI taxonomy): domain Eukaryota; kingdom Viridiplantae; phylum Streptophyta; class Magnoliopsida; order Santalales; family Viscaceae; genus Viscum; species Viscum album. Next base: position 455,248,193 of record OY728142.1, read on the forward strand.
GATAAATCTCAATCTTCTACTGGAGACTTGAATCCCAACATGAGGTGTAGTGATCAGGAAAACTACCCTTATTTTGAATTCCTATTCATGAAAATCAAAACTAATGAATATCTAAACTACTCCCCAAATAACATGACCCAAATAATTATCCTGAACCTCCTTCTGATACCATTTTGTCATGAACCAGATCTCGATGCCATCAAAAACATCACCTGACCTAGCCCGTGACAAGGATGGAATGGTGTTACAAATCCCCAAGGGCTAGCATAAGTTATCCATTATCATAAAATAATGTTTGGGATTGATTTACCAGTGTTTATAAACATTAACCAACAAACAAATTCAATTTAAAAATATGGATATTTTGAATCAAATCATATTTTAAAAAATCAAAAAATGAATTAAATAGTTTAAAACAATTATGAAAGACTATTATAACTGTAGAATACCACAATGAATTGCCAATGAACCATACTCATGGAAATAGGTGCCTCTATCAGGCCATCTCCATAATACTTCATCATGAAGAACATTCTAAAAACCCGAACCACTTGAAATAAAAACAGTATCCCAACCTCTGACAAAAATAACCAAGTCTACTTACTCTAAAAGGTGTCAGTAGGTTGTGAGCCAAATCCAAGATGGATACCACCACTAATAAATTTCATGTTATAAACATTTTAATACAAAATTCATTTCATGTATTGTAAATAATAAATACTAGTGATAGTTTCTAAAATATTCAACATTAAAACAAAACAATTTTGAGGTGGGAAATTTTAATGAAAAATGATTTTAAATAAAACCAACCTGATAATGAATTTCCCATCCAATCAAACCCCATGTATAATTTATGCACTAAATATCATTTGATCACTAGAAATGGGAAATAAACCATTGTCACTAGCTTGGTGTGGATCCCAGGTACTTCGTATCTCGGCAATAGTAACAATCCTAATATTTGTTCCCATGCACGAGCCACTAGTTTGGAAAATAACCATAACCTAGTGGTCCCTAATCATCATCATCATCATTTTTCAGTTATTGTTGTAAGAATAAATCTTTCTATGTGAAACAGAGTCCAACCCCCATGGGTGAAGTAGCATACTAGTACACATCGACCCACCTAGATACCCATGTTTCCATCTTGTGCTCAAACAAGTTCAATAAGACAAGAAATATAATTTTCACATGAAAATATCACTACCACATAAAAAATTGACCAAAAATACTACATTTACATCATAAAAGTCTCAAAATATAATTTTTTATTATAATTCATTTTTAAATCATACACACACCAAAATAGCCTACAACACTTTTCACATCTCTTTAACAGTTCCACAATTCCCTTAAATAATTTTATAAAACCATTCCATGATATTTTAACTCACATAAATCCCACACCCATATCACATAATAAGTTTCTAACCTTATAAATTAATTTTGTCAACAATCTCACATGAAATAACCCATAACCATGTTTCTCACCCACAACAAAATATAGTAAAACAATTAAGCAATTTATAAAACATTATAAAAATGTTTGAAATCTCAAATCACCTCTTTACAATAAAAAATACCATATTAGGTGAAAATAGTCACCCAAAAACAACATATACACCCTTACCAAATTTAATTTAACCAAATAAAACATTTACAATTTCATAAAACAATCCCAAGAGGCATAACCATGTTTTCACATAAAACACGTTTCAAAACCCTCATTCCAGACCTAAATCATACCAATAGCAATCCAAAATAGATTTGAAATCCCTATAACCATTTATAATACCAACCCATAGAGTTATAAAAATATATTAACTAATACCACAAAAGGTACAGATGAAAAATAAATGTTTTCATAAATCACTCTCAAGAAGTACAATATGGTTATACATATTAAACCGATTAAAACCCAGCTTTTAAAGACCACATGAAACTAAGGAATTAACAAATAATAATTGTAATACACTTTTCAACACAAATCAATAACTTTCATATGATATATAATACACCCAAATAATACCCCAAGAGTCACACATGAAAAGCACACAGTTACAAGATAAATTGTAAGCATAAAATTAAAAGCTTATCCAAATCCATCAAAAGTAGTTTTTTCACCACAAAAAATAAATTAAAAACTAGATAAATTAATAAAGAAATAAAAATAAATCATAATTAAATGGTTAAACATAGAATTACCTATTTTATTTGTTGAAAACCTCAAATCTTGGTGTGAAACATCAACCGCACCATCACCGCACCACAAGGAGGATAAAAAACCTAAAACATCAAGATTTATCACAAAATACAAGAAGTTAATCATAGTCATGAACCGTTGTTTTTTTTTGAAAAAAAGGAACATAAAAAAATAGTTGGTGAACAATTAATGAATTTGGAGAAATCAAGGATAGAATAACTTACTTTCATAATTTTCATGTTTTCCCCATAAAATCTTTCTTAAAGATAATGTCCAAGGGATGAGGAGTGACCTTTGTGGTAGGACATGGAAGTAGGGAAAGAAATGGGGTTCAATGCGAGGGATTTTGATGTATAATGGAAGGTAGAATTTGGAAATTCAAAAGTATTTTTAATGTCTTGGACACAGTTTCACGGTTTGCCAGCACAGTTTGGAACCGTGCGGCCTATCCTTGCCAACCAAAAAGTGTTTTTTTTTTCTCCAATTCGAATGGATTCCAAGGGAATAACCTAGGGGGTAATATATTACATGGATAGGGGTGAAACATTCCAATAACAAATCAATCTTTCCAACCCATAACTCATCCAACACAATGGTATAAACCACCTCATCAAATTTCCCCATAATTGGTGGCACTAGGAGTGTCACTTAACTAACTCCAAATCTCAAAAACCAAATACCAATATTTTGACAAAAAGGAGGCCATGTAACATTAAATACCCCCAAGACCAAGGTTATAGGTTATGAACAAAAGATACACTAAAATTCCACACTTGGATCACTCGGAAACCTAGAAAAAGCAGAGAACTAAAAAAGGATTAAAAAAATTATTGAATACAAATTTAGTGTGTGACATGTAGAACCATTGTGATAATGTATTAAAAATATTAATATATATTAAATTTTTAACAAGAATAATTTTGGTATAATTTTTTTTCCAATTGATCGAGACATATGTTTGGAAAATCAATAACCATGGGTTTTTTGGAATACTGGGTTAACTATTAGTGAATCCTTTAATTGGTTGGAATCTATTGTTTGGTTGAAGAAACTTTTTGTGGGTATATTAGGTGATTTTATTAATAAATTAAACTTATATATTTAATTGAGAAATCCTAACCATGCTTTTAAATAATTTCATTATAGAAAATTAACAGTGTTATTTTCTTGCACTGAGAATATTATAAAAGAGGTGAAAGAGAGATTCGTTGGCATTTTTGGATTGGGAACATGGATCAATAACTAATGTTTTTTAATGTCATTTTGAGAATTAAAACAAAAACATTATCATTTATTTCATCAATATAGGATTCAATAATTATAATAATCGATTTATTCATGAGTTATGGAATTCTATTTCAATATTTCACTCAAATTCAATAATTTGTTAATCATTGATTCCATATATGTAGATTTTTTTAGAAATTACATTCATTCCATGATCCCTTTTTTATTTGTTATTGTCAAAAAATATTTTTTTCATAGATTTCACCAACCAATATTCTGAATTACATAATATTTGGATGTGATCGTAGTAGAAAATGATGGTTTTCACTTTGTTTTTAGGATTTACACCAACTACTCTGCACATTCATCATATTTTTCCCATGTTACCAATGATTACATGTTTTATGGATAGATTCAATCACTATAGAACACTTGGATTCATTTAGTATGTACATATGACATTTAGAACATTTTTATTAACAATTATAGATGTTTATTGTGGGATTCATGGGATTGAATCATGTATTGGGGCCCCAAATGGTGGTATAGAGTGTGAAAGTTACAAATCAGGCAATCAAAATTTCAATTTCCAACTAAAAAATGCTTATAAATGATTATTGGATGTTAATTCCTTGTGTTTTTGTGTATTTTGGTCGTCAAATAGAAAATAAAGTTGTGAAATAGGCTGATCACATGTTTTAGTGAAGATATATTGGTTTTTTTAAAATATCTGAATTATATGATGCTTATTTTGGAGGAAAAGACACCATTTAATACCCTATATGGTTGTTATAGACTATAAATAAATGATAAAATTCACACGACAATTGACATGTGACATTCCATTTGACATTGATTTGGTTACCTGACGTGCACATCAATGTACATGGGAATGAGAATAACGAGGCTAATAAGAATGAAAATAAATAATGGGGATGCAAACAAACAATGTACCCGAACATTAAAATAGGACTATGGAATGTCTAGGATTGTAATACCCTGAGATTTTGTGAATTATTATTTTTAAATAATTCAATCTTTTCCATATTTTGCATTTCACACAACAATGAATATATATATATTAATTTATTTGAAATAAAAAAATTATTATTTCATTGTATGCAAAAAAAAGTAAATATTTTTCTATATGAAAACCTTATATAAGATTGTGGTACATGAAATCATATGTTTGTCTTCAGTTACAAAAAATAACTTGTTCCTTTGTTTGGTTATGATTCATGAATGAAAATGTTTTATGTAATGATGATGCTCAATTTATTTTATTATTAAAATATTATTATAGTTGTCACATAGCCTCTAGAATGGTTGTTTTTCATACTCTTAATTAAAATATGAAAATCTTGTTTACACGTCTAACATCTCATGATTTTATGAAAAAAACACTATGTTTGATAGTGTATGTGATATGCCACATTGAGCTTAAATAAAAAACTAAATATTACTATTTATATTTTAACCTTATATGATATATGTTATAATGGAAGGAATGAAAATTATTTTTAAAATATTTTTTAAACATGTATATATAATTAATTATTTTTTGAATATTTAATTAATTATTTTTTGAACATTTAATAATAAATGAATGTAAACCAATTTTAAATATAAAAAGAAATTTTTTTATGAAAAAATATTAATGTGAGAAATTGAGTTTATAAAATAATAAAATCACTATTAATGATTTATATTAATTAAATATTTATGAACTCTATTTAATTTATGTTTTTAATTCATATTATTTATTTTTTAGATATGATATATGAAAAAAACCAATTTTATTAAAAAACAGTAATATTCAAAAAGGTAGTTTTACAGCCTTTTGATGTCTCATTTTTTTAAAACTAGTTACTAACACTTATATAAATTCTATTTGAAAAAATAAACTTCATCTATTTAATTTGAGTATTATAATTTACTTTTGATTAATTTTTGGTTTCTTTCTAACACATTTCATATTTTGATGAATGGTTTAAAAAATAATTCATTTTAATTGAAATCTATGTTTTCGTGAAATTAATTTATAGCACTAAATTGTAATTATAAATGGTTTTACAGAATCATTATATCAATATAATATCATTTAGTCCAACTTTTCTCATTGGAATAAATTTTACATTGAAATTTTATATAAAAACATTGTGAACTTCTGAACGTTTTTTCATTAGAAACACATTTTCTTACTCTATCAATGAGATTATTTTTCAGTACATTCTAATAATTCTATATATTGAATTTAGAAAAATGGATTTCATATTTTGTGTGATAATGTAAAAATTATTTAAATTTTTACCTTATATTTCTTTGGACATTAAGAATATAATCTTTAATCATATTTTTTACTATGTTTTAGGATAAATCGTTTAATTAAAGGAAAAAATATAAATAATATATAATTACACTGAAAAATATCCAAATCTAATTGGATGAGTGTGTCTCCACTAAAATCAGCCATGGGACTATTTTAATTCAACAAAGTTACACTTAGAAGACTAAAAAAAATTTATTGTTTTATCTTCAATGGAAAGTCAATTTTCTCACACTTTTATTTTGAAAAAGTATAATATTTTTAATATGGGTTTATATACAAGATATGTTTTAATATAAATATTTTATTTAAAACTAAAATTTTTATCTACATCTTGGAAATATATTTAAAATTTCAAGGATATAAATAGTTAAATTACATGGTGACATAGTGATGATGGAGTAAATGCCTTATTAATGGAAGAATCAAATAAATGATAATAGAAATAATAATATAAATATAATTTGATAAAATTTAGGTTATAAAAAAATAGTGATGAATTTAAAAAGGTAGGTATTATTTAATATATATTTTTCTAAGATATCAATTTTTTATGATTTTTTAATACTTTAAAAGAATGAGTTGTGTCAAAATTTACATTAATGATATTTTAAAATACATAATATTTAATTAAAATATCAAAAATTCAAAAAAATTTAAAAAATTCCCATATATATTATACAATTATAAAATTTTAATTAATTACTCAATTTTTTTATTATATATGTGATGACCCAGACCCCCCTTGGTCCCTTCCTTTGCCAAAAATCCGGTTTCCTTGCGGGGTACCGATCAGTGAGACCGATCGGTGACACCGATCGGTGAGACCGACTGGTGAGACCGATCGGTGCGACCGATCGGTGAGACTGATCGGTGAGACCGGACGACGTCGCCCGACCTTGCCAAGTTGTTCCAGTAACGTTCCTTTTTCGCAAATAGGGTTTTAAACCCTATTCTGCCTTGTTCAAAATATCTTGGGAGTCCGAAACGCGCACAAAGGTTTTAATTAAATGCTTCATTAATTCATGGGTCGGTTAAAACCACCCAGTGCCATTAATGATGAGTCAAGCCACGTGGTCAACCCACGACTCCCTCGTCTTCCGTGGTTTTGTGTTTCATCTCAACCGTCCCCAGCTCTTATAATTAAGGGTTAGGTCGTGGATTCCCCCCTTCTTCGATCGTGGCTCTTCTGGTGCATCTGGACCGCCGCGTCGTTATCCGTAAAGTTCCGTGCCCCCAGCCTAAACGTCGATCATCTATCAACAAGTAGGGAATTTCTCTCGTCTCTCACTTTTGTGTATCATGCAAGGTGGGCGCTACTTTTGTTCCTATGGAATTGGTTGAACCAAACCCTAATGAAGATAATAAACGAAGTTCTAAAGGAAGAAGGGGAAGGGGTTGTGATCGTTGTTATTCTTTATTTTGTGATCATCCCTTTTGTTGTACTGGTTTATGTTTTCTGAAAATTGAGGCTGTTGGTGGTCGTGTGTGTGCACTTGAATCCCCTCATGATGTTTTAAATGGGTTGCTGAAATTGTGAACTCCTGCTGTGAAATTGGTTAACCACGTATATCCGGCTGAATAATTGAAAGCACCAGGATCGGCCCTTCTATGATAACTCCCAGTTAGAACACATGGAATTTGAAATCATGGAGTGTGTTAAATCGTTTAAATCTAAAAATCCCTGACTTGTGTTGGTAGTGGTTAGTGGTTGTTTTCCCTTCGGGCCGTTTGCTGGAAATATGGGAGGGGATGGGATCCCCTGTTCTTTTTATACTCTCGGTGGCTGTGTGAATTTGGGGGATGGGATCTCCTGTTGGCATGGTTTCAGTGGTTGTGAGTTTTTATCACAAATTGGGGAGAGATCCTCTGTTGGCAGAACCGGGTGTGAGTGTTTTGGTTGATCTATGCTTTGACGTTTTCCTTGGTTATGCTTATGGTAGTTGCCCAGTAGTGCTTAAAATTAATTGAACATTTTGACTGAACGTGAAACAAGAATGAGACAAATGGTTTTGTGGGAAAGGTTCGTGAATTGTGACTCGGACGCTGTGGTATTGTGTTCTGTAGGTTGGCTAGGAAAACCTAAGTTTTGGGTGACTGTTTGTTACCTATATCTATACTTGTAGCTTTGTGTTTCTTATTCGCGCCCCACCCAAGTTGATCACTTAGTGCCGAACACCCCCATTTATGGGGGAAGGGTGTTTTTCCCAACACTATACTTAGTGGCTGGTTATTAGCTCCTTTTCTGCTCCCTTTCCCGGATAGCCCAAGTACCTTCGGGCAGGCTGTGATGGCCTGAAGTCCATTATTAGCCCAAGAACCATCGGGCAGGGTGTTGTGGTGGTTGGCCAGGTGTGTGCGGCAGGTGGTTTCCCAAGTGTCTTCGGGATGAGGCCCAGGTGTTTTCGGGCGTGGCAGTGGATCCTTTAGCCCAGGTGTCTTCGGGCGTAGCGGTGGTTGTTCTGGCCTAGGTGTTTGCAGGCATGGTTACTTGTGACAGTTGAGGCCCAGGTGTGTGCGGGCGGGATTTGGCAGTGGGACTGCGTGTGGTTGTGGCCCAGGTGTGTGCGGGCGGGATTTGGCAGTGGGACTGCGTGTGGTGGTGGCCCAGGTGTGTGCGGGCGGGTGTGGCAGTGGGACTGCGTGTGGTGGTGGCCCAGGTGTGTGCGGGCGGGTGTGGCAGTGGGACTGCGGTGAGAATGGCGGGATTGATCCGATGCGTAGGATTTCTCAATAACCAGTGGGTAAGTGGCGCGGGGTACCCAAACATCGATGTGCTCTTATTATATATATTACTTGACTTGCGTTATTTGGGGAGTGAGCCTTGGTGAGGCCTGGGATGGATAGTTTTCCTTGTTAGTTGTTTGGTTCACTCTTTTCTCACGGGACTTTAGTACGTTCCCCCACTTGTGCATGAGCGTCTTGGTTTTCCCTACTGAGTGTACTTGTATGCTCACCCTACGTTTACTTTCAGGTTTCCAGGAGGACTGCCAGGGCTGCGCGGGACCCTATTAGTCGGACAGTTGGAGTTGTCGCTGTTGTCGTATCTTTGTTTTCTTTTGGTATTGTACTTGAGAGCTTTCTTTTTCTTTTGTACTTGTACCTTGTTGTAAACTGTTTAAACATGCATGGGGTCTTTATTTGGGTTCATTTATATAAACTTGTTTCTTTTCCTTTTTGGGAGGTCGACTTGTCCTTTTTCCCGATCCTAAATAATAAAAAGGGTAATGCCTTCCATTTGCGAGAATTTTCTATACCCTTGGTGCTAGTCGCCACTCCGGGACCTATTGAAGGCGGGTTTCGGGGGTCATTATCTCTCCTTCAACTTAAAGAAGGAAGGGCCTGGCAATCCGCTGACTCTTCCCTCCTTTTGGTGAAGGCGGGTCGTGACAGAATGGTATCAGAGGGAGGTTGAGAGATAGGACGGAGTCTGGAGTTAGGCACAGTAAGGATTGCATGGGATGGTGAGGCAACAGCGTTGGGTGACCTTGGTGCGTGAATTAGGCCAGGGAGGACCGGCTAGGACACGGGATTTTAGGGCCCCCCGTGATCCGATGCAAGGACTCTGGACCTACCGAACGACCAAGTGAGGCCACACTGATTGCAGGGTAGAGACCCTAGGAAAGGTACATGCATCATAAATGACTTGTGTTTTTGTGTTTCTCGGATGTCTTGGGAAATTAAGAATAAATTAAATCTTAATAAGTTTTGAGAACGGTTTTCTTTGCACTACTGGGCTTAGGCATTCCTTGTTTACCTTGCAGCTATGGCACCTGGAAGGCGACCACGTGTGGTACAGGCCATCGAGACTCCTGAGACTACTTTGGCCAATCGGCAGAGAGCTGGTCGGGAGGAAGAGGACGACCAGTGGCAGAAGACTCTTCGAGCCTTTCAGCGACAGGCCCTCGAGAAATATGAGGGCAGCACCTCCGACATGAAGACGGAAGGCTGGCTGGAGGAGCTAGTCATAGCCTTCGGCCTGATTCGGGCCCGACGGAGTACTGGGTTCCTCTGGCTGTTAGCCAGATGCGAGGAGCGGCACGTCAGTGGTGTATTCTTCACCTGGGGAGTAGGAAAGAGTCTGAGGTTGCTTGGGCGGACTTCGAGAAGGAGTTCCGGGCGGAGTTCCTCTCCTCGACAATGAAGGCGGAGAAGAGGCAGGAGCTACTCTCCCTCCAGTAGGGGAGCATGTCCGTGAGGGAACTTGGAATCAAGTTCAAGGACCTCCTGCGTTTTACTCCGGACCTCTTTCCCGATGAGGAGTCTCGGGAAAGACGTTTGGAGGAGGCGCTCCGACCCTCCCTCCAGTATGCTGTTACCCCCTTTACCCTTCCGACATACTTAGAGGTTCAGAAGAAGGCCGAAGTGGTGGAAAGGATGCACGCTCTAGGCGGACTGTCACGAGAAGGGATCCAGCTGGGACCATCGAAGGGGAAGGCCATCAGCACCAGGCCTCCGGCATCGGGACCCTCCAGGTTCCGACCCGCAGGGAGTAGGCCGCAGCAGTTTCAGTTTCGATCCCCTGGCCCACGTTCTTTTCCTTCAGGCTCGGGACCACGGTGATTCATCTACGGGAGCCCTGGACATCTTCGGAGTCAGTGCCCCGATCGGGTGCAGTACAGCAGTGGCAGTCATCCCCAGCGTCCGCCGCAGCAGCAGTTCCCAGCCAGACCCTTCCAGCAGCAGCAGCAGGGACAGCGAGCTCCCGCTCCTCCGCAGACAGACATAGGAGGGGGAGGCCGACCTCAGGGCGCTCCCCAGGGACCTCGACCAGGGCGTGGTCGGGGAGGTGGCCGACAGCCGAGGGGCAGGGGAGCTGGGCGTGGACAGTTACACGCCGCAGAAGCAACAGTTCCAGCAGGGCCAGAGGTTGTTCGAGGTACGATCAGTGTGTTTAGCACTCTTGCTTATGCTTTGATCGATACCGGAGCTTCGCACTCCTTTGTTGCACCTAGTCTAGCCCGCGCCTTGGGTCTAGATGCCGAGAGACTTCCAGTGCCCCTGGTATTGAGCACACCAGTTGGAGGTCAGACCGACTTGCTGTTCGTTTGTCGGGGATGTAGACTGATGTTGGGGCCACATCAGTCGGTTAAGGATCTCATTCTGCTACAGATTCGGCCGTACGATGTCATCCTAGGCATCGACTGGCTATTTCCTGTGTGCGCCGTCATCGACTGTTTCCAAGGGAGGGTGGTGTTCTCCGGTTTGGACGGCCAGCGTGTTACTTTCACAGGCGAGCGGAGCTGTCCGAAGGGAAACAGGAGGGAGGAACCTCTCCTCTCCTTGTTGACCGAACTGACGATAGAATCAACAGATGAGGAAATGGTTTAAGTACCAGAGATCGTTCGTGAATTTATGGACGTCTTTCCTGAGGAGGTGACGACTCTACCCCCTCGACGTGACATCGAGTTCGGGATAGACCTGCAGCCCGGCTCTCGACCAATCTCGATGGCTCCTTACCGGATGGCACCTTCGGAGCTACGGGAGTTGCGGATACAGATTGACGATCTGATGAAGAGGGGTTATGTTCGTCCAAGTGCATCACCATGGGGTGCCCCAGTCTTGTTCGCAAAGAAGGCAGATGCTGGCCTCAGGTTGTGCTTCGATTACAGGAGGCTGAATCAGGTAACGATCAAGAACCGCTACCCTCTTCCGAGGATAGATGATCTTTTCGACCAGCTGAAGGGGGCAGGATGGTTCTCGAAGATCGACCTGCGATCCGGGTACCACCAGCTGAGGGTGAAGGATAGCGACGTCCCGAAGACGGTGTTCAGGTGCAGGTATGGGCACTTCGAGTTCGTGGTCATTCCCTTTGGTGTTACGAACGCCCCGGCCGTGTTCATGGGGCTTATGAACTCCATCTTTCGGGAGTACCTGGATCGGTTTGTGGTGGTGTTCATCGACGATATCCTGATCTATTCAAAGTCAGAAGAGGACCATGCAGAGCACCTGAGGACGGTTTTGGAGGTCCTCTGACAGCACTAGCTCTATGGGAAGTTGTCAAAGTGCAAGTTCTGGGCACGAGAAGTGCACTTCCTCGGACATGTAGTGTCTGAGCAGGGAGTAGCAGTCGACCTATCAAAGGTTGAGGCAATTGTTTCTTGGGCAGCACCCAAGAATGTGGCGGAAGTTCGGAGTTTCCTCGGACTGGCAGGCTACTACTGGAGATTCGTACCCAACTTCTCCCGGGTAGCAGCCCTTTGACGGCTTTGACCAAGAAGGACCAGGTTTTCATGTGGAGCGAGCAGTGTGAGTCGTCCTTCAGCTACCTAAAAGAAAAACTGGTTAGTGCCCCAGCGTTGAGATTTCCAGAAGAAGGGATGGCCTATGAGGTATTCTGTGATGCTTCAGGACAGGGCCTGGGGTGCGTATTGATGCAGCGACAAGGGGTGATCTCTTACGGGTCCAGGCAGCTACGCCCCCATGAGCGGAACTATGCCACCCATGACCTGGAGCTTGCAGCGGTAGTGTTCGCATTAAAGCTGTGGTGACATTACCTCTTTGGGGAGCGCTTTGTGGTCTTCACCGATCACAAAAGCTTGCGCTATATCTTCTCCCAGCGTGACTTGAACTTGCGGCAGCGGAGGTGGGTCGAGTTTCTCCAGGACTACGACTTTGATATCTCATACAATGAAGGTAAGGGAAACGTTGTGGCTGATGCCCTGAGCAGGAAGCCGCATCAGGAGGTGGTTCGGGAATCTTCTGATGCTTGGAAGGCGATGGGGGAGTTGGCTGCCTTGCACTTGGATGCAAGGGTGGAAGGTACTAGAGGCTGTTTGTTTCAGATGACGGTACAGTCCTCTTTGTTGCAGCAAGTGGAAGAGTCTCAGTGGGGAGATCCTGAGGTGGAAGTGTTGCGGGATCGTATCGATCAGGGGAACGCCCCGGAAGGATGGTCGGAGGACAGCCGACATCGGATGCTCTTTCATCGGAGGTTGTTTGTTCCAGAGGTGATGCGTGATGAAGTCCTTCGTGAGTTCCATAGCTCAGCCTTGGCAGTACATCCGGGTGTTTCGAAAATGTACCAAGGCCTGAGGGGACAGTTTTGGTGGCCCGGGGTGAAACGGGCAGTGGCAGAGTTCGTGGCTAAATGCCTGGTGTGTCAGCAGGTGAAGGCTGAACACCGTGTTCCTGGTGGTCTGTTGCATCCTCTAGATGTTCCCGAGTGGAAGTGGGACGACATCTCGATGGACTTCGTCACAGGACTACCCAGAGCTCAGGGCGGGCATGATGCTATCTGGGTAGTGGTGGATCGATTGACAAAATCTGCTCACTTCTTGGCTATCAAGGAGTCAGGACCCGTGAGTACCTTAGCACAGAGGTACGTGGATGAGGTGGTGCGTTTGTATGGAGTTCCGAAAACGATCGTCTCAGATCGGGACACTCGATTCACCTCACGAGTCTGGAAGGGGTTACAACATGCTTTTGGCACCCAACTACGCCTTAGGACTGCTTTTCACCCTCAGACTGATGGGCAGACAGAGCGGACTATCCAGACCTTGGAGGACATGCTGCGAGCATGTGTTCTGGATTTCGGAGGATCATGGGTACGACACTTGCCTTTAGTAGAGTTTGCCTACAACAACAGTTTTCACTCTACTATCGGCATGGATCCTTTTTAGGCTTTGTATGGAAGACCATGTCGTTCACCCTTATGCTGGGCAGAGGTTGGTGAGACTGGTACTCTTGGACCAGAAGTAGTGCAGAGCACCACAGAGAAAGTCCAGCTAGTGCGGGAGAGGATGAAAGCAGCTCAGGATCGGCAGAAATCTTATGCTTATCGTCGGAGAAGGCCCCTGAAGTTCGAGGTGGGAGATCATGTGTTTTTGAAGGTTTCCCCTCGACGGGGGCAGCGGAGGTTCGGAAAGGGGAGTAAGCTCTCCCCTAGGTTCATCGGACCTTTCGAGGTGCTGAGGCGAGTTGGCGAGGTAGCATATCAGCTGGCCCTACCACCTCAGTTGGAGAGGGTCCATGACGTCTTCCATGTCTCCCAGCTTTGTCAGTACTTACATGATGACTCTCATGTCATCAATTGGGGAGAGCTAGATGTGGGAGGAGACGCGACCTTCGAGGAACGGCCAGTCAGAATCGAGGATCGCAAGGAGAAAGTGCTCCGTGGACGAACCGTCGGCCTGGTTCGTGTGTTGTGGAGACATGGCGGCCTCGAAGAGAGTACGTGGGAGAGGGAAGCACAGATGCGTGCCCAATACCCCGAGTTGTTCTGAGCTTTGAACCTTTGGTGCCTGTTGTGACAGAACGTTTGACCTTTTTGTCTATGAAATGTGCTAGTTCCTTTCCTCTGTTATGTGTGGAAAGCCCCGGCTAAAGGGAAGGGGAAACCCGACCCCTAATCAGGACGCATTAAGGTGGATGCGATTAAACCCGTGCGGGCGAGTCAGTGCCGCCCAAAGCGGATAATATCTTGACATGGGGGAGGGGAACTCCCCAAACCCACATGACCGGGCGGTTTGGCGTGGTATGTTGCTTGGTTCTTGACAGGGAGTGTTTTCAATTAGCGGGGGTCCACTCCTAAGAGGTATCTTCGAAGATGGTTGTTCAGATCCTCTCTTTCCTTCTGGTTTTTTTTGATTCTCGGGGACGAGAATCGTTTAAGAGGTATCTGATGTGATGACCCAGACCCCCCTTGGTCCCTTCCTTTGCCAAAAATCCGGTTTCCTTGCGGGGTACCGATCGGTGAGACCGATCGGTGACACCGATCGGTGCGACCGATCGGTGAGACTGATCGGTGAGACCGGCCGACGTCGCCCGGCCTTGCCAAGTTGTTCCAGTAACGTTCCTTTTTCGCAAATAGGGTTTTAAACCCTATTCTTCCTTGTTCAAAATATCTTGGGAATCCGAAACACGCAAAAAGGTTTTATTTAAATGCTTCATTAATTCATGGGTCGGTTAAAACCACCCAGTGCCATTAATGATGAGTCAAGCCACGTGGTCAACCACGACTCCCTCGTCTTCCGTGGTTTTGTGTTTCATCTCAACCGTCCCCAGCTCTTATAATTAAGGGTTAGGCTGTGGCTTCCCCCCTTCTTCGATCGTGGCTCTTCTGGTGCATCGGGACCGCCACGTCGTTATCCGTAAAGTTCCGCGCCCCCGGCCTAAACGTCGATCATCTATCAACAAGTAGGGAATTTCTCTCGTCTCTCACTTTTGTGTATCATGCGGGGTGGGCGCTACTTTTGTTCCTATGGAATTGGTTGAACCAAACCCTAATGAAGATAATAAACGAAGTTCTAAAGGAAGAAGGGGAAGGGGTTGTGATCGTTGTTATGCTTTATCTTGTGATCATCCCTTTTGTTGTACTGGTTTATGTTTTCTGAAAATTGAGGCCGTTGGTGGTCGTGTGTGTGCACTTGAATCCCCTCATGATGTTTTAAATGGGTTGCTGAAATTGTGAACTCCTGCTGTGAAATTGGTTAACCACGTATATCCGGCTGAATAATTGAAAGCACCAGGATCGGCCCTTCTGTGATAACTCCCGGTTAGAACACACGGAATTTGAAATCATGGAGTGTGTTAAATCGTTTAAATCTGAAAATCCCTGACTTGTGTTGGTAGTGGTTAGTGGTTGTTTTCCCTTCGGGCCGTTTGCTGGAAATGTGGGAGGGGATGGGATCCCCTGTTCTTTTTATACTCTCGGTGGCTGTGTGAATTTGGGGGATGGGATCTCCTGTTGGCATGGTTTCAGTGGTTGTGAGTTTTTATCACAAATTGGGGAGAGATCCTCTGTTGGCAGAACCGGGTGTGAGTGTTTTGGTTGATCTATGCTTTGACGTTTTCCTTGGTTATGCTTATGGTAGTTGCCCAGTAGTGCTTAAAATTAATTGAACATTTTGACTGAACGTGAAACAAGAATGGGACAAATGGTTTTGTGGGCAAGGTTCGTGAATTGTGACTCGGACGCTGTGGTATTGTGTTCTGTAGGTTGGCTAGGAAAACCTAAGTTTTGGGTGAGTGTTTGTTACCTATATCTATACTTGTAGCTTTGTGTTTCTTATTCGCGCCCCACCCAAGTTGAGCACTTAGTGTCGAACACCCCCATTTATGGGGGAAGGGTGTTTTTCCCAACACTATACTTAGTGGCAGGTTATTAGCTCCTTTTCTGCTCCCTTTCCCGGATAGCCCAAGTACCTTCGGGCAGGCTGTGATGGCCTGAAGTCCATTATTAGCCCAAGAACCATCGGGCAGGGTGTTGTGGTGGTTGGCCAGGTGTGTGCGGCAGGTGGTTTCCCAAATGTCTTCGGGATGAGGCCCAGGTGTTTTCGGGCATGGCAGTGGATCCTTTAGCCTAGGTGTCTTCGGGCGTAGCGGTGGTTGTTCTGGCCTAGGTGTTTGCAGGAATGGTTACTTGTGACAGTTGAGGCCCAGGTGTGTGCGGGCGGGATTTGGCAGTGGGACTGCGTGTGGTTGTGGCCCAGGTGTGTGCGGGCGGGATTTGGCAGTGGGACTACGTGTGGTGGTGGCCCAGGTGTGTGCGGGCGGGTGTGGCAGTGGGACTGCGTGTGGTGGTGGCCCAGGTGTGTGCGGGCGGGTGTGGCAGTGGGACTGCGGTGAGAATGGCGGGATTGGTCCGATGCGTAGGATGTCTCAATAACCAGTGGGGAAGTGGCGCGGGGTACCCAAACATCGATGTGCTCTTATTATATATATTACTTGACTTGCGTTATTTGGGGAGTGAGCCTTGGTGAGGCCTGGGATGGATAGTTTTCCTTGTTAGTTGTTTGGTTCACTCTTTTCTCACGGGACTTTAGTACGTTCCCCCACTTGTGCACGAGAGTCTTGGTTTTCCCTACTGAGTGTACTTGTATGCTCACCCTACGTTTACTTTCAGGTTTCCAGGAGGACTACCAGGGCTGCGCGGGACCCTATTAGTCGGACAGTTGGAGTTGTCGCTGTTGTCGTATCTTTGTTTTCTTTTGGTATTGTACTTGAGAGCTTTCTTTTTCTTTTGTACTTGTACCTTGTTGTAAACTGTTTAAACATGCATGGGGACTTTATTTGGGTTCATTTATATAAACTTGTTTCTTTTCCTTTTTGGGAGGTCGACTTGTCCTTTTTCCCGATCCTAAATAATAAAAAGGGTAATGCCTTCCATTTGCGAGAATTTTCTATACCCTTGGTGCTAGTCGCCACTCCGGGACCTATTGAAGGCGGGTTTCGGGGGTCATTATCTCTCCTTCAACTTAAAGAAGGAAGGGCCTGGCAATCCGCTGACTCTTCCCTCCTTTTGGTGAAGTCGGGTCGTGACAATATATTTTATTGTAATTATAAGAACCATCAATGTGTAAACTACATGGTGTCATGGTGAGAATTATTAGGGGTTAAAACAAAAATACTTGGATTAGAAAATAGTCAAACCTATCTAAATTTCATTGAATTAATGGTATTCCACCCAAAAATAATTTTATCATTTAAATACATAATTTTTGACCCATTTTTATTTCAAATATAATTAATATTAATTTAATAATGTGAATAATTCCTTGTGTATCCCTCCCCTCTCGTAAAAAATGGATCCCATTTTTTTCTTTTATCCGCATGATAAATCATGTTTTTTCCGCAACTATCAACCCTAATAAAATCCTACATTCCATCTAACTATTCTATAATACTTATTTATACCATAACACCTTACTTAAAGGTGTAAATGTGTTAATCAAATAATCACATTAAATGAAGAGTTATTGTTTTAGTCATGTAATTCTAGTTTATTTCTTCTTCCACATCCACCAGATCTTATCTGAATAGGATGAAATAATAATTCAGATATTCTAAATGAAATTAGATCTTATTATGTTAATATCTTCACCTAAATCCTTCTCCACGTCTGTAAAATTGTAATATAATTAATTGTTCGTGTGTACGTGTGAACAATCCACTCCACAAACCAATATAATTTTTTCCATCATAATATCTCAATAGTGGTTTTAATAATAGAATTAATTTATATATATTATAATAATTAAATATTTATTACTTTATGTGAATAATATATCAATTAATTTTTAACATTCTATGAACTTTAAAATGATTACATCGTTCTTGCGTACATGAGAACTATCATCTCCACAAAATGGTGTGATTCGTTTTTATCACCTACATTACTTGGATAAAATATATATGTACATTTAAATTATTTACATTTCATTAATGATATTATAATCATTATGAAATGATTGAATAATATTATACTTGTTTCCATAACGATCAATGAAAAATTTAAATGTTACTCTTACGTATATGATTTTATTTAAATGAATAATTGATTTAATAAAATAATTAAAATGTAATGAATAGTATTCTCGAGATGATGGACTAATTTCCACTTACACTATTGAGATAAAAAAATTCATTTTTGACCCATGTACTGAATATCATCAAAATGTTTATCGATAACATAAATAATTCATTAATTGTTACAACGTGATAATATGTTATATAAAAATAATAATAAAAATGAAAACGGTTCTAAAAAGTGTAAATAATTAACGTCAATTTATTAGTTGGGAGGATAAAGGACATACATGATTAATTGAATACAATGTAAGGGATTGTGCCTCAATCTCCTTTCATAAAGGAATATCTTCATGATATACCCCTTTATTATTTAATATAGTGTATATATATAGATAATATAAAATTTAATATCCATATTTTATCTATACTCAGGTTAGTTAATGTTTAGGTATATGTTTTTGTTCATGAAATTTATGATTTTAATGTTCAAAATGGAATGGGGGAACCTTGAATCTTTAATGGTTTAATTTTCAAATATTTTTCTCCTTCTCAATATTCTTGATACTATTTTACATGTTTCATTAAATGTATATAAAATTAATATAATGGATATTTTATATCTATTCTAAATGTAATGCAATGGTTAAAAAAAAATTTACGTTATTTTATACTAAACATTTGTTTTGAAATGAATAAAAATAATGTTCAATTCTAAACGTATATGATGACAAATACTATTCCACCATTATGGCCATTAATTTATTGTCATCTTCCATTGAAATAGTTCCTTATTCCTTAAATTAAAACCTGGAATTTTTTTTATTTTTGTCACGAAAATGTTGTTTCAATGAAAAAGGTGTTTAGGTATTGATAATGGGTTCTTGAAAGAAACATTTATTTTTATTCAGAATTATTTTCATATGGGATTAACAAAATTTAATGGAATTTATAATGAAAGTGTATTATTTATTATATGGAAGTTTTTCATTATTAGAAATTGGTGGGATTGACATATCTTATACATGGGGTGTTCAAGATAGCTCCCGAAAAGGATGTCATAGCTTACCATGTCACAACCCAAATAGCATGGAGAAAATCCTATTAAAATCAAACATAGGATGACCCTACCTCTAGGAAGCCCCATTATAGATTAATATGTGGTGTCCTAGATAGATCCATGAATGCTTGTAATAGATTAACATGTGGTGGAACAAATAGTTTTAGGTATTTCCGTAATAGCTTAATTGGATGTCGGCCTTATGGTTATTCCACTAGATATTTTTTGTAAGGATTAAATTATATGATTCTCTAAGTAAAATAAATGAGTTTAAATTTATTGTTGTGAGTTTTAATGATTCTCATTTAAAACAATGTTTTCTTGAATGTGAAAATTTCTTATTTAATTTCATCGAATAACATTGACTATAATGGTAAAAGGTTTATGAGTTTTCATGTTTTTTCATAACTAACTATTCTCTTTTGTTCTGTCCCATAATATGATTTTAGTGATCATCTGATTTTTATAAAAAATATCATAGGTCTTAATATTTATAATCACTAAGAATATGCCCGGATGAATATATTGAATATTTATCATTATTAGAAATCATGTTTTATCTTAAAAGGGTTTAGATTGGTGGAATAAATGGAACTAAGAATAAGTGTCCATTTGAAATGTATTAGATACTTTTTAAGAGTTTTTCTTAATTATTAAAAATTATAAACTAAAAATATCCTCAAATGGGAATTGTAGTTTTAAAATATAAGGATATGTAATGTATAAGGATGTGGCCATAAATTTGGAATAAATGGATTGTTTAGAAAATATTATAGGTTAGGATAGTTTTAATAGAATTCCAATAGAATAAATATATTTATTTTTATGTTAAAATGATGTACCATTTTAATACTACATTATTTCCCCCCTAGAATATGTCTATTTGGAATGGTTTTCTAGAGAGGACACAAAGATGATATAATGGGAAGGTAATAAGATGAAATAATGATTCCAAATTACTATTACAATATAGTTTGAATGAGAAGAATTTTTTTCAGTGATGGATCAGTTGACACGTGCTATAAATGGTGCTGGTATCCATACAAGGGAACAATATAATCTACCATAAAATAATATGTATGTATAAGGCCCCAGCCTTAAACCTTACTTAATCTTGAGTTATTACAAGATTACACATTGAGGATCTTTTCGGGTTTAGAGTTTTATAGAATTAGATCATAAAACTTGCATTACATTCCACATATAAACAAAGTGGTTACATAAAGATAGTATTCTTCATTCGCATCAATGGAAATGCATTTAAAATAAAACATGGATTATTTCTTGACACATCCTTGACTCTATCATCTTATCATATACCTTTCCCTTGACCTGTGAAAAACATTTCAAAAACTTGGGATGAGCATAAACACTCAGTATAGGTTATAAAAAAAACATGGAAAAGAAACATGAGTTCATATATACATAAGAATGAAATCATACTTTACCCATAAAACATAGGCACTTTAACATACCTCATAAAATCATGAATAAATCATAGAAATCATAAGACATAAAGGTAACTTGAGGCATTCATAACATTCTTACGTAGGGAGTAACCCTCATGGTTACGTTTGGAATACCCATCACAGTATATTCCCTAAATATCTTCGGATAAACCTTAACGTTTCACTACTTCGCGTTACCCAATGCACTGGAGAGCTATAACGGGCTCACCCGCCCTTAGTTTATCACGGAACCACCCGTCTTCATAATAATGCCCAAGAACCATAACATAATCATATCACATAAAACATGCATAAAGGAAACATAAAATTTCAACATTTCAATCATGAGATATCAATACAACACATTGATATAAAAACATTATGAAAACCATTTTCAATACTAAAATAAAAGAAAAGTAAAACATGGTATTTATTTTTCTTTTAAAAAGAAGGTATGGCTTGGAGAGGAAGCTGAAACTCAAATAACGGTCATGACGGCGGAGAAGTCGTTGTCACCGCATACGTACGACAAAAACATTCCCCTTTGTCATTTATTAAACGCTTCGTATAAAAAAGATTCCTTTTTGAATAAACGTAAAAGTCAAAGGGGTTTATACACCGTATAAAAGAAAGTTGTGTATAAAATAAAATATGCCTCAACGAAAGGAGATTGAGATGAAGTCCCATACCTCGTATCCGACTTGACCAGACCGTTCTTTAATCTGCGGAATAATAAACTTGAGTTAATCTCCACTTGCTTAAGAATATTTTTCAAATTCATTATTCCTTTTATACCATGTTATGAACATCATGTAATCATTTAAGTTAATAATGTTCATTTTGTCGGTATTTGGTTCTTAAGTCAAAATAGACTTCTTACACTTACATGTTGTTAATTTGGTCATAGGTTCGTTATATCCAGAATGATATTAATGATTTGGATAACATATATATCATAGATATTCATCATATACCTGTATTTATAACATTACATCACATTTAGAGGTAAGAAATGAAATGCACCGTTCATGGAGACGGTAAGCCGTACGTACGCATGAACGCTACTTCCATTTCTATTTCATATTTTCTGGAATGGAATCATAATGGTATAAGAGTATATTATAATTCCAGTATAATAACATATATAATATCGTTAACTTTATCCTTTACACATCCCACATATGGTATTAACGAATCAAATCACTTTCAGGGGGCGGTAGTCCGCACTTCCTAAAATGAAGATATCATGTTTACCCATAATGGAAACCATAAAGGTATGCCCAAAATGAAAAAAACAGAAGCTTAAGGAAAACATAAACATATTATATATCATATATAAAAATAGTTACATCATAATGGCTACCTTTGAAGGTGTTAAATGAGTATTGAACAATCATCGTTTCGGGAGGCAGAATTTCACCATCCACGGAAACCGTATGTTCTTTAACCATTTGATGTATTTGTGTGAGAGTGTAGCTCAAATAAATATTATAACAACATCCTAGTATATTGAATATACTGGTTATTTTACAAAATAAGTAAATAAAAAGAGTTTAGGGGGTTGGAGAAGCAAAATAACACAAATGAACATGAGAGAATGAATTACCTTTAAAAGTGAAACTCCTTTTGATTTGAGCCTAAAGGCTTCCTTTGAAAGGATTCTGCCCATAGGGAATCCTCTAGGATGAGGAGAGGGATGTGGAGAGAGTAAATGGGCAGGGTTTGGCCGAGCCAAAGGCTTGAGGAGTGTGTGAAATGAGGTAGAGGTGGGGGCCTTTTATAAGAAGAGAGGAGAGGCACTTTTGGAAAGTAAAGAAATATTACTTTATTTGAAAATGTGTTTCAGTTTTAAAAGGTCCCACATTGATAGAATTCGTGGATAAGGTGATAAGGGTTCAAAATACACCCATCCAATAAGTTTTGGACATGTGTAGTTCATAGATTTTACATTGTCTTTCCATTTTATTTAAATCGTCAAATAATGATGTCATCGCTGCATCATTATTATGTCATAAATAATTTAATTTATTTAATGTCTAAAAATCATAAACAAAATATTATGATGTAGGAAATCTTTTTAGATTTCCAATTACTATTTATAATCAAATATCTGAGCTTTATAGCCCCATGTAAATTTTTTTTTCGTAAAACATATTATGTTTGTGTCATTTTTACTTTTACATTAAATAAAAAGTTATTTATGTCATTTCCCAACCAAAATGTCTCCATGGGGTCACCAAGTTGACCCATGGCTTGTCTTGGTCGGCCATGACACAAACAATATGGTTGGGACATGTGTCTAGGTCATTTCATATTATTAAATCATTATTTATACCTTAAACTACCCCAATTACCACTAATCGCGATTAAAAACTTAATAAGCTACTATTCACCAAAAAAAATATTTTAATCCCATTGAACCACATTTTACTTCTTAATGACAACCATGTATGTCGGATTTTCAAAATTCAATACACATTAGTGGTAAACTTTTATTTAACTGAAAAATCAGTTTGCTTGATTACCACTTAGAGGTTTCACTATTCATCAAAAATTGAAGTTTTCCAGAAAATTACCGAAAATTCACCCTAAGCTATATATGATATTCCGAATTCAAAAATGAAGTCTATTTTAAAAAATTAAAATCATATAAGTCACATTAATTAATTTAATAATTAATTCCCGCTGCCAGAGCAAATAGCGTGTGTTTACAAAACAATAAGTATCAAAAGATTGACACCAGTTTAAGTCTAATTTCAAAGTGAAATTGATTCCAATGACCACAATTGGATAAAATGGTAAAAATATATTCTAATTTCACTTCAAAAACAATTCAAAACATAATCTAATCATATAAATAAATTAGATTAAAAAGCAATTTTGATGTAAAATGCAGTATTTTTCACTATTCATTAAAAAATGAACATTATCAGAAAAATACCAAAAATTCACACAAGGTAAATTTTTTTGTCCCAATAATAAATAATAAGTTTATTTTGAAAAACATAGTTTATAAAATTGTCAAAATATAGATTCAAAAATGGTTTTCCATCAAAAGGCAGTAAAACATTCTTTTAAGAATATTAGTGTATTCCATGCATAAGATTGTATTAATTTTCATGTTAAGGCTCTGTAACACTATCTTAATCATTAATAGACATAGATAAAAATATCTATTATTCATTACTTACTTGGGATGTTACATCCTTCCCCCCTTTAGAAAATTGCGTCCCCGCAATTTATTTACTTATCGAATAAATGGGGGTACTTATCCCTTATTGCATTTTCAGATTCCCAAGTTGCCTCTTCAATCATGTGGTTTTTCCACAAAACCTTTACCTGCTTAATCACCTTATTCCATAACACTTGCTCCCTGTGGTCAAGAATCTGGACCGGTTTTTCCTCATAAGATAGGTTCTCTTCCAGCTGAACTACCTCTGGACTGAAAACATGAGATGGATCTGGCATATACTTTCTCAACATCGAAATGTGAAAAACATTGTGTACTTGAGATAAACTTGGAGGTAAAGCCACACGGTATGCAACTGATCCAACTCTCCCCAGAATTTCGTATGGTCCAACAAACCTTGGACTCAACTTTCCTTTCTTACCAAATCTCATCACGCTTTTTCAAGGAGAAACCTTGAGAAAAACATGATCACCTACCTCGAAAGTTAGATCCTTCCTCCGGTTATCCGCATAACTCTTCTGCCTGCTTTGAGCTGTTCTCATGTGTTTCTGAATCAGCTGAACTTTTTCTGCCATCTCTTCTACCAATTCTGGTCCCATCAACTTCCTTTCACCCACTTCATCCCAAAAAGCTGGAGTTCGACACCGCTTCCCATATAATGCCTGAAATGGTGCCATCTGTATACTGGAATGAAAAATGTTATTATATGAAAACTCAACCAAAGAAAGATGTTGGTCCCAACTTCCCTGATAATCCATAGAACAAGCTCGTAGCATATCCTCCAATGTCTGAATTGTTCGTTCTGACTGCCCATCTGATTGAGGATGAAAAGCTGTACTAAAATTTAATTCAGTACCCAACGACTTCTGAAGGCCTTTCCAAAAGTTAGAAGTAAACCTGGGATCACGATCTGATACAATGGAGAGAGGAACTCCATGTAACCTAACTATCTCTTTAAGATACAAAGGGGAAAGTTGATCAAGAGAGAAAGTATCTCGTATAGCAAGGAAATGAGCAGATTTGGTCAAGCGATCAACAATAACCCAGATTACATTATTACCTCGAGATGTCTTCGGTAATCCAACAACAAAGTACATGGATATATTCTCCCATTTCCACTCTGGAACAGGTAAAGGCTGAAGCATCCCTTTTGGTAACTGCCGCTCTGCTTTAACCTACTGACAAGTCAAACACTTCACAGTAAAATCAGCAATATCTCTTTTCATTCCATCCCACCAGTAATACTCCCGCAGATCTCTATACATCTTAGTACTTCCCGGATGAACTGAAAACGGAGAACTATGAGTTTCACATAACAACTCTCTCTTCAACTATGAATCACAAGGCACGCACAGTCTCTTCCCAAATCTCAAAACACAATCATTATCAATGTTCAATTAAGGCAACATTCCTTTCTAAACCAGCTCTACCTTTTTCTACAACTCACTATCTTGCTTCTGTGCTTTCTTGATTCTATCTGATAGAGATGATCTCACTGATACCTGAAACAAAACAGAAGGAATTCCTGCACCACAAACTTCTATTCCAAAGTTCATCAAATCCTTAACCAAATGATCACGTTCCAAATGCAACATTGTTAATGTAGCATTACTTTTTCGACTCAAAGCATCAGCCACTTTATTTTCTTTTCCTGGATGGTAATGAATTGTACAATCATAATCCTTGATTAATTCCAGCCATCTCCTTTGTCTCATGTTTAACTCTTTCTGAGTGAATATATACTTTAAACTTTTGTGATCGGTATATATTTCACACTTTACTCCATACAAATGATGCCTCCAAATTTTTAAAGCAAAAACAACAGCAGCTAGTTCCAAATCATGTGTAGGGTAATTTACCTCATGAGTATTCAACTGTCGTGAAGCATAAGCAATTACCTGATCATTCTACATTAGGACGCAACCAAGTCCTTTCAATGAAGCATCACTGTATATAACAAACTCACCATTCCTGGAAGGTAGTGCCAAAACTGGAGCATCCACCAATCTTCTTTTCAATTCCTAAAAACAATCATCACATTCTTTTGTCCATATAAACTTAACACCCTTCCAAGTTATCTTAGTCATTGGACTAGATAACCATGAAAAATTTATAACAAACCTTCGGTAATAGCCCGCCAAACCAAGGAAGCTACGAATCTCGGTTACATTTGTGGGTCTTGGCCATTCTTCCACAACTTTTGTTTTTGCAGGATCAACAGTTATTCCATCTTTAGAAACAATGTGACCATGGAAAGAAATTTGTTGCAACCAAAACTCACACTTACTGAATTTCCCATACAGTTTCTTTTCTTTTAAGGTTTGCAAGATAACCCTTAAATGTTTTTCATGCTCCTCATTACTTTTAGAAAACACCAAAATATCATCAATGAAAACCACCACAAACTTATCCAAGAACTCATGGAAAATTCTATTCATTATGTCCATGAATACAGTAGGTGCATTGGTTAGCCCAAAAGGTATTACTAAAAATTCATAATGGCAATATCTCGTACGGAACGCGGTCTTCGGAATATCTGCCTCCTTTACCTTCATCTGATGGTACCCCGATCTCAAGTCAATCTTTGAAAAAAACTGAGCTCCCTGGAGCTGATCAAACAAATCATCGATATGAGGCAAAGGATATTTGTTCTTATCAGTGATATTATTCAAGGCTCTATAATCAGTGCAAAGTCTCATAGAACCATCTTTATTTTTAACAAATAAAACAGGAGCACCCCATGGTGATGTGCTAGGTCTAATGAAACCTTTCTCTAATAAATCTTGCAATTTCTCCTTCAACTCTAAAAGTTCAATTTGTGCCATTCGATAAGGGGGTTTTGATATTGGCTTAGCATCAGGAACTAAGTCAACAGTAAACTCAACTTCCCGATCTAGTATTATTCCAGGAAACTCATCAGGAAAAACATCAGGATACTCATTTACCACTGGCACATCATTAATCTGAACAGTTCCTTTATTTTCAACGATGCATGCAAGGTAACATTCATTTCCATCTTTTACAAGTTTCTCGGCCTCTTGATATGTTATCAAAAGTAAGGGTTCATTCTTGTAAACAAACTGAAAGTCTTTCTGAAAAGAAACTTCTTTAGCTCTACAGTCAATCTTAGCATGGTAAATAGAGGGCCAATCCATACCCAGGATAACATCAAACTCTACTAGAGGTAGAACAATAAGGTTTTCAAGTAGGTTCTTTCCATAGATAAGGATAGGAAGATTCTTATAAATTATTTTTGCCTCAAAATTCCCCCCAGGTGTGTTTACCAAAAGTTCAGGAGTCATTTCATGAGATGGTATTCCCATTTTACTAGAAAAGGTTTCAGAGATGAAAGAATGTGTAGACCCTGAATCAAACAACACACTGGCATAATCTGAAAAAACAAACAAAGTACCTGATACAACTTCATTCGATGGCCCGACATCTGCTGAAGTAGTTGCAAAGGATTTCACCACCCCTTTCTGCTTGTAGTTTAACTGCTTCCCGTCACTCAAGCTCTTTGTCGGACACACGTTTGCATAGTGACCCATCTCATTGCACTTATAACATTTCAGTAACTGTAAATCAAATTTGTTCATACCTTCACCTTGATCCTTTTCAGTGCAATCACGAGCCTTATGTACCATATTACCACATCGGTAGCACTTCCCAGAATTCAGAAGACATTCCCCAGCATGCCTTTTGCCACATTTATCACAAACTGGAAACTTAGTTCTCTTACCATCAGACTTTTTTGAAGAATTCTTACCTTTCTACTGCCACCTCGGTCTCTTCTTCTGCTGGTTGTTATAGAAAACTTGGTCATCGGAAAACTCCATTTCCACCTTCTCAGCACATCAAACAAGCTTTTCATAACTTTTAAAGTCACGAGAAGCTAATGCCCTTTGATATTTTGGCTTTAATCCTGAGTAAAAACGATTGATTTTACTATCAAGGTCCCGGATAAAATTTGGAGGATACCTTGCCAATCGAGTGAACCTTTCTTCATAGGCAGCCACTGAGTCTTCCTCTTGCCTCAATTCCAAGAATTGCTTTTCCATCCTAAGTCGAACAGTCTTAGGAAAATACTTCTCAAGAAACATACCTTTGAATTCATCGCAGTCAAGAGCATCAATCTCATCGGCGTCCGTGATATTTTTAACCATAGACCACCACTGATCTGCTTCACCCTCCAAACGGTAAATAGCAAGACTAACCTTTTGATTGTCTGAACACCCCATGACATCAAAAATCTTATCCGATGCTTTAATCCACCCTTCATCTATCACAGGTTCAGATGATCCTCTGAATGATGGTGGATGTTGCCTCATGAAATGTTCCACCACTGACATGTTCCTCTGCAGTTGGTCTGGCTGATCTCGTGTATGGATACCACCGCCATTTATCGCTTGAGTCAACTGCGCCATTACTGCAAGAAACTGTTCAGTTCCAATTCCGACCATTTCTGGATGCTGATTCGGATGGTTATTTCCTTCTGTATGCCTTCCTAGCACTGATTCCGTGTTTCCTCTGCGGAAAACCATTCTGAACAAACATGTCTTATATGAAGCAACATGGTAATCTTTAAATGCTATATCATTTCAAAAAAAAATTATTTTTGGATAATCATTTAATAGAATTATAACTCCTAAAGTTATCTAAACCGACCTTTGATACCAACTATAAGGCCCCAGCCTTAAACCTTACTTAATCTTGAGTTATTACAAGATTACACATTGAGGATCTTTTCGGGTTTAGAGTTTTAAAGAATTAGATCATAAAACTTGCATTACATTCCACATATAAACAAAGTGGTTACATAAAGATAGTATTCTTTATTCCCATCAATGGAAACACATTTAAAATAAAACATGGATTATTTCTTGACACATCCTTGACTCTATCATCTTATCATGTACCTTTCCATTGACCTGTGAAAAACATTTCAAAAACTTGGGATGAGCATAAAAACTCAGTATGGGTTATAAAAAAACCTGGAAATGAAACATGAGTTCATATATACATAAGAATGAAATCATACTTTACCCATAAAACATAGGCACTTTAACATACCTCATAAAATCATGAATAAATCATAGAAATCATAATACATAAAGGTAACTTGAGGCATTCATAACATTCTTACGTAGGGAGTAACCCTCTTGGTTACGTTTGGAATACCCATCACAGTATATTCCCTAAATCTCTTCGGAGAAACCTTAACGTTTCACTGCTTCGCGTTACCCAATGCATTGGAGAGCTATAATGGGCTCACCCGCCCTTAGTTTATCACAGAACCACCCGTCTTCATAATAATGCCCATGAACCATAACATTGTCATATCACATAAAACACGCATAAAGGAAACATAAAATTTCAACATTTCAATCACGAGATATCAATACTACACATTGATATAAAAACACTATGAAAACCATTTTCAATACTAAAATAAAAGAAAAGTAAAACATGGTATTTATTTTTCTTTTAAAAAGAATGTATGGCTTCTAGAGGAAGTCGGAACTCAAATAACGGTCACGACGGCGGAGAAGTCGTTATTGCCGCATATGTACGACAAAAACATTCTCTTTTGTCGTTTAGTAAACGCTTCGTATAAAAAAGATTCCTTTTTGAATAAACGTAAAATTCAAAGGGGTTAATACACCGTATAAAAGAAAGTTGTGTATAAAATAAAATATGCCTCAACGAAAGGAGATTTAGACGAAGTCCCATACCTCGTATCCGACTTGACCCGACCGTTCTTTAATCTCCTGAATAATAAACTTGAGTTAATCTCCACTTGCTTAAGAATCTTTTTCGAGTTCATTATTCCTTTTATACCATGTTATGAACATCAGGTAATCATTTAAGTTAATAATGTTCATTTTGTCGGTATTTGGTTCTTAAGTCAAAATAGACTTCTTACACTTACATGTTGTTAATTTGGTCATAGGTTCGTTATATCCAGAATGATATTAATGATTTGGATAACATATATATCATACATATTCATCATATACATGTATTTATAATATTACATCACATTTAGAGGTAAGAAATGAAATGCACCGTTCATGGAGACGGTAAGCCGTACGTACGCATTAACGCTACTTCCATTTCTATTTCATATTTTCTGGAATGGAATCATAATGATATAAGAGTATATTATAATTCCAGTATAATAACATATATAATATCATTAACTTTATCCTTTACACATCCCACATATGGTATTAACGAATCAAATCACTTTCAGGGGGCGGTAGTCCGCACTTCCTAAAATGAAGATATCATGTTTACCCATAATGGAAACCATAAAGGTATGCCCAAAATGAAAAAAACAGAAGCTTAAGGAAAACATAAACATATTATATATCATATATAAAAACAGTGACATCATAATGGATACCTTTGAAGGTGTTAAATGAGTATTGAACAATCATCGTTTCGGGAGGCAGAATTTCGCCATCCACGGAAACCGTATGTTCTTTAACCATTTTATGTAGTTGTGTGAGAGTGTAGCTAAAAACAATATTATAACAACATCCTAGTATATTGAAGATACTGGTTTTGTTACAAAATAAGTAAATAAAAAGAGTTTAGGGGGTTGGAGAAGCAAAATAACACAAATGAACATGAGAGAATGAATTACCTTTAAAAGTGTAACTCCTTTTGATTTGAGCCTAAAGGCTTCCTTTGAAAGGATTATGCCCAAATGGAATCCTCTAGGATGAAGAGAGGGATGTGGAGAGAGTAAATGTGCAGGGTTTGGCCGAGCCAAAGGATTGAGGAGTGTGTGAAATGAGGTAGAGGTGGGGGCCTTTTATAAGAGGAGAGGAGGGGCACTTTTGGAAAGTAAAGAAATATTACTTTATTTCAAAATGTGTTTCAGTTTTAAAAGGTCCCACATTGATAGAATTTGTGGATAAGGTGATAAGGGTTCGAAATCTACCCATCCAATAAGCTTTGGACATGTTTAGTTCATAGATTTTACATTGTCTTTCCATTTTATTTAAATCGTCAAATAATGATGTCATCGCTGCATCATTATTATGTCATAAATAATTTAATTTATTTAATGTATAAAAATAATAAAAAAATACTATGATGTAGAAAATATTTTTAGCTTTCCAATTACTATTTATAGTCAAATATCTGAGCTTTATAACCCCATGTAAAAATTGTTTTCGTAAAACATATTATGTTTGTGTCATTTTTACTTTTACATTAAATAAAACGTTATTTATGTCATTTCCAAAACAAAATGTCTCCATAGGGTCCCCAAGTTGACCCATGGCTTGTATTGGTCGGCCATGACACAACCAATAAGGTTGAGACATGTGTATAGGTCATTTCATATTATTAAAGCATTATTTATACCTTAAACTACCCCAATTACCACTAACCGCGATTAAAAACGTAATAAGTTACTATTCACCAAAAAAAATATTTTAATCCCATTGAACCACATTTTACATCTTAATGACAACCATGTATTTCGGATTTTCAAAATTCAATACACATTAGTGGTAAACTTTCATTTAACTTAAAAATCAGTTTGCTTGATTGCCACTTAGTTGTTTCACTATTCATCAAAAATTGATTTTTTCCAGAAAATTACCAAAAATTCACCCTAAGCTATATTTGATATTCCGAATTCAAAAATGAAGTCTATTTTACAAAATTCAAATAATATAAGTCACATTAATTAATTTAATAATTAATTCCCGCTGCCAGAGCAAATAGCGTGTTTTTACAAAACAATAAGTATCAAAAGATTGACACCAGTTTAAGTCTAATTTCAAAGTGAAATTGATTCCAATCACCACCATTGGATAAAATGGTAAAAATATATTCTAATTTCACTTCAAAACCAATTCAAAACATAATCTAATCATATAAATAAAATATATTAAAAAGCAGTTTTGATGTAAAATGCAGTATTTTTCACTATTCATTAAAAAATGAACATTGTCAGAAAAATACCAAAAATTCACACAAGGTAAATTTTGATGTCCCAATCATAAAGAATAAGTTTATTTTGACAAAAATAGTTTATAAAATTGTCAAAATATAGATTCAAAAATGGTTTGCCATCAAAAGGAAGTAAAACAATCTTTTAAGAATATTAGTGTATTCCATGCATAAGATTGTATTTATTTTCATTTTAAGGCTCTATAACACTATCTTAATCATTAATAGACATAGATAAAAATATCCATTATTAATTACTTACTTGAGATGTTACAGTATGTATTGGAGTATTTCATGAGGAAAAATCCCCCATTATTCAATGGATCATCTGGCCCAATGGAATTTAAAGGGTGGATCATTTCCCATTGGAAGATATTTGATGTCATGTAATGCTTCATAACATAAAAATGGTAAATCATTCCATTTAACGTTTTGAAGGTGAATATAGATGATGGTGGTATTTGTTTATGAATATTATAATGAAATATGATAGTGATTCCATTAATGGGAAACATTTAAGAATATATTCCCTGATAAATATTTTCTTATATCATATAGATATAGGATGGAAAATAATTTATTGGATTTGATGGAAAATGATGATGATTCAGTGCTTGTATATGACGAAAAATTCACAATATTGTAATTGAATGTCCTAAATTTTATTTATGGAATTGATAGTAAAATTAATAGATTTTAATCATTATTGAGACAACATTTATGAAGAGCATTGGCCTCAATAGAATTTAAATTAGAAATTTGGTTATTTTACATAAAATGTTGAGATGGAGTTTTCGGACACATATATTCCAAAATATTACAAGAATAAAGAATATTCATGGTTGTTTAAAATTGAGAATTATTCTACAAATAAATCTAGATTTATACCCCCAAAAATATCCAAGTGTAGAAAAATAAATTTCATGTAATTTTTTATTGGATAATGGAAGTGTTTTTTGTGTTTTCAATTAGGTCCTTGGATACGTGACTATAATTAAAAGCTCCATGAACATCCAAATAATAGGGTAACCAATAGAAATCCAAAGTTGGGGTGTTATAGTTGCACTAAGTTGGATCATTAAATTAATTTGTTTCTGAAGATAATTACATATGGAGGAATTTATTTTTATAGAAAACGTATAGGAAAATTTTTATCTTCTACAATAGTTGATGTTGAGACATCTTGTTAATATATCGAAGATTTAGGGAGAGAAGTATTTTCTTTATCGTAATCAATAAGTTCAAGGTTTTATAATATAGTTTTTTTTGAATTTTTTATGTGATCATAAGTAATGAATCACATTTTTTTTAAGATGATGGTTTTTGTGTTATGTTTATGTTTTGTTTTCTTAATGAAAGTTATGCCTTTATTTTTGTATATGTGTTTTAAAGGTGTTGAAAATCTTTAGGGTTTGTGTGATATAGGGTGATAAATGTTATTTTTAGTGATACACATCATCATTAAATACATTTTATATGGAGTAACATATTTTTATAATATAGAAATATGTCAAGAAAGTATATTTGAATTTGTTTATAAATAGTAAAATAATTCCATAACTATGAAAAAAAGTTATTCATTTACTTTTCATATTATGATATGAATGACCTTATAACCCATCAATGTGTTATGATTTAATGATTATTAAAATTTTTCTGACCATGTTTTCTATCACTCCTCAGGAGTCCTAGATAGTTATTTTTATATTCCGTATCCATTTTTTCTTATATATAACATTTGTATGTGTTATTTCATGTGACCTTCATACACCCCTTCTTAATTTTAATGTTAAATCCTCATTAATCCTTTTTTCCGTGTGAGGTTTTAAAAAAATTAATTTGAAAATTAAGACCCCAAGTATATTATCCTAAGATCAAATTTAAAGGATGGGATTTATAAAAGGAGATATAATGTAATATCACATGATTTTATGAATGAAACACTATGTTGGATAGCATAATGATACACCACTTCGTGCTGATACGAACATCTAAATATTATTATTTAATTTCCACTATTATAACCTAGATGTTATAAAGGTAGGAATTAATATTTTTAATAAAATATGGTTTACAAAAGTATATATAATGAACTCTTTGGTGAATAATTAATTATAAATTAATGTAACACCCAATTTAAAATAATTGAAAATGATTTTATGAAATACTATATTAATAGGAGAAAGTGTTATTATGAAATTAAAAAATTACACTTGATGGATTATATTAATTAAATGAATATATAATATATTTAATTTATTTTTTTACTATCATCATATTTATTTTCTAAACAAGATATAATGAAAAACCAAATTTTATTAATAAATGAAATATCTTTCAAGAAAAGGTAGTTTTACAATCATTTGATGGTTCAATAGTTTTACATCATGTTTTTAAAAAATTCATAAATTATATTTGAAAAGTTAAAATTATAATTTGGAAAAATATATTAAAAATTTTCATTTTCTGAATAATTTTTATTTTCATGATAAGTTTTATGTTTTGATGGTTAGTAAAAATAATTAATGCATTTTAAATAAACTCTTTTTTTTTCAAAAAAATTATTTATAGTGTCTATTTACATTTTAAAATGGTTTATAATTATAATTAGATCTAGTTTTTATCATTTAATCCAACTTAGTTCATTTGAATAATATTTATATTGACATCAGATATAAAAACAATGTGATTTTTTTATGTTTTTAATTGAAAAATACATTTTCTCATTCCATCGATGACATTAAATTTTTATTAGTTTATTCATGTTCTGTATATTTCATTTTTCTAAAATTATTCCATATATTTAATCATAATGTAAAAATTATTTAACTATTTTCCTTTTATTTTTTTATATTTTGAAAAGTCGCATTGTTAATATTGATTTATTACCATGGTTAAAGGAAAATCAATTGATTAAATGTAAAAATAATTTTACAAATAATATAAAATTACCATAAAAATTTCTTTAATTTAATTTTATGATTATGTGAAAACAAAAATATTCATTTGGAATGGTTTTTATTTATACTTAGAGTGACTTGAATGACATTAACCCTTTCATAGCATTATATTCAAAGGAAAGTCATTTTTCTCACACTCTTGTTTTTGACAAGTAAAATTTTTTAAATATGTGTTTACATAATGGATATGTTCAACAATAATTATTATTTTAAAAGATAAAATTTTTATCTACATCATGGTATTATATATATAAATTTTATGAAATAAATAATTTACATAAATGTTGACACAATTGTTATGTTATAATTTATTCATTATCGAATGAATCAAACATATTATATTAAGTGTATTAAAATAAATATAATTTTATACAATTGATGTCATAAATTAATTTTTTGGAATAATTATTCTTGATAAGGATGGGTTACAAGACTTTTTGGAAGATATAATGTTATTATTTTTTAAAAATTCAAATAATGAATAATGTAGAATTTCTATAATGATAGTTTAAAAGAAATAATTTTTAATTAAATGATATAAAAGTAATAAAATAAAAAACAATGAAAAATTATTTTATATATGTATAAAAATGGTATTTAGGACTCAGTTGGGGTCATTTTTCATTTTATTTATATTATATTAACCCTTAAAATATAGACTACATTATATGACAATATGAATTAATAAAGGCAAATCTAAAAGATAACGATTAATAAAATATTCAAACATATCTAATTTTCATTATATGAAAGTTGCTGGACTCAAAATAATCATATCTAGAAATTAAAGAAATATTGAACCTTTTGGATTAGGAAATTAATTTATATTAACATAATATTTTTTTAATTATAAGAGTTCCCATCCCCTCTCCTATAAAAGGGAACCAATTATTTTTTTCATCCATACATAAAAAAACTAGTTTCATAAATTTTTTTTAAAATCATTGCCTAAAATCATAGCTCATATTATAGAGGTCATATATATCAGGCATAAAAACCTAATTAGAGGTGTGAAGGTGTCAATCAAAGAAGATAATCCAACGAATATGTATTATTTGTGTCTTGTATTTATATTTATTTATTCAACCAATTCCATAACTTTTATCCATCCACGATTAAATAATATTAATAGATTCCTAAATATACTTATATGTTATTTTGTTAATGAAATCCCCTAAATCTATCTCCAATTCAATCAAATTGGAAAATAATTAATCATTCATGTGATCATGTGAACTATAACCTCCACGAAATGAAATAATTATTTTTCTAACAACTTATATAAAGATTGGTTATAATGAATAAATTAATATTTTTTTATGATATTCATAATTTATCTATCATTTTATGTAAATAATATATAAATTATGTTCTTACTTTCCATGCGCATAAAAATGATAATGTCGTTCGAGCATATGTTTAAACTCTTAACTAGACGAAGCGGTCTGATTTATTTTTAATAACCACATAACATAGATAATACATATAAGTAAATTTAAATTATTAAAGTTATATTAATGATTAAATTTTCATTATATAAAGGTGAAATAATACTTATAATCATTACATAATGAACGAAGAAAAATTGAAGTGTTACCCACACGTTTGTATGACTAACCATCCCCATGATAATAAAGTTATTCATTTTACATAACGATTCATTAATGGTAATAATTTAAGTTATAATTTATGTATAAAATTATTTATTATTTACTTAATATTATTTTGGGATTGATTTACTAATGACCATATTATGTATTGACATAATACCAAAGAAATGTTGGACCCATATACCAAATATCTTCAAAACATCTGTCAATAACATAAATAATTAATAAATTGTTATGACATGGTGATTAGTGATATAAAAGGTATACTAAAATTTAAATTTTTTGTTATAGAATTGAAATAGTTAACATAACTTTATTATTCATGAATATAAAGCACATAGATAATGAATCAGACTCAAGGAAAGGGATTGAATCAAAAAATCCTTTCATTGAGGAATTTGATGATGATATGAACCATTAGAATTTTATACAGTGTATATATATAGAAACTATGTAATTTTATATAAATATTTTATCTGTAATCTCATTATATTATGTTTTTATATGTATTATTTTATGGATATTCTTATTTAAATGATGAATGTGGTGCGGGACACCTTGAAATTTTTAATGATTTAATTAACAAACATTTTTATCCCTGAAAATATTGAAGATATTATATTACATATTTATTTATATGCATATAAAAGGATTATAAAATAAGGTTTATGTAAATTTTTTATTTTAATCAAATGTTTTCAAAAATTAATCCTTTTAAGTGTATTTAAATTGAATGTTTTCAGAAAAGATAAAAATAATATTTAATTCCTAACTGATGTGGTGACAACATCTTTTCCACTATTGTGGAAATTATTTTATTTTCATTTAAAATTGAAATATTTCTTGTTTACTCTAAAGAAAAACCATATTTTTATTTTTAGGTTTTTTGGTATTGAATATTTTAATTCAATGAAAACAATTTTCAATATTGAAAATGAGTTCCTAAAAGATAATGGATTTTTAGCCGAATGAGGATTTATATGAAATTAAATGTGTTTTTATAGGTTTTTTCGTGAAATTTAATTATTAATGATATTTTAATTGAGGATTATAGAAAATTGGTTACAATTCTATAACCTATACATTGTTTGGCCTAGAAAATTTTGAGATATCCTATTATAGATTAACATGTTGTGGGCCAGATAGCTTTATTAAAAGTTTTCTACATCTTAACGTTGGGTGGCCTAGATAGTGATAGGAAATCTCGTTACTAATCAACATGGTGTGGGATAGATGAAACATTGAAAAACCATTGTATATTAACACGGGGTGGGATAAATAGTGTCATGTAGGCCTGTAATGGATTAATTAGAAGTCAGATTTATGTTTATTCTAATTGAATGTCATTTAAATAGTAATGCATTTGATGTTATATGTCACCTAATGGTGTTTGAGTTTCTTAGTAATGTTTTTTTAATATTTTCATTGAGAAAAATAATTTTTTCTTCATTTGAAAATACTTTGGTTCATTTTCTTAATTATCACTAATAATAGAGGTCATCATTAGTTGATTTTTATTGTTTTTACTGAACTAATAGTTTTATTTCATTTGATATCCCATTATTAGATTTTTTTGTCATCCGAAGTTTAAAAATAAAATGAATAAATATTTTAATGAATTATGAATATTTCATGATGAAATTATTTATTTATTTTTGACTTAAAGAAATAATTTTTACAATGTTTTTGTTTTAGTGGAAAAATATGATATTGAGTTTAAATTCCAATTGAAAATATATGATTTACTTTAAAATAGTTTGACTTAATTCAAAAAAAAGACATAAAAGTTTCTATAATATGATAAATATTTCAAAAAACTAGGTTATATAATGATTAAGGAAGAGCCCTTACAACACAGGAATATAAAATAAATCATTTTCTTATCAATTAGTTAGAAATGTAAGAAACAGATATTTAAAAATTGTGAAATTAACTTTCTATGAAATGAATGTAAAGAAAAAATATTATGTCAACACTATTGATAAAAGTTTTTAATAAAATTTATATATTATTAATTAAATAAATTTTTTAAATCATATAATATGTTTGACTAGAATATTATAATAAGAAATCAAATTTTATGAAAAAATATGTATTTTTCTAAAATGTAATTTATTGAATTTGTAATTAGAAAACAAATTTAAATATAATTTTTTGAGGCTTTTAAAAATATAATTTGATGAATTAATATTAATTTTTTAAATAAGAATATTAGATTTTACTTTGGGTGAATTTTTTTTACTTTTCATAAATGATTCAAATTTTGATGAATAGTGAAAGACACTGAAATTTAATTAAAAACTATTTTCCAAATAATGTATTTATATAGTCATGTTATACATTAAAATGGATTTATATTATAATTAGTCCAATTATTCAAAAATAATTCAAATTTAGTTAACTTGAATAAATTTTACATTTAAATATGATATAACGACATTTATATCTTTTGAATATTTTCACATAAAATACCCATTAACTAATATCGTTTGTGGAATTAATTATATATTAATTTATAGTAATTAATTTTTTATAATTTTTTAAAATATATTCCATATTTAAAATATGAATAATTTATAATATCTATTAATGTAAAAATATTTTTTTATTAAAAAAATTATTGAAATCAATTAATATCTATTACACTGATTTACATAAATATGAGTTTACTTAGTAGTTAAGCATTATCCTAATAGAAAATTTACCCAAGAAACGTGTTTAAAAGATACATTCTGTATATATTTATACTATAACAATCATTTAAACTAAAATGGACTAATATTTGGGGAACATGATGTAAGGGATTCCTCTTAGTAGTGTTTACCTTTTTATATTTAAATAAATGTCACTCCCCTCCCAGTATAAAAGGTCAGAATCACCTCAAATCCTTTCACATCTCAAGAAGATTTGGATCATACAAAAACATCAAAAAATGTATTAAATATTTTCTAAAATCATCATGGATTCCTCACTTTGGGAATATATCCAACCATCTAATCCATTTCACGCAAACCAAATGGTCTTACACAAAGAAGATGTTACATTCTTCAAA
Organism: Viscum album; assembly: GCA_963277665.1. NCBI lineage: Eukaryota > Viridiplantae > Streptophyta > Magnoliopsida > Santalales > Viscaceae > Viscum > Viscum album. Next base: position 455,287,489 of record OY728142.1, read on the forward strand.
ATAACTTCTGGTTTATTTTCATTATCAAAAAACTCAGTTAGTAATATTGAATTATTTTATAATAACCTCATTATAATAAATATAATTTTTATATTTTAATATATGGTTTTTACCTATAAATACACACTTCCACTAAATGGGTATTGAAGTGATTGTTCGTGTGTACGGTCTATACTTCATCGTGAAATATTATTTTTTTCAATTTACCACATATAATTGTTAGGAATAAGTATCTAAATATTTTTTTTATATTATGTATATTTTATTTATGATGTATTTATTATTTTTAGTTATTAAATAATACATACCTTCATGATTTCCATTTTTGTAAATAGGATAACTTTGTTTTTTAGGACGTATGGACTACAACATCCATAAAAGGGATGTGATTCTGTCACACATTAAATAGAATATATTATGAATTTGTTTTATAAAATTATATTAAATATATATAATAAAAATTATAAAATAATGATAATATATAAACTAATATATTTCATTTTATTTATTTCTTCCAAAACAACAATAAAATATAAAGAATGATTATGCGTATGTACCACTCATTGTCTCCTTGAATTTTGTATTCTATTTAATATTTATATACATTATATATTATTATAATTACATTTATAATTTATATATATGATATTTAAATAATTATTTAATATATTTAGATAATTAAATAATTATGTAAATAAGAGTATTAAGAATGTAAAGTCAAAACATATACGAAAAAGAAAGTGATTACTACCCAAAACGTAACATTAACATGAAACTGTAAATAAAAAAGTAATATAAAGTCATAATAAAATAATATATAGTATTATATATAATAAAATTGTTATTTTTTATATTCAAAATAAAATTATACTTATTTAATAGGATGATTGAACATGTGAAAGGATTTTCAAGACATAATGTAAGGTATTTTCATGTATCACTTTTATTTCAGGTAGATCTATATTATCTTCACCTGTTTTTCTTGTCGTGTGGTGTATATAATTCTATGTTAATCATTATGTCATGAATTCAATTTATATCATGATATCAAAATATTCAATTTATTTTATTATTCATCTGATCTTCTGATTCAAAAGTTACTCAAGTAGTAAAGGGATTTCTAGTCTCACATTCATTTCCCCGAGACTTATCCCTTATTCACCACTCATTTCATCGTTGTGGTTCATATACTGAAAATTATGGTAATATATATTAATTATTCGTAAATTTATGGGTATTTTCAAACACATAATTTGATCTCTATTTCATGGGTTTTTACATTCAATAGTTAACAAAATCTGTAATGTAGTTTGGTCTCAATTTTCCTTCTTTGACAAACTTGTTTTGTTATGAAACTATATTCCTTTACATGGGGTATATAAATCAAATTGAAATTTTATATCATTAATGTCATTATTTTAAATTATATTTTATCCTTAATGTAATTTAGTTTTCTTACATGGGGATTTGTATTCAATGTTATAAAAGTATTAATATTTAATTGCAATAATATCATAATTTATTAGGGTTTTTTATGATTAGGTATCCATTGATGAAATATTATGATTCATCTCTCATAAAAACACATTAATATTAATATCCTCTATATATAAATGATAAAAGCATTTATTAGTTTCATTTTTCACTGTTTGGTACTTAATATATTTAATAAAATGTGATTAAGAAAATATCTCATTATTTCTCACCTTGGTCAAAAATCTATTTTATTCTAAAAAATAATTTCTTCAGTTTTTTTATTTTATAATTTAAGATTATTTTCATGTAAAATGGATTTTAATAATTTTTTTATGGTTTTACATGTTTCTTTTATATGTTTATAATGCTATTTTAGAATTTTTTTTAAAAAATGATTTATGTTCAAGATGTGTTTTAAATAATTGTCAAAGATTCCTTTATATGTTTTTAAATTAATTTTAAAAGAAAAAGGATTTAAAACTAATTTATCCTATAAAGATATATTTCCAGTTTTAAATGGATATTTTCCTCCAGAAATATTTTAATTTATTTTGAATACATAATTCATATGTTTTCAAATTCGTTTTCAATGGAATGTATTTTGAAAATGTTTTATTTTTTAAAACAAATTTTCAATGAAATCTTATTTCTATTTGAAAATAATCCAAGTGATCCTTAACAATCAATCACTATATAAAATTACATCTAATAATACTGTTTATTCTTAAATGGGGTATGATCTAAGGTCACCATTTATATATTTTCTTTTTCTTTTTTATATTTATAATGAAAAGATGTTTATGAAACCCATTTGCATTATGTAGGTTATACAATTATAAAAAAAATTATAAAAACTATTTATATTCATGGGATAATCTATGATGAAATTATTTTTAAACCTATATTTTTTAAAACAATTATGATATGAAAAAATGGTTATAATACCAATTTAATTTCATGGGTTATATTATGATGTTTTCAAACCCATCAATTTTATATGTTATGATAAGAATAATGATTTATTATCTTCTGAACCATGTATGTATGATTTCATTATGTGATGGGTGGGTCCAATATATCGCTATAAATCATTGGTTAATGATTTATATCTTTTGAGATAATGATGTGAGAAATGTCAATAGGTTTTATCAACAATGGGAAACAAGTCTGTCGAAATTCATAATGGGAAATAGGTGGTTCTTAATCTACAATGGGAAATAGGTGTGTCCTGATCAACAATGGGAAATAGGTGAATCTTGATCCATGATGGGAAATAGAGTTGTATTTATCCACAATGGGAAATAGGTAGGTTTCTATCCTCAATATTAAATAGGTTCTTATTTAACCAAAATGGAAAACATGTGTATCATACTGAAAAATGGGAAAGAAGTATTTCCTTATCCACTATGTTGATTTTATTGGTAGTTAACCTTGAAACAAGAAATTTTATTATATATATATGATTGTGAAAAAATTATATGACATGATATTAGGGATCATAATTGATGTCTGATGATTTATCACCCATATTAATCATGTCTTATGAACTGCAAAACATTATTCCATGAATCATTTTTATGATCTTTTATATGTAGGGCAGGACCTTCAAATGTTAATATCATATTCTCTTATCATTCTGGCCATGTTATAATTATGTATCTCCTTTATTTACCCATATTGAACATTTTATATTACCTATTATTATTTTTCATCTCCAACGGTTATGAGTATAGGTTATTTTTACGAGTACTAAAGGGGAAGATCATTATGGGAGAAGTAGAAGATTTTTTTAACAAAATACAATAATATTTTATATGTTTTCAAAGAAACTAAACTATTATGGTACATGTGAATTTTAATTTTATATTGTGATAGATGTTTATCTAATGTGATGTAATATACATGTAGACTAATCCTGGGTCACTATAGTTGTTATCAAAATAAATGTATAGTCAACTTTTGGAAACTAGGATGAGAAAACATTACTATGATCCCTAGGGATATTTGTAATGAAATGCACAGGGATGTATCTATGGGTAAATATAATGTTTCATATATTTAAAAAAAATCATGTTTTTATTAATCCATTCATTAATTTATCATGATACTTTGGTTTTATTTAATGATATGTGTTTATCAGACTATGAATTATAGTCAAAGTTTGTTTCAGGAAAAAGAATAAATCAGGTTAACATTGAATGTTTTCGATGCGAAAAGTATGGGAATTACACAAATCAATATACTAAGTGGATATATCATGAAGATAATCAAGAATGTCGTATGAGTGTTGGTTGTAGTGCTGAAGATATAGAGGCCACAAACATCATGTGAAATGGATGAGAAGTTTTAATCTTATTTTTTTACATTTCATTTTAGAAGGATGAATATATTGAGGATGTCATACAATAATAAATGATTCATATTTTACATTATAAGAAATGGGTATAAGAAAATAATAAGAACATTCCTGAATATTGATTTAAGAATAATTTTTTTTTGCATTAAATGTATTTGATTTGATATTCAAGGATTATGTTATACAAATCATGAAATATATAATAATTTTTTAGAATACATTTTTCATTATGGATTGACCATGATATGTTTAATGGTGATGAGTACATGGAATAGTGATTTAATGAAAATGAGATATTTTATTTTATAGAGGGTAACCCTTACTATGTACTTGATGTGGTGAAAATGTTGTTTCAGTTAGATAAAGTGATGAATGATATGTATTATGTAAATTGGGTAGTAATGATTTTTTCGGAACTGGTTATTTTATTAAAATTTGTATATGTTATCATGGAAGATGTTTACAAGTATTTTTGTATTTAATGAATATATTCAATAATTTTTGTTTTATGTAATGAAAGAAGAAGTGTGTCTATTTTCAATAAGTACTTATGATAATTTAGTTTATTTGAATTTTTCAGTAGACAACATGATGAAGGTATTCACATATTTGTAATTTGAAAACCAAGAGGTACATTATGATATATGATGGGTCAATATTAATATTATTTAATGAAAATCATTATAATGATTTAGATTTTTATCTTTTGTAAAGGTTATGTGGTTTACAATTTATTAAATGGATAGTGTTACACATTGAATGAGGTTTTCGATATTTATGTATTATCTCACCATGTATGGATTTGTGCATATTTGATTACCAGTGATAACAATTTTTGTGTGATTATATCAAAAGAAATATTGAATGAATAATCATTCTATTTATATATCTCATGATAAGATAGTAATTCAGGAATGAAAAATTACCTTCAGCTATTACTGTAAGAGGTGAAGTGGAAATCGAATAAGACACAGCTAAAGGGTGAGATTGTGCATATGAAATAATATTAAATAATATAATTATATTTTATTACGTTCATAAACAATAAAACAATTCATCAGTTCTAATAAACGGATATCGAAAAAATTTATCTTAATACACTCATTTCTACTGAATCGGTGGAAATATTATTCGTCAAAAAGTTATGGTTTTTAGGATCTTTACATTCCATTTATCATAAAACTTATTAAAACCAATGAAATCAATCATCATATAAAACTATTTATGTTTTCTCCAATATCCAGTCATTTATTCCCATCAATGCTCTCTAATGTGGATTCAATGTTATGAGTTACATTGGGAATCTATTATTTTCCAAGGATTCCTTATTTAAATTATGTTTTGTATCCATTTTTTGATGTCGGTTGCTAAAATTATATTTCATATATAAATGATTTTAAATCATTGAAAAATTTTAATTCGATGAATTCAATGTTATGGAGTTAGAATGTAACACCCTATGATATTTTTATAATCCTTTTCAAATTAATTTAAAATTTTCAATATTAGTCATTTCACAGAACACTAAATTTAACTTGTTTTATATAAAAATTTCATGTTATTACTACATTATTTGAAACATAAATAAAATATTTTTTAATACATATCACTTAGATTAGATTCCAATACAGGTAAAACTGTGTTTTTCTTGTGTTTAAAATATTTCTATGTTATATTGATAACTTATGTTGCTTGTAAGACCTAGTTTAATCAAATTATAAAGTACTATTAATATTATTATTAACATATTATTAAAGTGTTAAACTATCCATTAGAATGGGTTTTTATTAGTATGATTAATTATATTATAAAAATATGTTTTGCGCACATCTATAATAATATATTATTTTGGATATGCATAATATAATAATAAATCCAATTGTATGAATAAAAATAGTATTTTTGTAAAAAGAAAATTTACTTAATTTTTATAGAGTAACCATTTTAAATAATAATTTTTTGACACTTTAATATATTTTATTTTCCAAAATATACTTAATTTTGGAAATCATGATATTAAAAATAAAATTTGGTTAATTATTAGTATTTTTCATAGAAGTTTCATATTGTAATGAATAGTGAAAAAATGAATTTTAATTGAAAAAATCTTTTTAATATAATATATATATGAAAATAATTTTTTTTAATACTATTATTATGTGTATTTAGTTAAATTATTAATCAATACATCAAAATGATGTCATGGGAATCAATTTATCATTGAAATTATATATTAAACATTTTAATGTTTTGACCAATTTCACATTAATAACCCTTTATCATGTGCCATAAAAAATTAATTATAACATAATTTTAAAAACTTATGTATTTAGAATTTAGAAAAATGGATTCCAAATTTTGAATCATCATAATTTATAATATTCAGTAATTAAAAATAATTTTTTGACCCAATTGATTAGTGATTGTAATTAATTTTTTTATAGTAATTATATAAAAATAATTTTTACATAGCTGTTAAAATTTAACATAAGGGAGAAATATCCAATATTCATGTAAACAAATATTGAAATATATCAACCATATACTCCTTTTTTTATAAAATTGAAAATTATTTTAGGCATAATATGTATGGGATACATCTCAAAAAGTATTTTCATTTTATATTTTTAAGAATGTCACTCCTCATCCACAATAAGAGGACACTCACCCATTACTTAATTACACCAATAAATAAACCTTCTTCCATATAATACGTTGAAATATAGTATCCCCACTTATCTATCTTCTTACTAGATGCCTCACTGTGTGTATAAATCAATCCAAGGAATCCCTTTGGTGAAAACCTAAAAAAGTTACCCAAAGAAGATGTAGCAACTTTAAACAATAAAATTTAATTATTTTCATTATAAACCACCTCAATAAATATTATTACACTGTTATATAATAACCTTATTATCCCCAATATAATTAGGTTTTTTATTCAGTGGTTTCTACCTACACCAACACACTTCCATCAAATGGGTAATGAACTTATAGTTCAGGTGTACGACGAACTACTAGCTCACCAAAATATTTAATTTTTTTAATTTACCACATCTCTTTATTATGGATTATGATGTTAATAATGTTATAAATTATATAAATTATATTTATTATATCATTATAATTATTTACTTATAATTTAAATCATATTTTATTTATTTATATTTTGTGTAAACATAATAATTTTTTTGTGGACATGTGGACTATTATATCTTCAAATCTGTGTGATTCATTCAAAAATTTCATGTAATGTATTAATTATAGTATTATTAAATTTATATGATATATATAAAATAACAATTAAATAGTAATTATTATTATATATATACCTATATATTTCATTTACTTTGTTTCTTTCAATATGAAAATAAAATAGAAATATCATTTATGTGTACGTTGGTCCGACCATCTCGATGAATGGTGTATGACATTTCATATTTATATAATTTATATAATATTATTAATATTTATATATTGAAAATATATTATATATAAATTATGTTTTACACTATCAATATACATAAATAATGATCTTTTTAAGAGGATAAACAATAGAAATTCAAAAATTATATGAAAAATAGAGTAGCATAACCCAAAACAAAGCATTAACAAGAAATTGTTAAAAAATGGGTAATATTAAGTCTTAATAAAATTATGTAATGTATGATATATAATAACATTTTTCATTTTTATACACTTAATATTCATATAATTATTATATAGGATTTTTGAACATGTACAAGGAATATGAGAATTAAGTTAAGTGTATGTCATATCTCACTTTTATTTCTATGAAATCTTTTCTATATCTACAACTTTTTCTTATTGTGTGGTATAAATATTAACTTTGAATATTTATATCATAAATATAAAGAACATCATGATATTTAAATTTTGAATTTATATTATTCTTTCATGTGTCTCATGATGCAAAAGTTACTCAAGTAGTAAGGCGGTTTGTAGTGAAACATTAATTTTTATGATACTTATTCCTTATTCACTAAAAATTTCTTTTGTGTGGTGTATATAATTTGAATGAATGTACTTTACGATCATTATCCTTAAATTTAGGTATATTTAGACCCCTATTTTATGACAACTTTTTCATGGTTTTTTACAGTTCAATGTTACAAAACCAGAAATGTAGTTTAGTCTATATTTTCATTATTTGAGACAAATGTTTTGTTATTCACCTGTTTTATTTTACGAACAATAGATATATCCATTGAAAATTTTATATAATTAATATTCATTAGTTTATGATATTTTATGCTTCATTTTTTTCCATTTCTTACATGTTTATTTTTATTCAATGTTACCAATGTGGTAAGTGTTAATTGAAACAATATAATTGTTTATCAAGATTTTTTAGGATTATGATTCTATTGATGAAATCTTATGATCCATTTCTAAAGAAAACAATTGAATTTTATTAACCTATAATTATACATGATATCATCATGTGTTAGGATAAATATTCTACAATTTGGAACTAATAATAAATAAGAAAATGTTTTTATAAAAATCTATCCTTATTTCTCTCTTCAAACTAAAAACATTATTGTTCAAAAATACAGTTTTTTCAATAATGTTTTCAATAATGTGTTATAAAAATGATCTCTTATGATAATTTTCATGGATTCTATAATTTTAAAAATGTTTTATAATTTAATTTTTTTTATGTTTTTAAACATTTTTAAAATAAAAGGGTTTTCATAATTTATTTATATTTTAGTGGTAATTTAAATGATTTTCAAATATTCCTTTATATAATTTAAATTTTATTTGTATACAAAAATGAAATCCGAATTTTTTATTCATTTAAAACATGTTCTGAAATAGAAAGTTTTACTTTCCTTCTGTAATGATTTAATTTATTAGTAATTCTAAATTCATAGTTATTAAAATAAATCAATGAAATGTTTTGTGGAAGTGTTTTATATTTTAATTAATTCCTTTAAAATGAATGGTTATTTCTATTAAGAAATTCTACAACTGATATTTCAAAATAATCTTCCATAACATATAACTACCATTTTTATAAATTATGCTTTACAATGAACATGTTCCAAGAACACCATTTTTATTATTTCTTTGAATGGTTTATATTTAAGATGAGAAGATATTTATGTAAACCATTTCTCTTACATGGGTTATACCATGATAAAATGCTTATGAAACCTTGTCCCATTCATGTGTTATTCTTTAGATGAATTGATTATGAAACCTCTCTATTTTCAATAGTTTATTACATGATAAAATTTTTATGACTCTCGTATCATTTTATGGGTTATATTATGTTTTTTATGAAACCCTTCTCTTTTTATAGGACATGATTTGATGAATGTTTAAATTTGTAGTGGAAATTTTATAAATTATTTCATTATGTGAAAAGTGGTACCTATATCTCCCCCTAATGAATTTGATGATCAATTATATATCATGATATAATTATGGGAAACAAGTCGATATGCATGATCCACACTAGGAAACAACTGTTTCCGGAACCCCAATTTGGAATAGGTTTGTCCTGGTCGACATTATGAAATAGTTGTGTCCTGATCCTCATTGGGAAGAATATGTTTCCTAATACATAATTGAAAAAAGGTTTTTCTTAATCCACAATGTATGTTTGGTGTGTCCTATTTCTCAATAGAAAATAGGTTTGTCCAGATCTGCTTTGGGAAACCAAAGCTTCCTATTCCACAATTAGAAACATGTGCATCTTGATCTTGTATGGGAAACATGTGTGTCCTAATCCATAATGTTTAGGATCATGGTATTTAACATTAAATTATGAAATTAATTTCTATATTTATTATGGTTCCACACAAATATGACATTAAATTATCATTCATGGTTTATTTATGATTAATTTTCACCCTTATGATTCATTTCTACTAAACTATAGAAAAATATTCCAGGACTCAAGTATATGATCATTTATATACAGGGTATAATATTTAAATGTTTTCAACATATTCTATTACCCTTATTCAATTTTTATAATTATTCATTTCATTTTGTTTAACCTTTTGTGCCTCTGATTTCACCATTTCTTTTGATTTATTTCCACACGTTATGATGAAATGTATATAGTAGGGGTACTAAAGGGGAAAAAAATTAGGTGAGATGTTGAAGATCTTCCACCAAATTACAAAAATACATTCCTAATATCCAGGGATAGTAAACTATCTTGGTCCTCCATCATGTACATTTTTAATTTGATAACATTAAACTAAAATGATTTAATTTCCATGTATGTCTATCTTGGGTCAATATGAGGAAAAATAGCCCTGAACAATGTACACAAGCATGAGATTGAGTATAAAAACTTGGTCTAAAGAACATGGTAATTACTATAATTTCATGAAACATCATGTACTATTTTTACAATACATTTAATTCTTCTATGAAATTTTACCTTAAATATATCTGTCCTTGGGACTTAGATTTGGGCCCATGAGTAGTTGAATATTAACAAATTTATTTTTTTTAGATTTGATAATAACCATTATCTCGGCACCAAAGAAGTTAAATGAGTTTTTACGAACCTGAATCTTTATGAAAATATACTTGGATAATATATATGATAGGTTTAGATCACAAGAGTGATGTTGGGGTTAAGACTCTCTCATCACACTATGGAATGTGTCCCCCATAATCTTTGAGTCAGTATACTTAGTACTCCCCCCATCCATAAGAGGTTGTGGGTTATCTATATTTAGAGTGGAACTGATATATATTTTATATCTAATAGGGATAAACTCCTCCACTGAATATAGTAGTTTTTTTGACTGTGGAGTGGAGTGGTAAGGCACATTAACTTCACAATGACTCTTGTAAGGTTTCTCAGGGCATTGGGCATCAGACATAGACCGTTTGATCTACTGGATGACTCATCACTAAATTATTATTTTTTGAATATGGAGATACCCTTTCCTTATTCTATTGGGTTTCATTTTATAAATATTTGATGTTTGGTTTATAAAAATTTTTATCTTTATTGGTTGAGTTGAATATTGTTATTTGTATTTCACTATTTTGGGTTTTCGGGGAATCCAACTGTGTGTGTATATACTCACCACTAAAAGTTCTTTTCATGCACATATTTTATTTTATATAAATTAATGTTTAATCATTGGGGACCTTGGAAGAATTTTTATAAGTTTTTGGTAGAGGTTCTTGGTGTTGACCATGTTTTTTCACAACTCTTATATATTAGGGGTGGTGATCTATTTTTCATTTTCCATTTTATATGTATTTGCATGATTGTCTATAATTTTTTATTAGGAGTTTACATTCCCCCTTTATAATATTTTTATTTTGTTTCGATACATTGATGTATTTCCTAAATGTTATTGTAAGAATGGTTTGTACTCTATATGTCGTAGTTTATTTTTATATCTCTTGACCATTTCATAGATCTGGTATGTTTTTTAATATAATTACATTTGGTAAAAACCTCTAATATTTGTTTAATTTCTACATAGAACATGTATTTAGCCCATATATTATTATAGTAATGATTGTTGTGTCCCAATCAACATACAACCTGTCTGGAGGGATCCAATGGTCCCGGTCATGAAATAGAAGTAATGAAGAATAATTTTATTCTTGTTGGTGTATGGAGTTAGAATTTTTGTGAAGTTTGTTTTAATAACATAGTGACAACATTCTGTACTATCTTGATTTACATTATAAGGAAATGTATCATACTGTTTGTCACACCACTTAAGTAATCATAAAACCATACACTGACAACAACTATGTTGACTCTGTATACTAAGGCACTAGTTGTGCTTGACCAAGGATACATGTATCATATAAGATTTCGTATTTCACCTTTCATGTCAATATTGAGTCAAATCATCATATATTCTCATATTAAAATGGTATTTTTTGATAACATGCAAGATCAATATATGAAAATAGGAAACTGGGCTACAGATATTGGATCAAAATGATGATCACACTAGTGATGAAGCCTTAGTAAAATGACCAATTCATGAAGATATTCCACCTTGGTATTAGGTGAATAATCGACTACATAGTTGGTAGTTGTTAGATCCAAAAAGACAGTATGAGTATGAATACATTTTTATCATGTTATGAATGTTCCGGTAATAGATATAAATCAGTTTTTAGAAATATTGACACTCATACAATATACAATTATATTGAGGTAGTCATCCATGTTTTCAAGATTATTTGAAACATCAATTATGAGATTGAGATGATTTAGATGATTCTACTTGCAGGAGCTACATGGTGCTACTGGAATCTGATTATTCTGAATCCTGATGAGGAGAATCTATTAGTTTTTTACATTTAGTAATTTTTCCATGATGAATATAATCATTAAATCATAGAAGTATTATAGATTCAAAACATTATCAAGATGCAGTAAGGGGATATGTCAGTGGATTTGTATAATATGAGGTTATCCTACATTTATTATTACACTTTTTATATAGTCTAATATGGATACATCATGGTGTGGAAATACATGAAGGGCTGTAACACCCCCAACCTGGGAGCCACTAAACTGTTTCCCTGAGCTGAGTCATCATACGAGCCCATGAAAACCTCCTCATATGCTAGAGGTTTCTTACTAACAATGTGGTTCCAATGATTCACCTGTGGATTCTATAATTTTTTACCAGAGTAATCTACAACAGAATACAATATAAAAAGAGGAAACGATATGAAACAACTAATAATCATATAATCTAAACACCTCCCAACTAGGCACAAACCACAATTTAACATTAACAATGTCATAGCATACTTGTAGTGTAAATTTATCAATACCCAAATTAACAAATACGACCAAACTACTATACAGGTTCTGACTATAATTTTGGATCATTCTCCGCATATATCTCGCGCCCAAGTCAACATCCTAGTGTAAGGGCCTTCCACTTCTCCAGACATGAATCCTCGAAATTTACTTGGGTACCCAATGGAAGCATGAAGAGGGTGTGATTACAAAACTCAATAGGCATGCACAAACAGTATCTAAAAAATACCTAGTCTAATAGATAGTCCATGAATGTACATAATGATTTGTAAGTAAAAAAAGGATAGTTTGGGTGACATTAATTTTCAATTTTATTTTTAGTTAATGATTATCCATTTTTTCAATTTTAGTGTTTTCATTAATCTTTATTACTTATTAAACTCTTAGTACATGCTAAATGGGTTAGGCATACATATCATCCACTGATGGTTCTAAGGAAATAAATCACTATGCATAAGGGAAAATTAATGTCCCTATCTCAATTGCGATAAACAAATCAAGTAATCACCACTCTTACCATGGATCCTCAGTCCGAGTATTTTAACTGAATACAACCATTGGGGGAATAGAGCATCAGTCTCAATCCCCATATTGTGCATTCATGGGTAGGTTAGAGCATCAGTACCAACCTACCTGTGGGAGGAGAATCATTTATTCATCCCACAACCATGCCATTTGCACATTTTTATTTATCCAATCACCATTTTTATACAATAACATGACCAAAAAACCCAATTCCATTATGATATAAAAAATACATAACAAAATCATATAAATGAATACTGTTACAAAAACCATTTACACATTTACCAATAACAATTCATATCAATTTGGACATATTTTTATTCTCATTCCTTAAACCATTTATTGTATCAAAAAAACCCCATTCTTAGACAATATTCATCAATGAACATACATTAAGCCATTTATTATACTTATTAGTTCACATTAATTTAAATTTTATACATTTCAAGTTAGATTCATATAATACATAGCACAATCACATTATCAAATTCAACCGATTAGTTATGAACCATAATTTTCCATGTATTAACTCATTCCACATTCATGAATTCCATTATGAAACTATTTACATGTTCTAAATTCACATGAAATTTTCAATTTAAAATTCTCATTATTTCATTTATACAAGCCCTCTTTGGAATTTAAAGAAAATCATATACCAATCGATATAATCCCATTAAACCCCAATTAACCCACATTCAATTCATTCCAAAAAAACCCATTATGAAATTACCCAAAAACCTAGGCACAAACATCAATAATCCATTTAAAAATCTATTATCCATTAAAACATCTTTTACATGGGCATCATAATTTACTACGAAATACTTCACTTAACCATACCAGTCTTATGGTCCGGGATTTTAGGTGCACCCCATCGGTGGGCGTAAATTGGTAACATCCACCTCTATGTATCCCATGGGGATTCTGAGGGTTTAAATTGGTAACATAGGTACCCATTTTAATCAAAAACTCTAATAAAACAATGAACACAATTTGTGAAAAATAATAACACAAGATTCCCTACACAAATCTAATATAAAATTCTTGGATAATATTTCTATACCAACTACCTCAAATTAGAAGATTAGAGAAATCTTAATCATGGAAATGGATCTAGACTCAAACACCCCTTGAATCCCCAAACTAGCTTTCACAAGAAGAGGAGTGTTTTTTGGTCTACAAAATAAGATGGATGAAACCACAAACCAAAATTTAAAAAAAAAAGATGCAAGATTAGCTTTAGACTAACATGGGGATTAAATATTCCACCAACATCGCTCCATATGGCAATGAATCGAAGGAGAATGACCCTTGTATATCATGGTTCATCTAAACACATCAAAATGGATGAAAGAGGATGAAAGGATAAGAATCATGTATTTGGGTTTAAAATCCCTGTATGGAATTTTTGAAATTTTTTCAATATTTCTAGAATGAACATTTTACCCGAATAGTTTACCAAACCAAGCAAAAACTGTTTGTGAGGAACTATCTGAGAAACACCCCTCACACAGTTTCCATTGGATTCTATATGGTTGGCTCAACCACACACCAACCAAATTTAAAAATATGTCCTTGGATGCACAGTTACCTGGGATTCACATAAGATTTTCCCTTAACATGTAACATGCTCAGGAACTCCCTTTTCTTTAACTTTCATGTCCCGAACCCCTGGAACACCACAGAGCCTTATAATAAACATTGGAAAACACTTATCTGTCCAAAAAAAGCCCAAACAAAAACATAGAAAAAAATACTGTAAGAAAATATGAGATCTTAGAACCTCCCCACCTTATAACGACTCACCCTCAAGACACTCTTCCAAGTATAACTATGATTCCTCAACTAGATACCATTCCACTAGTCCTTCCAATACATTCCCATCTTCTATGTTTCTGGTTCTACATTAAAATTTATACAGAAAATAGATCAAGGGAAAAAAATTTCCCCACAAATCATCCTCACCACAACCATAACACAAACCAAAAAATCCTTAGGGATGCATCAACTTCAACCATACCCAAACACTAGAACCTGATAGAGAAAACATAGACAATAGTTCCTGAATAACTAAACATATAAATATAGCACGGATCATCACATCATCTTCGAGTAACCATTCAGAACACCCACATCCAAATCCTCTACACAACTCACGACCCATATCACTTATAATTATGATCCTACATTTTTCCCCAACTCTTTAATAACAAAATTCAATATCGCTAAAAGGAGAACAAATGGTCCTTTCAACACCATTTCCCAACTTACATCAATTCAATGATATAGAGTAATGATCACCTGAATATGAAATCAACATTCACATCACCTGACATGTTCCCACTCACCATGCTCAGACATCCATAGATGTATTACCCTACATCGGCATCCAGTCGCACTTTCGAAACCATTTGGGTGGACATTCTTATACTATCCATTCAAGGAATAAGATCAAATCAGCCTCACTTAGGTACAAATTCATTTCCAAAATGGAACATTCCTCTACAACATTAACTCGAAGGTGGGTCACACTCACCACACATATTCATGTTTATCATCTCGGGTTGGACCACATTCAACTGGGTTACCCCATAACACCCACATTCAACAGATGTTACGCTACCCCATTCTCACCATCCTGAGGTTCTTACTGACTTAAATCCTATCATCATCATCCCACATAGCCCCTGAGATTATTCAATTAATTCTAGTATAATTCCACCATCATGACTATATCTCCCTCTATACTGTCATCAGACATCACCCTTGACAAGACACTGCATCTCATGGCCAAGGATCCATAAACATCATGATTTTCTAAAACAACCCAAGTATAAAGTACATGATTGTCTCCCTGATCTTCACTGGAGTTATAGTATCCAAACTCTCTAGCCACAACCAATTTTTATATCCAACCACACCATTCTAAAACATCATCACAAATATCAAAAATTTCACATAGATCCACAAAAATATTGAACACAATACAAGGCTCACCAATCATCAAATCCCAGTCCAAAATTTTCTCGCTGAGGAAACTAATATGCACCTCAAAGGTTCCTTATTAGGATCCTTGTGCCATTACATCGACTTCATGTTCTCTTCCCCACATCCCGAACATACATATCAATCACCACCATAAGATTACGGTTACCATCTCTCCTCATGATGGATTCTAACCACTGTTTCTTACACTCAATCACAATATAATCCATGAAACATAGACATTTCTATTTAGATTTGTTCCAAAACAAGAAAAAGAACATCACCCATTTCTTATTCCCATCATCTGTGATCAGAACCCATAATGTTTGTAGATATTGGGTCCATGCATAGAACCTCACCCAAGTACTTAGATGGTGTAATTCACAAAATCATGATTCTTATATACTATTTATAGGAGTATAAACTCTACAATGTCCCTCACCCAACCAAACACCATCATGTCTTTTGGAATTAAGCCATATATTATCAATGTATTGGGGATGATATCTAGATAATCGATATGATTGTCACTAGATGAGGTATGCTAAGATGTTGTCGATGAAGACCATCACCAACATATCCATTCTTGATGTTGAACTATGTAACACCATGAACTTTCTCGGATACAAGGATCCCCTACTGAACACATCTAATCATTACATAACCACCACTCATCATGTGTGAATTTTATCCCAATATCACCATCTCTATAGGACCAAATTTACATGCATCCATGAACCATCACTTCAGTTTGCACTGCCTCTACCACACCGCTCTAGTTATTTTGATGCATCACTGATAGCAGACAACTGAAGAAAAATGGTCTACCACACCAATCAAACCTATTTTCACTCACAATAAATTTTACCTATGTATAGCACATTTCTATCTTAGTTACCTATCCATGAATATTTGTTAGTCTTCCTTAGAACCCCTGAGGTAGCCTCTACTTGTAACTGAACATCCAAACAATTCATAAAAACAAGATCATCAATGTGACCACCAACACCTTGGGTGTCACCATAAAGAAAAAGGGTGTGATCTCACATTAGTCATCCATATCTCTTCAATTGGTAAATTACATTGAGTTTTCCATTTTTCAGCATCCAAATAATAATATAATTAATCAATATCATACAAAACATTGAATCAATCATTTCCACCTATTGAAAAACTTGGGTGACCTTATGACAGATCTAGGTACAACTATACCATTTAAGAAAACTTGGTGGAACTCAGTATGAATCGAAACCACCTCTATAAAATCTTCCACACTTCTTATTCCAAGGTATCAATGCCATTGGTTAAACCTCCCTCGAGGCCAGCCTTTATTTTTTGAAACTACCATCATGTAACCACAACTGATGTTGGACCAACAACCATCATCCTTCCCACTTAACTCTCTAGGGAAAACAAACACCATAAAACACTCCGAGTTCCACTATTAATGTACAAAGCATCTACATAGGCAACCCATTCCCAAATGCACATGAAATCCCATTAAACATCTCTTATATATCACATTAGAGGTTTATTGATAAAAACTCCCTAAACAAGATTCACTCTCAAGAAAAGCCTTTCACCATCTCTCTAAACCCCACATATCATGACACGATCAAGGAAATGCTTGTTCATGGCACTCTGACCCCAGTTCCTTTTCAAAGTATGCACAGCACACACAATAACCATTTACTAATGGTTTTTTACTAGAGGTGTACTCTTTCATCGGCACTATGAGGAAAACATAGCTTTAGAGATTTAAAAAAAACATGAAAGGCTTATACTCAAAAGGTCACTATGATTCAAGAACCATCCATTGGGTCCAACATGCACTATGTATAGTCATAAACCACGAGTGTTTACCACACTCACATTACAGAACAATTCCTCACAACCCAACAACAACTACCCTATCAAGGGATCCCTAAACACACCAACTAGGCCATATAATAACTAGAAAGGCCTTAAAATCCATATCTGATGTCTCAAACTAGGGTATTGTCATTTCCCCAAAACATTCATACTATTTTTAAACTGATAACACAAATAATACCCACTTTTGAACTAAAAAATTCTCATTTTAAACGTATCATTCATTAGACACATGGACAAATGACCGACATGATTTAACCAGAGATGGAAAAGATCTCACACTAACAACCATAAATGAATCATTCTTCATAGTTTATCCCAACATTAATTATAACACATAGAACACTACCCACTACCATACATACCATGGGTTATGGTCAACATTGGGTAACATATTTAATTAATCTCAATACTTTTGTCAACAAATCATAAAATATATTATCCTTTTACAACATGATCCATTCCTCTTAGTGACATTTCCCATTTCACAACTTATTGAAATCATCATTTTAAATCATTTACACCTTTAATTAGGAATAATTCTTTGAAAATTTTAGCATCATTATGTAGTTTGTTTCTTTCAGACACCGAATCACCCTTGATAATTTATCATAAACCAAAATGTTTACCCAGTCATAAAATTTCAGTATACAAGATATTCCCTAACAATTCACTTTCATTCTTTTCAGTAACCCAATTACATTACCATTATTTTTAATCATTTTCTTCATATTTATCATTGAGGTAAAGGGAATTTTACTTTGTATTTCATGCACACCAATCCTGTGGGTGTGACAATAGTGATGCATGCCACCAATATCAATAGGTGACTAAAATGATGCATGAATTCACTACCACATTTCAATACGACAAAGAGAAAATATCATAAATCCATAAAGTCACACAACATTTGCATCGCCAAATAGTGAAATATCTTTCAACTGGAATAACACACATCAAGAACAACAATTCCCACCGAGGGTTCCATGGGGTTTCCCTCGAACATGGATTAGATACTCTCCAGAAAGAGTTCATTAACAAGGCCCAACACATTCTAATATCTTATCTACCATCCCAAAATAGAATGAAAGAGAAAATAACTCAAATGATACCATATTGTAACCACCATAACCCAGAAGCCACTAAAATGGTGACCCGCGACGAGTCATCACAAGAACTATAACGCACCTCCCTATATGCCAGAGGTTGACAACTAGCAGTGATGATCTAATGAGTCACATGGGGAGATTTTATCATCTTTATAACAGTGATCAACATAAAAACACAACATAAAAAGTGGAAACAATATGAATCCACTAATAAAAATATAATCCAATCATCTACCAATAAGGCACAACCCATAATTTATCATTAACAATGTCATGAAATAACAGTTTTGCAAAGTGATCAAAACCCAAAAATATGATAAATGAACATATTAAAAAATGGGACCTGACTATAGGTCTAGATAATTTTCCATGTACATCCTAATCCCAACTCAACATCCTAGTGTAGGGTCATTGCACTTGTCTAGTATAGCAATAATGAAATTGGTTCGGGTACCCAACGGTGGCCCAAGTAGAGAGTGAGTACAAAATTAAGTAGGACACCACTAATGGTGTATAAATAATATATAGTCTAATAGATAGTGAACTCAAGTACAAAATGAATTTTAAGTAAACAAGGGATAGTTTGGGTGCCGTTAGATAACAATGATATTTTTAGTTCATGCTTATCCTTTTCCCAATTTCCTTGATTACACAATATTTGTTACTTATTCCACTCTCAGTACATGCTAAATGGGTTAGGCATACATATCATCAGCACATGTGTCCATGGAAATCAATCATAATTCATAAGGGAAATGTAAAGTCCATATCTCTAAAGGTATAATAATATTAAGTAATAACTACACTAACCTTGGACCATAGTCTAGGTATTTTCATTAAATACATCAATTGTGTGTAATAGAGCATCAGTACAACTCCCAAAATCATGCATTCCTGGGTAGGTTAGATCATCAGTCCAACCCTACCTATGGGAAGCTCTTCAGTCCTTAATCCCACCACCACGTTATGTGAACATGATTATTTATCAAATAACCATAGTCATACCATAACACAATCACTTCCATTGGGAAATCACAATACATAACAACAACATGAGAATTAATAATACTCTAAAACCCATTAACACATTTACCGATTATAATTCATATAGATTTATCCAAATTTTCACTCTCAAGCCTTAAAAAATTAATTGTGTTCAAAAACCCATACTTAATAAATATTTATCCATGATAATACATTAACACATTTATCCCATTCCCCATTTAACAAAAATTTACACCTTATGTATTTCAGGTTAGATTTTTATAATACATAGAACAATCACTTTATCACATTCAAACTATTAGGAATTCCCCATTATATTCCATGTATTAACTCATGCCACATTTATCAATTCACTTAGGCAACCATTTTAATGGTATCAATTCACAATCTATTTTAAATTTAACATTATCATCATTTCATATATATTACTCCTCTTTAGTATTTCAATATATTTTATATACCATTTGACATAATCTCATTTAATCCCAAATAACCCACATTAAATTAATTTGAAAAAACCCTTATTGTAATTACATGAAAATATAGGAATAAACATCAATGTTATATTTTCAACAAAATCATCTATTAAAACATGTTTTATATAGGCTTCACAGTTTTCATATAGTTTATTTACTTAACCCAACAACTCTCTAGGCCCGGGATTACCGATGCACCCCATGGGGTGACCAAAAATGGTCATGTCCTTTTATACACATCCTACTAGGATCATGATGTTTCAGTTGTTCACTTAGACATCATTTTTTTATAAAAAACACTAATGGACTAGGACCACAATTAATTCTAATGAAAGAAATTTTTTTCATGCATAAATCTAACATAAAACTATGGGATATTACTTGTAGACCACATATTTAGAATCCTATGGTGAGAGAACTCTTAATCGTGTCCTTGGATATGGATTCAACCACTCCTTGAATCCCCAATCTAGGTTTCACTAGAAAAAGAGGGTTTTAGAACTTCATAAGGAGATGGATGAACTAAAAACCCAAATCAGAAAAAAAAAATAGAAGCACGATGAGAATTATACTTACATGAGGCTTTGACCTACAACCAACATCATTGTAAAGGTAAAATAATATTTGGAGAACCCCCTTGGAAAATATGGGATCATCCAAGCACATCACTTGCATTTTAGGGGTTTGAATAGAGGAGAATCCCAGGATGGGGTATAATATCATGGGTTAGCAGTTTTGTAATTTTTTCAATGTTTCTTAGTCGCACGGTTTATCCACATAGTTTTCCAAATAGTGCGAAATCCATGAGTGGTACCCTATCTAAAATAATCACTTCACATAGTTTCTTAGGGATTTTGAATAGTTTTCATAACCATGAACCAACTATCTGTAAGCCTCTATCTGTGGTTGTACGGTTAATGGGGATTCCCTCATGGTTATTACTAACCATTCCCAAACTGTACAACATGTCTAGGAACTCCCTTTTCTTTCATTCTCATGTCCTGAATCCCTAAAACACCCTGAGGATTCACATAAACAATGGGAAACACTTATCATTATAAAATAATTGTCCAACAAAAAAGCATAAAGGAGAACATACCTTGAAAAAATTCAAGGTCATATATGGGACTTTTTAGAGATATTTTTTTTCCTATTGTGGTCTCCTTATGCATTCCCACATATAATGCAGTGCTGGTGTGAGATTGGTCACATAGAACATCCTTACATTCGGGATTTGGGATGTGGTATATGGAAGTGTACATCATTAGGTCAATATGTTTGTAGTGGATGGAAGGAATCAGTAATCAAGGTATTTATGTAGGAGGCGTAGTCATGCGTAGCCTCGTACATATTGAACTATAGTGTAAGGTCCACGTAAAAAATAGAGTTATGTGAGATATGGGTGATTCTTTTCTTATGAAAAAAGGTAACATAGATCATCATTTCATAACTCAATGTGTACCGAATTGTAGAAATTCTATATATATACCTTCATCACTAAGGTAATGCAATGGTCATGGATATCCTAGGGCCTTCTAGGGTAATCCCTAGGGAAGAAATGTTGATAAAGGATAAATTGGATCCACATATATGGGATACTAGTAGATGATGATTGTATCATGGTTTTGGACTTCCATGTGTTGGAAGTATATAGTCAATATACTAATGAGATTATTTGATTTATGATCTATGTCTTATGAAATCTATCTCTATTATTTGTAAACATAATCACGAGTCATTCAATTATTTCTATACACCTTGTCTGAGAATTGGGTCTTCCTGTTAATTATTTAGGTCATTAGTTCTGGATATTTTTTCATATACGGAGTGTTTATTCTATATCACACAACATCAAATAGAGAATTTTGGTTTATATTAAATAGTTTTTCACTTAGTAAAATAGCATCAGTTTTATTAGACCTTATTTTGTCATCCCTGGAAATATATTATGTTCCATAATGTGAACCCATATTGAGAATTATTATAATAGTGTAAGATTTCATCATACTAATGGTATGAGTTCTTCCATTGTGGGAGAGTGAGATCATATGGATGAGAGGTTTGGATTATTGAGAAAGAATCTGTATCCTATTATTCATCAATTTTTTATTTGAACCCCTAATGTTGTGATCTATACAATATATTGGTTTCCAAAAATAGAATAGGATTATATGGATTACTTTTTTAAAGATTTTCATAGATTACATAATGTTGTATATTGACTTCTACATTAACATACATCATATTTCCACATGGATATCCTATATGGGATAGTGGATGAACCCTATCAAGATTTGGGGGATGTGTTTTCAATTTTAAGACCTTTGATAAATGGATTTTATCATACCTATTGTTCCCGGAGGTTTTTTTCATTTTTTCATAAATGAGGAATATGATATACTGTATCATTTTGTGGACTATCATCACCAAAATCGAGTAAAAATGAAAGAAATTACCCCATTACATGGTTTAATGACATTTTCATCCAGTTTATACGTGTCTATTTGGTTTTTAATATTGATCCATGGTTCCACTACAATTAGTTAAGGGATCAAGAGGATGATATTCCAAATATGACATTGTAATTTAATGATACACACTATAAGTTCCATGAGTTTTGTTTCAATGTGACTAATTTACCCACTATGTTTTTTATTATTATGAAGTAGGTAATCTAACAATACATTGAAAATTTTATATTTTTATTCATCGATGAAATTCTTGTATACTCAATATTAGTGGAGGAGTAAGTAAACCATTTGAGGATGTTTATAGACTTATATTAGGATAAAAAAATATAGTAATCACTAGATGTGTCATATATAGATATGAGCAGTTTACATCATGGGGAATGTCATATTATAGCATGTTGTTGATACAGATCTAATGACTATTAATGTAGCGATTTCTTTGGTACCACCCAAGAGGAAGTTGGTGGTGCACTGTAACATCCCGAATTGGTATACCACTCAATTAGTACCCTATACCCAGTTGGCCATATGGCCTTAAGAACATTTCCCCAAATTTCAGGGGATGTTGACTAGTAGCGATGGCCTAGTGTGTGATACTCAGAAAACAATTCCCCCACTGGAATATTGTAATACCTTGAAATAAACGTATTCAAGTGCAGAAGTAGTAAATAGAATATAACAGAAATAAATAACTGAAGACTAATAAGATATGAAGCCAAGCATTATTCAGTATGAAAGTTTATACAACATGTCACATGTTATATGAATGCATCAAAATAGGGTACACTACATGAATCCAAAATATATGTTCGAAAATCAAAAGAATCAAAGTGAACTAAGAAACATAGCTTGCCACATCTCGGTCACATGCTCTCTTGCTCCAAAACATCATCATAAGTACCTATAGAAGAGAGGATTCCAATATCGACACCTTCTATAATATAATTAGTTGGGATCCAACATCAAGACACAAATAGAGTGTGAAAAAATAATCCCAATTGTAAACAACCAAATTTATTGGCCTACCAGTCAGTGAATATATGAAACAGGTACTGTACAAAAAGTAAATGTACTAATGTAGGAATCAATCAGAAGAAAAAATTCCTACAAGTATTTTTTCCATATTCATTCATTATGTTTAGTTTATCTATCCAGTTAAATTGAATTATATATGTCCTATGAATCAGCCCAAGCCCATCAATACATCGTATGAAGAATACTCAACAGATACCTCAAAAGTCTATCTAAACAAATAATGTGAACACATAATCTATGCTTGTTCTATGGCTTGGAATACACATCATATGTTGTTCTATTCAAATAATCTATCCATCCACTTTCCCATAGGCATATAAAATCCCTTCCCATAGGCATAAAAAATCCTTGAGTTCAGGCGTATTGAATCCTCACCCACAAGAATAACCAATCCACTCCCAGAAGCATAAAAGTTTGGCACCAAAATGCATAACATGAAATACATGTCGAGATCATTATATCATAATTTAATCATAATAAACAACACATCTAAATTACATTGTTACATGGTTTACATAATAAAAAGTTACGTGGGAATCATACATATACCCAACTAATAGTGAATTAAACAATCAAAAGGCTTAAACAATAATGGGAATATCAAGGGGAAAGGGGAAATCACTAATCCCAAACCCATTAATCAAACCAATCCCAATTTTCCACAACTTAAATTCCATTATAAAAGAAATTTATACATAATAACTCAATAAAAGAAAAAAAGGGTTTCCTCATAGGCAATCGTGGCCAAACGGCCATAAATGGTCATTCCAAGGGAACACACCCACGTGGTGGCCCTTAATCAATCCAACAAGAACATCCATGTGTAATTTAGTGTAATATATGACCTATTAATCATTATGAAACAAAAACAATCAATTTACAATCATGGTTACACCCTAAACATGGGATAATGAAAATACAACACATATAAACAACTCGACATTGAGAGAAAGGCAAAAGGCCACCTATCTCATAGTAGTACGACTCTCCTCATATAGCACCATTCTTTAATTCACCCAAGAATTTACTAGATCTAAAAAATGGTCTATGTTATTAACTATAAAAACATATTCAAGAGAATAAATCAGGATGAAAGGCTTAGGAGGAATAGAGAGCTCACCAATATGGTTCAAATGCAACTGATTTCGAAGGAATAAGGGTTCAAATAATCAATC
The DNA here is from genome assembly GCA_963277665.1 of Viscum album. Taxonomy (NCBI): domain Eukaryota; kingdom Viridiplantae; phylum Streptophyta; class Magnoliopsida; order Santalales; family Viscaceae; genus Viscum; species Viscum album. The sequence goes on from OY728142.1 coordinate 455,312,783, forward strand.
AGGGTAAAAAATAGCTATCTTTTCTACTTTTGTGATCCTAGATGAGCCCCTATCCATTTTCAAAAAATTATTATACAACCTAATTTATTAAAAAAAAAATTTGACAGAGAGTTGAGACTACACATCATGTTCCAAATTATATTGGCCTAACCATTATATGGCTATGTACTAGAATAATATGGTGTCTAGCCTTCCATACACGGTGTGTATCTATATGTACATGGATTTTAGTTCTTAGTCACACCATGTAACAGTCCTACAACCAAAACCTAGCCGTCATTTCCCCCATTTAAATATGTAAAAATTAAAAAGGAAAGATCCATACCTCAAAAGAAGAACTTAGTAACTACGAAATTCCCCCTTAAATCAATTCATCCCTGAATTTCCCTTCCATGGGTGGTGAAGAAAAATATGAGAACAACTTTGGCCACCATGATCGTACATCAGCCTATCTCTCACAAGACATATACTACACTATCCATGATTCCATATCACTCGTACCAAAAGAATAGACTGGCCATGGAGAACCTTTGAGCTATGAGCTACTATACAAATTGAAAGCTATTCAATGGATGCATCATCATAAAATTCCACTTCCTTGGGATAAAAGGTGTGAGACGCATCCGAAAAGTAATGTTTCCACTGAGAAACATGGATGACTTCGTTCATAGCTCTATACCTCTGAGGTAACTGGAATTGTCAGGAAACTAGCACGACTCTCTCCATAATCTCAAACAAACTGATGTGTCTCTCTGAGTGTTTACCTTATCTCTCGATTCAATTATGTACCATCCCCGATGCAATGTTCAAGAAAACATGATCCCCCACCAGGAACTCCTTATGTGTCTATAATTATTAGTATAATATTTCAAAAGAGACTACACAGTATCCATCCTCTTTTGAATCAACTGGACCAGCTCAAAATTCTCTAGTATAAGATGTGATCCTAGTAAAGCTGCCTCACCCGCCTCTTTCCAATACAGGGGTGATTGGAATGACCTACCATAAAAATCCACATAAGGTACTATCTCTATTTTCTAATGAAAACTATTACAACATGAAAATTAAAATAGGGATATATTCTCCAACTAAGATCTCCCAATGTTTAGTATGCATGATCACAACATGTCCTCTAGCATCAGTATCATACACTCTAATATGATATCTTTCTTAGGGTGGTATGTAGTTGTTAAAATCACCTATAAACATAGTTCCCTCTGAAATAACTCTCATAAACAATACACAATATAGAAAAAATTGTGTTTAGCGGTAGTATTAGAAACCACCGCTAAACCTTTCTAAAATTGGTTTCCCAGTGGTTTATAATAAACCGCCGCGAAACTCTTTTTTTAACAGCTCCGACCCTTCCTCCACCCTGACTCTCTTCTCAGTTACTTCCCCCACTTCCTTCTGCCCCCGGCCTCCTCCATGACTATGGCCCCCCGCGACCATGGCGACCCCGCGACCCTGGCTACCCAGCGACTCCGGTGACCCAGTGACTCAGGCGACCCCGGACCCCAGGGACCCCGTGACCCTGCTTCCCCTGGCCTCCCCGTGACCCCAATTAACTAGGTATATTGATACTTCACCTCATTTTTTCCTTTTTTATCTTCTCATTATTCATTTAGATAATTCTCCAGCAGTTTTTATGGGCTATATGTTTATGAGTTTTTGATTATGTGTTTCCGTATTTTATTTGGAGTCCTTGGTTAAGTAATGTGATTTGGGGAATTAAATTGAGGTTTTCATTTTTAAACCCTTCACAACCCTTTTTTGAGTTTGTTGATGTTGAAAGACCAAACCTAGTGATACCCATCAAATATTCCAAAACCTTGAGAATGGTGAAATAAATTGGTGAACATTAAAAAAGGGTAAATGTTAGAGTGAATGTGTTCTAAATTTTAATTGGGAATGTGGGTGTGGTTAAGAGTAAAATGAAATTATTATATGTCATTCTTTTATAAACCAACTAGGGTATCTTTAAATGTTCTGAAATATGTGTTTGGGATTTTATTCTAGTTATGAATTTTATATGATGAAAATGATGCTTTAAATGTGGGTTTTATTATGACATTTCAAATGATTATTTGAATTTGTGGTTTAAAAACTATCTTATAAAAACTATAAATGGTTGGTTCTAATGGTTGATTTAGAAATGAAATCCTTGAATAATTTTTTAGTTTTAAAATTGGAATACCAATGTTTTATGTGGTGGATTAGAAATGTTTTCAAATGATTACTTGAATTGTGTTTATATCATTATTTGGTTTTAAAGCTTTTTTGGGACCATAATAATTAATTGGATATATTGTTTAGTGAGATATAACCCATGGGGATTTCGTTGTCCTGTGAACATTGTTATGAAATGAACTAAATGATGAATGTTACTAGTTAACAAACCATGATAATGGGGTGTGTGGAATAATTGTATATGTGTAATGTGTTATCTATGTGAAAGATAAATGTGTTAAATGTTTATGTGTATAAATGGTAAATATGTTCCATGTTTTTGTTTTTTAGTTGATAGATTAGTAAGTGATAAAGAAGCATGTTCACATGCATTAATAGTGGGTGGGGTATTGGATTAAGGATCCTCCAATGGGTTGATCAGACTGATACTCTAGGACCACCAAATTATTGCATGGGTTAGGGAGTAATTCTGAGGCTCTACGTCCCTAATTAATGAATGTGTAAATTCACATAGATTGAGGCTATAGGGTGAGGTAATTCACAAAGACATAGGCCCCAAGAGGTGGTAATGTAACTATAATAACTAGTACTCACCTGTGCTATTGCACGACACATTCGATTACTGGTTTTTCTACAAATAAGAGATTAATATTTATGAAATTTGAGAAGAAAATGTATTGTTGAAGAAATTATAAATTGATCCAGTTATAAACGAAAATGAAAATTCATTTTTGCTAAAATTCATCAATATTCCTTCGAAATCACTGGACAACTGGTACCTAAAAATTCAAAATCATTTATCCTCAGAACAACAGCAACATGCATATAGAACTGGACTCAAAACAGAGGAAAAACATGAATGTTACTTGTTTTGACCAATAAAATTTGATGTTTTGATTCAACCAAAAATCAACTGTACCAGAAATCGTCAGGGGTATATGCCTGTATGAACATAAAACTATATATAACAACAGAGCCAGATTAGTAGAATCAGATCAGTAAAAAATATAAAAACCCATTACCAATTGGGGGCGGCATACGGTGAGTTACATTCAAATAAGGTATGCATACTCTACATGATGTAATATACAATTTTTTACATACATTAATTCATAAAATAGATATGAAATCAAAGTAAACATAGTCATAATGTATTAATACCATACATGTAATAACAGGTGAGTGTGAATTCCACCCTTGTCAAGTGCAATGGGTCACACAGGCCCTGGAAGCGGTAATCTGTAAATATAGTTATGTAATGTAAGTTGGAATGTTTGTTTGAAAGTAATAATAATGTTATGTGTACGGTAATCTGACCTGGAACCAATATATACCGGAATTGAGATGAAAATTTTGGGAGGAAACTCGCGTTGATTGTAGCACTGATTGAGCATGGGAAATCTTGAGTGGTGGAGGCTGTAAAGGAAATGGAATGTCGGCACAAATATGATGCAGTTTTCCAGCTGTCTTTGGGAAAGATGAGATGGATAGTTACACACTATATTCTTGGTATGATTTAGTTGACTAGGTGTCTTTAATTGGCATTACGTATAAGGTATTTTAGCACTTGTCCATATGAAATTGGAGTTTAGTTCAAATAGGGTTGGATGATAAAAATTTTGGTGTCCTGTGACAGAACAAATCTGGTTGCCACCATTAACAGCACCAAACCTGGACCATGGCAAGGCCCGAAGGGCGTTCCCTATCCCCATGTGCTGGAACAAGTTCTCGGGTATCATTTATCTTGGTTTGGGAATGATTTACCCGAATATGTATACATAAAACATAAAAAAATATTTGTATAATGAATATGAAAAATTCATACTAGAAAGGTTTATACAAAAATCCAGAACTGAATACATAAGTTCAAATGAAGTAAAAATGGTCCAAAGACACAATTAAATTGAAAAAAAAACAGCCCCATGGACTCCACATGACAAGGGTTCATCAACACCAAGCCGTCTGAACAACTCCATCCCAAGGATGGGGACTAACACCCTGAACCACCATCACCCTTAGTCTATCCATTACCTGAGTCAAACATAACCTTGTGTACTTACACCCAATGGGGTTTAAGTAGAGTTTCAGACTAATCCAAATAGGATACCACCCAATTATTCCAAATAAAATGCAATACAATGTGAAAAATCAATCAGTTTTAATACGCAAAGAAAAGCAGTGATAAAATCCAAGAAATGCAACTTTTAATTGATAACAGTTTTTAAGATATAATTTTCAGAATGTTCACACATTTAAATAGACATGTTATCTACTGTAACGTACTACCAAAAACACCCCAATAAAAGGGTAAATACCACAAATCCAATGAGCACTAAAACTGGGAACACCCCTAGGAAACTAGTTAGTCTCAGGCCCTATGTACCTCATACCTCGGTGTAAAGTATCCATGTCACAATCCTTTCCATTGCACGATACAGTAGTAGGGAACATACCAATGACCTAGTGGTCCCCAAATATCACCCAAATAGTTTAGTTAGAGTTTTCGTTATCCATTTTCTCAGTGAAACATGGACAAAACCCATCCGATTCACTAGCCGTACTAGTATATATATGCACGCCAAAGTACCCGAGATTCCCCTTCTTCTGCTTAAACAATTTCAGCAAACAACACACATCCTTTTGCATATAAAACACCACTACTGGTCAAAAACAAACAATTAAAAATCTATACACACTTTATACCATTTAATGCACACAACAAAACATTTTTATTTTCAATAAAACAACCTCTCAAAATATCACATTGTTTTGCACCCAATGCTCTTAAAAATATCCACTTTGCACACTATGCGCACAATTTCAAGTCAAAAAAACAAAATGGCAGTTCAATAACCTTTTATGAAACCAAAAATTCAGTTTTGGGGCAGCCCCATGTGAACCAAGAAGTTATATCTTTTAAATATCCCCATTTTCACACAAACATGGCACTTAAAGCCCATTTTCTTCCCAAACACCATTTAAACAAATATTCCCCGTAACAAACAAAAAGAATAAACATTCAAAACATGATTTCCATTTCTAATACAGTTCAATAAAATCAATTATGTAATGATTGGTCATCCCCAAATGAACCAATAAAAGATTTGTTTGAAAACCACCCAATTTCATGAAAAATAGGAACTTAAAATTCATTTGATTTATAAATGCAACTAGAACCAATTTTGGTAGAAACATTCAAATGAAATAAACATGAAAATACCATGAAAACAGCAAGTTATGTCACAAAAATTGCATGCACAATAGAATCACCTACCAAATTAGTTAAAACCTTGAATCCTTTGTACGAAAATCAAATCGCACCACCACCACACCAAAAGAGACCCAGATAAAACCTAAAACCACAATAAAAGACCAAGAAAAACTAAGGTTAAACCCTAGGTTCGAAACCCTACCCTCTGGAAATTTGTTACATCAAGAAAAAATGAATAATCCATAGTCAAATTGAATGAAACCCTAATCCATTTGAAAGAAGAAAGAAATGGACACACTTACTTGATGTATCTTGAAGTAATAACTCCAAAACAATAGTATCTGAAATTTAAAACAACCAAAATTTAGGGTTCATTCAAACAAGAATCATTAGGCCATTTGGGAACTATAATGGTTGGAAAATATTAAGAATTGAAAGAGTTATTAAAGAAATAAGTTACCTCATCAAATCTAGATGATTTGAGGAACCCTATGGAGTTCTGCACCCATTAGGGATGCACCAGATCTCCAAAGAGGGGGGAGAGAGTTTAGACCCGTGTATGGGTTCAATGGTCTTGGGTGAGACTTAGAAGCACCTAAATATCCCAAAAATGTAATATGTTATAAACCAAACAAAATTTAATTTTAAAACTGGAATTGGTCTTCCGGACAGGCCCAACCCCTTAAATAAAAACCCCAATAAACATTGGTTATGGATTTCTAAAGGACCTAAATTGACTCGGTGGTTTTAATATATCAGGTGAGGACATTTAAGAGTTGGAATGTGTGAAAAAAAATATTAAAAAATGAAAAAGTTATAAAAGAAACAAAATTTATTTTTAAATATGGAATTAGGCTCACAGTTTGGCCCAATTCACGAAAACCCACCGATTCCTCCATAAAACCACTGTAAACCCCCAAAACAATGCATTAATGGAAATTAAATCAAAAATACCTTTAAAATTTTTCATGTATTTGAAAATTCTCTCCACCATGAAGACTTTCCATCCCAGAAAGTCAACCTGAAGCTTGATCAGAAAACAGGAACGAATAATCTTCCTCAACACATGACTTATGCTCAAAAGTCTCAAGTGTATCATGACCATGGTGCCAACAAACCTGGACCAACATAATGGACTTTCCTCAAAGCACCTTCATTTGGAAGTCAACTATGTGCACTGGCCGCTCAATAACAGACATGTCAGGCTCAAGCTCCAGTTCTTCCCAACTCAACACATGGGATGGATATGGGTTGTATTTCTTTAACTGGGAGACATGGAAGACATCATGGATAGATTTAAACTGGGAAGGTAAGGCCAACCTATATGCCACTTTTCCAATACACTCGATGATCTCAAATGGCTCGACATTCCGCAGTGTCAGCTTCCCTTGCTTCCCCAATCGATGATGGCCCAGACGAGGGGACACATTCAAGAATACCCTATCACCCACAGAAAACTCTAGGTCATGACACCTCCGATCAGTATATGATTTATGGCGACTCTGAGTTGTCAATAAATGCTGCCTAATCAACTTGACCCTCTAAGACGTCTACTCCACCAGACTTGGCCCCAAATGTGAGGTATCACCTACATCAGCCCTACACAGGTGGGACCGACATGGCCGGCCATAGAGTGCCTCAAAAGGATCCATTCGAATTGTGGATTGGTGACAGTTATTACAGGAAAACTCAACCAATCCCAAAAGGATATCCCAGGAACCTCCAAAGTCCTATACACATGCACGGAAAATTTCCTCCAAAATATGATTTCCCCGCTCTGTCTGACCATCCGTCTGAGGATGGTATGCCCTAATTAACATAATCTGATACCCCAAGGACCTCTGAAGGCCTTCACAGAACCAAGAAGGGAAACGAGGGTCTCTATCTAAGACAACTGCTGATGGCACACCAAGGACTCTCACCACCTCCAGAAGATACAAACGACCCAACTCATCCACCTTAGATGTATCTCTGATCGGAATGAAGTGGACTTATTTGATCAGATGATCAATTAACAACCAAATAGAATTCTTACCATTAGGTGTAAGTGGTAAGCCAACAATGAAGTCCATGGCAACCTCATCCCACTTCCAGGTTGGATTGGGCAATGGATTGAGAAAACCAGAGGGCCTTTGGTGCTCTTCTTTCACCTGTTGGCATGTGTAGCATCTCAAAACAAAGTCTGCTATGTCTCATCTCATACCATGACACCAAAATTTCCGGCTGACATCATAATACATCTTAGTGGCACCCAGATGGACAACCCACTGAGACTGATGGCTATCCTGCATCACCACCTTCCACAGAGATAATGACACCACAAAACGGCCCTTGAAGCACAAGATGCCCTCAGGAGATGATGACCAATCAGAGGATGTCTCCCCACCATGAAGAAACTACTTCGACAGGTGACAAAGCTCATCATTTGGCTGTTCCCGCTAAATCAACTCCAACAATGAATGATTCAACTGAACATTCTTCAAGAATTCCCCTCCACTATGTTCCCTGGTCTCCACATGCATCTGAGAAAAGATCCCCATCAATGCCCACTCATCACTAGAATTTCTCAAAGCCTACATTGGAACCCTTCTGCTCAAGGAGTCGGCCACTAAAATACCCTTGTCGGGGGTATAGACAATATCAAAATCAATCCACTGCAAGTAATCGATCCAGTGATGCTGCCTCAAGTTGAGGTCCTTCTACCAGAAGATATAAGCCATGCTTTTGTGATCAGATTAGACCAAAAACATTTCCCCAAAGAGGTAGTGACACCATGTCTTCAAAGCATGCATCACCACTACCAACTCCAATTCATGGGCCGGGAAGTTATTTTCATGTGGTCAAAGTTGAAGAGATCCATTTGCGACAACATGACAATCCTGCATAAGCACGGACCCAAGACCCATACCTGAAGCATCATAATAGACCACATATCCCTTTCCAGCCTCTGTAAAATCAGTACAGGGCGGTATTCCGCCGCCTCTTCAGCTCCTCAAACGACACCTGGCATTCTAGACCCTATACCCTTTTCTCAGTGAGGGTGTTCATCAGTGAAGAAAGCCGAGATAAATCCCAAACGAATCGCCTGTAATAACCAGCCAAGCCAAGAAAACACTGGATCTCGAACACATTCTTTGGTTGCTCCCACGACATGACCACAATACTTTTATCAGGGGACACTGAAACTCTAGGCTATGAGATCACATGCCCCATAAATCTCACCTCCTTGATCTAGAAAGTGAACTTTGACATCTTTTCATAGAGATAGTGATCTTGTAATGTTCCCAAAATGATCCTCAAGTGATGTTCATGTTCCTCCTCAAAGCTAGAGTATACCGGAATGTCATCGACGAACACCACAACAAAGGAATCGAGATACTAATTAAATACCATGTTCATGAGTTCCATAAATAGAACTCTAGAATTGGTCAATCCAAAGGTCATGAATAAATACTCAAAGTGACCATACCTACTTCGAAAGGGTGTCTTTTGGATATCTGACTCTTTCACCCGAAGTTGATGATACCCCGAACGCAGGTCTATCTTTGAGAACCACGTTCCCCATTAAACTGATCAAATAAATCATCTCTTCTGGGAAAAGGGTATTTATACTTAATTGTTACCTTATTCAGATTCTGGTAGTCAATTCACAACATGAGGGATCCATCAGCCTTTTTCGCGAACAACACAGGAGCGACCCAAAGAGAGACGCTCAGGAGAATGACTCCTTTGGATTCTTAGTCGTCCAGTTGTATCTTTAATTCCCTCAGCTTGGTGGGGGCCATGTGATAAGAGGGAAGAGGTATTAGATGTATTCCCAGTGCCAGATCAATTGAAAACTCCATATCCCGGTCCAGGGGAAAACCTGAAAAATCATTCGGGAATACCTCAGGAAACTCATTCACTACATGAAGTAGTTCACCTTCAGGGCAAAGGCCATCCTCTAGTATGAGTGAATATAACTGTAAGATAACACTTCCCAACTCTGGGAGTGGAGGCCCTACATGAACTATCCTAGGATCTCATTCTCCATGATAAACATGACGACTCCCATCAGGTGTCGTGAAACTCACATGCCATCTGTAGCAATCGATGTCTGCCTAGAAGTATTCTAGCCAATACATCTCGATTATGACATCAAAAAGGTCCATATCTAAGACCAAGAGGTCCCACTCCATCTCGCCCCCTGATATAGAATGCACACATGATGGGCACTTGATACCCTGATCCATCTTCATTCCTAGCGGTGTCACTATCTCCATCACGAAATACATCAAATCAGTTGGAAAATTCTGTATGTCCACATAACGGGCAGAAATGAATGAAAACGAGTCACCAGTATCAAAAATACCTGTATCTATAGAAGATACGATAAAAATGGTACCTCGAACTATCGATGGTCCCGCCTAAGATCTTACTGGTGCCTGATCCACCGCATGGAGATGTCTGGTCTCTGCCTGAAGATGACCGCTAGTCTGTGGATGTTCCCTGAACATGATCAGCCCAGAAGATGATCCATCCCTACAACCACAATATCCAAATTGAGATCCCCTAGTCCTCGACAACTCGGACTGTTCTGGCACTCCTCTTGAAGCCACTGACCCTGCCTCACTCGGAAGTGGACGTGCCACTCTGCAGAAATGATGTAAATTCCCCATACATCCACACTGGTAATAAGGATTCAGAGGAAGTTGACATTCTGGTCAGATGTTCCCGATCATCCCTCACTAGTTGCACACAACCGATCTTGCATTGGAAGCTATAGAAGAAAAATTCCTAGAAGAGTGGCCTGAACTGCCACCTTTTTTCTTCACATGATCATCCCGCTTCCTATTATTTTATGAGGAGCTTCCACTTCCCACTACTGATACTGAACCATAGAAACCATCCCTTCCTTTCCTATCAATCTCCACCATTCACTCCTGGTCAACAACCACAACATAGGCCCTCAGCTTAAAAAAGAACACATCGTAGTATATCTCTGTTCGCAACCTTTTCTCAAACCTCTGGGCCTACGCTTGCTCATTATAGACAATTTCTGGAGTGTACCAAACCAACTCAGAGAAATGGTTGGCATACTACATCACAAATCGATTCCCTTGAACATGTTCCATGAACTATCTAGACCTAGGATAAGCCAAAACCTTAGGGCAGTAATGTTCATTGAAGACAGCCTTTAAATCTCCCCAGTGCATCTGCTCATTCTTCCTAGCCTGAAGCACTGACTCCCACCACATATGGCTGGGACCCTCCAAAAAAAATGATGCAATCTTCACCCTGATCTCCAAGGGTGTTTCCAGGAACTCAAACATATTCTCTATCTTCTCGAGACATTCTTCTCCTTCCTGGGGTTCTGAGCTATCTTAGAAGGTAGGAGGATTTTTTTAGAAACTATTTTTCTTTATCTATTCTAGGAAATGTCTCTTATGTCCTAACAGGAATAGGAACAGGAGCTGGTCCCAATCCCAAAGCATGGATAGCCCGGACCACAGCCTCCACGAGCCTCTGATCAATTGGTTTGGGATAACTCTCTCCAGCTTCCTCCTGTGGGCATGTGGGAGCTTTACAGGGAGGCATGTTGCTAAAAAATTCTACAGTCACAAAACAATATTAAATACCACATTTCTGAAAATTGTAATGAAATACATAAAATTTAAATAAACTAAACACATTTCAGTAAATAATGAAACAACTACTCCACATCCGCCTGACTTCCACTTGTGGTCTGCAGCCCACACGTCTCACCTGGAAGTGAAGTCAATCCGCAAATTCCAACATCCCCTGGTGACTCAAGGTCTTCCATGAGAGGTGCAGTCCAGGCACCCTACTCACAACCAAAACCTCGATCCCCGACATTCCTAGCTCTTGTCTATCCCGACTCATCCCAAAATAGCAATGCAACCAAGAAACGTTTACCTCCTATGTTACCATTTTGTAACGAACCAAATATGGTCACCACCATTAATGAAACCAAACCCAGCCCATGGCAATGCCTGAAGGGCGTTCCTTATCCACACATGTTTTCACAAGTGCCCGAGTATCATTTATCTTGGTATAGGAATCATTTACCCGAATATTTATACATAAAACATAAAAAAATTATTAAATGAATCTGAAAAATTCATACCAGCACGGTTTATAAAAATATATAGAACTGAATACATAACTTCAAATGAAGTAAAAATGGTACAAAGTCACAATGAAACAGCAAAAAAATAGCCCCATGGACTCTACCTGACAAGGGGTCATCACCCCCAAGCCGTCTCCATAACTCCGTCCCAAGGATGGGGACTAACACCCTGAACCGCCATCACCCTTAGCCTTTACTTTACCAGAGTCAAACATAACCATGTCTACTTACACCCAAGGGGTGTAAGTAGGGTTTGAGCCTATGTAAAATAGTATACCACCCAATTATTCCAAATATATTGCAATGCAATGTGAAAAAGCAAGCAGTTTTAATACGCAAAGAAAAGCAGCGATAAAATCCAAGAAATGCAACTTTTAATTGATTACTGTTTTCCTAATAAAATTTTCGAAATGTTCATAGATGTAAATTGAAATGTGATCTACTGTAATGTACTTCCAAAAATACCCCAATACAAGGGTAAATACCACAAATCCAATGAGCACCAAAACTGGGAACACCCCTAGGCAACAAGATAATCTCGGACCCTATGTACCCCATACATCGGTTTAAAGTATCCAAGTCACAATCTTTTACCATGCATGCGCCACTAGTAAGGAACATACACATAACCTAGTGGTCCCCAAATATCATCCACATAGGTTAGTTAGAGTTTTCATTATCCATTTTCTCAGTGAAACATGGACACAACCAATCAGGTTGACTAGTTATACTAGTACATATCCGCCCACCTAAGTACCCGAGATTCCCTTTCTTTTGCTCAAACAATTTCAGCAAACAACACACATCCTTTTGAATATAAAACACCACTAATAGTTAGAAACAAACAATACAATAGCTATAAACAATTTATAACATTTAAGACACGCAAGAAAACATTTTGATTTTCAATAAATCAATCTCTCAAAATATCACATTGTTTTGCACCCAATGCTATTTGAAATATCCACTTTGCACACTATATGCACACTTTTAAGTCACTAAAACAAAATAGAAGTTAAATAACCATTAATGAAACCAAAAATACTGTTTTGGGTCATCCCCATGTGAACCAATAAGTTATATATTTTAAATATCCCCAGTTTCACACAAACATGGCACTTAAGGCCCATTTGCTTCCCAGACACCATTTAAACAAAATTTCACAGCAACAAACAAAAAATTAAACTTTAAAAACATGATTTCCAGTCCTAATACAGTTCAATAAAATCAATTATGTAATTACTGTTCATCCCCAAATGATCCAAAAAAAATATTTGTATTAAAACAACCCAATTTCACCAAAAATTGGATCTTAAAATTCATTTGCTTTATAAATACAACTAAAAAAAATTATTTAGAAACATTTAAATGAAATAAACATGAAAATACTATTAACACAGCTTGATAATTCACAAAAATTTCATGCACAATGGAGTCACGTACCAAATTAGTTAAAACCTTGAATCCTTTGTGTGGAAATCAAATCGCACCACCACCGCACCAAGAGGGACCTAGATCAAACCTAAAACCACAATAAAATACCAAGAAAACCCATGTTTAAACACTAGGATCGAATCCCTATGCTCTGGAAATTTGGTACCTCATGAAAAAGAGAATAATCTCAAGTCAAATTGAATGAAACCCTAATCCATTTCAAAGGGAAATCAAATGGACTCACATTCATAAAGTATCTTGAAGTAATCAATCCAAAACAACAGTAGATGAAATTTAAAATAGCCACAAATCAGGGTTAGCTCGAACAAGAATTATTAGGCCATTTATAGACTATAATGGAGGAAAAATATTAATAATTGAGAGAGTTATAAAAGAAAGAAGTTACATCTTCAAATCTGGACGATTTGAGGAACCCTATGGTGTTCTACACCAATTTGCGATGAACCAAAGCTCCAAAAAGTGGGGTGAGAGATGGGATGCGTGTCTGGGTTCAATGGACATGTGTGAGACTTGTAATCACTAAAAAATCCCAAAAAATGAATAATTTATAAAACCAGAAAAATTTAATTTTAAAACTAGAATTGGGCTTCCGAGCAGGACCAACCCCTTATATAAAGACCCCAATAAACAATGGTTATGGATTTTTAAACGCCCCAAATTGAAATGGTGGTGTTAATATATCAGGGGAGGACATTTATGAGTTTTAATGAGTGAAAAATATTAAAAAACTAAAAAGTTATAAAAGAAACATTTTTTTAATCTGGAATTGGGCTCATAGTTTGGCCCAATTCATGAAAACTCACCCATTCCTCCATAAAACCTTTGGAAACCCCTAAAACAATGCATTAATGGAAATTAAATTAAAAATACCTTTAAAATATTTCATGTAAATGACATGCCCATATGTGTGTTCTAATATCCATCATGTTATGACCCAGTGAGATACTCATAATTCTTGTTTCCCATTGATGATTACATAGTGTATCCCATTTCCTACCAAGATTGAACCCATAGACCTTGCTTTTTTAATTCAGAACCATTTCATGGTGGATGTTTATATAGTTATTTAGAAATATATTGGTGGTTATTTATATTCATTTCCTGTTTTAGTTATTTATTTGGTTTAATGTTTACTATATAATGTGTTAAATCTACCCATGTTTAATATAGAAATTGTAGATTTTTTACTAAAATGGATAAATCTTGTGATTTATGTATTTTAAAACGTCTTTATGTGAATAATAAACTCTATAACTATATATAAAATAAGTAATTTTGAATATTTTTTATAAAATGAATTAAAAAAAATTTCTAGGACTATTTTTATCACACTTTTTATACACATTCATGTGTGACTGCAACTTCTATCTTTTCCTTCTAATTCCATGTTTGGGATTTATGGTTATTTGTTTCCTCTTGTTCCATTAATGGACAATGGAATGTTGTGAATTTTTGGGGATCACATGGAGATTTTTTGAGTTGTGAATATGGTTGTGACTTTTTTTTTAAAATTTTATTGTGAGATAGTTCAACTATGTTTATTTTGTATTTAAATTTTATTTGTATTTTCTTTCTCTATATGTTATCCAAACTAGATTATTCTTCATTAATATGTAAAGTCTTGTATGAAAGTAATCACATTCATTTAATATTATGTATTTTTAATCTTACACTATCGTATATATGAATCTCTTTCTCTATTTAGTAGTAACTATGTGTTTTAATATTTTTTATTATTGTGTAGGAACATTGTGATATACAAGGATAAAAGCTGGATTACGTTACCGAGGAAAGAACCTCAGTATGTTAAGGGTTTGAATGAGTTTTTAGATTTTTCAATTTCTAATCGATCTATTGCGGGGAGAATATGATGTCCATGCCATAAATGTAAATTTAGAACATGGTTGAAGAGATATATCGTTTATGAACATTTAATACTGAGGAAATTCCCTGGTCAATATTTGTGTTGGGTTTGGCATGGAGAATCCAACATTACAGAAAAATTGAGTACTGATGTTAATCCACAGAATGAGGTCCCAAGTTCGTCGACAATAGAAAATGAAATGAAAAACCTCATAAATGATGCATTTGGCACTGAAGACACCAATATCAGCATCAAAACATATCAGAACCACCTGAAGAGGTTGATACAAATTGCAACGTGACAAGTGATGTTTTTGAGAATGTAACACAAGTAGATCAAGATTGTAACATATTATTGGATCCTTCTCTTGATTCAGTGGAGCCAAATTTAAGATAAAACTTCACTAATAAAAATGTGTTTCATGATTTATTGACGACGAAAATCAAGAGTTGTATAGTGGGTGTTTGAGATATTCAAATCTTTCATATCTGATAAAGTTTCACCATATCAAATTTCCATGTGGAATTACAAATAAGGCAATGTCTATGATATTGGAATTGATCTGCGATGCATTTCATGAAGCCAAAATCCAAGAATCAATTTATGATATGAAAAAATTTGTTAAGAAGCTTGGTATGAATTATACAAAAATATAGGTGTGTCCCAATGATTGTATGGTTTATTGGGGAGAGGATTCTTGTAGATAGAATTTATAGAAATTTTATTCTTCTAGATGGTAGTCAAAGGGTGATGTTGGAAGTCTGAATAAACACAATTTCATGGAAAAGAAGAAAAGTAACACACTTGGAAAGGTTTTGTGTTAATTTTCCTTGAATCCTCGATTGCAAAGATTATTCGTGTCATCTAAAACCGCCGAACAGATGAAGTGGCATTCTATAGATAAAAACAAAGTTGGGTTAATGATATATCCATGATATTCCAAATCGTGGAATAAATTTGATTCATTACATCAAGATTTCTCAACTGATCCTATTAATGTTTGATTGTGATTGACTTCTAATGGATTCAACCCATTTTGGACTTTGAGTACCAGTTATAGCATTTGGATAGTTTTTCTGATCCCTTATAACCAGCCTCCATGGATGTGTATGGAACAAACATCTTTTATCATTTTGATGATTATTCCTGGAAAAAAAATACCTGGAGATGATATTGTTGTATACTTGCACCCTTTTATTGATCAATTGTAGGAGTAATGGAGAAACGGTGTTGAGAAATTTGATGCTTATTCTAAAACATAGTTCAAAAGTCATGCTGCTTTAATGTGGACCATTAGTGACTTCCCTAGGATTGGGAATTTATCAGGTTGGAACACTTACATGGGTTTGTCTTGTCCCGTTTGTAACTATGATTTTGAGCACAAACGACTACCTCACAGTAGAAAATGGTGCTTCTTTTTCCATTGAAGATTTCTCTATGCATCTCATAGATTTCAGATGAACAGATCAAAATTTAATGGTTCCATTGATCATAGACCACCTCCAAAGATGTTAACTGGTTCTGAAATATTGAAATAACTTGAAAATGTTGAAACAAAATTTTGTAAGGTTCATCATTTGAATGATAGCAGAAAACAGGTCCGAAGTGCATCGTCAGGTGAAATCAGAACACAACAATGGAATAAAAAATAATATTTTTCAAACTCCTATATTGGGAATTTAATTTGTTGCGGAAAAATCTTGATGTTATACATATTGAGAAGAATGTCTGTGATAATTTGATTTTCACATTACCTAATGAGCATGGAATGTTGAAGGATCATCTCAATGCTCGCAAAGACTTAGAAGTAATGAACGTAAAATGTGATCTCCGACCAGATGAGAATGAAAAGTATGCTTCAACCATTTTTGCAATGAAAAATAGGGATAATGATATATTAATTCTAATTTTAAAGAATGTGAAGGTATCTGATGGGTATTAAAGCAACATCTCGAGGTTTGTTGACTTGAAGCATCGTAAGTTATATTTATTGAAAAGTCATGATTCACATATTTTGTTACAATAGTTACTACCATTGACATTGTGTACATTATTACCTGAAAAAGTTAATGCTCTTGTACTCCAATAATGCACATTTTTCAGGAAATTATGTGAGAAAGCTCTGCATCCATTTTAGCTTGACATCCTCCAGGGGAGGTTTATATTGACCCTTTATTCAATGGTGATTATCTTTCCTCCAACATTTTTTTCTTTCAGGATGCATTTAACTGTTCATTTGGTTGAGGAAGATAAATTAGGAGGTGTCGTTCATTGTCGATGGATGTATCCAATTGAGAGGTATTTTATTTATATGGTTTTCATTTATGTAAAAAAAAATTGGCATTTAAATAAATGCATAATATTATTATTTTATTTCATAGATATCTTGGGCATTTGAAAGCATACTTGAGAAATAAGGCTCAACTAGAAGGCTCTATTGTTGAAGGCTATTTGGATAAGGAGTGTCTTACATTTTGTTCCAGATATTTGGATGATATTGAGATAAGATTTAATCGAGTTGGACGTGTTGAAGACACATCAACTCAAAATCAAATTCATCAGAAATAAAAAATATTTCCTGCAATTGGCCGATGAGTTGGGAGGACCTCAAATGTGACACTAACAGAATTGGAATTATTACAGGCACAAAGATATGTGCTTCTGAATAGTGAAAATTCTGATCCATTTATTATAGAGTTGAGGATACAAACAAAGAGACGAATGAGAGGCCGAACACGAAATGAGAAATATTTAATGAAATCTTTGAATAAAGATCTTGGAGAATGGTTTGCACGACGTGTAAGTTCATTAATATTGCAATAAATATGAATATTCATTTGACACATACATTTTGTAAATATATTAAATTATATTTCTTTTTTCAGATCATGAATACTGATACTCGAGCATACTTGTCAGAAGATTTGAAGTTTCTTTTTAGAGGTCCTATAAAACAAGTTAGAATGTTCGACGATTATAATGTGAATGGCTTCAGATTTCATACAGTCGATCAAGAAGTGGGAATGAAAACACAGAATTGTTGTATATTTACATTTTATGAAGTGGGATACTATAGAAAGATACATGATATTATAGAATTAAGCTACCACATACATTTTTCTATAGTTTTATTCAAATGAAAATGGGTCGATATTATTAGAGGTGTTAAAAGAGATTCCTTACAATTTACTTCTGTGAACTTCTCTCGCTTGATGGAAGATGGTAATCGAGAACTACATGATCCCTATATCTTATCATCACAAGGAAAAATGGTATATTATGTCAATGATGTTGTGGATGAATGGTGGAGTGTACTTGTTCACGTAATACAACGAGATTTCTATGATATGGGTGATGAAGTGGATGATTTGACCTCTGAAATAGAATTACATCAACAATAGGAAGCAGAATTTTATTTCCATCATGATATTGAAAATATTAGTCCTGTAAGGATGAATAAAGTGGAAGAAGCAATGGAGAAGAAAACCGACATGATTGAAGTGGAATACGATTGTATGTACATTTATATATTCATTCATCCACCACTTGTTTCATTTCTAGAGTCATTAATTATCATTGTTATATATATTTTTTCTGTTAGTACTGGGAATATATTATCATTTTTTATTTTTTTTCTGAATATTTTTTGGAAATATATATTCTGAACTAAATTTTATTTTATTAAATTATAGGAATGATAAGGAAAAAAGCGGTACACTATTTTATCTAGTTCTATGATAGATGACGATCCATATGGCTCCCTCCCCACGAAATCTGTGGCAGCAGCTGGTTACACCCTGAAACTATCTCCCCCTTGTACCATCTCTCACACAATCTGGGGGTGTCCCATTAGAGGTTGATTCGTCGACTCCCCCTTCATAAGCCTCAGTAGTGGGGCGGCGACACACCCCTTCCAGTTCATCACAGACATACTAGAGTGTCACTTTCATATGTACAAATTTTAATGAAATAAATTTATTTCATTTTGTTTATACTAATTGTTTTCTCATTGAAGATGAAAAATTGTAACCATGGATAAAAACATAAAATGTTTAGATGATTGGAATATGAAGGGTGAGAAGATACTTGTGCCATTTGATTCTTATGGGGTCCCTACAGATGACGACGTGGGGTTATATGGCCAGATTCTAGGCCAGCTGGTGGGGGAGCCCATTTCCCTACCTATTTCTTATGATGATTGGAGACATATTCCTCCTAGATTGAAAAATAAAGTTTTTGATTCCTAAATAAAGGTAATTTTAATAAATTATGTTTTAATTCAATTTAATGTTACAAATATGTTCAAAATGAATTTCTAGTTGGGAACATGACCTCAACCACTTTTCCCAAAATGTCCAAGATCTAGATACCACTCAAATGGTGCCACGTTCCTAGTTGGGAACATGGCCTCAAGCACATTTCCTGAAATTTCAAAAAAAATACCACCAGTTACTAGGGCCTAGGTTATGATTGTGGGAAAACATTCCGTCATTGTAAGAGTTTAACCCAATAGAATAGTAATAAAAAATATTGGAAGTAGTAAACATCATATAACTAAAATAAATTTTTAAAGACTAAAAAGACAAATAAACATGAATCATTAAATAAAAAAGATGATTCAGCATGTCAATTAATCTGGGAAAGCATCTAAACAAAGAAACACTACAAGAATCCATAATAAAAGTTCCAAAAACCAATGTAACTAAGGAATCCAAGAAGCATCACATGCCATGACTCGGTCTCATGCACTTTTCTAAAATAGAATATCAATTACCCATACAAGAGAACATTCCCTTATAGACAGCTAAAGTAATATAATCTGTTTGGGTCCAAAAGAATGACCCAAATTGGGGGTGAGAAATAAATCCCAATAGGAAACAAGTTAATATCTATGTATATCTATCAGTGATTATATGAAACAGGTAGTGTACACAAGGAAAAGTTGTAAACTAGTAAAAAATTTAATGTAAACAATCCCTGAAATCCTATTTTCCATCTTCATTCATTATGTTCAGTTCAACCACCCAGTTACATTGAATTATATATGTCTTGAGATTTGTTCTCGACCCTTCAATCCCTCATATAAATAATAATCAATAGATAACTCAGAAGGCTATCTAAAAAAATAATGTGAAGACTAAATCCATGCATGGTCTTTGGACTGTAAGATACATCATATCTCATTCCATTCCAATAATTTATTCAACAACCTTACCAAATTCATAGAAAAATCAATATCGAAGGCTTACCCAATCCTTGTCATCAAGCCTAAAGAATCCTCACCCCCATGCATGGACATTCCTCACCCGTATTCCTAAAAATTTCTCACCCACATTCATAATAGTCAATCAGGGTAGTGCCCAATATATAATCAATTCAACCTAATAAAAAAACTTTTAAATTTCACTACTACATGGTTAACATAATAACAACCCACAACTGCGTCATACATATATAATGCAATAATTGAATTAAACTATCACAAGGAATAAAAAATAATTGGATTAACATGGGGAAAAGTGTAACTGAAAAATTCCATACCCATTAATCAAGCTAATAAAAACTTACCACATTTTAAATTCCCTTAAAAATTAAATTCATATTTAACAACCCAATATGGGAAAACAAGGCTTGCCTCAAAGGAATCATATTTCAAACAACCATAAATAGTCATTCCAAAGGAACAGACCAATAAGGTGGCCCTTAATGAAACCAACAAGCTCAACCATGCTTAATTAAATTTCATTCATGAAAAAATGATGATTAGGTGTCGACAAGGGAAAATTATCACAGAAGGTTAAATCCTAAACCTAGGGGAATAGCAATACAACACACACACAAAACAAGATATTGATTGAATGTTACAAGACCTCAAACCTCAACATAGTAATGCTATTCTCATCTTGTGTTGATATTTTATTCTCCCTCGAATAGAGTAGATCTACAAAAGGATTATAAATATTTCACCTCGAATAACTTCTTCAATAGAATACATCAGAAATAAAGGCTCAAGAGGAATCAAGAGCTTGTTGATTGGTTTCAAACGCAACTGAAGGAGAATGAATAATATTTCAAATGATCAATCAGAGAGAAAAACATGTATCAACACTACTATTCATGAAACTAGACAAGACCCAATCCATTTTCAAAAAAACACTTCATCACGATTTAATAAAAAAAGTACACATCGTGTAATTGATCCTACATGTTGTTTCTGTACAGATTCTCAATCATCTATTACATGGATGTGTTATAGGATTACATGGTGTGTAGCCTTACATACACAGTGTGTACCTATAACTACATGGTGTGTAGTTCCAAGTCACGTCTTGTAATAGGACTGCGTCTAGCCCCTCACCCTCTTTTCCCCCATTTTCTTAAGTACAAATTGAAAAAAATATCCATACCTCAGAGGATGAACTATGTTATTACATGCATAATTTTCTAAATTTGATGGGAGAAATACAAAGTTCATGGAAGAATTACTAATTAAATAATCCCATATTATTATCCTAGTATAGAAATTGAATCAATTGACTTATATTGAGTAGTGATAGGGGCCCTTTGATGTGTTTAGGTGGAAGTTGAGCAGTTCTCATGTTTTGAGACAATCAGAGGATAAAGTTATATATGTGGTGTTTTCTGATGCCTTTAGATTTATTCCCAGTTTTAATGTTGATGTAGATTTAGGAAGTGATCACTTATATGATAAGAAATTTGAGGCCACATTAGCATAATTTCATGACCCATGAGTTAGAGTTGGCAATGGTAGTCTTTACTAAAAATATTTGGTGGTATTATCTAATATGAAAGAGTTTCATTGTCTACTTAGACTATTAGATTATTAGGTACATATTCAGCTAGATAATTCTAAACTCTTGATAGAATCTTTTGATATAGTTCTTTACAGAATACTACATGGATATATTCTATAATCCGGAAAAGGGAAAATTGGTGGTAGATACCCTTATAAAAAATTATCAATCATGTGATCGATGAGACACCAGAGCAGTTAGAATTATTACAGTTAGATCTATTGAGGGATATGGGTGAATCTTATCTCTAAATGATAATGGTGACTTCACATATTTTCAGAATGTGAGAAAGGTCCTATAGGGAGACAATGAATATGATGTTCTATGTGGCCAAATATCACCATGATATGGAAATGAATGAGTTTGTAGAAGAGTGTATAATGTCATCCTCTTCCAAGGAATAATGGTAATTTAAGTCTGGCAGTAGAGGGAGGTTTTGAGGTAGTTTTATGCATATAATTTTTTTTCTACATCTCGTATTCTAAAATATGTACAATCCCTTCAACAATTATTTCAGAAAGCTGAAATGAGGTGAATCATTAACGAGTATGTTTCTCAGTGTCTTGCATATCATGAGGTAATAATTGAACATCATGTTCTTGTATGTTGGTTTCAACCTCTTGAAATATCAAAATATACGGGGGGGATGGGGGGGAATATTGATTTAATTTTTAATAGGGATTCTATGGATAGTGATAGGCCACAATACTATTTTCATGATTTTTGGATAACTTACAATGTCAGTACACTTTATTTTCATTTTGGAGTAGTGTTTAGTCAAGAGTTTGGTGATATTTAACATGTGTGAGAACAACCATATTCGTGGTGTACTGACAATGATCATCTTTGAGTAGGTTTATATGTTCAAATTATAGTTTTTTGGAATTTACTTGATTATTTTGGGATCGAGATATAGATGACAACTTCATTCCACGAACATATAGATTGATAGATTGAGTAGACCATCTGTGTTTTGGAGGATATACTGAGAGCCTATGTGTTTTAAATTTATTAAAGCTGGGAGAATCGGTATCAATTATTATATTTCACATATAATTAATGTTATGAATTTACTGTCAATAAGGAACCATTTGAGTGAATTTAATGGATACCAATTAGGTCACTCTTATGATGGACTATTATTTGAATGATTTATCTTATTGGGTGACAACTATTGTTGGAAAATATATAGATTTTTAGGTCATATGAAATATATGAGGATATACTAGAGTTAATAGAAATATAATTCTTACCAACATCATTGTCCTTTCACTTTTGAGCACGAAGACCATGTTTTCTAAGACCCTCCCTAATATATACGTAACATGGATTTAATTGAGTGAAAAATAATTCCCATTTTTCATCATGAAACTCTATATATTATAGATGAATAAGAAGGATTCTTACTTGTTTCCCATTCCCTCAAAATTTTCTATATTGCATGAAGTCTTCTATGTTTCACATATGATGAGATATTTTCTTCACCAGACTCAAGTTATTGAACATGTAGATTGACCATTAAAAGATAGAACATACTACATGGAGTAACTGGTGGTGATTGAAGACCAAAATGATAGGATCAATCATGAATGGGACATTCCTCTAGTTTTAGTTTTTTTGACCTATATGAGTGTGATAAACACATCGATGGAGCATGTGAGTCATATGTTTACTTATTACCCCATCATTTTTTTGTAGCTTATGATTCTTGGAGAGAAATGAATTGAATCATTGGGGAATGTTATGACCACAGATTATATAGTTTAGTACTTTTATTAATTAAAGATACATCTCTATATACTTTATCTTGATCCAGTACTATTTCAAGGGGTAACAAGACCCTATAATTAATATAATAAATATATTAATATATATTAAAAAACGTTAATGAGTATTTTTGGGCTAAATATTTTTCTCAATGATTGGTACCTCATATGGGAAATGTGGACCCAATTGTTTTTTGATAATGCATGTTATATGTAATTTCCCGGTTCTAGAAGCCACCTAGAGGGGGCCCGTGCCCAATTGCTCACATGGCCTCAAGCACATTTCCACAAATGCTAGAGTTTTCCAACAAGTGGCGAGGGACATGGGTGTGATAGTGGGGAAACTATGCACTCATTGGCAGAGTACACATCGGATGTAAAAAAATACATATAAGAGAAAACGTAGTACTAATGATATACAGCCGAAACTGAGAGTATAAATAGGGAACACATATATAAAATGGGGCTTGATATAGATTTCTAGGAAAAAATCCAAACAAGTCACAGTGATGGAATACAACAGTGCTAAAACAAAGTTCAAAAGAAAGCAGATAAACTCTATAGCATTGCAAGCCATTGCTTGGTACCATGCTCTCCAACTCCAAAGCAATTCATGTACCTGATGTAGAAGGGGGATTTCCCTTATCTATACCTACTATAATATAACCTGTTTGAGCCCAAAAGCATGGCCCAAACATGGTGTGAGACTAAATCCCAGTAGGCAACCACCACGAGATATGTTTCTAATAGTGAGTGAATATACAATAGGTAAAATACATAAGGTAGTACACAAAGAAGTACTCACCAGTAACAATCCACAGTTCAAAGCATTCAAATCACCAGTCAACATGGAACACCTAATGAATGGAGTTAAACACAATAGGTAACCATATGGGAAGTACCCACAACATATCCCCTCTATTCCTACCAACAAACAAAAGTAAACAACTAAACACAATGTAACCCTATGGGAAGTACTCACAGCCTATCCCCTCTGGTCCTACCTAACAAGTACAAGCTACACTATGGGAAGTATGTTTAGTCTAACCCCTATAGTTCAGCTTAAGCATAGACTCTCTGAAAAATCACCCACTATCAATTCACCCTATGGACTCATATCAGTACTAAAGGCACTCTGGGGAAGCACTCAACATCTCATTCCCCCAGTGGCCCGTGTCGAGGATGTACAGACACTCTGGGAAGCACTAAATATCAATTCCCCATGTTGTCTCACATCATAAATTATATAGAAACTTTGAAGAATCCCTCAACGCCCATTCTCCCTATGGTCCATACACAAGGTTCTCATGGCCCTGTGTATGTCAAGCAAGTCTAGCAGTGTGTAACTGCCAAGGTAAACCTCATGAACTACTTGGCTAGCATTCTAAATCACAAAAGCATAATAGAACAATAGTCACACCATCCTATATTACTAGGAATGGGAAATTAAACAGCAACCTAACAGGAAATAATACCCAAAGGTCAAAACAGGAATGACATGCATGGGCAATATATCCAATGCACAAAACATCACCCTATTCACAATCAATAATCATCTAATCAGGCATACCAGCATAGTAGAGAAACAATAGGGTTGAAATGGTAAACGTGAAATACCCTGTTCATGGGTATTGGACAAATTTGCATAGAAATCTCAAAGACATTCAATAGAAAGGCACAAACTACCTACCTCAGGGTATGGATATCGCTATATGTGAACCTCAAAACTCGAATCTCTTTATAATGTAGTAGGTCTAAGAAAACATCTAAAAATTTCAACCCCATGATAACTTTGAAAATAAGGTAAATCTGGAAATAAGGTTTCAAAAAAAGAGACAACTTATTGATGTGATTCCAACGCAACAAATGATGTTCGATTTGGAGGACATACGAAGGCTCAGGGGCTAGTCAAAAATACATGGCCATACGAACTCTCTCGGACGAACGAGACCTAGAAGATGGGTGTTCTACCCGTTAGATGTGACCCCAATGCGTTTAATGAAAAAAAATAAATGACATGTACTACTAGAGTACAGAGTGTTTAATTGTTGTTCCCATACTCTGCATTAGGTGGCCTCTAAGTCACTCCCACATGGTCGTGTGTGTTGCTACTACACAACCAACACATGGCCTGGTGCGGTAATGAAGTACACGGTGTGTACTCATAATGTACACGGTGTGTACCTAGAAAATTTCAATAATTTCTTCTTTTCTCAAAAAATGACTATAAAAGAAATAACATACCAGAAAAAAGGTCCAGGTTCTTAGAAACATCCCCCATTAATGAAATGTGTCCCTGAATTTTCCTAGCGGGGCGTAGAAGAATAATCCCCGAACAGTTCCAACCACTGTGCTCATACATCGTCCTCCCTCTCCCAAGTCTCATCCTGCACCCACCCATGCTACCATTTTACTCATAGCAGAGGAACATACCAACCACTAAGAACCATTGTACTAAAATCAAATACGGAAAGGATTCTCTTCCAACGGTGCATCCATTTTGAGCTCAACCTCCTCGGGTTGAAAAAATTGAGACAGGTTTGAAAAGTAATGTCGAAGTTGAGAAACGTGGAAGACGTCGTGCATAACTTGGTACTTCTGAGGTAACTGAAACTGATAGGAAACTAACCTGACTCTCTCTAACACCTCAAATGGTCCGACGTACCTCTATTAAAGTTTACCCTATCTCGGAATCCTCTTGTGTCCCAACCTCGGTCTGACATGCAGAAAAACCTGATCCCCGACCTCAAACTCCAGAGGTCATCTCCGGTGATCAGCAGAAGATTTCTGTTGAGACTGTTCAGTATCCATCCTCTTCCAAATAAACTATTTCTCCTTTGTGGTCTCCTGAACAAGAAGAGGCCCCAGCAATGCTTCCCTTCTTCCTCCATCCAACAAAAGGGTGATCAGCATGTCCTACTATACAAAGCCTCATAAGGTTCAATCTGAATAGTTGGTTAAAAACTATTGTTGTAGGAAAACTCGAAAATAGGTATGTGTTTCTCCCAAGAACCTCCAAAATTCAGAGTGCATGCTTAAAGCATGTCCTCAAGCACCTGAATCGTACACTCAGACTGGCCATCTGTCTAAGGATGGTAAGCTGTAATCAAATGTACCTGTGTACCCAAAGCCTTCTAAAGCCCCTGCCAGACCCGAGAAGTAAAATGTGCATCCCTATCTAAAACAATGGAGTGTGGAACTCTATATAGGTGTACAATCTCTTGGATGTACAACCATCCCAACTCGTCACCACTGAAGGTCTCCTTGACAGGGAAGAAGTGAGAAACCTTCGTGAGTCTTTCAATAACAACCCAAACTATGTCATTCCCTCGAGATGGACTCAATAAACTGGTCATGAAGTCCATCGTGATATCATTCCACTTCTAATCGAGAATGGGTAACTACTGCAAAAGTATTCCTAGTCACTGATGCTTCGCCTTCACTTGAAGAAAAGTGGAACACCACATGACGAAACCATCAAAATCTCTCTTCATACATGGACACCAATACTGATTGTGTAGATCGTGATACATCTTGGTGATTCCAGGATTAACTACCCAAGCTAAGGAATGAAAGTCCAATATCAGTTTCTCGCGTATATCTTCTGGCACCCATATGCACCCCTGGAAACACAAGATCTCATCCACGGCTACGATCTATCCAAGATTAGGGTCCTCTAATGACACACTCTCCATTAGGAGCAGGCCTTCATAATCTAGTATCTGGCTCATTCTAACTCGATCAATAAGAGTAGAGGTAACAACTATATAAGATAGAAAAGTCTGCCCCTATCTATCGTGCACTTCCTAATGCATCTTAGAGAACAGAGCCACAAGATGCCAACCACAAATGGCCTCCTGAACGGCATGTATCTGATTCCTCCTACTCAACGTATCAGCCATTGCTTTGCCTTTCCTAGGCGTATTGGCAAGAACAAAATAAAATGACAATATGTACTCAACCAACCTGTGTTGTCTCACATTCAGATCACGCTGAGTGAATATGTAATTGAGTGTTTTGTGGTCGATGAAAACCCAAAAATTCTCTCCCAAATGATAATGTCTCCAAAATCATAAGGCATGAAATTTTTTTCCCAACTCCATATCATGTGTCAGGTAATTCCTCTCATGTGGCCTCAACTACTGAGACTCGTACATAATGACTCCATCTCCCTGGGTAAGCACAACTCCCAACCTGATACCTGAAGAATCACTGTAAATAATATAGCTCTTTCCCTACTCTAGAAAGACTAGTATCGGTGATGAAGTTAACCTCCCTTTCTTCATTTCAAAGGCTGATTCATAAGAAAATGACCATACGAACTTCTCCCCGTCTTATTCAGACCTGTCGATGGTGCTTCTAAGCGTGAAAATTCCAATATGAAATGTCTATAGTATCCATCCCACCCTAGAAAACTCTGCACCTCAAAGACGTTTTTCGGCTGCTCCCAGGAAACTACAGCTCTCACTTTCGTTGGGTTTACAGATACTCCTGGCTATGATATAACATGACCCATGAATTAAATTTGATCCATCCAAAAGTGGCACTTTGAATGATTATCATATAATTGATGCTTCATCTGTGTACTCAAAACGATCTCATGATGGGTAGCATAGTTGTGTTGTGTTAGAGAGTACACCATTATATCATCTAGGAAGACCACCACGATGAATACAAGTATGGGTGGAACACTCGGTTAATCATTGCCAAGAAAATTGCAGGTGCGTTCGTGAGACCGAATGACATAACCAAATACTCGTATAGACCATACCTTCTCCTGAAGGATATAATAGGTATATCTGATGGTCTAACGCACAACAGATGGTAAATGAATCTTGGGTCAATATCCAATAACACCCAGGTTCCTCAAAGACGATCAAAGAGATCATCAATATTGGGAAATGGATATTCATTGTTGACCATCAACTGGTTCAATTTCTGATAGTCCACACAAAACCATAGGGTACTATCTGTCTTCTTCATGAACAGGATAGGCGAACCCCAATGAGAAGTACTAGGTAAGATGAAACCCTTTTCCAATAGCTCCCCCCACTTATTATTAAGCTCTTGCAACTCAGGTGTAGCCATCCTATAAGGAGGAATGGATACTGGAGTCGCTCCTAGCACAAGATCAATAGAAAAGCCTACCTAGAACTTCAGAGGTAAACCTGAAAACTCTTCTTGAAAGACGTCTCTAAAATGATCCACCACTAGAAGAAATTCTAACTGTGATGTACCCTGGTCATCTAGATATAGAATACCAATATGGGATGTAACTCCTCCCAAACCATGATGCACTAGACTTTCTCTGCTCGCTTGGACATCCTATTTGCCCTTATGAAGAAAAGATTCACCTTCTTGTGACGTGAAACTAAACCTATGGTGATAACCACTGATGACTGATTGGAATGGAATGAACCAGTCCATCCTGAGAATGAAATCATATCCTATCATCTTTAGGAAATATAGGTCCCATAGAAAGTGACATCCAACAACCTGCAGAGGGCATGCTCTACACTGACGTACACTAGCCATTCAAGTCCCCAACGGAGTGTCTAGCATCATGATATCTCCATAAGAAAGGATTCAATGAACAAGGCTCCCCACAATAGCAATAGATATATAGCTATGGAAATCCCCTCTGTCAAAAAGTGATGAACCTAAAACAGAGGGTACTAACATCGTACCTCGATTGGTAGAAGGTTGAGAATCATGCTCTTGACGGGTCTGCTCCACTGCAAATGTCTGGCTTGTATCGTTCGCCCTGTGACCCTGCCTAACCACTTTGAGATAATCAACCCTGATGTCGCCGAAAACCAGGTGACTGGATTCCACTTCCATGACCTCAAACTCGGCCTGAACGGCTAGATGAAATCCAGTTCCCAGACTCGTGAGAAACTGGTGGTGATGCTCTTGAACGCAGAGTCATAGAAGAACCCCCATTACCAAATACTGGTGAAAGGATCTGACAGAAACAATGAAGATGAATCATGTTGCCGCAAGATCAGCACTCCACTGGGTACCTCAGGCAATGAGGCCTCTGTAACACCCCAAGCTTCCATGGTACGTTTCCCTTCGAATAATGCGATACCGTGTGTTGTACGCAACCTCGAGTTCTAACACACACCACAACTAATTAAACTAGCCGTTGTGAATAGTAATACCTACTTTTTGAAATTATATATATTTTATATTTAAAAATGGACTTCATTTTTGGATTCGGAATATCGAATTTAGCCTAAGGTGAAATTTTGGTACTTTTCGGATAACTTTCATATTTTGATGAATAGTGAAAATTACTAAATTTTAATTAAAAACAACTTTTTTAATCAAAATAATTAATAGTGATAATTTGTGAATTTGAGTGGTTTTAAAATATATTTAGAATATATTTTTACCATTTAATATAATGTTGGTCATTGGACATAATTTTACAATTAAACCGAACATAAACAAGTGTCAATCTTTGGATAGTTATTACCTCTTAAAAACACGCTTTTTGTTTTGACAGCGGGAATTAATTTTAAATTAATTTCTGCAACTTCTGTGTTTTGAATTTAGAAAAATAGATTCCATATTTGGAATCAGGATGTCCAAATTGTGTAAATAGGTAACTTTTATTTTTAGACATTTTGAATAATTACTGTGGTAAATATTTTATTTACCATGGTTAAGGGTAAATCCGGTAAATAAGGGTTAAAAAATAATATTATAATAATATAAAATTACCCTAAAACGTGTCCTAACCTTATTGGTGGACACATACCTGACCATGGGAATCCTTGGGTCGATTTGGGGACGCCTTGGAGCCACTTGTATGTGGTAGGGACACATTATATTAATAAAGTTAAAATAAAAATAAAAATGCCATAAGCTTACATCTTTTAGAAGAACAATTTTTACCTAGGGTTATACATGTTGGATTTTCGATTATAAATATTCATTAGAAAGATAAAAATATTTCCTACATAATGATATTTTATTTATAATTTTTAGACATCATATAATTTAAATTATTAATGACACAATAATGATGCAATGTTTAACTCATTAATAAATCATTTAAATAAATAAGATTATAATGATTAAAATATTATCTAAAACCTGTCCAATTCTTATTGGTTGATGTTATTTAGAATATGAGTCATCTTATCTTCGACCTCAATGATTTTTGGACCATTATAAACCGAATATAATTATATTATAAAGTAATACTTTCACTCTTTCCTAAATAGCCCCTCCTCTCCCTTATAAAAGGAGACCACTTCTACTCATTCCTCACACCTCTCAAGCCACTTGGATCGTCCCAAACCTGCCCAAATAATCTCCCCACATCCCTCTCCTACTCCTTGAAGCTTCCCCTTAGGCAGAAAGCATTTCAAGAAGTCCTTTGGTTCCAACCAAAGTGAGTTACCTAAATTAAAGGGAACGATTTCTCTTAAATTATTTTCATTTATTTTGCTTCTCCAACCCCAAAACTCTTTTTATTTCCTTTATTTTGTAACAACACCAGTATCCACAATATACTAGGATGTTTTTATAAGAAGGATTCAAACTACACATACACACAACTCCATCTAATGGATGATGAACATAATGTTTCTGTGGATGGAAAACTAACGCCTCACGAAACGATGATTGTTCAAATACATCTTACCGCCTCTCATGGTGGCCATTATGATGGCACTGTAATTAAATATGATATTAATGATATATATTTTATATATAAGCTTCTGTAATTCCATTTTATTTCATACCATTATTCGTTTCATGTTGTATATACATACGATAATTTCATTTGAGGAAGTGCGGACTACCGCCCCCTTAAAATGATATGACTCGTTCATACCACACATGGAACGTATAAAGGATGGTGTTAATGAACTTAAGTAACATATATAAAATATTATATTATACTGTAATAGTAATATACCTATGTATCATTTGGATTCGATTCTTTTAAAATAAAAATTAAATGGAAGTAGCGTTCGTGCGTACGTACAGACTACCGTCTCCCCGAACGCGATGGGATTCATTTTCCATCGTATCCATTCAAGTCTTATTCTCATTTTAGGGTTAAAAATAATGTTAATATCAATATTATTATGAATAAGATATAATCTATCCATTACAAACATGTCTTACGTAACCAAACATTTAAGAAGAACGAATCGATTATCACCCGAAACGACGATAATACTAAGATATTATTAATAAAGCAATGTTAAAAGATCATATATGATATCATATTAATGTATATGATTCTTGTATAATTTAATAATTATTATTTCACCATTATACAGGAGGTTAACCTACCCCAACCAAGGAAAAGTAAAAGGTAAGTGAAATTTCACAATCTCTTCATTATCCGAGGTTGTTTATACGTAATAATCTACTGGGATTTCTTTATCATCCACATCCATGTTTCTTCAAAATGTATTTCAAAACATATTTATTAATTACAAGAATATGGGTTAAAGTCATTTATACCCTTGTTTGACTTTTTATAAGAGGTTTATAAAGGAATCTTTCCGTCATTTTCAAAACAAGGTCCTTTTTAACATTTTCGACAGAATTATGGTAAGAATGTTTTTTTTAAATTATACGGCGGGTGCGGCTATTTTCCGCCGTTATAAAATCTTCAAAGATTCCCTTACAAGCTTATAAGAATATTTTCAAAGAAAATGTTGTATTTTATATGGATCTTAAAGGATTTCAAAAATATAAAGAGATATTTCTCTAAAAAGTGTTTTGATTTCATCTATGTCAACATCCTTTGACGGATTTTACGCTTATTTGAAGTTGATTTATTATGATACAAAACTTCTATATTGTATTGAAGGTTTTGTGATATGTTTGACTATGGATGTGCTATTTTTATACCATTCATTGTTTATGGTGAAATTATTGACATTTTGTATGCTAGTTTTAATACGAATGTTTATGTTATGTTTAAACCTTTTCATATGGGAATGCATTGGACTTAATATGTGACGGGTGGAGCCTGCTATAGCTCCTCGATGCATTGGTAGGTCTCATGAGACAAACTAGTGTCTTGGCACAAGGCCTTGGAAAAATTTTATTTGTAGTCTTGGCACGAGGCCTTGGCTATGTGGTTATGATAGTCTGGAATTATGCATTCCAACATTATGAAAGTGGTTATTGATATTGCATGTTATTATTCGATTAGTAGAATATCAATGTGAACAAGTAAATGGCATTATTTCATTTTACTTTTTCCATACTATGTTTAAGTTCATGTTTAAAAGGCTTTTGTTTTAGTAATTCATTGTCTTAAATGTTTATGCTTATTTTTGAATGTTCCTCTATATTGTTATCCTTACTGGGCATTTGAGCTCACCCCTTTTCTATGTTTTATTTTTCCCAGGATGTGAAGATGTAAGTTATGAATGACCTGCAGGGATATTATGAGGGGATTATAGTGTGGACTGTGGAAACATTATGTTGTTGTAGTAGTTTTCATTTTATGATGTAATGTAAAACTTATGAATATATCTAGTGTTTCCAAGGCTACTAAACCAATCGGTCTTTCGAGATTTGATCTTTCTTGCGATCATGCCAATGTTATGTAAAAATGCACAGACTCTGGGTAACTGGGGTCGGGGCGTTACAGTTGGTATCAGAGGAAGTTTAGTACAAACCTTGGAAGCTAGATTTAGATAAACTCTGATTAGAGCACGTAGACCTAAGATGAACTTTGAGGATTAGTATAGAAGAACTTCCTAGAATTTTAGTATTGTAGAGATTTTGTGAGTTTTCCAAGCAATACATCCCTGTCTAGATACGAGCAGGTAGAGGCGGCTCTGGCACAGATGTACCTAGGGGTAAAACCCGAAAACACCGCTTTGAGCTAGACTCGAACGGGAACTGGTGCACGACAACGGGCCTTGCTGCACTCTTGGTTACGACACTCCCGGGGGATATGCTTAGGATAACTCTCATTTTCTTTACAAATCATTATGATGGGTTTATGAGTATATACTTTCTCAAAGAAAACATTTTTATGATTATGGATTATATCCATAAATAGTTCAATTTATGTTAAGTGTTTTATAAGTATGGGATTATGTATTTTGATTCATAAACTGATCTAGTTTATGCCATTGTTTAGAAATGGCGCCTAGTGGAAGAAATAGAAACCGTATCAATGCACGCACTCCATGTAGGGATTGCCCTCCTGCTCAAGATAATTATAGTGGGGCTGGTGATGCAACTGGTGCCGATCAGCTAATCACCATACTGGGACAAATTACTCAGGTTATGAATAATAACTTTACCCGTATGGAGCACCCTGATCCGCAGCGTGGAGAATCAATGTTAGATCGATTCATGAGGCAACAACCACCAACGTTCAATGGGAGTACAAATCCCTTAGTAGCTGAGCAATGGATATTTTCCCTAGAGAAAATATTTCAGGCTTTGGGGAGCAGTGAAAGGGAAAAAGTTATCATGGCAGTTTACCGCCTCACTGGAGATGCTGATCAATGGTGGTCATTGATTCAAAATACGAAGGAAGATGATGAAGTATCAAATTTGGAGTGGAGGGAGTTCAATGATCTGTTTTTAGAAAAATACTTTCCTCGTGACCATCGAGCAGATATGGAAAGGCAATTTCTAAGTCTGATACAGAAGGAGGATGAGAATGTCGCAAAGTATGAGGCTAACTTTACAAAGTTAGCAAGGTACGCTGGTGATTATATATGCAACCCAATAAGTAAGATTGATCGTTTCTTTTATGGGTTAAAACCATTTCTCCGTCGAGCATTAGTCTCACAATTCTTTTCATCGTACGAAGACATTGTCTCATGTGCTATCAAGACCGAAAAGGAATTCTCTAAGTCTTATGTCTTTAAAGCAAAGCAAGAGAAGAAGAGACCTTCTGATAAATCTGGGAATGGAAATAAGGGGAAGAAGGGAAAGGTTGAATATCCATCTTGTGGTAAATGCGGGAAGAAACATCCTGGTACTTGCTTGAAGGGAATGAGAGTCTGTTATAAGTGTGGTGAAAAAGGCCACCAAGCTCGTGATTGCAAGGGGAAGAAGGAAGCTACCAACGTTCAGCGCTACAATTGCAGGGAGATGGGACATTATGCAAATGAATGTCCTAAGCGTCAGGAGAACTTACCTCAGAAAAGGCCAAGGGATCAAGGCCAGGCTTATGCTATCACTACTACTGAGGTAGAAGCTCCGAATGACGTGGTGGCAGGTAATTTAATGGTTTCCTCAAGTTTAGCAAATGCATTATTTGACTCTGGATCGTCGCATTGTTTCATATCTTCCCAGTTTGCTAAGAAAATTAGATATTTTCAATTTGATTTAATAAAGGAGTTGTCAGTTAAAACTCCTAAGGGAAGTATCATTGCAACAAAGTTTTGTGAATCAGTCCCCATTAGAGCACATAAATTTTCTTTATCTGCTGATCTCATCGTCATACCTATGATTGAGTTTGATATAATCCTCGGTATGGACTGGCTTTCAGACTATGATGCGAAGATTTATTGTAAGAAGAAAGTGGTTACAATTCTTGATGATAATGATATGGAACACCTTATTTTTAGAGCAGAATCGTCACCACCTAATTCTTATTTAGATCCACCCCCAGTAGCTCAACTTAATTCAATTATTGGGGAGGAAGAGAATGAAATAACTGTCGGTGAGGAAAGGAATGTTCAAATAGAGGATGTACCTGTTGTGAAAGAATTTGTAGATGTATTTCCGGAAGATTTACCTGGACATCCTCCAGAACGAGAAGTTGAGTTTTCAATTGATTTGATTCCTGGATCAAGGCCTATATCGAAGACCCCTTATAGAATGGCCACTGTAGAATTAGTCGAACTAAAGAAACAACTAGAGGAATTGAGTAATAAGGGATTTATTCACCCTAGTGTTTCTCCATGGGGAGCCCCTGTTCTTTTTGTTAAAAAGAAAGATGGATCTATGAGGTTATGTATCGACTACAGGGAGATCAATGCTATAACGATAAAGAACAAGTATCCCCTACCTCATATTGATGATTAATTTTACCAACTGCATGGAGCTCAATACTTTTCAAAGATTTACCTTCGATCTGGATAGCATCAGTTGTGTGTGAAGAAGGAAGACATTCCGAAGACAGCATTTCGAACCAGGTACGGGCATTACGAGTTTACTATAATGCCGTTTGGATTGACTAATGCACCCTCTGTATTCATGGATCTGATGAATAGAGTTTTCAAGGAGTATCTCGATGAATTTGTGGTGGTATTTATTGATGATATCTTGGTATACACCAAAACCTATGAAGATCATGAAAATCACTTGCGCATTATCTTGAAGACTCTGAGGAGGCATGAATTATATGGGAAGTTTAGCAACTGTGAATTCTGGCTTCAGGAGATTTCTTTTCTTGGCCATATTGTCTCTAAAGATGGAATCTCTGTTGATCCTTCTAAGACCAAGGCAATCCAAGAATGGCCAGAACCTACGAGTATAACTGAGGTACGTAGTTTTATTGGTTTGGCAGGTTATTATCGACGTTTCGTCCAGAATTTTGCCCGATTGGATAACCCATTAATGAAGCTCACACGTAAAGGGGTTAAATTTTTTTGGACAAAAGAGTGTGAAGAATGTTTTGAAGAACTGGAGAAAAGATTAGTCAATGATCCTATATTGACTCTACCATTGGGGAATGATGGGTTTGTTATTTATAGTGATGCATCAAAGAAAGGACTTGGTTGTGTCCTTATGCAGAATGATAGAGTTATTGCCTATGCATCACGACAGTTGAAAATTCATGAACAAAACTATCCTACTCATGATCTTGAGTTAGCAGCTGTGATCTTTGCTTTGAAGATATGGAGAAACTACCTCTATGGTGAAAAATGTGAGATTTATACTGATCACAAGAGTTTGAAGTATATTTTCTCACAAAAATAACTCAACATGAGGCAAAGGAGATGGCTTGAATTACTCAAGGATTATGATTGCATGATACACTACCACCCGGGGAAGGCAAACAAGGTGGAAAATGCTTTGAGTAGAAAAGGACATGGAGTTTTGAACAATATGAGAATTGAATGGGATCCAATTTTCATGGATCTAGTGAAGATGGACATGGGAATAACCAGGGAAGGTGAAACATCAATGCTTTTTCAAATGGTTGCCAAACCATCTTTACTAGAAAGGATTAAGAGTTATCAAACCGATGATGAAGAATTTCAGAAGAAGATTAATGCTGTGAATGATGGGAGATTGAGAGACTTTGTGTATGAAGATGAAATTTTGAAATTCGGGAAGAGACTTTGTGTTCCCGATTTACCTGATCTAAAAAGGGAATTGCTGGATGATGCTCATAGGTCCAATTTCTCTATACACCCTGGGAGCACCAAAATGTATAGAGATTTGAAGGAACATTTTTGGTGGGACAACATGAAGAGAGAGATTGCTGATTTTGTGTCAAGATGTATGGTTTGTCAACAAGTGAAAGCTGGAAGACAACAGCCTGGATGAGTCATGCAACCTCTTCCCATACCGGAGTGGAAATGGGACAATATTACGATGGACTTTGTCATGGGGCTACCAAAGACTCCTAGAAGGAACGATGCAATATGGGTTTTTGTTGATCGTCTTACCAAGTCAGCACATTTTCTTGCTATAAGAGAAGATCTACCCCTGTAACGTCTAGCAAGACTATACATTAATGAAGTTGTGAGACTTCATGGAGTACCCCCATCGATTGTTTCTGATCGTGATCCCCGTTTTACTTTAAGATTTTGAAAAGTCTTCAGAAATCCATGGATACTGAACTTCATTTGAGCACTGCTTACCACCCTCAGACAGATGGACAATCAGAACGGACTATTCAAACCCTAGAAGACATGTTGAGATCTTGCTCACTTGACTTTCAGGGTATGTGGGATCAATATTTACCACTGGTAGAATTTTCCTATAACAATAGCTTCCATTCGAGTATTCAGATGGCACCATATGAAGAGTTATACGGAAATAGATGTCGTACACCAACCTGTTGGGATCACGTTGGTGAAAGAAAACTTGTAGGCCCAGAACTGGTGGAGGAAATAGTGGAAAAGGTGAAAGTAATCCAAAATCACATCAAAGCAGCTCAAAGTATGCAGAAGAGATATGCTGATAATCGAAGGAAGGATTTGGAATTTCAAGTCGGTGATCATGTTTTCCTGAAGGTATCTCCATGGAAGGGAGTCATACGTTTTGGTAAGAAAGGTAAATTGAGTCCCAGGTACATCGGACCTTTCGAAATTCTAGAACGAATTGGGGCTGTAGCTTACCGATTGGCAATGCCGCCAAGTCTCTCCAAAGTTCACGATGTGTTCCACGTATCTCTGTTGAGAAAATACATGCCTGACCCAACGCATGTACTCACCTATGAGGAATTAGAACTGGAACCTGATCTATCTTATTGTGAAGAGCCTGTCAGGATTCTTGATACAAGAGAACAAGTACTGAGAAACCAGACGACACGTCTGGTAAATGTTTTGTGGAGAAATCATAAGATGGAAGAGGCAACGTGGGAACCCGAGGAACATATGATGAAGAACCACCCGAGTCTTTTTATGCAGTAATACCCTAGAAATTACGAGGATGAAATTATTTTAAGTAGGGGATAATGTAACACCCCAAGCTTCCATGGTATGTTTCCCTTCGAATAATGCGATAGCGTGTGTTGTACGCAACCTCGAGTTCTAACACACACCACAACTAATTAAACTAGCCATTGTGAATAGAATTACCTACTTTTTGAAATTATATATATTTTATATTTTAAAATGGACTTCATTTTTGGATTCGGAATATTGAATTTAGCCTAAGGTGAAATTTTGGTACTTTTCGGATAACTTTCATATTTTGATGAATAGTGAAAATTACTAAATTTTAAATAAAAAAATCTTTTTTAATCAAAATAATTAATAGTGATAAATTGTGAATTTGAGTGGTTTTAAAATATATTTAGAATATATTTTTACCATTTAATATAATGTTGGTCATTGGACATAATTTTACAATTAAACCGAACATAAACAAGTGTCAATCTTTTGATAGTTATTACCTCTTAAAAACACGCTTTTTGTTTTGACAGCGGGAATTAATTTTAAATTAATTTCTGCCACTTCTGTGTTTTGAATTTAAAAAAATAGATTCCATATTTGGAATCAGGATGTCCAGATTGTGTAAATAGGGAACTTTTATTTTTAGACATTTTGAATAATTACTGTGGTAAATATTTTATTTACCATGGTTAAGGGTAAATCCGGTAAATAAGGGTTAAAAAATAATATTATAATAATACAAAATTACCCTAAAACGTGTCCTAACCTTATTGGTGGACACATAACCGACCATGGGAATCCTTGGGTCGATTTGGGGACCCCTTGGAGCCACTTGTATGTGGTAGGGACACATTATATTAATAAAGTTAAAATAAAAATAAAAATGGCACAAGCTTACATCTTCTAGAAGAACAATTTTTACATAGGGTTATACATGTTGGATTTTCGATTATAAATATTCATTAGAAATCTAAAAAGATTTCCTACATAATTATATTTATTTATAATTTTTAGACATCAAATAATTTAAATTATTAATGACACAATAATGATGCAATGTTTACATCATTAATAAATCATTTAAATAAATAAGATTATAATGATTAAAATATTATCTAAAACCTGTCCAATTCTTATTGGTTGATGTTATTTAGAATATGAGTCATCTTATCTTCTACCGCAATGATTTTTGGACCATTATAAACCGAATATAATTATATTATAAAGTAATACTTTCACTCTTTTTTAAAGAGCCCCTCCTCTCCCTTATAAAAGGAGACCACTTCTACTCATTCCTCACACCTCTCAAGCCACTTGGCTCGTCCAAACCCTTCCCAAATAAGCTCCCCACATCCCTATACTCCTCCTTGAAGCTTCCCCTTAGGCAGAAAGCATTTCAAGAAGTCCTTTGGTTCCAACCAAAGTGAGTTACCTAAATTAAAGGTAACGATTTCTCTTAAATTATTTTCATTTATTTTGCTTCTCCAACCCCCAAACTCTTTTTATTTACTTTCTTTTGTAACAACACAAGTATCCACAATATACCAGGATTTTGTTATAAGAAGGATTCAAACTACACATACACACAACTCCATCTAATGGATGATAAACATAATGTTTCTGTGGATGGCAAACTAACACCTCACGAAACGATGATTGTTCAAATACATCTTACCGCCTCTCATGGTGGCCATTATGATGGCACTGTAATTAAATATGATATTAATGAAATATATTTTATATATAAGCTTCTGTAATTCCATTTTATTTCATACCATTATTCGTTTCATGTTGTATATACATACAATAATTTCATTTGAGGAAGTGCGGACTACCGCCCCCTTAAAATGATATGACTCGTTCATACCACACATGGAACGTATAAAGGATGGTGTTAATGAACATAAGTAACATATATAAAATATTATATTATAATTTAATATTAATATACCTATGTATTATTTGGATTCGATTCTTTTAAAATAAAAATTAAATGGAAGTAGCGTTCGTGCGTACGTACGGACTACCGTCTCCACGAACGCGATGAGATTCATTCTCCATCGTATCCATTCAAGTCTTATTCTCATTTTAGGGTTAAGAATAATGTTAATATCATTCTGATTATGAATAAGATATAATCTATCCATTAAAAACATGTCTTACGTAACCAAACATTTAAGAAGAACGAATCGATTATCACCCGAAACGACGATAATACTAAGATATTATTAATAAAGCAATGTTAGAAGATCATATTTGATATCATATTAATGTATATGATTCTTGTATAATTTAATAATAATTATTTCACCATTATACAGGAGGTTAACCTACCCCAACCAAGGAAAAGTACAAGGTAAGGGTTATTTCACAATCTCTTCATTATCCGAGGTTGTTTATACGTAATAATCTACTGGGATTTCTTTATCATCCACATCCATGTTTCTTCGAAATGTATTCCAAAACATATTTATTATTTACAAGAATATGGGTTAAAGTCATTTATACCCTTGTTTGACTTTTTATAAGAGGTTTATAAAGGAATCTTTCCGTCGTTTTCAAAACAAGGTCCTTTTTAACCTTTTCGACAGAATTATGGAAAGAATGTTTTTTTAAAATTATACGGCACGTGCGGCTATTTTCCGCCATTATAAAATCTTCAAAGCTTCCCTTACAAGCTTATAAGAATATTTTCAAAGAAAATGTTTTATTTTATATGGATCTTAAAGGATTTCAAAAATAGAAAGAGATATTTCTCTAAAAAGTGTTTTGATTTCATCTATGTCAACATCCTTTGACGGATTTTACGCTTATTTGAAGTTGATTTATTATGATACAAAACTTCTATATTGTATTGAAGGTTTTGTGATATGTTTGACTGTGGATGTGCTATTTTTATACCATTCATAGTTTATAGTGAAATTATTGACATTTCGTATGCTAGTTTTAATACGAATGTTTATGTTATGTTTAAACCTTTTCATATGGGAATGCATTGGACTTAATATGTGACGGGTGGAGCCCGCTATAGCTCCTCGATGCATCGGTAGGTCTCCTGAGACAAACTAGTGTCTTGGCACAAGGCCTTGGCAAAATTTTATTTGTAGTCTTGGCACGAGGCCTTGGCTATGTGGTTATGATAGTCTGGCATTATGCATTCCAACATTATGAAAGTGGTTATTGATATTGCATGTGATTATTCGATTAGTAGAATATCAATGTGAACAAGTAAATGGCATTATTTCATTTTACTTTTTCCATACTATGTTGAAGTTCAAGTTTAAAAGGATTTTGTTTTAGTAATTCATTGCCTTAAATGTTTATGCTTATTTTTGAAAGTTCCGCTATATTGTTATCCTTACTGGGCATTTGAGCTCACCCATTTTCTATGTTTTATTTTTCCCAGGATGTGAAGATGTAAGTTATGAATGACCTGTAGGGATATTATGAGGGGATTGTAGTGTGGACTGTGGAAACATTATGTTTTTGTAGTAGTTTTCATTTTATGATGTAATGTAAAACTTATGAATATATATAGTGTTTCCATGGCTACTAAACCAATCGGTCTTTCGAGAATTGATCTTTCTTGCGATCATGCCAATGTTATGTAATAATGCACCGACTCTGGGTAACTGGGGTCGGGGCGTTACAGTTGGTATCAGAGGAAGTTTAGTACAAACCTTGGAAGCTAGATTTAGATAAACTCTGATTAGAGCACGTAGACCTAAGATGAACTTTGAGGATTAGTATAGAAGAACTTCCTAGAATTTTGGTATTGTAGAGATTTTGTGAGTTTTCCGAGCAATACATCCCTGTCTGGATACGAGCAGGTAGAGGCGGATCTGGCACAAATGTACCTAAGGGGTAAAACCCGAAAACACCGCTTTGAGCTAGACTCGAACGGGAACTGGTGCACGACAACGGGCCTTGCTGCACTCTTGGTTACGACACTCCCGGGGGATATGCTTAGGATAACTCTCATTTTCTTTACAAATCATTATGAAGGGTTTATGAGTATATACTTCCTCAAAGAAAACATTTTTATGATTATGGATTATATCCATAAATAGTTCAATTTATGTTAAGTGTTTTATAAGTATGAGATTATGTATTTTGATTCATAAACTGATCTAGTTTATGCCATTTTTTAGAAATGGCGCCTAGTGGAAGAAATGGAAACCGTATCAATGCACGCACTCCATGTAGGGATTTCCCTCCTGCTCAAGATAATTATAGTGGGGCTGGTGATGCAACTGGTGCCGATCAGCTAATCACCATACTGGGACAAATTACTCAGGTTATGAATAATAACTTTACCCATATGGAGCACCCTGATCGGCAGCGTGGAGGATCAATGTTAGATCGATTCATGAGGCAACAACAACCAACGTTCAATGGGAGTACAAATCCCTTAGTAGCTGAGCAATGGATATTTTCCCTATAGAAAATATTTCAAGCTTTGGGGAGCAGTGAAAGGGAAAAAGTTATCATGGCAGTTTACCGCCTCACTGGAGATGCTGATCAATGGTGGTCATTGATTCAAAATACGAAGGAAGATGATGAAGTATCAAATATGGAGTGGAGGGAGTTCAAAGATCTGTTTTTAGAAAAATAATTTCCTCGTGACCATCGAGAAGATATGGAAAGGCAATTTCTAAGTCTGAGATAGAAGGAGGATGAGAATGTCGCAAAGTATGAGGCTAACTTTACAAAGTTAGCAAGGTACGCTGGTGATTATATATGCAACCCAAGAAGTAAGATTGATCGTTTCTTTGATGGGTTAAAACCATTTCTCCATCGAGCATTAGTCTCACAATTCTTTTCATCGTACGAAGACATTGTCTCATGTGCTATCAAGACCGATAAGGAATTCTCTAAGTCTTATGACTTTAAAGCAAAGCAAGAGAAGAAGAGACCTGCTGATCAATCTGGGAATGGAAATAAGGGGAAGAAGGGAAAGGTTGAATATCCATCTTGTGGTAAATGCGGGAAAAAACATCCTGGTACTTGCTTGAAGGGAATGGGAGTCTGTTACAAGTGTGGTGAAAAAGGCCACCAAGATCGTGATTGCGAGGGGAAGAAGGAAGCTACCAACGTTCAGCACTACAACTGCAGGGAGATGGGA
This sequence comes from Viscum album, assembly GCA_963277665.1. Taxonomy (NCBI): domain Eukaryota; kingdom Viridiplantae; phylum Streptophyta; class Magnoliopsida; order Santalales; family Viscaceae; genus Viscum; species Viscum album. The sequence continues at coordinate 455,355,924 of OY728142.1, forward strand.
CATTATGCAAATGAATGTCCTAAGCGTCAGGAGAACTTACCTTAGAAAAGTCAAAGGGATCAAGGCCAGGCTTTTGCTATCACTACTACTGAGGTAGAAGCTCCGAAACACGTGGTGGCAGGTAATTTAATGGTTTCCTCAAGTTTAGCAAATGCATTATTTGACTCTGGATCGTCGCATTGTTTCATATCTTCCCAGTTTGCTAAGAAAATTAGATATTTCCAATTTGATTTAATAAGGGAGTTGTCAGTTAAAACTCCTAAGGGAAGTATCATTGTAACAAAGTTTTGTGAATCAGTCCCCATTAGAGCACATAAATTTTCTTTATCTGTTGATCTCGTCGTCATACCTATGATTGAGTTTGATATAATCCTCGGTATGGACTGGCTTTTGGACTATGATGCGAAGATTTATTGTAAGAAGAATGTGGTTACGATTCTTGATGATAATGATAAGGAACACCTTATTTTTAGAGCAGAATCGTCACCACCTAATTCTTATTTAGATCCACCCCCAGTAGCTCAACTTAATTCAATTATTGGGGAGGAAGAGAATGAAATAACTGTCGATGAGGAAAGGAATGTTCAAATAGAGGATGTACCTGTTGTGAAAGAATTTGTAGATGTATTTCCGGATGATTTACCTGGACATCCTCCAGAACGAGAAGTTGAGTTTTCCATTGATTTGATTCCTGGATCAAGGCCTATATCGAAGACCCCTTATAGAATGGCCACAGTAGAATTAGTCGAACTAAAGAAAAAACTAGAGGAATTGAGTAATAAGGGATTTATTCACCCTAGTGTTTCTCCATGGGGAGCCCCTGTTCTTTTTGTTAAAAAGAAAGATGGATCTATGAGGTTATGTATCGACTACAGGGAGATCAATGCTATAACGATAAAGAACAAGTATCCCCTACCTCGTATTGATGATTTATTTGACCAACTGCATGGAGCTCAATACTTTTCAAAGATTGACCTTCGATCTGGATACCATCAGTTGTGTGTGAAGAAGGAAGACATTCCGAAGACAGCATTTCGAACCAGGTACGGGCATTACGAGTTTACTGTAATGCCGTTTTGATTGACTAATGCACCCTCTGTATTCATGGATCTGATGAATAGAGTTTTCAAGGAGTATCTCGATGAATTTGTGGTGGTATTTATTGATGATATCTTGGTATACTCCAAAACCTACGAAGATCATGAAAATCACTTGCGCATTATCTTGAAGACTCTGAGGAGGCATGAATTATATGGGATTTTAGCAAGTGTGAATTCTGGATTCAGGAGATTTCTTTTCTTGGCCATATTGTCTCTAAATATGGAATCCCTGTTGATGCTTCTAAGACCAAGGCAATCCAAGAATGGCCAGCACCTACGAGTATAACTGAGGTACGTAGTTTTATTGGTGTGGCAGGTTATTATCGACGTTTCTTCCAGAATTTTGCCCGATTGGCTAACCCATTAATGAAACTCACACGTAAAGGGGTTAAATTTGTTTGGACAAAAGAGTTTGAAGAATGTTTTGAAGAACTGAAGAAAAGATTAGTCAATGCTCCTATATTGACTCTACCATCGGGGAATGATGGGTTTGTTATTTATAGTGATGCATCAAAGAAAGGACTTGGTTGTGTCCTTATGCAGAATGATAGAGTTATTGCCTATGCATCACGACAGTTGGAAATTCATGAACAAAACTATCCTACTCATGATCTTGAGTTAGCAGCTGTGATATTTGCTTTGAAGATATGGAGACACTACCTCTATGGTGAAAAATGTGAGATTTATACTGATCACAAGAGTTTGAAGTATATTTTCTCACAAAAAGAACTCAACATGAGGCAAAGGAGATGGCTTGAATTACTCAAGGATTATGGTTGCACGATACACTACAACCCGGGGAAGGCAAACAAGGTGGCAGATGCTTTGAGTAGAAACGACCATGGAGTTTTGAACAATATGAGAATTGAAAGGGATCCAATTTTCATGGATCTAGTGAAGATGGACATGGGAATAACCAGGGAAGGTGAAACATCAATGCTTTTTCAAATGGTTGCCAAACCATCTTTACTAGAAAGGATTAAGAGTTCTCAGACCGATGATGAAGAATTTCAGAAGAAGATTAAAGCTGTGAATGATGGGAGATTGAGAGACTTTGTGTATGAAGATGGAATTTTGAAATTCGGGAAGAGTCTTTGTGTTCCCGATTTACCTGATCTAAAAAGGGAATTGCTGGATGATGCTCATAGGTCCAATTTCTCTATACACCCTGGGAGCACCAAAATGTATAGAGATTTGAAGGAACATTTTTGGTGGGACAACATGAAGAGAGAGATTGCTGATTTTGTGTCAAGATGTATGGTTTGTCAACAAGTGAAAGCTGGAAGGCAACAGCCTGGAGGAGTCATGCAACCTCTTCCCATACCGGAGTGGAAATGGGACAATATTACGATGGACTTTGTCATGGGGCTACCAAAGACTCCTAGAAGGAACGATGCAATATGGGTTATTGTTGATCGTCTTACCAAGTCAGCACATTTTCTTGCTATAAGAGAAGATCTACCCCTGGAACGTCTAGCAAGACTATACATTAATGAAGTTGGGAGACTTCATGGAGTACCCCTATCGATTGTTTCTGATCGTGATCCCCGTTTTACTTCAAGATTTTGGAAAAGTCTTCAGAAATCCCTGGATACTGAACTTCATTTGAGCACTGCTTACCACCCTCAGACAGATGGACAATCAGAACGGACTATTCAAACCCTAGAAGACATGTTGAGATCTTGCTCACTTGACTTTCAGGGTATGTGGGATCAATATTTACCACTGGTAGAATTTTCCTATAACAATAGCTTCCATTCGAGTATTCAGATGGCACCATATGAAGCGTTATACGGAAAGAGATGTCGTACACCAACCTGTTGGGATGACGTTGGTGAAAGAAAACTTGTAGGCCCAGAACTGGTGGAGGAAACGGTGGAAAAGGTGAAAGTAATCCAAAATCACATCAAAGCAGCTCAAAGTAGGCAGAAGAGCTATGCTGATAATCGAAGGATGGATTTGGAATTTCAAGTCGGTGATCATGTTTTCCTGAAGGTATCTCCATGGAAGGGAGTCATACTTTTTGGTAAGAAAGGTAAATTGAGTCCCAGGTACATCAGACCTTTCGAAATTCTAGAACGAATTGGGGCTGTAGCTTACCGATTGGCAATGCCGCCAAGTCTCTCCAAAGTTCACGATGTGTTCCATGTATCTCTGTTGAGAAAATACATGCCTGACCCAACGCATGTACTCACCTATGAGGAATTAGAACTGGAACCTGATCTGCCTTATTGTGAAGAGCCTGTCAGGATTCTTGATACAAGAGAACAAGTACTGAGAAACCAGACGACACGTCTGGTAAAAGTTTTGTAGAGAAATCATAAGATGGAAGAGGCAACGTGGGAACCCAAGGAACATATGATGAAGAACCACCCGAGTCTTTTTATGCAGTAATACCCTAGAAATTACGAGGATGCAATTATTTGAAGGAGGGGAGAATGTAACACCCCAAGCTTCCATGGTACGTTTCCCTTCGAATAATGCGATAGCGTGTGTTGTACGCAACCTCGAGTTCTAACACACACCACAACTAATTAAACTAGCCGTTGTGAATAGTAATACCTACTTTTTGAAATTATATATATTTTATATTTTAAAATGGACTTCATTTTTGGATTCGGAATATTGAATTTATTCTAAGGTGAAATTTTGGTACTTTTCGGATAACTTTCATATTTTGATGAATAGTGAAAATTACTAAATTTTAATTAAAAAAAACATTTTTAATCAAAATAATTAATAGTGATAAATTGTGAATTTGAGTGGTTTTAAAATATATTTAGAATATATTTTTACCATTTAATATAATGTTTGTCATTGGACGTAATTTTACAATTAAACCGAACATAAACAAGTGTCAATCTTTTGATAGTTATTACCTCTTAAAAACACGCTTTTTGTTTTGACAGCGGGAATTAATTTTAAATTAATTTCTGCCACTTTTGTGTTTTGAATTTAAAAAAATAGATTCCATATTTAGAATCAGGATGTACAAATTTTGTAAATAGGTAACTTTTATTTTTAGACATTTTGAATAATTACTGTGGTAAATATTTTATTTACCATGGTTAAGGGTAAATCCGGTAAATAAGGGTTAAAAAATAATATTATAATAATACAAAATTACCCTAAAACGTGTCCTAACCTTATTGGTGGACACATACCCGACCATGGTAATCCTTGGGTTGATTTGGGGACCCCTTGGAGCCACTTGTATGTGGTAGGGACACATTATATTAATAAAGTTAAAATAAAAATAAAAATGGCATAAGCTTACATCTTTTAGAAGAACAATTTTTACATAGGGTTATACATGTTGGATTTTCGATTATAAATATTCATTAGAAAGATAAATAGAATTCCTACATAATGATATTTTATTTATAATTTTTAGACATCAAATAATTTAAATTATTAATGACACAATAATGATTCAATGTTTACCTCATTAATAAATCATTTAAATAAATAAGATTATAATGATTAAAATATTATCTAAAACCGGTCCAATTATTATTGGTTGATGTTATTTAGAATATGAGTCATCTTATCTTCTACCTCAATGATTTTTGGACCATTATAAACCGAATATAATTATATTGTAAAGTAATACTTTCACTCTTTCCTAAAGAGCCCCTCCTCTCCCTTATAAAAGGAGACCACTTCTACTCATTCCTCACACCTCTAAAGCCACTTTTCTCGTCCAAACCCTGCCCAAATAAGCTCCCCACATCCCTCTCCTCCTCCTTGAAGCTTATCCTTAGGAAGAAAGCATTTCAAGAAGTCCTTTGGTTCCAACCAAAGTGAGTTACCTAAATTAAAGGTAACGATTTCTCTTAAATTATTTTCATTTATTTTGCTTCTCCAACCCCCAAACACTTTTTATTTCCTTTCTATTGTAACAACAACAGTATCCAAAATATACTAGGATGTTGTTATAAGAAGTATTCAAACTACACATACACACAACTCCATCTAATGGATGATGAACATAATGTTTCTGTGGATGGAAAACTAACGCCTCACGAAACGATGATTGTTCAAATACATCTTACCGCCTCTCATGGTGGCCATTATGATGGCACTGTAATTAAATATGATATTAATGATATATATTTTATATATAAGCTTCTGTAATTCCATTTTATTTCATACCATTATTCGTTTCATGTTGTATATACACACAATAATTTCATTTGAGGAAGTGCGGACTACCGCCCCCATAAAATGATATGACTCGTTCATACCACACATGGAACGTATAAAGTATTGTGTTAATGAACCTAAGTAACATATATAAAATATTATATAATAATTTAATAGTAATATACCTATGTATCATTTGGATTCGATTCTTTTAAAATAAAAATTAAATGGAAGTAGCGTTTGTGCGTACGTATGGACTACCGTCTCCACGAACGCGATATGATTCATTCTCCATCGTATCCATTCAAGTCTTATTCTCATTTTAGGGTTAAAAATAATGTTAATATCATTCTGATTATGAATAAGATATAATCTATCCATTACAAACATGTCTTACGTAACCAAAAATTTAAGAAGAACGAATCGATTATCACCCGAAACGACGATAATACTAAGATATTATTAATAAAGCAATGTTAAAAGATCATATATGATATCATATTAATGTATATGATTATTGTATAATTTAATAATTATTATTTCACCATTATACAGGAGGTTAACCTACCCCAACCAAGGAAAAGTACAAGGTAAGGGTTATTTCACAATCTCTTCATTATCCGAGGTTGTTTATACGTAATAATCTACTGGGATTTCTTTATCATCCACATCCATGTTTCTTCGAAATGTATTTCAAAACATATTAATTATTTACAAGAATATGGGTTAAAGTCATTTATACCCTTGTTTGACTTTTTATAAGAGGTTTATAAAGGAATCCTTCCGTCGTTTTCAAAACAAGGTCCTTTTTAACCTTTTCGACAGAATTATGGTAAGAATGTTTTTTTAAATTATACGGCGGGTGCGGCTATTTTTTGCCGTTATAAAATCTTCAAAGCTTCCCTTAAAAGCTTATAAGAATATTTTCAAAGAAAATGTTTTATTTTATATGGATCTTAAAGGATTTCAAAAATAGAAAGAGATATTTCTCTAAAAAGTGTTTTGATTTCATCTATGTCAACATCCTTTGACGGATTTTACGCTTATTTGAAGTTGATTTATTATGATACAAAACTTCTATATTGTATTGAAGGTTTTGTGATATGTTTGACTGTGGATGTGCTATTTTTATACCATTCATAGTTTATAGTGAAATTATTGACATTTCGTATGCTAGTTTTAATACGAATGTTTATGTTAAGTTTAAACCTTTTCATATGGGAAAGCATTAGACTTAATATGTGACGGGTGGATCCCGCTATAGCTCCTTGATGCATCGGTAGGTCTCATGAGACAAACTAGTGTCTTGGCACAAGGCCTTGGAAAAATTTTATTTGTAGTCTTGGCACGAGGCCTTGGCTATGTGGTTATGATAGTCTGGCATTATGCATTCCAACATTATGAAAGTGGTTATTGATATTGCATGTGATTATTCGATTAGTAGAATATCAATGTGAAAAAGTAAATGGCATTATTTCATTTTACTTTTTCCATACTATTTTGAAGTTCAAGTTTAAAAGGCTTTTGTTTTAGTAATTCATTGCCTTAAATGTTTATGCTTATTTTTGAATGTTCCGCTATATTGTTATCCTTACTGGGCATTTGAGCTCACCCCTTTTCTATGTTTTATTTTTCCCAGGATGTGAAGATGTAAGTTATGAATGACCTGCAGGGATATTATGAGGGGATTATAGTGTGGACTGTGGAAACATTATGTTGTTGTAGTAGTTTTCATTTTATGATGTAATGTAAAACTTATGAATATATCTAGTGTTTCCAAGGCTACTAAACCAATCGGTCTTTCGAGATTTGATCTTTCTTGCGATCATGCCAATGTTATGTAATAATGCACCGACTCTGGGTAATTGGGGTCGGGGCGTTACAGCCTCATATTCCCACTCTTCCCGGACTCGTATCATACGAGCTGGCTACCAAAAGATATATCTCACCTTTTGGAAGGCTTACCTGAACCTTATAAAACCCTCTCGGAACTGTGCATCAGCACCTATGTTCGGAATGACGGCTGGTGCCAAGACTGGCCCAACACAAGGACGTATCGGTGGCTTGACACTCCAAGGTCAAGAAAACACCTTTGATTAAGATAATCAAGGACTGAAAACTATAATAGTAAAATGGGAACCAGATAATGAAAGCACTCATGTTTTACAAAACATGACTACACGACGTGCACATTTACTACAAGGCATGTTCCCTAAAGTCATTCACACAGGCATGTACTCCTGTCTATACTGGTCATGTAACACCCCAGACACACGACATGTTGTCTTAACACATGGCGTATACTTGAATCCTCCTTCCCCACCCGAGTTATTCAACATGGTTTAGCCACATGGATCTCCTAAGGCAAGACTACACGACATGTAAAATTACTACAAACTTGTACTAGAGAAGCCTCACCTAGACTATGTTTTTAGTGACACGGCCTGACACCCGGATCATACTACACGGTGTGTTCCAGACAGACATGTCATGTATGAGAAGGGATAACACCAACCTATGTTGTTCATGTCATGACTTGGTACCTGGGCCAGACTACACGATGTGTTCAAGGTGGACATGACATGTACAAGAAATGGTGACACCAACCCATGTTGTTTGTGACACGACCGGGTACCTAGGTCAGACTACACAATGTGTTTATATGGCACACGGTGTGTATTACACAACTCAGCCAACCTATGTTGTAGTGAAACGAGTGGGCACGGGGTCGACACTACATGACGTGTTCGACGAGTACATGGTGTGTTCCCACCAGATATTCCCCATCTCATGTCTTTGCCCACATGGCCTATGACCCAGTTAGAGACTACATGACGTGTACATAATGTACAAGGCATGTACTTAATTAAAATAGTTTCTTCCCGAATAGAAGAACACACAGCGTTTACGTAACATTAAACGATGTGTATTCAAGGGTTTTTCAGACCGTAAGCCTATGAAACTATTCCGAAACCCAAAAAACCGTAAAACAAGCATTGAAGTTTCCAAATTATGATTCTTGGGGGACCATACACCATGTGAATCAATTTTGGGCATCTTATACAAGTTATAGAAAGGGAAAAAAGAAATTATCCACCAAATTCCAGTCCATGAGTGCCCATAACACCTCATGAACCATAGTTTGGTGTTCATTCAAGAAGATATCTACAAAAATAGTACCCTATCAAACTACAAGTATTTCTATCAAGTAAATTATCACAACAACATGCATATTTTACACATCATATATCACAACAACATGTAATATTTAATGTATCCTAGATGGCATGGAAAAAATGCATGAGATGTAATTTCTAGCAAGTGACTATATGATGCATGAGATTGAATACCCTCATCTCATCGTGTTGCAACGGGAATTGAACCTCATAAATATCAACAACAACAACAACACAAACCATGTGAATCACTCAAGGTAAAATCAGATCAACTGTAATAATTAAAAAACCAAAAAAAAAATTCAATTTAAACGAGGTAGATTGGATTTTCCCTGTACACGGATTAGGTACTCCCATGCACAACTTATTACCATGTACCAATTCTTTAATTTCCCTCGATAAGGATCAAAACAGTAAGTCATGTGAAATGATACCCTCTGATAACAGTTCTTAACATCCTGTTTCCGGAATCCACCTCGAGGCGCCCCATACCCGGTTAGTCACATGGCCTCAAGAACATTTCCCCACATTCCATAGGTTGCCGACTAGATACAATGGCATTGGGTGTGATATTGGGGAAACTATTCCCTCATTGGAAGAGTACACAGCGGATGTAAACTAATACAGAAAATAGTGGAAGCGTTAATAATGATATACAACAAAACTGAGAGTATAAACTGGGAACACATAAATAAAATGATCCATGATACATATATCTAGGAAAATAGCCTTACCATTCACAATGCCGGAATAATAGAGTGTTAGCCTAAAGTGAAAAAAGCAGATAAACACCTCACCATCACAAGCCATAGATTGGTCCCATGCTCTCCAGCTCCACAAAAAGTCAAGTACCTGATGTAGAAGGGTTTTTCCCCTTATCTATAAATGCAACAATATAATCTGTTTGGGCCTAAAATCAGGGCCAAAAAAGGTGTGAGACTAATTCCTAATAGGAAACCACCATGAGATCTATGCCTAATAGTCAATAAATATTTGGCAGGTAAAATTCAAAAGGCAGTAAAAAAGGAAGTAGTCAGCAGTATGATCCATAGTTTAAAGCATTCAAATCACCACACAAAATGAAAAAGCTAATAAAAGAAGATAAACACAATAGGTAAATGTCTGGGAAGTACCCACAACATTTCCCCTCTGGTCCTAACTAGAAACACAAGAACGAAGCTAATCATAAGGCAAATCACTAGGAAGTACTCACAACTTATCCCTGCTGGTCCTACCTAACATTTACAAGCATCCCTCTAGGCAGTACACTCAGTCTAACCCCTCTGGTTCAGCTTAAGAATATACTCTCTAAGGAAGCACTCACCCTTAATTCCCCCTATAGTCTCGTATTAGTACTAAAGCCACTCTGGGGAAGCACTCAACATCTCATTCCCCCTGTGGCTTGCGTCGAAGAACTACAGACACTCTAGAGTAGCACTCAACATCAATTCCCCCTGTGGTCTTGCATAGTAAATTATAATGACACTCTGGAGAATCCCTCAACATCCATTCTCCCTATGGTCTATAGACTAGGTTCACACAAACCTATTTACGTCAACCAATTGTAGCAGCGTGTAACGACCAAGTTACCCATCATGAATTACTTGGCTAGCATTCTACAAAACAACAACGTAACAGAAAAACAGTCAAACCATCCTATAATACTAGGAATGGGAATGTAAACATCAGGCCACCTAGCAACAAGACCCCAAGGTCAAAACATGCAAGACATGCATGTGAAATACATCAAAAGAACAACAATTCACCTTATTCATAATCAATAATCATCTACACAGGCATACCAGCATAGCAGATAGACAATAGAGTTGAAATGATAAATGCGCAATACCCCGTTCATGGGTATTGTGAAAATTTGCATATAAAACTCAAAGACATTCAATAGAAAGGCACAATCCACCTAACTCGGGGTTAAGAGATCACTATATGTGAACCTCAAAACTTGAATATCTTTTGATTTTTGTGGATCTAAAAAAACGACTAAAACATTCAACCCTTGATAACATAGAAAATAAAATAAATCATGAAACGAGATTCAAGATGAAGAGAGAACTCACCGATGCGATTACAACGCATCTGACGGTGTTCAATTAGAAGGACAGATGGAGGATCAGGGGATTGTAGAAGATTCTTATCCGTACTAACTCTCTTGGATGAATGTGACCTAGAAGATGGGTGTTCTATCTTTCATATGTGACCCCCGTTCATTTAATAAAAACAATTACATAACATGTACATTTGGAGTACTCAATGTGTACTTGCTATTTCCGTACTCTGAATTAGGCGGCCTCCATGTCAGTCCCACATTGTCGTGTGTGGGGATACTACACAGCCAGCACACGGCATAATGTGGCAAGGAAGTACAAGGCGTGTACTCATAAAGTAACGACATGTTCTTAGATAATTTTCAGAATTTCAACTTTTCTAAAAAATGACCATAAATGAAAAAGCATACCTGAAAAGAAGGTCCAGGTTCTTACATTATACCCAAGGCACAACATAAAGTTGGTTTAAATTTCTCATTCATTTGATGAATACAATTATATAAATATTTATGTGAATTAATTATTTGATTTAATTTATTTATTTTCAATAAAAACCATAAACTCTCTATATTTGTCTTCCATTATAAAAATTCTCTCGGGTTATCAACATGACCCTATAATATTAGATAAGAGGAGTAAGAGAGCTTCATTAGCATTGGTAGCTTGGGAATGTGGATTGATAAACAATGATCATGGGAAGAATTTTTGAGAACGATGAACATATTTGAATATTCATGATCATCACCAGAGGATGCTTTCTTTACTAACGATCAATATTTTCCAAATGTAGTGAATATTAACCTAAGGATTTAAAACATTTGAAAATTATTATTAAACATGGATTCCATATATTCTTATTTTTCACAAATATTAATTCTTTTCTTTACCTATACTTTATTTGATATTATAAAAATCAAATAGTTTATTATTTTTATTTCATAAATCCATCCCATTTTTTACATTTGGGACTTTCTAAATGGAATCACACATACCAATGAACGTTTCCACTTAATTCTTGTCTTCTTATACCACCAATTATCATTTTATTTATCATCAACCCAATGGGTTAGTGACGTAACATTTAAGGGAAATATTCAAGGATGACCAAAACTAGAAGTTTCATTACATTTTCATGAACGATGAAAAAATTGGGTTTTCATGGAAAAATCATTATTTTTTGTGGGATTCATATGACCGAATAATGAATTGGGGCCCTGAATAAAGGTTAGTGGTTAGAAAAATATTGAATGGGAAACAAGATATATAGTTCCTAGAAACCAAAGGCTATCGAATGACGATCAAGGATAATGAGGCATGATTTTAGTGGATTATTTAGAGCTAAAATATTGAAGATGGTGGTGGAAAATGAATATCAGAAATACTATTAAAGATAATTCAGTTTCTAGATATATTTTTTGTAACACCCCAGGTAAATAAATAATATGACATTTTCATATTTATCCATATTTGTGAATAAAATATTAATATGACTATAAAGGGGATGCTATGCTAGATGGCGTACCCAACACGCAACAACGAGTTTCTTGGGAATCTTACGTTGCACTCAAATAATAAAATAATATTATTTTAAATGGAAGTTAACATGTAGCCGTTGTATTGGAGAGAATGGATAGAAATAACTAAAATATGATTATATATGTTTTTAAATGTTTTTACATTTATCCAATAAATGATAAAGGCTTAAAATATGGAAAAAATTCAATTTTAGGCGTATATGCCCTGGTTTTCACTAAAGGTCCACTTATCACCTTTTGATGGAAAACCCTCTTTAAATATAGTTTTGGTCACTCTTATACATTCTTTTGGACCAAATAAAATCCTTCTTTATAATTGGGACATCAAAATTTACTTTGAGTATGTTTTTGTTATTCTTCCGATAAAGTTCATTTTTTATAAATAAGTGAAAAATGTTGTATTTTAATTCAAAACCTCTTTTAATCTAATTTATTTATATGATTAGAATATATTTTGAATTGGTTTTAAAGTGAAACCATAAAATATTTTTACCATTTTATTCAATGGTGGACATTGGAATTAATTTCACTTTGAAATTCGACATAAACAAATATCAATCTTTTGATATATATTGTTTCTTAAAAACACGCTATTTGTTTTGACAGTGGGAGTTAATTATCAAATTAATTAATTCTACTTATATTATTTGAATTAGGTAATATAAAAATCATTTTTGAATTCGGAATATCGAATATATCTTAGAGTGAATTTTTTGTAATTTTCTGAAAAACTCCAATTTTTGATGAATAGTGAAACCACTAAGTGGTAATCAAGCAAACTGATTTTTCAGTTAAATGAAAGTTTACCACTAATGTGTATTGAATTTTGAAAATCCGACATACATGGTTCTCATTAGTATGTATAATGTGGTTCAATGGGATGAAAATAATTTTTTGGTGAATAGTAACTTTTTTCATTAATCGCGATTAGAGGTAATTAGTGTAATTTAAGTTAAAAATGATATTATAAAAATATGAAAACACCATGAAACTTGTCTTACCCCTATTGGATGAGTCATGGCCGACCAAGACAACCCATGGGTCGATTTAGGGGACCCTATGGAGCCTCTTGGGTGAGATAATGACTTTAATGCTTTTTTTTAAATAAAGGTGAAAATGACACTAACATAAATTGTTTAACTAAAACAATTTTTAGAAGGGGTTATACTAATGATATTTTTGTCTATAAATACTATTTGGAAAGATAAAAAGATTTTCTACATCAGGATATTTTTTTTATAATTTTTAGACATTAAATATATTAATTTAATTATGACATCATGATGATGCAACGATGACCTCATTAATGAACAGTTTAAATAAAATGAAATGATAATATAAAATCTAAGACCTAAACTTGTCCAAAAACTATTGGATGGGAATATTTCTAAGCCTTATAATCTTATATTCGAAATATATTAATGTGGGACCTTAGAAATTCGAAACACTTTTGAAAGTAAAATAATAGTTTCATGATTTCCAAAAGTGCCCCTCCTCTCCTCATATAAAAGGCCCCCGCCTCTACCTCATTTCACACACTCCTCAAGCCTTTGGCTCGGCCATAACCTGACCATTTACTCTATCAACATCCCTCTCCTCATCCTAGAGGATTCCCTTTTGGCATAATCCTTTCAAAAGAATCCGTTAGGCTCAAATCAAAAGGAGTTACACTTTTAAAGGTAATTCATTCTCTCATGGTCATTTGTTTTATTTTGCTTCTCCAACCCCCTAAACTCTTTTTATTTACTTATTTTGTAACAACAACAGTATCTTCAATATACTAGGATGTTTTATAAGATTTATTCTAGCTACACTATCACACAACTACATCAAATTGTTAAAGAACAGACGGTTTCTGTGGATGTCGAAATTCTACCTCCCAAAACGATGATTGTTCAATACTCTTTTAACACCTTCAAAGGTGGCCATTATGATGTCACTATTTTTATATATGATATATAATATGTTTATTCATTCTTTAAGATACTTTATTTTTCATTTATGGCATACCATTATTTTTTCCATTATGGGTATACACGATATCTTCATTTTAGGAAGTACGGACTACCACCCCCTCAAAGTGATGTGATTCGTTAATGCCATACGTGGGACGTATAAACGATGGATTTAATGTTATTATATATTATGTTATACTGGAATTATAATATCCCTATATATCATTATTATTTCCTTCCATTAAAGTATGAGATAGAAATGAAAGTAGCGTTCATGCGTACGTACGTCTTACCGTCTCCATGAACGGTGCATTTCATTTCTTATCCCCAAATGTAATGTACTATTATAAGTACATGTATATAATGGATATATATAATGAATGATACATCTAAATGATGAATATAATTCTGGAATTAAAATATACATACCTCTCATTTAGTTTTAATTCCATTAATATGACAACGAAATTAAAGTAGCGTTCATGCGTACGTACGGCTTACCGTCTCCATTAACGGTGCATTTCATTTCTTACCTCTAAATGATTATGTAATATTATAAATACATGTATATTATGGATATATATGATATATATTCTATCCAAATTTGGAATGTCATTCTAGATATAAAGAACCTTTGACCACACGAACAACATGTAATTGTAAGAAGTCCACTTTCGACTTAAGAACCAAATATCGACAAAACAAACATTATTAACTTAAATGATTACATATTGTTTATAACATAAAAATAAGTGATCTAAAAGGAATAATGAACTAGAAAAAGTTTCTTAATAAAGTGGAAATTAACTCAAGTTTATTATTCAGGACGTTAAAGAATGATCGAGTCAAGTCGGACCCGAGGTAAGGGATCCTACAACTCTCTTTCTTTTTAAGTACACTCTTATATGTCATTCCTTTTAAGCTCATCTTTATTATTATTGAGATGTTATTTTATATTACTCCTAATGTAATTATTATGTTCATATGATGAGAGACCCTATTTTTCTCTCATCAATCCATTTTGGATGTTTTGAGTGGCGCCGTTAGGCTGCCGAATTTTCGTAAGAGATCTAACCTCTCTCTTTCTCTTTAAGTACTCTCCTTTATGTCACTTCTTTTAAGCTCCTCTTTTTTATGATGGGGGATGTTCTTTTATATTCCTATTTCTGTACATTTTTTTTAATGTGATGAGATACCCTATTTGATCTCATCAATCCATTTTTGGAAGTTTTAAGTGGCGCCGTTAGGCTGCCGAGTTTTCGTAAGGGATTTTTCATCTCACTTTTATTCCTGTGAGATTTATGATACATTTGCCACAATTTCCATTTAGTGGTGTATGTACTGACCATTATTTTACTCATTGTGTAATATTCTGTCATTTATGAGTATTTAAATCAATGTTGTATTTTCCTTCTTTCACGGGGCGTATGTTTCGAAAGATACCCATGTCGGTAAGGGAACCTTTCACCCTCCTCTTTTTAAAAAACATCTTTTATTGGGTCTTTTATTTTACATATTGTTATGGTGGGATATGTTCTCATATATCCTTATTGATGTAAATTTTTTTTCCATGTGATGAGATATCATTTTTTTAACTCTCATCAACTCTTTTTGATGTGACGTCGTTAGGCTGTCAAGGGAATTTCTTAACCCAATTTCGATTTCTTTGGGTTCGACATGTAGTTATTGAATATGTCATCCTTTGAATATGTGTGAATGACCTTTTATTATTTTACACTTAATATCAACTTATATTTGGTGTATTCATCTGTCACACATTATTATGTAATTGATTTATCCTTAAACCAAGGATACCGTCTTTGTAAGGGACTTCGTCTCAATCACCTTTCATTGAGGAATATTTTGTTTTATACACAACTTTATTTTATATGGTGTATAAACCCCTTTGACTTTTACATTTATTCAAAAGGAATATTTTTTATACGAAGCGTGTACTAAACAACAAAAGGGAATGTTTTTCTCGTACGTATGCGGCGACAACGACTTCTCAGCCGTCGTGACCGTTATTTGAGTTTCGGCTTCCTCTACAAGCCATACCTTGTTTTTAAAAGAAAAATAAATACCATGTTTTACTTTTCTTTTATTTTGGTATTGAAAATGGTTTTCATGATGTTTTTATATCAATGTGTTGTATTGATATCTTGTGATTGAAAGGTGGAAATGTTATGTTTCCTTTATGCGTGTTTTATGTGATACGATTATGTTGAGGTTCTTGGGCATTATTATGAAGATGGGTGGTTCCGTGATAAACTAAGGGCAGGTGAGCCTGATATAGCTCTCCAATGCATTGGGTAATGCGAAGGAGTGAAACGTTAAGGTTTCTCCAAAGAGATTTAGGGAATAAACTGTGATTGGTATTCCAAAACGTAACCAAGAGGGTTACTCCCTACGTAAGAATGTTATGAATGCCTCAAGTTACCTTTATGTCTTATGATTTATTTGATTTATTCATGGTTTGATGAGGTATGTTAAAGTGCCTATGTTTTATGGGTAAAGTATGATTTCATTCTTATGTATATAAGAACTGATGTTTCCTTTCCATATTTTTATAACCATTACCGAGCTTTTTATGCTCATCCCATGTTTTTGAAATGTTTTTCACAGGTCAAGGGAAAGGTACATGATGTGATGATAGTGTCAAGGATGTGACAAGAAAGAATCCGTGTTTTATTTTAAATATGTTTCCGTTGATGGGAAGAATGAATATTGTCTTTTATGTAACCACTTTGTTTAAATGTGGAATGTAATGCAAGTTTCATGATCTAATTCTCTAAAACTCTAAACCTGAAAAGATCCTCAATGTGTAATCTTGTAATAACTCAAGATTAAGTAAGGTTTAAGGCTGGGGCCTTATAGTTGGTATCAATGGTTGGTTTAGATAACTTTAGAGGTAAGGGTATTCTCTAAGCATATGTGACATTACCATAAAGGTTAGGATTTCTGAAAGAGTCCTAGTTTTAGATAAAGTGAATGAGTAAGTATATCTTAGTGTTTACCTTCCTCATTAGTACATGAGGGTTTTGTTGATATACTCACACTGGAATTTCTGTTTTTAGTGAATGGATGGATCTCGCAGGCACCAAAGTGACAATTGGTTTGAACGAAACTGTGGTGGTTCTCTGATTAAGAGACTCGATGAAATGGGGTATTCAATGAGGAAACTCGTGGTTGTTCTAAACCAACTATCAAGGATTCATGATCAACCATGTGAACCTTGGTATGTTCTATAATGCATCATGTACGATATGACCAATCAATGTGGAAGTTCAGGTAATAATTAAAAAGGTAACCATTAGGGTTTATATGATCCTTACTTTTGAGGTAACTATGGGTTATTATATGTTATGATGGAAAATGAAAGGAATGAGATAAACTTGAGGTTAAAATATGTTATGTTTATTTTTGAAGATTTTTTCTCGTTTTGGGATATGTTTTGAGAATTATATAGTTTTGGAAAAGGGACAACACGCAGACCGTGTGACAACCCGTCGCGTCGAACAATGCTGCGGGAATCAAACCCACAACCAAAGTGTGATTGGTATTTATCGCCTACCACTGGACTACGTGAAGTCCCTGGTTAGTTTGACTGATTCTTTCTAGTTATATGATTTTATGAATTAAGAGTATGGTTATTTTGGGTTATTTATGAAAATGATTAACCTATCATGGAGGATATGTGATTAGGTTAATTACTTTTCAATACGAGACTTTAGGAGCAACTGATGTTGTTTGGAGATAAATGTTACGATTTAACTTGGAAGACTATGTGACTAAATCCTTCAAATATTTGGGTTTTAATCATAGATTGGTTTGCTTTGAAGAATTTTATGAACAAATTGTTTATCTAATGGTCCTCGTTGAACTTTGGGTTTTGTTGGACAAATTTTGGAGGTTAAGAATAGATTTTCTTTTTATAAAGTGTTATCCTTTTCTGGATTATTTGGTCTTGTACTAGCCTTTTTGGTTTTGGTTTTGGTTAAAGTCTAAAGACATGGGAAGTATATAGTTCTCTTTTGTGTATTAGTTGATTCTTTAAAAGTTGATTATAGTACTCTTATTGTGAACAAGTCTTCATAAATACTCACCTTTTGGAGAAAATATGAGTTTGTGTAAGGAATATAATAAAAGTTAAAAGTCAACATGATAAGTGATTATGTTTCCTTGTGAAAAAATTCCACAATAAAAAGTTTCTAAAAACAAAAATGTTGTCTATTACCTTTTCCTACTGGGGAATCGAATACCGTTTAACCCATCACAAGTTTGTGATTTTCTCATGGTTAACTTTCTCCTAAACATGTTTTCTATCACTCTTCATCAGAACATGACCCTATGTTTTCTCCTCCATGTCCATGTTTTCATACTTGGAATCCTAGTATGGGTTAACTCGGGTGACCTTTGTACTTATCTTTCTTTATTTTAAAGTGATTGTTTTACCGACTCTTCTTCCGATGTGGGACTTTCAAGGATGTATCCAAGAACAATTTCAAAAATTGCGAGGACGCAATTCCCAAAAGGGGGGAAGGATGTAACACCCCAGGTAAATAAAGATTATGACATTTTCATATTTATCCATATTTTTGAATAAAATATTAATATGACTTTAAAGGGGACGCTATGCTCGATGGCGTACCCAACACGCAACAACGAGTTTCTTGGGAATCTTACGTTGCACTCTAATAATAAAATAATATTATTTTAAATGGCAGTTAACATGTAGCTGTTGTATTGGCGAGAATGGATAGAAATAACTAAAATATGATTATATATGTTTTTAAATGTTTTTACATTTATCCAATAAAATATAAAGGCTTAAAATACGGAAAGAATTCAATTTTAGGCGTATATGCCCTAGTTTTCACTAAAGGTTCACTTATCACCTTTTGATGGAGAACCCTCTTTAAATATAGTTTTGGTCACTCTTATACATTCTTTTGGACCAAATAAAATCCTAATTTATAATTGGGACATCAATATTTACTTTGTGTATGTTTTTGTTATTCTTCCGTTAAAGTTCATTTTTTATGAATAAGTGAAAAATGTTGTTTTTTAATTCAAAACCTCTTTCAAAATAATTTATTTATATGATTATATTATCATTTGAATTGGTTTTAAAGTGAAACCATACAATATTTTTACCATTTTATTCAACGGTGGACTTTGGAATTAATTTCACTTTGAAATTCGACATAAACAAATATCAATCTTTTGATATATATTGTTTCTTAAAAATAAGCTATTTGTTTTGACAGCGGGAGTTAATTATTAAATTAATTAATTCTACTTATATTCTTTGAATTAGGTAATATAAACATCAATTTTGAATTCATAATATTGAATATATCTTAGAGTGATATTTTTGTAATTTTCTGAAAAACTCCAATTTTTGATGAATAGTGAAACCACTAAGTGGTAATCAAGAAAACTGATTTTTCAGTTAAATGAAAGTTTACCACTAATGTGTATTAAATTTTGAAAATCCTACATACATTGTTGTCATTAGTATGTAAAATGTGCTTCAATGGGATGAAAATAATTTTTTGATGAATAGTAACTTTTTTCATTAATCGCGATTAGAGGTAATTAGTGTAATTTAAGATAAAATTGATATTATAAAAATATGAAAGCACCATGAAACTTGTCCTACCCCTATTGGATGAGTCATGGCCGACCAAGACAACCCATGGGTCGATTTAGGGGACCCTATGGAGCCTCTTGGGTGAGATAATGACTTTAATGCTTTTTTTAAATAAAGGTGAAAATGAAACTAACATAAATTGTTTTACTAAAACAATTTTTAGAAGGGGTTATACTAATCATATTTTTTTTTATAAATACTCTGTGGAAAGATAAAAAGATTTCCTACATCATGATATTTTTGTTATAATTTTTAGACATTAAATAAATTAATTTAATTATGACATCATGATGATGCAACGATGACCTCATTAATGAACAATTTAAATAAAATGAAACGATAATATAAAATATAAGACCTACCCTTGTCCAAAAACTATTGGATGGGAATATTTATAAGCCTTATCATCTTATCTTAGAAATATATTAATGTGGTACCTTAGAAATTCGAAACACTTTTGAAAATAAAATAATAGTTTCATGATTCCCAAAAGTGCCCCTCCTCTCCTCTTATAAAAGGCCCCCACCTCTACCACATTTCACACACTCCTAAAGCCTTTATCTCGGTGATACCCTGCCCATTTACTCTCTCCACATCCCTCTCCTCATCCTAGAGGATTACCTTTGGGCATAATTCTTTCAAAGGAAGCCTTTAGGCTCAAATCAAAAGGAGTTACACTTTTAAAGGTAAATCATTCTCTCATGTTCATTAGTTTTATTTTGCTTCTCCAACCCCCTAAACACTTTTTATTTACTTCTTTTGTAACAAAACCAGTATATTCAATATACTAGGATGTTGTTATAAGATTTATTCAAGCTACACTATCACACAACTACATCAAATGGTTAAAGAACATACGGTTTCCGTGGATGGCGAAATTCTGCCTCCAGAAATGATGATTGTTCAATACTCATTTAACACCTTCAAAGGTGGCCATTATGATGTCACTATTTTTATATATGATATATAATATGTTTATTTTTTCCTTAATCTTCTGTATTTTTCATTTATGTCATACCATTATTGTTTGCATTATGGGTATACACGATATCTTCATTTTAGGAAGTGCGGACTACCGCCCCCTCAAAGTGATGTGATTCATTAATGCCATACGTGGTACGTATAAAGGATGGATTTAATGTTATTATATATGATGTTATACTGGAATTATAATATACCTATATATCATTATTATTTCTTTCCATTAAATTATGAGATAGAAATAAAAGTTGCGTTCATGCGTAAGTACGGCTTACCGTCTCCATGAACGGTGCATTTCATTTCTTATCCCCAAATGTAATGTACTATTATAAGTACATGTATATATTGGATATATATGATTAATGATACATCTAAATGATGAATATAATTCTTGAATTAAAATATACATACCTCTCATTTAGTTTTAATTCCATTAATATGACAAAGAAATGAAAGTAGCGTTCATGCGTACGTACGGATTACGGTCTCCATGAACGGTGCATTTCATTTCTTACCTCTAAATGATTATGTAATATTATAAATACATGTATATGCTGGATATATATGATATATATGCTATCCAAATCTGGAATTTCATTCTGGATATAAAGAACCTTTGACAACACGAACAACATGTAATTGTAAGATGTCCACTTTCGACTTAAGAACCAAATATCGACAAAACAAACATTATTAACTTAAATGATTACATAATGTTTATAACATGAAAATAAGTGATATAAAAATAATAATGAACTAGAAAAAGGTTCTTAATAAAGTGTAAATTAACTCATGTTTATTATTCAGGATGTTAAATAATGATCGAGTCAAGTCGGACCCGAGGTAAGGGATCCTACACCTCTCATTCTTTTTAAGTACACTCTTATATGTCATTCCTTTTAAGCTAATATTTCTTATCATTGGGATGTTCTTTTATATTACTCATACTGTAATTATTATTTTCATATGATGAGAGACCATATTTTCCTCTCATCAATCCATTTTGGAAGTTTTGAGTGGCGCCGTTAGGCTGCCGAATTTTCGTAAGAGATCTAACCACTCTCTTTCGCTTTAAGTACTCTCCTTTATGTCACTTATTTTAAGATCCTATTTTTATGATGGGGGATGTTCTTTTATATTCCTCTTTCTGTACATTTTATTTTAATTTGATGAGATACCCTATTTGATCTCATCAATCCATTTTTGGAAGTTTTAAGTGCCGTCGTTAGGCTGCCGAGTTTTCGTAAGGGATTTTTCATCTCACTTTTATTCCTGTGAGATTTATGCTACATTTGCCACAATTTACTTTTAGTGGTGTATGTCCTGACTATTATTTAACTCATTGTGTAATATTCACTCATTTATGAGTATTTACATCAATGTTGTATTGTCCTTCTTTCACGGGGCGTATGTTTCGAAAGATACCCATGTCGGTAAGGGAACCTTTCACCCTCCTCTTTTTAAAAAACATCTTTTGTTGGGTCTTTTATTTTACATATTTTTATGTTGGGATATGTTCTCATATATCCTTATTGATGTAAATTGTTTTTCCAAGTGATGAGATATCCTTTTTTTATCTCTCATCAAATCTTTTTGATGTGACGCCGTTAGGCTGTCAAGGGAACTTCTTAACCCAATTTCAATTTCTTTGGGTTCAACATTTAGTTATTGAATATGTGATCCTTTGAATATGTGTGAATGACCTTTGATTATTTTACACTTAATATCAAATTATATTTGGTGTATTCGTTTGTCACACATAATTATGTAATTGATTTATCCTTAAACCAAGGATACCGTCTTTGTAAGGGACTTCGTCTCAATCACCTTTCATTGAGGCATATTTTTTTTATACAAAACTTTCTTTTATACGGTGTATAAACCCCTTTGACTTTTATGTTTATTGAAAAGGAATATTTTTTATACGAAGCGTTTACTAAATGACAAAAGGGAATGTTTTTGTCATACTTATGCGGAAACAACGACTTCTCTGCCGTCGTGACCGTTATTTGAGTTTCAGCTTCCTCTACAAGCCATACCTTGTTTTTAAAAGAAAACTAAATACCATGTTTTACTTTTCTTTTATTTTGTTATTGAAAATGGGTTTCATGATGTTTTTATATCAATGTGTTGTATTGATATCTTGTGATTGAAAGGCGGAAATGTTATGTTTCCTTTATGCATGTTTTATGTGATAGGATTATGTTGAGGTTCTTGGGCATTATTATGAAGATGGGTGGTTCCATGATAAACTATGGGTGGGTGAGACCGATATAGCTCTCCAATGCATTGGGTAACGCGAAGGAGTGAAACGTTAAGGTTTCTCCGAAGAGATTTAGGGAATATACTGTGATGGGTATTCCAAAACGTAACCAAGAGGGTTACTCCCTACGTAAGAATGTTATGAATGCCTCAAGTTACCTTTATGTCTTATGATTTCTTTGATTTATTCATGTTTTGATGAGGTATGTCAAAGTGCCTATGTTTTATGGTAAAAGTATGATTTCATTCTTATGTATATATGAACTCATGTTTCCTTTCCATATTTTTATAACCCTTACTGAGCTTTTTATTCTCATCCCAAGTTTTTGAAATGTTTTTCACAGGTCAAGGGAAAGGTACATGATGTGATGATAATGTCAAGGATGTGTCAAGAAAGAATCCTTGTTTTATTTTAAATATGTTTCCGTTGACGGGAAGAATGAATATTGTCTTTTATGTAACCACTTTGTTTAAATGTGGAATGTAATGCAAGTTTCATGATCTAATTCTCTAAAACTCTAAACCTGAAAAGATCCTCAATGAGTAATCTTGTAATAACTCAAGATTAAGTAAGGTTTAAGTCTGGGGCCTTATAGTTGGTATCAAAGGTCGGTTTAGATAACTTTATAGGTTAGGGTATTTTCTAAGCATAAGTGACATTACCATAATGGTTAGGATTTCAGAAAGAGTCATAGTTTTACATAAAGTGAATGAGTAAGTATATCTTAGTGTTTACCTTCCTCATTAGTACATGATGGTTTTGTTGATATACTCACACTGACATTTCTGTTTTTAGTGATTGGATGGATCTCGCAGGCACCAAAGTGACAATTGGTTTGAACGAAACTGTGGTGGTTCTCTGATTAAGAGACTCGATGAAATGGGGTATTCAATGAGGAAACTCGTGGTTGTTCTAAACCAACTATCAAGGATTCATGATCAACCATGTGAACCTTGGCATGTTCTATAATGCATCATGTACGAGATGACCAATCGATGTGGAAGTTCAGGTAATAATTAAAAAGGTAACCATTAGGGTTTATATGATCCTTACTTTTGAGGTAATTATGGGTTATTATATGTTATGATGGAAAATGAAAGGCATGAGATAAAACTGAGGTTAAAATATGTTATGTTTATTTTTGAAGATTTTTTCTCGTTTTGGGAAATGTTTTGAGAATTATATAGTTTTGGAAAAAGGACAACACACAGACCGTGTGACAACCCGTCGCGTCGGACAATGCTGCGGGAATCGAACCCACAACCAAAGTGCGATTGTTATTTATCGCCTACCACTGGACTACGTGAAGTCCCTGGTTAGTTTGACTGATTCTTTCTAGTTATATGATTTTATGAATTAAGAGTAAGTTGATTTTGGGTTATTTATGAAAATGATTAACCTATCATGGAGGATATGTTATTAGGTTAATTACTTTTCAATACGAGACTTTAGGAGCAACTGATGTTGTTTAGAGATAAAGGCTACAATTTAACTTGGAAGACTATGTGACTAAATCCTTCAAATATTTGGGATTCAATATTAGATTGGTTTACTTTGAAGAATTTTATGGACAAATTGTTTATCTAATGGTCCTCGTTGAACTTTGGGTTTTTTTGGAAACATTTTGGAGGTTAAGAATAGATTTTATTTTTATAAAGGGTTATCCTTTTCTGGATTATCTGGTCTTGTACTAGCTTTTTTGGTTTTGGTTTTGGTTAAAGTATAAAGACATGGGAAGTATATAGTTCTCTTTTGTGGATTAGGTGATTCTCTAAAAGTTGATTATCGTACTCTTAATGTGAACAAGTCTTCATAAATACTCACATTTTGGAGAAAATATGATTGTGTGTAAGGAATCTAATAAAAGTTGAAAGTCAACATGATAAGTGATTATGTTTCCTTATGAATAAATTCCCCAATAAAAAGTATCTTAAAACAAAAATGTGGTCTATTAACTTTTCCTACTAGGGAATCGAATACCGTTTAACCCATCAGATGTTTGTGATTTTTTCATGGTTAACTTTCTCGTAAACATGTTTTCTATCACTCTTCATCAGAACATGACCCTATGTTTTCTCCTCCATGTCCATGTTTCCATACTTGGAATCCTAGTATGGGTTAACTCGGGTGACCTTTGTACTTATCTTTCTTTATTTTAAAGTGATTGTTTTACCGACTCTTCTTCCGATGTGGGACTTTCAAGGATGTTTCCAAGAACAATTTTAAAAATTGTGAGGAAGCAATTCCCAAAAGGGGGGAAATATGTAACACCCCAGGTAAATAAAGAATATGACATTTTCATATTTATCCATATTTGTGAATAAAATATTAATATGACTTTAAAGGGGACGCTATGCTCGATGGCGTACCCAACACGCAACAACGAGTTTTTTGGGAATCTTGCATTGCACTCTAATAATAACATAATATTATTTTAAATGGCAGTTAAAATGTAGCCGTTTTATTGGCGAGAATGGATAGAAATAACTAAAATATGATTATATATGTTTTTAAATGTTTTTACATTTATCCAATAAAAGATAAAGGCTTAAAATACGGAAAGAATTCAATTTTAGGCGTATATGCCCTAGTTTTCACTAAAGGTTCACTTATCACCTTTTGATGGAGAACCCTATTTAAATATAGTTTTGGTCACTCTTATACATTCTTTTGGACCAAATAAAATCCTTCTTTATAATTGGGACATCAAAATTTACTTTGTGTATGTTTTTGTTATTCTTCCGATAAAGTTCATTTTTTATGAATAAGTGAAAAATGTTGTATTTTAATTCAAAACCTCTTTTAATATAATTTATTTATATGATTAGATTATCTTTTGAATTGGTTTTAAAGTGAAACCATAAAATATTTTTACCATTATTTTCAATGGTCGACTTTGGAATTAATTTCACTTTGAAATTCAACATAAATAAATATCAATCTTTTGATATATATTGTTTCTTAAAAACACGCTATTTGTTTTGACAGTAGGAGTTAATTATTAAATTAATTAATTCTACTTATATTCTTTGAATTAGTTAATATAAACATCATTTTTGAATTCGGAATATCGAATATAGCTTAGAGGAAATTTTTGTAATTTTTTGAAAAACTCCAATTTTTGATGAATAGTGAAACCACTAAGTGGTAATCAAGCAAACTAATTTTTCAATTAAATGAAAGTTTTCCAATAATGTGTATTGAATTTTGAAAATACTAAATACATGGTTGTCATTAGTATATAAAATGTGGTTCAATGGGATGAAAATAATTTTTTTGGTGAATAGTAACTTTTTTTCATTAATCGCGATTAGAGGTAATTAGTGTAATTTAAGGTAAAAATGATATTATAAAAATATGAAAACACCATGAAACTTGTCCTACCACTATTGGATGAGTCATGGCCAACCAAGACAACCCATGGGTCGATTTAGGTGACCCTATGGAGCCTCTTGGGTGAGATAATGACTTTAATGCTTTTTTTTAAATAAAGGTGAAAATGACACTAACATAAATTGTTTTACTAAAACAATTTTTAGAAGGGGTTATACTAATCATATTTGTGTCTATAAATACTCTGTGGAAAGATAAAAAGATTTCCTACATCAGGATATTTTTTTTATAATTTTTAGACATTAAATAAATTAATTTAATTATGACATCATGATGATGCAACGATGACCTCATTAATGAACAGTTTAAATAAAATGAAACGATAATATAAAATCTAAGACCTACACTTGTCCAAAAAATATTGTATGGGAATATTTCGAAGCCTTATCATCTTATTTTCGAAATATATTAATGTGGGACCTTATAAATTCGAAACACTTTTGAAAATAAAATAATAGTTTCATGATTTCCAAAAATGCCCCTCCTCTCCTCTTATAAAAGGCCCCCACCTCTACCTCATTTCACACACTCCTCAAGCCTTTGGCTCGGCCATCACCTGCCCATTTACTATCTCCACATCCCTCTACTCATCCTAGAGGATTCCCTTTGGGCAGAATCCTTTCAAAGGAAGCCTTTAGGCTCAAATCAAAAGGAGTTACACTTTTAAAGGTAATTCATTCTCTCATGTTCATTTGTTTTATTTTGCTTCTCCAACCCCCTAAACTCTTTTTATTTACTTCTTTTGTAACAAAACCAGTATCTTCAATATATTAGGATGTTTTTATAAGATTTATTAGAGCTACAATATCACACAACTACATCAAATGGTTAAAGAACATACAGTTTCTGTGGATGGTGAAATTCTGCCTCCCGAAACGATGATTGTTCAATACTCATTTAACACCTTCAAAGGTGGACATTATGATGTCACTATTTGTATATATGATATATAATATGTTTATTCTTTCCTTAAGCATCTTTATTTTTCATTTATGGCATACCATTATTGTTTCCATTATGGGTATACACGATATCTCCATTTTATGAATTGCGGACTACCACCCCCTCAAAGTGATTTGATTCGTTAATGCCATACGTGGGGCGTATAAAGGATGGATTTAATGTTATTATATATGATTTTATACTGTAATTATAATATACCTATATATCATTATTATTTCATTCCATTAAAGTATGAGATAAAAATGAAAGTAGAGTTCATGCGTACGTACGGCTTACCGTCTCCATGAACGGTGCATTTCATTTCTTATCCCCAAATGTAATGTATTATTATAAGTACATGTATATAATGGATATATATGATGAATTATACATCTAAATGATGAATATAATTCTGGAATTTAAATATACATACCTCTCATTTAGTTTTAATTCCATTAATATGACAAAGAAATGAAAGTAGCGTTAATGCGCACGTACGGCTTACCGTCTCCATGAACGGTGGATTTCATTTCTTACCTATAAATGATTATGTAATATTATAAATACATGTATATGTTGGATATATATGATATATATGCTATCCAAATCAGGAATGTCATTCTGGATATAAAGAACCTTTGACCACACGAACAACATGTAATTGTAAGATGTCCACTTTCGACTTAAGAACCAAATATCGACAAAACAAACATTATTAACTTAAATGATTACATAATGTTTTTAACATGAAAATAAGTGATATAAAAGGAATAATTAACTAGAAAAAGGTTCTTAATAAAGTGGAAATTAACTCACGTTTATTATTCAGGACGTTAAAGAATGATCGAGTCAAGTCGGACCCGAGGTAAGGGATCCTACACCTCTCTTTCTTTTTAAGTACACTCTTATATGTCATTCCTTTTAAGCTCATCTTTATTATGATTGGGATGTTATTTTATATTACTCCTACTGTAAATATTATGTTCATATGATGAGAGACCCTATTTTCCTCTCATCAATCCATTTTGGAAGTTTTGAGTGGCGCCGTTAGGCTGCCGAATTTATGTAAGAGATCTAACCTCTCTCTTTCTCTTTAAGTACTCTCCTTTTTGTCACTTATTCTAAGCTCCTCTTTTTTATGATGGGGGATGTTCTTTTATATTCCTCTTTCTATACATTTTATTTTAATGTGATGAGATACCCTATTTGATCTCATCAATCCATTTTTGGAAGTTTTAAGTGGCATCGTTAGGCTGCCGAGTTTTCGTAAGGGATTTTTCATCTCACTTTTATTCCTGTGAGATTTATGCTACATTTTCCACAATTTCCTTTTAGTGGTGTATGTACTGACCATTATTTTATTCATTGTGTAATAGTATTTCATTTATGAGTATTTACATCAATGTTGTATTGTCCTTCTTTCACGGGGCGTATGTTTCGAAAGAAACCCAAGTCGGTAAGGGAACCTTTCACCCTCCTCTTTTTAAAAAAATTCTTTTTTTGGGTCTTTTATTTTACATATTTTTATGTTGGGATATGTTCTCATATATCCTTATTGATGTAAATTTTTTGTCCAAGTGTTGAGATATCCTTTTTTTATCTCTCATCAACTCTTTTTGATGTGACGCCATTAGGCTGTCAAGGGAACTTCTTAACCCAATTTTGATTTCTTTGGGTTCAACATGTAGTTATTGAATATGTCATCCTTTGAATATGTGTGAATGACCTTTGATTATTTTACACTTAATATCAACTTATATTTGGTGTATTCTTTTTTCACACATAATTATGTAATTGATTTATCCTTAAACCAAGGATAACGTCTTTGTAAGGGACTTCTTCTCAATCACCTTTCATTGAGGCATATTTTGTTTTATACAAAAATTTCTTTTATACGGTGTATAAACCCCTTTGAATTTTACGTTTATTCAAAAGGAATATTTTTTATACGAAGCGTTTACTAAACGACAAAAGGGAATGTTTTTGTCGTACGTATGCGGCGACAACAACTTCTCCGCCGTCGTGACCGTTATTTGAGTTTCGGCTTCCTCTACAAGCCATACCTTGTTTTTAAAAGAAAAATAAATACCATGTTTTAATTTTCTTTTATTTTGGTATTGAAAATGGTTTTCATGATGTTTTTATATAAATGTGTTGTATTGATATCTTGTGATTGAAAGGTGGAAATGTTATGTTTCCTTTATGCGTGTTTTATGTGATACGATTATGTTGAG
Organism: Viscum album; assembly: GCA_963277665.1. Taxonomy (NCBI): domain Eukaryota; kingdom Viridiplantae; phylum Streptophyta; class Magnoliopsida; order Santalales; family Viscaceae; genus Viscum; species Viscum album. Next base: position 455,385,368 of record OY728142.1, read on the forward strand.
GTTCTTGGGCATTATTATGAAGACGGGTGGTTCCGTGATAATCTAAGGGCGGGTGATCCCGATATAGCTCTCCAATTCATTGGGTAATGCGAAGGAGTGAAAAGTTAAGGTTTCTCCGAAGAGATTTAGGGAATATACTGTGATGGGTATTCCAAAACATAACCAAGAGGGTTACTCCCTACGTAAGAATATTATGAATGCCTCAAGTTACCTTTATGTCTTATGATTTATTTGATTTATTCATGGTTTGATGAGGTATGTTAAAGTGCCTATGTTTTATGGGTAATGTATGATTTCATTCTTATGTATATATGAACTCATGTTTCCTTTCCATATTTTTATAACCCTTACTGAGATTTTTATGCTCATCCCAAGTTTTTGAAATGTTTTTCACAGGTCAAGGGAAAGGTACATGATGTGATGATAGTGTCAAGGATGTGTCAAGAAAGAATCCGTGTTTTATTTTAAATATGTTTCCGTTTATGGGAAGAATGAATATTGTCTTTTATGTAACCACTTTGTTTAAATGTGGAATTTAATGCAAGTTTCATCATCTAATTCTCTAAAACTCTAAACCTGAAAAGATCCTCAATGTGTAATCTTGTAATAACTCCAGATTAAGTAAGGTTTAAGGTTTGGGCCTTATAGTTGGTATCAAAGGTCGTTTTAGATAACTTTAGAGGTTAGGGTATTCTCTAAGCATAAGTGACATTACCATAATGGTTAGGATTTCAGAAAGAGTCCTAGTTTTAGATAAACTGAATGAGTAAGTATATCTCAGTGTTTACCTTCCTCATTAGTACATGATGGTTTTGTTGATATACTCACACTGACATTTCTGTTTTTAGTGAATGGCTGGATCTCGCAGGCACCAAAGTGACAATTGGTTTGAACGAAACTGTGGTGGTTCTCTGATTAAGAGACTCGATGAAATAGGGTATTCAATGAGGAAATTCATGGTTGTTCTAAACCAACTATCAAGGATTCATGATCAACCATGTGAACCTTGGTATGTTCTATAATGCATCAGGTACGAGATGACCAATCGATGTGGAAGTTCAGGTAATAATTAAAAAGGTAACCATTAGAGTTTATATGATCCTTACTTTTGAGGTAATTATGGGTTATTATATGTTATGATGGAAAATGAAAGGCATGAGATAAACTTGAGGTTAAAATATGTTATGTTCATTTTTGAATATTTTTTCTCGTTTTGGGAAATGATTTGATAATTATATAGTTTTGGAAAAAGGACAACACGCAGACCGTGTGACAACCCATCGCGTCGGACAATGCTGCAGGAATCGAACCCACAACCAAAGTGCGATTGGTATTTATCGCATACCACTGGACTACGGTAAGCCCCTGGTTAGTTTGACTGATTCTTTCTAGTTATATGATTTTATGAATTAAGAGTAAGTTGATTTTGGGTTATTTATGAAAATGATTAACCTATCATGGAGGATATGTGATTAGGTTAATTACTTTTCAATACGAGACTTTATGAGAAACTGATGTTGTTTGGAGATAAATGTTACGATTTAACTTGGAAGACTATGTGACTAAATCCTTAAAATATTTGGGTTTCAATCTTATATTGGTTTACTTTGAATAATTTTATGGACAAATTGTTTATCTAATGGTCCTCGTTGAACTTTGGGTTTCGTTGGACAAATTCTGGAGGTTAAGAATAGATTTTATTTTTATAAAGGGTTATCCTTTTCTGGATTATCTGGTCTTGTACTAGCCTTTTTGGTTTTGGTTTTGGTTAATGTCAAAAGACATGGGAAGTATATAGTTCTCTTTTGTGGATTAGGTGATTCTCTAAAAGTTGATTATAGTACTCTTAATGTGAAAAAGTCTTCATAAATACTCGCCTTTTGGAGAAAATATGAGATTGTGTAAGGAATCTAATAAAATTTGAAAGTCAACATGATAAGTGATTATGTTTCCTTATGAATAAATTCCCCAATAAAAAGTATCTTAAAACAAAAATGTTGTCTATTAACTTTTCCTACTGGGGAATCGAATACCGTTTAACCCATCACAAGTTTGTGATTTTCTCATGGTTACCTTTCTCCTAAACATGTTTTCTATCACTCTTCTTTAGAACATGACCCTATGTTTTCTCCTCCATGTCCATGTTTTCATACATGGAATCCTAGTATGGGTTAACTCGGGTGACCTTTGTACTTATATTTCTTTATTTTAAAGTGATTGTTTTACCGACTCTTCTTCCGATGTGGGACTTTCAAGGATGTTTCCAAGCACAATTTGAAAAATTGCGAGGACGCAATTCCCAAAAGGGGGGAAGGATGTAACACCCCAGGTAAATAAAGAATATGAAATTTTCGAATTTATCCATATTTGTGAATAAAATATTAATATGACTTTAAAGGGGACGCTATGCTCGATGGCGTACCCAACACGCAACAACGAGTTTCTTGGGAATCTTACGTTGCACTCTAATAATAAAATAATATTATTTTAAATGGCAGTTAACATGTAGCCGTTGTATTGGAGAGAATGGATAGAAATAACTAAAATATGATTATATATGTTTTTAAATGTTTTTACATTTATCCAATAAAAGTTAAAGGCTTAAAATACGGAAAGAATTCAATTTTAGGTGTATATACCCTAGTTTTCACAAAAGGATCACTTATCACCTTTTGATGGAGAACGCTCCTTAAATATAGTTTTGGTCACGCTTATACATTATTTCGGACCAAATAAAATCCTTCTTTATAATTGGGACATCAAAATTTACTTTTTGTATGTTTTTGTTATTCTTACGATAAAGTTCATTTTTTATGAATAAGTGAAAAGTGTTGTATTTTAATTCAAAACCTCTTTTAATATAATTTATTTATATGATTAGATTATCTTTTTAATTGGTTTTAAAGTGAAACCATAAAATATTTTTACCATTTTATTCAATGGTGGACTTTGGAATTAATTTCACTTTGAAATTTGACATAAACAAATATCAATCTTTTGATATATATTGTTTCTTAAAAACACGCTATTTGTTTTGAAAACGGGAGTTAATTATTAAATTAATTAATTCTACTTATATTCTTTGAATTAGGTAACATAAACATCATTTTGGAATTCGGAATATCAAATATAGCTTAGAGTGAATTTTTGGTAATTTTCTGAAAAACTCTAATTTTTGATGAATAGTGAAACCACCAAGTGGTAATCAAGCAAACTGATTTTTCAGTTAAATGAAAGTTTACCACTAATGTGTATTGAATTTTGAAAATCCGACATACATGGTTGTAAGTAGTATTCAAAATGTGGTTCAATGGGATGGAAATAATTTTTTTGTGAATAGTAACTTTTTTTCATTAATCGCGATTAGAGGTAATTAGTGTAATTTAAGGTTAAAATGATATTATAAAAATATGAAAACACCATGACACTTGTCCTACCCCTATTGGATGAGTCATGGCCGACCAAGAAGACCCATGGGTCTATTTAGGGGACCCTATGGTGCCACTTGGGTGAGATAATGACTTTAATGCTTTTTTTTAAATAAAGGTGAAAATGACACTAACATAAATTATTTTACTAAAACAATTTTTAGAAGGGGTTATACTAATTATATTTGTGTCTATAAATACTCTATGGAGAGATGAAAAGATTTCCTACATCAGGATATTTTTGTTATAATTTTTAGACATTAAATAAATTAATTTAATTATGACATCATGATGATGCAACGATGACCTCATTAATGAACAATTTAAATAAAATGAAACGATAATATAAAATCTAAGATCTACACTTGTCCAAAAACTATTGGATGGAAATATTTAGAAGCCTTATCATATTATCTTCGAAATATATTAATGTGGGACCTTAGAAATTCGAAACACTTTTGAAAATAAAATAATAGTTTCATGATTTCCAAAAGTGCCCCTCCTCTCCTCTTATAAAAGGCCCCCACCTCTACCTCATTTCACACACTCCTCAAGCCTTTTTCTCGGCCATCCCCTGACCATTTACTCTCTCCACATCCCTCTCCTCATCCTAGAGGATTCCCTTTGGGCAGAATCCTTTCAAAGGAAGCCTTTAGGCTCAAATCAAAAGGAGTTACACTTTTAAAGGTAATTCATTCTCTAATGTTCATTTGTTTTATTTTGCTTCTCCAACCCCCTAAACTATTTTTATTTACTTCTTTTGCAACAACACCAGTATCTTCAATAAATTATGATGTTTTAATAAGATTTATTAGAGCTACACTATAACACAACTACATCAAATGGATAAAGAACATACGGTTTCCGTGGATGGTGAAATTTTGCCTCCCGAAATGATGATTGTTCAATACTCATTTAACACCTTCAAAGGTGGCCATTATGATGTCACTATTTTTATATATGATATATAATATGTTTATTCTATCCTTAAGATTATTTATTTTTCATTTATGGCATACCATTATTGTTTCCATTATGGGTATACACGATATCTTCATTTTAGAAAGTGCGGACTACCGCCCCCTCAAAGTGATGTGATTCGTTAATGCCATACATGGGACGTATAAAGGATGGATTTAATGTTATTATATATGATGTTATACTGGAATTATAATATACCTATATATCATTATTATTTCTTTCCATTAATGTATGAGATAGAAATGAAAGTAGCGTTCATGCGTACGTACGGCTTACCGTCTCCATGAACGGTGCATTTCATTTCTTATCCCCAAATGTAATGTAATATTATAAGTACATGTATATAACAGATATATATGATTAATGATACATCTAAATGATGAATATAATTCTGTAATTAAAATATATATACCTATCATTCAGTTTTAATTCCATTAATAGTACAATGAAATGAAAGTAGCGTTCATGCATACGTACGGCTTACCGTCTCCATGAACGGTGCAATTCATTTCATACCTCTAAATGATTATGTAATATTATAAATACATGTATATGCTGGATATATATGATATATATGCTATCCAAGTCTGGAATTTCATTCTGGATATAAAGAACCTTTGACCACACGAACAACATGTAATTGTAAGATGTCCACTTTCGACTTAAGAACCAAATATCGACAAAACAAACATTATTAACATAAATGATTACATAATGTTTATAACACGAAAATAAGTGATATAAAAGGAATAATGAACTAGAAAAAGGTTCTTAATAAAGTGGAAATTAACTCATGTTTATTATTCAGGACGTTAAAGAATGATCGAGTCAAGTCGGACCCGAGGTAAGGGATCCTACACCTCTCTTTCTTTTTAAGTACACTCTTATATGTCATTCCTTTTAAGCTCATCTTTATTATTATTGGGATGTTATTTTATATTACTCCTACTGTAATTATTATGTTCATATGATTAGAGACCCTATTTTCCTCTCATCAATCCATTTTGGAAGTTTTGAGTGGGGCCGTTAGGCTGCCGAATTTTCGTAAGAGATCTAACCTCTCTCTTTCTCTTTAAGTACTCTCCATTATGTCACTTCTTTTAAGCTCCTATTTTTTCTGATGGGGGAGGATATTTTATATTCCTATTTCTGTACATTTTATTCTAATGTTATGAGATACCCTATTTGATCTCATCAATCCATTTTTGGAAGTTTTATGTGGCACCGTTAGGCTGCCGAGTTTTCGTAAGGGATTTTTCATCTCACTATTATTTCCGTGAGATTTATGCTACATTTTCCACAATTTATTTTGAGTGGTGTATGTAATGACCATTATTTTACTCATTGTGTAATATTATTTCATTTATGAGTATTTACATCAATGTTGTATTGTCCTTCTTTCACGGGGCGTATGTTTTGAAAGATACCCATGTCGGTAAGGGAACCTTTCACCCTCCTCTTTTAAAAAAACTTCTTTTGTTGGGTCTTTTATTTTACATATTGTTATGTTGGGATATGTTCTCATATATCCTTATTGATGTAAATTTTTTTTCCAAGTGATGAGGTATCCTTTTTTTACCTCTCATCAACTCTTTTTGATATGACGCCGTTAGGCTGTCAAGGGAACTTCTTAACCCAATTTCGATTTCTTTGGGTTCAACATGTAGTTATTGAATAGGTCATCCTTTGAATATGTGTGAATGAACTTTGATTATTTTACACTTAATATAAACTTATATTTGGTGTATTCATTTGTCACACATAATTATGTAATTGATTTATCCTTAAACCAAGGATACCGTCTTTGTAAGGGACTTCGTCTCAATCACCTTTCATTGAGGCATATTTTGTTTTATACACAACTTTCTTTTATACGGTGTATAAACCCCTTTGACTTTTACGTTTATTCGAAAGGAATATTTTTTATACGAAGCGTTTACTAAGCGACAAAAGGGAATGTTTTTGTCATATGTATGCGGCGACATCGACTTCTCCGCCATCGTGACTGTTATTTGAGTTTTGGCTTCCTCTACAAGCCATACCTTGTTTTTAAAAGAAAAATAAATACCATGTTTTACTTTTCTTTTATTTTGTTATTGAAAATGGTTTTCATGATATTTTTATATCAATGTGTTGTATTGATATCTTGTGATTGAAAGGTGGAAATGTTATGTTTCCTTTATGCGTGTTTTATGTGATATGATTATGTTGAGGTTCTTGGGCATTATTATGAAGACGGGTGGTTCCGTGATAAACTAAGGGCGGGTGAGCCCGATATGGCTCTCCAATGCATTGGGTAACACGAAGGAGTGAAACGTTAAGGTTTCTCCGAAGAGATTTTGGGAATATACTGTGATGGGTATTCTAAAACGTAACCAAGAGGGTTACTCCCTACGTAAGAATGTTATGAATGCCTCAAGTTACCTTTATGTCTTATGATTTCTTTGATTTATTCATGGTTTGATGAGGTATGTTAAAGTGCCTATGTTTTATGGGTAAAGTATGATTTCATTCTTATGTATATATGAACTCATGTTTCCTTTCCATATTTTTATAACCCTTACTGAGATTTTTATGCTCATCCCAAGTTTTTGAAATGTTTTTCACAGGTCAAGGGAAAGGTACATGATGTGATGATAGTGTCAAGGATGTGTCAAGAAAGAATCCGTGTTTTATTTTAATAATGTTTCTATTGATGGGAAGAATGAATATTGTCTTTTATGTAACCACTTTGTTTAAATGTGGAACGTAATGCAAGTTTCATGATCTAATTCTCTAAAACTCTAAACCTGAAAAGATCCTCAATGTGTAATCTTGTAATAACTCAAGATTATGTAAGGTTTAAGGCTAGGGTCTTATAGTTGGTATCAAAGGTCGTTTTAGATAACTTTAGAGGTTATGGTATTTTCTAAGCATAAGTGACATTACCATAATGGTTAGGATTTCAGAAAGAGTCTTAGTTTTAGATAAAGTGAATGAGTAAGTATATCTTAGTGTTTACCTTCCTCATTAGTACATGATGGTTTTGTTGATATACTCACACTGACATTTCTGTTTTTAGTGAATGGCTGGATCTCGCAGGCACCAAAGTGACAATTGGTTTGAACGAAACTGTGGTGGTTCTCTGATTAAGAGACTCGATGAAATGGGGTATTCAATGAGTAAACTCATGGTTGTTCTAAACCAACTATCAAGGAGTCATGATCAACCATGTGAACTTTGGTATGTTCTATAATGCATCATGTACGAGATGACCAATCGATGTGGAAGTTCAGGTAATAATTAAAAAGGTAACCATTAGGGTTTATATGATCCTTACTTTTGAGGTAATTATGGGTTATTATATGTTATGATGGAAAATTAAAGACATGAGATAAACTTGAGGTTAAAATATGTTATTTTTATTTTTGAAGATTTTTTCTCATTTTGGGAAATGTTTTGAGAATTATATAGTTTTGGAAAAAGGAAAACACGCAGACCGTGTGACAACCCGTCGCGTCGAACAATGCTGCGGGAATCGAACCCACAACCAAAGTGCGATTGGTATTTATCGCCTACCACTGGACTACTTGAAGTCCCTGGTTAGTTTTACTGATTCTTTCTAGTTATATGATTTTATGAATTAAGAGTAAGTTGATTTTGGGTTATTTATGAAAATGATTAACCTATCATGGAGGATATGTGATTAGGTTAATTACTTTTCAATACGAGACTTTAGGAGCAACTGATGTTGTTTGGAGATAAATGTTACGATTTAACTTGGAAGGCTATGTGACTAAATCCGTCAAATATTTGGGTTTCAATCTTAGATTGGTTTACTTTGAAGAATTTTATGGACAAATTGTTTATCTAATGGTCCTCGTTGAACTTTGGGTTTTGTTGGACAAATTTTGGAAGCTAAGAATAGATTTTCTTTTTATAAAGGGTTATCCTTTTCTGGATTATCTGGTCTTGTACTAGCCTTTTTGGTTTTGGTTTTGGTTAAAGTCTAAAGACATGGGAAGTATATAGTTCTCTTTTTTGGATAAGGTGATTCTCTAAATGTTGATTATATTACTCTTAATGTGAACAAGTCTTCCTAAATACTCGCCTTTTGGAGAAAATATGAGTTTGTGTAAGAAATCTAATAAAAGTTGAAAGTCAACATGATAAGTGATTATGTTTACATATGAATAAATTCCCCAATAAAAAGTATCTTAAAACAAAAATGTTGTCTATTAAATTTTCCTACTGGGGAATCGAATACCGTTTAACTCATCACAAGTTTGTGACTTTCTCATGGTTGAATTTCTCCTAAACATGTTTTCTATCACACTTCATCAGAACATGACCCTATGTTTTCTCCTCCATGTCAATGTTTTCATAAGTGGAATCCTAGTATGGGTTAACTCGGGTGACCTTTGTACTTATCTTTCTTTATTTTAAAGTGATTGTTTTACCGACTCTTCTTCCGATGTGGGACTTTCAAGGATGTTTCCAAGCCCAATTTTAAAAATTGTGAGGATGCAATTCCCAAAAGGGGGGAAGGATGTAACACCCTAGGTAAATAAAGAATATGACATTTTCATATTTATCCATATTTGTGAATAAAATATTAATATGACTTTAAAGGGGATGCTATGCTCGATGGCGTACCCAACACGCAACAACGAGTTTCTTGGTAATCTTACGTTGCACTCTAGTAATAAAATAATATTATTTTAAATGGCAGTTAACATGTAGCCGTTGTATTGGCAAGAATGGATAGAAATAAATAAAATATGATTATATATGTTTTTAAATGTTTTTACATTTATCCAATAAAAGATAAAGTCTTAAAATACGGAAAGAATTCAATTTTAGGCGTTAATGCCCTAGTTTTCACTAAAGGTTCACTTATCACCTTTTGATGGAGAACCCTCTATAAATATAATTTTGGTCGCACTAATACATTCTTTTGGACCAAATAAAATCCTTCTTTATAATGGGGACATCAAAATTTAATTTGTGTATGTTTTTGTTATTCTTCCGATAAATTCATTTTTTATGAGTAAGTGAAAAATGTTGTATTTTAATTCAAAACCTCTTTTAATATAATTTATTTATATGATTAGATTATCTTTTTAATTGGTTTTAATGTGAAACCATAAAATATTTTTACCATTTTATTCAATGGTGTACTTTGGAATTAATTTTACTTTGAAATTCGACATAAACAAATATCAATCTTTTGATATATATTGTTTCTTAAAAACACGCTATTTGTTTTGACAGCATGAGTTAATTATTAAATTAATTAATTCTACTTATATTATATGAATTAGGTAATATAAACAGCATTTTTGAATTCGGAATATTGAATATAGCTTAGTGTGAATTTTTTGTAACTTTCTGAAAAACTCCAATTTTTGATGAATAGTGAAACCACTAAGTGGTAATCAAGCAAACTGATTTTTCACTTAAATGAAAGTTTACCACTAATGTGTATTGAATTTTGAAAATCCGACATACATGGTTGTCATTAGTATGTAAAATGTGGTTCAATGGGATGAAAATAATTTTTTGGTGAATAGTAACTTTTTTTCATTAATCGCGATTAGAGGTAATTAGTGTAATTTAAGGTAAAAATGATATTATAAAAATATGAAAACACCATGATATTTGTCCAACCCCTATTGGATGAGTCATGGCCGACCAAGAAAACCCATGGGTCAATTTAGGAGACCCTATGGAGCCTCTTGGGTGAGTTAATGACTTTAATGTTTTTTTAAATAAAGGTGAAAATGACACTAACATATTTTGTTTTACTAAAACAATTTTTAGAAGGGGTTATACTAATCATATTTTTGTCTATAAATACTCTGTGGAAAGATAAAACTATTTCCTACATCAGGATATTTTTTTTATAATTTTTAGACATTAAATAAATTAATTTAATAATGACATCATGATGATGCAACGATGACCTCATTAATGAACAGTTTAAATAAAAAGAAACGATAATAAAAAATCTAAGACCTACACTTGTCCAAAAACTATTGGATGGAAATATTTCAAAGCCTTATAATCCTATCTTCGAAATATATTAAGGTGGGACCTTAGAAATTCGAAAAACTTTTGAAAATAAAATAATAGTTTCATGATTTCCAAAAGTGCCCCTCCTCTCCTCTTATAAAAGGCCCCCACCTCTACCTCATTTCACACACTCCTCAAGCCTTTTCCTCGGCCATCCCCTGCCCATTTACCCTATCCACATCCCTCTCCTCATCATAAGAGGATTACCTTTGGGCATAATCCTTTCAAAGGAAGCCTTTAGGCTCAAATCAAAAGGAGTTACACTTTTAAAGGTAATTCATTCTCTCATGTTCATTTGTTTTATTTTGCTTCTCCAACCCCCTAAACTCTTTTTATTTACTTCTTTTGTAAAAACACCTGTATCTTCAATATACTAGGATGTTGTTATAAGATTTATTCGAGCTACACTATCACAAAACTACATGAAATGGTTAAAGAACATACGGTTTTCGTGGATGGCGAAATTCTGCCTCCCGAAACGATGATTGTTCAATACTCATTTAACACCTTCAAAGGTTGCCATTATGATGCCACTATTTTTATATATGATATATAATATGTTTATTATTTCCTTAAGCTTCTGTATTTTACATTTATGGCATACCATTATTGTTTCCATTATGGGTATGCACGATATCTTCATTTTAGGAAGTGCGGACTACCGCCCCCTCAAAGTGATGTGATTCGTTAATGCCATACGTGGGACGTATAAAGGATGGATTTAATGTTATTATATATGATGTTATACTGGAATTATAATATACCTATATATCATTATTATTTGTTTCCATTAAAGTATGAGATAGAAATGAAAGTAGCGTTCATGCGTACGTACGGCTTACCGTCTCCATGAACGGTGCATTTCATTTCTTATCCCCAAATGTAATGTACTATTATAAGTACAGGTATATAATGGATATATATGATCAATGATAAATCTAAATGATGAATATAATTCTATAATTAAAATATACATACCTCCCATTTAGTTTTAATTCCATTAATATGACAATGAAATGAAAGTAGCGTTCATGTGTACGTACGGCTTACCGTCTCCATGAACGGTGCATTTCATTTCTTACCTCTAAATGATTATGTAAAATTATAAATACATGTATATGATGGATATATATAAAATATATTCTATCCAAATCAGGAATTTCATTCTGGATATAAATAACCTTTGACCACACGAACAACATGTAATTGTAAGAAGTCCACTTTCGACTTAAGAACAAAATATCGACAAGACAAACATTATTAACTTAAATGATTACACAATGTTTATAACATGAAAATAAGTGATATAAAAGGAATAATGAACTATAAAAAGGTTCTTAATAAAGTGTAAATTAACTCAAGTTGATTATCCAAGACGTTAAAGAATGATCGAGTCAAGTCGGACCCGAGGTAAGGGACCCTACACCTCTCTTTCTTTTTAAGTACACTGTTATATGTCATTCCTTTTAAGCTCATCTTTATTATTATTGGGATGTTCTTTTATATTACTCCTACTGTAATTATTATGTTCATATGATGAGAGACCCTATTTTCCTCTCATCAATCCATTTTGGATGTTTTGAGTGGCGCCGTTAGGCTGCCGAATTTTCTTAAGAGATTTAACCTCTCTCTTTCTCTTTAAGTAATCTCCTTTATGTCACTTCTTTTAAGCTCCTCTTTTTTATGATGGGGGATGTTATTTTATATTCCTCTTTCTGTACATTTTATTTTAATGTGATGAGATACCCTATTTGATCTCATCAATCCATTTTTGGATGTTTTAAGTGGTGTCGTTAGGCTGCCGAGTTTTCGTAAGGGATTTTTCATCTCACTTTTATTCATGTGAGATTTATGCTACATTTTCCACAATTTCCTTTGAGTGGTGTATGTACTGACCATTATTTTACTCATTGTGTAATATTCTTTCATTTATGAGTATTTACATCAATTTTTTATTTTCCTTCTTTCACGGGGCGTATGTTTCGAAAGATACCCATGTCGGTAAGGGAACCTTTCACCCTCCTCTTTTTAAAAGACTTCTTTTGTGGGTCTTTTATTTTACATATTGTTATGTTGGGATATGGTCTCATATATCATTATTGATGTAAATTTTTTTTTCCAAGTGATGAGATATCCCTTTTTTATCTCTCATCAACTCTTTTTGATGTGACGTCGTTAGGCTGTCAAGGGAACTTCTTAACCCAATTTCGATTTCTTTGGGTTCAACATGTAGTTATTGAATATTTCATCCTTTGAATATGTGTGAATGACCTTTGATTATTTTACACTTAATATCCACTTATATTTGGTGTATTCTTTTGTCACACATAATTATGTAATTGATTTATCCTTAAACCAAGGATACCGTCTTTGTAAGGGACTTCATCTCAATCACCTTTCATTGAGGCATATTTTGTTTTATACACAACTTTATTTCATACGGTGTATAAAACACTTTGAATTTTACGTTTATTCAAAAGGAATATTTTTTATACGAAGCGTTTAATAAACGACAAAAGGTAATGTTTTTGTCGTACGTATGCGGCGACAACGACTTCTCCACCGTCGTGACTGTTATTTGAGTTTCGGCTTCCTCTACAAGCCATAACTTGTTTTTAAAAGAAAAATAAATAACATTTTTTACTTTTCTTTTATTTTGGTATTGAAAATGGTTTTCATGATATTTTTATATCAATGTGTTGTATTGATATCTTGTGATTGAAAGGTGGAAATGTTATGTTTCCTTTATGCGTGTTTTATGTGATACGATTATGTTGAGGTTCTTGGGCATTATTCTGAAGACGGGTGGTTCCGTGTTAAACTAAGGGCGGGTGAGCCCGATATAGCTCTCCAATTCATTGTGTAATGTGAAGGAGTGAAGCGTTAAGGTTTCTCCGAAGAGATTAATGGAATATACTCTGATGGGTATTCCAAAACGTAACCACGAGGGTTACTCCCTACGTAAGAATGTTATGAATGCCTCAAGTTACCTTTATGTCTTATGATTTATTTGATTTATTCATGGTTTGATGAGGTATGTTAAAGTGCCTATGTTTTATGGGTAAAGTATGATTTCATTCTTATGTATATATGAACTCATGTTTCCTTTCCATATTTTTATAACCCTTACTGAGATTTTTATGCTCATCCCATGTTTTTGAAATGTTTTTCACAGGTCAAGGGAAATGTAAATGATGTGATGATAGTTTCAAGGATGTGTCAAGAAAGAATCCGTGATTTATTTTAAATATGTTTCCGTTTATGGGAAGAATGAATATTGTCTTTTATGAAACCACTTTGTTTAAATGTGGAATGTAATGCAAGTTTCATGATCTAATTCTCTAAAACTCTAAACCTGAAAAGATCCTCAATGTGTAATCTTGTAATAACTCAAGATTAAGTAAGGTTTAAGGCTGGGGCCTTATAGTTGGTATCAAAGGTCGGTTTAGATAACTTTATAGGTTAGGTTATTCTCTAAGCATAAGTGACATTACCATAATGGTAAGGATTTCAGAAAGAGTCCTAGTTTTAGATAAAGTGAATGAGTAAGTATATCTTAGTGTTTACCTTCCTCATTAGTACATGATGGTTTTTTTGATATACTCACAATGAAATTTATGTTTTTAGTGAAAGGCTGGATCTCGCAGGCACCAAAGTGACAATTGGTTTGAAGGAAACTGTGGTGGTTCTCTGATTAAGAGACTCGATGAAATGGGGTATTCAATGAGGAAACTCGTGGTTGTTCTAAACCAACTATCAAGGAGTCATGATCAACCACGTGAAACTTGGTATGTTCTATAATGCATCATGTACGAGATGACCAATCGATGTGGAAGTTCAGGTAATAATTAAAAAGGTAACCATTAGGGTTTATATGATCCTTACTTTTGAGGTAATTATGGGTTATTATATGTTATGATGGAAAATGAAAGGCATAAGATAAACTTGAGGTTAAATATGTTATGTTTATTTTTGAATATTTTTTCTCGTTTTGGGAAATGTTTTGAGAATTATATAGTTTTGGAAAAAGGACAACATACAGACCGTGTGACAACCCATCGCGTCGGACAATGCTGCGGGAATCGAACCCACAACCAAAGTGCGACTGGTATTTATCGCCTACCACTGGACTACGTGAAGTCCCTGGTTAGTTTAACTGATTCTTTCTAGTTATATGATTTTATGAATTAATAGTAAGTTGATTTTGGGTTATTTATGAAAATGAATAACCTATCATGGATGATATGTGATTAGGTTAATTGCTTTTTAATACGAGACTTTAGGAGCAACTGATGTTGTTTGGAGATAAATGTTAAGATTTAACTTGGAAGACTATGTGACTAAATCCTTAAAATATTTGGGTTTCAATCTTATATTGGTTTACTTTGAATAATTTTATGGAAAAATTGCTTATCTAATGGTCCTCGTTGAACTTTGGGTTTTGTTGGACAAATTTTGGAGGTTAAGAATAGATTTTCTTTTTATAAAGGGTTATCCTTTTCAGGATTATCTGGTCTTGTACTAGCCTTTTTGGTTTTGGTTTTGGTTAAAGTCTAAAGACATGGGAAGTATATAGTTCTCTTTTGTGGATTAGGTGATTCTCTAAAAGTTGATTATAGTACTCTTAATGTGAACAAGTCTTCTTAAATACTCGCCTTTTATAGAAAATATGAGTTTGTGTAAGGAATCTAATAAAAGTAGAAAGTCAACATGATAAGTGATTATGTTTCCTTATGAATATATTCCCCAATAAAAAGTATCTTAAAACAAAAATGTTGTCTATTAACTTTTCCTACTGGGGAATCAAATACCGTTTAACCCATCACAAGTTTGTGATTTTCTCATGGTTAACTTTCTCCAAAACATGTTTCTATCACTCTTCATCAGAACTTGACCCTATGTTTTCTCCTCCATGTCCATGTTTTCATACTTGGAATCCTAGTATGGGTTAACTCGGGTGACCTTTGTACTTATCTTTCTTTATTTTAAAGTGATTGTTTTACCGACTCTTCTTCCGATGTGGGACTTTCAAGGATGTTTCCAAGACCAATTTTAAAAATTGCGAGGACGCAATTCCCAAAAGAGGGGAAGGATGTAACACCCCAGGTAAAGAAAGAATATGAAATTTTCATATTTATCCATATTTGTGAATAAAATATTAATATGACTTTAAAGGGGACGCTATGCTCGATGGCGTACCCAACACGCAACAACGAGTTTCTTGGAAATCTTACGTTGCACTCTAATAATAAAATAATATTTTTTTAAATGGCAGTTAACATGTAGCCGTTGTATTGGAGAGAATGGATAGAAATAACTAAAATATGATTATATATGTTTTTAAATGTTTTTACATTTATCCAATAAAAGATAAAGGCTTAAAATACGGAAAGCATTCAATTTTAGGCGTATATGCCCTAGTTTTCACTAAAGGTTCACTTATCACCTTTTGATGGAGAACCCTATTTAAATATAGTTTTGGTCACTCTTATACATTCTTTTAGACCAAATAAAATCCTTTTTTATAATTGGGACATCAAAATTTACTTTGTGTATGTTTTTGTTATTCTTCTGATAAAGTTCATTTTTTATGAAAAAGTGAAAAATGTTGTATTTTAATTCAAAACCTCTTTTAATCGAATTTATTTATATGATTAGATTATCTTTTGAATTGGTTTTAAAGTGAAACCATAAAATATTTTTACCATTTTATTCAATGGTAGTCTTTTGAATTAATTTCACTTTGAAATTCGACATAAATAAATATCAATCTTTTGATATATATTGTTTCTTAAAAACACGCTATTTGTTTTGACAGCGGGAGTTAATTATTAAATTAATTAATTCTAATTATATTCTTTTAATTAGGTAATATAAACATAATTTTTGAATTCGGAATATCGAATATATCTTAGAGTGAATTTTTGGTAATTTTCTGAAAAACTCCAATTTTTGATGAATAGTGAAACCACTAAGTGGTAATCAAGCAAACTGATTTTTCAATTAAATGAAAGTTTACCACTAATGTGTATTGAATATTGAAAAACCGACATACATGGTTTTCATTAGTATGTACAATGTGGTTCAATGGGATGAAAATAATTTTTTGGTGAATAGTACCTTTTTTTCATTAATCGCGATTAGAGGTAATTAGTGTAATTTAAGGTAAAAATGATATTATAAAAATATGAAAACACCATGAAACTTTTCATACCCCTATTGGATGATTCATGGCCGACCAAGACAACCCATGGGTCGATTTAGGGGACCCTATGGAGCCTCTTGGGTGAGATAATGTCTTTAATGCTTTTTTTTAAAAATAAAGGTGAAAATGACACTAACATAAATTGTTTTACTAAAACAATTTTTAGAAGGGGTTATACTAATAATATTTTTGTCTATAAATACTCTTTGGAAAAATAAAAAGATTTCCTACATCCGTATTTTTTTTTATAATTTTAAGACATTAAATAAATTAATTTAATTATGACATCATGATGATGCAACGATGACCTCATTAATGAACAGTTTAAATAAAATGAAACTATAATATAAAATCTAAGACCTACAATTGTCCAAAAACTATTGGATGGGAATATTTCGAAGCCTTATCATCTTATCTTCGAAATATATTAATGTGGGACCTTATAAATTCGAAACACTTTTGAAAATAAAATAATAGTTTCATGATTTCCAAAAGTGCCCCTCCTCTCCTATTATAAAAGGCCCCCACATCTACCTAATTTCACACACTCCTCAAGCCTTTGGCTCGGCCATCCCCTTCCCATTTACTCTCTACACATCCCTCTCCTCATCCTAGAGGATTCCCTTTGGGCAGAATTCTTTCAATGGATGCCTTTAGGATCCAATCAAAAGGAGTTACACTTTTAGAGGTAATTCATTCTCTCATGTTCATTTGTTTTATTTTGCTTCTCCAACCCCTAAACTATTTTTATTTACTTCTTTTGTAACAACACCAGTATCTCCAATATACTAGGATGTTTTTATAAGATTTATTCGAGCTACACCATTACACAACTACATCAAATGGTTAAAGAACATACGGTTTCTGTGGATGGTGAAATTCTGCCTCCCGGAACAATGATTGTTCAATACTCATTTAACACCTTCAAAGGTGGCCATTGTGATGTCACTATTTTTATATATGATATATAATATGTTTATTATTTCCTTAAGCTTATGTATTTTTCATTTATGGCATACCATTATTGTTTCCATTATGGGTATACAAGATATCTTCATTTTAGGAAGTGCGGACTACCGCCCCCTCAAAGTGATGTGATTCGTTAATGCCATACGTGGGACGTATAAAGAATGGATTTAATGTTATTATATATGATTTTATACTGGAATTATAATATACCTTTATATCATTATTATTTCTTTCTATTAAAGTATGAGATAGAAATGAAAGTAGCATTCATGCGTACGTACAGCTTACCGTCTCCATGAACAGTGCATTTCATTTCTTATCCCCAAATGTAATGTACTATTATAAGTACATGAATATAATCGATATATATGATGAATGATACATATAAATGATGAATATAATTATGAAATTAAAATATACATACCTCTCATTTAGTTTTAATTCCATTAATATGACAAAGAAATGAAAGTAGCGTTCATGCGTACGTACGGCTTACCGTCTCCATGAACGGTGCATTTCATTTCTTACCTCTAAATGATTATGTAATATTATAAATACATGTATATGATGGATATATATGATATATATGCTATCCAAATCAGGAATTTCATTCTGGATATAAAGAACCTTTGACCACACGAACAACATGTAATTGTAAGAAGTCCACTTTCGACTTAAGAACCAAATATCGACAAAACAAACATTATTAACTTAAATGATTAAATAATGTTTATAACATGACAATAAATGATCTAAAAGGACTAATGAACTAGAAAAATGTTTTTAATAAAGTGTAAATTAACTCAAGTTTATTATTCAAGACGTTAAAGAATGATCGAGTCAAGTCAGACCCGAGGTAAGGGATCCTACACCTCTCTTTCTTTTTAAGTAGACTCTTATATGTCATTACATTTAAGCTCATCTTTCTTATGATTGGGATGTTATTTTATATTAATCCTACTGTAATTATTATGTTCATATGATGAGAGAACCTATTTTCCTCTCATCAATCCATTTGGGATGTTTTGAGTGGCGCCGTTAGGCTGCCGAATTTTCGTAAGAGATCTAACCTCTCTCTTTCTCTTTAAGTACTCTCCTTTATGTCACTTATTTTAAGCTCCTCTTTTTTATGATGGGGGATGTTCTTTTATATTTTTCTTTCTGTACATTTTATTTTAATGTTATGAGATACCCTATTTGATCTCATCAATCCATTTTTGGAAGTTTTAAGTGGTGCCGTTAGGCTGCCGAGTTTTCGTAAGGGATTTTTCATCTCACTTTTATTCTTGTGAGATTTATGATACATTTTCCAAAATTTCTTTTGAGTGGTGTTTGTACTGACCATTATTTTACTCATTGTGTAATATTATTTCATTTATGAGTATTTACATCAATGTTGTATTGTCCTTCTTTCACGTGGCATATGTTTCGAAAGATACCCATGTCGGTAAGGGAACCTTTCACCCTCCTCTTTTTAAAAGACTTATTTTGTTGGGTCTTTTATTTTACATATTGTTATGTTGGGATATTTTCTCATATATCCTTATTGATGTAATTTTTTTGTCCAAGTGATGAGATATCCTTTTTTTATATCTCATCAACTCTTTTTGATGTGACGCCGTTAGGCTGTCAAGGGAACTTCTTAACCCAATTTCGATTTCTTTGGGTCAACATGTAGTTATTGAATATGTCATCCTTTGAATATGTGTGAATGACCTTTGATTATTTTACACTTAATATCCACTTATATTTGGAGTATTATTTTGTCACACATAATTATGTAATTGATTTATCCTTAAACCAAGGATACCGTCTTTGTTAGGGACTTCGTCTCAATCACCTTTCATTGAGGCATATTTTGTTTTATACACTACTTTCTTTTATACGGTGTATAAACCCCTTTGACTTTTACGTTTATTCAAAAGGAATCTTTTTTATACGAAGCATTTACTAAATGACAAAAGGGAATGTTCTTGTCGTACGTATGCAGCGACAACGACTTCTCCGCCGTCGTGACTGTTATTTGAGTTTCGGCTTCCTCTACAAGCCATACCTTGTTTTTAAAAGAAAAATAAGTACCATGTTTTACTTTTATTTTATTTTGGAATTGAAAATGGTTTTCATGATGTTTTTATATCAATGTGTTGTATTGATATCTTGTGATTTAAAGTTGGAAATGTTATGTTTCCTTTATGTGTGTTTTATGTGATATGATTATGTTGAGGTTCTTGGGAATTATTATGAAGACGAGTGGTTCCGTGATAAACTAAGCGCGGGTGCGCCCGATATAGCTCTCCAATGAATTGGGCAACGCGAAGGAGTGAAACGTTAAGGTTTCTCCGAAGAGATTTAGGGAATATACTGTGATGTGTATTCCAAAACGTAACCAAGAGGGTTACTCCCTACGTAAGAATGTTATGAATGCCTCAAGTTACCTTTATGTCTTATGATTTCTTTGATTTATTCATGGTTTGATGAGGTATATTAAAGTGCCTATTTTTTATGGGTAAAGTATGATTTCATTCTTATGTATATATGAACTCATGTTTCCTTTCCATATTTTTCTTACCCTTACTCATCTTTTTATGCTCATCCCTTGTTTTTGAAATGTTTTTCACAGGTCAAGGGAAAGGTACATGATGTGATGATAGTGTCAAGGATGTGTCAAGAAAGAATTCATGTTTTATTTTAAATATGTTTCCATTGATGGGAAGAATGAATATTGTCTTTTATGTAACCACTTTGTTTAAATGTGGAATGTAATGCAAGTTTCATGATCTAATTCTCTAAAACTCTAAACCTGAAAAGATCCTCAATGTGTAATCTTGTAATAACTCAAGATTAAGTAAGGTTTAAGGCTGGGGCCTTATATTTTTAACTACAGACCATGATGTTTAAGAGTAATCATGTCATTTGATCTCCAACTATAGCATCTAGTGATTAAGGGAAGAGATAAATATCAGATGTGACGTGACATGTAACATATAATGTGATTATTAGAAGGAGACCTGTTATATAATTCAATGTACATTAGAATGAGAACGTCCATATATAAATGCATTGCCAGTGTAAAAGAGCACATACATGGGTAGTGGACCAAGACAGTGATAGATAACATAAAAATCACTCTGATTCAAGGGAATGACTATAGAAGATGTTCCTAAGCTAGAGTTAATTGGATCAGTCTTGATGAAATTTCGATACCTCAATTGTAATAAAATTCCATGTACTCCACCTACACAATGTCTATTTTTCAAATAACATATATCATGCATATCTTATTCTACGAGACATATATTTGGGCCTATGAATACCCTATTTTGAAATTTTTTGGACATTATCATAGACTTATTTTTGGAATCAGAGATATGATGTGTGGTTTTATGAGTATTTTAATTCCATCAATGATGCTCTACCGATGAAAGTGATCGATTTTTATCACCCGAATGTTATTGGGGCTGGTACTCCCCTATTGCACAATGGTGAAGGTCCCTGTTACTCTTATAACATGTATAGTTGGTACTCATCCCATACAATGGATTTCTTCAGACCTTAATATATATATATATATAGGTATTTTCAGATCATCAAGCTCGGATGGGGAGTAGGACCTCATCAATACATAGTTTCCCCCATGACTATGGAGCACAGTGGTGAGGTGGGGGGCCTCCATTTTGAGTCTTTTTGGTTGGGTGTTGTTCTTGGAATAATATATGAAACATTGTGAGATGTAGTATGACTAATTATTCATAGCTACCTATGGAGATGTATATCACCCAACTATCTTCTGTTGGGTTTTTATTGAGCATATATGATGTTAAATTTCTTTAAAATAAATATTTATGGGTTGGGTTTCTGATAGTTATTTATATCAACCCATTCATGGTTTATGGGGAATATTATTGGTTATTAATATTATCACATATTAATGGAATTTTACAATACTTTTTGTGACTTATAAAAATGAAAGAAATATCAACAATGATCTTGGAGGATAGAGATTCGTTTGATCATTGTGGTTATTTGTATGGACTATTTTCTATGGTCAGTCATAGAGATTATGATTACTGATCATCATTTTTTCAAATTTTATAGTTAGTTTCATTTTTGGATATCATTAAAAGGTGTGAATTTATTTTCCCCCATTATATCATTTGTATTACCTTTTTGAAATTTTTTTATATTTCCAAAATTATTTTCACATAAATGGGTTTTAGTACATATTTTTTGAGTTTATTCTTATATATATACACTATAACATGTATATAGTTATGTTATTTTATATAGGATCTTTAGGATATTTCATACCATTTAATAATTATGAAATCATGGATCTTTACACTATCCCCTACCCAATTGGAGATAGGCTTGGGTTGTCAGCTATGGCATAGGACTGTCCAGGTGGGCCATGATGGGTCGGGTCATCAACATGGAGTAAATAAACAACGCAATTAATTAATTGAATGTAGAGAGGGCTAGGGAAGTGTCACAACCAGATTTAGGGTAAGATACAAAAACCACTCTTTCCATAGAAGTATAAAGAACAAATAATAGATGCAAACAATTGAATACCACCATTAATACATCATAATAACTAATATCAATCTTTTATTTCATAAATACCTGAATTTTTTAAAATTGTTATACCATCCTTATATATATATTATAACCATTCCATATGTGTCCCAGAACTAATTCCCCATAATCACCTATCAAAATTTTCACTAAATTCTATACCACCTTATATGATGAACTCAACATGAGTTCATATTCTATCATGCAAAACCAAGTAGTCTAGCATAGTGAATGAAAGAATATACAATGCCTCATAACCTAAACATAACTATATTAGATAGGTGGACAATTGGTAACCTTGAAACCCTAAGTGGTGAAACTATGTACTACTATATTCTACTAAATCCCCTTATAATCCCTTATACAGAGTTTATTTGATGAATAGTTGAAATAGATAATTAGTTAGATGATTTTATCATCACCGAGCCCGGAGATTGTATTGTAGATTCATTTCAAGTAATCCATGAATGTATCACTAATACTGTGGAGGATTTTTCTTCTATATGTAATAACATTGATTATAGTTGTGGAAATCATCAATAATATGGGTTAATTATCATCTATAGAGGTTTAATTGGCTAATAAAAAAATTTAGAGAATCAAATGGATAAAATAGATGAATTTATGGTACATGTTGATAATGGAAACCCAAACAGAGAGGAAAATAATTAGAATCATACAATGAAATTATTGGGTAGAAATTTATATTAATAAACTATATATAATATTCACAATTCATTATCATAGGAGTTATCATAAATATTTTTTATCAAAGGAGATGATCCAACATATTCATGAACCTCTGTGCTTTTTCATTTAATGAAATAATAATTATATCAATTAATTATAATTATTTTTTATACACCTTAATCATGGCAATTAAATGGTTAACTAGAATATCTAATCCAATGAGATTGATTTTATATGTTATAAATAAGATGAAATATTAGATAGTTCTTATTAAATGAGAGTATATGATATATGTATAGGGGTTGGGGAAGATATTTTATATAAACTCATTGTGGGGATCTTATGTTAAGTTTTTTTGATTCCCCAATCCAACACACCCAGAATATAGTTAAAATAAACACCTCATTTAGATATCTTCATTGAAATAAATCAAAGAGACCACATTTTAATAATTAGTATTTAAAATATGACTAAAAAATATTATTTCACATAAATTTTAAAGAAATTTTAGGTAATATTTTACAGGGTGATGAAAAAATTTAAATAAATATAAAACATAAAACCAATACATTCAAGGTGATGGAATACATAATGATGTACAACATGCTATTTAATATCACGGGCTCAAAAAATACATTATTATCTACATCAATACCATATCCATAAAATCTTATAAGTCATCATGGTAACAATAGGAAAATTATTTTTTATTGACTACACATACACATAATTTAGACACATTATATCACACGAAATTAGCCACTTCATTGGGGGATATAAAATATCATGAATCCCCCATAACATCATCATCTATAATACGATAACCATATAATATATATTAATATCATTTAATTTCATGATCGAAATTACTTAGTTATCAATAGATATTTGTTTTACGGTAAAACAAATGGAATGATAGTACGTTTCCTAAGAACAATCAAATATACTCTATCCATGGATTAAATTTGTATGGTTAAATAATAAATAATCATCATTCTTTAGTAGTCATGAATCATTGGTATTGGAATAATAAGAATATTTATTTTCAATGATCCCACAATAAATAATTGGAATATATTTTTTATGTTAGAATAATCATAATAAAATAATTGATAGTGAAGGTATAAATTCATGTCAATGACTTTCCGAATCAATCGATGTATTGTTATATTGGTGATTTCACCAAAATATGTAATAAAAAATTTGACATTCATATAGGGATGTTATTGGATGGAAAAAATGATTATAATTTAGAATGATTTATATTGATTAAATTAGTGATGGATTTATAATATATTAAGTACCCAATGAAAAATGAAATCATTTATTTATTAATTAATTCTTAGAAAACATAATAAAAAAAAATAGAAACATGTGGTGAATATATATCTAATATCAATGAATAATACTTGAGATGAAAACCCCCTTATATTAATGAAAATTAAGAATGAAAATAATATCATAGATATATCATGAAATTAAATGTAAAAAAAATTAATAAATTAATTATACATAATTTCTCTTGGGTATTGAATTCATCATATAAAACAAAATATGGTTGAAAATATCAAACCTGTCTCATGAAATTTAAAATAGAGACAAATAACAAATATGAATTTAGAATCAGTCCAATAAAACCCCCTTGATGGGTATAATATCAAATAAAACATTAAATATGATTATAAATTAGTTTATAAAGGTAAAAAATATTGAAGGGGTTGTTAAAAAATAAAAAATAGAAAACATTTTGTATACTATGAATTTTTTTTAATGTGAGAAACTTGAGACTAGAAACAATTATGTATTTTGAATAATATACATTAAATCCTTAAATGAATAAAGAGATTAAAATGTTAAAAATTTAACATACTATAAAATTCATGATTTAATATTTCAGATAGGATTTGTATTCAACATATAAAATTAAATTAATACATAACCAGACGTAGGTCAAAAGAATTCATAATTGAGACTACGAAACCCCCATTATGTATCATAATATTAATGATCAGAATAATTTGTTAATGAGGTAATAATGACTGATTTTAAGGTCCCCATTAAATAATGAGTAAATAAAATAAAAATATATTCATTATTCATAATTAATAGAAAAAATTAACAATATATTTTTATAATAATAATTGTAACTTAGTGGGAAAAAATTTAGTTTGTAAAAATCCTTAACTTGGAAATGATTCACACTATAGAGGATCTTTATAACCAGATTAATGAAATTAAATTTATGAGATAAATTATTAGGAAACTTAATCATCTATATTAAAATTAATAATATTAATTCATTAACATATTATATTTATTAATTATATATGATTTTTATTATGTTGGTTATTTGAGGTGGTTCGATCATTTTTTGTATAATTGTTTCATAATGTTTACCCTAATTAATGGTGTAATAAAAAAATATTATAATATTAATAATTGGATGGGTTTATATCATTTAATATCATATTATCAGAAAATTTATATACATATATAGTTATTTAAAAATGAACCCAAATTAAGAACTGTAATATGATAGTTTCATTTTACGGGGGTAATTCTTAGTATGATTTTTTTATTATTATTATCACATATATAATTTATAATATAATATTTCATTATTAAAAAAAATTCATAATAATCATGTGTATAAATTTGATACATTATTAACATCATCCATGTTATGTATAAATGGAATGTGACATGTACTGTTCAAATGAAGTGGTAATTGAGACGTACACGGATAATGCAGTTATGTTTTATAAAATGGAAGTCGGTTTTAATAAAAAATAATTTTATAAAACTAATCTTGTAATAGTTATTATATTTTTTTTATTAGAAAAATATTTATTATGATACATGTAATGAACTTATGAAAATAAGAATAAGTCATTCTTGGTGACGTTAGTCCACACAAATTATTGAGAACGTCATCACTTTTTATAAATATTTAGAGGTGGGAAGAAAATATATATTTAATTAGTTTTATAACATTTCATAATATTATTACTTCCTATTGTATCATATATTAATTTATATAGATATTTTTAATCAAAATGTAAACATAAAATGTTTCAATGTTTAATTATTGCTTATATTAAGAGAATTAAATTTCTCAAGGAAGTATTATTTTAAATGAGGTTATTAGTGTACCATATTGTGAATATGGTATTTATGTTGATAAATGGGATTATATATGAGGTAATATTTTTAGTGTTCCATAGATATTTCCAAGAGTATGTGTATGATTGATCGTATGAAAGTGATCTCCTTTAATAAGTTTTGAAAATTCCAATTTTTTTAATGCAAAATATTTTAAATAATCGAATGAAATTTTCAAGGGAAAATGATTCCAAAAGTGAAAAGTAATTGATATTTATGCGAGTAAATATCATTAAATTACCTATAACTCACTCACACACATATTTTTGGTCATTTTTATTAGTCTTTTAACTTTTTAATGTTTTTATATAATGCCAACAAGTTTTCACCAAAGTAATTTCTTAATTACTAAAAATATAAACCAACCCATCAAAAAAATCTATTTGTATAGAGAAACTATTTTTTTTCTAAAAAATACTACTTCATGATTTAGTATTCATAACAATATTTAGTACTGTTCACCAATTTAATTAGCATTAATATATTATTATATCAAAATAATAATTATATTTAAATATATTTTTAAGTTAATAGTTTTTATAATATAATAACACTTACGTAATGCATAAATCTCCATTAATTGAAAAACATTTTTATCAATATCATAATAATAATCCTTAATCTTAATAATGTTATTATTATGACTAAAAATGAAATTCTTATTTTTATAAAATTATCTAATATTAAATCCAAATATATGATTCATTTTTTAATATAAAATTTTATGTTGTAACATAATATAAATTTTAACTGTTTCCCGTTTAACAGATAAAAACCACTTCCAGAAAAGGTGCATTTTTTATCAAAAATATTATGTGTGGGATAAAAATGTCACTTTTTTCATGATATAAATTGTATTAATGTAAATATAATATTTATATGGCATTAAATTCATGAAAAAACTGAATTTTACCAATATATTAAATAATTATTTAAATTTATAAAAAAATGTTTCTTTTATTTTAAAATGTCACATTACTCCTTATGATCTAAATATAGCTTTCCTAAATTTATAATATTATTTAAAATTAATTTTTATACTCTTAAAAGACAAATTTAATAAATTTAAAAAGGGTTTAAAAATATATAGGTATTTTTTTAATGCTGATAAATTCATAAAATATAATGTTTCTCTAAAAACATATATTTAATTGTTCACCTAAAAACAATCTATTTTTAAAAATACAATAAATCACATTAATTTTTTATTGTAATTCAAAATCGAAAAACGAATTTTATTTTACAATATTTGAAATAAAAAATATTAAAATATATCTTTTAAGTAAAAAGTTAAAATCATTATGAAATTTAGTTTCGTATGAATTTTTTTATTAAAAATGTTAACTATTTTATTTATTTTTTAAATAAATTATTACTAAAATAAGTCCTAAAATATTATTCATCTTAAAAAATATCTTTTATTTAATACACATTTATTTTATTGAGACTATTATAAAAATAAATATTTTAGAAAGGTTAATATTTAATGAATAAACTAGTTATGTTTGTTATTTTTCTACACAAATTCATCTTTTTTTGATGACATAGTATTAATAATTATTTTTATTATTATATTAACATATATTTCATTAACAGGTTACCTATATTGTTATTCAAAAATTCTACATAAACTCTTTATTGGTCATATGAAATTGTACAATTCATTATTTTTGGTTGGTGTTTTATTAGAAAGTTAAAAAACATATTAGGATTTAAAAGAAATTTTAATTTAGAATCTTGGGATACTACATTCCCCTTATCAAATAATCCATGTCCTTACAATTTGAATTTTAACTAGATAACAATATATTTAAGGTTCTTTAAATATTTGACATAACTTTAGATATATTTTAATATGTGTTTTATCATTAATATCTTATTCATGACTAAGATATAAGTAATTTCCATTCATTATGATAACATTTTGGTTTGTTATTACTCTGAAACATGTTTCTCAATTCCCAAATTTTCTACACTTTTAATGTATTATTTTTCCCTTGAGACATTACACTAGGTTTTTTATACCACATTTTTACATGAAGGAAATGTGATCTTAAATATATAATCATCTTCACCACATAATATTACCTGAGAATCCATACTTCAAATATTTTTTGTGTTTGGAAACACAATAATGTCCAAATTTTTTGGATTAATGTTTGATAATTTATTTAGTTTAACAACAATTTTATCACACTAACTCAATACCAATAGATTTATTTTTGGGAAATGTATCACATTGTCTATGGTATACATTATTAACATTATTCCTTCTAGATCCACCCAGTACTAAAAAAATGAAGTTAATCATATGTGATGAGAAATAAAATTGTGTTATTATATGATAATATAAAGATAAATTCATCTTCAAAATTTATAGACCTTAATTTTTTTTGTTAATGTTATGATCTATCAAAATAAATCACTATTCATTATAGGTTTCTTCATGTGGGGTTCCATAATATTTTTAACCTTGTTCCTTAACATAATAGATCATTAATAATTTAATAAAAATATAATTTTATTAACTAAAAGAATTGGATGGTATTCTCTCTCAATGTTTTTAGTCATACATCAACTCATCATGAACTGAGTGATGTTGGTGTCAATGTTCAACTATCCTTTTTCAATGTGACTACCACTAGGTGAATATGTGTTTTATCCACCACCACCTTCTAGTATCATGAAAGGAATGTATTTTATAGTATAACCACATGATTTATAAATTAAAATATTCTTGAATGTTATCATATAATTATAAAAATTCCATATAATTATCACTTTGGATTCCACTAATGATACATTATCATAATTCCTAAAAATTAAAAAGTATTAACTGATTCCTCAATAAATTTAAATGGTAATCTATTCCATTTAAATTATGATCATCCATAATTTATATAATTTTTTTAAATTTTATTAATATTAGTCTATCTTCAAATGATATTATAATATTTTTTACTATTAACAAACCCTCCAATGATTTCATATATGATTCCCATGACATATGTTTATAGAATGTTCTGTGATTAAATATAGTAGTTATAAACCCAACATTAAATTAATTTATGAAACCAAATTTTCACAATCAATAATTTAAATTTCAATAAAAAAATTATTTCAGTTATACTAATAATAAATGTAAATTTTAGAGTTTAAGATAGTATATAAAAACTATCAACTAACAAATCCCGTTTTTTCTCCTCAAATGGAAATTAATGCCACTATATAAAAAAATACTTCATCATTGATAATTATATTACTTTTACCAGACAAATTATCTATAAAAGATACTCTAAAATCCAGATATTGTTTAATATATTTCCTCATATCCTAATAAATCATATAAATAATAAATCTAATATCAAACATTACGTAAGGAAACAATTTATTATAAGTTATCAAGGTATAAAAAAGTAATGAATAATTTGGAAGGAAATAAAATATAATTGAATAATTAAATATAAGGAATAAAAAGTGTATAAATTAAATCAATGGTTAAATATATGAATAATCACATAAACAATAATAAATAAATTCACGGTGATGAAAATACTAATTTAAAACAAATTTATCTTTCCTATCAACGCCTAATTGATGAAATTAATCTTGCAATCAAGGAAATAATAACACAGCAATATTAAGATCAAGGCCACAACCAACTTATCATATTTTTATTGGGTATCTATACACCAAATACCATAACCATTTGTCTCATTAAACAAACCAATGCATCAAAAGGAATAAAAAACTAAGTCCCAACTACAACATCATTAGGTTCGATTCTTTAAGAATTTTAAAAAAATGAATATTAATAAATATGTGATAAAAATTATATAGTAATGAATAAGAATTTATATTGAGATATAATAATTTTATATTTCAATAATTTTCAGGTCAATAAATGAGAATAATCCATTCTATAACAGGTGGATGATGGTGGAACAAAACATTATAAATTTTGATGAGTAGTAAATGAAAAAATATTTCCATATAAAAAGTATATTTCATTTAATTATTTCAACAATCAATAAGTTTAACAGGTTTTTATGTAATCATACTAAAACTAAATCAACATAGAGTACTGGTATATGGATAAATCATTAATTTTACAAAAAAATTGACATATATAACACTACGTTAATTCCCATTAATCAATGTAATTAACAGTTTTGTATTTATAATAGAACAAAATATTAATGAAAAGAATCCCTAATACCTTGGATCATTTTGGAAAACTCAGGAAGTGAAGGATTTATGTTATTTTTATTTCCAAAAAATGAAATAACATCACTATATTTATAATGAAATATTTGGCTAAAATATGTACTATAAGAAAAAAAAATTAATAAATTTGAATCATATAGAAATGAATAAAAATGTACATGCAATAATCCAATTTTTAATTGTTCATTAATAATAAAAATATTATTGTTCTAACATAAAAATAAAATATAATAAAATAAAGATATTAATTATACATTATGTCCATAGGGAAGTTAATACACTATAAAAAATAAAATATGATTCACAACATAAAATATTACTTATAGAATTTCTAATATTGACAAATAACTCTAATGAAATTGAAAATAATTTTTTAAAACACCTTGATGGACATAAATACAAATGAAACATTAAATAACCTAAAATGAGAGGCTCATAAAACAAAATATTGAAGGGATTGTAGATAAAAAAATAAAAAAAATATGGTGTTTAACATTAAATATATATATTATAGGGTGAAAATTGGGACATGAAACCTTAAAGACATGGGTTTCATCTAAATAAAACCCAGTGATGGAGAGACCTATTTAATATAATCGTAAAATAACAAATGTGAAAATACATTATATAATATAACATAGAAGAATTATATTCACAATATAAATGAAAATTACTTAATCATAAGAAGCATGAATCATGAACTGGGAATTGAGATAGTAAAACAAATTTCAAGTAACAAAATAAATAAGGTAAGAATAATTTTTTAATTTGGATGTAATGAAAAAATTAGTGAACAATGAAAAATAAGGAGGAAATACAATACAAATAATTCATTAATATGAATAAATTATACATGGAATATCAAATCCCGATAAAAATGATTATAGCAAGAAGAACTTTTAGTTAGAAAAAAAATATTACTATTGAATCGATTCACAGTGTTCTTTAAAATAAAAAATTTACTTTCCATATATATTTTAATTAGTTCATAACAAGAAGAATGCCTCAAAAATAATAATTGTGAAAATGAATCCCCTTTTATGTAACATTAATTTTTAGGGAATAATTATATATTAATTAGATTAAAATTGTGAAATATAGAACCATAAAAAAATAGAAAATATAATACAATGTATTCATTATGAAGAATAAATCGAACCTAGAATAATATAGATCAATTAGAATTTTTTAAATATAAAGAAAGAAAATAGAGTGTGCAGAACCCCATAAATAGTTCATGAATTTATTTGATCATGAACCAAACATCATGAATAATTTATTTATGATTATTATATATAGTTATATGAACCATATTCTTAAATATTTCATTTGTTAATGGTTATTACTTATCATTCAATATTTATTTTTTTATCAAATTTTCTAATGTTGATTATTTGAGATAGTTTAGCCTATTTCTATAGAATTATTTTTGAATGATAACTTATATAAAAGGATTTAGATAATATCATATTAATTTACTATGTTTTATGGTTGTATTTCCTATATAAATATCTTAGAAAAAAAATTATGTAAGTATATAGGATTTTATATAATTACCAAAGATATGAAAATGTACCTTGATATGTTAATTTTAGGTGGTTAGGATTAATATGAAAATTTATTATTATTATCATTTATAGAATGTAAAATTCTATAATCCATTAATATAAATATTATCATATCAATAATAATTATTATTTAAATAAATTTTTATTGTCATCCACATTAACGGTAAATTAAAAATGAAATATCTCATTTAGTAGCGGCTGTAGTCTGCACCCCCACATGTGATGGTATTTTTTTATGTAGAATGGGTTTTATATTTCAACGTATAATAAATTTCATTGGATATTATTAATTATTTTATAAATATAATATTTTTTAATTATATATTTATTTTATAAACCATGTAAAAAGTTTTTGTAATCTAAAACTAAACTTTATTGGGGGTTGTTCACCGCACAAATTCTTGATGGAATCTCTATTTTTATTATACTTTTATAGGATGGATAAAAATTTCTATTCCATTAATGTAGAAACAAATTAAAATATTAAACATATTATTTTATCCCTTTTTAATTGATATAATGTTTTTTAATATGTAGATAAATAGATTATATTTTTATCAGCAAGGTTTACTTATGTGGATAGCTTCAACTTTATCATCGAAGTATTCTTTAAAATGAATATCAGAAACTATCATATCTTGATCAGGGGATTCAAGTGTTTATAGGGTTTCTTGTAAAATTATATGGGGATGTGTAATAATAGTATGGTGGATGTGATCCCCTATTGTACATGATGAAAACGACACAATTTTTATCCTTTAATTCTCTTTTAATAATGTTTTTTATTCATGTTTCAGGTAAATTTATTCATAGAAATTGTATATTTAAATTTTTTATTTATTCAATTGTAGCCAATTTTTAAATATGTTATTTATGATTTAATAAAATATATAAATAACCAATACAAAAAATATTAAGAGGATAAATATTATTTTTTTGACACTTTAATCTAATTAAATTTCCAAATATTATAAAATTTACTTTTAAATTTAAATTGCTAAATTATAGATAAACTGATTTAAAAATAAAATTTTCAAATTTTTTATTATGTATTGAAAAATATATTTTCTATTGATTATCTAATTGAATGACTGTTTAAAAACTTATACATAAGATTGAAATTAATATTATATTCATTTTTGATAAAAAATTAATTTAATTGATTTGATAAAAATTACAGAATATTATTAAAAATTAATTAAAAAAATATTTTTACCATAATCATATTAATTAAAATTAAAAAAAATTAATTTTTTTATTCATAAAAATGCAATGACCATTTTGAAAAAAAATTCAGCAATACATTCCCATCAAAAAAACCATTTTAAATTAAAACTTTTTGGTTCTTGAAAATATACACATTCATATTAGCTCATGTAATTCATAAAACTAGTTCCAAAATAGTTTACTTTTATGATTAAAATTTATTTTTTTATTTCATCAAATAAATTGGTTTATTGTTAAAAACTTGGGTGGCCTTAATGTCATTCCAAAATGTAATTTCATTAAAATAGTATTTAATTAAAAGAAAATTCAAAAAATAAATTTCTATTATTTGAAAATTTTAATTTAGTTAATGACATATTGTAAAAGGGTTTTTTAAATTGTGAATAGTATTTATCAAATTATATTTTTTTCTCATTAAATAACACTTGTATAAATTAAAAGATTTTGTAATCTTCTCGTTCATTCTATTATAATGAAAATGTATTCAATTTTTTACTTTAATTAAAACCTATATTTTTAACAACTCATATAATAATAATATATATAATAAAATTCAAAAACAAAATCTTTAGATAATATTTAAATTTTAAATATTAATGTAAAATAATTTTAAAATTTTAAAATTTTATTATTTTATAATATTAATTTAAAATAAAAACATAATAATATAATGAAAATTTTATTCCATATATAATAAATTTATTTACAACATCAATATTCTTATTCATATTTACTTTCATATACTTATCATATTTTTTCAAATATATCATTAATATCAATTATTTATTGTATCTATAAAAAGTTAGTTGATAAAAGGCACAAAAAAAGTTAACTTTTTGAAACGTATCATTTTAAATCATAAAATAGATATATTTTTTATTTAACTATAAAATTTAATCTATTTTCATTTTTATAGTATAAATATCAAACATTATTTTAATAAATAAATATATTTCAATATTGGTTACATATATTTTGACTAGCCAATTTTAAAGATACATTTTTACACTAATATAATGTTTGATAGTTCATTGCGGTTCGGTGTTGTGGATGAATTATGTTATCAATAACATTATAATTTAACCATAAATTATATATTAATATATATGGGTGTTATATATAGGAACTTGGATATCTAATATTATAAAATAGAAACTCATGATATTAATGTGAATAGATATGTTTCAGTGATACATAAATGGATTTAAAACCATAAATTAAGAAATAAGTGACATAGGAATGTTAAATTGAGGCTCATAGTATTTAGTCAATGGAGTGAAGTGAAATATAATTTGAGAATAACTTCTAAAAACATGTTCAAATAAAATATTACATTACATTATTGTCCGAAATAGGGGTTGAAAAAGTTGTTAACGACTATAGAATATGATTAAGAAATTGGTTAAACCACATAGTTACAATGAATATTTCTTCCATGGAATGTTTGTTAGATGAGTATCCTTAGGATGATATTGCAGTGCATGTTCTATTACTATGAGCCTATTTGAATCTATTCGTGAATGATTATAAGAAATAACGATTCAACCACAAAATATGTAAAAAAAATGTGTAGAAAATGACAATGATAAATATAATATTTTTCAGTCATTGAATTTTCCATAGTTAATTTGGATGATCTACATGTCATACTAGTAGGGATTAATGAAAATAAAGCCTGTGAAATTTCTATCTAGACAGAAATTCAAATCCCAAAAGGGGTGGAAAAATAGTTTTATATCGTCACTGATTGAGGGGTGAGTGTGATACTTGATGATGTGTAGTTTATGTTAATATATATTAGATTAATTAGGACTAAAGTATACAGTTATATTTTATTAAATAAATTAGTAGCTAATTTTTTTTTGGTGGAGTGGTAAGACCATCATAAATAATAAAAATGAATATTTATGCGAGGTGGGAAAATTGAATCCTCATGAGGAGCATTGAACACAATGTTAATTGTGGGGAAATAAAATATTTCTAGATAAGCTTAAAATATGTGATCTAGTCTCAACTATGTATTATATGAATTATGATTCAATACAAATATTTTTATTCAAAACTAAATAGTGTCACTCCATTATATGATCCCAGGAAGACCACATGAAAATTGGTTGTTGATGGTGTGGGATATGGGGTTTTACATATATGGTAGATCCATGTATTAGATATATAAAAATCCCTATAAATATTATGAAACATATATAAATTCAAATATCATTTTTATAGGTGGTGTGGTTGGTC
The DNA here is from genome assembly GCA_963277665.1 of Viscum album. Classification (NCBI taxonomy): domain Eukaryota; kingdom Viridiplantae; phylum Streptophyta; class Magnoliopsida; order Santalales; family Viscaceae; genus Viscum; species Viscum album. The sequence goes on from OY728142.1 coordinate 455,420,698, forward strand.
TTCAAACCCAAATGTAGTATAGGTGCAGTACTAGATCAACACAACCTTAAAGTGGGGAATCCTATAATCAAATGACTCAATTATTTTTATATAATTTAATTATTACATATAATGATATATTAAAAGTATTTTATGGTAAAATACTAGGGTCTAAAGATTTCGGTTGTCTGAATTCATTTAATTGGGATAGATACATGATGCTTAACATTGTGCAAATTGGATGATTTCTGTTGATTTGGTCCTTATAGGGAAATGATAGTCTCCATGAATATTACATTTATTGAGAGAAGATGTTATATAGATTATCATCATATATAATGGATTGTAAACTATTTTATCCAATATAAGGCTTTTTATAATCCTTTATTTAGTGGGAGGGATGACGGGCTCCCCGTCCACAGTTGAAAGATAATATGAAATTTTTGTGTAAATAATATATATATCACTGGGGCCTCCTGACATGGGCTACATAATTTTATTTTTTATTCCCTATAACAATTATATTTTTGATTCTATAATCAATTCTGTGTAGAAGAATATCAGATCGTAAAAATTATTGATGAATGATTTTCCCACTCTATTATGATATATCCCATGATTATGAAATACCGGTATCATGTTTTCATAAAGGGAAACTAATTCAGATAGATAAACCTCTAAGAAATCATGTTATATCAGTTACTCATATATGGATCAATTAAGAAATAATATATAATATTAGATTGGAAACACTACACTTTTCTATATAATAGCGAGTAAGGGGTAACATAGGTGGAAGTCAGAGTCATGTTTATATTTTCATAAAACACATTAGAGATATAATAATGATAAACCATATTGTTTTCAATTAAGAAATTATATTTATTGAGTCAAATGAATGTAATGAATCATTTTATCTATCTTTTCACTATCATGAGATAGAATTAATTATTTTTGGAGGTGATATGTGCGAAAAACTGATATATTAATGTACATAATTCTTAAGTAAAAAATGTGATCGAAAACATTTTTCACATGGAATAGAAAACACACATGAAAAGAATTTATTCATAGAAAATTAAAGCCTATTTGATGAATAATTAGTTATTTTTAAGATTAATAGAATTAAAAAATATATTAATAAACTTATATTCTGATATTAAGGCCATATTATTCAATTTTACTGAATTCATTATTGTTTTTGATAAACTATTAATTTATGTAGAATTTATTTAATAAAAATATATATATATATTAATTTTGAATAATTGTGTTAATATAATAAAAATAATGTTTTGTTAATTAAAATATATAAAAAATTTATAGATATTCAGATTAATAACTAATGGTATTTTTAAAATTAATAGTCATATAAAATCAATTCTTCATTATGATATATTACTTTATTAAAAAGATAAATATATATTTTTAGTGTTAATTAAAAGAATAATACTAATTTTTGTTTTTAGGGGAACAATATTTTCTAAATAATTTTTAGTTGTATATAAAGATAGATTTTAAGGTGAGTAGTTCAATATACCATTTTCTTAAATACCGTTTATTTTATTGAATTATTAGCTTATAAGTGTGATTTGGAATTATATTAATACCATTTTATCGGAAAAATTATGTTTTATATAATTGAAATTATATATTTAAAAAGATTAACTATTTTTTAATATATAAAATAATATCATTTTAGTACATGAGTAACATTTTTCTAAAAAATTGATATTAATAAATTAAATTTTTATTAAATGATAAATTATGAATTTTTGAAATAGAATAATATAAAATCGATATTAAATTTGGAATCATAATGTAACAATTATATATTAATGTAAAATACAATTTTTATCATAAAGAAGAATGTATGGTAAAAACTAGTTACCATAGTAAAAGACAATAAGGTATACCTGAAAAATCTAATGACTGTGAGTTTGGATAATTTTTTAATGCCTATTGGGAATGGTTTTTTGAGGCCTATTTTGAACTTATATCCTCTAAACATAATTATTTCTCTATTATTTAGACACTTTCCTTGAGATCCAATTCAAAATATAAAAAAGCATTGGGTATTTACAAAAATGACATCCCTTGTCACATATATAAGGGGAATTCCTCTCCTCACTTCCCCAAAAACCAGGACCCACAAAGTTCAACCTCTACAAAATATTCATGGTAACCTCTAATATTTAATTACCTTTTTAATATTATATACCACAATGTCCTATCTCCCTTCACAATGGAGATAATTTAAAAAGTGAGATGTATGTTTCTAAGAAACCCTTTCTCATTTATATGTAATCATATCCACTAATTTTTATCAAATTCTATTACACCATTGTAAAATAATAATTTTATTATCATTAGTATTTTTTATATCAAATATAATTATGGTTCAATCAGTAGCAACATTTTTCATTTCACTTTAAAAAAATTATTCCTCCATTTATGAATTGTGATGATTAGAACCTCCAAAGAGTAACATGTTCTTTAACAAACACTAAATAACATGTATGATTCCAAAATGGAATTAAATATATAATAAATATGTGTATAATTAATTTTATATTTTGAAATGATATTGACTGTTACACATTTTCCACATCATATGTAAAATAAAATTATTATCCATTCATACACGTGGGATACCAACTCTCTAGAATGATTGATTTCATTTATCTTTTCAACTCCACCTCACATTAATGCTCATAACAATGATATTACTGGAGAAATATTATATTTAATAAATTTATAATATTATATAAATAAAAATCAGAAATTGTTTTTTCAATATAGGTTATAATCATATGTGTTGTATTTAAAAGTCCAAAAGTGCATTCAATGAAACAAATGATTTCATCATACAATGAAATACCTTTAAATGTAATATAGTTATATTGTAAATAAAAAATCAAGATCTATCACTCAAATAACCCCTATATAACATTATTAATCTTTTAGTATAATAATTTATAACTAAATAACATCATAATCATACATTAATTTAGGTATATTTTTACATGTGTTGGATTAACCACCAACATCAACAATACAATAAATTTATATCATGCATTCCTAAAGAAATTTAACATCTAATAAGATATGATATATATATGTAAATATTTAATTTTTCACTAAAATGATAAAATAAAATTTTAACACATTATTTATGAAAACAACCCCCAGTATCTAAGAATCATAGAAACATTAAAATAACAAAATTCATCCTTATGGTTTGTAACCAAAAACACCTCTAGAATGTAGTTATAATATTTTAATATTTTTTTAAAAAAAGAAAACTTTTGTGATAAATGAATGAATAAATTTTGGTGAATAATAAAGAACAATGATACTATTATAAGAATACATTAAAATGATTTGGATTAATCACAGGTGAAATAGAAAATTGATACTAAGTACTTAATAATACATATAAATATTAATTATATATGAATGTCCAAAAGGTTGATAAAAAGAAAATGTTTTTTAAAATGGGTGAGTAATATAGATTTTATTTCAATTAAGAGTTTAGATTTTTTTTACACTAAGTATAAATTAAGGGCAGGGGTTTTATAGCCTTAATTAGTATCCTTTGGGACATGTTACATTTTATAAAACCATGATTCCATTGACATGTATTTTAAGGATTTACAATACCATAAATGTAGTTTATATTATTTTATTATAATCCTTGTAATTTACTAATCAAAATGATTATTATTTTATTAAATAGATGTTGACATGAGTATTACCCCAATCACAAGAGTTTTGGTAACTCAATTTATGGTCATTGATTTATGATCGATCACTTGAAAAAATTTCATATTAGAAAGGAAAAATATTCCCATTGTCTATCTAATATCTTATTATTTTAGTGACTAATATTTTACCTCATAATCACATTTTAAAATATTCTTTGTTTACAAGAGAATATTTTAATCATGGATATTTATAAATCTAGTCCTCTTTATTTGAGTTATAAATATTTATCTTGAACCATATTCTTTCATACTTGTGTTCTTCTACCCAATTATTTTTTAATATATTAGTTCATAATGCCATTTTCAAAAGATATGTTTTTATATTGGGAATGAATTAAAATGATTCTTATAATTTCAATTTTAAATAATGGTATCTTTAATCTTATTTAATAGGATCCAATCATAATAACGAAATTATCATTGGAACCAAATTTTTTATAGATTTTGTTTTTCTATTTCCGAGGAATTATTGTTGGAGATTATTATGTAAAAAATATTTACAAAATCTACCACTTTAAGATTTATGTTTTATTAAATATGACATGAATGATTGTATTGCATGTCACTGTTAAAATTGGTTTTTAAGATCTCCATTAGGTTTTTAGTGAAATTTTCATTTTGGAAAATAACGATTTACACATATGGGATACATATTCCATTATTTATCAAATAATATATATATATTTTAAATATTAGGGATTGAATTCATGGTATCAAATAATTTAATTCATAATCCGCTTTTGTGAGAATCCACTCAATTAATTCTATTGCAATGTTGTTTTAATCATTGTATGCCTCCTACAATCATTCATATAATATGAATATGCCATCAAAAATATTTTTATAGATGGGTTGTGTTCAATTTTTATGAAAATATTTAAGAATATTAATTCTAACTATGGTTAGTAATACTTTAATGAAATTATGAATGAAATAATATATTGAACATATATGAATGTACAAAATTTGATTTTACTAGTATGCTCAGAATTATACCAACCACTAATTCGTTGGGAAAAGATTTATATCTCATGCTATATTATATATGAGATTGAGTTGTGACCATAATCCACTATGGGACTTTTTCCACTATGTCATGATAGTTTTGGGAGTAAAACATGAATTATTTTAATGATAACATGTTTTATTGTGTGGTCAGAATATTTTTGTTCCTAGATCCCTTGATATTAGATTACATAAACTATATAATCGTGCTTTGATTCTTAGAAATTTATCTATTATCTTTTGTTTTTTAATTTTTTAATTTTTTATGTTTCATATATATATTCTCATATACAAAGGTGTATCATATTACTACTTATGAAATTTTATTATTAAGGATTATACATAAACAAACATATCTATTTTTATCACCAATTATTATGTTTTCATTTTTACTTTTAATGATGGAATATAATACACATCTTATTACTATAAAAGTATATTATGTTGATAATTTTTTTTTCCATTTTCAGGAATAATTATTTATTATTTCGTTTCTTATATAATGGTTAAATTTGTTTATTGATATAAAGATCATGTGTTATGGTAGATAATATTTAAACAAAATTCCTTATAAATATAAACCCAAATTGTATTGGAATTATATTGTAATTAAATACATTATTTTGGTAATGTGGATGAGGTGGTCATGTATATGGGGGAGTAGCATCTATAATAGAGTTAGTTTTAGAAAAAAAAGGTTATTGGGATGATATTAGTGGATGGAAAATTTAGTGTTATAACATCCATTAGATGTTAATACGTTAATTTTGAATATAATTTAAATGGCCATCAAAATAATTTGAAGTGATATTATTGGGATTATGACCACGTATCATTAGTGAAATCCAAAGTGATGTGTCTATGTATAGTATAACATATTGTAATAGTGGTAAAGGGGATATTTGATGGGTTTTCATGGGAGAACCATCACTATCATGATATTATATATTGATACCGGTTCTGGAACTAATGTTCCTAGGCGTAATAAACAAGAATATTTTAAATTTTATTATAATTCAATGGGAACATAATGCCTAAAAATGCATCATAACTACACACATGTTTTGAAACTCATGGGGGGATATACTGTAGTCAATCACATTCCAATTATGAACCCTTTTAAGGTATTTATTTCTTATATTCATTAAGGGGATCTGTTAAGAAATACAAGAGAGGATTACATGAATAAAAATGGACTGAAGAAAATATATCAAAGGATAAAATTAATGTCTCATTATATAATATTATTTATAAGTATTCCTATAACCATTTAATTCTATTCTATTGGATATTATCCTAATCATATTGGATTTAGTATTTTATTAAAATTAGATCATGAAAATGATGATTAAAAATAATATATCATGAGATCATTATTTCTTATAATTGAATACAAATGAATAATTATATTATTTAGAATCATAGTATATTCCCATTATGATATAAAAAAGAATGTATCTAATTCATATTTTTGGTAGTGAGCATAATATCTTAATTGAAATTATTTCTAGATAGTTTTATCTAATTTAAAAATTGGGTGATATTTATTGATGATATAATTATATATTATAAAATTTATAAGGCCTATATGAAATATATTTCTATTGGTCTCCAATAGTTTTTATTTTGAAACATATATTATGTAGTTCCAAAAACAATGATATGTGATTTCAGAATAAAGTTTTATTTTGGGGATAACTATTGGGGAATACATGATTGAATATAGTATAAAACAATGGTCAAATATTTCATTGATGTTTAGATAATGTAGGAATACTGTATTCTGAAAAATAAATTTAGATGGTATATGTGACATTTGGATTGAAAAGTTTTTCATGACATTATTATTGATGTTCCTAAAATTTTTATAATTGTGTTATATATTGGATAATGTGATATTTTTTAACATTTTATGGTCTAATATATTGATAATTTATAAAAGGATATATTTATTCATTGTGTATTATGATTTTATTGATTTAAATGGGTTTTGGAATTGTATGTTATAGAGTGTATATGACTTTGGTATATACATGCATGGGTTTGTGTTTTTATTAAAGGATAATGTTTTTTGGGGAAAGATATGTCACATTATATAGTGTAAGAGAGTAATGTAGAATAAATATTATAGCTTATACCCCAAATTATGAATTTGTTAATAATACCCTCCCCTACTATATTTAATGATAAATGACTAAAATATTGATGAAATAATTTATTTAATAGGGAAGAATGAATCAAAAATAAAAAATTTATATATTTAACTTAAATAAATAATAAAATTGATATATTCATCCTCACACAATGCCAATATTAAATTAATGGTAGATATATCTAAACCATTAAAATATTTTTGTTGAAATATTATATATTAATAGAAGTAAAAAATTTAAAAAATATACAAATTTAATCATAATTATGTAGTTAATTTTAATTTATTTAAACAAGTTATTATTTTTTTTATGAATCTATATTTTATATCAATGATATTTAAACAAAATAAAAGTAAATATACAATATCTATCGATGATGTTGATAAATTAAAATATTTAGCTATTATTTTTATAGTTATTATTGTTTTATAAAATATATAATAAGTAAAAAATTTATTTTAAAATGTCATTTTTCTATAAAATTATATTTTACAGTGATATTAAATTTTATTAAACTGTTAGAAATATCTATTTTAAAATGAAATAACATTGATTTAAAATTTTGGATTAATATTTTAAAACTATGAAGTTGGATAATTAAATATTTGTTGGTTAATAAGAGGCTACTTAATGTAAAAACTAGATTCAATAGTAAAATATAAATTTAAAAAACATAAAAATATAATGTCACTGAGTAGAATTTTTTTAACATAATTAGGAACATGTATTTGAGGCCTATATTAACATTTATATTCTGGTATATAATATTTATAAATTTTTTAGACACTATTTTTAGGGGTGACTTCACATTAATAAATTGTTTTGGGTATTTAAAACAATGCATTTCATTTTCACATATAAAAGGAATACTTTTATCTTCACTCTCACTCACACCATAACAAATATATTTTAGACGAAACAAATAATATTCATCATTTAAACATTCCTAGGCACCTTAAATAGTTTTTTTTATTTACAAAATTCCATTCCTAAAAATCAAAACCCCCTTCACAATAGAGATAATCCATGATGTGAAGAATAAATTTCAATCCACCCATTTATAATTTCTTTTAAATAATATTGATATATTTATCCTAAAATTAAAAAAAATCAATAAATAACAACAGCAGTATAATTATTAAACCATTATGATATTATAAATAATATTTTTTTAATTTAAAAACATTATACCATCATTCCTATATTATGTGGACTACAACCTCCACAAAGTAAAAAAAGATACATAATCTATAACATATATCAGTATAGAATCAAAAAAGAAAATTAATATATAATAATTATATTTATAGTTTATAAACTATTCTAAAATGATAAACTATATTACTATTTTTTATTTTTTTATTTTAAACGAAATCATCATCCATTCTTATGTGTGGACAAATGCCTCCATGGAAAGATTCATTCCGATTATTCATTTTATCACATCCCTACATAACTCATCATGAGAATGGAATAAATGGAAGAAATGGATATATATATATATATATTATGTAATGATATTATTGTTTTTAAAAAAGATTAAACTAGGAATCATATGGAAATCATGAGAAAGTAAACCCCATTGTAAATTCAACCATCTAAAACGAAATATTAAGATGATATAGTTTTTTTCATTATGTAAAATTACTTTTTGTAGGATATAATATCCATATAATTCATTAAAATTTTAGTCAATAAAACTAAAAAATGATAAATAATACCATTAGGATTATGTTATAATGATATTATAAATAAATCACATCGTAATCATCCATGATTTATTATATGGTCTTGTTCAGGTTGGTTTATAAACCTACATGATAGATTATATATATTTATCTAGTGAAAATCAATGAAAAATTAATTTCGGGATATATATGAAATAATTAATTAATTTATGTGTTTTTATTTATTTAATTGATATATAAAATTAGAACTCAATTTTTAATCATGTACCATTTTTTTATTATGAATTCTAAAAACATGATCATCACAAAATTAATCATCATGGATCATTATAAAAATGTCATATTAAGAAATTATTACATTATTAATATTTATAAAACATTACATTGTTATAATTTATGATTTTTAATGATTTACTTTGGGATAAGAATGAATAACAACTTCACTATTAGTAAAATTCTTCAAAATGGTCATTATTACACACAACTCATATAGTTTGTCACATGTTACATGATATGAACCATGTTTACATTGTATGATGTTCAAATGAATTTATATGAAATGAATGCAATAAACTTTATTTTATTCTAAAATTTGGGATTTACTAATTTAAATAAGTTTATTTTCTTCAAATGTATTTTGAATCAATTGTAACCACATTTATAAGAGTTTTTGGTAAAAGAATTCCAATTTACATAGGTATGATCATGATAAATAAATTACCTCATTTATGTTTGGAATAGTATACCACTTAATTGAATAATATGGTATTTTATTACTGATATAATTTTAGTAAGAGAACCCTCCTACAAATAATTCATTTTTTATTTATTAAGTTTAATATAAGGGAAAAGAATAAATAAAATATCCTTTCATAGAGTAATAATGTGGTTTATTTACCATTTTCCTTCCATCATTCTAGTCTCCTAATGTAATATTTTATTATTTTTTACTTTATAATCATATTTTCTAAACTTATATTTCTATAAAAAATTATTTTATTAATAATAATTTTTTATGAGTGGTAACAATAAATATATTTAAAATATTAATTTTATAATAAATTTTGTTGCCATTTGATCCACATTTCCTTTAGATAAAATTATGATAGATTAAAGGAATCATTATTAGTGATTCCTTTTATAAATAATAGTTCCTAATTTCATTATATTCACCTTTTAAGAAGAAAATTTTCATGGTTACATGTCTGTTTATATTTTAAGTCAATATTAAAAAAAATTAAAATCCCACCTGTTTTTTCACATTCATTTTTCTTTTTCATATTCAATAAGATTTACCCTCATGTAATTTAAATATTATTATTTATCCTTTGAAAAATATATATATTTAATATTTTGTAGACATATTTCATGAGATGAAAAAATTATTCATGATCACTTCTTCTGTGATTTCATTACACACATTCTTTTCGAAATATAGATTTTATCTATGTTGACATCATATAAAATTCATATTTAATGAATATTACATCAAATATAAATATATACATGAATTCTGATAAATATTTAAGATATATTCATGAATCCTTTATTAGGTTAATAATTTATTGAATAAATTATAAATGTAACCTTATGTTTCACCCAAAATCATTTAAAAAATATGATGTGACTGTTGGAAATAAACTTTTATAGCCCTTCATGTCATTAGTTTAAGATTTATATCTCTTGTGATGATATTCATGGTATTATGTAGTAAAATTTATACATTGTGCGTCCAATTCCCCTAAATTATGATAGTATTGGAAGTGAACCATTCATTTATAATGATTTCATGTATTTGATGTGGTTAAAATAATTTGATGCCAATATTATTTGATATAAACATCCTAATACTTAGGCAAAATTCTATTATTCATGGATAATGACCCATGATTTATCTTTTATAAATTATATATTTAATTTCCATGTTCCATAATAACATTATGATACTCATATATTATATTATTCCCACATATGGTCATTGATTTTTATCACCTAAGCATTCCCTTAACAGGAATTGATATCCCCCCTTATTACATTTTTATTTAACCACGTAATAAAGAAATCTAATTTTTGATATATTTATTGATTCATTTCATATGTGGAGATTTTTTTGAGGTATCAAAGTCCCTTATAGATTATGTAGTTTTTTAAATATTAGGAATAATTTGAAATTTAGATAAATAATTTTTTCTTTTTTGTTAACATATTTACTAATTATCTAAAATTATAAATAGAAAAGGTCATGGGAATGTTTTAAAATTAAATATATTCCTTATGATATCTGGATGATATTATGATATTTGTGATAACTACAATATAATACATTTAGTAAGCCATATTCATCTTAAAGGATTACAAAAAATGGATCTCTTATCTATTAAAATTGATGGAGTGATCAACAAATGATGAATAATCTGGGACATCACAAACCTGGCCAAAGATCTAGATATTAACTCTTTTAGAAGAATGACATATTTCCACCCTCAAAATAAAAATGTATTAATAATAATGAATTTGAGATTTCATAATATCACTAAACGGTTAAGGCCTTCAATATTGATTCCATGAAAAAAATTTAGATGATTACATAGTTGTTTCAAGTACCTCTAAATACTAATGTGAAAGGGTTTTAATGGATGTTTAATCCATGAATATTCAAAATAAAATCCATGGAATCTGGAATAATGGTTTTCCGAAAGTAGCACAACCATCAATATAGGTGGTAGATCTTCAATCCCCTCTAATATGACTCAAATTCAAAATTTTAAAAATTTTGAAAGCCATTATGTATTTTTATTCCAAGATTCAACTAATAAATATTTCATCAAATGTTAACTTTTTAATAAACAATAATTGAATATGTGTTGTAACATATGATGAGGTTTGATTCTATTAATAGGACCTATTCCATATCATCCCAATTAAATTATATAATCCTCTTTTAGGTATTAAATAATTTAGATGATCAAATAAGATTATTATTCAATCAATGTGGGGTTTTATGTTAATAGATATAATGATTTAGGGAATATTTGGTTCACCATTATCTTTTCACCTATAGACATTGGAGGGGTTACCACCGTTCGATACACTAAATGGAATATCATGTACTCTTGGATCCTCTTATAAATAGTAATTATAATGTTCATTATATTTTCAATATGATTATTTAGAGATCATGGGTTATGTCGATCATTTTGATCAAAGGAAAATTCCACCAATATATATTAGAAGTGCTCAATAGAAGAGATGATTTCCAAATTTTTTATGTTATATCCACTATTGATTTTCATGATGAACAAATTAATGATACACAATAAGTGAATCTTGGAATCATGGATATTTAAGGACAATTTATGTCTAGTAATGGTAGCATGGTTTTAATCCTTTTTATCAATTCACCCATACAAATGTGGAAACAATTATAGAATGTGGTCTATTAAAGGAAAAAAAATAAACTCCAATTTAGACAACATTAATATTTCTACTTTCATTAATAATAATAGTTTTTATTGAGGACGATCCATCAAAATTAATTTCCCAACAAAAAAAATATTCCATTCACTAGGAATATCGATTCTATTGTATACTCATCCATGATGGGAATTTCACATGGGATTGGATGGATAAAATAAAAATAAGATAATTAATATCCCTAATAAATATTTTATATATTGAATTTTAGGATGATTTATTTTATGATCATGTTTCATCATTAATGTAATCCAATGAGAATTTGATGCTTGAGTATAAAAAGAAATTTGTTGAAGTGGAAAATTAAAAGAACCTTGTGGGGTTATAGATAATGATGCAACTTCATGACCACAAAGTCAAAGCTAATGAAATTATTGTTAATATGGTAAAATGATACTCTAATATCAGTTATAAAATTATGAAATGACATTGAATTTTATCATTACCATAAGGGTTCTTACATGATAATTGGAAAAAGAGACATATCTCTAGGAAGTCACATAGAGGATAAAATATTTTATATTGATGGGATGTACCAAAATATAGAGATGATATATGTATTACATGATTTCAACAAATGGGATTTGTAATTACATATCCCACTTTTACACAATTCCATTTTTCATATATTTTATAATCAAATTATATTTCCATATAGATTAGAATTTAATATTTTATGTATGACAAATTTTAATGAAAATCTTATAACTTTGAAAAATTAACTAGATAGGGAATTTCAATGATAGAACTGATTTTCTCGAAAAATATATTGATGAATTTTTATCATTTAACGAATATAATTAATTTCCATGTGGTATTAAAAAATATAATCTTTAAGGGGCATGTTATCATATTTTTTTGTGGTTCATGGAGTGCAGTTTCTCTAGATCACCAAGCTGATCATGAAATTGATTGGATTTCAACATCGAATCATCTACATAGAAATCCACCAAAATTCCAAGAAGGATCATGAATATTTTATGCATTGATAAAAAATAGAATCATTTGAATTAATTTATTCAAAATTGAATCATCTAGTAAAAATATTTACTATGATTTTGATGAATATAATGTCCTCTTAATCGTTATTATCCATTTGAATTTTTTTCTATCTAGAGTATACATCCACAAAAATATATTATGGAAGTAGGTAGTTTCATTAATGAATAAATATTTTAAGAGGATATCGATCCCATCATTCTAGAAATGGATGTTTAGGTATCTTATATCAATATAGTCTATAATCAACCAAATTTTCTTCTTGATTGGGAAAAGAGGGAAAAAATGGGTATTAGACCATTTTGGAAAAGTGTAATATTATTAAAATTTTAATTAAAGATTTGAGCATGGTATCATTGGAGGCATGAATCCATCTTAGTGCTAGAATATATTCGTGGAGGTTGTACAGATAATCAAAAAAGAGAGCATAAAACATAGGATCAATCCATATAATTTTTTTAATTATATAAAACAAATTATTTTGTTTCAGAAAGAATGTGGCATATGGTTACTATTAATCAGGTTGTATGATGGTACTAACCAATGTTTCACTTTGATCATCCTCTATATTCTTCTTATTTAGTACTTACTCATCAGAGGTGGTGGAAATGTCCAATTCATAGGTATTTGAGGTTTCGGCCATCTATTTCTAGAAAAAACATTGATATATATACTGAGGTTCCCACTCTTTGGAAAAAAGGATGCTGAAAAAGTGTAGACTACATATACCATTTTGTAAATGTTATTTATATGAGTCCATATGATCTAATACTATATTATTTACTCCTCATTAAAAAATAACACTGAATTATTGATCATAATATATGGATTATTATTTTACCACATACATTTATGTGACACTAATTTACACAGATTGGGTAAGAAAAATTATGTATAATGTTCATGATCTCCAAAAAATTCAGACTCCATTATCCCATATATAAGAACTAATTGATAAGGTAGAATAACTTTTACTCTACTATAAATATATGTTATATTAGATATGATGTAATTTCATCCAGATGGTGGATTGGTAGTAGAAAACTATTCTCCATGTCTACCATATATTATTTCATGGGATGTCATGTTGATAGGTTGATTAAATAGTTCATCTCATTAAACATATGTCTTATTTCCACTATGTTCTTTTAAAAAAAAAATAAAATCATTTCCCATGTGTCAATTGGGGAAATATTGACCCATAAAAACATTAAATTAAAATTATAGGAGTACATAAAGAACTAATGATTAGATGCATGAAATGATATATAGAAGGTTAACTGAGGTATCCAAAGTAAATCACTAAATTTTGATTCATTAGAGACTACAAATATAATATAATTGAATACAAAATTAGTAAAATTGGCCTTCAGCTGAATATTTTTGAGTGTATTCTTTCAGACATCCCATTTTTATGAATTCTAATATTATAATATTCATTACAAGCTTTTGTAAATCCCAATATGTGGATTATTTGGGTTAAAGGATTATGGATCTCTGATCGATTATCCATAAAATGTGGATGAACATAAAAATTAATAAAAATTCATTAGACCTGGATGTGGAATATATAGACTAGGATGATCAGACACACATCCATCATATAAAATGGGATGATAGTTTCATATTCTTCTTTTCAACCTATTCTAGATATTTTTTTTTTAGTTTTGATGACAAGGTTATAAAATTCTAAAGAAAAATTCGTGTCCTATATATGGGCCTTGCGAGTCACCTCTTAGAAGTGAATTGTTTGAGAGAAAATATAAGACAACAAAAAGATTATTTATGAAGTCATAAATACATTCCATGGTAACAAATATATTTATATGGTGGATTAACTAATTATAATGATATAGGTTACAATTGATAGTGAATATGGTGGTTGACCAACTATTACCTTATTTTATTTATTTTTTTAGGAAAATGACATATCTAGGTGTTCTTTAAACCAAATGGGAAGTATATCTATACTCGAGTCCCCTAAAAGGGATTACTGGTCTTACTAAATCCCTATAAATTATTTATATCTTGTCATGGTTTCAAAAAAAAATATCTTTAGGGATAATCCCATTGGAGTTTCATGTGCCCAAGAAACTCCTTCCCCTTGATCAAGTGTTTTTGGGAGAGTCAATAGGAGGAGAGGATCAAAATTCATTATCCCTAGGCTAATAAAAATATTATGGGAATATAATTTCAGTGAAAATGGAAGACTATTTTACTTTACTAAATAATTCTTCAATAATATGACATCCCCATGAATTCCCTCATAACATGGGGGAATAAAATCAATTATACATTAAACCTTATTTGAAACTAGTAATGGGATTCATTTTAACCATGCAATGACAGAAAAAATTACAACATTAAAAAATTTGGTATGAATGTTATGTGGTCACTAGAGATGATGAAGTTTCTAGATTTTGTTATAACAGATAAATTTAATCATGAATTATCTATTTTCTCGATAAATAAATTTTTTCGTAGCCTATTAACAATAATTTATAGCTCCTTACTTGAAACCAATTTTTCATCCTCCATTCCTTCCTCATATTTTTAGGAGTTCAAAATGAATATATCATTAAATTAAATATCTATCAATTCTACTATACTATGATACATCTTGTTGTCTACCTAGTCCTTGAAGATTATGTTATTAATGATTTTTTACATGGATCAGGAAGAATGGAGAAAAGTTCTGAAGGTTATTTATCCCAGATTCATATAACTTCCACATTTTTGTATCATTGATAATTTTAATTTCATTGAAACATATATCAAAATGAGTTATTTATTATTGTTAAAAGGGTGCACCCTATTTTTTCAAACATTAAAGGATCTACCCATATATCAAAGATAATAGCCATATAAATAATTAGCGATATAATCATATACATTATGAGGATTGTTTTTTGAAAACCCATGAAACCAAATTATTTAAGGGGGCATTTCCTAGATCAAATAAGTTACTACATCAATTCCATAAATTCATATTTTTCAGAACATTTTTAGGTGAGACAACTTATTCTTGAATTGTTTTGCCTCCTCTATATGTTTTTTCATATCAAAAAATTATATGAATACTTAATGATAATATATGGGAAAAATAAAAAGGGACAAATCTTCATAACCATTATCCATTAAAATTAAAGTGAATTGCACCTATAAGATTTTAATATAATGAGAATACATCTTGACTATTAACGAGTTAATGATATCCATGTACAGTTTAACATCTATATATTTCCATATAGATATATTTTATTTTCTTATCCTATATAGAGTATATTTAAATTATTATAGGAACTGTCAATATTGATTCTCTCAAATGGAAATTGAATACTGAAAATGATTTTTTGTACAAGGAAGTGGTATGTCCTTCTAATGTCTAAATATAGAAACAATGGCTGGATTCCTCTCATTTCTCTAAGGTACCTAACATGTGGAATGAAAAGGAGTTAAAGTTTGGGTGTGTTTATCTTGTTCAACCTAGAATATGAATGAATTAAAACATGTATGGGTAAAATATTACAATTTGGTGATGGGGTCCACTTATTCAGATTCTCTATCAATTTTTATTGATTACCATTAGGTTTCAATTGACATTATATGATTTAATGGTCACAAAATCACTAATTAAATGAAAATTCAATAGGTGTCTATAACATTTCTAGTATTCTCACTCATGAGGTGGTGAATAACTAGTATAGAGGTAGGAAATCATGTTGGTCAACCAGAGGTTGAGTGACAAAGATAGTATGATCATTCCGCATGTTGGTATAAAATACTTTTTCTGTTCTAATTTGATAAAAAATGTGATTTTTTTGAATAATATATATGTATATTGATTTGGGATCTTCTTAAAAAATATCCTAATGAATATGGAATGTAGAGACCCAAAGATTAGAGTACATGGACATTACATTACATTTGCGGAATACTTAATACATAACGAAAACAGACACACAAGGACCATAATAGTTTAGCATCTTTGGAAACTTGGAAAATAATATTCTAATTGTGGTGAAAGATCTTCAACATCTCCCATAAAGATATTCCCCTTTTTTCCTACCTAAAACCTTTCTTTAAATCCCGGGGAAAAGAAAACATATAAAGGGTGAGCTCAAATGCTCCTTAAGGGTACACATAGAGAACTTAAAACAGTCTATAAACATTTGAATGCAAAAACGTGAACATAAAATCTAAACATCAAAATCATGAGCAACGACATAAATCTTGAATGGACAGAAAGAATAGATCATAAAGGAACATTAGTCATGATAAACTAGCATGGTAATAAAAACTATAATTGTGGAATCCATTAATCACATGTTATGATTTCCATAGCAGCAAAGGAATTGCTGCCAAGACCATCTTAGTGGAGAAAGTCCCATTCTGAATCGAGTTCACTCCTCGTTCCAGTCCTGTAACACTGAACTAGATTAACTTACCATTCCAACCATATCTATCTCATGAGATATAAACCTTTACCCAATGAATTAGAGGGAAATATAGGTCCCACCAATCTCATAATGAAATCATTCTTTTGTGTGCCACAAAATCATAAATCATACATCATATCATAACCCAAGTAATAGAATGGGATTCTTAAACATCATGCCATCATAACAAAATCCATATAAAAAAATGTATATCATTTCATAATAAGAAAAATCAAACCATGTAAATAATGGAGACATTATACATGAAACATAAACATATTAAATAATGACATTTTAGATGGAAAATAGTTTTAATAAAACACTTGAAATGAATTCTTGAGTAAAATATCCTTTCTTCTTCAAAATCATCTTCCTTTCACAAAATGCCATGAAATTTTAAAAGAAATGGGTTTTTTTTGAAAATAATCATGCAAAATTATAGAGGATGATTCATGAAAATGAGGCTTTATGAAACCATAAAAATCCGTTCACACTGTATAAGTTAAAAATAACATTCTCCTTGTACTTTTCTCAGAAAAGTCAAAAAGTTACTCGTGTGGTAAACAAAAGTAAGATTCCTTTTGTAACAAGTGGTAAAATTAAGAAATGTGTAAAAAGGACTTTAAAAATACATGAAAATATTTTTAGAAAACCTGGGCATGGATGATAACAATAACCCTAGTAAATACTTACGAATAACAATCTCAGATAAGAACGAGATTGGAATAGTTATCCCTTGCCATATGTCCAATATGCTTCATATTTATCTGAACCTCCTATATAATGATTTGAATAATTTCATTGACATATTAAAGAATCATATTAATTTTTATTATATCATATATGGTTCACTAAGGTATTTATATTACCCATTCATTTTTCAATTCCATGTTATAGTAGAATTTTGGGTAAAATTGTTTCATTTATCCTACATGTTTGGACTTGTTGTTCTTGATATTATTATTACTTATATCATGATTTACTTACTTCAAAAATTTAAAATATGATTTATATATATCACATATATTCAGTATATATATATATATATAATAGATAGATAAATGAAATTAAATATACCGTTTATAGAGACGGTAGGCCGTACGTATGCATGAACACTGTATTCCTTTCATTATTGACTTGAATGGAAGTAAGTAGATGACATATATAAACATATATATATATATATATACATACATAAATCCAGTAGATTTATTATTTCATATATTTCATTATTATTCATTATATATACTTAATAATCATTCTTGAATGGTTAATCATGGAGAATGAATCTCATCGCGTCGTGGAGACGGTAGTCCGTACGTACGCACGAGTGATGATATCATTCCCACGATAGTCGAATTGTATTGATGTGTATGTATAATATTTAAGAATCAATATCACTTTCCAATAATAATATATGGTTATTTATATACACCATTATACCCATATAAGTAAGGTGGTGGTCGAAAACAGATTACACCACGGCGTGAAGATGGTATTCCGTACGTACGCACGCGCGGTGATTTTGTTTTCCGTGGGATGGATTGATGGTGAAATAGGGCTTTTTAATACTTATAATAACATATCAGTATATCAGTGATACATTTGTTATTACATAATAATGAAATAACTAAAGAAGAAGAAGTAGAAGAAGAAATAAAGTTGAAAGAATCGGTAACGGACATTACCTCTTCTTTGAAGTGCATGTTCTTAACCTCCTCTTTAGGTACTAAAGATGGTATTTGAAGAATTTCAGATCCACTAGTATGTTTCTAGGTAAGTGGAGAAGAGAAATTGGCAGGGTTTGTCCGATTTTGAAGGCTCAAAGTGGTGTGAGGAGGAGAGGGAGGAGGTGCCCTTTTATAAGGGAGGAGATGGGCACCTTTAGAAAAACTATAAATATTATTTTATTATAAAGTCATATTTGGTTTTAATAGTTACAAATTGATTTATTTAGAAGATAAGGTGGGGATGGGTCGAAATACTCTCATCCAATAGAATTTAGACAAGTTTAGGTATATATTTTAACTTTATAATTTAGATTTAACTTTAAGTTAGATAATTTAACTTTTTCCAAGTCTTCTTGTTTTCTTACACTATAAAGTTAATAAACATACTATAACAAGAAAAAAGAACCCCAAGTTGTTTATTATTAATATATTTAACCTTATCTAAGTCATTTGGATGAACCATAGATTTTTAGGAATAAAATAACAATTAATAATATAATATTTGTTTTATAAACTATTTATGTCAATTTTGACAATATTTGGTAATTGATTTTTGTGAAAATCATAACCAAATGATTAGTTCGATCAAAGATAATTAAATCAATATTAACATTTCATATTATCCTATAAAATTACTGGAATTTATAAAAACTCTCAAATTACATTTATTTGAGTATTTATAACATCAATTATGTTAATATTTCATTAATAAGATAATTACTACATCATCATTGTGTCATAAATAAATTAAATTATTTAATGTCTAAAAATTATAAATAAAATACCATTAGGTATGAAATCATTTTTTATTTCTATTGAATATTTATAGTCAAATTTATCTAATGTATAACCCTATATTAAAAATGAATTATTTATTATACTCTGATTTTAACTATTTTAAACCTTCTTTAAATAAACTAATAATAAATGTCCTAATCTAATCCAAGTGGACCTAAATGGTCATATTTTATTCCTATGGTTGTTTGTGGTCGAATCAAACTTATACAATAGAATTAAGACATGTGTTAAGGTAATAATAATATCATTTTAACCCTTAATTACCCTATTTGCTTTTAACCGTGGTAAATTAAAGTAAAAAGTTACTATTCACCAAAAATTATTTTAATCTCTTTGAACCACATTTTAGTCCTTGATATTAACCATTTCTTTTGGATTTTTTAAATTCTACTAACAGAAGCTGTAAAATTATGTTTTATGTAAATTTTGAAATTCTCCTAGGAGGTGAGTAAAAGACAGTGAAAAGTTCAATATAATTTTTATATATCTAAGATTATTATAAAATGAATCCAATGAATCACATTGAACGTATATAGGTATTATGTATCAATTTTGACCTAAAATAAATTTAAATAAAATAAATAATTATTTAAATAAAAAGTCGGTTTTTAAATAGTAACCTAGTGTTTTCACTACTCATCAAAAATTGAATGTTTTCAGAAAAATACCAAAAATTCACCCTAGAATTATTTTGATATTATGAATCTAAAAATGAATTCTTTTTTGAAAGATAAAATTTATAAAATTTCAAAAAGTGGGTATTACTTTTTATAATGGCTAGTTTATATAACATATCACTATTTAGCGAAACTCGGTACTGCGTACAACACACGCTATCGTGGAAGGTTGTGATTGCGTGTAATGCAAGAAAAGTCAGAGATGCTTGTAGTGCAAGATTCTTTTGGTGTGCCATACAACACAGGACATCCATGAAATTAAAAATAGTATTTTTCATAAAATCTCAGGGTGTTACATTCTACCACCCTTAAATTGAATTTCGCCCTCGAAATTCGTCGGGGTTATAATTGGTTTACTACACGAAAGTTCCTTTAATTGAAACCCACATCTTAAAAATGAATACCAAAACCAGTCTTTAAAAACTAAAGTATGAAACGTAATGGTTACACAAATTAACTAATCATTGGGTTTCTACATATGAGATTATAGGTGAAAATATGGATATGGAAGAGAAATCTAAACATCTTGTTCTGATGGAGAGTGGTAGAGAACATAACTATGAAAAATACAACAATCAAAAAGCTATATATTTTTGTTGATCCATGGTACCATCTGATTCATCGGATATAAGGGCACTAGGACAACATTTTTGGATTTCAAGATCATTTCCCTAAAGTTGATGAAATTGGCATTAGAAGAAATACTTTCTTGATTTTGGTACAGTCTCACCGTTGGTCGTTCCTTGGAAAATTTCCACTTAATCTCTTAAAGAAATGAAGTCGAATTTGTCATTCGTGAAGTGTTAGCTTATCATGTGATAAAATGATGGGTCATTCCATCTGTCTCAAACAAAAGGTTAGAAAAAGTTTTCAAAAATACATAAGTACATCTATAGTGAGATTAATCATATATGGTTCCTAAAATGGACTTATACATCATATATCATACTGCTTAATATAATAAAACCGGTTTATACTAAACATGGACTTCTTTTAGGCTAGTGGTAGGCGATAAAGGCCTGTCACACTTCAGTTGTGGGTTCGATTCCCATAGCCTTGTCCGACACGATAGGTTGTCGCCTGTCCTGTAGGTTGTCCTTTTTCTAAAACTACATTATTATAACATTCCATATATAATATTGAAAGAAAAAAAAATTCTAGCCTTAAAAAATTCTATCTGATGTCTAACATAATCCATACCACCCTTTAAGCTTATCGAAAATACTTCTGTCCAATCTCATAGTGTAAAGAAAATGATTGCTTGAGAGGTCACATAACAAGTACATGAATACCATCAATTATCCCCCATATATCATACGATATATCTTTTTGGTCACATTCCAAACATTCTAATTCCATAATCATGTATTCTCTTGAAAATGAATACCCATTGAACCTTAGTGAAAACATGAATGCAATTAAAAGTTAACACTTTCCACATACCAAAATCCCCATAATTCTATATACTCAAACCAAGATATCACTTAGTCCTTATATCAATCATGAGCTCATGAATACTATAATACAATTTATTTTCTCCTTATCCCTTCATTATGCACATATCATCTGCTTTCCAAAATATTTGAATCACTTTTAATGGTTACCAGTACCATATTCTTATAGAAAACCACAATGGACCAATACACAGATATTTCAAAATTCCACGATAATATAAATGAAATTCCATGATACTATTTTGAAATACCATTATATAAACACTTAATCATTACACAACATCATTGTCATACTCAACATTACAAATAGTGATCGCATGTGACTTCCCTTTATCCTTTTCCTTAAGAGGTTTCTCACATTGATCATCATTAACCCTTGTATAAGGGCATTGATTAGTATAATGCCCCTTTTCCTTGCACTTGAATCATTGAAGTGTTGGTGGTGCGTTCTCGGTGGTCTTTTCTTTATTCACATCATTAGAAACCTTTTTCCATTACTTAGACAGTCAGCTGCTTGATGACCTTATTTTCCAAACTTAAAACATTTTCTAGTCCCTTTAAGACAATCTCCACCATGAATCTTTCCACACTTTGAGCATAAAGAAACATTCATCTTTTTTTCACCATTATTCTGAGATTTCTCCTTGAACTCCATCTTTCGTTTCTTGGAAAAACCATAAGATGGATTTGTTACACAAACATCCAGTTCTACCTTGATAGCACAATGCACAATTTATTCATAGCCACTGAAGTCTCTTATAGCTAATGCCCTTCCATGACTTTGTTTTAAGCCATTGAAAAATCGATCAACTATACTTTTAGGTTGGATGATAAATCCAGATGCATACCATGCAAGCCTTGTAAAATTCGCTTAGTATATACCAACAGATTAATCATCCTTATGTTTAAGCTCATGAAACTCCTTTTCCATCTTTGTTCGAAGAATACGAGGGATGTACTTATTGAAAAACAAGTTCCTGAACTCGTCCCATTCAATGGATTCAATTTCATCTTGGGGCCTCGTATTCTTAATTAGAGTCCACCACCGGTCTGCTTCACCTTCTAAATGGTAAACATCTAAACTGACTTTTTCATGTTCTGAACAAAGAAGTATGGAAAATATCATTTCAATGGTATTGATCCATTTTTCAGCAACAAGTGGATCAGAAGACCCATTTAAAGACGGTGGGCGTTTCCTCATGAAGGACTCAATAGAATATTGTTTCCTTCTCTGATCATTTGGAAATCCAGAATAATTCCTAGGTTGTGTTAGTATAGCAATAAGATTTTTCACTCCATCTCCCATCACATTTGGTTGCTCGAGAGGAAAATAATTGCATTGTCCATTACATTTATCAACACGGTTCCTTCGGGTTCCAACCATCATCTAAAACCCAAAAAGAACAGTGTGAGAGGAAAAAATCAAGCTAGAATACAACATAATAAAGGGGGAGTACCTTCAATCTCTAACATCTTAGGTTTAATTATAAGATCGTTTGAAAAATTCTAGGACTATAACCTATACTTATACTCAACCTTAGGGACATCCCTAGACATACCTTAGAAATATCTCTAGGGATCTCACTAATGTTTTCGCATCCTAGTTTTCAAATGTTGACTAAACCTTTTCACTGATACCAACTATAGAGACCCAAAGCTTGATGTACATGTACAATACATTACTTTTTTGGAATACTGAATACATAAAAAAAATATACACACAAGGACCGTAATAGTTTAGTGTCCTTGAGAACTCGAAAAATAATCATCTAATCGTGGTGAAAGATCGTCAATATCTCCCATAATGATCTTCCCCTTTTTGTTTTCTTACCTAAAACCTTTCTTTAAATAATGGGGAAAACAAAACATATAAAGGGTGAGCTAAAATACTCAGAAAGGGTAAGCATAGAGAACATAAAACAATCCATAAAAATTTGAATGAAAAAACATGACATAAAATCTAATCATCAAAATCATGAGGAACGACATAAATCTTGAAAGTACACAAACCATAGATCATAAAGGAAAATTTGTCATGATAAATTATCATGGTAAAAAAACATGTAATTGTGGCAAACATTAATCACATGTTATGATTTCCTCAGTAGCCAAGGCATTGCTTCCAAGACCATCTAAGTGGAGAAAGTCCCATTCTCAATCAAGTCCACTCCTCGTTCCAGTCCTGTAACACTGAACCAGATTAACTTACTGTTCTAGCCATGTCTATCTCATTATATATAAATATTTACCCAATGCATCGGAGAGAGATATAGGTCCCACCAATCTCATAATGAAATCATTCTTTCGGGTTCCATAAAATCATAAATCATAAATCATATCATATCCCAAGTAATAGAATGGGATTCATAAACATCATGCCATCATAAAAAAATCCATATAAAAAATTGATATCATTTCATCATAAGAAAAATCAAACCATGTAAATAATTTAGAAATTATACTTGAATCATAAACATATTAAATAATGTCATTTTAGATGGAAAATAGTTTTGATAAAACACTTGATATGAATTCTTGAGGAAAATATCATTTCTTCTTCAAAATCATTTTCTTTTCACAAATGCCATGAAATTTTAAAAGAAAAGGGTTTGTTGAAAATAATCATGCAATATTGTAGAGGATGCATCAGGAAAATGAAGATTTATAAAATCGTAAAAAATCTATTCACAACGTATAAGTTAAAAATAACATTCTCCTCGTACTTTTGTCAGAAAAGTCAAAAAGTTACTCGTGTGGTAAAAAAAGTAAGATTCCTTTCATAACATGTGGTAAAATTAAAAAATGGGTAAAAAGGAATTAAAAAATACATGAATACATTTTTATAAAACATGGGCATGGATGATAAGAATAACCCCAGTAAATACTTAAAAATAACAATCTCGGATAAGAACGAGATTGGAATAGTTATCCCTTACCTTATGTCCAATATGCTTCGTATGTATCCGAACCTCCTTTATAATGATTTAAATAATGTCATTGAATTATTACAGAATCATGTTCATTGTTATTATATCATATATGGTTCACATAGGTGTTTATATTACTCGTTCGTTTGTCAATTCTATGTTAATGTAGCGTTTTGGGTAAAATTGTTTCATTTATCGTACGTGTTTGGACTTGTTGTTCTTGATATTATTATTACTTATATCATGATTTAAAAACTTATAGAATGTAAAACATGATTTATATATATCATATATATTCAGTATGTATATATATAATAGATAGATAAATGAAATGAAACACACCGTTTATGGAGACGGTAGGCCGTATGTATGCATGAACGATGTTTTCCTTTCTTTATTGACTTGAATGGAAGTAGGTAGATGACATATATATATACATAAATCCATTAGCTTAATTGTGTCATATATTTCATTATTATTCATTATATATACTTTATAATCATTCTTTAATGGTTAATAAGGGATAATGAATATCGTCGCGTCGTGGAGACGGTAGTCCGTAAGTATGCACGGGCGATTATATCATTCCAATGATCGTGTAATTGTATTGATGTGTATGTATAATATTTCAGAATCAATATAACTTTACAATAATCATATATGGTTATTTATTTATGCCATTATACCCATCTAAGTAAGGTGGTGGTCGAAAACAGATTACACCACGTCGTAGAGACTGTATTCCGTACGTATGCACGCGCGGTGATTTTATTTTCCGTAGGATGGACAGATGGTGAAATAGGTTTGTTTCATACTTATAATAACATATCCGTATATGAGTGATACTGATGTTATTACTTCATAATGAAACAACTAAATAAGAAGAATGAGAAGAAGAAATTAAGTTGAAAGAATCGGTAACAAACATTACCTCTTCTTTGAAGCGCCTCATCTTAACCTCCTCTTTGGTCACTAAAGATGGTCTTTGAAGAAGACCAAAACCTCTAAGATGTTTCTAGGGAAGGGGAGAAGAGAAATGGTCAGGGTTTGTCCAATCTTGAAGGCTCAAAGTGGTGCGAGGAGGAGAGGGAGTATGCGCCCTTTTATAAGGGGGGAGAGGGGCAAATTTGTAAGAACAATAAATATTATTTTATTTTAAAGTCATATTCGGTTTTTAAAATCTCCAAATTGATTTATTTCGAAGATAAGGTGGGTATTGGTCGAAATAATCTCATCCAATAGAATTTAGACAAGTTTAGGATTCTATTTTAACCTTATTATTTAGATTTAAATTTAAGTTAGATAATTTAACTTTTACCGTGCCTTCCTGTTTTTTTACACTATAAGGTTAATAAACATACTATAACAAGACGAACGAACCAAAAGTTGTTTATTATTAATATATATAACCTTATCTATGTCATTTGACTGAACCATAGATTTTTAGGAAAAATATAACAATTAATAATATAATATTTGTTTTAAAAACTATTTTATGTCAATTTTGACACTATTTGGTAATTGATTTTTTTGAAAATCATAAAAGAATGATTAGTTCGAAAAAAGTTAATTAAATCATAAATAACATGTCATATTAACCTATAAAATTAGTGGAATTCATAAAAAGTCTGAAATTACATTTATTTGAGTATTTATAACATCAATTATATTAATATTTCATTAATAAGATAATTACTACATCATCATTGTGTCAGAAATAAATTAAATTATATAATGTCTAAATATTATAAATAAAATACCATTAGGTAGGATATTTTTTTATCTTTCTAATGAATATTTAAAGTC
Source organism: Viscum album (assembly GCA_963277665.1). Classification (NCBI taxonomy): domain Eukaryota; kingdom Viridiplantae; phylum Streptophyta; class Magnoliopsida; order Santalales; family Viscaceae; genus Viscum; species Viscum album. The sequence continues at coordinate 455,447,594 of OY728142.1, forward strand.
GAATTTATCTTATGTATAACCCTATATTAAAAATTAATTATTTATTAAACATTGATTATAACTATTTTAACCCTACTTTAAATAAATTAATAATAAATGTCCTAATCTAATCCAAGTGTACCTAAATAGTCATATTTTAATCCTAAGGTTGTTTTTGGTCTAATTACACTTGTCAAATAGAATTTTCACGTGGTTTAGTGTAATAATAATATCATTTTTACCCTTAATTACGCTATTTACTTTTAACCGTGTTAAATAAAAGTAAAAAGTTACTATTCACCAAAAATTATTTTCATCTCATTGTTATTAACTGTGTCTATCAGATTTTTGAAATTCAATTCACAGAAGCGGTAAAAATATGTTTTATGTGAATTTCCAAATTCTCTTAGGAGGTGGGTAAAAGACGGTGAAAAGTTCAATAAAATTTTTATATATCTAAAATTATTATAAAATGACTCCAATGAATTACATTGAACTTATATAGGTATTATCTATCAATTTTGACCTAAAATAAATTTAAATAAAATAAATAATTAATTAAATAAAAAGTCAGTTTTTAAATAGTAACCTAGTGTTTTCACTATTCATCCAAAATTGAAAGTTTTCAGAAATATACAAAAAATTCACCCTAGGCTAATTTTGAAATTCCGATTCCAAAAATGAAGTCCATTTTGAAAGATAAAATTTATAAAATTTCAAAAAGTGGGTATGAATATTCATAACGACTAGTTTATATAACATATCATTGTTTAGCGAAACTCGGTACTACATACAACACACGCTATTGTGGAAGGTCGGGATTGCGTGTAATGAAAGCCAAGTCAGGGATGCGTGTAGTGCAAGATTTTTTTGGTGTAGCGTACAACACGAGACATCAATGAAATTAAAAAGAATATTTTTCATAAAATCTCTGGGTGTTACATGGAATCCCTTATAATTCATAGAATTAATTTATAAATATATATATCAATATATTTGATATAAGTAGTGACTCAATCATCTACAAAGATTGTCTTAGTGCCACCAAGTACAACAGATGAATCGAACATTTATTTTTCAATGTTTTGGTTCTGTTATTTTTAGGTATTGGAATTATAGATACCCATATATTACCCTTGTCCCATTTTTGTTTGTGTTGTGTGGACACATATTTTTGATTAATGTTTCATGATATATCCTATTTTTCCAAAATTTTCTTTCCAATTCATTTTCTATGTTATGATCAAAATTTGTATATGAATATACTAGGAAAAAATTTCACATGGTAGTGGTCAACGGATATAAATTATCTATATATAGTAATAAATAAATAATTTTTTCCATTTATTTAACTACTTCCACTTATAAACATTCATGTAATATTAATATAAAATTATCACTGATTAGATCATATATATTTACCCATCATTAAACTCTGAGAACTTTTGGGACCAATCATGGTCCATAATGGAGTTTCAACATGAGTGAATCACTTAGAGTAATAGCCCAATTTTATGGGACGTACTGTTTAACAACATAGTGAGGGACCATACTCAGGAAAGATGATATAGATTTTCATTGTGACCTGGAAACAATGTGGGATGATTAGTGAACATAAGCCTACTAATGGAGTGTATTTCATCTAAATAATAAAAAACTACACAATATACAGATTCATGTACACTATTACATAACGATATTGATATTTTGGATTATCAATCTATAGTCTTGGAATTTTTACATCCCTCTCTAGGTAAATATCTCCCTTGATCAACCTTACATTACCATGAAAATTTCAATCATGTAATCTTCATTAGTTTGATATACGTTGAGGATATGTTAGGATTTTATAATTGAAATAACTATTCAATGTTTTCCATGATTTTTGTAGGGAAACATCACTAGAGGACACTAGTTTCTACTTAAAAACATGACCATATAATAATATTTCTGAAACCAATTTTTAAAATATTATGTTAGGAAATTTACAAGTTTCATATAACCCCACAAAAAAATACACACATGATAATAATAATTCCTGATTATATAATAAATTACTATAATACATCCATCACATTCTCCTGATAATTTATGAAGACAACCAAAATAGTCAATGTTATGTTCCAATAGAAGGGAAGAAATTTCCATCATTCCAAGCATCAATTTATGGAACTTATGTTTATAATAATCTTTATATTAGACCCCTACATATTTTTATATTGATTTAATTTATACCAAATATTTTCTAAGAGTGATTATACATTTTTTTCATCATCATTCTCTATGATATATAATTATATAATTCTATGTATCTAAAAAATGACATGAATCTAGTATCTTCAATTAAAATCCCATTGATTATCACCAGATCCGCCATCATGAATTTTGTGAAACTATGTCTAGAATGTTGTAGGATAAAACTAGGTTGACATTACAATGGACATCCCATCACGATAGGTTTCTGTAAATGCCTAGATAAAATCAAATATAGATAGAATTAGGACCCCATGTGGTTTTCAATATGGTACTTCCTTTATTTTGTTTTCCCTAAATTATCTTAGTTATATATATTGTAATTCATTTTTAGGTTTTAAACAAATAACTTTATTGGGGAATAAGCACATAACCTCTAATTGAGGGAAAATGTCAGAATGGTATACAGTCTCTTAATATTGATCTTTATATGAGAACATTGTCATATAATATTATAACAAACCCACTTATAGTTTGTTGGTAGTGAAAAATAATTGGGTAAATATTAGTGTTAGTGTTTGGAAAATCTATTTAATGTTTGATTGAAAATGATCCATATAGAAATAATTAAGGAGTGGATTTTATTATATATTAACATTAGTTACTAGAATCAATGTATTAAATTTTACAATGCTTTATCATATTTTTTTTATTGGCGGGGAATCAATAATCTTATCCCAGAAGCCTTGAATATTGAATGATTGATGAAATACATCATTGATACCTCATGTTATCTATCCGTTTTCAATACATGTGTCCCCGTAGTGAATGTGTCTCTATATTAGGGAGGAAAATTCCATGTTGTTTTATGTAGTCATTATGAATAAGAGTTTTATGGTGGTCATAAATATTTCTCCCATGGGAGATACATCGAAAATATAAACTTCAAAATACTGGCGTTCACCTCTTTGATAGTTATTAGTGGATGTTTTGGAAAGGAGATCCAACCCATCATGTAAAGTATAATTTTGGGGTTCTTATCTGAGTTTGATGGAAAATTTCTAATGATTTTTTTAAATTTAGGGGTGAAAAAGAATATGACGGAGTGTGATAAATTGGTGAATCAATATGAATATACACATGGTGTAAGTGTTTTGAAAACTATTATAGTGGAGCCTAAGAGGGGGCAATAATGATATTTTCAGAATTTTTTTCATGGACTTACATGGATGAAGATTCATTCTGGTTGTGGTATACTTCATGACTCTTGAGAGAAATATTAAACTTTTTCAAATTGTACAAAACTCCAATCTATATAATTTTTGATGATTTAATTATTGTGCTATAGGTAAATACATATGAAGTGCTTAATGGTAGGGTATGTCTATTTTTTCCCAAAAAGATCTCAATTTTTATGGTTGGTTGAACGGTTTCATTATATTAATGTGCTCTGAAAGAAAAATTCAATCCAGAATGATGTTTTACAACTCATACTAAATAAAATGTGTTTTTATTACACCTATTTTATCATTTATATTAGAGAAAGTGTGAAAGTTAATATAATATCTATAGGAGAAACATTTTATGCATATTGTATACATTTTTTTGATTCACATGTGGGAATATATGGATATTTGCATCATCAATGATTATTAACCCACACAATCAGATATTTTAAGTGGTATGGATGCAATCACCTTGAATTTCTTATGGTAGTAATTCTATACATGTAGTAAAATTAAAACAAATAATGAATAGATGTTTAATATCGATAATAATCACTATTATTCATCCATGGAATATTAAAGGTTGAGGGATTCACATTATGTAGAATACCTAAATTTCAAATTATTTGTTATTAGATGAGGGATATGTGACCTATATCAAATTGGTATCATGTTTTTTGTTTCAAAACATATTATTAATCTCAAAATTTGGGTGATTATTACCTAAACATTGATTAGATGAGGGGTTGGAGGTCATGTCATCTCAATGTGGATATTGTTTCTTAGTCTATGATTCCCTTACTATTATATAATATTACATAGAAACACCCACTAAATCCAATATTATGGGGATTGGATAATTAAATCACTTTTGGAATCAATTTGCATAAGACCTTTCAGTTAGAGGGATAAATGTGTGGGGGTCTGTTAGTTGATATTTTATATTCCATGTTATAGGACATGATGAAATATTTTTTCAATTACATCAGAATGGTTTGGCCTTATATTTAATGCTAATTAATTGTTAAGACTAGGTATTGATGAGCCTTATATGTTGGATATCCATATTTTATGTTTAGTATGGTTACTCATATTTAATATCATAGCGTAGAGACTAATAATTTAGAGTTCATTGAGGACACTCATTATTTGGATTTGGATGGGGAAACTCATAGTTTATACACTAGTAGAGGTACTTATGGTTTAAATTTTATTATATACACTTATTTTATAGGGTCTATTTTATACTCTAATGGTTTATATAAATATTTTGACACTTTTGGTTTAATGTCTAATCAAGACATGCTATAAAAAATTTCCTTCATATCCACGAAACCTTTTTTTATCTCAATGATGTTATTATTATCATGGTGTATTATTATTATTTGGATGAATATGGGGTGTCAGTAATGCTATAATATAAAAATAAATATGAAAAATACATATTATGTAGATATGTAATAGATCCCACATAGTTCGACATATAAAATTTATGTTATAGTGAAAAAGACAATCCATGCAATTAAATCTCTTGTTTTAAGGATTTCTATGTAGTGAAAGGAATAATAATAAGGTATTAAGTGGTGATTATTATATTGAATTCTTATTTTCATACACCTATAATAAATTTTAATTTATGAATATTCATTACATAAAATAATGGTCCACACAAGAATAATATTATTCTACTACCTTTCTAAACATCTTTACATAAATAATTAGTACATAAGTAACTAAATAATCTCCCACTAAGTTCATTAAAAATAAAATCCTTCTAAGATATATCAAAAAAAATAATTCTTTATTTACTAGGGACATGAATAATAATAATGGGTGAGCTAACGTGGTCATTATGGGTAATCTAGGTAAATATCAATGATCTCATAAACATAATATGTGCATAAGGTCATGATAACATTAAAATAACATTCTAAAACCTTACCATTAATATCATATATCGTAATATTGAGTCCAAAAATAAATAATGGATATTTATAAGTGATGACTTGTAAATTAATCAATGAAAACGATCCATTAAAGTATAAAATTTTCATAGGACATAGATTTATGGAATTCACATAATTATTGAATAACATTTCCTTATAATAGTATGATTTCTTTCAACAAATTCAAAAAATATTTTTTTCCACTACCTAAACCCTAATAGTATTCAAGGATCACTCTTAATAATGTAATAGTAATTGTATATTTTTTCTCAATTGGGTTCACTACCTATTATATTCCTTTTTATTATATGAGGAATTTATCATAACCTAATTCATGAGAGGGGTATATAAATCAAGGCGCACCATTCACATAATAAAAATCAATTAAATTGCCTGCCCAAAAATTATGAAATAGTAATAAAATCATATTCCATAAAAAGGAAATGGATTTCTTAAAACATTCATCATTTATTTAGAAAATAATCTATTTAATAGAATCTAGTTTAATAAAATAATTAACACTTCGAAAGATAAAGGTTGGATAAAATCTTCCTTAAGTAATTATAATAATCCATATGAAAAATTAAATTGGATCGAATCATTGGATTATAACCTCAATAAATAATATGTAACACCAAAGTATGTTATGTTAGAGAAAAGTTCCTTAATGATATATCAAAACTATTTCATGAGGAAAATAATAATTCCATTATGAAATTATTTAATCACAATCTAATATTTATAAAATTTTATGATATTTTAACAATTAACTGATTAATTTAATCATGAAAATAGTGCCTTAAATCATTTATAATTCAACATAGTTGAAAATTACATTCAGTTCATGTATGTGAAAATAACGATCTTTCACATTTCTAGAAAAATGTTAAAAATTACATAGTTATGAAAATGAGAAGGTGATTCCTTTAAAATAATTTTTTAAAAATTAATCTTGATTATAAATAATATTTATCAACCATATAATAATATTAAATTATTCTGAAAATTATTTTAGATAGAAAATTGGAATTTAATTAAAATATTTTTTGACCACAGAGATAAATAATGTCGTTTTCAATAAACTGTTTTAGTAATTGGAATGTGTAAATAGAGTAAAATAATGGAAATTAGGAATTATATTTAAATAAACATATTAATGTAAAATTAATCAGTTTTAGGGGTATATCAAGAAATTTTATCATTGAGATACATAGTCCATAACATTCAAGATCTACAATGATATTATAGCATAAAACCCTTACCACTTTGGAATCATTTAAATCAGAAGGCCTATAAAATAAAAAAAACATTTATAGATATAAATATATGAATATTAAATTCATTACACAAATAAACACATATGGACTACAACATTTTAAAGTCATTGGATACTAGGTAAAAAATATTAATATTTGGATGAATATCTTCAAAATCAATATGAATGATCGACCCCTTAGTATAATTCAAAATAATAACATACATAAAAAACATTTCAAGACCTAGGGAAATGAAACAAATTAATGGGTGAGCTAAAATTCATAGTAATGATAAAAAAACAATATATTTAAGCATAAGATGAAAATAAGGGCATAATAACCTGATTATAAAATTTCAAAACAACACATTTCCTATTAAAGATCATAATATCAATTCATGGTATATAGATTGGTAGTTAATTAGACCTAAATCATTAGGGGCTCATATAACCTTAACCATGAGAAAATAAAATTTTCATAATAAACATCACTGTGGATTATACATAATCATTGAATATCATAGTTCTGGGTTTCCCTCTATGAAATTTATAACATTTTAGCATGGGTCTAACCACCTATGTTCCTACATCAAGATCGAGATGAAATCTTATGTAACCACATTTTAGACTACAATAACCTTCCATATAACCTCATTCATTCTTAGGATAACATAATGTGTATTCTATTTTAGGATTGAGATATCCTTTAGTGTACCCCCATTCAATCATTGGATAACAACCTATGAGCCCTTTTAGATCATATAAAACTAATCATTACTCTAGGAATTAGAGGGATATTTAGGTCTCATCCCTCACATGATGGTAATCATACATTCATTTCACAAACTATCATAAAAGTTTCATCATATTAAATCCCAGGAAAATAAATGTTAGTTATAATCACTTCATCTTTTTCTCAAATCATAACGTCTTGGAAAAAAATCAGCTTTTCTGTAAATATTATCATAGAATAACACGTGGATGAAAATATGTTTCATATAAAAAATTTCATAACAAACATAAATAATCCAGATCAATAACAATAATGGTATTATTTTTTTTATACCCATCAAATAATATGTAACGTCAAATTATTTAATCTTAGATGGAATGTTTTTTTAAATTAAAATCACTTTGAATGTTTCTTTTAGAAAATATTCATTCATTGAAAATATATTTTAAAAAATTAAAATTAATAAAATATTGTTTAAATCTATTTAATTTAAAATTTATATGAAATTTATAAAGGAATACTCAATAAAAATAGTTTAATTGATGTATAGAAATTTCTATTCATGTCTTAGACATTAATAAATATAATCTATTTATATGTTTTTTGAAAAATAAATAGCTTCTATTTCTAAAAGTACAAAATTATTCCATTAATAATGTTTTAAAATTTCAAAATGTTTAAAATGTATTTATATAGTCATATAAGAACATTAAATTATTTTTCAAACATTTTTATAAAATGTAAACATTTAATAAAAATGTTTTTTGACCAATCAACAAAATAAAGATTATTTTATTTAAAAAATATAATCCTGAAATATAGAGTGTATAAAGGGAGGAAAATGTAGGTAAATCATAAATTCTAATAAAATAACCCTGAAATAAGAAAATTAATCTTCTTATAAAGATATTATTCATAACATTTCATTAGTAAAAAGACAAATAGAAACAAAACAATTAAATGATGACATTATTTCATAATACCCTTATTACTTTAGTGTTATTGAATTATAAGACCCATGAATGAATAATATTAAATGAAACATAAAAATTATAAAAATTGTTAAAAATTCATGATATTACATGAAAAAATTGGTTGTATATACTCCTCATAAAATAATATATATTCATAAAAAAACATATGACTCAAAGGAATAAAATTAAGATAAAAATCCTTTACTACATCAATGATATTTGAATTTTATACCCCATAAAAGTGAAATATTAAAAATGGTTATATATATATATAAATAAATTTCATTGAAAAACCATAAATCAGGATCATAAAATCTATACAAGCCACATAAAATTTATATGTGGTGAATATGGTATGTTTCTCGCAAAAGTAAACAAGTGAGACAAAAATACCTTGCAATAATTATCAACATAATTTGTAATTGTTCAAACCATATGTATAATAACTGAAAAATTTTTATTCATAAAATGTTAAAACATTTATATATAATACTATATATTATTTAATTATAATGATTTGTTACTATTCAACTAACAATTCCCTATTAATGTTATGTTTCGTGCAATAACTGTTTTTCTTTCCTTGAATGTTTTGATTTTTTTTGGTCCTATTATATTTATCGTTGTTCCATGAAATATATATTTTAGTCATTATATAAATATAATATAAATCTAGGAAACATTTTTTTATATTTATCTATTATATTTTGGGACATAATATGAAATACATCATTTATAGAGACGGTAGGTCATTTGAACGCATGAATGTGGCTTCTATTTTTCTAAATGAAATAATTAAATAAGGAAAATAATATTTTACCATTCAAAAATAATTTTAATTTCATATATATATCATATTTTTATTAATCCCATCCTTATTGACTTCTATTTAAAATGAGAATGGGTGATATCTCTTCGAGCGGTGGTAGTTAATTGTATACACGGGGACATTACATATTCCTACCGAATAGAAATTATGATGTTCTCTGGGATATTAAAATTATATAATAATACTAATATAATAAATATCATATATGAAATTTAAATTAAAAATTATATCCATCCCTGAGATTTTGTGATGAAAAAAGAATAACATCAGTTCAAGAGGTATTAGTCCTCAACACATATGAATTACTATTTAATAACCCATTTGATGGAAACGGGTCACAATTTAATTTATAAAATTTAAATTATAAAATATAATTATATTTATGATAAATATTTTATTTTATCATCTAGTTTAATTATTAATTATATTATGTGAATTAAAGAAAAGATAAAATTCTCCATTGTGGAGTGTTACTTTATCTTCAAACAACTACTTTTGGTTGGAATAAACAGGATTAATTTATTATCATTATTATAATTCAGAAATAATATTTTATGAGAAGTGTAAAGTACTAAAGTTATTTGGGTTGGTATTTGATGAACCAGATGGTTTTATAATTGTCAAGAGGAGAATATAATGGGTGGTCTTTTATAATCTAGGTGAGTTCCCCACTTATAATTATTGAAATGGGAATGGTGTACCCAACTTTTTAAAAATACAAAAGCCTCCAAAATTTCCCAAAACTGATATAAGAATATATAATACCTAAATATTTACATAAAATGGGTTTCAAAAAGTTTTGAATCATTTTTAAAAAATATCGTTTTAGGTGAACCCCCAAATAAACCCATTTTTACCTTAATAGTGAAAAACAATTTTTTTCTTATTTGTATTTTTAATTATATTAAAAATTTACATATTTATTATTACATAATAAAAAATATTCTTAATTAAAATATGGAATATATTTTCCAAATTTCATTGATAGAAATGGAAAATTTAAATTTAAAATTAATCAAGAAGACGTGATGAGAAAGTAGGTTTTCAATGTGAAAATGTTCTAAAGGATTAAATGATTTTATATAAAAATTATATATTAAAATTATTCCAACAACCCAAATTAGAATAATATATATATAACTTATCTAATTTTATTCAATATGTATCTTAAAATAATTTTGAAGTCATCAATGTCATAAAATGATATGAAATTTCTTACTAAAAACTATTATTTTTCATTATTCAACCTTATTTTTTTATTCAATGAAAATTATAAAAAAGAACACTACTATATTTCCTAAATTATGATTTAAAAAAATTATAATTATTTATTATAAAAAAATCTATAACTATTATAAAATATTTTTAATAAAATTATGATAATTGTGGCTTATAATCTTTTAAAAAAATTACTATTTTTTGAATAAAATTTGGTTCATATAAATATATTAGATAGAAAAAAGAAATGAATAATGTTAAAAAATTTATGTAAGTTATAAAATATATTTCAGTTAGAATAAATCATCATAATTATATTTTGAAAAAAAAATTATGTAACACATGTTTGTGTTTATAAAAAAAATTCTACAAAATATTTCCTTCATTTCAAATTGTTTTTATATTGAAATCATAAATTATAAGTCAAAATGAAACCATTTTATATACAAATGTAGACCATATATTTTAATAATTTATTTATTAATATTCAAAAAATCTCATTAAATATATATGTGATAACTATCACTTTAATTAGTCATTTTGGAATATTAAGAAACATTATGTTTAAACTATTCATTTCATATAACACATTATAAATACCGTGTATCCTATAATTTAGTATAAACTAGGTGTATCATGTAATTAATAATAGAAAAATGATAAAATTTATTTTTTAAACAATATTCCAAAAAATCATTAGTAATTACATTCTTTACCCATTAATATAATTTAATCCTTAAAATTCGTCTCTTTAGAACCAATAGTAAAGGATTCATTTGTTTTAATACATGAAAAGGTTCCCACTTAGCTTCCACATTATGTAAACTTCACCAACAAATAATTTGTTTATTGATATTTTTTGTAGAACATTCTATACATGATCTAGATTATGGAATCTCACCTTTTTATTTCATAACTTTTTATTACATATTACATTTAGACGACTATTAAAATCTAGTGTCTTGGAAATCATGAATAAAATAAATGAAAACATAAAACAATATTTTAACACTATTTGAAAATCATCTGTAAAGGTTCATCCTATGTTCATCTACGACATTTCATAACCCTGAGACATACATCAAAATAAAGGGTGAGCAGAAATCCCTATAATGAAAGCAAGGGAATCAGTTTACTTGTGACATCAATAAGAACTTGATAAAAACCTAAAAACATGATCAATTGAATTATAAGCATTTCATAATGAAAATAACATGAACCATAACATCAATATTTGGCAACAAAATTTAATTTATAAATTCATGAACATATCACTAAGGTTCATCACCATGGTTTCATAAAAATTATTAAGGTTATTCACTAAGGTATCATGAAACTTATCATCTCTAGGGATTAAATTCATTACCCAATTCATTAATGAGATATCAGTGTGAACCCTTAATATGTATTTATTTCCATGTGGGCCAAAAATATCATAATAATACATTTCATAAATAACCCATAGAGTGTAAAAGAAAGGGGTTTCACTTCAAAATTGTGACGTTTTAAAGCTAGTTAAAAATTAGATCATTAGGTCATTTATAACACATGGAAATAGAGTGATGATAGCATGTATGTCAATTAAAAAATCAAATAGATCAATAATATGTATTGATGAATACCCCTAGAAATGAAATAGGTTTTGGGTATTCCCCAAAATAAAATAAGATAATATCTGAGAAAAAGGGAGAGTGGTTTTAGACGAAAATTCTACCGCATAACTACTATATAACATGGTTATATAAAATGTTGAAAAGAGAGGGGAAAATAGTCACACACTCATAAAAAAACTCATAATACAATTTTTGTATAGAATAAAAGGAATAAGATTATGGTATTGATATTAAAATGAAATTTCATATGAAAATGAATCACGAAAAAAAAGAGAAGATGGGATTTATTTTACAAAAAATTCGGTGGCCTAACGACATCAATTAAAAAATCGGAAATTTGATTAATGATAGCGAAAAGGGACTCTGATCAGTTGGACATGAAATTTACAGTTATAAGGATATATAATAACATACCCCATCATAATAAGATTAAAACTAGTAGAAACAATATAAAGGAAGTCATGACTTAAAAGAAGAGGGTGAAAAGTTCCCTTACCATGAAGAGTAACTTTGAAACAATAAAGGATAATACATTGGGGGGCTAGAGGTAACCCTTTGATGACTCCATGGGAGTAAAAATACTAGAACTTATTTTAAGAGGATTATGGAATGAATGGAACGGTGTATAGTCTTTGTATTTATAGAAAAAGTGATGGAATATTTAATTAATTTCCAAGGGACACCTCATCCGGTATATTTGAAAAACCATGGACCTATCCAAGTTATTTTTCAATGGTATTGTCATATTGGGACACCTCATAACAAATATTACTACTCATAAGTATAACAGATTTATTACATCATGATTAAATCATCCATGATGTCAATACACACCCAAAACTCAAAACAGTATTTTCACTGTTCACCAAAAAATCAATTATATCATAAAAATACCAAGTATCCACCCTTACCTAATATTGATGCCCTGAAATCAAAAATGAACTCCATTTTATAAAAATAAATTTCTAAAATGTTTTAATTTAATTTATAAACAATTTCATTATTTATTCAACATAACAACGCCAAAACTATATCTTGTTTTGTAACACCATAAAAAGTAATCAAGGTCCCATAAAATTAGCGTATAACCATAAGAAAATAAACTGAAATTTTTTGACTACATTTTATAAAAATACATTTTCATTTTATATTATTAAATTAATTTTTAAATTTTAAATAAAATATTAATGACATACAAAAATATCAAAACTCATACTATGATAGTTTTCTTATTTATAAGATGAAGAAATTTTATTTATACATTCATGGGTGATGTTTCTGTTTTTTTCTCCCAATTTTCTATTCATTACTATTCATAAGGGTATGTTTCTATGAATAAATTACTATTCACTAACAATCAAGTTGATCTTATTAGACTCTACATTTCTTACTTACTACAATTGTAGAAGACCATTTTTTGAAACTAATTTCACATTATTAATTATTTAATGTATACAAAAAATTTTAAAATACCCCTTTTTCCATATTTCATCATTAATATGGAACTTCATCCAACATTTATCCAAACATTTGAAAACCATAAATTTTAAAATAATATAAAAGGAAAATTTTATTTATACCAAGGGATTCTAAAAAGTATCGAAGGCCTCTTTACATGGCCCCTTATAACCCTTGTATAAGAACTGAGTGTAAGGTATTCTATGGTGATAGAATCTTGGGGAGGCTCAGACAACAATGCACGAGTTGAAATTTCAATCCACATGAACCTCTCCCGTAGGTGACTTTGTTCAAGCTTTTAATGTTTGAGTTCGGCTTGGGATTGGTCTACAGAAATGTCCAGTGAAGCCACCTCCTTCACAAACTCTGAGAGATGGGCTTCGTATGACCTAAGTCTACTGGATGAGGTAATCAACTCTTCTTTCTGTATTACTTATCCAAGATCACTTGTATTTATAAACAATATTTGTAATGTTATGAGATTATATTCCAATGTTCATGTTGACCAATGATCATATAACATTCAAAGACCAAAAGTATCATTTTTATTATACTCACTTCATTACTTAATGAATTTAGTTTTTTTATTATTATATAATATACAAAAATAGGATACAAAATTTATTCAAAAGTTCTTGTCGTTACATTATTCCCCCCTAAAGAAATTTTGTCCCCAAAATTTTAACTCATACCGTAAGAAGAAAAAAGGGGTCGGTACTTCTACCTCATAGACTCCCCTGGTTCCCACATTGCTTCTTCACATTTTTTTGGTTTCTTCACAACACCATAATAAGGTGGGTAGTCTTGTTACTAAAAACCTTGTCTCTATGATCCAAGATCTCCATCAGATGCTCTACATAAGAGAGTTCGTCTTCCAGTAGTACCACCATTAGATTTAGTACATATGAAGGGTTAGGTATATACTTCCTCAAGAGGGACACATGGAAGACATCATGAACTTGTGCTAGATTTGGTGGAAGTGCATGTCGATAGGCCACTAATCTTATACGGCCTAGGATTTCATAGTGGCCAATCTACCTTGCACATAGCTTCCATTTAATCCCAAACCTCATGACTCTCTTCCAAGGTGATAAGTGATGAATGACTTTGTAATCCACATCAAACTCCAAGTCCCTTCAACAGTTGTCAACATAGATCTTTTGACGACTGTGGGAAGCCATAATGTGTTTCTAGCTATCATAGACTATTTCGTTCATCTCTTGCACAAGATCAGTCCCAAGAAGCTTTCTCTCACCAGCATCATGGCATCATGTAGGAATTCTTCATAGAATAACATATAGAGCTTCATAGGGTGCAATTGGTATTCTCGGGTGGAAGCTATTGTTGTATGAGAACTCAACTAAATGTATATGTTGATCACATCAACCTTTAAAATTCATTGTGCATGTTCATAGAATGTCCTAGAGTGTTTTAATTTTCATTTCAGATTGACCATCATTTTTGGGGGGATTAGACGTACTGAAATTCAATTCAATTCTCAAAGAATGTTAAAGACTTCTCCAGAATTTCGATGTGAACCTTGGATCATGATTAAATATAATAGTATGTGGATCTCTATGTAGCCTTAAAACATATTTTATGTAAATCATGGCAAGTTGATCAACAATAAAATATTATCGAATGGAGAACAAATTTTTTATCTTGGTGAGACGGCCCCCAGTAACCCATATCACATTATTCCCTTTTGAAGTTCACAGGATATCAGTGATGAAGTCTATAGTGATATTGTCCCACTTCCATGCGGGTATGGGTAGTTGTTGAAATACCCCTTAAGAAAGTTGTCATTGTACCTTCATTTTCTGAAATACTATGAACCTTGATGTGTAGTCCACAATCTCCCTTTTTATATAATCCCACCAATAATGATCATGAATTTCACTATATATTTTCATGATTCTAGGATGTATAGAGGACGTAGAACAATGAACATCATCCATCAACTCCTTCTTTATTTCTAGAATAGTGGGAACACATAGCCTTGTAAAAAATTTCAGTACACCATGTTGATCAATATTGAACTCAATAATCATCCCATCCTTCACATCCTCAGACTTCTTCTGAAAAAAGTATATTCTTTCTGAGTTTTCTTGATCTTCTTTTGTAATGATGGTTGAAAAATAATTTTTTTAGAGTGGCTAATGTCCCTTCCCTTTTAATTCCAATTCCCCACATTAAAAATTCATTGATCAAAGGATATCCTTGAATCCTCATCATTGATAGAACAACTGGGTCCTTCCTTTTAAATTAATCATCAACTTTGTTTTCTCTTCCGGGTTAATAATTAATTAAACAATCATAGTCTTTGAGATGTTCCAACCATATTTTACGTCTCGTGTTCAATTACTTTGGTGTAAAAATATAGTTCAATCATTCATGGTCTCTGTATCTATCAAATTTCTCTCCATAACGATTGCGCCTCCATATCATCAGAGCAAAAAAAACTGCGTCTAAATCCAGATCATGCGTAGGATAGTTCTTGTAATGAGTCTTCAACTTTCGATATGCATAAGCAATGACATTGTCATTTTGCATGAAGACGCAACCAGGCCCATTTAGATATGCATCGGTAAAATTAACTAATCATTCTCCACTGAAGGGATGAGTTAGCACTGGTGCAGTAACAAATCTCTTCTTCACCTCATAGTAACATTCCTCACTCTCCATTGTCCAGATGAACATGACCCCTTTCCGAGTTAACTTGGTTAATGGATTAGAATTTAATGAAAATATTTTCACAAAACTTCTATAATATACTTATAATCCAAGGAAACTACAAATCTGAGTTAATTTTTTATGTTGGGGCCACTCCTCTAATACTTTTGTCTTTGTAGGGTCATTTGGGATTCATTCATTGGTTACAATGTGCCTCAAAAAAGATACATTTTTTAACCATAATTCTCAATTTCTGAACATTCTAAAAAGCCTCTCCTTCTATAGGTTTAGCAAAATAACCCTATGATGATACTCATGCTCCTCACTAATTTTGGAATATATCAAAATATCATCAATATTAAATACAAAAATGTTATAAAGTAAGTCCTTAAATACTCTATTCATCAAATACATAAAAATAGAAAGCACATTAGTGAGCCTGGAGGGAATAAAAACAAACACATAATGCCCATATCTTGATCGGAATGTAGTTTCTGGAATATATTCATTATTCACCCTCAATTGATGAGAACCAGACCAAAGGTCAATCATAGAGAAAAATTGAACACCACAATGTTGGACAAATAAGTCATAAATTCTTGGAAGATGGTATATTTTCTTCATAGTGATCTCATTTAGTTCCCTATTATCAAAACATAACCGCATCGATCAATCATTCTCCTTCACCAAGAGATCTGGTGCTTTCTAAGGAGGCACACTCAATTTGATAAAAACCTACTACAAATGATCTTGTAGTTTCTTCTTTAATTCCACTAGAAACACATTTTCCATCCTATACAGGGTCATTGATATTGGATGAGATCAATGTATGAATTCCATAGGGAATTCTAGCACTCATCCTGGAGGAGGTCCAGGAAACTACTAAGGAAATACCACAACATATTCCAAGACGATGGAATAATTTTCAATCCTAAAACTCTCATTTCATTCTTCCTTTTCACAAACCAACTACAGAAATAGTGATTATAGAGGTAAATCTATATGTAGATCAGGTCAAGTAATATATCCTTGCAATATAATTGTAGTATTTCTAGTCAAGACTACTAATTTTTCCATGATTCTGCATTTGACCTTACAATAATACATTGAGAGGAAGCCCATACCTAGTATAATGTCAAATTCCAGTATGGTAATAACTAATATTTTTTCGATAATATTTCCCTCACTAAAGAAAATACTAGTGTTTCTCAACATAGACTATTAGTGTATAATCCCACAAGGATTATTGATTGATGAATATACTTTTAACTAATTGGTGGTTGATTCTAAAATAATTGCAAACATAAAGGAAATAAAGGAATTTATAGAACCAGAATCAAACAAAGTAATTGTGTGCTTTGAGAGAACAATAAGAGTACCTTCCATAACATTATTTGTCCCTTCAAATTCAACAGTAGTGATTGAAAATGTACGACCTAGTTCCCATGGTCATTGTTGTGGCTGATAGTGATTCCCCTCCACTACCTTTTGATTTGAAAAGTGATTTGAAAAGTGCCCAAAATGTCTACAATTATAGTATTAGAGACCTGGTAGGGTCTATACCATCTCCCCCTTATCGTTGATGTTGGGAAGTTGTGGCTTCATCTCACTACGATATTTCTGCGCAATGTGGCCATCTCTACTGAACTTGTAGCACTTCCCGCACCTGAGCAAGAAGTTCTACGAATGCTTATTCCCATATTTATTACAAAAGGTACATTTTTCTTTCATTCCTCCTCTTCCCTGATCAAAGGTCCTCCTTATGCATGGTACCATTGATCTTTTATTGTCATTGGATTTATGAGACCATTGCCTCTCCCCAAACACTAGTTTGGATTTCATCACACATCGCATGATCGCCTCATAGATATTATAATCTCAGTTGGCTGGATTCTTCCACATATGTGGTCTCATTCAATGGAAGAATCTATCACCCTTACCATTTGGGTCCGTGGAAATGCTAGAGGTGTAATGTAAAATCCATGTGATGTTCATCTCATAGCTTCCCAAAGATTCTTTCTCATTCTGCTTCAGCTCGAGAAACTTCTTCTCCATTATTGTTCTAATTGATTGGGGGAAATATTTGTTGAAGAATATCCATCTGAACTCTTTCCACTCAATAGATTCATCTTCCACTCTTGGCATTAATTTTTCAGTCAGTTGCCACCATTGATCAAATTCTCCCTCATAATGATAAACAACCAAGGTAACGTTTTACTGTTCAGAATTGCAAAGAACATAAAATATAGTCTTGATAGAGAAGATCCATTCTTCAGTAATCAATGAGTCAGTTGATCCACATAAGGTTTTTGGTCGTTGATGAATAATGGATTCAATAGATAGTTGTTCCCTTCATAGTGATATCAGCCTCTCATCTTTATTCACGTTATTTCCCTTAACTTGAGTCAGTTGGTTCGTTATTCGCATGAAAGATTCAATTCCAGCTTACATCAGAGGGCTGTCAGTGTATGGTCCATTGCGGTCACCATATGTACGCTTCCCCCTATTTCCTACCATATTATAAAAGAATAAAACCAAAGTGAGAAACATATTGGATTTAAAAATCTATTAACTATAAATGATTTTATTTCTTAAAACGTCAAACTTTATACAATTAAATTTTTCTACAAATTCATTATAATGATTCATAGAAATCTTATAATTATCCAAACATATCCCCAGGAGTGTCGTAACCATGAGTGAAGAAAGGCCTACTGTTGTGTACCATGATACCTCAGGTCAATCCTGCAACTCATTGTCCGAGTTTTCACTACTAGGTACATCGGTTCTAGAGCCGCCTCTATCTGATCGTATCCAAACAAGGTTTTATTTTCTTCATAAACCACTTACTCAATACTACCCATAATACCAGGATGTTTTCTTAAATGTAATAATTTCTATAGGGTACTTCCTAATGATTTCATAGAATTATTTCTATAAATAACTACACATTCCATTGATACCAACTATGGAATCCTGTATTTTTATTTCATAACATTTCATTACATTTCAAATTCAGAGGACCATTAACGTCTAGTGTATTGTAAATTAGAAACAAAATAGGTGAAAACATAAATAACTCATTTAAAACCTCCTGAAAATTCTATTGAAAAGTTCATCCTATGTACATCTTCTGCATCTCATAACTTGGAGACCTACAACAAAGGAAAGTGTGAGTATAAATCCCAAAAAGGAATGCAAGAGAATCAGTTTACTTGTGATATCAATACGAACACGATGAAAAACACAAAGAAATGATAAATAGAAGTGGAGGAATTTCATAATGAAAATAATATGAACCATGACATTAATATGTGGCTATAGAATTTAATTTATACTTTAATGAACATATCAACTAGGTGAATCCCCATGGATTCATAAAAATTACCAAGGTTATTTACCTACGTATCATGAAACGTGTCATACCTGGAGATGAAATTCATTACCCAATGCATTAGATCTCTATCATGGTGAACCCTTAATATATTTATTTTCATGTGTTACATAGAGATATTAATCATACATTTTGTAAATAACCCATTTAGAGTAAAAGAAAAGGGTTTCACATCAAAATCGGGACGTTTTGAATGTAACACCTCGAAATTGTATGAGATATATTATTTTTAATTTCTTTCATATCTTCTGTTGAATGCTACACCAAGATTATCTTGCACAATATGCAACACCATATTAGCTTTCAGTATTCGAAACACTATTCTTGGATTGTGTTACACACAATTTGAAGTTCGTTTGATAGTAGATATTCTACGCAACATTGAGTGTGTATATATATATATAAATATATATATATATATATTCAATGTATAAATAAAATATGGTTGGATTCTATTATACGCAACAACAATGGAGTCTCTAACTACACACAACCTGGACTTTTCTTGTGTTACACGCAATCGCGACCATCCTCTATAGCTTGTGTTGTACGCAATACCGGGTTTCACTAAACAACGATATACTATTAAAATATTATTAAAACTGGCAGTTATGAATATTAATAACCACTTTTTGAAATTTTATAAATTTTATCTTTCAAAATGGGCTTCATTTTTGGATTCAGAATATCGAAAATATCCTACGGTGAATTTTAGGTATTTTTTCTGAAAACTTTCATTTTTTAATGAATAGTGAAAACACTAGGTTACTATTTAAAAACCGATTTTTTTTAAATAATTATTTATTTTATTTAAATTTATTTTAGGTAAAAATTGATACATAATACTAATATAAGTTCAATGTTATTCATTGGAGTCATTTTATAATAATTTGAGATAGATAAGAAGTTTATTGAACTTTCAACCGTCTTTTACCTACCTCGTAGGAGCTTTTTGCAAACTTACATAAAACTTAATTTTACCGCTTCTATGAGTGGAATTTAGAAAATCCGAGAGACACAGTTAATATCAAGGAGTAAAATGTGCTTCAATAATATAAAAATAATTTTTGGTGAATAGTTACTTTTAACTTTTATTTACCATGGTTAAAAGTAAATAGGGTAATTAAGGGTAAACATGGTATTATTTTTACCCTAACACACGTACTAATTTATAGGATAGGTTTAATTCAACCAAAAACAACCATAGGAATAAAATATGACCATTCAGGTTCATTTGGATTAGATTAGGATATTTATTATTATTTTATTTAAAGAAGAGTTAAAATAGTAAAAATCATAGTTTAATAACTAAAATATTTTTTATATAGGGATATAAATAAAATAAATTTGACTATAAATATTAATTAAAAAAATCAAAATATTTCATACATAATGGTATTTTATTTATAATTTTTAGACATTAAATAAGTTAATTTATTTAGGGCACAATGATGATGCAATAATTACCTTATTAATGAAACATTAACATAATTAATGTTATAAATACCCAAATAAATCTAATTTGAGACTTTTTACAAATTCCACTAATTTTATAGGTTAATATGACATATTAGTATTGAATTAATTAACTTTTTTAGAACTAATCATGCTGTTAAAATTTCTACAATAATAAATTACCAAATAGTGTCAAAATTGACATAAAATATTTTTTAAAACAAATATTATATTATTAATTGTTATTATATTCCTAAAAAAATAATTTTCTGCCAAATGACTAAAATAAGGTTATATATATTAATAAAGAACCACTTGGAGTTCGTTTGGCTTTTTATAATAAGTTTATTAACCATTTAGTGTAAGAAAACACGAAGACACGGTAAAAGTTAAATTATTTATCTTAGAGTTAAATCTAAATGATAAGGTTAAAATAGTAACCTAAATTTGTCTAAAACCTATTGGTTGAGAGGATTCCGACCCATCCCCACTTTAACTTTGAAATAAATCAATTTGGAGCTATTATAAAATGAAAATTACTTTATTATAAAATAATATTCACTACCACAAAACTAGGCAAGGCTAGTGCCACCCCTTTATCAGCGCTAACGAAAAAGCACTGATAATGGGGGGGGGGGGGGTTTATCAGCACAGAAAAAAGCGCTGATAAAGGGTGACTTTATCAGCGCTAAAAAAGCGCTCATAAAAGTACCCCTTTATCAGCGCTTTTTTGGAGCGCCCATAAAGGCCCCCCTTTATCAGTGCTTTTTTTAGCGCTGATAAAGGGTCGACTTAAAAAATAAATTAATAAAATATATTAATATATAAATATAGTTATATAGTTATATTGATATAAATATAATATATAAAATTTAAATATATTTTATATAAGTATAAATGTACATTTACACATAATATACATAATATATAATATATTTAGTGAAAATGGATTCTTAAAAAATTAAAAAAATATTTCTAATTAATAATTTGATAATTATTATGGAGTAATAGTCATTTAATAACAATTTTTAGAATAAAAAAAATTAAAAAAGATCGAAAATATGTTGAAAACGCAACTCAAACTTCAAATGGCCATAACTTTTGATCCGGGTGTCCGTTTGAGCTCTACCACATATCAAATCGAAGCCTACGACGAGCTCTACGTCGCTATAAATAGGGGAAGCCACAGTAAAGCGTTTTTGGAGGACAAAAGCGGCCCAGAAGGCATCCAAAACTTAGTATTTTTTCAAGGTACCCAGATTTTTTAACATTCTGTGGATTTTCAGCCTCATTTAAGGGGATATTATTGGCATTTTTTTGGTGGAGACTGAATTTATTTCAAGTTATTACATTCATATTGATATTATGTATTTTAAATTTCATCCTTTTTTATAATTCACTGCTATTTATAATCAAATATATAACTATATGTACAATTTTTTTATATATTCATACCTAAAAAATAAATTTTTTAAATAAATAATTAAACATATTTACATATAAAATATATTAGCTTTATCTGAATAATAACTAATATCCATTTTATTTAAAATACCTATATATTAATATTTATATAACTACTATATATTAATATAACTGTACATATATTAATATAACTATACATATATTAATATAACTATATGTATATATTAATATAACTATATATATATATATTAATATCACTATATCTATATATTAATATAAATATATATATTAATATAAATATATATTACTATACGAATATATATAACTAAATATATATATAAATAAATAGATATATCATGAATAAGAGAACAAATCAATATAGGTCGGTGGCAAAGGCTTTAGGTGCGCAGGGGGGAGGTCTCGAGATCAAATCTGGGTGGAGGCACGGGTGCACGCGCAAGGTTGATTTAAAGGGATAGCAATGATAAAGGTTGTAGGTGGTGCAGGAGAGTGCTAGAGGTGCCAGAAAGTGCTGATAAAGGGAGGCTCAAGCGCTGTAAAAAGCCCCCCCCCCTGAGATTGGCAGTTTTTTTTAATTTTTTTAATTTTTTTTAATTTTTTTTTATTTTTATCAGCGCTAAAAAAAGTGCTGATAAAAGGGGTCTTTATTAGCGCTTTTTGGAGCGCTGATAAAGGGGACCCCCCCTTATCTTCGCTGACTTTATCAACTCTTTTCTAGCACTGGTAAAGGCCATTTTTAGCGCAGATAAAAGTTGTATTTGTAGTAGTGATTTTATGTTATTCCAAAGGTGCCTGTATCCTCCCTTATAAAAGGGCACCCTTACCTCTTCTCTCCACACCCTTTTGGGCCTTGAATCTCATCCAACCCCTGCCAATTACTCTTCTAAACCTCTCTAGTTACATTGTAGAGGTTCTGGTATTCTCAAAATACCAACTCTAGTGCTCTAAGAAAAATCTTAAAAGAGGTGCGTCGAAGAAGAGGTAATCTCTTCTACCGATTCATTCAAGTTACTTTCTTCTTAAACTTCTTCTTCTTAATTTTTTTCATCATAAATTAATAACATAAGTATCACTCATATACTGATATGTTATTATAAATATGAAACAACATTATTTCACATTCTATCAATCCAAAGAAAAATGAAATCACCGTGCGTGCGTACGTACAGAATACCGTCTCCACGCCGTGGTGTAATTTGTTTTTCCACCACCACCTTACTTGGATGGGTATAATGGTGTAAAGAATAACTATATATAGTTCTTATAAAATCATTATGATTATGAGATATTATATCATCCACTACAATTCAATTCAATAATTATGGGAATGATATGATCGCTCGTGTGTACTTATGGATTACCGTCTCCACGACGCGATGAGATTCATTCTCCATGTTTACCACTCAAGAATGATTGTAAATTATATATAATGAATAATAATGAAATATATGACATGATAATGCTACTGTATTTATGTGTGTGTATATATTTATGTCATCTACATACTTCCATTCAAGTAAATAAGGAAAAGAAAACAGCGTTTATGCGTACGTACGACCCACCGTCTCCATGAACGGTGTATTTCATTTCATTTATCTATCTATTATATATATATATATACTTAATATGTATGATATATAAATAATTATTTAAATTCTGAATGTAATTAAATAAGGATATATTTAACAATAATCTCACTAACAATAAGTCCGAACACGTACGCTAAATAAAATGAATTTACCCAAAACGATGCTTTAACATGGAATTTTCAAAAGAACGGGTAATATAAAGTCATAAGTGGACCATATATGATATCATAACAATGAATATGATTTGTTAATAAGTCAATGAAATTATTTAAATCATTTTACAGGATGTTCGGATACGTGTGAAGCATATCAGACCAAAGTAAGGGATAACTATTCCAATCTCACTCTTATCCGAGACTGTTTATTCGTAAGTATTTACTGGGGTTTTGGTTATCCTCATTGTCCCTGTTTTATAAAAATGTTTTCTTGTATATTAAATGTCCTTTTGACCCATTTTTGAATTTTACCACATGTTATGAAAGGAATCTTACTTTTGTTTACCACACGAGGATATTTTTGACTCTTCCCACAAAAGTACGAGGAGAATATTTTTTTAACTTATACGAAATGAAAGAATTTTTACGGTTTCATAATGCCTCATTTTAATGAAGATTCATTCACAAAATTTCATTATTATTTTCAACAAAATATTTTTCTGTTAAAATTGCATGGGATTTTTTGAAAAGAAAATGATTTTGAAGAATAAATGATATTTTCCTCAAGAATTCATTTGAAGTGTTTTATCAAAACTATTTTCCATATAAGATGAATTTATTTCATATGTGTATGTATCAAGTATAATGTCTCTATGATTTATATGGTTTCAATTTTCTTATGATGAAATTATATCCATTTTTTTTATATGGATTATGTTATGATGGGTTGATGTTTATGAAACCCATTTTATTATTTGGGTAATGATGAATGATTTATGTTCATGTTCTGGCACAAGTAAGAATGATTTCATTTTGAGATGGGTGGGACATATATCTCCCACCAATGCATTTGGTAAATATTTATATCTCATGAGATAGACATGGCTGGCATGATATGTTAATCCGGTTCAGTGTTACAGGACTGAAACAAGGAGTAAACTCAATTCAAAAATGGACTTTTTCCACTAAGATGTTCTTGGCAGCAATGCCTTGGTTACTATGGAATCATATAATGTGCTTAATGGTTTTACACAATTAAATGTTTGATTACCATGCTATTTTATCATGATTTATGTTCCTTTATGATATATTCCTTACGTACTTCCAAGATTTATGTCTTTGCACAAGATTTTGATGTTTAGATTTTATGTTGATTTTTTTTGCATTCAAATGTTTATGGATTGTTTATGTTCTCTATGATTACCTTTACTGAGCATTTGAGTCCACGCTTTTTATGTTTTCTTTTCCCCATGATTTAATGAAATGTTTTAGGTATGAAAAAAAGGATAAGATCTTTATGGGAGATGCTGAAGATCTTTCGCCACGATTAAAAGATTATATTCCGAGTTTCCAAAGACACTAAACTATTACGGTCCTTGTGTGTCTGATTTTTTTTATGTATTACATATTCTGCAAATGTAATGTAATGTCCATGTATGTCAAGCTTTGGTTCTTTACAGTTGCTATCAGAGTAAATGTTTAGTTAACCTTTGGAAACTAGGATGCGAAAAATTTAGTGAGATCCCTAGAGTTATTTCTAAGGTATGTCTAGGGATGTCCCTAAGGTTAAGTATAAGTATGGGTTATAGTCCTAGAATTACGGTAAAAATCATAGAATTAACTCTAAGATGTTATATATTTAAGGTACTCCCCCTTTATTATGCTATTTTCCCTATCAGGATTTTTGCCTCTCACAATATTTTTTTTGGATTTAGACGATGGTTGGAACACAAAGGAACCGTGTTGAGCAATGTAATGGATGATTCAATGATTTCCCTTCTGAATAAACCAATGTTATGGGAGATGGAGTGAAAATGTTATTTCTATACTTTCACATCCTATGAATTATTCTGGATTTCAAAATGAGCAGATAAAGGAACAATATTCTATTGAGTCCTTCATGAGGCAACGTCCACCTTCTTTCAGTGGGTCTTCTGATCCACTTTTTTCTGAACAATGGATCATTTCCATTGAAAAGATTTTTTCCATACTTCGCTGTTCGGAACATGAAAAAGTCATTCTAACTATTTACCGTTTAGAAGGTGAAGCAGATCAATGGTGTACTCTGATTAAGAATATGATGCCCTGAGATGAAATTAAATCCATGGAATGGGATGAGTTCAAGAACTTATTTTTCAATATGTACTTCCCTCGTATCCTTCGAACAACGATGGAAAATTATTTCCTTGAGAATAAGCAAAAGGACGATGAATCTGTTTGTATATATGAAGATAATTTTACAAGGATTGCAAGGTAATCATCTGACTTTATCATCCAACATGAAAGTAAAGTTGATCGATTCTTCAGTGGCTTAAAATCAAGTCTTCGAAGGGCATTAGCTATAAAAGACTTCAGTAGCTATGAAGAAATTGTGTGTTATGCTATCAAGGTTGAAATAGAAGTTGGTATTAAATATTAATCTCATGGTTTTGACATGAAATGAAAGATGGAATTCAAGGAGAAATCTTAGAGTAATGGATAAAAGAAGATGAATGTTTCTTTATGCTCAAAGTGTGGAAAGAAGCATGGTGGAGATTTTCTTAAAGGGACTAGAAAATGTTTTTAAGTGTGGAAAAGAAGTTCATCGAGTAGGTGATTGTCGAAGTAATGGAAAAAGGGTTTCTAATGATGTAAATAAAGAAATGTCTATAGAGGACTCACCACCAACACTTCAATGCTTCATGTGAAAGGAAATAGCGCATTATGTTAATCAATTACCTAATCCATGGGTTAATGATGATCAATGTGAGAAACCTCTTAAGGAAAAGGACAAAGGGAAGTCACATGTGATTACTATTGGAAATCTTGAGTATGAAAACAATGTGGTGGAATTATTATGTGTTTATGTAAAGGGATTCAAAAATAATGTTGTGGAATCTCATTTATAGTAATTGTGGAACATTGGAATATCTATGTAATGGATTATTGTGGTTTTCGATAATTATATAGTACTGGTAACTATGACATGTGATTCAAATACTTTGGAAAGCATATGATATGATAAGGAGAAAATTAAATGTTTGATATTATTCATGAGCTCATGACTGATATAAGGACAAAGTGATATCATGGTTTGAGTATATAGAAATTTTGGGATTATGGTATGTAGAAAGATTTAGCTTTTGATAGAATTCATATTTTCACTAAGGTTCAATGGGTATATATTTCTCAAGAGAATACATGATTAAGGTATTCACAGGTTTATAATGTGACCAAGAAGATATATATTATGATATATGGGGGATAAATGATGGTATTCACATGCCCGGTAGATGACATTTCTAGTAATTGTTTTCTTTATACTATGAGCATGGACAAAAGTATTTTGGATAATCCTAAATATTGGAATGAATTAAGATAGTATTGTTTAAGGATAGAACATTTTTTTGATATTATTGTAGGAATGTTATAATAGTGTAGTTTTAGAAAAAGAAAATCCCATCGCATGGGCAACAACCCATCGCGTCAAACAATGCTCCTAGAATCAAACCCATAACCAAAGTGCGACAGGCCTTTAGCGCCAACCACTGGCCTACAGGAAGTTCCTGGTTAGTAGAATCTAGTTTTGCTTTAGTAAGTGGTATGATAGATGAAGTATAAGTTCATTTTTGGGATCATAAATGATTAAACTCACCATAAATGGACTTATGTATATTTGATAACTTTTTCTATCCTTTTTATTGAAACATATGGAATGACCCCTCATTCCATCACATGATCTGCTAACTATTCACGAATAACAAATTTAACTTCATTTCTTTAAAATATGAAGTATAAATTGTTCAAGTCACAAACAACAGTGAGATTGTACCAAAATCATGTAAGTATTTTATTTAATTCATAAAATTTAGAGAAATGATCTTGAAAACCAAAAATGTTTTCCTAGTTCCCTCATATCTAATGAATCAGATGGTCCCTTGGATCATCATAAATTTATGGCTTTGTGACTGTTGGCTTTATCATATCCATGTCCTCTACAACTCTCCATCTGAACATGATGGTTAGATTTCTCTTCCATATCCATATTTTCATATATGTTATCCTATGTGGAAACCCAATTATTAGTTAATTTGGGTAACCGTTACATTTGATACATTAGTTTTTAAAGAAAAGTTTTGTATTTATTTTTTACGATGTGGGTTTCTATGAAAGAAACTATCATGTTATAAACCATTTATAAACCTGTTGAATTCCAAGGGTGAAATTAATTTTAAGTGGGGTAGAATGTAACACCCCGAAATTTTATGAGATATATTATTTTTAATTTCATTCATATCTTTTGTTGTATGCTACACCAATATTATCTTGCGCTATATGCAACACCATATTAGCTTACAGTATACGCAACACTATTCTTGGATTGTGTTACACACAATTTCAAGTTTGTTTGATAGTAGTTATTCTACGCAACATTGAGTGTGTGTATATATATATAAGTATATATATATTCAATGTATAAATGAAATATGGTGGGATTCTGTTATACACAACAACAAAAGAGTCTTTCACTACACGCAACCCTGACTTGTCTTGCGTTACACACAATCGCGACCTTCCTCGATAGCATGTGTAATACGCAATACCAGGTTTCACTAAACAACGATATGCTATTAAAATATTATAAAAACTAGCTGTTATGAATATTAATACCCAATTTTTGAAATTTTATAAATTTTATCTTTCAAAATGGACTTCATTTTTGGATTTGGAATATCGAAATTTGCGTAGGGTGAATTTTTGGTATTTTTCTGAAAACTTTCAATTTTAGATAACTAGTGAAAACAATGGGTTACTATTTAAAAACCGAATTTTTATTTTAATAATTATTTATTTAAATTTTTTTTAGGTAAAAATTGATACATAATACCTATATAAGTTCAATGTAATTCATTGGAGTCATTTTATAATAATTTTAGATATATAAAAATTTTATTGAACTTTTCACCGTCTTTTACCTACTTCCTAGGAGCTTTTTGAAAAATTACATAAAACATAATTTTACCGCTTATATGAGTGGAATTTCAAAAATCTAAGAGAAATGGTTAATATCATGGAGTAAAATGTGGTTCAATAAGATAAAAATAATTTTTGGTTAATAGTAAAATTTTACTTTTATTTACCACGATTAAAAGTAAATAGGGTAATTAAGGGTAAAATGGTATTATTATTACCCTAACACATGTCCTAATTCTATTGGATAAGTTTTATTCGACCAAAAACAACCTTATAAATAAAATATGACCATTTAGGTCCACTTGGATTAGATTAGGACATTTATTATTATTTTATTTAAAGAAGTGTTAAAATAGTTAAAATCAAAGTTTAATAAATTAAACATTTTTTATATAGGGTTATAAATAAGATAAATTCGACTTTAAAAAATAATTTGAAATATAAAAAGATTTTATACATAATGGTATTTTGTTTATAAATTTTAGACATTATATAATTTAATTTATTTATGACACAATGATGATGCAATAATTACCTTATTAATGAAATATTAACATAATTGATGTTATAAATACCCAAATAAATGTAATTTGAGGCTTTTTACAAATTATACTAATTTTATGGGTTAATATGACATGTTATTATTTATTTAATTATCTTTATATAACTTATCATGTTGTTATACTTTTCAAAAAAATCAATTACCAAATAGTGTCAAAATTGACATAAAATAGTTTTTAAAACAAATATTATATTATTAATTGTTATCATAATACTAAAAATATAAGGTTCAGAAAAATGACTTATATAAGGTTATATATATTAAAAATGAACCTCTTGGGGTTTTTTGGCTTGTTATAGTAAGTTTATTAACTATGTAGTGTAAGAAAACAAGAAGACATGGTAAAAGTTAAATTATTTAACTTAGAGTTAAATCTAAATGATAAGGTTAAAATAGTAACCCAAACTAGTCTAAAACCTATTGGTTGAGATGATTTTGACCCATCCCCACTTTATATTATAACTAAATCAATTTGGAGCTATTATAAACCTAATATGACATCATTATAAAATAATATTTTAAGTTGTTCCAAAGGTGCCACTCTCATCCTTTATAAAAGGGAACCCCTTCCCTCTTCTCTTCACACCATTTTGAGCCTTGAATCACGGATAAACCCTTCCAATTCCTCTTATAAACCTGTATAGTAACATAATAAAGGTTTTGGACTTCTCAGAAGACCAACTCTAGTGCCCTAAGAAGAAGCTTAAAAGAGGTGCGTCGAAGAAGAGGTAATCTCTTCTACCGATTCATTCAAGTTTCTTTCTTCTTCGACTTCTTCTTCATTATTTTTTTCATCATAAATTAATAAAATAAGTATCAATAATATACTGATATTTTATTATAAATATGAAACAACCCTATTTCACCTTCTATCCATCCTACGAAAAATTAAATCACCGCACGTGCGTACGTACAGAATACCATCTCCACGTTGTGGTGTAATTTGTTTTTCCACCACTACATTACTTGGATGGGTATAATGGTGTAAAGAATTACTATATATTGTTATTATAACATCATAATTATTATAAGATATTATATCATCCACTTCAATTCAATTAAATAATTATGGGAATGATATAATCGCTCGTGCGTACGTACGGATTACCGTCTCCACGACGCGATGAGATTCATTCTCCATGATAACCACTCAAGAATGATTGTAAATTATATATAATGAATATTAATGAAATATATGACATTATAAAGATACTATATATATATATATATATATATATTTCATCTACATACTTCCATTCAAGTCAATAAGGAAAATAAAACAGCACTCATTCGTACGTACGACCTACCGTCTCTATGAACGGTGTATTTAATTTCATTTATCTATCTATTATATATATATATATAATGAATATATATGATATATAAATCATTATTTAAATTCTTTAAGTTTTTAAATAATTATATAAGTAATAATAATACCATTAACAACAAGTCCGAACACGTACGATAAATAAAACGATTTTACCCAAAACACTGCTTTAACATGGAATTTACAAAAGAACGGGTAATATAAAGTCATAAGTGATCCATATATGATATCATAAAAATCAATATGATTCTTTAATAAGTAAATTACTTTATTTAAATCATTATACAGGACGTTTGGATACTTATGAATCATATTAGACCTAAGGTAAGAGATAACCATTCCAATCTCGCTCTTATCCGAGATTGTTTATTCGTAAGTATTTAGTGGGGTTTTTGTTATCCTCCATGTCCCTGTTTTCTAAAAATGTGTTCATGTATGTTTAATGTAATTTTTACCCATTTTTTAATTTTGCCACATGTTATGAAAGTAATCTTACTTTTTTTTACCACACGAGGAACTTTTTGACATTTCCCACAAAAGTACGAGGAGAATGTTTTTTTAACTTATAAGGCATGAATGGATTTGTACGGTTTCATAAAGCCTAATTTTCATGAAGCTTCCTATACAAGATTTCATGATTATTTCCAAAAAAATACTTTTATTTTAAAATTTGATGGCATTTTTTGAAAAGAAAATGATTTTGAAGAAGAAAGGATATTTTCTTCAAGAATTCATTTCAAGTGTTTTATCAAAACTATTTTCCATCAAAGATGACATCCTTTCATATGTGTATGTTTCATTTATAATATCTCTATGATTTAAATGGTTTCACTTTTCTTAGGATGAAATTATATCCATTTTTTATATGGATTATGTTATGATGGGATGATGTTTATGAAACCCATTTATTCTTTTGGTAATCATGAATGATTTATGTTCATGTTGTGTAACATGTAAGAATGATTTCATTATGAGATGTGTGGGACCTATATCCCCCTCCAATTAATTGGGTAATGATTTATATCTCATGAGATAGACATGGGTGGAATGGTAAGTTAATCCAGTTTAGTGTTACAGGACTGAAACGAGGAGTGAACTCGATTCAGAAAGGGACTTTTTCCACTAAGATGGTCTTGGCAGCAATGCCTTGGATACTATGGAAACAATAACCTGTGAATAATGGTTTTCCACAATTAAATGTTTTATTCCCATTATTTTTTATCATGATTGATGTTCCATTATGATACATGCCTTACGTACTTCCATGATTTATGTATTTTCTCATGATTTTGATTTTTAGATTTTATGTTCACGTTTTTTAATTCAAATGTTTATGGATTGTTTATGTACTCTATGTTTACCCTTACTGACCATTTGAGCTCACCCTTTTTATGTTTTCTTTTCCCCATGATTTAAAGAAAGGTTTTGGAAAAAAAACAAAAGGGAAGATCTTTACGGGAGATGTTGAAGAACTATCACCATGATTAGAAGATTATATTCCGAGTTTCCAAAGACACTAAACTATTATGGTACATGTGTTTCCCTTTTATTTATTTATTAAGTATTCTAAAAATGTAATGTAATTTCCATGTATGTCATGCTTTGGGTCTCTACATTGAAAGCGCTTATAAATATGATCATTATATCATTTATAACCCAATGTAAGTGAGCGAGGGTTATATGAATGTAAATTCTCAAATAAAATAGATCAATATTATTTCAAAATGAATTATATTTGAAATGAAATAGGTTTGGGTTTTGAAATAAAATATTTGAGAAAAAGGGAGATAGGTTTTGAGATGAAAATTCTTCTACATAACTGCTATATAACATGGTTATAGAAAATGTTGAAACGATAAGGGACTAGAGTCAAAAACTTTTAAAAAACTAATAATATAGTTTTTTTAAAGAATAAAAATGAAATATGGCCATTGTAATGATATTATATGGAAATAAATTATGAAAATGAAACACTAAAGAAAATAGAAGATGTGATTTTTGTACGAAAATTCGGCAGCCAAACAATGTCGATTAAAAATTCAGAAAATCAGTTGATCAGAGAATAAATGGTATCTCTTCAATTAGTCATGAATTGGAATGTAATAAGGATATAGAATAATATACCCCAACATAATATGATGGAATCTAGAAGACAAATCATAAAGAAAGCTATGACTTAAAAGAATAGAGTGAAAGGTTCCCTTACCTTGAAGAGTAACTTTGAAAGCTTAATTGTTGGGACCTCGGGGGATTTAGGGAACCATAGAAACACTATATTGGAGTAAAAATACAATAATATTTTTTAGGATGATTTTTTAATGAAATGAATGAGGGAATGGCTTGGTATTTATAGAGAAATTTATTGAATTTTTAAAAATTTTCAAGGGACACCTCATAGGTGGTATTTGAAAAACCAGGGGCTTGCCCATGGAATTTTCCCATGGTATTGTCCACATGGGACACCTCATAACATATCTTACTATTCAGAAGTTGACCAGATTTATTACATCATGATTACATCATCAATGATGTCATTAAACACCCTAAACTCAAAATTGTTTATTTACTATTCATCGAAAATTCAACTATTTAAAAACAATCCCAAAAATTCACCCTAACATAACACTGATTCTTTGAATTCAAAAATTAACTCCATTATATGAAATTAATTTTGTAAATATATTAAATTTAATTTTTAAATAAAATCATTAATTTAAAAAAAATGCTAAAATGATAACTTGTTTTGTAACTCCTTAAAAAAGTAACCAAGGTCCCATAAAATTATCATCTGACCATAAGACAATAAAGTAAATATTTATGATTACATTTTATTAAAATATTTTTTCATTTTAATTTATTAAAATAATTATAAAATTTTAAATAAAATATTTATGACATATAGAAATTAAAAAACTTTGATCATTTTTCACTTTTATGATGTCTAATTTGTATTTATACATTAATGGGCGAATTTTTTAATTTTTGGCCTCTTACTATTCATTACTATTCCTTACTATTCATAAGGTTATGTTTCTATTCATACTTTACAATTCCCTAAAAATAATGTTGATCTTCTTAGACTCTAAATTGTATTCAGATCGTAACTGTAAAAGACCATTTTTTAAATACCATTTCAAATTATTAATTATTTAAAGTATACAAAAATATTTTAAAATACCTATTTTAAAAAAATTCATCAATAACATGGAACTTAATCGTACATTTATCTGGACCTTTGAAAACCACAAATTTTACCATAATAAGAAATCACAATTTTAATTATACCATGGGATTTCAAAAATTATATAAGGATTCGTTACAAAACCCCTTATAAATCCTGCATAGGACCGAAGTGTAAGGTCTGATATAGTGATAGAATCTTGGGGCGCCTCAGGAAACATTTCCCGAGTTGTAATTTCAATCATCTTGAACTTCTCCCTTAGGTGATTTCATTCAAACTCCACATATTGGAGTTCAGCTAGGGCTTGGTCCAGAGAAAAGCCTAGTGAAGCAACCTCCATCCCATACTCTGACAGATGGGCTTCGTATGACCCAAGTCTACTAGATGAGGCCATCACCTCTTCTTAATGTATTAATTTACCTAGATAACTTGTATTTATGAAAAATAATTATAACGTTAAGAATTTATTTTCCTACTGTCATATTAACCAACATTTATATTCTCCAACGATCAAATATAAAATGAAACATAATGTTATCAATTTAATTATACTCACTTCATTAAATTAATGATATAGTTTTTCTGAGTGTAAAATATCACAAAAAAATTAAGAGACAAAACTTATTCAAATGTTCGGGTCATTACATATAACATATATATGTTCTTCCTCATCTTAAATATCATTCTACAGTGGTATATCCATCATTTTTAGTACATGTGAAGGATCATTTATGTACTTCCTTAGTAGAGAAGCATGGAAGACATGATAAAAAATAGATAGGTTTTATTGAAGTGACACATTATAAGGTAATTTTATTATACCATTATGTATAAAATTGGGAACGATATATCTATGGAATTGTTTTTCAACCTTTCCTAAATGGATAAATTTATTGAATGGACTTTTAGCCATCTTCAAAATACAGATCACATTGACGATTATATAAATTAAATGTATTTCTACCTTATCTTATCAACACAATTTTCTAAAGGGATTTAACATTATCTTCAATATCATTAGCTTTCTTAAGAGAAAATTTCATTATTTCCACAACACCATTCCAGTAAATTTGATTTCATCACTTCTTTCCATAAATATTTTCATAAAGAGCCAAATTAATTCTTGAGTGAAATAAATTTTTTAAATAAAAATCAACTTAAGGAAGGTTTTGATCCCAAATAACTTTGAAATCCACATTAAAATATCACTTGATATCATTTAGGGTTTGGATTTTTCTATCTAAATTTACATCAATATAAGAATAATACGCAGTGCAGAAACTCTACTACATACCAAGGTCTTGTTGATGAATTTACCAATGTGTTAAAGTATTGAGGGGATCAAATTTAGATATAATTAAATGTTATACCATATAAATACTTATATCCTTCTGAATGATTATTCTAAAAATTAGATCAATTTATAAACCCTCACTGAAATAATGGAAGTGCGGTGAAATCAATTGGTGGTCAACAACTAACCATAATTCCTCAAAATAAATGATAATATATACTATAAAAGTTTTTAGTTCCATTTATTATATGTTCAAAAAGAGTGAAGGAATTAATATATTTATATAATTTATTTACTAAAACATTTACCCAACCAAAGGGTTAAATTAAAATAAATTTCTTCTAAAATATCCTTAATTTTGATAAACACCCATCAAATAAAACCCAATAGATATGTCACTTAATTTTAAACTAAAATAATATATACTGTTATAAACCCTTAATTGTATAAGTTTATCTCATGTTAATTATATTCAGATATATTTACACTACAATACTTAATTTACCCTTTATTATTAATATAATATCTTATCAAATACAAAAAAATTCATTAGATGTTTTTGTCTATCCTTATACTGATAAAATATAAAACTTTATTTCACTACTCCAAATTCTATATAAAGGGAGATAATAAATTCCCAATTTCACATTAAATGTCATAGAATGGTGTAAAATATAAAAAATTAAACATGAATTTACCAACAAAGGATGGGAGGAAATGTTCCATAATCATGATGATTCACTTCGACCATTGGGATTTTATAATATTTACCTTTTTACATTTCTAATAGATTTTGTTGGGTCTTATCATCACTATTTTCCCATGGATTGGGAAATTGTATAACATTATTACAAAACATTTTCCAAATTATACACTATTGTGTGGGTGGTGCATTCAATGGAGATTTTTTTCTATGATTATCTTTAGATAACTTATCAAAATTAAAATGGCCTTTGATTAACCAATGACCTTTCTTTATACAATTAAAACTTCTAATATACCCCATATGAAAATTTCCTTCAGTTATTCATCTCATAATTTGATCATAATTGAAATATCATTTTTTAATCTAAATGGTATTTATATTTTTCATTAAATAACATTTTTTGATTCTAATCAAAACTATGATAATGATACATATCTAGAATATCTTTTTCCACATTGATAGAAAAAAATATCTGCATAGCTACTGATGTCTCTTATGACTAATTCCATTTGGGTACTAAGATTTAATCCATGGAATAATTTATAAACATTACATTTATGTTAGATTATAATAATATAATAATACCTCATATTTTTTTTAAATTACCCTCATATTTAGTAAAATATTCATCATCTTTTTTCTTGATTTCAAGGAAATCAATATCCATAATTTTATGATGAATATGTAGATAATAATAATTGAAAAATATGTTCTTGAAGTCATCCCAATCATGGAGTTAGTTTAATAATGTTTAATTTTATTTTGGATGAGATTCCACATTGATATGTTTCCCCATCGAAATGATATTCAATAAAAATTAAAATATTCTGAACAACAGAGGGCATAAAATATATATTTAGTGTTACTGATCCATTTATCAGAAACTAGTATATTAGTGGATCCACTGATGGTGGGGGAAAATTCATTATGAGGGACTCGATAGATTGTTGTAACTAGTTTTTCATTTTGAGGTTCAGTATGATTCTTGTCGAGAGAAATTTTTGTGGAAAAAACAATGAGATTTTGAATTCCATCACCCATAATATTTGTTTACATTGGAGTAAAATAATTTAATTCTCCATTACACTCTCGATTAATACCACTTATTCAGGTTATATCCATCAACCTTAATAAAAAACATAGTTTATGAAATAATATCCCATGTAGGGAATAATATAATCATGAAAATTTTCATAAAATATTCTTGAATCGTGAAATTTTATTTTTAACTATGGAACCGTAGGTCTATCCTAGGTATATAATATTATTAATCTATTCTAATACCTCATGATATTTCATAAGTTGTTTTTTAATTTACAATGAATATTCCATGGGAGTATAATACCAGGTTTCCTGTATTGCCCATTATTATGCAAAAAATGACAATTTATTCTATCTCAATGACACCTTTTAGTATATATTTCTCCTAGGTAACTAAATGACATATCCATATCCACTTTTAGTTTCTATAAAATGATGTAATTTCTTGTAAACCACAAACTCTATCCATTACCAAAATTCCAGGAAATTTTCCTTTAGTTTTTATAGTACTTATACTTATCCTTAGAAAATTCCCCATATATGTCATTTTAAATAATCCTTGAGAATTTACCAAATTCTTCTACTCATAATTTATGATTATTAATTAAAAAATTAATCAAATACCAAATTTAGAAAATATTTATTTTTATAAATATTTATTACATATTTATTGATGAATATTCATTAATTTACACAATAATACACATGGGAAACCTAATATTTTAGTGTTCTTAGAGACTAGGTATATAATCTTCCAATTTGGTGAAATATCGTTTACATTTCCCATAAATATCTGCAACGTTAGTAATCATTACAAACACACCCCACTTGATATTTTTCTTCGTAACCTTGGAAAATGATACATAAAAAGGGTAAGCTATAATTATCTGAATGGATAATCAAGAGAGATACATAAGTATAACATTAAGATAAGGGTATTATAATATCATAATAATGTTTGCAAAAAATACCACACATATAATTGATCATAATCATGATTTATTTAATAAATAATTAATTTTTAAAACATATGAATCATGAAGTACTCGAAGAACATAATCCATGATAGAATTCCATTTCTATTTAATATATAATTGTAAAATTAAAATAATCATTGAAAATATTATGTCCAAGATACACATTAATTAATTCGTAACATGTTATGCTTGGGTAGGCCACCTTTGTTACTACATTGATCTTAGGATAAACATCATTTTACACTCTTTCAGCTTATGGTAACCTCCCATGTACCCACTTTTAGGATTGTGATATCTTCCCATGTACCCACATTTAGGCAAGGGATAACTTCATGTTTTCCCACTTCTTTGCATTGGATATCATTAAATATACCCCTTGACTTCATATAACATTAATCACTACCCAATTAATTAGAGGGAGATATAGGTCCTAACTATATAATTATGAAAATAATATATGTGTGTTCTATAATGTCCTAAAAATTCATCACATTAGATCCCATGAAATTAAACCAGTTTAATAATCTTTTCATCATTTCCCCAATTTATAACCCAACATGAATGTTGTAGGTTTCATAAGAATTTTACTGTGGTATAACTCACTGAAAATAAATGGGTATCAAAATCATTTTCATCATAAAAATAAAAACATAGATAAATAACAATAATAATAATAATAATATCCTATATTAATATCCTTTATATCTCATAAGGAACATGAAATGATTTCATAATAGAAGTAAAATTATTTTAATGAAAAATCACTCCATGTGATTCTTTTGGAAAATATCTGTTCATGGAAAATAATATGTATTTAAATTAAAAATTAATAAATTATTGTAGAAATATTTTTTTTTGAAAATAAACATTGACAATTATAATTAAATTTTGAATAAAAATAGTTTACATGAAGTTTGGAAATTTTCATTCATATTGTACCCGTTAAAAAGAATTATTTAACATTTTTAAAAAGGGATAAAACATTTCATATTTGGAAAACGATATAAATATTACTTTCAAAGAATATGTAAAATTTAAATAAAGGTAAAACATTATTTAAAAAATCATATATAAACAATAAAACATTTTTTTGTTAATTTATAAATCATAGACCTAGAATAAAAAGTGTTCTCAATAAATCATAGATATAAAGATAGTTTTCATCGAAACAGTTATATTAAAATATTGATAATATAAAAATGGGTACATGAATAGAAAAAATTTATTATTATGGAAAAAATATAGGATACGAAAATTAATGAGCTTCTTGACTAATGGATCAAAATATTTCTTTATCAGAAACATAATCATAAAAAACCCAATATCAATGAGATGGTGTCATAAAACAATTACCACATTGGTGACTTTGATTCATAATCCACATTAAGGAATAAAAATATATGAAACATAAACTATAATTATAATGAAAAAAAAATCATTATATTAAAGTAAAAGGGGCTGTATATATATATTATAAAATTAGATAGGCGTAAAATGAAACATAAGTCTCAATAAAAAAATTGAGAAAAAAAACATAATATCATGGTAACATTTTAATTGTAAAACCAAGAAAGAGATATCCTAAATTGGATATTAAAATCAAAAACAAATATGGATAATAATTTTAAAATAAATTCATGTTAATTATATATATCATCAAAAATCAATTAATTGTGAAAATGGAATGCGTCTCCCATAGGTAAAAAATGAGATAGAAACCCATAACATATGTCTCAAAATCCAATATAAAAATTAGAACCTAATATATATTAAATATATATTTACTATTAATCTATTATAGAACCATAAATAAAGAAATCAAAAAATATATGATTTAATTATATCATTTTATTTGTGTTTTATAAATAATTCAATGTTAAAGTATTGTTTTAGGCAATAATTTCACTATTTTTCTAGTATGATTTGATTTTTTTTGTTTATATTACTAAAATAATGATTAAATCATTACCATAATTGATACCATGATGTTAATATATTATATATTTGGTATAATTATATTTATACTTATCCATTGATGTTAGATATAGAATATGAAATAAATTTTTCATATAGAAGGTAGGTCCTATATATGCACGATATTTCATTCAGTTTTCTAGAATGAAAAATATAATTAGAGGTATATATTAAATTAACCATGAAAATCATATTTATGTCATATATATAAGTTAGATTCATTAAATCCATCCTGAATCACTTCAT
Source organism: Viscum album (assembly GCA_963277665.1). Lineage (NCBI taxonomy): Eukaryota > Viridiplantae > Streptophyta > Magnoliopsida > Santalales > Viscaceae > Viscum > Viscum album. The sequence continues at coordinate 455,487,994 of OY728142.1, forward strand.
GAGGTAGTAGTCCACCTAAAAAACAAAATACATTAAAAAATTCCCACAGAATCTAAAGTAATATTGTTTATTTAATGTTATAAAAATAAATCATAATAATCTCAAAAATATAAAATCTCAAAAATAAATTAATCATTATAGCATTTCCTTAGAGGTGGTGATAGACTAAAACTCAGTCCATGGGGTGGTAGTCCACGTTACCCACAAATGATGATTTAGAAACCCATTTGATGGAATAAAAGAAGGAATTAACATATGAAATTAACATAATAAAATTGAAATATATGTAATACAATAAATATTATATTTTATAATGGTTTAATAATAATTTAATGATCTGAAAGAATAAATAATATATGATTCTTGATTAGGGGAGTCACCTCTTTGCTTGAATTTTTTTTATTTTTTTGGACCAAAACGAATTATAGGTTTCCATTTTGACGAAAATAAGGATTTTAATATTATATAATGGAAGTAAGTATGTGATTTGGGTAATTAATTTCTGGCCCAATGGTTTTTGGGTGTGTTAAAATGAGAGGAGAGGGTTGGAATTTTAAAAATTTGGTTATTGGCACTATATCAATTTTTGAAAAATTGGTATACACATAATTTTGACATTCCAAAAGGATCCAAAATGAGATTACACAGAATCTAGAAGAGACAATGCCAATATATTTCTATCTCAGGGGTTTCTAAAACGTTTTTGTCACATTTATCCCCTATATTTTTATATTAAACCCTGGATAATGAAATATTTACCCTAACTATGGTGAATAATATTTAATATTTTTATAATTATTTATTGTAAAAAATAAAAATAAAATAATTATTTTATATAAATTAATTATATTCACAATATGGAATCCATTTGTTTAAATTTCATTAAAAAATTAAAACGATTTAATTTAAAATATGTCTTAAAGAAGTGATAAGAAACTGTGTTTTCAAAGTGAAAATGATCAAGTGATTACAAATTTTGGGCAATAAAAATGAACAATAAAATGATTAAAATAATATAAATTGTATTAATAGATATATAATATAAAACTTATTTTAATAAAACCATCATAAAACAATATGTTAGTTTTTAAATTCATTAAAATAAATGAAAATTCTTAATAAAAATAATTATTTTTTAGTATTCCTCGAAAACCATTTATTCTCATAATATTATATAAAATTAACCAAATGATAATTTTAACATTATTATATTAATAAATATACATGATTTAAAAAAAATTGTTTATAAAAATACGCAAAAAAACAAGACAATACTTCTTGTTTAAACAATAGTTTTTATGAGCAAATTTAGCTCTATTCTTAACTCATGTCATTGAAACACCAATGTGGAATTTAAATCATTGGATTGAATATATAATATATTAATTTTATTGAAATTATTCATAATTTTTTTTCTAAATAATTTTTGTAAAAACATGTTTTGGAACATAAAAATAGTTTTTTAAAAAATAATTTCTTTTATTTACAAGTAGTTTTTATTTTCATTAAAATTAATTGGTCACAATATACAAAAGATGTATACATGTGTTGACCATATAATTTATTATTTATTTAATCACATGCATTCACATAATTTACATGGCTAGGTGATCACTATCATAATAAAAAATAATTTCTTAATATTAAGCCATGTTTTATTTTTTACTTGGCATTGCATATAATTACAGCTAAACAAATAAATTAATCTACAGAAATATATACTTGGTGTATCATGTAGTGAAAAAAATCAAAATAATTATTAAAAAATTAAAATAATCTAAGGTTGTTACATATATACACCGCATTAATGAAAAATGTGTTGAATATGTCACGTGTCTCATAAAAATAAAAGTGAAATGAAAAACCTATTATTAAATGGAAATCATTAAATAAATAATCATGAAATTTAAAAACATGTATAGATATTTAAATAACTATAATTATAATTTATATCATCATAAAATAAATTTATGTGTATTATATACACCATATGATAGAAACATGATGTGAATATGGCATATGTCTCACAGAAAAAAAGTGAGACAAGAAACCCATCACAAAATTCTTGAACGTCATAATAAACAATGGAACATCGTGTATAATAATTATATGATTATTATACATGTATTATACAACCATTATCACACATATCATACAATTTATTATTTCTTTATGACAAATTATCAAAAAAAAATTAATATTTTATTATTAAAATCACTGTTATGGTTGGTAAGTGCTTTATTTCTCTTGTATGTTTTGTTTCAAAACAACTTGTCCTTAAACATTGATAATGATTAAATCACATAAATAATTTTATCAGGGAATAAATATAATATATATTTATTATATATATATATATTTATATATTCATTAATAAAATTAATAAATTGAAAAAATGTTTTCATCATTCTTAGGACGGTAGGCTGTACATGTGAATGAATGATTATTTCACTTTTAAAAACAAAGATCCTAATAATGTTAAATATAAATTACATATTATATATTTTTAATTATATGATACAAAAAAAATTATTAATAAAATATTTCCTTATTATTATCCATGTATATTGGAAAGGAAAAATGATTCACATCAGTTTGTGGAGGTGGCAGTTCACCCATATACATGAGCGACATTATCATTTTATAGTTGATTGGAAGTTAAATAGGTAGATATGAAATTATAATTATATAAGTATAAATATATCATAAAAATATTATATGAAAATTATATATATAATTATGTATATTCATGTGATGTCATACTGGGAAATGAATTATATCAGTTCATGAGGTGGTAGTCCTTCGTAAACATCAATTATGGTTACATTTAATATTTTCAATAGTAGAAAATGTATATAATTTTTGAAATTAAAATATTTAAATAATATTATACTTAATATGATGGTCTTATTAATTAATTTGAAAATAATTAAGAAGATCTGGAAGAAAAAAATTAAAAAACACTTGATTAAGAACAATACATCTTCTTTGGATATAATTTATAGGTTTTCACCAATATCCTTTCATGGAGGGTTTTCTAATAAAAAACGAATTTTAAGACATGGAAATATTATTAAAGGATGAATTTCAGTAACTTTTATCACAACTAAAAGTATTTAATATGAGGAGAATAGAGGATAGTAGGTAACATTTATAAGATATTTTTGGGGCACTCTAGGAATATCATAAGTAATTAAATTAATAAAAATAAATTTTCATATTCAAATGGGTCAAAATTGATAATGTTATATGATATGATGAGTTTTATTATATGTAATTTCATCAAACAAAAATTGTACAAATCTTGGTGAATTTTTCACCTTTGTCATTATGTTTTAACTAGTTTTATCCTTTTTTTGACAATCACGCATGTATTAATGTTTTTACTCATTAGGTGTAGTAACCCCAGTTTGAGGTATGTGGCCTTTGTTTATTCTTTTTTATGTGTTTAAAGTGCATGAGATGAGTTGGGAAGAGGTTGTGAGAGTTTGGAATGGTTTTGGATGCGTTTGGAGGATTTTAAATGGGTTCACAGTTTGAGCACGGTTAATGGAAACCGTTCGTATTCCCCAGGAAACCGTTCAAGGGATACAGTAGGCTTCACATGCCCGACACACAGTTTTACAAACCATGTGAGGAAACATGCAAACCCTTTCTTCTGAAGCAATAGCGTGCACACGGTTAGTGCACGGTTTTCCAAACCGTGTGACCACTTAAAAATAGGGTTATAAGTTCCAGGCTCCCTCGGTCTTAACCTATTTCACTCCAATCTTTCTCCCACTCGAGCCTCACTTGGGATTTTGGATTCTGAGGGGTTAAGGGTGCTATCCAACTCGATTTAGAAGCATTTCAAAGGGGTTTCAAGGCAGTTTGATGGTGGTTTCTCTCGGGTAAGTCTCTCCTCTTATTTCTCTTATGTTTTCCTCTAGATCTATATCCCTCTATTTTGCGGTTGTCTAGATATACACTTTTTTGTGTGTAGATATAGGTTTGGGGTTGCCTTGGATGTTAATATTAAAGATTATAGATGTTAGGGAAATGGATCTAGAGATGTTTTGGTGCTGCGTTCGCTGGATTTGAGGTGTTGTTGTTCGTGGGTCGATTTCTCGGGAACCCTAAAGGTAGGTGGCTTCTCTCTCGACTCTACTTGGTTAGAAATAGTGTTACCTTATTACAATTAATTGGTGTGCTGAAAATTAATTGTCAATTATTTTTCGAAATTGTTTGGAAATCCCTTGGGGGATGTTTTGGGGTTTTTTTTGGGAAAAGGGTGTTTTATGGTGAAATTATTTTACTGTCGATTTTAAAATGGAGATCCTAAAATGGGACACTATGGTTGATTTGTGGAAATTATTGATGGAAATGGTTTTCAATAAAGATGATGTTTTATTGAAATATTGTTTGTTATAGAAAATTATTTTCAATAAATGGGTGATTTATTGATGTTGATTGATATGCAATGGAATTGGTTAATTGCATGTTGCTTTGACCATGATGGGTTATTTTCATGGTAGTGATTGGTTGGAATGTTGTGTGGAAGTGGCAGGATGTACCAATATAAAACGGGAATGGATAGTGGATGAAAGGGCCAACATTAAAGGATAAGTGGACGGGAAGAGACACTAGTTGTGAACGGGTGAACGGGTTGGAATGAAGCTCCACAATTTTTTTTGTTATGGTAGTTTTTTTTGTGCATTTCTTTTCAAGATGGAATTTTTGTGCTAACGTATAAATGTTATAATGGTGTGTGGCTTATTGTTTGGCCTTTCCTTGGTGGTTTAGTTTGGGTGTGATGGCATGATAAGAGCATGGTTGGATTATGGTAATTGATACACTTGTGATAATTATATGTAAACTGAATCATATAAATGTGCTAACCATTTAATCATAGTGGCATGTGTAGGGAAGTAATTTGGGGAAATCCTAATGAGTTTTAGTACTCACCCCCAACTTTGGAACGTTGGTGTCTTTGCAGATATTTTGTACTATGATGGGGGAAATGGTAAGGAATCACCTTCCTTTAGTAGAGCATTATGATCCCTTGGTGGGAAAGATCATAATACATTCATTTAATACATTCATTATATCACAACCCATGGTGGGAAATATCATAAATGTGATCCCTTGGTGGGAAAGATCATAAATGTGATAATGATTCAATGTATGTGTAACGCAAGATTATAATACATTCATTATATCACAACCCATGAAATAAAATGGGGTTCATAAACAATTCATTAAATTATAGCCTCTTGAAAAATGATAGGTTTTAAAACCATTAATTCATTTAATAATTGTAGGACCTATGAAAATAAGTTGATTTTTATAACATTCTCATCATATTGTTACTCAAGGATGAGAAAAAAGATTCATAAACACCATGAACTCTAAATAAAAAAACACTTAGAGAAACAATAATAATGGTATCCTTGGATCATATCCCAATTATGGAATAGGTAACATCAACAGATGTCGTCATAGAAGGAAAATTATTTTTAAATTTCAGACAAAACATATATTGAAGAAAATAAAATCTCATTGAATATAAAATATTAAAACCTATAATAAAAAAAATAACTTCTTCATTTTAATATAACCAATGATTCTTATAAATAATGATTTAAAACCAATTTAAATCATTTATGAGTAACTTATCATTTCATCCATTAGAAAACCTTTTTCATAAAAAAATGACATTCATTTTCTTTTAAAATATCTATTATTTAATATAAAGTAATATTAAAATAAAAAAATATCTATCATTGTATTAAATTTTATTAATTACATACTTGTTAAAATAATTATTCCCTTCAAATTTTTGGTAGAATCCTAATGGGAAGTGTTTGGAAAATGACATGAATATTTATTTCAAATATTTTATTTAAATAATCAAATATTTGAAATGCATTACTTAATAAATCATTAGTATAATGTGAAAAAAATTAACACTTTTAAATGACATGATTTTATAAAAAATTGGTTTTCTACCAATGAAAAAATTAATGATTTTTTTAGGAAAATAATTATTTTATAATATTAAGACACGTGAATAGTGGAAAATGAATGTAACATATACTATCCTAAAATAAATGTATGTGAATAAAATAAATGAGTTATTTTTGATATATATTATAATATATCAAATTTTGAATCATAAAAACAATCTTGATAAATAAAGAGATTATAGAATAAAACTAATACCACATAAAAAAAATTGAATCATAATCCTAATTAAATAATAACATATAATGAAAAATTGTATATAATTATAATAAATAATTTCATGATATTAATTATCAAATTGTATGTTTATAAACCTTGTAAATGAATATATGTTTATAACTGAACTTATGCATCATCAAAGGGAAAATTAGGAAAAAATCCCTTACAACATGGGTATCTTTTGAATCGTTAAATACATGAAATAGAGACACTAAATTGGATATATTAATCCAAAAAAACATTTGTGAAAATAAATATAAAATATATTTTTGTATTGTATGGAAACCAATATGATAAACAATTGGTGAATATGGAATGTATCTCACTAATATAAAAGTCTGAAGAAAATTCACCAACCCATATTGAAATATTTTGAAACATAAGTCCTAATAAATAATGAAAAAAATAAAACATTAAATCTGACTAAAATGAGTAGAATAATGATATAAAAAGTCAAATTTTTAGTATATACACCACACAAATTAAAATAATGAGAAATTTTCATATGTCTGCCAGAAATAATGTAGAGATTTGAAATCCCATAATATAAGCCTTTAATTCCATTTTTTTCATTAAAATAACCATTATAATAAATATAAGTTGATTATAAATATATTAAATAGCTATAAATTTCAATGTTAAGGAATATTTTATTTACTTATGGCCTTTTATTACAAGTCTACTATCAATTCCATGTTAAATTCACTTTTATGGAAATAACGGTGTTGTTTTTCTCGTATGTTTTAATTTTATATTATTGTACCTATTAATTTTACCATTGATAAATAATTATTATAGTTTTATCCATCATATATATATATCATATATTTACATGAAATATTTATTTATTATGATCCATAAATTTTAGAGGTATAAAATGAAATACACCATTCTGGGAAATGGTATGACGTACATAGACAAGAATATTGATTCAATTTTCATGACCGGAAGAAGGGAATAATGGAAAATATTATATATATCCATTATATAATAATATTTATGTTATATATATCACATATTTTCATTAAAATCACTTTTATTTTCATTCATTTAAATTATAGATGAATAACATTACTTCATATGGCAGTAGTGCACCATTTATAGGATCAAAATTATTGTATTCCCATATAATAGAAATTAAGAAAAAGAATGTGAAATATTTACTTTAGAAAAGAAAAAAATCATAAATATAATTTATAAACAATAAATCAATCATTACTACAAGCCATCATATTTAGATATGGAAAACAAATTAAATCATGTTGTGATGTGGTAGTCATCTATACGCATGAATGATTATTTAATAATCCTTTTGATTAATTAAGATAATGATTATAATTATGAAATTAATATAATAACATATTAGTATATTTAATATATTTAGGATATTATATCATCATGGTTTTAAAATAGTTTTTGTCTGTAGAGGAAGAATAAAAATAAAAGGCATGATTAGGAATGTTACCTCTTCTTCATAAAACATAAATTGGGTTTCTCTAAATTAATTAGTAGGATAGATATATTATTATAATAAGTCTTATACAATAATATGAATGAATTAAGTAAGTAATTTTGTCATTTAATTCATAAAACATTAGGTCTTGGAAGTGTAAATAAGATTGGATATGTGGTGGTCTTTTATAAGTGATGTGAGTGGAACAAATGTCATTTTTGAAATGATAATGGTGATTCTTATATTTTCACATGGAAATGGATAAAAAATATTCAATTATTGATAATATAAGGTATATGTTCTATATATGTACATTAAATGGGGTTTGGAAATATTTTATTTAATATTTATCCCATATCTTATTAATACAACCCTCCATAATAAATTTATTTTTTACCTTAACAGTTATAAATAATGTTCATTGTTTTTACGAATAAATTGGTAAAAAATTTATTTTTATATTATTATATAAAATAAATTATTATTATCCAATATAAAAAATCAATGTTTCCACATTCCCTTTATTGAAGTGGAAAATCTAAGTATAAATTTTATCCAACATATTAAATAAGAAAGCAGGTTTTTAAAGAAAGAATCTTCGAAAGTATAAAAAAAATTTAGATGAAAATGTAACATAAAAATAATTAAATTGACAATAATTGGATTATTAGATATATAATTTGAATAATAAATGTTTTAAACTCATTTTAATTAGTTTTTGTGTTCCAAATTGTTTAAAAAGACAAGACAATTCATAATAAAAATAAGTATTTTTGAGTATTCATCTTAAAATTTATCTTATCATAAAACTATAAAAAATTAAAACCATTATATAATAATTACATTATTATAAAAAAATTAAAAAATTTGTTAGTATAAAAAATCTGAAAAACATAATTTTTAATAAAATTTGGAAAAGGTGAGAAATAGTTTTGTTACTAAAATAGTGGTTTTGAATATAAAATTTTATTTCATCAAATTTGTTATCTAGAAAATAAAAAAATGAATTATAAACATATTATTAATAAAAAATATAGTTCACAATAATTAGTAACAAAATGTTATTATTTAAATTTGATATGTTAAAAATCTAATAAAATTAATTTTTTGGAATTATATATTCATTTATTTTCAAATATTTTTAATTTTCATATTCCATTAATTAATAAAAAAATAGTTCATTATATATATATATATAATAAATATATATTTATAATTTAGTTATTCCATTTCATTACAACCAATTAAATGGATGTGAAAGAAAATCATTTGAAATTTTAATATATTATTATCATGACATGTTTTGTTTAAACTCAGTGTTATGTTGGAAAACAAAATTAGTGCTTCATGATATGAAAAATGATGAAAATATTAAATTTATTTGAAAAATTATTTTTCACTAAATCTTAGGGTGTAACATTATACACCTAATAAAATGAATTTTTAAAGTGAAATTCAACATTTCGGTACCAACAAGTGAATATATTTCTGCCTCATTACATATTCTGGTTCCCACATATCATCATTAAGCAGTTAGTTTTTTCCTTACAACAATTTCAGAGTGAGTGATATTATTTCATAAAACATTACCTATTAAACCATGAATCTATACTGATTTTTACACATAATAAATATCATAACCATTTGGTATGACCATCGAGTTCAATACATGTGATAGATTATATATGTACTTCATCTAGAGAGAAACATGTAAAACCACATGAACATGAGAGAGATTCTTTGGAAGAACTAATATATAATCTAACTTCTAAATATGATCAATAATTTCAAAGTTATCAATGTAACAAGGACAAATCATACCATTATATCACATGAACTATTTCATCTTTTGGTCATTCATTGATAACTTTATAATTCATCTCTCACTCATAGAACTAAAAAGGAAATTTTTTTAGTCCTAAACCACTTATGGATAACAAGATCCACAAAATAATTATATTTAATTCATTATATTTATAATTATTATCATATCAAAATAGTTAGCACATGTTATCCAATATGAATAAATCTTTATATGCGGATGTAATAGATTATTATATAAACCCCTCTCCATTGTTCAACAAAATCCATTCAATAAAATATTAACCGTATAAACATTCATAATTTTATTAAATCTAAATATGATTAGTACATTTATGAAAATCAACATAAAATTAATTCTCAAAATGTCATTATGTAAAACCTAATTTTCACATGCCAAATAAGTGAATACCATAGTCTTATATTCACATGAACAAGGTAATAACTAGAATTACCATAAAACCAGAATGAAAACATACATGCTTCACCATTCATTGAATAAAACCCCATATTATTTAATATCTTCCAATTAACCAACAATGTTTTATATTCCTTCAATAATAGCATAAGAACATTTCTATCAAATAATTTATTTATTCAGAGGTCATCAATATTATCAAATTTAGTCATATCAATTTCAATCATCTCTTTATCAATGTTAGAAAATATTTTCTCAACATTGAGAAAATATTAAGTGTAACCTTTCTATAATCATGAATCTTCTTGAAATAAATCATTACATTAAATAACCTTTCTAGTTTAGCATTATCATTCCACATATTCATCAAAATACAACCAGAAAATCATATACTAAACAATCCGTATGTATTTCATAATTATGTAATTCCAATACATAAACTCTTAAAATTTTCCACCTCATCCTTATTTCATTAAATATAATTCATTATCTTATTCTTTAATATCTCATTCCTTTAATATTTCACTCATAGTCTCATTATCTTCTATAGAAAAAAAGTTTCATAAATAACCATTCTGATTTTCTTCATTTAATTTTCCATTATAACATCTATTTTCATAATGACTATTATTTCCACGTTTAAAAAATTCATTTATCGATGACACTATAGGGAGACAATTATTCTCACTTATTGGGTTAACCTAACTTGTAATTTTTCATTGGATGTTACTATATGTTTTCCCTTTTTCCACACACAAAATTTCATCTCATTACTCTAAGAAATTCATTAGGATGATTATTCCCACATTATTTACATATATAAATCATAATCCTCTTTTCATCATAGTCTCCTCCACCCAAATTCATAATGAAAAATATCCATCACTACATTTTTTAGTCTGATAGTATGATAAGGTGTATTTTTTTAATCGTATCTCATGGTATCAAATTAACCATAATAAAAATATCATTTACTATATTCGTCAAACCATTGAGGTTCCAATCAAAATAGTTTCTATCAAACTCATCTTTTAAAAACATATAGCTGGTCACATCTATTTACTAAATACAAAAATAATATAGGTACCAATCATGATTATAGTATGAAACTACATAATAATGAAATATGTCACTTTTTGGGTCTATTTTACACATTAGAAATAGAGCACGTTTGTTACATGGAATCAATAAACCTTCTTAGGATAGAGGATACCAACTCACATAAATATCCTAGGTTGTGTCCATGGGTAGACTATTCAATTAGCATTTAGTGGAGCCTAACTAGGAAGATAGATAAGTAATGACCTGAAACATAATAATTCTAAATAAGGAAGTGGAAAAATGAAAAAACATGATTTAAATGAATAATATACGAGTTTATTAATTCGTATCATATATAAAAGATGATTTTATTTCTATAAAATAATGAAAATCATTATACATCAAAGTAGGAATATTGTACAATATATGATATAAAAATTAATCAAATGTAAAAATACTCTCCATGCATCTGGAGAACTAGTTCAATTATTCATTATTATGTTCACATCATAAAATATGATGTCTGTTTTATAAAGGTGTATTAGTCCCTTTATCCACATTTGAAATCGTATAATCTACATGGGTACTAATGTAGGACTAAATAGGGAGTGATAAAAACATAGAAGGGAAACAACAATGGTGTCTATATAAATATATTAGGTGAATATTAATAGTAATAGAGTGTAGGTATACTAATGTAATGTGGTAAGAAAATTTATAACCCATACCTTCCAAATTCTTATTTGGTATCTATAATGCTATGAACCCAGTTACCCAGAGTCAGTGCATTATTACATAACATTGGCATGATCACAAGGGATCGAATCCTGAAAGACCGATCAGTTTTGAAGTGATGGTAGTATTAGATATATACATAAGTATTAAATTTCATTATAAAATGAAAAAAACATTGTCTCCTTTTAGCATATTCATATCCCTTATACTATCCACACAGGTCAGTCATAATATACATCTATTCATCCTAGGAAAAATAACACATTGAATTGGGTGAGCTCCGTGCTTATTAAGTATAATAATACAACGTAAACATTCATAAATAAGCTTAAACAGTAATGAAAATGTATATGACTAAAACAAATTCCTTTTAAACATAATCACGAGAGTAATATGGAAATGATAAATCAAATAAGTCTTTTTAAATTTTAACATAGATATTTAACTAGTCAAATAATCACATTTAATATCAATAGCCAATTGTATAATGATGGAATACATAATGCCAGACTTCATAACAACATATTCAGGGCCTCATTCCAAGATTACAAATAATATTTTTTCAAGGCCTTGTTCCAAGACACCAGTTTGTTTCCTGAGACCTATCGATGCATAGAAGATCTATAACAAGCTCCACCCGTCAGTTACTAAGTCTAATGCATTCTATAAATGAGAAGGTTGAAACATAACATATACATTAATACTAAAACTATCACCTGGAATGTTAATAATTTAACCACAGACCATGAAAGGTATAAAAATAACACATCTATAGTCAGATATATCACAAAACCTTCAATACAATATAGATGATTGTATCATAATAAATCAATTTCAAACAAGTGCAAAATCCATGAAAGGATGTTGACATAGATGAAATCAAAACTATTTATTAGAAATTATCTTTCAATTTTGACCTCATTTTAATGTACTATAATTTTTAAAGAAAAAATTTATTTGTATAATATTATTATAACATTATAAGGGAAACATAAAGGTGTTATAATAGTGGAAAATATCCTCACCCGCGGTATAATTTAAAAAACATTCTTTCATTAATTTTGTCGAAATGTTCTTAAAGGACCTTGTTTGGAAAATGATGGAATGATTCATTTATAAACATCTTTTAGAGAATTATACAAGGTTATAAATGACTTAACCTGTAGTGTATGAAATATTAGAAATGTTTTCAAACACATTTTTATGAAACACAGATGTTGATGATAAAGAGGTCCCAACACATACTCACGAACAAAAAAACTCTGATAATGAAGAGATGGCAGAATTAACTCTTACCTTGTAATTTTACTTGGTCGAGGGTACATTAAACTTATGTATAGTATGTAAATAGTTGTTATTGAATTGTATTATAACCACATACATAAATAAGATATCATATATGATCTTTAAATATAGCTTTGATAATAAAATTTCAGTATTATCATTATTTCAGGTTGTTAACTGATTCATTTTCAATAATATGGTTGGTTATGTAAGTCATGTTTGTTATGAATATGATGTATTTTATTAATATATAGAATTATATTAATTTCATAAAAATTACTTTTAATCATAAAATTAAAATTATTCAAGAATGGTTGTGATGGGTATTGAATTTCATCACGTTCGTGGAGACGGTAATATGTACCTACGCATGAGCGATAATATCATTCTATTGACAGTGACATCGTATGTAATTGGATGATATATCATATATATAGAAACATTAATGTGTTATATTTATTATTTAAATCATTTATACTCATTATTATACTCATAAAAATAATGAAGTGCTTGAATAACAAACTACCACACGATGTAGAGACGGTAAGCCGTACATACAAACTTATGTTGACTTTTTCAGTCATATGATGGATAGGAAAATTTATATGGTTATATCATATTTATAATAACATCATTTTATGAATAAGGAACTAGAGTTGTTATTTTGGGGTGGTAATAACAATGATAGAGTAAGTGGAAGAATAGAAGAACATGATACAAAGAGGGAAATAATTACATCTTCTTCAGGTGCTTCCTTTTGATTTGATCAAAAGGGATAATTAGGATGGAATTATTATCAAAGGAAGGAATATAGGATTATGTGAGGGTATTTGGGAGGATATTTTGTTAGGTGTATGCCAAGGAAAATGGTTTTGGAGGTATTATTTTGTGAGAAGGGGAAGTGACCTTTTAAAAGAGAGTTGAAGGTCACTTTAGGAAAAGCATTGAATATTATTTTATTATACGAAAATATTAAGTTTATAATGGATCCAAACTAATTTAATAAGAGGATAAGGTGGGGGTGGGTAAAAAACCACTCAACCATTAGGTTTTATATAGTTTTAGGCCAACATAATAGCCTTATCTTTTATAATTAACTCATAGTTAAATAGTTTACCTTTTAGCATGTATTCTTGTATTCTTATAGTATATTGTTAATAATATTACAATAAAATGCCATGTGAACACAAAGTGGTTCATTTATGATATATATATAATTATATAAGTCCTTTGGATGAACCTTTTATTTTTAGAACTATTATATCATTTAATAATATAGTATTTGTTTTAAATACTCATTTATGTTAATTTTGACACTCTTTTGTAATTGATTTTTTGGGAAAGTCACAACAACATAAATAATTGAATTTGTTTGAATCAACCCCAACATGAAATATTAATCTATAAAATTAATGTAATTTTCAAAAGTCTCAATTTATATTTATTTGGATATTTATAACATCAATTATTTTAACCTGTCATTAAAAAAGAAAATTACTTCATCATCATTGTGTCATAATTCAATTTTACTATAAATGGTATAAAAATTAAAAATAAAATAAAATTTCGTATAAAATATTTGTATTTTTATAATTAATATTTATAGTTGAATTTAAATTATGTATAACCCTGTATTAAAAGTGTTGTACTTATGAAAATTTGAATTTAACACCTTTAACTCTTCTATAAATAAAATAATAATTAATCACACAATCTAATCCTATTTGACCAAAAGGTCCATATTATATTACTAATGTTGATTTTGATCGATATTCACTTATAAAATAGATTTTGGACATGTTTTAGGTTAATTATAATATAATTCTTAACTTTAATTACCATATTGACTTTTAACCGTGGTAAAATATAAGTCAAACGTTATTATTCACTAAAATTTATTTTCATCTTATTGAACCACATTTTAGTTGATGATGTCAACCATGTCTATCGTATTATTTAAAATAAATTTAACTATGTGGAAAAATTAATTTTAATGAAAATTTTCTAATGCGCGTAGCAGGTGGATAAAAATGGTAAAAAGTTCAATAAAATTTTATATATCTATTATTATTATAAAATGACTCCAACAATTTACATTGATCAATTTTTGTTATTATGTATCAAATTTTAAATAATATAAATTTTAATAAAATTACTAATTATTTAAATTAAAATTTTGTTTTAATTAAAAACTCAGTGTTTTTCACTATACATCAAAAATTGAAACTTTTCAAAAAAATACCTAAAATTCACCCTAAGCTAATTTTGATATTATAAATCCAAAAATGAATTCTATTTTGAAAAATAAAACATATAAAATTTCAAAAAGTGGGTATTACTATTCACAACGGATTGTTTGATAGGTCGTGGCCTGTTAAAACTCTAAGTTGTTAACAATCAAAGATATAAGATAATTTAAAGGGAAATGTACCGTGGAATCTTGGGGTGTTACATTATTCCCAACATCAAATAATTTCGTACTTGAAATTTCAATAATATTACTACATAAAATGATTTGGGAAACTCTTCATCATTAGTTCCTCTGGTTCTCACGTTTCCTCCTCCATCTTATGGTTTCTCTATAGAACTTTTACCAAACAAGTCATCTAATTTCTCAGCACTTGTTCTCTAGTATCAAGAATCTTGATAGGATCTTCACAATTGGTCAGATTGTGTTTTGGTAATTTTTCATCATAGGTAATAACACGCATTGGGTCATGCATGTATTTTCCAAATAGTGATACATGGAACACATCATGATCTTTGGATAGATATGGAAAAATTACCAAAAAATAAGAAACAACTAAAATTAATTCTAGAATTATAATAGTTCAGATGTACTGGGGACTTAATTTCCCTTTCTTACGGAATCGTATAACACCCTTCCTTGGAGATACCTTCAAGAAGACATGATCACCTACTTAAAATTTAAAATTTTTTCTTCTATTATCGGTATATCTTATTTTCCCTACATTGAGCTACTTTTATGTGGGTTTGGATAACCTTCACCTTTTCCAATGATTCCACAACAATTTCTGGGCCTAGGATTTTTCTTTTACCTATATCATCCCAAGAAGTTGGTGTGCAACATATCTTTCTAAAAAAAGCTTCATATGATGCCATATGAATATTTGAATGGAAGCTATTTTTATAATAAAATTCTAAAAGAGGTAAATATTGATCCCACAAACTATGAAAGTCATGTGATAAAGATCTCAACATGTCTTCTATGGTTTGAATAGTCTATTCTTATTGAACATTAGTTTGAGGGTTGTAGGAAGTGTTCAAAAGGCCTTATGTATACTTTTCCAGAATCATGATGTAAAATGGGCATCACAATCAGAAACAATCTATAGGGTTAATCCATGATGTCTTAAAACTTCATTTATATATTGTCTTGCTAGACATTCAAGTGGTAAAGCGTCTCTTATAGTAAGAAAATGTGCAGACATGGTAAGTCATTCAACAATGAGCCATATTGCATCCTTCCTTGTAGGAGTCTTTAGTAGACCCATTATAATTTCCATCATAATATCATCCCATTTACACTCAGGTATGGGAATAGGTTTCATGCCTCCTCTAGGATATTGTCATCCAGCATTCACTTGTTGAAAAATAATACATCTTGACACAAAATAAGAAATCTTTCTCTTCATGTTGTCCCACAAAAAACATTATATCATATCTCTATACATCTTAGTGATAACATTGTGTATAGAGAACATTGATCTATTAGAATCATCCAATAATTTTATTTTTGGTTCACATATATTTGGAACACAAAATGTCTTCCCAAATTTAAAAATCCCATCTTCATATATAAAGTCGATCAATATCCCATTGTTCACAACTTTAATTTTTTTTTGAAACACTTCATCATCAATTAGAGAACATTGTATCGATTCTAGTGAAGATGGTTGAGCAACCATTTGAAAATGAATTGATGTTTCAACTTCCTTGATTATTCCCATATCTAACATTACTAGTTCCATGAACGTATAATCCCTTTTAACTCTCATCTTGTTCAAAAATCCATGATCTTATCTGCTCAAAGATTTTTCCAAGTTATTTTCCTTCCCCGAGTGATAGTGTATAGTTAAATAATAATGTTTGAGTTGTTCAAGCCTTCATTGTTGCCTCGTGATGAGTTTTTTTGTGAGAAAATATACCTTAATCTCTTGTGATTTGAATATATATCACATTTTTCAAAATAGAGATAGTTTCTCCATATCTTCAATGAGAAGATTATAGCTGATAACTCAAAATCGTGAGTGAGATTTTTTTGTTCATGAATTTTTAGCGATAGTGATTCATAGTCAATAAATCTATAATTTTACATAATGTAACAACCATGTCTTTTCTTTGAAGCATCACTATAATTTAATAACCCATCATTCTCTGATGGTAGATACAATATAACAGCATTGACCAATCTTCTCTTCAGTTCATCAAAACATTCTTCACTAAAATTTTTACAAACTAATTTAACCCCTTAGAATGTTATCTAGGTTAATGAGTTTGCGAATCAGGAAACATTATGGAAGAAACCCCTATAATAACTTTCTAAACCAATAAGACTATGTACATCATTTAAACTCGTCGATGCTAGAAATTACTATATTTATTTTATCATAGAAGGATCTAAAGAGACTGCATCCATAGAGACAATATGGCGAAGAAATGAAATTTCAGGAAGCTAAAATTCACACTTGCTAATCTTTCCATATAATTCATTTCTTCAGAGGGATTTCAGAATAGTTTACAAGTGAATTTCATGATTTTTGACTCATTTTGAGTATCCAATTATATCATCAATAACTAACACTAAAAATTCCTCAATATATTCCTTGAAAACACTACTCATAAGATCCATTAAAACAAATGGTTCATTAGTCAGTCCAAAAGGAATTACTATAAACTCGTAATGCATGTACCTGGTATGAAAATTTTATTTTCGGAATTTCTTCATTCTTCGCACACAAATGATAATATCTAGATTGAAGTTCAATCTTTTAAAATTATTTAGATCCTTGAAGATAATAAAATAAATCATCAATGTGAGGTAGGGGATACTTTTTCATTATTGTTATAGCATTTATCATACTATAGTCAATGCACAACCACATGGATCCATCTTTCTTTTTTACAAAAAGATCAGTGGATCCCCATGGAGAAACACTTTGGAAAATAAATCATTTATTACTCAATTCATGTAGTTGTTTCTTTAGTTCCAATAATTTAACAGCGTCCATTTTATAAGGGGTCTTCGATATTGGCCTTGAACCATGAATTAAATAAATAGAAAACTCAATTTCTCATTCTGGAGGATGTCCATGTAAATCCTCTGGTAACACATCAACATATTCTTGCACAATATGTACTTCCTCTATTATAACATTATTTTCATCATCTATTGTTATTTCATTCTATTCCACCACAATAATTAAACATAGTATAACTATAAGGGTGGATATAGGGAAGAATTCGGTAGTATATTTTTTTCTTTAATGATAAGGTATTCTTTATCATCATAGAAAATTGTAACCTCCTTCTTCTTACAGTAAATTTTTCCATAAAGGTCCGAAATACAATCCATTCCTAGGATTATATCAAATTAAATCATGGGTATTATGATTAGATTAGCAGATAATAAACATTTAATTTCCCTAATAAGAACTGATTTAGAAATCATTGTTGCAATGAACCTTATCTTAGGAGTTTTGAATGAAAAATTCCTTGTTAAACCAAATTACAAATATCTAATTTTCCTAGAAAACTGGGAATATATGAAATAATACAATGATCTAGAATCAAATAATGCATTAGCTAAACATGAGGAAAACAATAAATTACCTGTCCCCATGTATTTCAGAGCTTCAACCTCAATAATAATGATCGCATTAGCATGGAATTTTTCCCTTGGCCTTTTCTAAGTTACTTTTCTTTGGAAATTAGGACATTCATTTTCTTAATGACCCATTTCACAACATTTTTAGCATTCACCATTTACAGCCAGTTTTTTCCCTTGGAATCACAAGCCTGGGGGCCTTTTCTCCACACATGTAACAAACTCTAATTCCATTTACCAGGGTGTTTCTTCCCACATATACCACATGAATGATATTCTACATCTCCATTCATCCCCTTATATCCATTTCTAGAGTGTTTATAAGATCTCTTCATCTATTTTTTTTCTTTAATGTCGTATAACATAGAGAATTCCTTTTCTATATTGATAGTACATGAGACAATATCTTCATATGATGAGATGTATTGTGAGACTAATGCACGATAGAGAAATGGTTTAAAACCATCAAATAATCGACCAATTTTACTCCTTGGGTTACATATAATCTGTTTCATGCCTTGCTATCCTTTTAATGTTAGCTTCATACTTTTTAACATTCTCATCCTCATTTTTCCTCAGAATCAGAAATTTTATTTCCATATCTGGTCGATGGTCATAAGGAATGTATTTTTCAATAAAAATCACATTAAAGTATTTCCATTCCATATTTTCTAATTCATTATATTCCTTTGTGTTTTGAATTAATGACCACCATTGATCTGTATCTCCTGTGAGGTGATAAACTTCCAGGGAAACTTTTTTTCATTATGATACTTCCCAAAGAATGAAATATTTTCTCGTAGGAACATTCCCATTTCTCATATACAAATGGAATTTTAGTCTCATTTATTGTTGGTGGTTTTTTCCACATGAAGAAGTATTAGATTGATCCTTCACATTGTGGATCAGGGTGCTCTATATGGGTATGGTTTATATTCTTAACCAGGGTGAGTTGTCCCAATATGGAGATAATCTGATCAACACCTGTTTCATCACCAAATCCACTATAATAATATTGATTAGGAGAAAAATCCATACATGGATTATGTGTGTTGATACAATGTCAATTCATTCCACCCGGATCTATTTCTAAACAATTGCATATACTAGATTATTTTATGAATCGCAATACAAAATTCCAATTTTATTAAACTCTTAACATAAATTTAAAGGTTTATAGATATAATCCATAATCATAAAAATGTATTCTTTAATGAGGTATATACTCATAAATCATTCAAAATATATTTTAATAAAAAATAAATTATCCTAAGCATATCACTCGGGAGTGTCTTAACCAAGAGTCTAGAAAATAATGTTGTCATGTTCCAAGATACCCCAGGTCAAACCTGAAACTCCTTTTCATAGTTTTCAGTCCTAGGAGAATCTTTTTTAGAGCCAACTCTACCTACTTATTTCTAGAAAATGATGTATTTCTTGGAAAATACACAGAATCTCTACATTACCAAAATTCATGGAGGTTTTCTATATTAATCATCAATTTCGATATTAGGGAAATATTTTATAATAAGAGTTTCTCTAAATATTGCTTCCAAGGTTTGTACTAAACTTCCTAGGATACTATCTATAATGCCCCGAACCAAATTACCCAGAGTCGGTGTATTATTACATAACATTGTCATGATAATAAGAAATAAAATCCCCAAAATAGTGATCAGTTTGGTATATTTGGAAGTAATAGATATTTAAATAAGTTTTACATAACATTATAAAATGAAAAACAACAACAAAATTTTCTTTTTTGAACAGATACATATCCCATATAATATCCTTGCAGGTCATTCGTAATATACTTCTTCGTATCCTGAGTAAAATAAAACATTGAATGGGGTGAGCTTAGGTTCTTAGTAAGAATAAAAATATAGCAGAAACATTCTCAAAAAAGTATAAACATTTAAGGCAATGTATAAGACTAAAACACATAAATTTTAATCTTAAACATGATTATAATATCGAATCAATAAATCAAATAATTCCATTTAATTTTTCACATGGATATTCTACCAGTCGAATAGTCATAGGTATTATCAATAGCCAATTTAATAATGATGGAATTCATAATGCCAAACTTCATAACCACATATTCAAGGCCTCATACCAAGAATACATATAATATTTTTTCAAGATCTTGTGCCAAGAAAGTTGTTTTTCTCAAGAGACCTTCTAATTAATCTAGGAGATATATCAGGCTCCACCCATCACTTACAATGTCAAATACATTCCTCATACGAGAAGGTTGAAACATAACATAAACATTCATATTAAAACTAGAATACAGAATGTTAATACTTTAACCATAAAACATTAATGGCATAAAAATTACACTTCCTTGGTTATACATATCACAAAACCATCAATAAAATATAGATGATCGTATAATAATAAAACAAATTTAAACAAGTGTAAAATCCATCCAAGGATGTTGACATAGATGAAATAAAAACTATGTGAGAGAAATATCTCTTTCCATTTTGAAATAATTTAAATGTCCTGTAATTTTAAAAGAAAACATTTATTTTCAAAATCTTATTATATGATTGTAATTGAATCTTTGAATGTGGTATAATGGTGGAAAATATTGGCACCTACCATATAAGATAAAAAACATCAAATCCTTGATTTTGTCGAAATGGACTTAAAGGCCTTGTTTGGAAAACAACAGAAAGAATCATTGATAAAAATCATATAAAAATTAAACCAAGGGTATAAATGAATTCAACCCATATTCTAGGAAATAGTATAAATGTTTTGAAATATGTTTTTAAGAAACATAGATGTGGATGATAAAGAGGTCCCAGTAGATACACACATATAAAGAACCTCGAATAATGAATAAATTGTACAATTATACCTTACATAGTAAATTTCCTTGGTCGAGGGAATGTTATACTGAATTATAATAGTAAAATAATTGTTATTAAATTATAAAATATCATCATACATAAACATTATATCATATATTATCTTTTATATTGCTGTGTTATTTATATTTTATTAGTATCATTGTTTCTGGTGTTAACTGATTCGTTTTCCTTTATATTCTTGGTTACATAATCCATGTTGGGTCTGTATAAGATGTATTTTATTCATATAGAGAATTTTATTTAGTTATTAAACATTTTTTGTAATCACAAAATGAAAATTATTTTTGAATGGATTTGATGGGAAATGAATTTCATCGCGTTTGTGGAGACGGTAATCTGTATGATTGCACGAGTGACAATATCATTCTATTGATGGTGAAATAGTATGTAATTGGATCATATATCAATTATAAAATATAGTTAACATGTTATATTTTTTAATTACATCAGTTATACTCATTATTAAATCCATCCAAATAATGATGTGTTCGTATATCAAACAACACAATGACGTAGAGACGGTAAGCTGTAAGTACGCACGTATGGTGACTTTGTCATTCAGAGGATGGATAGAATAATTAATCTGATTGTACCATATTTATAATAACATCATTGTAAGAATAAGGTACTAGATTTATTATTTTTTCTGTTGGAATAACAAAGAATGTGGATGTGGAAGATGATTCAAACATGAAAGAGGTGGTGAAGTAATTACCCCTTCTTCGGGTTCTTACTTCTGATTTGATCAGAAGGGCTTCCTAGGATGACATTTTGATCTATATAAGACATCTAATATTAATTTATGGTAGTGGAATGATATTTTTTCAGGGGTGGGATGCACCAAATGGCTTTTGTGGCGTGATTTTGAGAGAAGGGTATGTTTCCTTTTATATGTAATGTGAGGGTAACTTTAGGAAAAGCCAGAAATATTATTTTATTATACAATCATACTGGTTTTATAATGGCTCCAAAATGATTTATCAAGTGAATAAAGTGATTATGGGTATAAAACCACTAAACCAATATGTTTTATATAGGTTTAGGTCACCATATTAACCATATCTTTTAGATTTAACTTTTAGTTAAATAGATTAACTTTTACCATGTATTCTTGTATTATTATATTACATGGTTAAAAATATTACAATAAAACTAAAATATAACACCATGTGGTTCATTAATGATATACCTATTATTATAAAATTCATTTGGATGATCCTTATATTTTTATGATGATTATATAATTATGTAATATTTTATTTTTTTTAAACACATTTATGTCAATTTTGAAACTATTTAGTAATTGATTTTTGTAGAAGTCAAAAAATCAAGATTACATTGTGAAATGTTTATTGAATCAACTCTAACATGTTAAATTAATATATAAAATTATTTTAATGAATTAGAAGATCAATTTAAATTTATTTGGATATTTATAACATTAATTATTTTAAACATTCATTAAAAAGGTAATTATTGTATAATCATTGTGTCATAAATACATTAAATTATTTAATGTCTAAAAATTATAATTTTAATATCATTATTTATGAAATATTTTTATATTTAAATTGAATATTTATAGTCGAATTTATATTAGGTATAGAGATATATTAAGAAAAATTAGTTATGGAAAATTGAATATAAGACTTTTAACTTTTTTTAAATAAAATAATAATAATTGTCCTAATCTAATTATAGTGGACCAAAAGGAAGATATTTTATTCCTATGGTTGAATTTGGTCAAAATAAACTTATCCAATAGAATTAGGACATGTGTTATGGTAATTATAATATATTTTTTATTATTAATTACCATATTTATTTGTAATCTTGGTAAATAATAGTCAAAAGTTTCTATTCAGAAAAAAATATTTTCATCATATTGAACGAAATTTAACTTAATAATATCAACCTTTAATCTGGGACATTTGAAATTAAATTCACAAAAGTAGTAAAATTACATTTAATGCCATTTTTCAAATGTTCCTAGAAGGTGGGTAAAAGATTGTAAAAAGTTCAATAAATTTTTTATATATCTTATATTATTATAAAATAACTCAAATGAATTATAATTATCATTTATTGGTATTATGTATATATTTTTACCTATTATAAATTTAAATATAATAACTAAATTTTTCTTAAAAAAAGTCGGTTTCAACAAAAAAAGTTATGTTTTCAATATTCATCAAAAATTGAATGTTTTCAGAAAAATACCAAAAATTAACCCTAAGATAATATTGATATTAAAAATAAAAAAATGAAGTCAATTTTGAATAATAAAATTTATAAAATTTCATAAAGTGGTTATTACTATTATAAGGGATATTTTGATTGGTTGTGGTGTGTTTAAACTCCATGTTGCATACAATGCAAGTTATTGTATTATTCAGAAAAGAAACATACCGTGGAAGCTTATGGTGTTACAATATCTGATTTTTATTTCATTTAATAATTATATAGGTGTTAATAATTATAATATAATAATAATCTTGGTGAAATTTAAAAGGATTGTAATAACATATGATCCAATGATTATCCAAGGCATCCTACACCATAGGGGTCATGCTATCAAATAGTGGTAACTCACACTGTTTGGATATATAATTCTGAGTGTAATCCAAGGTGAAAACCTAAGAAATTTTCTTTTGAATGATTGCAATTATGTTAGTGGAGCTCATCCATCATAATACAAAACAATGCATTATTGGGCCCAATGGGGTGAATCCATTGTGTCAGTGTCATCAGACATCTAGATTAATTTAAAGAGTGTATCCAAGTCATCCTAATATTACAAAAATATTCAAGTGAATTGTTGTTACAATGTTGTGGAATTCTCATAATTATACAAGGACTACATTTCATGGTGGGTATCTCCAACTAAAATCATCTCAAGGAATCAGAATGAAATTCTTTGAGTGCTCATGGAATTCCCACTAGAATCAGTTGAAGAATTAAGACAAAATATTCCTATAAATATTAAAAATATCCATATAATATATTCATCTTATAGTCATTTAATTTATATTCATATTTCATCATAGGAGATGTATTACTCATGCCAATTTCAATTATGTAGGTTCATTACATTACCTATTATCAAACAAGATAAGTTTAATTATATACATGCTACCGATTATCAATTGAAATTCACTTTAATAGGACATGTGATATATACATATATATTTCATCTAACACCATAATATTTTTTAGTAATTTGGATATAATTATTACCTTAGAAAAGTTCATATCAAGTTCATCTGAATGGTGTATAAGGTAAACCAATCATGGGTCACTGAAGTGATAAAAATTAACTAAAACTACAATGGGTCATTAAAATTAAGCTATCAACATCCTATGATATAAATAATATCCATTAAGTCCTTAGATTACCAACTAAAATATTTAAATTCAAATAACATGAATTTTAAAAACAATTCCCTAATAAGACGGACATTCACATAATTGAAATATCTTATAAAAAATTTGAGTCTTTGATATAAAATTCATATATAACATAAATTATTCTTGTAGTGTATTCTTTATCTAGGATTGATCCTTATATAGGTATGCATTAGATGAAATGTAATGAATATAAGAATCTCGTATAAATTGGGCATAATATATGAAATCCCAAAATGATCATCTATAAGAATATTAACAATGAAATAAGTGTAAGGGATGGATAGATAACAGTTGGAAATCCAAGGTAACAAATTGATCTTGATTCGGAGTTCATATGTAGAAGATACATCAATTTCTGTGTGAGGAGGCTCAAGTATGATTAAATGGGATGTAGAGGATGGATTTTGTCTACAGGATAAAGAAAAAAATGTTATGTTATGAAGAAAGAGTAGAAAAATATTAAAATACCAATTTGTTAAAGGTCCATAATTTGACCCCATGATATGAATAACATTAAGAAAATAGTGTACGAGCTACTGCCAAAGGACAGTATCCCGTATGGTTGTGGGAGATAGCTTTGTCCAACCATTCTCTACACAATAATCCCCCTCTAACTAGGGACCAGACTTCACATAGGGTGAAGAGAATAGTCATAACACCCATTTAGATCTCATGTTCTCCCTTATGTAGAGCCCTATACTACCTAAAAAAGTATATATAACCATGTAAACTGGGTGTCATAGTTTATAATAATTGAGTGGCCCATTTTATTCCTCCAATAGTTTGATCATCTTGCTCCGAATAATCCTCTGGTGATCAAAAGTACATCTATAATACATATGCATTATTTATAAGGATAAAAGTAAGGATTTTATCTACAAATAACGAAATCCAAACCTCAATGAAAATATGGGTTATTAAATTTTTCCCCCATAGTGGAATTCATCCCCTTGTTTCCCAATCAAGGGATTTAGAACATCGTATGAAAACAACTCCTACCACTAAGTAGTTACATAATATTCCCCATACAATGTATTATCTTATACATAGTCTTGATACAATAAAACCAAAACTAAATTTATGACATTCCATATAAAGCTTCCATGCATTGGTAGAAAATGTGAATGGGATACACCTCAAAAGAATCATCGGCATCGAATTCACCATCCTCGAGATCTAATGTATGATGTGTTTTGACATGGTAATAGAGTATGTAATTACCTAGAACTCTATCAATGAAATTTACCATCTTATGTATATATATTATTTTATAGATCACATAAAACCACATAGAGAACCTAAAACAAAAATCATTAATGATTAATGAATCAAATAAGTGGTTTTCATGATGTTAAGGAACCTATACCGATAGAATAGTACCAAGATCATATGAACAATAATATATCCCTTATGAATAGTACATCGATCTATTGAATAGTAAACTAACACATGGATGTAAAAATAACATTTAATAATCTCATAAATAAAGTTATGAAATAATTATATCATAGTATAAGTAGATGATAATTTCAAAAATTAATATTTAAGTGTTGGTATTTTTGTAATATGTCAATATTTAATTATATTTTCACAATAACTAAAAGTTTTTAATAGAAAATTAAATTTCAAAAAATTTATTAAAAAATACTTGTTTTTTTCTCCTATGATTTTAATATAATTACACCTTAGAAATTTTTTAATATTGTTATAAAATAAAATTTGATTTATAGAACAATATTTTTCATGTAAATGATGAATTAAATTAAAAAATTTATTTCCAATTTATATAAAACAATTTTCATAAGATGTATTTCATTTCTCAATTATAAAAATTAAAAAATATAACAGGGTGGTTTTTTTGGAATCTTTCACAAATACATGAATTTTTATTAAATAGTAAAATGAGATAATTTATTATAAATGATAAATACATGATTTATTGAGTCATAGATTATGTATTTTTGATGTGGGACCATAATACCACACTCCATTAATATTATAATATATTCCATGAAAATTATCAAACTATCCATACTTTAGGGCCAAATAATAATCTAATTAATAACAAATTCAAGGATACCGCCCTCTCCAACAATATAAATATCACCCCTCACATGTTCTTCACCTCACAGCTCTAAGACAATAATATTGTCAAAATTCTAGCCAAAATATTTTCCCTAGTGTCTCCCCCACATACAAGAGAACATTATATTATGATATAACCAAAACCCTTTCCCTAAATACGTTCTCATGGAGAATAATTCAAAAGTTAAATCCCCTTATTTTTTTTAATTCATTTCAATTTACATTATTTTATTTTTCTCTTGTCACTTAAATTTCCCAAATTCCCATTATTACTCAAGTATCATCTTTATATATAAATGTTATAATCTCTATAACAGAATGTTGTCATGTTAATGGAATATCCATTACCAATATCCTTACACTGTTTTTATATTATTTTAAAAATGAAATTATCATCAAGGAGGTGACGATTTACAACATCCTTGGAAAACTAATTTTTTTTTCTAAAATACATCCTTAAAATATGGTCATGAAACTATTTTTATAGTTAAACTAGATTACTAAATATGTATTTCATCTTATGTAATGATTTCGAATAATTATATATATATGAAATTAGAATATTATCATTAACATGTAATCTAATTTTTCATCCTCACATATGAAAAAAATACATATTACCAATTACACTTATTATTTAACATTAATAACATATAATTCCAATTCAAGAAAATTATACCCATTTTATATGAACTCCATTACTTATAATCAAGAGAACTGATCATGAAAACCAAGTAAATGAACAGTATATAATGACTAAATTAAATCATATAACATAGTATGTGTCGGGTGGGGCATGTTATAGCCCCTTGGTGCATCACTAGATCTCATGGAGAAACAAGTTTTGGTATGGGCTATCATCATACTCGATTATGTATGGTGTCTTCGAAAAAAATCCATGGTGGTATGTTTATGATGGCTTATATTATACATTTCGTCATTATGAGACTAGTATTTGATATTGAAATTGATTATTTGATAAGTATAATATCCATGGCTAAGAATCATTGTCATGTGAATATTTATATGCTGTTATTTATTCTATTTATATCCTAGCCATATTTTAATCAACCTTTAGTTTTAATACATTCTACTTATAGTTGTTCAATTTTCCTTGTGTTTTATTTTTAGTTTCTATTGAATTCTAACACTTATTGAGCATTGGATATCACCTTTTTATAATGTTTATTTTCCCTAGGGTTCCAAGATGAATTTTATGAATAACATGCAATTATAATATAGATGAATATGATTAATTCCAAATGAGTCTCTAGGATTTATTTCATTTCATGGTTTAAAGTAGTAATTCTGTATGTATCTTTTTTTCCAAAAGTTACTAATCTATTTGTTCCTTTGAGATGAATTTTCCAGGTTTATTTTGAAATGAAATAAATTAGGGCACCGAATCTGAGATACAAAGGCTAAGGGTCCTTACAGAATGTATCAAAAGATATTTATTAGATAACCCGTAAAAAAGATTTAGAAAACTAATATGATGGAACATAACTCTAATATATAATTTTAGAATTAAAATAGAATAACATCCTAGAATTTGGGTAAGGTATAGATTATGTGTATCTTCGATGACTTATATCTCTGTCTAGATTCTAAATGTGTGTGTGGTTCTATTAGAGTTGTACTTAGGGGAATAAAACTGAAAAGGAGTCTTAGTCCTATATTAGGGTAACCTAGTACATGAAAAAAAACCTTAATATGCACCTAGTTTGACAATATTGGGGCATATTCATAGGATAAATTACATTTTCATTACAAACCATTATGAATAATTTAAATTTCAATATTTCCACAAAAAAAAATGATTATGATTAAGAGATTAGAATTCATTAAACTATATTTTATGTTATTTGTTTTTCTTGGTCTATATTTTACATTTGATTCACAACCTACTTTATTCGATATAATTATTTAAAAATAGAGCCTACTAGAATGAATTTTACCCATGTGAATTTGTGTATCCCATGAAGGGATTTCCCTCCTAAGAAATATAATGATGTTGGTTCTAGTGCTATTAATGTTGATGAGAAACATATAAATATATTAGGATAACTTACTATATTAATGAAATATAATCTTTTCCATATTGAGCATCATGATCCACAACATTGAGGATTAGTGTTTGACCACTTTATGTGACACTAACCTCCATCATTCAAGAGGACTATGAACCTAGTTGTAGATGAAAATGGATAATTTATTTAGACAATATACTTTTTATTTGGGAAGTGGTGAAAGGGAGATGTTCTGTGAAACAATTGATCATCTTTCATGATACATGGATCAATGGTGGTCATTGATTTAAAACACGAAGAAGGATAAAGAAATAGAAAAAATGGAATGGGGAGAATTTAATGAAATTTTCATAGAGAAATACTCTCTTCGTGAACAACTAGCAGATATTGAATAGAAATTTCACGAGTCTAATAAAAATAGAGGTTAAGAATTTCACAAAGTACAATGATAACATCACAGAGTTATCATGTAATTTTGTAGGATACATATGTAACCAATGTTGTATTATTTATATGTTATATGATTATTTGAAACCATTCCTCTGAAGGTCACTGGTTTTCCAGAGATTCTCATCAAACATACATATAGTATCATGTCTTATCAAGATAGAAATGGTATTCTACATATCAAATGGCATTAAAATAATGAAATATATTAATAGTGTTAATGAACACTCTTAAAAAATAAAATAATGATATGGATAATAAGTTTAGAGAATAATTTATACATTTTAGTAATTTTTGAAAGATATACCCTGGTAAAATTCTGGAAGTAAGGTGAGTCTATTAAAAGTGTGAATAAAAGGCCATAAATACTATTTTTACAAGTGAAAGAAATAATCTTCTAATGTTAAAATATATAATATTAAATATATATCAAACCATGTACATGAATTCCCTTAGGTTAACGAAACATTCCCAAGAGAAGGACATGTGAGAATAGAAATGATTATATGATCAAAACTGTAGAGGATGATGTTCTTAATTATTAGGTGGTTGAAACATTGGTCATTTCCTAAAACATATAAAACAGTTTACTTTATTTTGGACCATCACATTTTTTATATATTCATAGTTTCAATTAAAATTATACTTTTCCAATTTTATTTAATAATTGTACTATGAGTAAAAACTCATAAGGGAAGTATCATGGCAACAATGATTTTTTT
Source organism: Viscum album (assembly GCA_963277665.1). Classification (NCBI taxonomy): domain Eukaryota; kingdom Viridiplantae; phylum Streptophyta; class Magnoliopsida; order Santalales; family Viscaceae; genus Viscum; species Viscum album. Next base: position 455,518,393 of record OY728142.1, read on the forward strand.
TCTGACCCATTTGTAGCTCATAAACAATCATTAGTCATTGAAAATAACATCAAACCAATGATTTACTTTTATATATTTCTTGGTATTAATTATATTTCAAATTTGGGTTCAAAAATATATTTCTAGAATAAGGAAAATGCAATTTTTTAGAATGTTGTAGAATCCCTTATCTTAGTGCTATACCTCATCATTTGATTCTTATCTATATCCTCCCGAAGTAGATCTAGTTAACTTAATTTCTTGGGGGTAAGGGAAATAAAAATCTATGGGTGAGGAAATAAATATTCAAATTATGGATGTACATATTGTGCATGAATAAATTGTTGTGTTTCCATGGGATATACCTTGTCATCAATTAGAAAAATAAAATGAGTAATCTATGGATTTAATTCTTGGATAATGACATATATAAATGAATCCTTATAGAATATCCATCATGAATTAGTGGAGATGAAGAAATAACTAGAATATTTGATTATTAAGGGGTTTATTCTCAATTATGTTTATCCATAGGGATATCATATTATTTTTCATTAAGAATAAGGATGGGTCAATGAGGTAGCGTGTTTACTAAAGTGATATCAATGATTTTACGATATAGAAAATGTATCATCTTCCTTACATTGATGATTAATTTTTTCAACATCATAGATCCCAATATTTTTCAAATATTGAACGTTGGTATTTATATCATCAATTTCATATGTGAAAATAAGATGTTTCAAATAAAACATTTCATACCAGGTATGTGCATTATGAGATTGTAGTAATCATTTTTGGACTAACTATTTCACCCTCTATTTTCCGGGTTCTGATGAATAGAGAGTTCATGGAATATCTTAATTATTGTTTTTTTGGTATTTATTAATGATATCTTAGTATAATCATAAATCTAAAAATATCATGCGAATCACATGTGCATTTTTTGAAGAATCTTAAAAAAATGTTATATGGGATGTTTTCGAAAGTATGAATTATAGCTTGAAACAATTTTTTTTCTTATCCATATTGTCTCTAAGGATTGAATCGTAATTGATCCTGCAAAGAAAAAGGTTGTTCATAAATAACCAATTCCAAATAATATAACCAAGTAATGTTGTTTTATTAGTTTATCAGGTTACCATGAATGTTTAACTTTTCTTAGTTAGCTAAACCATTAACAAAGCTTATATGTTTTGTGGTTAAGTTTTTATAGATATCAAAATGTGAATAATGGTGTTTATAATTTAATAGAATATTAGTGATTGATCTGTTCTTTAATCTTCAATTTAGTAATGGTGTTTTTATTATTTATACTGATCAATCAATAAAAGGACATGGTTTTGTCCTTATACAGAATGAATGAATATTTACTATGCATCAACGATGTAATGAACACCTAAACAGAACTATCTAACTCAAGATCATGAGTTAAGAGCTTTAATATTTTATTCGAATATATGGAGTCACTATCTATATAAAGAATTATGTGAGATATATATAGATCACAAGATAGTGAAATAAATCATCTAATAGAAGGAGATAAACATGATGAAGAGGATATGGCCTGAGAAGTTCAAGGATATTACTTGTTCGACAAACTAACACACAAGGAATGAGAAAATGGCTACATAAGAAATGAGAAAGATGTATCATGGTGTTGTAAACCAAATGAAAATTGATAAGGATCACGTGAACATGGATTCAATAATGATGGATGTTGATATTATCAATTGAGTGGAAAAATCACATCCTTTTCAAATGGTTTCCAAAACATCATTATTTTAAAGGGTTAATTTTTCCTAATCTATTGATGAAAATATTTAGAAGAACATTAGTGGTATGAATGATGGGATGTTTGAATAATTCAAGTATAATGATAAAATTATGATATTTGGGATGAATCTACAAGTTCCCTACATCCCTGAGATGAAAAGGGTGTTATTTTATGATGTCTATAGCACCAGTTTCTTTATACAACATCGTTGCACTATGATGTATATAGATTTTCAGGAATATTTCTAATGGAATATTTTTATGTGGGAAATTTCAGATTATGTATAAATATGTTTATTCTATCAACATGTGATGGATAAAATAAAACACTGTAGAAAATTAATGCAACTACTTCCAATTCGTATATGGAAATTGGGTCACATCTCTATGGATTTTTTCACAATATTATTAAAAAATCTAAAAAAAATATAATTTTGAAATATGGGTATTTTTTATCCTCATACCAAATCTACATAAATAATCACAATAAGGGATGACTTTTCACATCATCTCAATGCACAACCCTATATCAATGATGTTTTGGGACTTAATGTATAACCTCTTTCAATGGTGTCTAATTATGATCCATGATTTACATTTAAATTCAGTAAAAGTATTCCGATATCACAAGATAGTGATCATCATTTAAGTACTTTATATCACCCACAGACTGAGAGGTAGTTATATATGATGATCCAAACATTATATTACATTTTTAGATCATCATCTCTTTATATTCAAGTAATATGTGGTCAATATTTATACGTGGATGAGTTTTCCCAAAAAAAATGTTTCCATTCTAGTATTCAAATAGAACGACATGAATAATTATATGTAATGTGATTTCTTACATAAATATGTTGGGATGAAGTAGGTGAAACAAATATTTTTGGCCAATACCTTGTGGAGGAAACATTAGAAAAGGTCATGACTATTCAATATAATGTCAAAGTCTCTAAATATTAGAAAAAAAGCTATGAAAATAATCAAAGGAAGGACTTGGAACTTCATGTGGGAGGAAAAATTTCCATGAAATCATCTTTGTGGAAAGGTGTATAGGATTTGGAATGAAAGGGAAATTGTGCCCCAGGTGCATTGGTCCTTTTGAAATTTTTGAGATGTTTATAGTTGTGTCGTATCATTAATAAATGCTTCTTAGACATTCTATGAGTTGCAATGTGTTTCACCTCTCCATAATAAGGAATTATATGGAATAAAAAATACATGCACTCACTTATTAAGGAATAGAATTGGAACATGAATTATCACATTATGAAGAGATTATTCGAATTCTAGTTACTCTAGAACATGTGTTGAAGAATAAGATGGCTCATCTTGTAAATTTATTTTGGAAAAATAAAAAAATTAAAGAGGATACATTAGATCCTGATGAGAATATTATGAATAAATACACCAATAATTTAGTGGGGTGACAATTTGGAAATTTCAAGGATTCAATTTTTATTGGACGGTAGAATGTTATGAAGCAGAACACAATCAATAAATCATCATCATCATGTAATTTTTTATAAAATGAAATAGGAACAGTGGATATAAACAATCAGGGATCATGGGGGCTTGATGTAGTGAAGATTGAGGGAATCCCCTAATATCATATTAAACTCTTCAGGATTTAAGGACATCACATTGAGGATGAAAAGGGGGTCGGGGAAAATAACATCAAGGGATGCACGATGATTTGCAAGTAGGTTCCCCTCTAACCATGTATGAATCACCATAATATAGCTATTGAGTATGAAAATGCACTTTCTGATAATGTATAAAATAGATTAAGTGTAGGGGTTAAGTCCAAGAATGGCATTATACAAGATCTTAGAGACTTTTTCATCCTATGATAACTCGATATGATTTTGGTGGCACAAAATGATACCATGGAAGAAATCCTTGGCCTCTACTAGAAGAGAATAGCCATGACCATGGTGGGAGTAAGAGAGGATAATTGACCCTTTGTAATCATGTAAAAATCATCCACTATGGGGGACCCCCATGCTATAAGAACCGTCAGAATTAAGTTTCAATCCTCTTGAGGGGGGTTCCATCAAACCCAGTGACCTTCGACAGTGTTTTTACCAAACTGGGATTCATGGGAGATTCTTTTGAGAAAACAGAGGGATAGTGATTCTATTTAGTTGTTGAAGAGATGGCCCATATCCAAAAGTATGTTTTTATTCTGATGAGGATGGTAATACCAAAGGAAGAGACCCCACCAAGTATATCCTTGTTATATTCAAGCTAGATGCTCCAAAACCCTACATGTATGATAATGGTATAAGCCTCCCTCTCTTGGACCCTATCTCTTGAGCCAATAACCCACCTCTATAAGAATGAGGTGTATTCCATGATGGGTACAGAGAAGGCTGTTAATTATCTAAGGGTGCTTCATACACCACACTCTCAATCACCCTGGAAGAATAAGTGATCAACAGTCTCCAACTTGCTATTCCTGTAATAGAGGAAATAGGAAACCAATGGTATACTACAATGTATGATGTTATCATACACAGTAATAGCTCTGTTATGGATTCACCAAGAAGGGATGTTATATTTTGAGGGAAGGGACTTGGGCCAGCGGATTTCATTCCATGAGCCTATGCTTTCTAGAGAGGAAGTATATTACATAAGTCCTCTGTGGATAAGGACATTAAGTAGGATGGAGCGAAATTACAATGGTCTGTCTCTGGGGAGAGTTCAATGTGCTAGAAATTTCTTTTTGATCATTGTCTAACATAGAATTGGTGAAATAAAAGTAGCATTTTTCTTATTTTATTGTTATATTCGCTGTAGGGCATCTCAGAAACCCAATGATCACACCAACAAATTTTTTATGAAAAAGATATCTCTGTCAACCTCACAATCCATCGAGAGTTTGGTTGGAGGAATGCATGGTTATCACCCACATCGTTCATTGTTCTTGAACATCCCATGCATGCTTTTAATGCATGCAGAGGATGGTTTCTTACAGAGAGAGGATTTTGACTCCACCATCAATGAATAGACATGGAACCTTTCTCTAGAAATCATTGAGGTGCTGCCTTTCGGAAGAAAGGTCCTAGATGAAACCTTCCTTGATATTCTCAATATTATAATGCCCCCCCAATGAGACATTTATAGATGAAAAAACAAGAAACGGGGTTTCAAGAATCACATTGTAAAAGAGAGAAATATGACCTCCAAAATAAAGATACGTGTTCTTACATTTATGAATGCGATCAGTAATCTTGCAAGAATGATAATACAATTCTTTGATGCGATGTATACGTAAGGACACATGGGCTCCAAGGTATTCTATAGGGAAGGCGCCTCTGTTCATTTCATGGGCTTTCTAGATGTACAAGGTCTATTTTGGAGTGAAATTGTTTTAAATATAGAAGGTTCTTTTTCATTACCGTCACCTGGCCCCTCTAGTGGGTGTACGCCTCTAACAGTATCGTAAACCTCTTCACATATTTCATCCCTTAATTCATGAAGATGAAAATATCATCTATAACCATCTACTGGAAAATGGTATTTCCTCTCATTCTTATTTTAAATGAAATAATCTCCCCAATTATTGTGATTATGTTGGTGTGGCGACTGAGAATGTCCTAGTAGAGAGTAAAGATACTTGGAGAAATCGAGTCTCGTTGTCTGATCCTGTAGGTATCTTTGATGAAATTGTATGAATTCCCCATGGTATTAACCAATATCCACAAGGAACTAAAATAACATAATATGATATCAGTATTTTAGGAGTCGAGGCCCATACTATACAGAGTCTTGTTGATGAAGCTCCACTCCACCTGGCCATAAGCCTTGTTCATGTCAAGCTTGATGGAAGTATTGAATCTACGAGTCTTTATATTCATGTATTTGATAATTTATAGGGATTTTATGATGGTTACTTCGATTGATAGGCCCTTCACAAGTCATGTTTCTCTATTGAGATCCACCGAGGGAGACTCACGGTTAAATGTGAGTTGATCAAGCTGGGTAGAATTTCGAATGGGGAGCTGCACAGGTCACTGGATGGTTGTGAAAAACAGATGTTAGGTTTCTTATTTTTTTAATAACAACCAGAGAGGTGGGAGAAGAAACCTTTGGAAGGATACCCCCATGATTGAAATCTTAAACGACTATAACAATGTCCTCCTTCACCACATACCACGTGGCCCCGTAAAACTATCCAAAGATTCCATCGGGTCGTGGGGCACTGTTTGGTTTCAAGCTCAATATGGAATCAGGGATTTATTTTCCTTAGGTATCGAACTAATCCCCTCTTTGTCTTGGGTTGGGAGGACAGTGGGAATCACTTCAAAGAATTTAGTTTCCTTGCCTGGATAGCCATTAGGAATAAAAGGATATTGACAGGAATGCATCTCTTGGAAGAAGAATTGATCATGGGATCATTGTACATTCATGTCATTATATTAAGATCCATATTATAAATGTTAATTGGGATTTATTGGAATCTTATGATCTTGGATGCATGCATGAAAAAGCTCATTGTTTTTTCATCACCTTTGAGCCACTAGACGTCTGGTATGCCCCTTGAAATTATTTCACATATCAGAAGTATTTCTAGAAAAATACCTTTCTCATTAGAGAGGACCGTGAACAATTTATCATACCATGCCTCCTAAAGATTTTACTCAAGACTTTCTGCTTCTTGTATGGTGTGATCCACCTCATGGTCACAAATGATTATGTCATTCCCCCACCCCTAAAGTCGTGACTTTAACCGATGCAGATTCTTGTGAAGGGCCACCCACATGTTCCCCTAGGAAGGTTCTTTCCAAATGTCATTAACTAGAGAATGATATCTATGGGAAGTGGTCCACTGTTATAAATAACTAAAAATTATTAGTGTTGTCCTAACTGGAAGAGATGAAGACTATAAGTGGAAAGTGAACTAAGACTCTCCAAACTAGAAGATTCACTTTTTGAATGGGGAAGAGGGTAGTGTAAGGGATGATGAAAAGGAACCTATCCAAGAGGATCAATAAATAAAGGCACACCATTGTTAGTTTCACCATGTGTTGATATCACCTAAGATTACATGATAAATAATTACATTCCCATCCTGGAAATGTGAAAACACTATAATATATTTCCTCGGGTAGGGACCCATTCCCTTCCTTTCCTATAGGTTGGAAAAGATATCTAAATCACCCCCAACGATTCATGGGAGATTAACAGGTTAAAAAGATCTGAGGTTCCACTAGAGACCGATTATGTTGTGATTATAATAACTTCCACAAACAACTGACATAAAGAAGATAATGTCCCCACTGGTCACCTTGGTAGTGATGAACTAGTTCCCATCCTGCACCAGGTTGTTGGAAATGAATTTTTTTCTAGAAGATCTAAATGTGGATGTAGGTAGGGTCAGCGTGCAAGGAGCCTTGCATTATGATTTTCTAGGAATAATCAATGAGCATCAAGAAGCTTTGTTTATGATTGAAAATAACCATGATGTAAACTTTCTATTTGCGAGATTCTATGGCATGGTAATCCACCTTGGCCCCATCCCCAAGAACTCGGGAATTTTATTATAGGTTTGGAATAATTGATATGTGAGAGTTATGGAACTGGATCATGAATGGAAGTCATTCTTGATGTTTGAGGGTGTGTTATCCTTTGGGCACCTGGATTTTGACTGGGTACACACTCCCTCCAATTTAGGGGATAGATTGGGGGAGGGAGGAGTAGGATCATAGAGAGAATATCCATAATTCTTCCATTTCTAACCAAAAGGGACCTAGATAGGATGTAATCATTGGGAATATGAGGAATTTGAGATTGCAAAGGGGGGAGGAAGAAACCTCTGATATGAAGCAGAGTAGGGAATCCCCTAAGAGCGATACATCATAGGGGCAGATGCATATCTTGATGAATGTCTGAATTTTTCGGGGAGTAGTATGGCAGAACTTGAGGAGGAGTGGCTAGGGCTAGCTTACCTGAAGAAGCGTGTAGTTAGAAGATCCGGATCTACGTAGTGTTAAAACCCTGAGAAAAGAACGACCCAAGAAGGGGGTGGAGCAATGTTTATATGGATTCCAGACAATCTACTAGGTAAGAGAAAAGAAACAAATTCAACTAGGTAACCTAGGTGACATTAAACTGAAGTGGAGAAGGTTGAACATGAGCTTGATCCAGGGAGGCTGGTAGACCCTCCACTAATTCTTCCAATGGATCTAAGGATTTAATTGAAGAAACATCAATATACAGACCTGATATGAATCTAGGACCCGAGTTCTTAGGATGGAAGCGGGCTCCCAAGTTGTGCCCTCTGCACACCTTAATGGAGTGGACTTGTAAGAGGCTGTGTGAGAATAATCTGGGAAAGAAATGATGAGAAATGTCCTTGATCCATCTGAAAGAGTCTTCCACCCCAAGATAAATCTTCTCTGATAAAGGGATTGAAAAATAAATATCCACAAAAATTGGATCCACTAAATGATCTGAAAATCTTTAGGTCCCTGAATCCATGCATAGAAACCCACTAAGGGCATCACCGATATCCATGAAAAGATACCGTTATGTTACGAGAGAGGAAGACCTGGGAGGTCAATCCACACTACAACCATAGGGATCTCTTTTCCCGTGTGAGTGTCCAATGGTCATTGCAATAGGCTGAAGGCCATCATCTCTATGAGCGAGGGGGGGGGGGGGGGGGCTGCACCATGCATCGATAAAATTCTCCTCTGAGGCTAGGATGAGGTAGAAGGAGTTTAGGTGAATTGCAATTATTTTCACTGGAGATTGAATGCCATAATAGAGGATGAAACTAAGGAAGACCTTGAGGGAGGTTTTTTAGCACCAATTTATTCACAGTCTTTTTACAAATAGAAATATAATTAATAAAAATTTCATGAAAACCCCCTCTTCTATACTATAAATACCACCCTAACCCCATCTTCTCCTCCCAATTCTATTCCATAATGATTTTAAAATTCTACCCATATGATCATCCCTATACCCTCCCCCACGTCTATAATCTCTTAGTCTTACCAAAATATCAAATAGCCTTTCTATAAGAAAGATATCTTGGAGGATAATTCAAGAGTTAAATCCATTACCTTTTTCTTTTAATTTCATTTCACATAATTTTCATTTCTCATCCGCTCCTCAAATTTTTTGTAGAAATGATCCTAAGAACTATAGTATCATATATATAAGGGAATGAAATAATGTTAATGGGATATCCATTATCAATCTACTTACCCTCTCTATACATTATTGTTTAATAGATATCATTGATCGGGAGGTGCCAATTTACATCCTTCAGGGATAATGAACAATCCTTTATAAATTTATTCTTCAAGGATGTCCATGAAACCATTATTGTGGTTTAACCACATTATAAAATATGTTTTATATCTGATTTCATGTTCTGGAAACATTATATATAGATGATATTAAATAATTGAACAAAACTAGTTCATTGCTGTCGAAAACCCACAAAATTTAAGCCAAACGATTATCATTAATATGTTAGATAGTGATTCATCCACCTATATGAAAAAACTACCAATTAAACTTCTTTTTTGATTAATACAATTTAATTCCAATTCTCTTGAATTTTACCCAATTACATGAACTCCATTACTTATAATCAAGTGAACTAGTCATGAAAATCAAGGAAATGAACACTCTGTAATAATATAAATCAATATTATAACATAACATAAAGTATATAAATGAATATAATAAAATAATTATAAACTATATTATTGAATTATAGGATATGAATTATTTTTTTAATTAGTCTAAATTCATATTATTATACAATATGGTCAAATGATAATCACATTTAGATATAAGTTAAGGGTTTTATTCAAAAAACTCCAATTTCATTTGGGTTATGATTTCATCCTCTATAATCCAATGTAAATATTAATTATTTTATATAATTATTATATAAAATATATATATATATATATTTATTTATGTACCAAAATCATATTTCTATATCACTCCATCAATCCTTGATGGGAAAATAATTTTTTTGTAAGTTTCCCTTCACATTTATTAATGGTATTCAATCCCTATTTAAGGAATCATCATGATTTATTAACCATTTTATTGTATCATATATAAATTATTTTAAGAAAACATTTATTTTTATGAATTATTTATTTCATGAAAAAACTATATTAGTTCTTCTCTGGTTTTATAAAAAAAATTCCAAAATAACTCTTCTTATAAATGTAAATAGAGCATTTCTCTCCAAAATTGTTATATGATTTATAAGAGCATTTTCATATATTTTAACACCATTGTTGATTATTATGTTTAATTCAGATTAATATTTTAGGATATCATCTTCAATATTTTATTTAATGTTTTATGATTAGTTTGATTGTGTATAATTTTTCATTATACCATTCACTATATTTCTCTGAATGGTTAGTGAATATGTTTTCTGATTAGAGAATGTTATTTAAAATTAATATATTAGTTTTAATATGAATTTATATGTTCAATATGATTCACCCATTCCATATGGATAATTAATTTTATTTAGTATATTTCAGGTCGGGCCTCCAATATCCCTTCAGTGCAACAATATGTCTGATAAAAAAACTAGTTTGGGAATGGGCCAATCTCTTACCAGATTTTGTAAATTGTCTTGGTCAAATTATGGATAATATGTTTATGATTTCATATATTATGAATTAATTAATTATGATATTAGTATTTGATATTCCATGTGATTATTTGACTAGTATTAAATCCATGAGAATGTTTCACTTCTATGTGATTATTTATTTAGAATTATATATTTTGTTTTTTCATCAATATTATGCTCTTGTTTTTGTATTAATAGAAATTATTTTAGTTATTTCCCTTGATTTATGAGTTATTTTTAGCTTCTAATAAATTCATACTACCAAAAATTGGACTATTTGCGATGGGACCCCATTGTAAATAGTTATTTTCCATGGAATCTAGTCATAAATACCCTGGTGTAGAAAATGAAGGCTTAAATAGTTTTTCTGTGTTTTTTGAACACCCTTTTGTGTTGTCCCCTTCACCAATAACATACTAATAATAATAAATAAATAAATATTTATAAAATCTAATAATATAATAATAATAATAATAAAATAATATTAAATAATAAATATTATAATATTCATATTCAAATTAATACTAATAAATAATATTAATATTTATAACAATAAAATTAATATAAAAAATTCACATTAATAAAATTCATATTAATTATAATAAAATAATAAAAAATTATAAAATAATAAAGACATTAATAATCGCCAAAAATATATAAATAACACTAATAAATTCAAAATATAAATAAAATTAAATAATTTTAATGAAATACTAAATAAATAATGAAAATAATAAATATAAAAAAAATTAATAAAATTAAAATATATTGATAATAATATAATTATTATTCAGTATTTGCAACAATATAAAAAATAGGGTATATAGAAATGTAAATATATAATATTACAAAGTAATTTTAATTCAAATTTTTATCATAATAAGTAAATACATCACTCATGGGGAATTTCATCTAGAGGATATAAAGGAGTTGGAAGAGATTGTGGAGGGAAATCCTTTTCTAAATCATGAGTTAGATATCACATATACTTCATTATCTGCTCCAGTTATTGCCCTTACCACCGACGCATCTCCTCGTACTACTAGTAATGTTGTCCATACCTCCCTTCCTACTCCCAACACATCAAATTTATAAGTTCACAGTGAGCTTTCAACTTCTCCTGATACTGTGTAGCGGATATTGATTCCCTTTCTCGAGCGCCACTCATGTTACACAATGACATCTCAGTGGTACCATAATAATTCACAGGATTTAATCAAGAATTGATGAAAACTATCACAAACACATCCCTCCCATGCCTTATAGATAGTTTCATGTATTCTCTAATCGATGTGATACCAAAAACCCTATATAAAATTAATAATATCAATTTATTAATAAAATAAATTTTTAAAAATACAATTTATTTACATTCAAGACAATGGTCAAACATATGGTGTTGAAAAATTATGTGAATCTCATCCCATGTAACCAATACTCTTGGAATAAAATTTCTCAATATAGCACAGAATTATCCAATAGATATATAAGAAAAAATATGAAAAAATAAAAAATAATTTAATTATTAGTATATAAATAAATTAATGATAATTAATGAAAGCAAACTAAAATATATATGAAAACAAACCTCTGCATACATGGATCAAATCCTGGATATGGATGTGGCATGAGGATAGGTTTATGAATCTTCAATTGTGTAAGACCACGCCCCATATGAATCCTCCCTGAATAGCCATCAGCCTAAGGGGTAGATGATCCAACATCCTTTTTGTTATCAGGTAGACCACCCTCCTCAAACCGAAAAAACAGATCTGAGACCATCTGAAACATGAAATAACTAATGATAGAAAATAGTTCAAAACATCTACTTTATATTGATATATATATTTTATAGGATTATAACTATCATTTAACTATTTAAATCATCATCATCATATCATATGGTATCAGTATATTCATATTCCCCCTCAACATCATCAATTTCCAAATGAGATTCAATTTCGTCATCTCATTTCTTTTCAAATTCATTTTTCAAATCATAAATATCTCCGTAGACATTTCCCCTTAACGATGAGGTTTTGTTACCAATATATGTGTCTCTTTGTAAAAAAAAATTGATTTGCAGTAGTGTCTTGAATATTTTCAATTCATTACACTTCAGTGGAACCATATTTATTTTTAATTAACCTATTTTACGAAGATTTCATTTTTATTCCTCTCCACCAATAATTCAACTCTCTTGATGTAGCACAATAATTTTCATAATAAATTCAATCTGTATAATGAGATAATAAATTTTTTTCATTTATTACAAGAAGAATTTTAAATTAGTTATCATCGATTCCATGGCTCAGATGAACATGCCTTACTCTCTCAGTATGCAACCACTGACATTTAAACATCATTTTTTAATTTAGTCCTGGATAAGACAGTTCAATAATTTCGTCCAAGATGTCATAAAATTAAAAATTTATTTATTGATAATCAAATCCTCTTATGAAAATATAACTATTCATTTTTTTTTATTTTTTTATGTATGTTTATGAAATCGAAAACCCATAACCACATATTCATTATTATTATTTTATAATTTTGGATGGTTCATCACGAAATACACATAATAGATTATCAATTTTTATTATCATATTGATATACCTAATAATTTTTACATCAATTATAAATATAAGAAGAAAGAAATTTCTTTTATATGTTAAAATATATATAATTTATGTTACACATTTTTTGAACCAGTAGGGAATATTTTTTTTTAATATTCCCTAAGAGAAGCAGATGTAATATGTGGAATCGGTTTTTTGATATGATTATCAAATATCCAATAAATCATTTATTATTAATTTACTATAAAAATGATTATAGAATAATGGATATGTGAAATAACAATACAAATGGTGTCAATTATTTTCAGGTTAGGAGATCATTTGTTTGATCTCTTGTATATTTATCACCTAAAATCTATCATTCATAAAATTCATCAAATCCAAATTATGATAGATTAAAAACTAATAAATTATATCTCATTTTTTAAAGAATTTATTTACCTTATTTTGGACCAGGATATTATGTTTTTAGAGATCTTTAGAGTGAAAATAATGATAAAATATAAGAGAAACTTCTTCTTGAAAATAATCTTATCCAATTGATCCTTCAGATGATGCATTGTAACATATTGTTTTCTTCAATTTCTATATGCATCTCTCAAACAGGTACATCCATCAAAAATGAATGAGAACTCGACATTATTCATCAATAGGAAAATGAAATATCAAATTTTTCAATGAGTCAAATAATGCCGACAAGGTAATTTTTTCCAGTTAACAAAAAATTAAAACAACATCTTCTTATAGTCTTTGTAGTGCATCACAGTATATTGTCCCTGAAAAAATGTTTTGGAAAGAATATGACATGTATGTTAGGTCATAACAAATAATAGAACTTATTAATCCAATTGTAACAATTCTATCTATTATAACATGACAACATGCCTTTTTAATCCGTTAATAAGACCATTTCTGAAACATATTCCCAAATTTTATACATAACCATCTTGATAACACAAATATGAAATATGTGAACAAGATACAAATATAATTTTACTAGAATGTGTATAAGATTATTTTGGAATAATTAATTATATGATCTTGAATTTTCCTGTAGTTCATGTTTTGGTCACCTATAAATTTGGGAAATACATAATCAGGCCTTTACATTATAGTTGAGGTTACACAGTGTATCCGGAAATGATGAAAATATATTATCAAAACAGTTCTTCTGGATATGCATGACATCGAACATGTGGCAATGAATCAAATCAAATCAATATGGTTTATCTTAAAAAAGATTCATTTTATATAATTGTGTTCGTTCCCAAAGGCATCGTTTTTATTGGTTTATAGTTGGTATAAATGTAATGGGAGGTAATAATGAGACATATGATTTTAATTCTATACATTTGATAATTGTTTTAGGTCCATCTATTTCAATTGTGTCTTTTCTGAAATGATATTAATTCCTCTAAAGGATGGCCATAAGTAACGAATCGTCAATAACATGGGATAGAAGGTTTTATTTCATTGAGGGGCATAAATTGTTTTTTGTATGTCATACAGTAAGATTTTGGGCCATGTATACTCTATCCATATAACATTACATATGCAGGGAAGTCAATAATTGTCTGCATCAATGCATCTTTTTTGGAGAATTTTTTTTCCTAGAAACATAATATGTACTAATGCCATTACTCCACCTTGAATTTAACTCCCAAATCAATGGATTCAAATAAAAATCAATATTCATTTTTGGACAATAACCGTCAGTAAAAAGCCATAATATTAGGTTTATTGTTTTTTTAAGAAAAAAATTATATACATGTTCAAAAAATATCTGTGAACCACCATCATATTAATTATTTAAGCTTATATTGGTTTAAATATTGTGTTTTTCAGGATATCAATGTCGTTGTTTTTTGAGACAAAAATAATTGCTTCATTATTTCTGTAAGTGAATAATACCTCAACTATTTTATATAAATAAATCCAAACACCCCTAGTTGAGCCTCTTTATATCACGATTTTCCACATTTGGGACAAATATCCAATGCTTTATTTTCATCGTAATATAAGATACAATCATTTGAACGTGCATTAATCTTATGATATCCATGAACTCGATTATGAACCTGGCAATTATTTCACATATAAATTTATAGGCAACACATTTCTATGAGGTAAAAATGTTTTAACCGTATATAATATCTGATCAAAACAACTATTTGACATTCCATTATGTGATTCAATAACCAATATTTTTTAACTGCATTAAATTGTCATATCTGGTAACCAGTATTTATAGAATCCTCAGTGGACATCAAAAACTCATAAAATTGATACGGTTACAACTCAATAGTTATTATAATATTATCATAAGTTTCAGTTTTCTGAAAAGATGAACCTACCATGTCATGTACTAAATTCTTAAACTATGTTGGAAGCAAACCCAAATATTAGTATCTATTCTAGAACTATGGTCACCATTTTGGTACAAAAAAACTAATCTATTTGAAAACAAAAACACAATAGATGACCGCAATCATGATAAAATGTTTCAAACATCCTGAAACCACATTTTTTAAACGGAAAAATAATTTTTTTTTGAAAAAAATTCTAGTTTTGATAATGAAAATGCTAATATAGTTTCAACACCCTTAACATATATATAATTCATACATGAACTATTTAGATTCATAAACATATTTATCCATGTCCAGTAATCTAATAATGATTGTTTTTGACTTCATTATTCCCTATTTTTCTAAAAAATTTAAAATAATTTCATATTTGGAATAATTCGATATTTGAAAATAACGATTCCAAAAAAAATAAAATTTATTAATTATTACAATGTAATCTTAACTACCCAAATTTAGTATTATTTACCGCTAATTATGACTAATTATAACTAATTTCTGCATATTGAATTATTTTTTACTGTTCATTATTTTGTATTATTATTTATTGCGATTTAGTATTATTTTTTACAATTTATTATTATATATTACTATTTATTACTATTTATTACTAATTATTAAAAATTACTGCTAATTATTGATAATCACAGCTACTTACAGCTCACTACTGCTAATTTCTACTAATTACTACTAATAAGTTATTAACAGCTAATAAAAATTACATATTACTAATTATTAATAATTATTAATTTATAATAATTATTAATAAATAATAATTATTATTATTAATTACATAAAATGATTCCTAATTACTTTTAATTAATCCTAATTACTTTTAATTATTGTTAATTACTACTAATTATTACTAATTATTTCTAATTCCTCCTAATTCCTACTAATTATTAATAATTATTATTGATTATTTTTAATTATTACAAAGTATAACAATGTATTCCTAATTACAACTAGTAATTCCTAATTACTACTAATTATTTCTAATTTTTACAATTTAGTACTAATTATTAGTAATTATACATATTTATTACTAATTATACATATTCATTACTTATTATACATTTTATTACTAGTTATCCATATTAAATCTAACATATTTGTTTTAATTTATTAAAATTTATAACTATTTATTTCCAATTATTAATATTTATTACTAATTTTTATTATATATTAAAATTTATTAGAATTAATTTTTATTTTCTTTGAATTATTATTAATTATTAAATATTAGTACTAATTATTACAAATTTTTACAAGTTATTACAAATTATTTCTAATTATTACTAATTGTATCTAATAAATAATAATTATTTATAATTATTAATATGTATTACTAATTATAACTATTTATTTCTAATCATTAGTAATTAATTCTTCATATTACTAATTTTTACTAATTATACCTATTTAATTATATTTATTAATTATTATACACATTATACATATTATTCTTAATTATAAACATTTTTTACTAATTATTACTAATTATTCCTCATTATTTATAAATAATCTTAATTATTCTTAATTATTCCAATTTATTCCTAAAAAACATAATTATCCATATTTATTCCCAAATGTCTCTAATTATTACAAATTATACAAAATTATTACTAATTATTCCTAATTATTCTTCATTATTTCTAATAATATCAATTTGTTAAAAATTATTAAAAATTGTTGCTATTTATTACTAATTACTACAATATATGAGTATTTTTTATTAATTGCTACTATTTATTGTAATTTTTTACTATTTACTACTATTTTTTACTATATATTAATATTTATTTCAATTTCTATTAGTTTATCACTGTTTATTACTATTTATTTCTATTTATTATTAATTATGTCTATTTATTTAAAATTATAATTTTCATTGATTATTTTTTTGTCTATAAATTACTACTAATTATAACTTTTTATTCATAAATATTCTTATTTATTGTAGTTTATTCATTATTACTACTATTTATTAGTATTTATTCATAAATATTACAATTTATTCCTAATTATTACAATTTAATCCTAATTATTAGAATTTATTCCTATTTATTCCTATTTACTAAAAATTATTACTAGTTACCACTAATTAGTACTAATAAGTTCTAATTATTATTAATTATTATTAATTATTCATATTTATTCATATTTATTACTAATTATTTATATTTGTTTGTAATTATTACTAATTTTTTATATTTATTGCTAATTATTCATATTTTATCCTATTTATTTTTAATTCTTTATATTCAATACTATTTATGACTGATTATTTAGATTTATTACTGAATATTGATATTTATTATTAGTTATTCTTATTTATTACAAATTATTAAAAATTATTTTTAATTATAACCAATTTTTCAAAATCATTCCAATTTGTTAGAAATTATAACTAGTTTTTAGTAAATATTACAAATTATAATATATTATTTCTAATTATTACAATAATTTAAGAATTATTCCTCTTTATTACTATTTATTCATGATTATTAGTATTTATTCGTATTTATTTTTATTTTTTACTAAATATTTCTATCTATAACAAATTATTATTAATTATTCTTATTTATTACTAATTTTTCCGATTTTATTATTTCTAATTATTATTAATTATTCATATTCATTAAAATTTATTCATATTTATTAGAAATTATCCACATTTATTACACATTGTTTTTAATTTTTCATATTTATTAGTAATTATACGTTATTATTTCTATTTATTTCTCTTTATTTGTATTTATCCATATTTATTACAAATTATTTAAACTTAGTACTAAATTTTTTTAAATTATTTTGAGTTATTCTTATTTATTCATAATTATTCATATTTTTTACTAATTATTCTTATTTATAACTATTCACTTTTAATTAGCGCTAATAATTACTAATTACTCATAAATATTACTAATTAGAACTTATTATTACAATTTATTAGTATATATTACTAATGAAAGAAATTATTTGTAAAATAATTAATGCAAAAAAACTACCTAATTTTAATTTAATTTAATTGTCGTTAATTAACAATAAATAAAACTACTTTTAAATCAAATTCAATAACTAAAATATTAAAAGCAATGGATAAATACATTAAAATAGATTGTTTTGTACTCTCCATGGCATCAAAATAGCTCTGATATGAAATTGTAAACATAGGACAAATTTCAGATAGAAATAAGAGATTTCAAGGAGAGAGAGAAATTGAGAAAGACGTGAAACGAAAAAATGGATAGGGGTTTATATATGTTAGATTAATTATGATGGGTGAATTTGTGATGGGTCTCCCTTCACCAATAGTTAAATTTGATATGTTTCCCTTTGAAAGTATTAACCCCCAATTAATTTTGGCCAGTGGTTAAAAAGATATTTGTGACAGGTCCCGTTGAAAATGATAAACCCCTATTAATTAAATTGTGGCAATAAAAATGGTGTTTGTTATGGGTCTAGTTGCAAATTCTAAAACGAAAGAAGGGTATTTACGATGGGTCACATTGCAAATAACCTTCCTGCAATTGGTTCATAGTTCATGACAACCCATTTGCAACATGATACATATTCCCATCACTAATAGTAAGGTATTTGTGATGAGAAGAAAGTCTCATCACTAATTGTTCGTCTAGACGGTCTATTTCTGATGAGACCCTTAACTTTCAGAAATTATTTGTTTTTCTATAGTGTCATACCCTTAATTTGCATCATAGATCACCCCATACCATTATTGTCCCTAGAATGTCAAGATTAATTTTATGAATGACATGCTATGATAATCTAAAAGAATATAAGTGTTTCCAAAGGAGTATCAATGAGGTATTTATTTTCAATTCAAAATTCTAAATTTATGTATTCCTCTTTTTTACAAAACTACTATAAGATTCGATCCATAGGGATCTATATTAATTTTTTATATACCCATGTATTAATGCAAGTCACCGGCTCTGAGCTACTGGGGACATGGTACTTATAGCGTAAATACAAAACATGGAAGACATCATACATTGTATTCTACCCATGTTGTATTAAAATTTGATAGGCTACTATCCCATATCTATCTAAGACATTAAAAGGGCTGGAAGATGAATTAATATATTCTAATTCCTCCATACCATTTTATTCCCAAGCGTGGCGGGTACTCTTAAGAAAACATTCTCCCCAACGATGAACTCTTGAGTCTGTCGATGATGATCAACATATAATTTCTATCTAGACTACAAAATATCCATATTGTTTCTGATCAACTGATCCTAATATAATGTCTCCTGCATAAGATAATGACCAAGCAGAAGGGCCTCATCTGTCTCTAGAAAGCATAGTGGGTAACAACTTTTACAACCCTATAAATATACATAATGATCCATATATATTGTTTCGTGAAATCAGTTATTGTAGGAAAACTATATTATCAGTATATGTTAATCCAAAGAACCCATGAATTCCTGGACTCATTCTCGAACCATGTTATACAAAACATGTATTGTCCATTCCGATATTCCATTGGATTGAGGTTGAAAAAATATTCATAGAATGGCCTCTATACTCAAATTTTTCTATAAGATATTGCAATACTTCAATCTGAAATAAGATTTCCTTTTATAAATGGTAATATGAGAAACCCATTTAGGTGTATTCTCTTACAAAAATAGATTCTTTCCATGTCATCAACTGATAATGTCTCTTTGATAGGAAGTTAGTATGTTACCCTCATCAATCAATCGATGACTACAAAAATTGCATAACTACCCTGAGGATACCATGGTATACTAGTAAAAATATCTTTTGTGATATCATCCCATTTCCATTTTGGGATGATTAAGGGTTGTGAAAAGCAAGTAGGCAACTCGTGTTCCCCCTACAGATGCTGACAGGTGGAATACCCTATGTTAAATGCTACGATCTGATGCTTCTTCCTAGGAAAAAAGTAAGGTGATGCATATCACGATACATCATGGAGATTCTTGGGTCCGTTACCCAATAAAGAGACCAGTATTGTTAGATCAATTCTTCTCTAAAAATTTAAGGATCCATGATACACCGATGTTTACACAAGTTTAAATCTCTAATGACGGATCAATCTGGAGGTGGTTCCTCACTTGAAGTACATTCCCAATGGGCCAAACCATTTGGATTTGAAATCTAACTTCTCAGATCCATATCATGAAGTAGAGATGTAAATAATAACACAATAATAAAATGATACTTCTGGATATATTGAAACTCAATAAGAATTTTTGAAAAGGGGGCTATCAAATTCCATTCATCGTACTAGTGCAAAAAATGTATTTTACATCAGTTATTTTTCATTTTTTACTACAGTTTTTAGCTGACGTTAATGTGGACGACGTTATAAATATAGTTTCTCCATCTGTTATTTAAAAACCGACATAAAAAACATAACTTCAAGGTGTTTTTCAAGTCTTTTATTCAATAACTAACGTGAAAATCCAGTGTCTAAGTGTTTACCATGTCAGTTATTAAATATCTGATGTGATAAACCATTTCCCAGGGGTTATCACGTCGGTTATTCAAATAACTGACGTTATAAACCCTTCACAGTCCTTTATCACATCGGTTATTTTATAAACGACCTGAAAACCAGTGGGGGAGGGTTTATCACATCGGTTATTTTATAAATGATATAAAAAACTAGTGGGGGAATGGTTTACCACATCGGGGGTGTTTATCACATCAGTTATTTAATAACCGACGTGATAAACCCCAGGGGAAATGGTTTTCTAGGTCGGTTATTTAATAACTGACATAAAAAACCATTGGTGGATGGTTCATCATGTCAGTTATTTAATAACCGACGTGAAAAACCCCTAGGAATTGTTTTATCACGTCGGTTATTAAATAACCGACCTAAAAAACCAAAAGGCGAGGGTTTATCACGTCAGTTATTAAACAACCTATATGATAAACCAGCAGGGGGGTGTTTATCACGTTGGTTATTTAATAACCGACATGATAAACTATTCAACATGGGTTTATCATGTCATTTATTTGAATAACCGACATGATAACCCCCCCCCCCCCATTCCTTTATCACATCGCTTATTTTATAACTGACGTGGAAACCAATATTTTAAAAAAAAAATAGAAAGCAGTCTTCTGCTCTCCCCAGAAACAACCAGAAACCAAATCAAGAATTCTTACTAGAAAAACGAAGGTAGGCCAAAACAAGAACCAAAGAAAATTTAAGCATTTAAATTTATAACATTTAAAACATATAATTTCAACTAAAAAGAACTTAAATCCTAGAAAAACAATCACCAAATACACAATTACAATTACAATTTTCAAAATTACATTTTATATTACAAATAAACAAAAATCCAATCAAAACTGTAAAATAATTTTACCATTCCACTGGTAAGTGTTTGACCTCTTAGGCTCTATAAAGATTAGGGTCATCAAATAGCTACAAAGTTAATGGAAAATAGTTATCATGTAAAATGAATAAATCAAAGTGAAATATTATGGTAATGTTCATAAGAAAATCTCACCTGGTCAAACATTAAAAGTGTTCCCGTTGTAATTATTTCATACATAAATCTTATCATATAATATATGCATTCAATGTCAACTTGTTTTTCATGACATTTATGTTTAAATTAATGTCAATTAAATATAAATTTTTATGGAATAAATCCAAAAGTAAAAATTAAAAATGGATATTTACCTTTACTTGTACAAATTTGATCTTGGAACCCCTTTTGTTTGTGGTTTTTCGAATATTGTTCCATCCCCTGTTAGAAAAAAATATCAATGAGAAAATTTTAAAATTAATTATAATATAAAAAACTATTAGTAAATTGAAATGTACTTCTCCAACGAAGTCTTAAAACATTTTCGCGCATCACCAAGGACAGAGCATATCCAATATAGTGTTTTCTACCATGGACAAAAAACACCTAACATCTAATGATCACTGATATAAAGGAATATTTTAGGATAGTAGTTTTTTTCTTAAAAGAGATAGAACACTATCAGATATATGTTTCATACCTCTCATAATAATCCATCATCCAACACTATGTGATAATATTTTGTTGAAATCTTTTAGCAACATAAATTTCTCTTTCATCCTAATCAAATGAATGTGCGTCAGGGGAAAACAAATGTCGGTCCATGAACCCATATACATCTGTCTGGTCATTCCTCTCACACATGTTATAAATATTCCTAATAAAAAACATAAATAAGTACATGTTTTTTATAAATATAACTCTGTGACAAAACTGTGTTAATACATACATGGAAAAAATCTGTACCACGTTGACGCCCAACTTGTCTCCAGTAATAAGCTCCATGATATCATTTATAAAAATGCCCACATTTATTGCACGTCCAAAAAATGACCTTACAGTGGAAATGAATAATGATTTGCTAATAAATTTTAATATCTTGACAATCTGTCAAGAATACTAGAATATGTATCTGATGTCATAACAATTTTTCATTATTGTTTTCTATAAAGTATTTCATTACTTTCAGAGTATTATTGTAAATAAATTGTTAAATATATTATCTTTAAAATGCTAAAAAAATTATTAATAAATAAAATATAATATATAAAACACATACCTCTACGGTAATGAATCGTAGAAGTCTGGATGGCTAAACTAAAAAATGGCAAACACTATGTCCAATTGTAGTCACCTCATCTGTAGGTACTAGAAATTGAGCTGATATATCTATAAAATCTTGTAAAGTGACCCTATGATGTTCTACCTCTAACTACTGACAATGAACCATATCTCTTATCCAATATACCAGCCCATATGCAACTATATGATGGTGAGTATCATCAACATACAAGTGAAAATAAGCTGGCAGTTGTGGTGAAGGATTAGGATAAAAAATGTGGTACATAGGATGCGGTGGAGTAATGGAGGCCTCAGGCTGCGGTGGAAGAGTGGGAGATGAAGCAAAAGGTGGGGGAGTGGGATCTGCTTTTAGAGGTGGAGGATAAAAAATGGGGTCTCCAGGGGGAGCTGGAGGAGTAGGAGCTGCAGTTTAAAATTGTCTTTGCATGTCTGCAAACATAGACTGTACTGATGCTCTAATCATTTCCTCCATTATCGCATTAATATTTTGGAATTTATCCGACAAAGAATCTATTTTTTTTATACACACCCTCAATGGAAGACGTTTAAGAATGTGGAAACACTTTTCTTACCGATACACCCATCGGGTATCCTCATACACAACCAGGGTTTTTGGGCATTCCCAATGCTTCAGATAAAATATCACGCCTCCCAGCAGTTGTAAATGCCCACTGTGTGCTCTGATCCTCAAGAGAATCCTATTTTAATTAATTAAAAAAATTTATTGATTCAAAGTATATAGTTCACAGACAAAAATTTAAATAAATAAATTAAATATCTAATAATCCTCTCAGATACGATCCTCTATTAATCTGAAAGATATTGCCTCTTTTTGCCCATCTGAGCCCTCTTCCATTTTTCATGCCTAGATAGAGGGGATGGAGGAACAACCATTCCTGAGATTGAAGACTCGACTGTAAGTTTTGTGAATTTTTCTGCCTTCATTTTTTCTTCCAATAATGTATACTCTCCATAAGATAAGCTATAAAGGTATACATTTTTAGCTTGGATCTCCTGATGAGATTTTCTATTTCACTGTAAATTGAAAATAATAAATCATTAAAAAATTATTAATAAGTTCAGTTATATAAGAAAACTTAAAAAATGTAACATTGAACTTACCAAAAATGATTCATGTATCCTTCATTGATTAAATTTTTTTCATGTATCTTCATCTATAAAAGGATATATATGACATGTATTGTCATGATTTCATTGACCATAAATGAAATCAGATGTCAGGGTCAATTTTAAATCCTTCCATCTATAGCTGCCATCGATAAACATTTCTTCTTGAGTCCTCGAGTCTCAAGAATATCAAATGTCATCTGATAAAGAAGATAGTGTTTATATTATACTATATTTTTTTAAAGATAAGTCAAACAGTAGAAAAAGATCTTACCAAAATAGTCTCCCATAATTGAACTTTTATTGTTTAGTCCACACATTTCAAATCATTGTACAAAATGCTAACTTTTCTTTTGCCTTGAGTTGATAAAAATCTCTTAAAAAAATTTACATTTAGACCTCTTTGAATATAAATTTCATCAAATTCAACTACTATTTTTTAATTTTGGACATGGGAAAATGATAATTTCGGTAAATGTGTGTTGCCACGTTTACCAACTCTTGAACTCTTAGTTGTTATGGGAGCACATGAAGACAATTGGGGAACATAAACATAAGCATGTAAATGTTCCTCCCCAGAGGAATCATCAAGTTTCTCACCTTCAGAATCATGTGGTTGATCAACTGATTGATCTGTCGCTGTCCTTGAAATTAAAAAGGAAACATTAATTATCAAATTAACTAATTCAACTATCACAATGGTAAACATGGTAAACATGTTTTATCATGATAAACAATGGTAAAGATGGTAAACATGGTAGTGTAAATGGAATTTCAACAAAATCAATAAATATATAACTTACGTAAAGAAAACATGATAAAATTTGGTCAAAAATGGTAAAAAAGGTAAACATGTTAAACTTGGTAAACTATGGTAAACTATGGTAAATATGGTATACATGGTAAACATAGTAAACATGATAAAAATATGTTACCTTTAATATTAGGAATGTACAATTGGATTGTTTTCCCAAATTCCTTCGTCATGATCATTCCTTATGTCACAAACTATTGTAAACATGGTAAACGTGGTAAACATGGTAAACATGGTAAACATGGTAAACATGGTAATCATGGTAAACATACGTTACCGGTAAAATTAGGAATGTAAAAATGGGTTGTTTTCCCAAATTCCATCACCATGATCATTCCTTATGACACCAACTATGGTAAACACCGTAAATATGGTAAAAATGGTAAACATGGTAAACATTGTAATCTTAGTAAACATGGTAAACATATGTTACATGTAATATTAGGAATGTAAAAATGGATAGTTTTCCCAAATTCCATTGTCATGATCATTCCTTATGGTACAAACCATTTCTATAACATGAACATCATTATTTTCTGCTAATCATTCCATGGAAGTAGGGATATCACATAAATCAGCATCTATGTCAAGTTGATCCTCACCGACATATTGTTTTTTTCTTGTAAAACAATAGACCACTACATATCTGATTGATCAAAAACATAGAAAATCTGTTTTACTTATGATTCAAGTATAAAAGAATCTGTTGTGTCTTCCAATCTATTTAGATTAACAATTGTCATTCAAAATTCATCATGTCTCACACTGTTGTTACCAACAAACCATTTGTAGTTTAAAACATGAATAATAATTTTAAAGTAATAATCCTCCCATATTTCTTAAATGACTCTATAATATGCACTTGATGCAGAAATTGGACTTTTGTCTTTAGAAGTCGAAAAATGTATTGCTTCTGCAAACACCAATACCCCACTATTCTGAACTGCACTTCTGTTGTCCTGAGCATTCGTATGAAATATATATTCGTGAATTTCATACCCGGACCATGTTATCAAATTTAAACTTGGACTACCCACTAATCATCTTAACATCTCTGAAATATCTGATCTACCAAGTAGGGTCTTTTTAAACTATGTCAAAAATGTTTTGTTGTTCTCATTCAAAATCCACATTTAATTCTTTTTTGGATGACATTGTTCCAACTCATTAATATGCAATGTGATATACGGTTGATCATCAGGTATGTTATTCAAGATGTATAAATGTATATTCTTCATCTGTTTTGCTGATAATGATTTGACTTTAATGCTATGAATCCCTTTCCCTCAGTATTAACTTGTTGATGATGAGATATAGGAAAACCTATGTGCTCCACTGCATACAAGTATCTCATAAAAAACTCTGCAACCTCCTTAGAAATATATATTTCAATAACGGAGGCTTCAAGTCGATAAGGATTTATAACGTACCCCTTCAATATTTTCATATACCTTTCAGAAGGATACATCCAATGAAGATATACAGGTCCAAAAATCCTTATTTCTCGAACCAGATGAACCATTAAATGCACCATTATATCAAAAATAGATGTAGGGAAATACATTTCCAATCGACAAAGTATAGATATTGCATTCGTTTCCAAAATGTTCCAAGCATTCACATAAATCACCTTATTACAAATTGAATTGAAAAAATATCACACCTTCCTTGTAGTCTTTTTGACACAGATGTAAAATATTCCATGCAAAGAAACCAGTAGAAGTTTTTGCATCATGATATGAAAATCATGTGATTTCATACCTATAAACTTCGAATCCTTTAGAGAGACATGTTTTTTTACATTTGAAGAATAACCTTGAGGCACTTTGATATCATGAAGACACCGACAGAAGCTAATTTTCTCCCTCTTGCATAATTTATGTCAAGCCAGAAGAAGAAATATTCATCTTCCATCAGAAGTTGGAGCTAACTACAAACGTATTCCCATTGATAGTATGTCTAATCTTTCATTCAATCCATGTTTATTCTTTCCTTTAACATTTTACAATGTTCCAATAAAACTGTCACAGATATTCTTCTCCACGTGCATGATGTCAATATTATTCTTCACTTCATGATATCACCAAAATGATTGCTCAAAAGATATTGAACTTTTCTTCCAAAAATTTCTATCATTGCCATATTTATGTTTCTTTCCCAATGTCACATCAAGGTTTAGCACCCTCTCAAAATAATCATCAGGGGAAAAAGGTTTCAGAGAAATATCTAATTCATGTGACCCATTGTATGCCTTTTTAGTCATCTATATGAGTGATCCATAGGTAAAAACATTCGATGACCCATGTAGAATGTTTTCCTCCAATGACGCAATTGACAATATGAAGTCTGTTATTCACAAATTGGACATGCTTTATGCCCCTTATCACTGTATCTAGAAAAATTTTCATACGCTGGGAAGTCATTTATAGTGAATATAAGCACTGCATATCGTTGAAAATAATTTTATAAGAATCATACACTCTCACACAATCATCCCATAAAAGTTTCAAATCATCAATTAATGGTGACAAAAAGACATCAATATCATTTCCATGATTCTTTGGACCAGAGATCATTATAATCAACATGAAATATTTGAACATCATAAAAACTTCAGGAGAGAGGTTGTAAATTACTAATAAAATTGGCCTTGAACTATGTATGCTACGGAGACTTCGATATGGATTCATTCCATCTGTGCAAAATCCATGTTTGATATTTCTAATTTCATTTTCAAATGTCGGGTACAACTCATCAATTTTCTTCCATTGTGGACAAAAACATTGATGATGAATTTTTCCATCACATATACACTCATCAGCATGCCATCTTAATCTTTTTTCATCATGCGAGTCAGCAAATAAATGTTTCAAAAGAGAAATTATTGGAAGATACCAAAATACTTTGGCAGGTATCTTTGTAATCTCTACATCAGCCTGTGCTTTTTCTTTCAACTTATACCGTGATGTCCCACATTTAGGCCAGTCTAACAGAATTCCGTATTCCATTCTACATATTATACAGTCATTCAGACATGCATTTATTTTCTTGTATCTCATTCCCATCAGGCATAATAATTTTTTTCACCTTATAATGTGATTCTGGAAGATTGTTGTCTTTTGAAAGAATTTTTTACAATAATTTTAGTAGCTCCGTAAAACTTATGTCACTCCATCCATGTTTCGCCTTCAGGCTATTCAATCCTAACATTGCCGACAAAACCCTAATATATGTACGAACAGGATACATTGGTTTTTATGATTCACCATATAGACGTGCAACTTTCGGTTCTATCTTAATTTGTACTACTGCAATATCACGAATCATTTCTTCTGTTCCATCTGAGTTATCATCATGCAAATCATCATCATCAATAGATCTGATATTCTGTCCAGTTTCACCATACCATATCCAAGGGATATAACTTGGACTTAAAACATGAAAAATTAGATGATCTTTGATATCTCTACTTTTCAATTTCTTCATATTCTAACATTTCAGGCATGGACAGAAAAAAATGTCATTTCTTGGAACATTTCTCTTAACAAATTCCAAAAAATTCATCAACACTTTCATCATATTCACTACTCATTCGATGAGTCTCAATCCATCTTCGACTCATTATTACCTATAAACATTATCAAAATTACACATCTTGTAAATAATAGAAAATTTTATATTTAGATGAAAATTATCATAATTTGGATGCAAAACAATTTTGAAATGTAAAAAAATGAAATCAATCATGTGTAAAAGTTATTATTTGTAATAACAAGAAAACTAATGAAGAAGACTAAAAAGGAGAACCATAAACATGGAATTATAAAAAAACCTTGTTGGATAAACCCATAATGACAAAAGGATGATACAAAACCCTCAATGGCTCAACCCATAATGAAAAAATGATGAAAATATATAATTTATTCACCACAATTTTCGTAATAGACATCCCTTGTTCATTTGAAAAAAATAAATTTGATTCTATCATCATATTAACTGTCAAGATGCATTGAAAACATAAATAAATAGGAGAAAAACTAGATTATAAACTTGAACATTAGAATAAAATTAAACAAAATAAAAAAATGAATTTAGGGCATCATCAAAAAATTAGAAATGAATTCAGGGCGGGTTAAAAGTCTTTCTTAGGGATTGCGAGTCGATCTGAGAGATTTGCTAATAATAAAGATGGTTAATGATCTAGACAAACCGACGTTGTGGGAACGAGTTCTAGGTGGGTTTCCATGTTTTCCGCGTGAGAGAGACGAGCTGCAAGCCACAGATTGAAGAAAACAGATAAGCATAAAGGTCCCGATAAATCATTTAATGGGTTTATCACGTCGGTTATTTTATAACTGACCTGATAAACCACCGATACATGATTTATCATGTCGATTATTTTATAACAGATGTGATAAATCATCGTCACTCGGATTATCACGTTGGTTATTTAATAACCATCGTGATAAACCGATTTTTTTAAGTTTATCACCTCGGTTATAAAATAAATGATTTCATAACTCATTTTTTTAGGCTTATATCGTCAGTTATTTTATTACCAACGTGATAAACCCCCCGAACCATTGTTTATCATGTCATTTATTTTATATGCAATGTGATAATCCATTTTTTTTAGTTTATCATGACAGTTATAAAATAATCGACCTCATAAACCGTGTTTTTTAGGTTTATCAAGTTGGTTATTTTATAACCGATGTGATAAACCCCCTGAGCCTTAGATTATCACATCCATTATAAAATAACCGACGTGCTAAATCGAGGCTCGACAGTTTATTACGTCGGTTATCAAATAACTGACGTGATAAATCCAATCTTGGAGATTTATGAAGTCAGATAAAAAATAACTGACGTGACAAATATACATTATAGATTTAGAATGTCGGTTATAAAATAACAAACGTAAAAAATCTTGAATCACGGTTTTTCATGTCGGTTATATATAACCGACGTAAAAAATGTCACCGTGATAAATGGTTTCTGCACTACTGTCATTAGATTCCTAAACATCTTATGCCCAAGTTTTCTAGTTAAGTGTATCAGCTACTACATTTCATTTTCTAGGTGTAAAGGAAACCTCATAGTCAAAATATTGAATATATTCAACCTGTTTTAACTATTATAGATTCAAGTCACACTATATAAGGTTATATTTATGGCTCTTTTTTCTATAAAACCCATAGTGCGATATCCCATAAGACAATGTCTCCAATAATTCACGACATGAAAAAACATTACGATCACAACTTCATGTGTCGGTTAATTATTCTCATGAGGTCATAAATGGTGATACCCATATAAAAAACTATATTCTCACGCATCATCATTACACTAAGATCGATGCCTGATACATTAGAGAACCTTGTATAACCTCCATAGTGCTATGGGAAAATCTGGATCGGTGTTGAATTTTGATTTCATTTCAACATTTGAAAGGCCATACCACATGTTTTATACTTCAAGAATCTCACTCCCATCATTGTTAAACCAATAATAGAATACTCACATCATGATTATTATTTTTTAAAACACATGTAATATTTATTTATCTATAAGAAACATTATATAACAATATTTCTCATTGTATGATCTTAGGAAAAAACAAAACTCACCATCTTTAGGACCACTGATACTCCAGATTTTTTTGTAATATGAACCAATAAGTGAATCATGTCAATATAGAAGTGTTTAATTTTATGAAAGTATATTACTGATATTATCATAGTGTAATCAATAAAATCTCATGTTTTTTTGGAATGACCCATTCAAGTATTGTAACACCCCAAACTTCCACGGTACGTTTCCCTTCGAATAATCGATAGCGTGTGTTGTACGCAACCTCGAGTTCTAACACACACCACAACTAATTAAACTAGCCATTTTGAATAGTAATACCTACTTTTTGAAATCATATATATTTTATATTTCAAAATGGACTTCATTTTTGGATTTGGAATATTGAAATTAGCCTAGGGTCAAATTTTGGTACTTTTCGGATAACTTTTATATTTTGATGAATAGTGAAAATTACTAAATTTTAATTAAAAAAAACGTTTTTAATCAAAATAATTAATAGTGATAAATTGTTAATTTGAGTGGTTTTAAAGTATATTTATAATATATTTTTACCATTTAATATAAATTTGGTCATTGGACATAATTTTACAATTAAACCGAACATAAACAAGTGTCAATCTTTTTATAGTTATTATCTCTTAAAAACACGCTTTTTGTTTTGACAGCGGGAATTAATTTTAAATTAATTTCTGCCACTTCTGTGTTTTGAATTTAGGAAAATGGATTCCATATTTGGAATCAGGATGTTCAAATTGTGTAAATAGGTAACTTTTATTTTTAGACATTTTGAATAGTTACTGTGGTAAATATTTTATTTACCATGGTTAAAGGGTAAATCCGATAAATAAGGGTTAAAAAAATAATATTATAATAATACAAAATTACCCTAAAACGTGTCCTAACCTTATTGGTGGACACATACCCGACCATGGTCATCCTTGGGTCAATTTGGGGACCCCTTGGAGCCACTTGTATGTGGTAGGGACACATTATATTAATAAAGTTAAAATAAAAATAAAAATGGCATAAGCTTACATCTTTTAGAAGAACAATTCTTACATAGGGTTATACATGTTGGATTTTCGATTATAAATATTCATTAGAAATCTAAAAGGATTTCCTACATGATGATATTTTATTTATAATTTTTAGACATCAAATAAGTTAAATTATTAATGACACAATAATGATGCAATGTTTACCTCATTAATAAATCATTGAAATAAATAATATTATAATGATTAAAATATTATCTAAAACCTGTCAAATTCTTATTGGTTGATGTTATTTAGAATATGAGTCATCTTATATTCGACCTCAATGATTTTTGGACCATTATAAACCGAATATAATTATATTATAAAGTAATAATTTCACTCTTTCCTAAAGAGCCCCTCCTCTCCCTTATAAAAGGAGACCACTTCTACTCTTTCCTCACACCTCTCAAGCCACTTGGCTCGTCCAAACTCTGCCCAACTAAGCTCCCCACATCCCTCTCCTCGTCCTTGAAGCTTCCCATTAGGCAGAAAGCATTTCAACAAGTCCTTTGGTTCTAACCAAAGTGAGTTACCTAAATTAAAGGTAACGATTTCTCTTAAATTATTTTCATTTATTTTGCTTCTCCAACCCCCAAACTCTTTTTATTTCCATTCTTTTGTAACAACACCAGTATCCTCAATATACTAGGATGTTGTTATAATATGGATTCAAACTACACATACACACAACTCCATCTAATGGATGATGAACATAATGTTTCTGTGGATGGCAAACTAACGCCTCACGAAACGATGATTGTTCAAATACATCTTACCGCCTCTCATGGTGGCCATTATGATGGAACTGTAATTAAATATGATATTAATGATATATATTTTATATATAAGCTTCTGTAATTCCATTTTATTTCATACCATTATTCGTTTCATGTTGTATATACATACGATAATTTCATTTGAGGAAGTGCGGACTACCGCCCCCTTAAAATGATATGACTCGTTCATACCACACATGGAACGTATAAAGGATGGTGTTAATTAAATTAAGTAACATGTATAAAATATTATATTATACTGGAATATTAATATACCTATGTATCATTGGTATTTGATTCTTTTAAAATAAAAATTAAATGGAAGTAGCATTCGTGCGTACGTACGGACTACCGTCTCCACGAACGCGATGAGATTCATTTTCCATCGTATCCATTCAAGTATAATTATCATTTGATGATTTAAAAATGATGTTTAAAGACTTGATACCATTCTGGATTTGAATAATATACAACTTATCCTTTACAAACATGGCTTATGTAACAAAACATATAAAAGAAAATGAGTAAGTTAACACCCGAAACGACGATAATTTTAAGATATTATTATCAAATCAGTATTAAAAGATCATATATGATATCATATTAATGTATATGATTCTTGTATAATTTAGTAACAATTATTTCACTATTATACAGGAGGTTAACCTACCCCAACCAAGGAAAAGTACAAGGTAAGGGTTATTTCACAATCTCTTCATTATCCGAGGTTGTATTATACGTAATAATCTACTGGGATCTCTTTATCATCCACATCCATGTTTCTTCAAAATGTATTTCAAAACATTTTTACTATTTACAAGAATATGGTTTAAAGTCATTTATACCCTTGTTTGACTTTTTATAAGAGGTTTATAAAGGAATCTTTCCGTCGTTTTCAAAACAAGGTCCTTTTTAACCTTTTCGACAGAATTGAGGTAAGAATGTTTTTTTTAACTTATACGGCGGGTGCAGTTATTTTCCGCCATTATAAAATCGTCGAAGCTTCCCATACAAGCTTATAAGAATATTTTCAAAGAAAATGTTTTATTTTATATGGATCTTAAATGATTTCAAAATAAAAGGAGATACTTCTTTAAAAAGAATTTTGATTTCATCTATGTCAACATCCTTTGATGGATTTTAAGATTATTTGAAGTTGATTTATTATGATACAAAACTTCTATATTGTATTGAAGGTTTTGTGATATGTTTGACTGTGGATGTGCTATTTTCATACCATTCATAGTTTATGGTGAAATTATTGACATTTCGTATGCTAGTTCTAATACGAATGTTTATGTTATGTTTAAACCTTTTCATATGGGAATGAATTGGACTTAATAAGTGACGGGTGGAGCCCGCTATAGCTCCTCGATGCATCGGTAGGTCTCATGAGACAAACTTGTGTCTTGGCACAAGGCCTTGACAAAATCTTATTTGTAGTCTTGGCATGAGGCCTTGACTATGTGGTTATGACAGTCTGGAATTATGCATTCCAACATTATGAAAATGGTTATTGATTTTTGCATGTGATTATTCGATTAGTAGAATATCCATGTGAATAAGTAAATGGCATTATTTCATTTTACTTTTGCCATACTATGTTGAAGTTCAATTTTAAAAGGCTTTTGTTTTAGTAATTCATTGCCTTAAATGTTTATGCTTATTTTGAATGTTCCGCTATATTGTTATCCTTACTGGGCATTTGAGCTCACCCCTTTTCTATGTTTTATTTTTCCCAGGTAGTGAAGAAGTAAATTATGAATGACTTGCAGGGATATTATGAGGGGTTAATAGTGTGGATATGAAGACTTTGTTGTTGTAGTAGTTTTTCACTTTGAAATGTAATGTAAAACTTTATGATTATATCTAGTGTTTCCAAGGCTACTAAACCAATCGGTCTTTCGGGATTTGATCTTTCTTGTGATCATGCAATTGTTATGTAATAATGCACCGACTCTGGGTAGTTGGGGTCGGGGCGTTACAGTTGGTATCAGAGGAAGTTTAGTACAATCCTTGGAAACTAGATTTAGATAAACTCTGATTAGAGCACGTAGACCTAAGATGAACTTTGAGGATTAGTATAGAAGAACTTCCTAGAATTTTGGTATTGTAGAGATTTTGTGAGTTTTCCGAGCAATACATCCCTGTCTGGATACGAGCACGTAGAGGCGGCTCTGGCACAGATGTACCTAGGGGTAAAACCCGAAAACACCGCTTTGAGCTAG
Source organism: Viscum album (assembly GCA_963277665.1). NCBI lineage: Eukaryota > Viridiplantae > Streptophyta > Magnoliopsida > Santalales > Viscaceae > Viscum > Viscum album. Next base: position 455,552,928 of record OY728142.1, read on the forward strand.
ACTCGAACGGGAACTGGTGCACGACAACGGGCCTTGCTGCACTCTTGGTTACGACACCCCCGGGGGATATGCTTAGGATAACTCTCATTTTCTTTACAAATCATTATGAAGGGTTTATGAGTATATACTTTCTCAAAGAAAACATTTTTATGATTATGGATTATATCCATAAATAGTTCAATTTATGTTAAGTGTTTTATAAGTATGGGATTATGTATTTTGATTCATAAACTGATCTAGTTTATGCCATTGTTTAGAAATGGCGCCTAGTGGAAGAAATGGAAACCGTATCAATGCACGCACTCCATGTAGGGATTTCCCTCCTGCTCAAGATAATTATAATGGGGATGGTGATGCAACTGGTGCCGATCAGCTAATCACCATACTGGGACAACTTACTCAGGTTATGAATAATAACCTTACCCATATCGAGCACCCTGATCCGCAGCGTGGAGGATCAATGTTAGATCGATTCATGAGGCAACAACCACCAACGTTCAATGGGAGTACAAATCCCTTAGTAGCTGAGCAATGGATAAATTCCCTAGAGAAAATATTTCAGGCTTTGGGGAGCAGTGAAAGGGAAAAAGTTATCATGGCAGTTTATCGCCTCACTGGAGATGCTGATCAATGGTGGTCATTGATTCAAAACATGAAGGAAGATGATGAAGTATCAAATATGGAATGGAGGGAATTCAAAGATCTGTTTTTAGAAAAATACTTCCCTCGCGACCATCGAGCGGATATGGAAAGGCAATTTCTGAGTCTGAGACAAAAGGAGGATGAGAATGTCACAAAGTATGAGGCTAACTTTACAAGGTTAGCGAGGTATGCTGGAGATTGTATTCACAACCCAAGAAGTAAGATTGATCGTTTCTTTGATGGGTTAAAACCATTTCTCCGTCGAGCATTAGTCTCACAATCCTTTTCATCGTACGAAGACATTGTCTCATGTGCTATCAAGACCGAAAAGGAATTCTCTAAGTCTTATGACTTTAAAGCAAAACAAGAGAAGAAGAGACCTGCTGATAAATCTGGGAATGGAAATAAGGGGAAGAAAGGAAAGGTTGAATATCCATCTTGTGGTAAATGCGGGAAGAAACACCCCGGTACTTGCTTGAAGGGAATGGGAGTCTGTTACAAGTGTGGTGAAAAAGGCCACCAAGCTCATGATTGCAAGGGGAAGAAGGAAGATACCAACGTTCAGTGCTACAATTGCAGGGAGATGGGGCATTATGCAAATGCATGTCCTAAGCGTCAGGAGAACTTACCTCAGAAAAGGCCAAGGGATCAAGGCCAGGCTTATGCTATCACTACTGCTGAGGTAGAAGCTCCGAAAGACGTGGTGGCAGGTAATTTAATGGTTTCCTCATGTTTAGGAAATGCATTTTTTGATTCTGGATCATCGCATTTCTTCATATCTTCCCAGTTTGCTAAGAAAATTAGATATTTCCAATTTGATTTAATAAGGGAGTTGTCAGTTAAAACTCCTAAGGGAAGTATCGTTGCAACAACGTTTTGTGAATCAGTCCCATTTAGAGCACAGAAATTTTCTTTATCTGCTGATTTCATCGTCATACCTATGATTGAGTTTGATATAATCCTCGGTATGGACTGGCTTTCGGACTATGATACGAAGATTTATTGTAAGAAGAATGAGGTTACGATTCTTGATGATAATGATAAGGAGCACCTTATTTTTAGAGCAGAATCGTCACCACCTAATTCTTATTTAGATCCACCCCCAGTAGCTCAACATAATTCAATTATTGGGGAGGAAGAGAATGAAATAACTATCGGTGAGGAAAGGAATGTTCAAATAGAGGATGTACCTGTTGTGAAAGAATTTGTAGATGTATTTCCGGAAGATTTACCTGGACATCCTCCAGAACGAGAAGTTGAGTTTTCCATTGATTTGATTCCTGGATCAAGGCCTATATCGAAGACCCCTTATAGAATGTCCACTGTAGAGTTAGTCTAATTAAAGAAACAACTAGAGGAATTGAGTAGTAAGGGATTTATTCGCCCTAGTGTTTCTCCATGGGGAGCCCCTGTTCTTTTGTTAAAAAGAAAGATGGATCTATGAGGTTATGTATTGACTACAGGGAGATCAATGCTATAACGATAAAGAACAAGTATCCCCTACCTCATATTGATGATTTATTTGACCAACTGCATGGAGCTCAATACTTTTCAAAGATTGACCTTCGATCTGGATACCATCAGTTGTGTGTAAAGAAGGAAGACATTCCGAAGACAGCATTTCGAACCAGGTACGGGCATTACGAGTTTACTGTAATGCCGTTTGGATTGACTAATGAACCCTCTGTATTCATGGATCTGATGAATAGAGTTTTCAAGGAGTATCTAGATGAATTTGTGGTGGTATTTATTGATGATATCTTGGTATACTCCAAAACCTACGACGATCATGAAAATCACTTGCGCATTATCTTGAAGACTCTGAGGAGGCATGAATTATATGGGACGTTTAGCAAGTGTGAATTCTGGCTTCAGGAGATTTCTTTTCTTGTCCATATTGTCTCAAAAGATGGAATCTCTGTTGATCCTTCTAAGACCAAGGCAATCCAAGAATGGTCAGCACCTACGAGTATAACTGAGGTACGTAGTTTTATTGGTTTGGTAGGTTATTATCAACGTTTCGTCCAGAATTTTGCCCGATTGGCTAACCCATTAACGAAGCTCACACGTAAAGGGGTTAAATTTGTTTGGAAAATAGAGTGTGAAGAATGTTTCGAAGAACTGAAGAGAAGATTAGTCAATGCTCCTATATTGACTCTACCATCGGGGAATGATGGGTTCGTTATTTATAGTGATGCAACGAAGAAAGGACTTGGCTGTGTCCTTATGCAGAATGATAGAGTTATTGCCTATGCATCACGACAGTTGAAAATTCATGAACAAAACTATCCTACTCATGATCTTGAGTTAGAAGCTATGATCTTTTCATTGAAGATATGGAGGCACTACCTCTATGGTGAAAAATGTGAGATTTATACTGATCACAAGAGTTTGAAGTATATTTTCTCACAAAAAGAACTCAACATGAGGCAAAGGAGATGGCTTGAATTACTCATGGACTATGATTGTACGATACACTACCACCCGGGGAAGGAAAACAAGGTGGCATATGCTTTGAGTAGAAAAGACCATGGAGTTTTGAACAATATGAGAATTGAAAGGGATCCAATTTTCATGGATCTAGTGAAGATGGACATGGGAATAACCAGGGAAGGTGAAACATCAATGCTTTTTCAAATGGTTGCCAAACCATCTTTACTAGAAAGGATTAAGAGTTCTCAGACCAATGATGAAGAATTTCAAAAGAAGATTAAAGCTGTGAATGATGGGAGATTGAGAGACTTTGTGTATGAAGATGGAATTTTTAAATTCGGGAAGAGACTTTGTGTTCCCGATTTACCTGATCTAAAAAGGGAATTGCTGGATGATGCTCATAGTTCCAATTTCTCTATACACCCTGGGAGCACCAAAATGTATAGAGATTTGAAGGAACATTTTTGGTGGGACAACATGAAGATGGAGATTTCTGATTTTGTGTCAAGATGTATGGTTTGTCAACAAGTGAAAGCTGGAAGGCAACAGCCTGGAGGAGTCATGCAACCTCTTCCCATACCGGAGTGGAAATGGGACAATATTACGATGGACTTTGTCATGGGGCTACCAAAGACTCCTAGAAGGAACGATGCAATATGGGTTATTGTTGATCGTCTTACCAAGTCATCACATTTTCTTTCTATAAGAGAAGATCTACCCCTGGAACGTCTAGCAAGACTATACATTAATGAAGTTGTGAGACTTCATGGAGTACCCCAATCTATTGTTTCTGATCGTGATCCCCGTTTTACTTCAAGATTTTGGAAAAGTCTTCAGAAATCCCTGGATACTCAACTTCATTTGAGCACTGCTTACCACCCTCAGACAGACGGACAATCAGAACGGACTATTCAAACCTTAGAAGACATGTTGAGATCTTGCTCACTTGACTTTCAGGGTATGTGGGATCAATATTTACCACTGGTAGAATTTTCCTATAACAATAGCTTCCATTCGAGTATACAGATGGCACCATATGAAGCGTTATACGGAAAGAGATGTCGTACACCAACCTGTTGGGATGACGTTGGTGAAAGAAAACTTGTAGGCCCAGAGCTGGTGGAGGAAACAGTGGAAAAGGTGAAAGTAATCCAAAATCACATCAAAGCAGCTCAAAGTAGGCAGAAGAGCTATGCCGATAATAGAAGGAAGGATTTGGAATTTCAAGTCGGTAATTATGTTTTCCTAAAGGTATCTCCATGGAAGGGAGTCATACGTTTTGGAAAGAAAGGTAAATTGAGTCCCAGGTACATCGGACCTTTCGAAATTCTAGAACGAATTGGGGTTGTAGCTTACCGATTGGCAATGCCGCCAAGTCTCTCCAAAGTTCACGATGTGTTCCACGTATATCTATTGAGAAAATACATGCCTGACCCAACGCATGTACTCACCTATGAGGAATTAGAACTGGAACCCAATCTGTCTTATTGTGAAGAGCCCGTCAAGATTCTTGATACAAGAGAACAAGTACTGAGAAACCGGACGACGCGTCTGGTAAAAGTTTTGTGGAGAAATCATAAGATGGAAGAGGCAACGTGGGAACCCGAGGAACTTATGATGAAGAACCACCCGAGTCTTTTTATGCAGTAATACCCTAGAAATTGCGAGGACGCAATTATTTGAAGGAGGGGAGAATGTAACACCCCAAACTTCCACGGTACGTTTCCCTTCGAATAATCGATAGCGTGTGTTGTACGCAACCTCGAGTTCTAACACACACCACAACTAATTAAACTATCCATTGTGAATAGTAATACCTACTTTTTGAAATCATATATATTTTATATTTCAAAATGGACTTCATTTTTGGATTCGTAATATTGAAAGTAGCCTAGGGTGAAATTTTGGTACTTTTCGGATAACTTTTATATTTTGATGAATAGTGAAAATTACTAAATTTTAATTAAAAACAACTTTTTTAATCAAAATAATTAATAGTGATAAATTGTGAATTTGAGTGGTTTTAAAGTATATTTAGAATATATTTTTACCATTTAATATAATGTTGGTCATTGGACATAATTTTACAATTAAACCGAACATAAACAAGTGTCAATCTTTTTATAGTTATTATCTCTTAAAAACACGCTTATTGTTTTGACAGCGGGAATTAATTTTAAATTAATTTCTGCCACTTCTGTGTTTTGAATTTAGGAAAATGGATTCCATATTTGGAATCAGGATGTTCAAATTGTGTAAATAGGTAACTTTTATTTTTAGACATTTTGAATAGTTACTGTGGTAAATATTTTATTTACCATGGTTAAAGGCTAAATCCGGTAAATAAGGGTTAAACAAATAATATTATAATAATACAAAATTACCCTAAAACGTGTCCTAACCTTATTGGTGGACACATACCCGACCATGGGAATCCTTGGGTCAAGTTTGGGACCCCTTGGAGCCACTTGTATGTGGTAGGGACACATTATATTAATAAAGTTAAAATAAAAATAAAAATGGCATAAGCTTACATCTTTTAGAAGAACAATTTTTACATAGTGTTATACATGTTGTATTTTCGATTATAAATATTCATTAGAAATCTAAAAAGATTTCCTACATGATGATATTTTATTTATAATTTTTATACATCAAATAAGTTAAATTATTAATGACACAATAATGATGCAATGTTTACCTCATTAATAAATCATTGAAATAAATAATATTATAATGATTAAAATATTATCTAAAACCTGTCCAATTCTTATTGGTTGATGTTATTTAGAATATGAGTCATCTTATCTTCGACCTCAATGATTTTTGGACCATTATAAATCGAATATAATTATATTATAAAGTAATACTTTCACTCTTTCCTAAAGAGCCCCTCCTCTCCCTTATAAAAGGAGAACACTTCTACTCATTCCTCACACCTCTCAAGCCACTTGGCTCGTCCAAACTCTGCCCAACTAAGATCCCCACATCCCTCTCCTCCTCCTTGAAGCTTCCCCTTAGGCAGAAAGCATTTCAACAAGTCCTTTGGTTCTATCCAAAGTGAGTTACCTAAATTAAAGGTAACGATTTCTCTTAAATTATTTTCATTTATTTTGCTTCTCCAACCCCCAAACTCTTTTTATTTCCTTTCTTTTGTAACAACACCAGTATCCTCAATATACTAGGATGTTGTTATAATATGGATTCAAACTACACATACACACAACTCCATCTAATGGATGATGAACATAATGTTTCTGTGGATGGAAAACTAACGCCTCACGAAACGATGATTGTTCAAATACATCTTACCGCCTCTCATGGTGGCCATTATGATGGCACTGTAATTAAATATGATATTAATGATATATATTTTATATATAAGCTTCTGTAATTCCATTTTATTTCATACCATTATTCGTTTCATGTTGTATTTACATACGATAATTTCATTTGAGGAAGTGCGGACTACCGCCCCCTTAAAATGATATGACTCGTTCATACCACACATGGAACGTATAAAGGATGGTGTTAATGAAATTAAGTAACATGTATAAAATATTATATTATACTGGAATATTAATATACCTATGTATCATTGGTATTCGATTCTTTTAAAATAAAAATTAAATCGAAGTAGCATTCGTGCGTACGTACGGACTACCGTCTCCACGAACGCGATGAGATTCATTTTCCATCGTATCCATTCAAGTATAATTATCATTTGATTATTTAAAAATGATGTTTAAAGACTTGATACCATTCTGGATTTGAATAATATACAACTTATCCTTTACAAACATGGCTTATGTAACAAAACATATAAAAGAAAATGAGTAAGTTAACACCCGAAACGACGATAATTTTAAGATATTATTATCAAATCAGTATTAAAAGATCATATATGATATCATATTAATGTATATGATTCTTGTATAATTTAGTAACAATTATTCCACTATTATACAGGAGGTTAACCTACCCCAACCAAGGAAAAGTACAAGGTAAGGGTTATTTCACAATCTCTTCATTATCCGAGGTTGTATTATACGTAATAATCTACTGGGATCTCTTTATCATCCACATCCATGTTTCTTCGAAATGTATTTCAAAACATTTTTACTATTTACAAGAATATGGGTTAAAGTCATTTATACCCTTGTTTGACTTTTTATAACAGGTTTATAAAGGAATCTTTCCGTCGTTTTCAAAACAAGGTCCTTTTTAACCTTTTCGACAGAATTGAGGTAAGAATGTTTTTTTTAACTTATACGGCGGGTGCGGTTATTTTCCGCCGTTATAAAATCGTCGAAGCTTCCCATACAAGCTTATAAGAATATTTTCAAAGAAAATGTTTTATTTTATATGGATCTTAAATGATTTCAATATAAAAGGAGATACTTCTTTAAAAAGAATTTTGATTTCATCTATGTCAACATCCTTTGATGGATTTTAAGATTATTTGAAGTTGATTTATTATGATACAAAACTTCTATATTGTATTGAAGGTTTTGTGATATGTTTGACTGTGGATGTGCTATTTTTATACCATTCATAGTTTATGGTGAAATTATTGACATTTCTTATGCTAGTTCTAATACGAATGTTTATGTTATGTTTAAACCTTTTCATATGGGAATGCATTGGACTTAATAAGTGACGGGTGGAGCCCGCTATAGCTCATCGATGCATCGGTAGGTCTAATGACACAAACTAGTGTCTTGGCACAAGGCCTTGACAAAATCTTATTTGTAGTCTTGGCACGAGGCCTTGACTATGTGGTTATGACAGTCTGGCATTATGCATTCCAACATTATGAAAATGGTTATTGATTTTTGCATGTGATTATTCGATTAGTAGAATATCCATGTGAATAAGTAAATGGCATTTTTTCATTTTACTTTTGCCATACTATGTTGAAGTTCAATTTTAAAAGGCTTTTGTTTTAGTAAATCATTGCCTTAAATGTTTATGCTTATTTTGAATGTTCCGCTATATTGTTATCCTTACTGGGCATTTGAGCTCACCCCTTTTCTATGTTTTATTTTTCCCAGGTAGTGAAGAAGTAAATTATGAATGACTTGCAGGGATATTATGAGGGGTTAATAGTGTGGATATGAAGACTTTGTTGTTGTAGTAGTTTTTCACTTTGAAATGTAATGTAAAACTTTATGATTATATCTAGTGTTTCCAAGGCTACTAAACCAATCGGTCTATCGGGATTTGATCTTTCTTGTGATCATGCCAATGTTATGTAATAATGCACCGACTCTGGGTAGTTGGGGTCGGGGCGTTACAAGTATGATAATACAGAAATATTTCATCCAAAAAAACCATGATAATGCAGTAAAAATATTGGTGGAAAACCATATATATCAAGGTCTATAAAATAGAGGGAATGTTTATAAAAATGAACAACATTACAATGAACTTATATAAACCATACCATCATTAGAATCACATATGTGGTATATCTGAAGGCTTGGCGTAAATTGATGATATCTTAATATATGAACAATCATTGAGAACACACTAACACCATGAATATGGTCAAGTATTTCTTCTATTTATGTTAAAAGATACTATGTTTTTATTTTATTTTGGTTAAACCATTGGTAACCAAGGAATATTTGAAATCATCCATATATGTTTTAGAGAAAATTACTAAAAACCCCCCAGATAGAGTTATTTGGTATAATAAACCCATTAGGTTACAAATCCTCCTATTTTTAATTGATATTCTGGAGATTAGTAGGTCTCATCCTGTACTGAGGAATATATATTTGATATTCCTATAGAATGAGATCAATTGAAAACCATATCAATATATACGTAGGTAGTTTAGAGAAATCATTTGGATAACACCCATAAAATGTTCCACTATAAGAGTAAATTAGAAGGATATATTCTTTGGTCCACCATATAAAGGCTTTCAATCTTGAAATTCACTCCACCCATCCCACGATGCAATCATAAAACTATAAATTCTATGAAATAACACTCACCATTGTTATGATAAAAATCACTCCCTAGTTTTGTATATTATACCATATAACAATATCATTCTAATAGGTGTGATTGGGGACCAACAAGTGCATCCCTAAAATCACACAGATACATTTCATCATGAGGATTATGAAGTCAACTAAAAAATGATAAATCCATACCTAAATTAAAAATTCCATTAATTTTCATATACCATATAAAGATACACCAAGTGGCCTTACAATGTTCATCACCCCCATAGAAGTAATACATTTCAAGCCCAAGACATTCCATGATTGATAGAAAAATAATGATGAGTGAGGAAATGTATTAAAAAAGTAGATATGATAGTATAAGATACTATAATATTACCACATATATTATAAGGACTTACAATATACTCCTTGAGTATCTACATTAATGTATGAATCTAGGCTGGTCCACATCCCTAAGCTATAGATGATCTACTCGAAGAAGGTTTTCTCTTTTGGCACTGAAAATCAGTAGTCTGTATACCTCATTCATGACATCCTTTTCATCATTTTTGGTTGGTAATACTCTATCTCCCTTATTATTGATGATTAATTGATCATGCTCTAGTAGGTGGATCTAGTTCTGGTTATTTTATTTTTTTTTAAAAGTAGAATGGTCTAACAACACCTTAGATGATATTCCATCAGAAAATAAGCATGACACATCATAGTGTCTCTATCAAAATTTAGCTTCACATTCACCTATCATCCACAACATTGGAATACAATAGCACTACCAATATATATACTTGTGTAGCCACTTCTCTGATATAAAACCTAAATGATATTAGTCAATCTACTTGAATAACTAGTACTGTGTCTAGTTATTGGCCCTCATCCCAACAAAATAAATCTCACAGATAGAGATAATATTTTATTCATTTTTATATTTAATTCAATGATTTAATCCATAAAAATTGAACAATATGATTTATTTACGTCAATTTTTTAATTATGATGTGTTTTGGGCTAAAATTGGAAAACTACTTAATTTGGAAATATTTGCATATTTTAATCACTTTGGTAATTCACAGTTATCATTTAAAATATAAATCCAATTGATTTTATTCCTATTTACTTTGGTTCATATATTCATTTTCTTCATCTTTTGTTTTTGTAGTAGGATTTAATTCAGCCATGAAAGGGTCCGAAAAAATCAATCAAGTTGGACAATTATTCTGGACGACCTTTTGGACCCCACCTCACTAAATAAATCACAACTAAGTCTACAAACCTCAAATTTAAGTGATTACAATTGTACGTGGAAAATATTTAATGGGGAGTTAGGATGTTCAATATCTAGAAAATTGACTACCATTAAGGTGGCCAATGGATGCAGACATTATAGGGTTGAAAAAGGAAACATTCGTCTAGATTAAATGCTCAGCATTAATTATCCATATCTCCTAATAAAAATAGAGGATAAATCAAAAAAATTGGGAGGAAACGTTAAAACTAATTTTGAATATCCTTACAGAAGACATCATTTCCCAATAGGACCATTAAATGGGCCGAACATGGTCAATATTTCATTGGAGATAATCTGAAGCAAATCGTAAAGAGAGATTTTGAAGATCTAAAATTTGAAGACCGAAGGATGGAATGCCTTGGCCTATATAAAGAGAATTTCATACATTCTGAAAAGGGGAGGTCGACACCAATATTGGAGAGGATGCCTAGTGACATTCTGCTAACTTAGGATTTTTCTTTTCCTTTCTTTTAATTTTAATTTTATTTTCCCATGTAATGCATATGCATCTTTTTAATTAATGTGTTTCCATCTTCTTCCATCCCTCTTTATCTTACAACCCTAATCTAATTGTTCTGATTTCTTCTCCCTCCATCCATTGTTATCTCTATTAACTTTTCCATGGAAAGTGACTAACCCAAGGCTTGGCCCTGGGGGAGGTTTCACAGTTTTCTTTATTATTGTTCTTCAATTTAAAATGTTTTTATTCTATTTGTGGTGGAGGCAGGAATAATGCATGGGTGCGGCGGTCCTCCATCAGGACACTATTTCTAAATCCATTTATTTTATTTTATTAATTAATTTTCCCTCCCATATCTATGAAAAACTCTTCATATGGTGGTGTTGGGGTTTCCATAAGGGATGAATCGGCATAAAGTGGAGCCATGTCTTTTGGGATAACATTCTCGGTTGATGTGTTACACTATTTGACTATTGGAGGGGGTGTGGTTTGGTGTTCTGGACGCATAATAAAATCACACACTAAATAAATCAAGGGAATGTAATTTTTTAATGAGGTTTCCTAAAAAAAATTATCAAATTGAATTTAAATAATATATAAATAGTGAATGAACCAGTGTTACAAACCCTATGACCATGTTCTTTCTTCTCTAATTACACTCTGTAATTTCATATTAGTATAAGTTTTAACATTTTATTTGACCTTTAAATTTCATTGCATTTTTAGATTAATTAAAAATATTAAAAAATTTATGTTTAGGTGATATATATTAAGTGGTTAAAAAACTAAAAAATCTCCTCAAATGAGATGACCCTGATCAGCCTCTATTCTGCATTTGGAAATTAAATTGCTTTTGGCATGCCCTATGCCAGGCATGCGTCAAAACTGGCACCGTTACCGGGGATCGAACACGGGTCACCCGCGTGACAAGCAGGAATACTCACCACTATAGTGATAATATTTTCATTATTTTTTATTTTTAATTCAATTATTTATTCCCTAAAAATTGAACAATTTGAGTTATTTAAATCAATTTGTGATTTATGATGTGTTTTTGGCTAAAATTGGAAAACAGCTTAATTTGGAAATATAGGTAGATTTTAATAACTTTGGTAATTCACTCTTATCTTTTATAATATAAATCCAATTGATTTTCTTCCATTTTTATTAGGTTTATATATTTATTTTATTCATCTTTTGCTTTTGGACCAATATTTAATTCAGCCATGAAAGGTTCTGAAAAAATCAATCAATTTGGACAATTATTTTGTACGACCGTGTGGACCCCACCTCAATAAATAAATCATAACTAGGTCTACACACCTTAAATTTTGTTTATTTCAATTGGATGTGGAGGAAAGTATAATGGGGAGTTAGGATGATGAAGATATTGAAAATTGACCATCATTAAGGTGGTCAATGTATGCTGACATGTTGGGGCAGAAAAAAGGGAACATTCCTCTGGATTAAATGCTCATCATTAATTATCCATATCCCATAATACACATAGAGTATTAATCTGAAATTATGATAGGAAACTTAAAAACCTTTTTAATAACTTTATAGAAGATATAATTTCCCAATTCGACCATAAAATGGGTTGAACATAGTCAATCCTTCGATAGTGGGAATTTACAGAAAATCTTAAAGATAGATTTTGAAGATCTTAAATTTGAATACCGAAGGATGGAATGCCTTGGCCTATATAAGGAGGAGTTCATCCATTATGAAGTGGGGATTTTGACACCAAAATTGGAGAGGAGTCCTTGGGATGTGTTTCTAACTTAGGATTTTTCTTTTACTTTCTTCTTATTTTAATTTTCTTTTCCCATGTAACGCATATGCATATTTTTAATTAATGTTTTTCCATCTTCTTATATCTCTCTTTCTATTCTAACCCAAATATAATTTTTCTCCTTTCATCTCCCTCTATCCCTTATGATCTCTATTCACTTTTCCATGGCATGTGACTAACCCAAGGCTTGGCCCAGGGGGAGGTTTCACGGTATTCTTTATTATTGTGCTTTAATTAATAATGTTTTTATTCTATTTGTTGTTGAGGTGGGAATAATGAATAGGTGTGGCGGTCATCCACAACAACACTATTTCCAAATCCATTTATTTTCCTTTATTAGTTTATATTCCTTCCCTTCTCTTAGGAAAACTCTTCATACGGTGGAATTGGGGTTTCCATAAAGGATGAAACAACATAAGATGGAGCCGTGTCTTTTGGGATAACATTCTCGGTTGACGTGTAACCCTATTTGACTATTGGAAGAGGTGTGGTTTGGTGTGGTGGACAAATAATAATATAACACACTAAATAAATCAAGGGAATGTAATTTTTAATGAGGTTTCATGAAACAAATTATCAAATTGAATTTAAACGATAAATAAATAATGAATGAACCAGCCTTACAAACCCTAGGACCAAGTTCTTTATTCTCTAATTGTATTCTACAATGGAATGCTTGTATAATTTTTAAAATTTAATTTGACCTTTAAATTTCATTGAATTTTTATATTAATTAAAAACATTATAAAATTATTAGTTTATTTGATATAGATTAAGTGGTTAAACAACTGAGAATGCTCCTCAAGTGAGATGACCATGGTCATCCTCTGTGCTGCATTATGAAATTAAATTGCTTTTGCCACGCCCTACGATAGGCGTACGTCAAAACTGGCGCCGTTGCCGGGGAGCTAATCAATTGTTTAATTTACTTTTTTGATTTTTAAATTTTAGATAGTTTTCTTTTTTTTAATATAAAAAATAAAAAAACATACTTTTCCATGATGAATTCCAATTCAAATTATTATGTATGGAATGATTACTCACAGGTGCAATATCAAGAACCTGAAGTGGATTATAGAGATCTAAACGCCCGGGTGGATAGGATTAGAAATGCTCTGGATGACCTGGCGAGAAAAATTCAAATTGTGTTTGATTGTGTTCGAGCACAAACTGAGCAACCCGAGCCTGAACCGGAGCAAGAGCCTGAACAAGCTGTTGAAGAAATTTCACCACTGGTTTTTGATGTTCAAGACCTTGAGAAGGTAAAAGGATATTTTCATGTAGATCAATTCCACCTCTCTCAACCATTGTTAATGGAGATAGATGAATTATTATTTTATAATAATTTTAAAGAGGGTGATCATGTGAATTTGGAGAAATTTTGGAGTGCATGGGAAGTAATTGAAATGCAACATGATCTCTTAATTCCTTATAAAGTAGAAGAGAAACCACCTTTATACATCTCTATAGCCTTTGGAGATGAAGAAACCACCCAAGTGGGAGAATTTGAAGAAATAATGGAGGAGCCTGACTACCAACCTCTATCAGGTGAAGATCGACTCCAAGAGGCAGTTATCAAAGAAAAAGTGATTGCATCAGAAGTAGCTTGGGGAGATGATCCTTTTTTGAACTCTAAATTTTCTTATTTTATTCAGTCTGATTTGAGTATCACACTTTACAACATCGAATTTTCAGATTCGGTCAATCCATGTATCACCTTGGAGAATGATGAAGAAGGAGAAATTACACCTGTTGAGGAACACTTGGAGCTCCCCGAGGACATTGATCATCTACATGATGAAGCCCATGAAGAAATACAAGTGGTTATGCCTGATGAACCAAATCTACAAGCTACCTACCTTAAAAGGGAAGATTTTGAAATTAGTACTTCCAATTTATAATTTGAATCTCCCATTGATTATTCTTTTCATGCAGCACATCTGGAGCAAGAATTGGATTTTGAAGAAGATGTTAAGGAAGTAGAAACTGTAGAGGAGGAGGTTTTATACTTCATCCTACCCCCACCATGAATCCTATACCACATTTTGAAGGGGGTGGATCGGGTGTACTCTATACATGGAATTCTCCTCAACAATCACAAAGTACTACAATATGATAAGAGGAACATGTGTTGGTTCATGTACAAGAAGATCCACCCACCATCAGATTATGGATAATAGCTGGCACTGCCCTCTGGAGGCAGTAAATGAATCAAGTTCCCACTTGGGGTATCATACCAAGACTTATCTTTACTTTCGTTCTAGGAATTTAGATTCTAATTTCTTTTCATAGATGTATCTTTTCATGAAGCCCAATACCTCCTATATTTGTGTGCTTTAATGACCTGATCCTTTCACATAATTGATTAATTATCTTTTGTAGGTTCATGATGGAAATATGGATCCTCAAAATATAAGGATGATGATTTGTTTCAAAAGGGAGTTCACTTTTAATGTTTAACTTTTCAATTCCATACATTTTGTTTGTACTTTAAACTGGAATTGAATTCTCACACTTGAATTATGTTTTACTTGACATATCTAGGAGATATGAGTTTATTAGGAATAAGGTGATTCCTGTTTTATATTTCAGTGTTAATAATATTGAATGAGTAAAATGTATAAATGAATCATTAAAGTGAAGCATGGATATTGAAATAAGGACTCATGATTTGAGGGAATTTATTTATTCATGTAAATGAAATTACCCTACCATTTTTCATGCTTTAAATATATGAAATTCATGTGAATTAATATTTTATTATTAATCATGACATGATTGATTTTCCAATGTTATATTCCCATTCCAGAGAGGATTTATAGACCAATTATTTCCTATTTTATCTTGAGGATATTTCGTGAGTGATCATGGGACGTGCCACCTACTAGAACTAGTATTGATACTTTTCAAAGCTATGACTATGCAAAAACACATTTAAAATTATTGAGGCACTACTTTGGATAGCCATATATTTACCTGAGTCCTACCCTTACATCTATCCTTCGTTATCCTATAGAATCAATGAATTTCCTTATAGGTTTATGCCACATTACCAACTGATATTTCCTAACCTACCTTCACTTTTAGTATTTTTACATGGATATTTCATTTTTGAATGTGGGGGAAAGGGTCTTTCATGTGTGTTCATTGGGATGTGTATCATTTGTCGGTGGTGTGATGTGTGTGTCATAATTTTGGGAAGTGTATTATTTGAAAGTTGGGCATGATTCATCATTTAATTGTGTTTCTTTCATTTCATCCGCTTCTCCTTAAAAAATTAATAAATATGAAAATAATGCTGTGCCTTTCTGGAGCATTAAAAAAGATAATAACTAAGCTATTCCATTTATGAGCTTTACAAAAAAAAATAAAAAAAGTGAAGGAGAACGTGGATGATATGATTCATTGTAATCATTTATTGACTCACGACCCATGTCATTAAAAGGGGGGTGGTGTTGTGTTTCACATTATCAAAAGGGATTTGAGTGAGGTTCATCTTGTGTTTTCACTAGATTAATCATGCAGTGTACATAAGTGCCAAACCTCCTACTTATGGACTTAAATTATTTCAATCATTTACCCACCAACCCTAAGCCACAAATTCATATGAACCTTTATTGCAAGTCCTGCTGATTTTATGTGTGTTTTTTTTTACTATGTGGAGAATGTAGTTCCTTTACAAGCATATGGATATGGATAAATTTCTCATGATATGAGCATAACTACACAATTAATTGTATCATGTGATATGAGAGAAAATATTCAAAGGAGAGGTAGATCATGATTTGGAATATTAATAATTATAAATTGAGAAGCTTTAATGAATAAAAAAAGAAGCTCAATCATTTTTCAAAGGGGAAAAGTAAAATTCATCAATTGATTGTTTCTTTGAAAAATGGGAAATTAAATTGAAATTTTTTGTGGAACATTAATATTTTATTATTCATTGATAATTGTTTTATTTTATTTCATTGAAATTTAAATATTGGTAACATTGGTTCCCTTTGAAATCAATGTTGAGATTTTATGCTTGAGGACAAGCATAATTTAAGTATGAGGGAATTGATAGAGATACTATTTTCATAAATTTTTATATTTAATTCAATTATTTAATCCCTTAAAATTGAACAAGTTTAGTTATTTACATCAATTTTGGATTTATGATGTGTTTTGGGCTAAAACTGGGAAAAAAGAATAATTTGGAAATATTGGCAGATTTGAATCACATTGTTAATTCACGATTATCATTTAAAATATAAACAGAATTTTTTTATTCCTTTTTTATTCGGTTAATATATTTATTTTCTTCATCTTTTGTTTTTGGACCATGATTTAATTCAACCATGAAAGGGTTCGAAAAAATCAATCAAGTTGGACAATTATTCTGGACGACCGTGTGGACCCCACCTCACTAAATAAATCATAAAAAGGAATAAAAACATAATGTTTTGGTGATTCCAATTAGATATGGAATAAAATTTAATTGGAAGTTATGATGTTGAAGATCTTGAAAATTTACCATCATTAATGTGGTCAATGGATGCTGACATGTTGGAGAAGAAAAAATGAAACATTCCTCTGGATTAATTACTCAGAATTAATTATCCATATATCGTATTAAAAATGGAGGATAAATATGAAATTTTGGGAGGAAACGTAAAACCTGTTTTTTAATAATGTTATAGAATACATCATTCCCCAATTCGGCCATTAATAGGCTTAACATGGTCAATATTTTGGTGTAAAGAATCTACAGCCAATCGTAAAGAGAGATTTTGATGATATAAAATTTGAAGACCGAAGGATGGAGTGCCTTGGCCTATATAAGGAGTTAATCCATGCTGAAGAGGGGATTTGGACACCAAAATTGGAGAGATGGCATAGGGATGTGATTTAACTTTGGATTTTTCTTTTCCTTTCTTTCTATTTTAATTTTATTTTCCCACGTAATGCATATGCATGTTTTTAATTAAAGTGTTTCCATATTATTCCATCTCTCTTTCTCTTCCAAACCTAATCTAATTGTTCTCCCTTATTCTCCCTCTATATATTGTGATCTCTATGCACTTTTCCATGGAAAGTGACTAACCCGAGTATTGGCCCTCGAGGAGGTTTCATGGTGTTCTTTATTATTGTGCATCAATTCAAAATGTTTTTATTCTATTTCTGGTGGAGGCGGGAATAATTCACGGGTGTGGTGATCATCCACCATGACACTATTTGAAAATCCATTTATTTTTCTTGATTATTTCATTTTCCCTCTCGTATCTTAGGAAAAATCTTCATATGGTGGAGTTGGGGTTTCCATAAGGGATGAAATGGAATACACTGGAGCCGAGTCTCTTGGGATAACTTTCTCGATTGAGGTGTTACCCTATATGACTATTGGATGAGGTATTATTTAATGTGCTGGATGCATACTAAAATCACACACTATATAAATCAAGGTAATGTAATTTTTTAATTAGGTTTCATAAAACAAATTATCAAATTGAATTTAAACAATAAATCATTAATGAATGAACCAGTGTTACAAACCCTAGGACCAAGTTCTTTCGTCTCTAATTACATTCTGTAATTTCATGTTAGTATTAGTTTTATCATTAAATTTTACCTTTAAATTTCATTTAATTTTTAGATTAATTATAAACATTAAAAAAATTTAGTTTAGGTGATATAGATTTAGTGGGTAAACAAATGAGAATGCTACTCAAGTGAGACGACCCTGGTCAGCCTCTGTGCTGCATTAGGAAAATTAATTGCTTTTTCCATGCCCTATGAAATGCGTGCGTCATTCACATAGGTTTGTCTTATTGATTAGATTTTGGTTCATGATTCTAGAAATAGTAGATAAGGAAAAAAATTCACCTTTATGTGCATTGAATTCAGGATTTATTCATCAATGAGTCACAGTCCAAATTTCTCACCACTAGAATGAAGTGATGCAATGTGTTGAAGCTATGTGAAATATGTCTAATAGTCCATTATGAACATAACCCCATACTCTATGTATGTGTACTCTCTTCTCAATAAACTCTTAGATTCATAAGTAAAAAGTAACCCTAAAATATAGTCTAGAAGTTATATTATACCATGACCAATTGTTGACCATCTTGGATAATCACATCCCAAAGAAACATGGAAGAATCATTCCACATGTCTGTGGTCAGATTGAAAAAATTATCTAGAGGTGTATCAAAATGATCTAACATATATAGAATGGATTCTATCAATGACTCAGCAACTAGAGGACTTCCATCCCTTAATAAGGTTGGAGGATGCTATTATTGGAACTCACTTGTATGATTATTAATAAAAGTTATAGGTTGTTGATTAACCTATATATGTATCATCATGTATAGGTAACTTTCAAAAAGATAAGTGTTCATTCCTTGATCAGGAATATAATTCGGTACCAATTGTGAAAATCATGGAACTATCACTGATGGATCTGGTCATGCCACCATCATAGAATGGTCATTTCCACCATCTGTGTGCTGAACATGAGGGATTCATTTTGGAATATCTCTAATAATATAAAAAACACATGTTGTGATAATATTACATAAGTTTATTGAGAGAGATCTCTACTAGAAAGAGGAAATACTCAGGTCTCTTGAAACAAAATTCACATAAATTAGAAAGATATATATTTTTTATGACTATACATGTAATATTATCTAAATTAACTAGGCCTATGTTCATAGTATAAGTAAGTGTTCAAATTTTTTAGTTTTCAATGGGATCCGATATATGGGGGGTCAATTGAATGTTAATTAATAAAATGACCTTATGTTTCATTTGGAATCTCAATGTATTAGATTACTTTTGATTGATAAGACATACATTATATCTTAATTCTTCATGTGATATTATATATAATAAAAGGTTCAATTAAATGGTTTTTCATTCACAATTTATAATGATCAATACAAATTAAAAATTAAAAGTAACACTGACTTAATTACAACCATCCACCTTAAATGTAGTCTAAGAATGTAATAGGAAAATTTTCATGGATTGATTCAATATATAACCCATTCTAATTTATAAATTCTTATACTCTTTAAAAATTTAAATTGGGAGTTGTGTAATCACAGCTGATTTCCAGCTCTGAAAATTATGGTTATGAAGATTAAATGAGAAAAAATTGATTCTAATGATGTGGCCATCATTTTATATTGGTAAACCCTATTTAGGGTGATTCCCACAAGGTTAATAATCAGTTTACATTCACTGTAGAATGAGTTAGTAGAAAAATTGTATATCAAAACCAAGGAACAATAAACCACCACATGCATTACATGTATTGGAAGTAGAAAAATACACTTATATGGAATGGAATATGAATGGAATATGAATTCCAAGGTTACTATAATGATTAATTTAGAAATTATCCCCCAAATAACATCCAATATATAATCTAAATTAATCATAAAAAATACTTAAATCCATGTTCATCACCAATTGATGAAAATATATCAAATATAATAGGAAGAATATAGAACAACAACTTCCACTTCCTAGGAAACATTATGTTTACCCAAAACAAGGGCCAACTAATCTCGGGATTCTTTATGGGAAAGTCATAACATGTTACAAATATTTTATATACAATCTAAAACTATAAAGGACAATAAGATATACTATGTTACCCTATTGTGATGTCTATTACCTGGTTGACTCTTGTGTAATTAAACCCTCTTTGCCACATCCCCTCAAACATAGTTCCCTATATGTAATAGGGGTTTTAATAGTAATGAGGGCATATAGTGTGAATTTTTGGAGTTCATTACCTTATTATATAGAGGAAAATAATGATTAATATAGGTAAATAAGTAACAAAATTATTATAATAATGAATAAAATAAGGAATAAACATATATAAAACAAATGAATAATCATTAGAAGATGAAAACTATATCATATGAAAGTGATGATGGAATGTATCTAAAAAAGTGAAAAAAGAATACATGGATGATGGAATGAAATACATTACAAGATATCAAAATGACAAAAATTGGGAAAATTATCCAAGAATCCTTATCATTGTATTAACCATATGTTACCATGCTCCCATCATGAACTATAATTCAGGTGTCCAAAATAATATGCTTCACTTTTTTCAGACATATTATTATATAATATACCTAGGTACCAATGGCAGCTCAGATTGTGTCAGAGATAAACCTAGTAGTCACCCACCAATAATATCTATACTATTACATTATATGAATAAAATTTGTAATGGTCTTAAGATTTATAAAATTAAAGTTGTGAGAAAAAAAAATAATTCATGCCTACATCATCCATAGATGGTATTTGAACATGAATTAATTAAATTTTTATAGTGGTTTAGAATAATAATATACAAGAAATCATGGAGTAATATACATTATAATAATAAAATAGGATGTATGGATAGACCAAGGCATCTACGACATCAAGGGTCTAGCCAACTCATTGTGGTAACACATGTAGACTGGATATAAGGTTATGAGTGTAATACATATGTTACAAATGAGGAATTACACAATAAAAGAGTTTAATGAAGTCTAGGGATCTCATTGACATCTATCTCAAGTTAAACATTCCAGTTCCCACTAGGTTGAATCAATGTAGAATCATTTTAGTAGGAATTAAGATAAATCCAATGAGTTCATCTAATGAATTATAATATTTGGAGGATTAAAGTGAATAATCTGTACAAAGACAAGACATTTACATAATAAGTCATGTAATACATTATCTGGTGGGTATCTCATATAGTATTATTCCAAATTAATTTTAATGTAATCCACTAGGTGATTAAGGAATACCCAAATGAATCCATTGTGGGATAGATTCTAACCATTACTATAAAGATGAAAATGATCCGTATGTATTACGTACCTTTCACTCATTGCATTTATATATATCTGTAATCTTAGGCCATGTAATACTCAGGCCAATTTAATTTTTTTTGTTTTATTCAATAACCTTTTATCAAACATTATAATGTGAATTAATTACATTAAACCAATTTTCTATTGAAATTAAATTTCCATAAAATATTTTTATATATATACCTTCCTTTTAAAAATTAAATTTTACTTTTAAATATGATGGATCACTTACCACAACAACTATCAATTCAATCATACCCAAATGATGTCTCAGGTAAAGCTAGCATCATTTACTAATGGAATAATAAAGAATTCATCATTCTTGTTATGGTAAACAATGCAGTCTCAAGATCCAAGGATGTCAAGAATTTTTATTAGATCCTCAAAATACCCTCTAAATGATTTAATGTAAAGGCATTAGGATTACAGAAGCAATTCCCTAAGATTCCATCATGCACACAAGGACCAATGATTATCAAAATGTGATACTTTAAGGAAAATGTTATACACCACCTACCTTATTGTTGTCATAGAAGTATCATATAGTATTAGCCATTAGTTTTTCATAAATTGGACAATATAGTTGAAAGTTAAAATGGAAAACAATTTGGACATATGATAATGCACGAAAATAGAATCTTCCCTAAGAAGAATAATGAAAAATGGATCCTATATAATGGGGAGATTATGAGTGGCTATCCAAACTGATATATGGATATTGATTCTGAGGTGGGAAATTATAAATTCTTCAATGACAAGGTGAAGAGGCTGGAGGAAACATCAATTGAAGGAACATGGCATTTATCCCCTAGATTAAGAAATTAAATATAAGGGACTTCTTATAAATATTTTGGGTAAATTTTTTTAAAAATTATTGAATTTTAAGAGTAACATGGTTTGATATCCGATTTTTTCAATCTATGTTCCAACCATATGCCAGCTACTATCGAAGGATATTGGCCCACATGGTTGGGGGACAACATTTTTTCCAACCATTTTCTACCCATGAATCCCCACATACCTAGGGATAACACCCCTTATGGGATGTATCAAATGGTTATAAAAGCTATTAAGAACCTATAAACTACCCTTGTTGGAGACCTGTAGCTCCCCACATGGGTTTTTTAACCACGCAGACTAGGATGCACAGTTTATGAAATCTGTAGAACCCATTTGTTTCCTTCAAAAGATAGATCTCTCTGCTATAAAAAAGGCTTAAATTCACTTTAATCCATCCTTAAACTAAAATGAACAGTTATAAGTATAAAATTATTTATTCATACTGAAATTAAAAGGTTTTCCAACTAGAAGTAGAATCCATTTCTTACAATAAATCATTTTTATAATGTTTAAATAATGAATAATTAGTTTTAATCTATGAAAACTTAAGCTTACTAGGTCATTCATGTAAATTATTTCAATCATTCCTAATGGCCTATAATGGTTTTTTAAATTTATCAAGCATATCCCTTGGAGGTTACAACTAGGTGTAAAGAAAGGATTATTTTCATACACTAGGTGATGACCAAGTCTAGATCGATTTTCCCTTTAAGGAGGTATTACACCTCAATACATTTTTGTATAAGGCACATATGCATGTTATTTCTAGATATGGATTTAATTTCATGGAATCCCATTTCTCTTTCCATTACAAAATTTCAATGAAATTTTCCAATACATTGACACATCAATATACTTATAATTATACGCATTTCTAGATATATCTATAGAAATATCTATAGGGATCTCACTAATGTTTCATTATCATAATTCCCACAGGATAACTAAACCTCCATCATATAACAAATATAGAAACCTTAACTTAATACACATAGATAATAATTTTTTTTTATAGAATATTAGTCATAAGAAACAAATTCACACCTTTGGATCATAACGGTATAATACATTTTGTAAATTAAAAACATAAAAAATGGTACATTGGTCATCTCCCACTACGTTCTCCATCAATAATTGATTTCTTTATATCATAGGGTAATTTAAAATAAAAATTGCTTAGATTAAATGATTATTAATGGTAAAAGGGGAGATTATAATATAACAAGAGAATATGGGTCTGATAAAATGATAATATCATATGAAAAACTTACCCTGTATATCAAAGATCATAAAGATCAGTCATGGAATAAATCATGGATGTTCACAAGACATGCACCATAATAGACTCAAATAATGTGAGCCATTATATCATAAAATTAGTTTAAGATATATATTTTTGTTATATACTTAATTATTCAATATATTATTTCATGGTAACCCACAAGGAATTCTTAACATGTTAGGGTTTAACTAACCACCCACGTAACCTTTTTAGGCTATATATAACCTCATATGTACAATTCTCTAGGATTCAGATAACCACCATTGTACTCACTTTCATGAATGGGATTGAAATATTTTTACCCTCTTTTTGTTTTATAATAACATCACATGCACCGTTTGAGCTCATATAACATTAATTATTACCGAATTCATTGTAGATAGATATAGGTCCCACAAATCATTTATTGAAAAAAAATATATGCCTGTACCACAAGATCATAAAACATTCATCATATAATAAACAATAAAATTAAATTGGATTCATAAACAATTCATAGGATCAAAACTTGTGGAAAAATTTTAGGTTTCATAATCATTTCATCTTTTCCTCTTGATTAACCCTTAAAACAATGTGTGTTTCATAGGATTTCCTCGTGGTGTAACCCTTGAAAGAAAAGCAGGTTAAAAACATTATTCCATATTAATATATAATCTTAAAAAATAAATTAATGATATTGAATATAAATGTGTCTGTATATAATCACCATAATAGAATGTAGGTGCATAACATGAAATATGTCTTAACTAAGGAAAACTACGACAAAAACAATTAAATCATGGGTATCATTTGAGCTGTAAGCCTCATGAAAGAGAGATCATAAAATGAAAATTTATTCCACCATATTTTTTATGATAATATATATAAATTAAATATATGAAATGTATTAAAAATAATATGAAAAGTGGTAAATATGATATGTATCACACATATAGAAAAGTGAGAAGAAAAATATAATAATGGTTTTGTATTATTAGTAATTGTACGCCCCTATAAATAATTAAATCAAATGAATCCTTAAATATCAATAATAGATTTATTTTCATAATATAACAAGAATATTTTATACTATATATAAGAAAAAATGAAATAAATGTTGAATATTCATATGCCACCCATAAATAAAAGGGTGACTAAAAATCCATTACTATAAGCCACTACATTCAACATACTTGATTGAACCTCATTTTTAATAATATTAGATCACTATAAATATGTTAAATAATCATATACACTTATATAAATATCATATAACTTAATAATTTCTTTTGATTTTCTGTTACCAATTTATTAAGAATTCGATGTTAATGTCACATTTGAGAATATAATTGCTTTGTTTTTTGTATATGTTTTGAATTGTGTTATTTGGTCATATTAATTTGACCATATCTAAAAAACCACTATATAAATATAAAATCTATTCAGTATATATGTATTTATTTTTATCCATAAATGTTATAGATACAAAATGAAATTCAATGTTCATAGACACGGTTGTACGTACACATAAATTATGATTCCATTTGTTCCATTGGAAAGAAATAAAAAATAAATGTAAAAGATATTTCAATTCTAGATTAATTATTATGTTATATCATTTGTATATTTTAGTTAAATCCATTCATATTTCCTTCTTTATAAATAGAGAATGAATCAATTTGATTCACAAGGCCATTGTACGCCATACATACAATCAAAGTTATCATAATCATACTAAAATGAAAGTAATAAGGAACATGTGATATCATGATTACAAAATAATAATAATATTCTCAATATCATTAAAAAAATTATAAATCTATTTATTACATCTATTGATGATAGGCTATGGTGGAAAACGAATAACCTTGGTTCGTTAGGTGGTAATCCTTCATACACATGAATAATGAATTCGTAACCCATATGATTGATGATTATATGTATTTAATTTATTACATCCATATAAGAATATATTATTATATTCAATAAACATATAATATTAAATCATAATTTTTTTATTGGAATTTAACAATTCGTATGAAGAAAAAAATAAAACATTTTACTAGGGATGTTGCCTCTTTTTCATAAACCCTCTTTTGGTTTCCACCAAAATATTTATTTAGATGACTTTCTGAAAAAACTATGTCTTATTGTAAGTTAGGACGGTGTAAATGAAGTTATTTTTGTTGGTATTTTTTAACAAGGAGTTTTTTATGTGTGAAGAGGGGAATAAAGAGGTAGAATTTAATAAGTCAGCGGCACCCATGTCTTTTTTATAATAAAAAGAATTTCCCATGATTTTAAAATTTAAGGAAGTATAAAAAAATTTCAATTTTATAAAATATATTATTTATGGTCTAAATATTAAAAGAAAATTGATTTTCGGAGAATCTTGGATCACTTTTAACCCTTATCTTTTTTGTTTATCTAGATTTTTAACCAATTTTTACCTTATCTATTGTAAATATATTTTATATTTTTATTATTCATTATTGGATAAAATTATGTTGAATTTAATAGATAATATAAATTATTCTTATTCAAAATATGAAACTTATTTTTTCCAAATTCCATAAATATAAATGGAAAAATCAAATATAATATTAATCCCACAAATGTGACAAGAATGAAAATTCAATATTAAAATATTTTCCAAATATTAAATTTTTTATATCATAATATTAAATTAAAATGATTAAAATAAATTATATTTCAAATAATATATAATTATTTTTACTAATATTTATTTTGAAACTATCTTAAAACAATTTCTTTTTATTGGAAAATATTTAAAAGAAATGGGAATTCTTAATAAAAACTGTATTTGTCACTATTTATCAAAAAAATTAACTTCCAAAAATACTATATTAAATTTAACATAATATAATAGATAAATTATTATTTTAAAAATGAAAATTATTTTTCCAATTTTTTCCTAAAATGATAAAAAGATGATATTAATCTATGTCCAGAAATAGCGACAAAACTACTTTTATGACGATAACCATTTGTAACCATTAAAGATGATTTATTCTTTTCTCATGTCTAAAAATAGATAAGATGAATGTTAAACATTTTATTGAATATATAAAAAATAAATATCATTAAATTATTTAAACAAAATTTATTTATTATATTTTATAATGTATAAATTATTAACGAACATAATAATAAGTATTCAGAATATAAATACATTATTTTCAAACAGTATATATTATTGATTCAAATAAATTGTTCACCAAATAATTAAATATAAATATGTATATATATTTGTAAACTATATATTTTTATAATTTTATTTATCTCGTTCATACCCTCCATTCCAATTATTAGAAAATAACAATCATTTTAAATAAGAATATTTTAATTTTATCTAATATTTCCATTTAACTTAGTGTTGCATGTAAGACAAGTTAAACTCATTGTTACATGTTATTCATGAAAAAATAATTATTTTGTGTAAGTCATGATAAATGCAGAATTTATTGTAATGAAAAATATTATAATGATTATATATATTTGAAATAAAATATTTAATAGAATATTAGGGAGTTATATAATATTAGGATAAGATTATGAGCATAAAATTTGGAAACTATACCCTTTATAGAATATCATACTATATTGATTACATAATGCGGGTTATCTAATTCAACATGAATCATTAAGTAATAAAAGAAAATGAGGGGTGATTGAATAGTAATTTATTATGAAATATATATGTAGAATACCCATAGGTATAAAAAATAATATCTTTAAAAGTGAAGTCTTGATTCTATGACTGTCACAGAACATTGCGTTTACTTTTTAAACCATTATATTAATCATGATTCATTCCCAATACTATAATAGCGGACATAGTCCCTTAATAAACATGGTGCACTCCCAATTCTAGTGTTGTATATCTCAACAGTTATCTATCAATACCCAATGCATTAGAGGGATATATATTTCATGTCTCAAAAATCACATCATGAAAATAATAAATATGTGCACATAAAAATCATTAATCATTTTTCTTGTCATATCCCATTAAAAATAAATGAGTTTTATAAAATTTTCTTTATTTTATTATAGTATAATCGATGGAAAACATATGGGGATCAAAACAGAATTAAAATTTGAAAAATAAGTGGGTTTCACAGAATCATCCTTATATAAAAATCACAATACATAAAAATAATGAATCTAGATATAATAATTGTATTACATCCTTATTTAAAAATATGTTACATTAAAGTATTTGGTTTCATAAAAAATTATATTAAAAAAATATCTAGAATATCTCATGAGGAAAATAGTATTTTCCATTAGAAATAAATTATTCAAAATCTAAAAATAGACTAAATATTAAGGAAATATTATTTTTTGAAAATTATTTTTAAAATTTAAATATTTTCTTTGAAGCACAGAATGATCACGATTGATGGAAAATCATTTCATATTGTTTTCTCTAAAAATATGTTTCCATTCACTTATTTATTAAAATGTAATAAATTACATGATTCAAAATATGTTAATAATGTTAAAAACCATTTTTAAAATTATAAAAATTGGTGAATATGAATTTAAATAATCATATGAGGTTATGAAAAAAAATATTTTTTATTCAAAACATAGTTAAGGAATATGATAGATTTTCAACCGAAAATTAAAATAATTTATATTTTCATTCAAAACATTATCTCCATCATATAAGAAATTAAATAGTTAAAAATTAAATAAAAATCTTATTATATAGAAATAGGAATATTATAGGAAATTTAATGAGATTCTAGAGATGTAGATCATGAAATTTTATCTTCAGAAAACATAATCATAAAAAATCCTGATAATTAATGAAATTTTAACATAAAAAATTACTAATTTGAAATCATTTGAATCATAATACCAATTAAAACAATAATATTTTATAGATGCATAAATACCCATAATTCCCATCATAATCATCACAAATGATATTTAGGGGTATTATATACACCAGAAAAAGAAATTAGTTGAGAATATAGCCTGTGTTTCAACTAAATTAATGCAACGTGAAAATTTCCTATCAATTTTTTAATCTATTAATCAACACCTCATAAATTATTGAAACTAACATAGATAATTTTCAAGAAAGTTATCATAAAATAAATTAATTGGTAGTATATACACCACAAAATAAAAATTTGCAGTGAATATAGAATATGTCTCATAAAAATAAAACTTAAATGAGAAACCATTACCTCATGTATCAAATTACATCATTCAAGTTCAATCATCATTTACAATAAATATTGGTTCAATATATATATATATATATATATGTTACATAAACATACTAATATCGATCATTCCACCAATGATCTATGTATTGAATCATATCACTGATTTATTTACATTTTTTTATAAAATTATTCTCGTTGATAACATATGTTTTCTAATTTTGAATTTGGTTCAGTTATTTGTTTTACTTCTACATTATTTATGGATCCATAAAACTCATACTTTTATTATTATATAAATATATAATATAATAATTATATACATATTTATAGTCATCTTTAAAATTAAGAAATTTAAAAACTAATTTCACCATTCGTGGTGATAGTATGTCGTAAAAAAGGATTAACACTATTTTTAATTTTTTATGAATGTTATGATAAAAGAAATATAGTAATTCACCATTATATAATAAACATTTTAAAAAATGAATCATATATATTAAATAAATATATATCCTTATTACCATCCATATAATGTAGAAATGAAAAATGAATCATATCACTTCATATAGGTGGTAGTTCACACATACAAATGAGGGGCGTTAAAATTTCCAATGGATCATAAAACATGATGTTAGATGTAATATTATTAATATAAAATCATAATTATTTCAAAAATACAACATATATATAGTAAATATATATATATATTAAATATATAATTTTTATAATCCATTTGATATAGTGATAGAAATTGAATTATATCGATTTAAGAGGAGGTAGTTTTTTTTACACACACTTGACTATTTCATTTTCCATATAATGAGAGAGAAGATGGATTGAGGTAATTTGTTTAGAAAATATACCATTAGGTAACTTTTTAGTATTTTTGGTTTGATTTTGTTTGTCGAAAATGAATGATGACTAGATCAGTTGGGGAGTTTTAGCATGAATGATGACATGGTATGTTTACAAGAATACAATACAATAGAATGTTTACTCATGAAGAAGAAAAAAAAATTATGTGTATAATCTGGGGTCATTTCACAGTGTTTTCTAATATCTGGGGGTATAAAATTTGGGGGATGATACATGCTTCAGGAAATAATTATTTCTATGGACTCCACCTAAAAATATTTAAATGAAAATGAATTTCAAAAGGGATGTTGTTTCCCGAATGTGAAGTGTTGTTTAAATGATTGATGTACTATGAAGGTGGGGAGGTTTGGGAATGATAGCTAAGCATGAAGGAAAGATGGTATGTTCTATGATTATGAAAATGTTATAGAATCTAAAATTTCCTCAAATGTATCATATTGGATGGGGGCTTCCGGAACCAGATTAGGGAACCTTCTAATAAGGATAAAGAGAAATTGAAATCATAGAAAAAAGGAAGAAATGTCTATAAATATTTTATTACCCCTTCATTTAATGGATAAAATATTATTAAGAAACCAATGTCTCTAAATTCATTAAGTTGGTTCATGAAGAATTTTTCATTCATTAAATTTTTTATAAGATCCAATATTTCACCGAGAAAGGGGGATCACAAACTCTATATAAGATTTGTGAATTTTTTCAGCTTCACAAAATGGGTGATCATCTTAATAGTGTTGAGCATCATGAATATTGTGTTCTTCAATAAATTATTTATCATCATGAATGTGTTTACCATCGTGAATGTACTGATCTTCATTAATGTCTTGTTTTTCATAAAAATTGGTTGTTTTGTGAACAACTATGATGTTTCATGAAGGCAAGAATATTGATTTTATATAATTAAATAATAATAGAATACAATGGTGTTACCTAGTAAATATGTGGTAATGTTTTATTAATGTATAGGATTAATGTGGAACTTACTGATTCATAAGTATAGGTGTAAATACTTTTGATTATAGTGATCAAATTAGTATTCTTCTAATAGATTAGTGTGAAAACTCCAGTTGAGAGGTAAATGAGTTTTCAAATTGGGATTATTTTTGAACCATGAGGGATACTAATTCCACTCTATAATTTTAAAACATCAAGAGCATAGTAATTTTGGGGACCAAAAAATATCATTAGTATGAAAATTGGACATTCCCATATTGGTGAACCAAGTAAAAATCATTCTCTCTTTCTACATGATTTCGAACATTACCTTCTACACATCATCCTCATATAATGAATGAATGAAAAATAACAACATAAAAATTCATGATAAAATGAATTTTAGAATATATAAAAAATTAAAAACCATTGTTGAATGATGAATTTTTATATAAATTTACATATCCCAATCCACCCCTCCCCCAACCCCTTTCAGGGTATCTATGATCATTTTTTTCGAAAGGGTAGATTTCAGAGGGAGGTTGTCTTCTTTTATCAGAATTTTTTTCTCAGATTTGGAAAATTTGATAGTTCAAATTTAATGTTTTTGAATGTTATTATCATGTAAAATGATTAAAATTTAAAGGATTCCATAAAGATGCATAAGTCTTGTTGAATTACTCTATATGGAAGTCCTAATAGAATGAGAGTGATTGTGTCCAAGGAATCCAAAAATATATTTGATTATTAGAATATTCTCATATTTAATGATTCTCCAATAGTGAAGGAATAACCTAAAATTCTTGGTGATGTGGAATTAATGATGATGAAGAAATTACAAGAAGGTTTCTATTGTGTTTTTTACACATGTAAAATGAATTGGATCTTATATTAAAAAAATAAAATATGTATCACAATATTCGGATCAAGAAATAGTGTATTGTGGTTAAAAGGTAAAGTATTTAAATAAAAGGAATATTGATGTTGCTATAAATAACATTGAGTATACTGATTCAGAAGATGAATAACCATAGTAGATATCTAAAAAGATAAAAAATATTAAATATGAGGAAAATGGAATGTATCTAAACATTTAATAAATTCTTGATTTGGAAACCAAAAGAAATTATTTTTTCACACACAAATCTACTCTAGATTACAATAACCAAAAGTTACATCAAGATAATGATTTCTGAAATGATTGTTTTTATCCGAAAAATCCAAAAAATGAGAAAGAGGAAATTATGGATAATCTCTCCACGAAATGGGAAAATGAGATAACTAGAAATAGGAATCATAATTATCAAATTTAATCAGGTGAAAATATTATTAACAAAATGTGAAAAGTGATAATACAAGTAATGAAATATGTGTATCATAAAAATGAAAAAGGCATTCCCAAATTGGATGATTCTTTTGAAATATTATTTTCCCATACTTCAGAAGATAATAATGAATTGAAAATAAAATATTATATTTTCAAATGAAAAAAATGTAAATGATTGTCTCATCCTAATGTTCATGGGATTTTGGAAAAATTTAGTATTTGATATGATGAATCCTATCCCATGCAAGAGAGGGTTGGAAGCTTTTATAGTTCAAAAATGAGTGAAACATGTTTACTTATTGGAAACATATATAATTTTTGTATAGGATGTATTGAAAACATGTGATATTTCTACGAGATGTATAGTCACATTTCATGTTTTTTCTGAGACCTTGAAATATATTTCATGAAGTGATGATTTTTTTCTAAATATTCAATTGGTCAAATATTAATGATAAATCTACAAAAAAAATCTCTCAAAATAATGTTGCCATTAAATGGTACTATTGTGGAATACTATGACACACCTTATATATATTTGAATAACCATAATGGAGCAATGTGAGAATATGAATTCCATATAAATCAACATATCTATGGATAAATGATGATTCATTGAATGTTTTATAGGATATGTTTTATAATTTCTAATCATTACATTTTTGCATGATATTTTAGGAGTACGAAATAGGGGATAAAAATTGAACTCGAGAAAGATAATCAAATATAGTGATGTGTAATGATAAATTCTATAATAGAATACCATATTCAGTTAAAGCTTAATCAATAGTAATAAATAGTGTGGTGACTTGGATAACTAATAAAATAAAAAAAATAAAGATATGTTCCAATATTCACATTTCATTCTAAAAGTCAACAAGTGAAGGGAGGAGAAAGATCCCTCTAATAGAGGATAATGAAAGAGATGACGAACAATTGTAATAATCCTAATAAGAGAAAGTTTTTGGAAAAAATTAATATGATTAGATTTTAATGAAAAAACATATATATTTTTTGGTTTAAACCATAAATTGTGAAATCTAAAATGACTGTACAACTTATTTATTATAACTAGAAATATTATGTGTGTAACAAATTTCTTGTTATATGTATACAATAGAAAATGTTAGATGGGTAGTCAGAAAAAGAAAGAAGTGTTTAATTATTTATAAGAAAATATCTTATGATTTTTCATCATGATCAAACACAATCCCTATGTTTATGAATCCAAATGCACCCCTCTCCCCATTCACTAAATTGTTTCAAATATGTTTGATGTGGTGCATGACTAATGGGGGGATACAATATATAGGATTTTTTTTGTTTGTTGAAAGTGAATGGTTGTATAAAATGAATAGAGAACATTGAGTAAGGAGAATAAAAAATTCAATAATCTCACATACAGTATCAGATTCAAAAAGTGATTTTTTATAATAACTAGAATTTTCAAATAAATTTTAGAATGTACCATGTTATGGATAAGAGAATTTATACCAAGAAGATGCTACTGTAAATATAATTTACTATAAAAAAGATAATTTTCAACCATGAAGTGTCTAATTGGGGTATAAGATGCTCAAGGAAAGTTCTTGTACCAAAGGATAATTCAAAATAAGATTCAGATAATGAATGTGATGAATTTAAATCTATCTACGAACAATGACTAATGATATGAGATGAAGATGTTAGGAATAAAATTATTGGTGGATATAAAGTGCCAGTTCAATAATGGAGAATGATGTATTTACCACATGAACCATTTCCATATTAGGTACTGCAAAAATGTTTTAAAGAAGAATCTTGTAATGATAAATCAGTTTAGGCTATTAATGAAGAGCTCATCAAAATTTAGAAGAATCATACATGAGAGATTGTTTTTAGGAAAGAAGATAAGAATGTCATTGAGATAAAATTGTCCGTATATAAAAAACTAAATGATAATGGATTATTAATTTATATTAAATACTGACTATTTTAAAATGGACACTCATTGATTTATGTAGTCAATGTTAATGATACATTTTCACATTTTTTAGTCTTGAGTCTATTATCCTATTTCGGTCTACAGTAGTGAAAACAAAATTCAACGCTATCCCAATGGATGTGAAATCATTTTTATTGAATGAGGTTCTAAATAATAAGATTATAATTAGTGTCCACATTTTTTAATTATTCATGAAGATGAGAAGAGAGTTTTTTTTCTTATAATGGTGATATATGGGTTAAAGAAAGAACCAGGGGTGTATTATTAAAGACCTAGCCAAATTTTTAAGGAAGCTCAATTTTATGTATAGGGTAGTTAAATAAAATATCAATTTCCACCGTGATAGTAATCAAGGATTGATGGTTATGGCTTGTGAAGATGATATAATATGTGTTGAGGATAACATAATGTATTGTGAAAATAGTTCAATGAATTTCCAAAAAGAGGGTTCTAAATGACATTGATCTTGGAAATAAACATTTTTTCTAGTTTACAACTGACTCTAGGAAATAATGGCACATTAATTTCTCAATCAAAATATTACAGGGAGTTTCTAAGATGATTTAAAATAGATAGTTTCAAGGATATGATTACTCCAATGGCTGCACAGATGAAAATATCATAATATGATGAAATCATAGTGGTTAATGTCACATAATACATAATTATAATTTCAATTCAATTTTACATAAATGAGACAAAACTTAGTATTTTATTTATTTTATTCTATGTTGAACGGTATAAATTAAATCCTAAATAATTATACTTACATGTAGAAAAAAGTATTCTATAGTATATCCCTGTCATAGTGGATTCTGGTTTCTTATACAATGAAAAATCATAGTAAGATTTAGTAGCCATTACATATGTAGATTGGTCCTATTTTGTAGATTATATAATATCAATTCTATGTGGTGCATTATATCTTTTCGAATGATGTAATTAATGTATAAGAAATAAAAAATATGTCATTTTATTGATCACAGTAGAATTATAATATATTTCAGCTACTCATGATTGCACAAAGTTATTGTATATAAAGAAACATCTTGCTGACATGTTAGTTTATGTGAATTCTTTAATTTGATTACATTATGACATCTAAATATCATTAAATATTAAAAAAATATATTTCATCACTCCATGATGATTAACATTGAAATGAAGTATCATTTTAAAAAGGGGACGGTTGAGAATGGGGTTGTGAAATTGGAGTATGTTACTACATAACAATATATTGAAAAAATTATAAATAATTCCAACACAAAGATGTGTTTGAGTAGCATCAATCAGATCATTGAGTTCAGTTAACATCTCAGACTTGAACAATTGTAGATGTGGGACGCCCACTCCTAGAGGTATGGTTTTTTCTCTTTTATGTGTAGATTTTCTTGCCTTAAAATGATCCATTCATAAAAGATTATCCATTTTGTTCATTGTCCAAGGGGGAGAAAATATATTTTTTCATGATAGAGGGAGATGTTGATAGGGGAAATAATGAATTAAAGAGAATTTTATTTCAGATGATGGTAAATAAGATAAATCAAATGACATATATCACAAAATATGGGATTATTGACAAAATAATTACTTTTTTTTAGAATTATGTGATTCATGAATAAAATTTTAATGCAATATTTCATTATCACATTGAGCATGTATCGGGTGGGATTATAGTTTGTGTTGGTAAAATCCTTGATCGCTTTCTAGAATTTCAAGATGCTAAATTTTTTAGAATATGTAATAATCATTGATGTGGTATAAAAATATGAAGAGTTTTCAAAAAAACAAAAGGGGGAGATTGTTAGAGAAAACTCCCTTAATGTAGCCTTGTAGTTTTTTTGGAACAAATATATTTTTTGAAAAATAATATTGAAAAATTATTATTTTTTGAGTTCTAATGTGATTCCAGACAATTTAAGATGAAAAAGATCATGGAAAATTAATTTATTCTCAGAAAGTGGTAATATAAATTACATGTATATGGTGGAATCATTTCCCTGGGTTTTCTTAATTTTTAGGGTCTATAATTTTTAGGATGATTCAATGTTCATGACGGTTGGATTTCCATGGATACATTATAATAAAATGTAAATCTCAAGGAATTAAGAAGGGTTTCCTATTTAATTATGTTAATGTTCTTCATGATTTTTTTGGTGTTTTTCAAATGTGTGGATGTTTAGGAATGAAGGCAGAGCATAAAAGAAAGTTAGTATGTTCTATGATTATGTAAAGCTTCGAAAATGGGATATTAACCAAAATGTTTCATTAAGGTAGGTAGATTCACTAAAAATAATGGATATTTTTACTAATGGTTTGTGGGAATATGGAAAGATTTAGGAAGGGATTGAACTTCTAAAAATTGGCATATATTGAATCATATGAGAGAGAAATAATTAATAATAATCCAAAGGGTCCGAATTCAAGAATTTTTTCCATGAATGATTTTTCATTTGGAAATTTTTCTACAATATCATCAACTTTCTAGTGAAATGGTGATTGGTAAATGTATATATTTTTTCTGTAACATATGAGATTTTTCAAATGTTAAGTATTGAAAAACTGAGGATTTTCACAAAGGATGTGAGATTCAGGAATGGTATGATCACCTCGACTGTGTTGTGCATCCCAAAAGTATTGATCATCACAAAAATTGTGGGTATTATGAATATAGAATGTTTTTAAATGAAGTCATATGTTTTGTGTTGGTTGGAATAAGGGTTTTTCATAATTAAATCATAAGAGGACAATGAGGTATTTATCAATTTTTTTTTTGGAAAAGTGGAACTCTTGAAAAAAAATGAATACTAAACATAATGATGCACCAAATGTGTCGTAAAAAACTCTGATTGATGTGATAAAAAGAAGATTCATTATATTGAGAAGTGATCACACATTAGTTTAGAGATATAGGAGCTTTCAAATTAGGATTGGTTGTAAACTAGGAGGGATGATGATTCCACTCCAAACATTGTAAATGAAGGTACCATGAATGTTACCGAATCCCCATATGGATAGATTTTACTAACATTCCACTGAAGATTTTTAAGAAATCGCAATCATCATTGTAACTATGTTATATTATCTCCCAATGTTCTGATGTAAATAAATTTTAAGAAAAAAATATTAATCCATAAATAAAATTTCATAAATGATGCATCATTAAACATCTTCTCATCGTTAGCAACCACTACACAATGAATCTGATGCCTAATTCATCAAAATCTTACAGACATGAATCATGAATCAATGAGAGATCTTATTGTTGAAATTTTTATAATAGATTGGATATATGATTTCATAATTGATGCTCCACTAATCACCACATCCCCTTTCTTACGATGCACAAGATAATTCTCAAAAAAGAATAACCTTGATCGGATGCTTTTGTATTTATAATTTGGTTAAGGGAAGAAGATATAGGGATATTCTCATAATTTTTTAGTGAATAGTTAATGGTGAATTCTTCTCATCCTCTACATATATCGTGTTAAATAATTACATAGAATTTTATCCATGAATCCCCTAAATAATAAACACACATTATAAATGATAATATGACTACTATACCGATTCATAAATACCATTTATTTTATTATCAAATTATTGTAATATAATAAATATATAACATGATAACACCCAATCTGTTTACTCAACTCATAGTTACCAAAAATACTTAATAAACACTAGATATTTTAATCTAATATTATTTGAAATAATATTTCCATATATTTACCTTAAAACATGTAAAGTAATTTAATAGATAAATTGAATCCCAATTGTTTTTAACTAGAATAGTATAACATTATGTGTTTCCTTGGTGATTTTATATTATTGGACAACATGCCAAACCCATTTGTGGGTCCCATCATATTTTATATACAAATTCAATGGAATCGGAGAGTTTCATGAATATGATATTGTGTGTGACCTCTTATGCCCAGACCTCGATAGTGGTAAATATTAATAACAGAACAAGAGTGTGATATTGAAAACCATAATGGACCCTAATGAGTTAAGAATATCCCTTTTAATGATAACTAGAATATAAAAACACACTATGTAATGTAATATACTTGTTTTTAATACATCATAAAGAAAGATGTGAACCCATGTCATTGACCATTTCATGATTAATTAGTTTTTTGATATTACTGGATGGATTTACCCTTGATTTTCATGTCAATGTTGTTACGAGTGTACTATCATCCCAATAAACACGGAATGGGATATATTACATCCTTAACCTAGATATGAAAAATATTTTTTTGATCATTCTTCCAATCCCATACCACGAATGACCCACCCAACACATGCTACCACGCCATGATTTCATTATCATGGTTTTTCCATGCATCAATGTATGTGATCACACATCGCTTATGATCTCATGATAGAAGACCTATATAAATTTCATTAGATTGGAACAACCAGTGACCCTAAAAAATGTGGTTTTCTTATTTAAATGTCTACCCTCATGATCTCAGTACTATAGACCACCAATTGTGAACTTCATTAGAAAATGGATCCCTGATTATGATCCCCCACCACCTTATGTTAAAAAATCTACAATGTCCAGTCAGTTAGATGTATCTTTAATAGATTAACATTGTTTATTATTAATTTCATTACATTTCAAGGATCACTTTATAGCATGGGATATTCTATAATCTTTTGATATGAAAACTTATATATGGACATTACCATTAACTATAGGATGTATAAGAATATAAAATATAATGTTAAAAATATATCATGTATATCAATTTATATTAATGATATGGTAATCAAATGTATTGTATAGCTGGGTCTAGGAAACCCACTATTAAAATAACTCCCACAATAATGAGATATAACTTTTTAACCAACCTTCTTATCACTCACATGATTAAAGTCTTGTTTCTTCGAAGTCATAGTTTAAGTTTATTTTTCTACAATAATTCCACAACATGGATACTATTATATTTGAAGTATCACCTCCTTGAGTAAAAACTATCATGAGATATTATCTTTTGAGTATATACTTTTTTTACTTTTATAACATTACATAATGATAATAATTCACTTACTATGGGAGGTTCCATAAACTATAACAAATAGTTATGTTTATCCTCATCAGAGCTACCTCAAAAGATGCAATGTACATAGTAATTGTATATATGGATAACAATGGAGTATAAAATAATTTCTCACTCAACACTTATTCCTAACTACAATAATAGATCCCACGGATCAATGGAATACTAGTATTTGTCCCTTAAAAAGTATGTATACTTTCATCTCCACATCCTAGGTACATATCTTTTTTACATTCCGATGTGCAGTCAAATAGTTATCACTTCTTTATTTGATGTGATCCTAGATATATCAAATATTTTCCTACTACAATGTATATCATAGAAATATAAATTTTTTATGTATCATGGCATACATAATTAAACAATCACTGAATCGTATAATAAACAACTCACCATATAATATTCTCCAATGGGAATGCATGTCTTATTGGAGGGATTTATACATTGAAAAATTGATAGAAATTATATATTAATTATTCATGATTTTAGTTTTTCAATACCATTTAATTATAGGTAAAATTGAGTAGTTATAATAAACCATTTGATCTACCAGGGTAGATCAAATTCTCTAGAACATAGGTCGGTACATCAAGTGTATCACTAATAAATTACGCTCATCTTTGGCTTAGCTAACTATACGAACGATAGCTGTTTTCCATATACTTATGAACATATTAAACATGGAATAAAATGAATATCCAACAAATCTCTCAGAAAGACATGGAAAAAAATAATTCCAAATTAATATTCTACGAACTTTTTTCTTACTAAAATCTTAAACTAGATTTTAGGTTCATAAAAAAATTATTTCCAGTCTATGACTTTGCCATACCTTTCTGGTTTCATTGTATATACAAAATCTAGGATTGGTGGTCATGAAATCAAATTCCTACTATAATGATCATAAAAATTATCCATGAGAAGTAATCTTGTTATGGATTTTGGTATAATGACTCGGTATCCCCAATCAATACTTATTTTTACAACTCGTGTATCATAAATTTATAATATCATTTGAATATACACACCATTATTCAAAATTATAATCATATTTTTATTTATATATATGTACTACATTATTGAATTTTATCTAGTCTTGGAAATATTATCTTATTTTCATATACTATGTACTTGTTGGGAATATTATCTATAGTGAATAATTTATCACCGTCCATGTAGAGTAAAAAAACATCACAATGGTTTTAATCTTCCAATGAAATATGTGTCTCTAGAACATTCAAATTCAACATGACTTATAGTACTCATTCATATGTCAACTACATATGAATCTCTAACATTGACTAAATCGATGAAAATTATTCACCCAATATCACAAGTAGTGATGTTCACCCTTATATAGAAATATATTCTATCACTTGACTACAACAGTTCTATCATATGAATTTATATAATATCCTAAGAAACTGTTAGGATAATTACATTGATGATCATTTTGTTTATCTTGATTCATTTTTTAATCTCCTAAAAAACTCTCTACATCTAAACATTGATCCTTATGAAATAATATATTTCCATGATACAATGACTATTATGATATCTATTTTTTATTATAGTTTTTATATTTTTATTGGATATCACCATTATTTTTGAAGGACATCATGAAATACAATGGATTTTTCTACATGTGGGATTAATAATGTATGGAACATCATAAATCTGATGTATAAAATCTGAGTTTAGGAATTTCTGTAGACTATTTTTTTATCAATGTGAACATTTTTGACCTGTGATTGATACTACGTTTTAGGATTTATGTTATAATACAATTAAGGTAATATATGTTTAAGATTTACTCCATGCTACATTAAAATTATTAGTTAATTATTAGACAAAATATTTTTTTGGCATGCTGACCCAAAGTAACTCATATCATCTAACAATGCATAAATCATACTTTATTATAAGATCCATTACCTAAAGTATCCTAAGGAAATATATTTACAACTAGATTTCACAATTCTCACTTGTTGAACTAATTTCATTATCTTTGTGGGTTACCATTATTTCTAAAGGATTATTTTTTAAAACTATGTATATAAAAAAAATACCAAATGTTTCAATTTCTATAGAGGCTAAACGACTTATTAGTTAAATCCCTTATATAAATTTATGGTTTTATTGAAGTAGATTTTTCGAGACATAGAATCGTAAATTATTCAATCATTTTATATTTATAATGTGTTTCATTGGAATATAGTATCACTGAAATCTTGGTTGAGTATAAGACACATCAAAAAACATCAATTATAAAACATTTAATAAAGGATAATTGTGTTCAAAGGACTCATGAGATAATTTTTTGGGGTTACACTCAACAAAATTTGGGTTAAATAATTAACATGGAAATTATATGTTATTTGTTTTTCACCACTGACATTGGAATCAACCATTTCTAAACTGTTCTGAGAGTACCACTAAATTCTATTTATGTATCTATATTTACTAGGTTACAATATTTAAAAACATATATATCATACTAGAATATTTAAAAAATACCCAAGAATTATAAAGGAATTAGGACATTAGTTGATTAATATATTTGAAGATGAAGACATAACATTCATATTTAGTTCAATTTATCATGATTACAAATCCAAAAATTTATTTCATGA
This sequence comes from Viscum album, assembly GCA_963277665.1. NCBI lineage: Eukaryota > Viridiplantae > Streptophyta > Magnoliopsida > Santalales > Viscaceae > Viscum > Viscum album. The sequence goes on from OY728142.1 coordinate 455,594,548, forward strand.
TAAGAAATGACAATAAACTCATGTTTTTCAACCAAAATAATTTCATTAAAGAACATTGAAATTTTTTTTATGAGATATCTTTCCATTGGTTTTTTTACTTACCTAGAATTGTTTTCGCAATATTAATTATGGTTAAACAATCTTTTATATTATTATTTCCTTCGAGAATCTTACTTAAATAGGTAACAAATCGTTTACACAATACTATAATTTTTTTACCTGAAATGATAATAGTCTAATTGGGTGTTAAGATTCTATAATTTCTTTTGTTGAAATATTTTGATTATACATTAATATTTAAAAAAATCCAGTGTAATTATCCATCATTAAAATTGTGGTTAACATTCTCTTCATGAACTTCTATGTGATAAGACTACATGTTATATCATCCAGGAAATGACATAGTGAACACAAAAAACATCATATTTTGAGGATTTATTAATGACATAACCATCATATGCTTTACACAATATTCTCATGTAATTAATTTCATAGAATCCCTTCATGAGAAAGATTAATATCTATAGGGTTACTGACAACTAGAATTTCTAACTGGTTTAATTTTAAAACATCTCATAGACCGAGACTTTCTGATTCAATCCCTATAGATTGGATCAATAGTTGGGTACTTCTCTAATACATCCTAGAGATTAGTTAATGTCATAAATGAAATAAAAATGAAATTAATAAAAATATACCATAAGAAAAAGATGTGAAGATTATGTTGATGGTCCCAAAAACAAAGAAATTAAAAAAAATATAGAAAGTGGAACAAATGAATAAAGAAGATAATAAAACAATAAATATATAAATATAACAAATACCTCTATTTATTTTAAATAATAACTTTTCTCCCCATAAGAGGAACCAAATCGAAAGGAACTATCATGGGTTCTTTTAAATGATGTGTAATTATTACTTCTTATATGGAACATAGTGGTTTACCGATGTCATATTTCAAAGGAGTTAGTTTATAAAACAATATCATAAATTTATTAGAAACATAAAATAAATGTAATACACAAATTATAAGTATGGTGGGTTATTTTAAAAAATGTAGATTAAGAATAATAAAAATATTTTTTTTTTAGTTTTTTTCTTTTTAATTGAGATTGATAAAACACAATGAGAATATATTTTTAATGAAGCTATTTAAAAAATAATAATCGATCTAACAATACAACTTGATGTACATAATAGTAATTATATTTTATATTAAAAATCACTTAATTATGATCCCAAATTTTTATAACCCGTGAACCCTATGAAATTTAACATTACCACAAAGAACAAATGAATTAAATCATATGTTACCTTCATATCATGAAATCATATCACCCTAAATTGATTTATTCTATCATGATTTATTATGATGAATATTATATATGGAACATTTCCATTCCAAAAATGGTGATTAATTATTTTTTCAGAATTTTTGTGGGATTCTTTTTATAACCATAAATTGATCATGTATTGTTGTTTTACTGAGTAAGATCACGCTCTCACAATGCACACATTACTTGAACTCACATTTTTTTAAATAATTGTTCCACTAATGTATTAGATTATTTTAATTTATATTTTAAATTAATAAATGATATTATATGAATTATAGTATCTCATTAATTCATAATAAATATGTGAAGAAAGTAATATTTTGATAAATTGTAATGTAGAATTACTCTTTCATGGTTAGTGTAGTAATTATATAAAACAATTTTATTTGAAAAGGTCATGGAAAGGGAATAACTCAATCATGTTTCTATTATTTATATAAATCCTAATGATAAAGATTTGAGAAGAATAAAATTGAATAATATTGGAAAAAATAATATATAGAAAAATATAATAGGATGTAAGAACATTATTATACAATCACAAACATTATAACATATGAAGGAGAGTAATTATTCGATGAATGGATTCATGCTTGAAGATCTCTCCCTATGAGTATAGAGAGTTCTATAACCTCTAACATGATGATAGTACTCCTATGTAATTTCAATATTCTATATATTCACCCATTGGTCAAACTCCCAAATGAGGTTCCCATGGTTATATTTTATATCCGAAATTGTATGTGGTTTTGGGCACCTAGATTTCTGGAAACCACTTATGTCTCAGTTTTGGGTCATAAAATGGAATTATCTAGAATCAAAAAAAATAAAGATTGTTTAAGTAATATTTTATATTACCAACTCTAATTTTTTTCCATTGAAAATAATTAATTTGATATGGTGCCAAAATACCGATCATAATTTTTGACTTTGGGATGATTTAGTTCCATGGACAAATAAGTTCATTTGGACCAAAACATGGATGAATTAGGATTGGGTTTATTGATATGAGTTGTATAAAACATTTTTCTATATCATCTCTGAACAATAAAACCCATTTTGATGAACTTATTTCCTATTATATGTAAAAAAGTGGACATATGACCTTGGGCATCCCGGAACATTGGCCAATTTTCCTTATACATCATCATTAACCCTCAATATCACATCATCATTAAATTAAATTAAAAAAAAATTAATAATTTACCTTTTATAATTTTATTTAATTTAATATTTTAATAAAATGAGATGTTAACTTTGTTTTTATATTTTAATTTTTCAATAATAAAACAATTTAAAATATTGATGTAAGGGTGAAATATAAGAAGTGAATAAAGATGTGATCACTATTCATAATCAGTACAAAATAGATATTATCTAATTTTCGAATATTTATTATGATTATTCTAAATATGTTATATATTTTATCAAAATAAATTTAAATAAGTGGATGAATTTATTTTAATATTAAAAAAGAAAATTTGAATAAATCAGGTTTTAAATGAAAATGTATCCATGTGTATAAAATGTTTTTATATAAAAATTAATATTTTAGCATATTTCATTGACCAAAATTGAAATAATAAATAAATAATTCAACTATTTGTAATTTTTAATTAATTATAAATTAAAAGGAAACATTATATATTCTTTAAATGAAAAAATAATATAAAAGAAATTATTTTAAAGTATAAATAGAAAAATAAATATTTTCAGTATATTTTAAAAAATTCCCAATAAGGTAGTTTTTTAATATTAATTTAATAAATTAATTTAATAACTTTTTTTAAAATTTTATAAAATTTAAAGATATAATTTTAAAGAAAATGTGAAAATATGATGAAAATAATTTTTAGAAAAATATTTTTTATCAAAAACTAGATTTTTTATTATCCCATGTATATAATACATTTTAGATGAATAATAAACCATTTAATAAAATATTTAATATATAAATTTTACTCAAATAATTCACCAATAATGATTAATTTTATTTATAATATAATAATATATTTCTCACAGGAAACATTTTTCTCATAAATACATTTCATTACATTCAAGTGATTTTTTATTCATTTTCAATCAGTTTAAAATTATTAAATAGATTTTATTAATTTTTAAACCATAAAATATTATCATTTTAATAATTATTATTAATAAAATAAAATTTAATGGATGGGTTATTATTTAAATATTTTTATTTCCTTGTCCATTTATTCTGGGTGTTGCATGTCAAATAAATTTTAAATAATAGGTTTTTATCTTATTATTAATAAAATTTTTGTTATAATTATCCTTATTTGTTCCTAGTCCATTTTGGATACAATGAGAAAATTTTTGGAAGATAGTAATTTTTGTCCCTCAAATAAATTTCCCATGAATCAATATAGATAATGGGAGAATTGTTTTCATTTTATACCACTCTTATGGTTTTTTTATCATAGATAAATGGGTATACATAATAATGGATGACATAATAAAAATGTGTTCTACGCCTTCCTATTGAGAATATAATTTTTTCGTTGTATGAAAAATTTTCACCATATTTTTTTAATTATGTAATATTGTTTCAATAATTATCACAAGCATTAAATTTATCATTAAACTAATTTGTATTAAAATTATCCCATGTATGATTTCATAAAAATATAATCCATAGATCATATAAATATCACAAAATTGATGGTTTCATGAATTGGGATTATTGCACACCCCATGTATCTCTATATTGGTTTAAATGTTTTTATCAAATTGGGGTATCCAATGTCTTCTGTCTCGTAAAATATTATTTAAATAACTTTATGAAATAGTGGGAAACACAATAATTTACTTCACATTTCCAAATTGAATTTGAAAATACTACACTAATCATGGGTCTTTAGAAATACATTACCCAATGATTCCATATATGTATTTTTATGCCATCATTTTTCCTTGATAAAATATTTAGGTGCCAAAAAATACTGAAACTGAGGTAACCCAATAAATAAACATATAAACAGTACATCATTTTAACATAATAATCCTTACATCTAATAATAATTCAAATTAATGAACCTATAGGATCAGTTTCTTTCCATATTACATAAATAAAAAATATTTTTATAATACTTATTCAATTACTCACACAAATACTCTTTAACTATGGTATCTATCTAGACAAATCATACATTATATTACTCATCTTAACCTATGACATATATCCTTAGAAATGGGTTAGTTCAGATGCATAATAAGGGTAAGCATGAGAGATAAATATTGATGATAATAGGTGACCATAAAATGAGTGTGGTTATTAAAACATAAAAATTATTCAATATCTTAGGATGAAATCACGATGAATTATATAAGTATCATAAATTATTTAACATGGAATATGTACTTTTATATAGCATAATATAGTATCCATATTTTCATGGATATATTCATTATAAAATATGAGCCATTATGACTTGTGTGTATGTTTAATGAATAAGAATGTATAATACATAATCATTTAAATAATAAAATATCATAGAGATAATCACCATGATAATCTTGACTTAATGGACATGGCTAAAAACAATACAGAACAAAATGAACATGGGTTATTGAACCATACCACATAACATTTTCTACCTGGGATAAAAACCCTTGTCCCATCATGATATCATGACATATAAAATAATACCAAATGGATTGGAGGAATATAATTGAATTAACTATGAAATAATGAAATAAAAAACATAGGTGTGAAATAATAATTTTAAATCCATCGTAAACCTATCAAATATTTACTAACCCATGAGAAAGAAATAAGTTCCATAATGATGTCCATAGAACATGTGCATAAAAATAGTCATTAGTGGGTAAATGGCCCTTGAAAATTAAACAACACAATATCAATCATTTGGGGGTTGAATATACCAATTAAATTAATTGAATTCAAATTAGTGATGCACCATAGAATGAAATCTTGATACGTGGTGAATCGCTTTGCATGTTAAAATGAAAAGGCTCATAACAATTATCCTGAAAAACACTACTTTCCTTCTTCAAAATCATCCACCTAGTTCATCATATCAACATAAAAAAACCCCTATGCATAATCATTCCTACAACCATATTACTACACATACCTTGTAAAAACATATTTTCTTATTGAATATGGACACCCTTATTTACATTAACATGATGATTTAGGGGTTATCAAAAAAATTGCATGTTTATAGAGAATCTATTAAATGGATGAATATACAGAGTTTACCAGTTTGAATATATAATCAACATTAACCAAACAACATTAATTCCAAAAACCATCAAGTAAATAAAAGAAAGACCCCAAACAATGATGATTTTCATTTTTTAGATAGCCCATATAAATCACAATTTCATCAGTATCAATCAAATTTATATATCATGCATAACTTACCCCATCCCCCATATAAAATTTTTTAAACCCATTATATTATATTATTTAATATTGAATAAACTATATTTATATAAGAAAAATATATATAAACATACATCATGATTCAAAATTGGGAAATACAAAGGAGAATCCTTCCAGGAAGATGAACGATGGACACTTTTTGGTTGCATACTAATCTAGGGTGTGCTTACCAAATGTTACCCTCACGAGAAACACGATCTGATTTCCCAGTCCTGGCCACTTGAATCAAATATGAAAATGGATTAGAAATGTCTCACAATATGGGATAACAATAATGTAATCCAATTTGAATGATATCTTGTCTTTTTGAAGATTGGATCTGAGTAATGGGAATAGATATTGTTTTGATTTTCCATTAAAGGTCGATCTGGACTTCACCACACATTTTAACCATTTATAATCCTCAAGACACATAACGAATTAAATATATAATCTGTAATTTTTATTGATCTTTACTCCTTTTATATATGGAATTAAACCCATTTTATGTCAGCCAAATATGTCAAAAGGGAATAATTGGAGGAACTGGAATCACTTCTCACAAGGCACCACTAGTGAGACACTATGAGATGAGGCACCTCTAGATGAGGAACCGCCTAAAAGGAACCTCTGGATGAAGAAAAATGTGTGAGAAACATCTATACATAGCAACACATATTGAGGCACCTCTATATTGGGAACCACCCTATGAGTCACTGCCAGGATGACACACGACCAGTGAGCCACTGACAGGGTAACGCACAACCAGTGAGAAACTTCAAGGGTGAGATACCTCAATTGATCCACCTCTAGGGTTTGAAAACACCTTGGTAAGATTATCTTAGTGAGAAAAAAAGTTCTAGACATATCCATCATGAGACACCTTGGGGATGAGGCACTGTTGGGATGTGACCCCTTTGGATGATTTGGAAAACTGGGATTTGGAAAAGAGTTAAAAATTACCAACCTTTGGAACATGTCACTTATCCCAAAAACACCCTAGTTCCCCTAGACTCATAAAATATCATATTTTACAAAATGTAATTGACTATAATGGTCCAGGGCATTTGAGAAGATACCACCCAAATTATTCTTACAATCGAGTTTTCTAATCCAACCTAAATGGAATTAGTGGAAGGGTACAAAAAACCGTCCCCTAAGATACCTATCAAGGATCTTTTCATACATTAAAATATTTTATCAAATAAATACATTAATATTTGATGATAAACCACAATGTTTTTTTTAAATGATGGAGTTGGAACCACTAAACCCATGAATACCTCCTCCAACACTAGAAATCTAGGATGTTTTCATAATGGTTATAGACAAGTCAGCCCAATAAAACACAAAAGACACTGTATAACCAAAAACTTCCTCGTCTTGAACAACAACAATAACACACATCCCCTTAACAACACCCAAAAACATAAACAATTACTATGTTTTACTATCTCAAACACATGAATGAGGTAATTCAATCTTCTATGTCAATATAATAACTACTCTGGGTGGCATAAACCCACCAACATGGGTTTAATCACGTCATTGTTAATGAGTGTTGATTATTAATCATGTCGTCCCCATTTTATATGTCTGAAAAATTTCACATATCACACCACACACATCACAAATGAATTGAAAAAACTCATTTCATAAAACAATAGGGATCCAAACATCAAATTAAAAAGATTAATAACGTATGGAAAAACTCAAAACAACTATGGGTACTAGGAATGAATATGTGTCTCCCAATCCAATATACTATCAACTTAGTAACTGGGATTCATAAACATATGAACCAATGCAGTGGTCTACCAAAGCATTTCCTTATCCCAATGATCTATATCATTACTAGCTGAACCAAAAATTATCTTTTAATCCTCAATATCCAAAACTCCATAGTCAATGATATGGGAGTCATCATGATGATTCCAACAAACTAGATAGATGTTGAGGATATCGTGGAACATTTGCATCCATGGTGGAAACACTAACTAGTACCCCACTTCACCAACTCACCTCAACACAGTAATCAATAAATTTTCCTTAGAAACCCAAATAAATTTAGCACTTACTGATGTCCGCATTTGTAAACCTATCGATGCATAACAATGATCATCTATAACAAAAAATGGTCCTTCATAGTCATATTTATCAGTGGAGCTAAAAAATGAGAGAAATATTGTAAAATTCATTGATAATAGTCGATAACAGCAGTGAAATTATAGTTGTATTCCTAATTCTATGGTTCATTCCATTATAAAACTATATAGAAATTTTACAGGTCTACTACCACACCCTGTTGAGACACCACATTCCCAAGGAAATTTACCTCTCTTTTCAAGACCATCCACTTACAAACATTCTATTGATTCCGTGGTGTCGAAGAATATGAAAACCATATAGAGATGCTCTAATTTCTCATCCTCTCACATTGAGAAGACCAAGATTTCCTTAATGAATACGACAATGGTCTGAACTAGGAACTCATGGAAAATATAGTCTAGAAGTCCCATGAATATAGTTGGTGCATTCTTAGGACCAAATAGAATGAATATAAACTCATAATGACCATACCGTCATTTGAAGGTAGTCTTTGGGATATTCTCCACATTCACCCTTAACTGATGACTTATATAATGTAGTTTTATCATAGAAAAGAAACTCACCCCTTTCATATGGTGAAAATATCATCTATCCTCAAAAGTGGGATACATATTTTCATTATCACCAAATTCAACCATCATCTGCCTATAAACAACCTCATACCAATACTTTTATTCTTTGAAAACTATTCCAGAGCACCACACAATAAAAAAAATTGTTGGATAAAAGCCCTCTAAATTAGATCATCTATCTGAATCATCATCTCCCACATGATTGCAGGTTTCATCCGATAAGGAACCATAAAAATCTAATAAGGACTATGCTAAAATTATACCTTGAACTCAACATCACATAAAATGTGAAAAATCCAAACATCCTATGAAAATCATACATGAAAAACCCAATTAACCTAGAAAAATCCATCATCTCAGCATCCCTTGATTCCACTGAAAACATAACCAACAAGTAAATAAGGGGCTCTACATACCGACTACCCACCTACCAACTCCGCTCATTAATGAAAACCACACACCCAATGTCCACATTGGAAAACATTAATCCCATATAGAATGAGTCAATAACATAATGTATGGAATAAAAGTAATCAATGATGATGAATAATTCATATGGATGAATTTGTAGCATGAAAATATCTATATGGGACTAATGTTTCCTATCATCAATATAATCCCTTGAAACACATCAATCAATATAGTAAATCCTCTGACTAGAACACTCAAAATTAGATGAATGAGAATCCTATATATTTATAGTTCTAGATAATTTTATATAGTGTTTTTAGGAACAGTGTCAGAAACTCTTGAATCAAACAAGGAACAAATATGAGTACAAAACAAACTGATCATACTCCAGATTATCTTTGACACTATCGAGACTACTACCACTACAAAATTCAAAAGGCCACACCCAAATAATAAGAATATATAATTATGAACACATCTATGACCCTGATTGGATCATGGTCCCTAAAAACGAGGAACATCTTAAATTCACCCTAAAACTGCTCTATATCCACTTTGTAGAGCAAAAGAATATTTCCCCTACTACTGAAACGACCTCACTAAAAACTACTATTGAGTTAGGAACTAAACCTGTACTCCTCCCCCAATTTTATGGTTCGGAATTACTGGTCCGGGGTTCTATATAAGAACATGATCCCCATAAAAAAACAAACCAACACAAACCCCCCAAGAAAATCATGAAAACCATATTACCTAGAAGGATGGAATTAATGTTGTTGAGGTTGAATCTCTATCAGTTTAATCCATGATGATCTTAGTGTGTGAGATTTACCCTTGAAAACTATACCACTTAAAGAACACTACTAGCTACCATATCATGATATGCCCACTTGCATGTGCCTATTCTAGATCACATGTTCCTTATTCTGAACCTAAATATACATTGGTAGAATAAAAGGAGTAGAAATATACGGGACAGAAGGACATAGTATATCCTCATGAAATCTGGCAGGATAATCTTCATCTAGAAAAATTATTGTGGAAAACGAAGAAGGCCCTTCAACATTATTCTAATCTCTTTCACTGTCATACTACACTAATGAAGGGAGAGTATCTCATTCCTTTTCTTAGACTTTATGTTCTAAAAAAGTACGTCCTCCTGGAACTCCTTATAGAAATCAGCCCAAATTTTCTTTCTTCCTTCTAATCTGTGAGATATAGTATCCACCACTTACGCACAACTCTCCATATATAATTGGCTTTAAAAGTGACCCATTACACCATCGGGTCTTAGATAAAATTGAATGTAATCGCAAGCTCCTCCATCCAACTAAATTTCTCCAAATCTGTATCACTACACTCGTTATTTCTAAATTAATTCTATTAGAATGTGGGAAATATCATATACCACTAATCATGCTTCTCAATGGAATCAACCCTAGGATAATTAACCATATTTTCGTGATGAAGCTACACTATCTGAGCCACACACAATCAAATAAAAGAAGCCATATATGATAGAAAAATTAGGATTTATTATGATTGTGTAGTATATAATTTTATTAATATTTATTTTAATTAATTTCATTATTTATATCTATTTTATCCGTCCCAAAACAACCTAATACAAATTTGACCACATGTAGTTATAATTCATATAAAATTCTTAGGTCTCTACACAACATGAAGCTCAATATCTATTGGTCATTCAAAAAACTCAGTGTTTGGGAACTAGATAATGGGGAGGACCTAATATCCTATTTTTTGTGCCGGTATCACTGGCATATAACACAGAAGAAGGTTAAATTTAACTATTTCTAATGTAATGATTGAAATACTCAGTGTATCTAACTCATAAATCCCTTATATATCTTAACTTGCCTATGTTACCACTCTTCCACATCCCCTACCTCTCATGACAACCCTCCTAGGCTGGTAATGGTGAAACAGAGATCACAACCCCCAAGTACCATATACAGTTGGCCTTAGGTTGGTAATGAAAACCATGGTTGTAAAAAATTCACAATATATAAGGTATAAACCAATATAAGAAAAAATATTGGGAGATAAAATGAATCATAAACAAATATCTTCGATATTTAATATATAATTAAATATAAAACCAATCCAACATGTATATTTGACATTGAACTGAACCAAATACTATAATGTATCTTACATAAATACTGAGAAGCACTTCTAATGCAGCGACACTGCAACTATTCCAATGTCCGAGCTAGAAATGCCAAGAATAGGCCAAAAAATCCTCATGGGAACATGGTAATAGTTTTGTATTCATAGGGTGATCATACAAGTATACTAAAAATGAAATCCAATATCTCTCAAGCACATTTTATGGAATCATACGAATAACCCTATGAGAAAAAAAATAGAAAAAAATGAAAACATAGGTTTATGTACTAAACATCCCATTCATTCCATGGAACAATAACTAAGTAACTTAGTCCATGTAATATAATATGAAATAAATACCATATATGATAGGGTAAACCACACCACATTCCCACTAGTGTTCCCCTCTCACTGAACATTTTATGTCATGGAGCTCACATACCTTTCATATACCACATCACATATTGCCCGTACACAGTTGGGCCTGAAAAGACATCTCTCTCACACACACCTGGACCTCAAAACAAAATCTCCCATATATAAATATTCATAAAAACACATCCCTTACACATATACATGGGCCGCGAAACATGTCACATCTCACCCTGACGACATCAAGGAAGTCACATAACATCTCAACTTAAATAAAAATGGTAAACAAACCACCTCGCCAACAAAAACATGGGTTATCACAAAAACCTTTTAAAGAACTAATATACCTACAAAAATCAAACCATGTTCCATACCTACATCACCTAGAAGGGAGAATATAAATTAAATGTTACACATCAATCTGTACACCTCAACGGTTGTTAGAAAAAATACACTCCCCTGTGACGATGGGGTTGTTCGATATGTAGTTCTCCATGATTGTCTGGTGCATATATAAATAAATAGAAATATAAAATTATATATAAATATTAATAAACACTCATGTTCAACCTATAGGTTCTCATAAAAGCAAAAAATTCAGAACAATATCACCTTTGATGCTACCTCTACATGCACAGCACCATAAAAAGACACAAATCATGTTTCACATTTCCAACCAGTTCCATTTATCCAATTCCATCCTAATAATCAAACCAAACCAAGGAATTATATACATTATTAAATTGTTATTTATTTATTCCATCACTTTATGGGAAACTAACATCCATGAAACATATCAAGAAACACAGTAACAATCATTCATGGGTGAAGTACCATTCTAAATTGATGCACATCACATTAATGGGACATCGTACCATGACCTCTAGATATGGTTTAAACCTTTATCCATGTTATCAATGAAGATAATCTTAGAAATTACACAAAACAACAATACATTCCTTCTTCAATATCATAAAATCAATTCTTCATATCGAAAATCCAACCCAATGTTCTCAAATGTGCCCAAAAAACATATAACCACACGTAGTATGGAAAAAATTATTTCATCTTTAATAAGGATTCCGTTGTTTAATTCCAATTGTTAATATATGGGTTATCATAAAAACAATATGATCCTAGTTCATCCATTTATTTATCAAATATACATAGCTAACCAATTTCTATAAGAATTCAACATAATCTAAAAAACATGCATTCCTCAAACAATCTGATGAAAAAATAAGGACCCCAATAAACATGACATTCAGTGGGTAGTTCACCCATAAAAATAAAAATATCAAAAATATAAATCACACAACAAGACTATTCCTCACATTCCACATCCCCTACATATTTATTTTTAAACTAATTTAATTTTAATTATTAATCCATAATCAACAATATTATTGTGTAAAAATATCTGCACACCCATCCAGCATAATTTACTATAACGAAAGATGAAGTAAAAACCATCATGGAATTAAAATTATCTATAGTTTTTGTTTAAAAAAACATGATTTTAGGTATAATAGGTGACCATCTAGAGATAGATGAACCAATTTACCTATAATTACCACATGACACATAAAGGAACATTGAATGGAAATACACCATTGCATGATAATCCTAGAAGGGAGAACAAGGGGAATGATATCTAAGGGTTAGGAAGAAACATCTGAGTTACTAGATTAGATACATTTTTTATATTTGATTAAAGGAATATCAGACCAAGACCAAAAAAATTTACCATAGTAAAGGCTCCACAATCATAAAAAATTAAATATATAATTATATAATTTGAATAAGTTTCAAATCCATTTAAACTTTGCATTACACCAATTTATTGTAAATGTGAGACATCAAAAGGAAAAACCTGAATGAAATAAGTCACTGCCAGTGATACACCACTAAGAGAGCCACTACCGGACGAGGCACATCCAATGTGGCCCCACTTATAATTCCCCAACATTAAACATTACATAATCTTGACTTAAGTTAATAATTCACATTGCGGTTCTTTTTAGTTTTAGAGCTTTTGAGAGTTAGGTAATAACTTATACATAACATCATGAATATTACTAGTAGACACTTCCACTAACTATCCATTTTTCCATTAAACAGTAAATCTTTAAAACAAAACATGTAATCGATAAATTTTTTAATAGAATAACTTTTCATTGATAACATCCATGACTATATTCTTATTAATGTCCTGTGAAAAACTATTAAAAACCAGGGATGATCATAAAAATATCATTAAGGGGTACCTAAAGAAAACAACATTTAGTTTTGAAATAACAATAAAACCATAATTACATTATTATCATGTAATAATTTTCACCCCTATAAAGTAATAAAAACACTACAATGAATATAATTTCATTTCGTACCCTTTTCAAAACCGAAAAATTTACACAATCCCATAGAATGAAACTTATATCATATAATGATAACTTGGGACATAAAAAAACTTGAATGGAGTATCCATATGGTCGACTTCCACACATATCACTAAATGGAATATCCATACGGCCGACTTCAATACACAATTCATTGGATGTTATAATTTAACCACCCATCCTTGTATTATCATGAAACCACCTATCATATGGTTTATCACGTAACCACCTATCAAATGTCCAAATACCAATATATAAGTATATCACATAAAATATTGAAAATATTACCAATTAACTATTAAAATTTCATTATCAATAACACGAAATAATTTCAAGATATTGAGATACATAATCAATTTAAAATACAATTTTCAATAATGAAATAACAAAAAAATAAGAAAAAGGGATTTCTTTCCCTTTTAAAATCATTAATACATAAATATAATGTAAAATAAAAATTATGTTGGTGGAGAGGTCATTGTCGCCACAAATGTAAAAAAAATTTATTTTTCATTTATTAAGACACTTTGCAGATAAAATATTTCTTTTGAATGAATGTAAAATTCCAAGGGGTTTTTTAGACACTGTGAAAAATAAAGAGCTTTATATTGTCAATGAAAATTGCATCAATGAATGGAGATTGAGACAAACTCTCTTACCTCGAGTCCGACTTGTCTTGTATGTTCCTTGTTCTTCATGAATAAAACAATTATGAAATTATTTTCTTGATTGAGATCATTTTTCAATTTTATTATTCAAGTTACATCACTTATTAAATTTCTATATCAATTATTTAATTATTTGATGTCATTTTGGACATTTTGTTGATGTTCAGAACTTGAGTAAAAAATGAACATGTTATAATTATAAATTGTATATTTGGTCAAAAGTAATTTATATCCACGATGACATTCATTATTTATATATCATTTATATCCTATATATTTTTATTTACTATAATCCATAGCATTTGGATATATGAAATGAAATGCATCATTCATTGAGACGGTAATCCATACATATGTATAAACACAACATTCATTTATTTTTCATATTTAAAGGAATGAAAACTAAAAAATACATTGAAATATTATAAATATAGTATAAAATCATATATAATTTCACTTAATCCATGTTTTTTACATTCCTTGTATGGAATGAATGAGTCATATTGCTTTGACGGGGCGGTAGTACGTACATCCTCAATTTAAATTATCATATTTATACAACATGAAAAACATAAAGGTATTTTCTAAAAGACAATTTAAGAAAAATAGAGGTAAAATTAATATCATATATATCAGATATAATTAAAATTCCATCATAATTTCTACCATAAGAGGAGGTAAGAGACGGTTGAACAATAATTGTTTTCTAAGGCAGTAGTTCACTGTCCAAAGAAAGAGTATTTTTTATATGTATTTGAAGGAGGTGTGTGTAATTTTAGTTCGAATATTTCTTCTAAAGAAATATTATTATTGAATGTAGTGGTTTTGTTATAAAATAATTGAATAAATATTGTTGAGGTGATTGGAGAAATAAAAATAAATGAATGATCCTTGAGGGAAGATATAACCTCAAATCAGGTAGCTCCTTTTCATGTAATCTAATAGGCCTTATTTGATATCCTTTTTCCCAAAGTAAGTCTTCTATAATGATTATAGGTATGTTGGGAGATTATTTGTGTTGTGGTTTGATGATACAATGGGGATTGAGAGGTGTGAGTAAGGGCCATATGTGGTGTCCTTTAATAAGAGGGGTGATGAGCGCTTTAGGAATGATTGAAAATATCATTTTATTATTAATTGATTTTCTATTTATATTAACACCAAAGTGAAATAATCCTTTTATATGATAAGTAAGGGACGAAATCCTTTCCTACAATGTATTTTTGAAAAATTTAGGTCATAAAAGATACCTTATCATATAACTTCAACCCATAGTAAAATAATTTAACATTATCCATGTCTTCTTGTATATTCATAATATATATTTACCATAGATACTAAAAAATTATATGGACCCAAAAATGGTTGATTTATGACATTTTTATAATCATATATGTCATTTTGAGGAATATTATATTTCTAGTGATATTATATCATTTAATAAAATATTATTTGATTTAAAAACCCATCTATGTCAATTTTTATACGTTTCCTATGATGACTATTTAAGAATCGATAACAACTTTATTCAATCAATGAAACATAATTAATTCAAATACAAAAAGTAATAATAATCCCTAAAACTTGTTAATGGCATAAAAAAGTTTGAAAATAAGATTATTTTAATATTTATAATCTCGTTTTTTAAATATTTCATTAATAAGGTGATCACTACATCACCATCGTGTCATAAATATATTTTCTTTATGTGTGAAAATTATAATTACAATACCATGATGTAGGATATATATATATATATATATGATTACTAAATATCACATATATAATAACATATAAAAATTGGTTTAGTAAAAGATACATGTTTATGTTTTATTTTCCTTAACTTTAAATTAAACGTAATTAAATGTCATTTTCACACCCATGTGGCTCCATGGAGTCCTAAAACCGTCTCATGGATTCCCACGGATGGAAATATCTCATAAAATAGGTTTAGGAAATTTTTTAAGATAATTTAATATTATTATAATAATATTTTTAGCACTTATTTACCAGATTTACCCTTTAACCATGATAAATATAGTATTTTATTAAAGATAAAATTCATAATATCTAAAAATAATAGCTATATATTTACCAACTTTGGAACTATAGATTAAAAATATGGAATCCATTTTTAAAAATTCAAAACTCAAAAGTTTCAGAAATTAATTTAAAATTAATTCACATTGTCAAAACAAAAAACATGTTTTTAAAAAGTAAAAACCACAAAAATATTGACATGTGTTTATGTTCAATTCCTAAGTGAAATTACTACCAATGACCAACATTTAAATAAATTAAAAAATATATTATAATTAAACATTATAACCATTTAAAAAGACAATATAATAATATCAATAAATTAGATTAAAAGTCAAATTTGACTAAAATAGTAGTACATTCACAATTAATAAAAAATGAACTTTATCCAAAAAATTCAAAAAAAATTACCCAATGTAAATATTTATGTCGAAATTATAAATAATAAGTTTATTTTGACATATAGAACATATAAAAGGTAAAAAAATATTTTAAAAAAGGGTTTTACATCAAAGGGAATTAAATCAACCTTTTAAAGAACATTAGAGTATTTAATGCTTAAAAGCGGATTCATTCTTATTTTAATCTTCTAAAATTTATTAGTTAATTGTATATACATTTAAAAAACATGTGGAATCATAGTGTAGTTGTATATGTTCATTCTCAGAAATACAACAACTATATGATAAATACCATTTAAAATATCATTATTATTATATTATTTTTCAGTATAACTAAATGTTCTGTTCAACAAATAGATTTCAATGAAACCCATTGTCATGTGTTGGATATGCTATCAAACAATGTGTCCTATTAAACATAAAATTAATATCTTATTTATATAAATTAATAGATATGAAAAATTATAATTGTATAAACACATGGGTCATTACACCCTTCTACAATTTTGGAAATTTTGTCCTCGCAATTTAAAAACTGGGCATGGAAATTTCACTAATAGCCTAACATTAAAAAAAGAGTCAGTATAAGTATCACTACAATAGAATGAAATATAAGCACAAAGGTCTCCCGTTATAACACATTCTTGAATTTTATGTAGGAAAACTAGGATATGGAATAGAAACTTACTCTCATAGATTAATAGAGAGTGATAGAGAACTTGACCACAAAACGTTAACCACCATAATACCATAAATATGTTATTGGGTAATAGTCTCAAAATAAATACATGAATATAATGTTTTCTCTTCAAGATCCATTTCATAATGATAAAGTATTTTTTTACCACCTAGACTAAGATCATAAGAAAATGTTCTTACATGAAAAGATTTGTTTCATCCATTAATCAAATTTCTACCAAAAAATCATATTTCCTTAATCAATTAGTTTTCCAGATGACTTGGTCACATATGAAGTTCTATAATCAACTTCAATATAATCAAATAATAGAAAATAATGAACTATATATTTCCATTTCCATTAGACATTAACAAAAACCTAAATGGTTACTGCGAGGTAAAATAATCCAGAAATAGAATAATACATTATAAAAGCAAATAATACTCCTCATATCCAATATTTGAAAAACAATACCAAAAGTTTAAAAAATACAATACAATAAAAAATTTTCCATAAATATTTTCAATGTAATCCAAACTATTATTGAAACCCAAAACACAGAATGATTTAATCACATAGTATTCAACAATAAATCATAACATTTATCTTCAAATTAAAAAAAATACTCTTAGTGTAACATACTGAATTGTAATTAACCTAATCAGATGTTCACTGTGATAGTTTAATCATTTCCAAAATATCCCAAATCACCATATATACACAATAAAAACAAATATTCTTCCAATATAAAATTTCTACCATTACTCCACAAATGAGATCCCATAGTTTTCTATTTTTCTTAAGCATATGTTGTTCCCAGAAGATGGAATTTCTTCCATAAGAACCATTCTCACATAATCACCAAATCATTTTCCTATACTAAGTATACCTATTTGAAAAAATATAAGTTCCCAAATCAATTTATTCATGATCCTTAAAAACATTAACTAAAAAAGAATAAGTCATACTATCTAGAGGCTTTAGGTATTCTAGCCCTAAGCGATAAACCACAATTTGACAATGGTTGTGTGTTTTATTCCCATAGGATTTTATGACATGTTGGGTTGTAACACTATCTTTATGTTTTCCTTTTTCATAAACTATATAATTTTATAACAATCAAAAAATTGCGATAAATTCCACAAAAATAACCACAAAATGTTTTAACCACAAATGTTATCTCATACCTCTCATTTTCATCTCAGATAGTAATAACTTTTAAATGACTCAAATTCTAGTATCATATAAACCCAAATGGTTCTATATAACTATATATAAAAAATGCTAATTCTTCCTTGAATAACAATTTAATATATCAATCTTTTACGATACAAATACAAGAAAATGTATTACAATGTAATACTCTCATTAATACATTAAAAAATATCATCATCCATAGATCCAACATAACACTTGCATTCATAAAATGTATACATCTTAATAATTGAACTTTATTCATGTTCCTTTATCAATGTTTTTCTATATTATACTTTTTTACATTTTTCTTACAAAAAAAATCATACATAATTTCATAATACTTCAGTAATGTAAATATGAGCTAATAAAAAATCTGTTCCTTTTACATGTCATTTTCAATTACCTCTTCTTTAATTGGAATGAAACCAGGAATTGTAAAACAAACATTTATATGATCCTACTGATACAAATCACAAACAATCGTGGTAGGACATATATTTTTATAATTACCATTCCCACCTCATTTAAAACATTTAATTGTTCATTTGGAAAGAACATCATTTCCTTTCCTTGTGTCAACTGGAAGTGTTGTTTTTTCTAAGGAGGTTTTTGCTTTATGACCTTCATTACAACATCTAAAACATCTTCCCATCACTTTGAATCATTATTCGACGTGTTACATTCCACATACATGACACATAGATTATTTAATATACATACCATTATGATTATTGCCTAATGTCGATTAGGATAATTTTCCCAAATATATAACGCCTTAGAAAAAACACCAAGGTTCAATTGGTCAATCTTGACTCCTGAAAAATGTTTATGAATAACCACAAGAGTTAACATTATAGCTCCCATTTAATTTGGTTTCTCATTCAAAAAACTACCACAGTTTCCTTCACATCCATTATTACTTTGTTTCCTACTAGATCCACCAATTTACTAAAATCAAAAAGCTTAGTGTGAGTATATTAGTAAAATAATTATATACTCTCTATTAAGGAGGTTAAACACTAATATATACTTATTCATGTTATATTAAAATCATTTGTTATATCTAAAATAACTATGACTCATTCTAATATGAAAAAGAATTATGGTTATGTAACTTAAGCTTAAATAACACCCTATCCTCTAGTGATCTAAACAATCCTCTGATTCCAACTATATGGAACCATCCTTAAAAAGTACATAATACTGAATTTAGTTAATAATTTACATTGGGTCTTTTTTCAGGTTTATAACATTAGATATTTAGGTCCTAACTTAAACATAACATCTTGATTATTTTAAGTAGACACATCAACTCACTAACAATTTTTTTCATAAAACAAAAACTCTTTAAAAAACATGTAATTGTTACGTATTTTTACATCATAACGTTTCCTTGATCCTATCATTGACTCTATTCTTCTTTATGTCCTTAAAAAAATTTTAAACATGGTATTAACATAAAAATATCAATATAGAATACATAATAAATGAAAAATCATAGTCTTTAAATAACATTAAAACCGTGAATATTTTATTATAATGTAATAATTTTAACCCTTATGATGTAATAAAAACATATCACTAAATATAATATTATTTATTACCCCTTTAATAACCAAAATATTACCACAATCTCATATAATTAAACATATAACTTATAAAGGTAGCAAAGGACATTATCATTATTAAATGGATTAACTATACGGTTGACTTCCACACATATCACTAAATGGAATATTCATACAACTGACATACATAACCAATACATTATAGGTTATAACATAACCACCCTTACATAGATTATCATGGAACCACACATAATTTGGCTTATCATTTAACCACTCATCAAATTTCTATGAACCATTATATCATTATAACATATAAAATATTTCAAATATTAAGATCTCACTAACAACACCTCATTTTTAATAACTAGAAATAACTTCAAGATATTGAAATTCAAAATCCATTTCGAAAACTATTTTCAATAATGAAATCATCCCAAAATGGAATAATGTATTCCTTTTCTTTTAAAAAACATTAAGGCTTGTAGTGGAAGCAAAATAATGATTATGTTGGTGGAGATGTCATTGTCAACCTAAAATTAAAAACATTCATATTGTCATTTATTAAAATGCTTCCTAGAAAAAATATTCCATATTAATGAAATTAAAATTAAATGGGGTATATTATACACCTTGTAAAAGAAGGAGGTGTATATTATCAAATAAAAATGCTTCAATGAATGGAGATACAGATGAAGTCCCTTACCTCGAGTCTGTCTTGTCTTGTATGATCATTTTTATTCTTGAATAACTAAAATAAGTTATTTTATACATTCTTTAGAACCATTTTAAAGTTTATTTTTCCTTTTATATCACTTATTACTTTACTATAACATTTAGTTAATTATTTGAGTTCATATCAGACATTTAGTCGATGTTCGGTACATGAGTAAAAAATGAACATGTTATAATTAAAAATAGTCCATGTACTAAAAATTACATTATATATTGAATGAAATTTATGATTTATATATAATACATATCAAATATATATAGTAAATGTGTATTTTCAATAGTCCACAACATTTTGATATAAGAAACAAATTGCACCGTTCATGGGAAGGGTATGCTGAATGTATGCATGAACTCTACTTTCATTTCATTTTCATATTTTAAGGAATGAAAACAAAAATATTTATATTTATATTTTAACTTTAGTATAAAATAATATATAATATCATTAAATACTTCTCTTATACATTTTATATGTGGAATTAGTGGGTCATATCACTTTGAGGGGTTGGTAGTCTGCATTTCCTCAAATGAAATTATTGAATTTATACAACATGACATGCATAAATTTATGTTCAATATTAGAAGTAAATAATAAAAGAGTTAAAATAAATATAATATATATCATATATAATTTCATTTATATCATAATGGCTACAATAAGATGTGTTAGGAGACGATTGAATAATCATCATTTCGTGAGGTAGTAGATCACCATTCACAGAAACAATATGTTATATACCCATTAGATGAATGTGTGTGTAAGTGTAGTTAGAATCCATCTCATAGAAAAAATATAGTATATGTAAGATACATGTATTGTTATAAAATTATTGAATAAAGGGAGTTTAGGGGGTTGGAGAAGGAAAAATAAATAAAAAAATGTTGACTGAAGACATTACCTTAAATCGGGTAACTCCTTTTGATTTAAGCTAAAATGACTTCATTAATTTCCTTCATACCAAAGAAATGATTATAGGAAGAATAGAGTGATGTTAGAAGCTTATTTAGGATGATTTTTAATGGGAAATGGTGCTTGAGAGGTGTGATTAAGGGATATAGATGGTGTCTCTTTATAAGAGGGAGGATGGGAACTTTAGGGATGTTTGAAAATATTATTTTAATATTAATTTATTTTTTGAATTCTAATAACACAAATGGGATATCATTCAAATATAAGAAGAGTATGGGTATAAATAATCTCATCCAATGGATTTTAGTCATGTTTATGTCATAAAATTAAGAATATAATTTTTCTTTAACCCCAAGTAAACTAACTAATCTTTTAACATGCCATCTTATATATTAATAATATTTGATTACCATATTTATTATAAAATGAAAAGAGACCAAAAAATGGATCATTAATAACATTTAATACATTATATTAGTAATGTTTAGGAATAATAGGTTTTTAGGACTATTATACCAGTTAATAAAATATAAACTTATTTGAAAACATATTTATGTCAATTTTTATACTATTTATATCATAACATTTTAAAAATCCATAACAACTCAATTCCTTCATAAAAACATAATTAATTCAAAGATAAAAATTCATAATCCTATATAATATTATTGGATGGAATAAAATGTTTAAAAATAAATTTATACTAATATTTATAATTTCATTTATTTAAATCATTCATTAAAATGTTTTTCACTAAATCTCCATTATGTCATAAAGAAATTTATTTATTTGATGTCTAAAAATTATAAATAAAATATCACGACTTATAAAATAATATTACCATTGAAATTAATATTTATTGTAAAAAATAACACTTATATAACCCTATATGAAATTTTTGTTAGTAAAAGATACTTGCTTTGATTATATTTTCCTTAACATTAAAATAAACGAAATTTAATTTATTTTTCACACACAAGTGGCTCCATGGGATACTTACATCTACCCAAGGATAACCATGTTTTATCATATCTCATCCAATATGGTTATTAAATGCGTTAGTTTAATTTAATATTATTATAATATTATTTTTTACCCCTATTTACTAGATTTTAATTTTAACTATGGTAAATAAAATATTTACTGAAGATACTATTCATAATGTCTAAAAATAAAATGTACCTATTAACAAAATATTCACCTCTTGATTCCATATATGGAATATATTTTTCCAAATTCAGAACATTGTTTTTTCGTTAATTAACTTAAAATTAATTCTTGTTGTCAAACCAAAAAACATGTTTTTATGAAGTAAAAACTATGAAAATATTGATATATATTTATGTCCAACTTCAATGTGAAAATACATCCAATGAAAAAAATTGTTTTAAATTATAAAAATATAATCTAAATAAACTTTAAAACCATTTAAATGGACAATATAATTATATAAATAAATTTTTTGGAAAAATAGTTTTGACTGAAAATGCTGTATTTTTTACTATTCATTAAAAATGATCTTTATCCGAAACGTACCAAAAATTTACCAAGAGTAAATTATCAGGTCTCACTTCTAAAGAAAAAGCTTATTTTTTCAAATGTAACATTTATAAGTGTTAAAAAATATTTAAAAAAATGTCTCTCCATCAAAAGGCGATAAATCGATATTTTTAAAAATATAAGAGTATTGCATTGTTAAAATCAGATTCATTCTTTTTTAAAGACTCTAGAATTTATTTCATAAATGTAAAGTCATTTAACAAACATCTATAATCATAATTTAGTTTTTTATATTGATTCCCATCATGAAAATGACTATGTGTTAACTATTGTTAAAAATCATAATAATATTATATTATTATTTTTATTATAACTTGAAGTTGTGTGCAACAGAATATTTCAAAGAAACCAATTGTTTTGTGTTGAGTATGATTTAAAAAAAGTGTCCTATTTACATAAAATTAAAATCATACACATAAATATTAATAGATATGAAAAAATATGATTCTATAGATACATGGGTCATTACACCACTAGTGATCCACTTCCAGACGAGGCACTGCCAGAGGAGGAACTGCCAATAAGGAACTTCGAAATGAGGAATCGCCCGTGAGTCACTACTAGGATGAAAAACCACCATAAATCCACCTCCAAAGGGGAGAAATCACTAGAAATCCACCATTAGGGGGAGACACTGCTAGTGATCCACTACTAGGGAGAGACCCCACAACGGTGGGATACTATCATAAAGGAACAACAAGTGATAAACACCGCCTATGTGAGACACCAATGGGATGAGGCACTATTGGGATGAGGAACTGTTGGAATACCTGGAAAACTGGGCTTTCCCAAACTGTTTAAAATAAACCTTTGTTGGAACATCTCACCTAACCCCAAAAACACCCTAGTTCACCTAGACAAAAAAACTAGATTCACCACAATGTAATTGAATGTAATTTTATGACCATTAAATTGTGAACACATAAAATGGTTTGGAAGAAGAACAAATTTTACATTCAAATTCTTTAATATTTATTTCAAAATAAAAATTAACCCATCAAACCCTTTTCAAAATGAGTAATAAAATATTATTTTTAATTTAGATTGTCCTACTCATATATATGAATGGTATAGTTGTGTGTTAACTGTGAATTAATATTAATTTGATATTATGTTTCTATTTTTTTTAACATGGTGTTTTATGGAAATCAAGATATAAATTAAATTAATGTTATTTAAAGATATATATATCATAAAACTTCAAGGTGTAAAATTTTATTCCAATTAAAATAATTTTCACCATAACACTATATCCTTTTGAAAAAATTAGAATTCACACTTCTAAATAATTTCATCACCGAGTAACTTTGTAGCTTCCTTAAATATATGTTTTTTTCTACAAAATATTGAACATAGGGGTGGCCATGTTTGGAAAAAAAATCTATTTTCTATCTAGAATATCCAATTTTTTCTTTAACGTTATATCATTGAATATTACACTGATATTTGAGTTCATTATATAATAAATATCAAGTATGTGATTCCATAAGATAGATACAAGGAACACATCTTGAACATTAAAGAGATACACTAGAAGTTCCAATGGATAAGAAACCATCACAATACAATCAATAACATCTAATGTTCGAATATTTATAGTTTCATCATAACATTATATACATATTACATAATATTATTTCAATGTTAAATTCATTAGAATTCCATGTCACCAGCATTGAATTCTATTTATAAAAAATTATAATAATCATAATCACTACAAAATAATCAATAATTAGAGATATTTTTATTGATTAAAACATTATAAAATGTATCTAATTAGATATTCTTCTAAAAAAATTTAAAATAAATATTATTTCAGACAACACTAATTATCAACACCTCATTTTCTAACATTTATTAGAATCACCGATAAATAAACATCACTAATTTAATGATGTTTTAATGTTTCACTAATTTGAAATGACTCTTTTTTGATTTTTTTTTTATAATTTGGTAAATAAACATTGTCAAATAATGAATCAATTAATGACTTTTTTTTTGGAAATTTGTGGAATTTTTTATTTTGTTTTTGAATTGAGAAATTTTTTTAAATCTATATTTTTATAATAAATAAAAACAACCCACATGTACATCTCATTTTCGTGCATGTGTGCATCCCTATACTACCTTGATCCTATATAACTCCTATCCTCCTATACACCCACCCCTATATGCTTCCCCTTTTTCATATACAACCCCCCTCCACCCATAGGGGACTCCCATTTCTCCCATATTGTACCATACACCTTGCCCCACTACCATATACCCCCCACCATCGGGTACCACCAGACCACCTCACCAATCAATATTTTTATATAAACATAACACCTCACCCCAACACTATCATATACCACTCTCGTCTACCAAAAAACAATTCCCATAATTCCTAAAAAATCCCTACCTATGAGATTCATTCTAGTGACATACTCTCTATTCAGTAACAAATCCACAAACTAACCCCTCTGAGTTATTGAAAAAATGAATATATATATATATATTCATATATGTATATATGTTGCAATTAAATAAATAAATAAATATTATATTATATATATGATTTAATATTTATAATAATATAAATGTATATATATATTTATGAGTGTGTGTCTGTAATTAGCAAGGAGTAATTGGAGATGGCACCAACCACAACTGGATCTCCCCATCAAAATCTCGTCTTCGTCTGAGGTTTCTCCCAAAACACTTCCCTTTGGGGCCATCGACGCATTTGAGTACCATTTCCATTCTTATTCTTTTATTAAATCATATATTCCTTACTCTCACATCCTCTATCCTCATCTAGATTCCTTTTCATATGTTTCATAATTCTTGTTTATGGATTTATTGATTTTTGTGATCTTCTCATGGGTAGGATAACGATCTTGATGATGGTTTTTGTTGCAAACCCTAGCAGCATTGTCACATATCTAACCTCATGTTACATAACTTATATATTGGTCAGATTATGAAAGATGATTAATTCATCTTTTGGGGATAATTGATGTGGTGGAAGTGGCATTTTTAAGAAGTCATGTGTCCGCATGATCATGGTTTTTCCTTATGATGTTATTTTAGTTGAGAATTCATCCCATGGAGGCTCCATATACTATTATCCCAACCCTGACCCTAAGGCCCTCAGCTCCTCTACGATATAATACTTTATTTGTGGCTCTTATACTGATTTTTGAGGTGGGATATGGTCATTGATGATTCATTTCATGTGAAATGTATCTCTTCGTTATGTTGATTATTTGTGTGGTCATTCTATGGCGGTGGTTATATATATGGTTTGTTTGATGAATTTTTTCAATTTTTCATTTGTTGTGGTTGTTTTGAATCTTAATCATTCATCAAATATGTTGTGTCATGTGTAGTGTTTGGATAAGGATAAAGATGGTGGTGTTAATACATTTATGTCACTATGGTTACCTCATGATGCCTTTTATTGTTGTTGGGAATTAGCAAAATCCATTGATGAGTGTGTGATGTTTCATGTTTCTAGATGGGAAATGACGATGAAGTTTCTTTCGACGACAATAGAGGACACCGATTGAGATCTCCAACTATCTGATTTGATGCAACAACGGGGTGTCAGTGTGATAGGGTGAACGCCATGAGGTGGTTGAACATGGGGTGTCTCATAAGAATTGAAAGGACTTGACAACCATCACAATCTCTGTGAGAATCGTGGTTGATGTGTCAATTGAGAGGTATCGTCAGTTGATATGGGTTATGATGTCATGAATTTTTAAATTTGAGTTTGGAGGATTTTTGAATGTCGACAATGGTTGTACATGGATCTGGTTTGTCTTTTGGGAATTTTGTTCAATATTTTGAATTCATTAAACATTATGTTTGACATCTATGTGGTGTATTTGTAGGTTAATTTTGGAGAATTATGTGTGGTTCCCACTAAACTAAAACTTGGATTGTTAAAAAATAAAAAAAATATATTATTGTTTGTGTGTGTAATTATCCTCATTTTAAAAGGTGGTACAAATGTCAATAATATAGTCATGGTTCCTTAAAAAAGTGACTAAATTTGTAATATTTTTTAAAATATATATATATATATATAAATATTTAAAATTTAATAATATATATAATATATATTTAATATTTTATGTCTACATATGTATTTATATTTTAATATATATTTATATTTATATATATATGTTTATATATTATTTTATATAATTTTTCATAATATTATATATATGTCTGTATTTTTTTATCTTAGGTATATATTTATTATGTTTATATTATATAAATATACATATATATGTTTATATTTTATGGTTATTTATATATTTATATTATAATATATATATATATTATATGTTCACACACATATTTTCATATGTTTATATTATATAAATATATAATGCTTTTATTAATATATAAGTTTATATGTATACCTATATATATGATTATATGTGTGTGTGTGTGTCAATATATAGGTGTATGTATACATATATATAATTAATATTATATATATATATATTATTGTCCAAATTTTAAAACACTAGTAAACGTTTCACTAAAATAACCACCTTTTCTTAATAACATGACTAAATTTTAAATATATATATTTTTCATAAATATATGTATATATGTTGTGACTATGTCTATGTGTGTGTGTGTGGGTGTGTTTATATATATGTGTCAGTGTTTATATATATCTATATATATAATTCTTACTTAAAGCCATATTTTTGGAAACATATCAAATTTAGAAATATTTTTTTGAAAACATCACTAAAATAGAAATGTTTTAAGGAGGCATCACTAATTTATTGAAGTTTTGCATTAAAATTCACTAATTTAGGGACTTTCATTAGGAAACAACACTAATTTAGAAATTATTTTCAAGAAGAACCATAAAAATAGTTATTTTTTATGAAATTTCTATATTTTATCATATTTTATAGGAAAATATCATATTTTAAAAATTAGAATTGTTTTTAAAAAACATCACTAAATTATAGTTCAATGTAGTGAACTTTCATTCAAACCTATATTGTCATGATGTATGGTTTAATGGATCTGATCATCAATACCATTTAATTTTTGATATTAGGTACCAATAGATATCATTCTATCACTTTATCCCACCTAGATTTAGTTTAGTACATCATTCTATATAGGGATTTATAAAGAGAATTATGAATTCTAGAGTAAATTATATTATAGTGTGAAAACTCAACTAAATAATGTTGTTTATCTCCAAAAATATTGGAATCCATAGTAAATTTTCTCAAAATATCTTTTAGGGTTTAAATTTACCTATCATAAATGTCATATATCTATGCATGATATGTAGTTGAAACTTTTTACTCCATATTGAATAATTTTTTAAGACATCTTAATATCATCATGATAACACTCATTTCCTAAAATTATACAATATAATAGATTAAACTATTAAATAAAAACATTTTATAAATGAATTTACTAAATTTATAATCATAAATTAAATCATATTTGATATAATAAAAATTTACTAATTTCATACATCGAACAACTATTATATAAAATAACATTTTCCCCATTAGAGGTATTGGAGAGTCTAATGAATAAATAAAAAATAATGATTCCTTATTTCTATTATAATATATAAAATGGTTATTATAACCCATTATAGTTCTTCCTATCACAAATAATATATATATATAAGGTTTCAAAATACATGCTTTACAATATCCCTTTTCTTGTTATCCGATTGTAAATACTCTTTTAAATCCTTATTAATCCAATGACATATGGGATGAATATAGAATGATAAACAATGGGATTCCTCAAACAATTCATTATTCATGTATCGTATTAATGAGAAACATACACTAGTCCAAAATCATATAATTCAATCATAATCAAGGTTAAACTCAATAACATTTCTCACCTTCTCATAGAGTTCTACATCCTCCTTTTCCACTTTCATCCTTACATAGTTGAACATTCAACTAAGGATGATATTATATTTCCCTAATATTCCTGATTTCAATATTCATGTGATGAATATATAAATGTATTTTATTTTTTCCATAATTTTTATATAGAAAATAGAATTATTTTTTTACATAGAGTATCTTCAATAATTTTCACCTTCCCATAGTGTAAATGTTTTTACCAATCATAATAGTTAATAAACTCCATTAACCTCCAATGGTAAATATTTATATAATTAAATGTTAATATATATTTAAATGTCCATAATATATTTAAATTATTTATTTCAACATAAGGATAATTCATCCTCATTTTCAGAGAAAAACGTTTTCTTCTAAATTCAAATCATTTTCAGGAAATTATTTTAATGAATATTCAGTTTTAAAATGGCCTAAAATTTCAATTTTATACTCTAAATGTGGACATATCCTATCCCCTTCAACAAAACATTATTTTATTTGAAAAACCCTTTTCTTCTATAGGGTAGTCTATGAATATGTTAAATGACTAAATTTATTTTTGATATCCTTGATAGATTCCACGCATTCATCTATTCTATTGAACATGGATCCATTCTATGTCATCTCTTTTTTGGATTATATTGAAATGATTAATTTCCCAAAAAATGTATGCAGTATACTGAAATCCATTAAAATATATAGACATGAGTCTTAGTGGTTGGTATATTCCAATTATAAATATCCTCCATCAGTGAAGTATGCACTGAGGAATTATCTCTTGAATGTATATGGCCATAGAATGTATCATTTTTTATTTTGAATAAATACTTTTTATTTATGATATAGATTCCCATTAAAAAAATTGTCAAAAAAAATCCTAAAATGATATCCATTATCTTATAATATCATATAATATATATGAATATCAAATATAAATTCATCTAATGACAGATTAAGGTAATGTCTCAGGAAGGTATTCTTCAAATACATGAACATAATATTGGAATTGATATGTTAGAAATGTATAAAAATATAAAACATAATTATGATTACCCATATATATTTCTATATAGTTTATATCCCCCTTAATGACTTACAATTGATTATATAATGAAAGATTTTCAATCATGAAGAATAATTAAGATCTATTAATTTGATAAAAAAAGTCATCAAAATAGGGTAAAGGATAATTGATCGTGATAGTGATGTATTTATGTTATTAAAATAAAAAGAAATATGCATTAACACAAAATTACTACAAATAAATAACATGTTCAGTATATGAAGACATATTAGTGAATATAAATCCTTTATTATTCTTCTCTTGGATTTTTTTCCACAGTTTCTGAAACACATGGATGACCATTCTCTATAGAGTAATTGAAATAGGTGTAGCATATGGTATTAAATCAATTAAAAACTAATCTTCATGATTCAAGGTAATAATATGAATTTAATATGATAATACATCAGCATAATCCTACACAACAAACATATATTTTATGTGGAGAATATCTTGAATAATTTTTGATTAATAAACCCCAAAATGGGTAGTATGAACCATACTAAAGAATTTTCTCCCATTTGATGTCCATTTTCATCCTCACACTAAATACAGATCATAGGGTCATTTGGCATAACTAATGAAATATCCCTTCCCAGACAATTCATATGAGTACTATAATGAGAGAACTAATCCAACACCTAAATCACATAAATCTCATATAGAGGGATAATCAATATACTAATAGGATCAAAATTCCAAAAAATATCTATTATAGTGTAGTTATAGACATTATTTTCAACCATTGTATCGCTATGATTTTTTTTCATGTATCTTGAAAAAAATAATTGAGTTGAAGACATTATACCCTTTAAAACACTCTATATAAAATTGAGTTTTTGGATATATTATAAAATAAAAAAAATTTAATAATAGAGTTGATGATCTGTGTACCATTAACCACTTTTTTCTTGTAACCCACATTATCCATTATAATCCCATTATCATTCCATTTATCTCTCAGATCAAGAAAATTCTAATGCAAATTGTTATAATTATCCATTATATTTATGAAATAATTCTCATTATTTCATTTCACTTTTTTATTATAGCCTTATGTGGTCCATGGATCATTTAATTGATCGTTTTCATTATTCATTTCATTTACTAGCTTCTTCAAATCACTACAAAAATCATTCAATTGATGTACTTATACTCAAAATTTAAAAAA
The DNA here is from genome assembly GCA_963277665.1 of Viscum album. Lineage (NCBI taxonomy): Eukaryota > Viridiplantae > Streptophyta > Magnoliopsida > Santalales > Viscaceae > Viscum > Viscum album. The sequence goes on from OY728142.1 coordinate 455,626,187, forward strand.
TTCATGGAAACATATAAGGAAATTTCCTTTATGATTCATTTATCACTAAAAATATTATGGAATATTTGTTTCATTCCTCCACGGGTTTATTAATAAATTTTTCCCAAAAAAGTAATTTTTCTCATTTTTCCCCAAAACTATGAGAACACCGAGTGTCTCCAATTCCATTTTATATCATAAAATTATTTCTAAATTATTTATATATATCTATAAATTTATAATGTAAATAATTAATATTTTATTCATTTTCTCATGCCACATAAAATTTCGTCAATACTTCCTTCACGATTGATCATAAAACTAAAATAATATTATGCATTTCTGGGGAAATGTTGGTCAAATTTACAAATGGATTTGTCATCTTCTATAGATATAGGAATCCCCCTTTCTAATTCATGTTAATAGATCAGGGATAATACTTATTTAAAAATAAATTTATAAACAATTAATATGTCATGGATTCAATTTCCTTAACTTTCCTTATATTCTTGATAAGAGTCCATCATATCATGTTCACCTTCTAAATTATATACAACCAAAAAAAATTCTCATTTTTAGAGAATTGTATAACATATAATATCTTTTCTATATAATTTTTGAATAGCAAAAACAATATTGGTATTTTAGAAAAAAAAATATGGACGATGGATTTTTTTATATTAAGGAATCATTAGAGTCATTCCTCCTAACATATTTCTTGAATGTTCAGCATGATTCATGATGTTGTTCATAGATTGAGAGAGGTAATTAAAATATTCACATTATATCACATCAAATATCCCATATAATTTTATTCCTCATAGGATGATCCTTTTATTTCATATCAAAATCTATTTTATCATGATTACATTAGGTTACAACTATTGAATAAGAAAAAAAGAATAGTGTGAGTAAAAGTAATCAATTTGAGTAATCATTTAATCATGAAAAATGACTCATATGATGCCTAAAACATGAAACCTTATCTTCAATCTATGAAACCATTTTTTTAAAAAATTTCATGACCTAACCCACTAGATCATTACTAGAGAGTGGAAATATCGAAATGAAACCCCATTTCTACATTTAATAGGCTCTGTACTGATGAGTTTCCCTGAGTAGGAATAAAAATAGCATAGTGGGGAATATCGAAAATTACTTCTACACAAGCACACAACTACCATAACTAGTATAATGTGAAACAAAAAAAGGTAAACTTAAAATTCATGTATATAAACTATCACAAATCAGAGTGTATCATGAATTACCAAAAATGTAATAGTGGACAAACATAATCCTTCCCCAAAATAAAAAATAACCCTAACCACTAACCATAAGGAGAAGCTACCCAAAAGTAAAATATAGATCCATATAATTACCATCACCAATAGCCATGATATGCTGGCTCTATGTCCACTAAAGGTTTCGTATAAACGAATGTCAGCTATATAGAACATGGAATGTGTCCATAGATCCCATGTAAGTGTGATTATAAACATACTATGTAAGACACCCTTAAGTCTCCAAATCAAAGGAATAAAAGATACAGTATGCTCTAAATCAATATAGGGATGGAATAAATAAGACAATCATCAATATTTTTAATATTGGAAGCTCTATCTTATGGTGAGGTTACTCCCTCACTCAAAACCATTGATTTTACTAGTGGATTTAAAGAAACGAAAATAAATGAGGAATCAATCATTATACCACACTATACTAATTGAACTCATATTAGAGAAAATATTCTTTGATTCATTACATGATAAACCATATAAAAACTAAGTGAGATAATCTATGATAGTCACTTGGTCATACTACAACACAAAGGCTGACAATAGATATCAATACACATATTGGGTATTACATCCATTGCCAATAGGTTATACCTATAGATAACTTAAATGCCCTAAAAATAATGGGAAAACATGACATGGATTTTAGAAATGGGATTTTTGACCCATCCAAATGTTTAATGATAGATGATCACATCTCATACCATTGGAAGTGTTAACTGAATCTACCTTGGACTAAACAATAGGAGAGACCAGTAATCCAATACACATTATGGGATACCTCCCTATACACTATTAGGTATGGAATGATGAAAAACCAATACTGATAAGGTTTTAGGGAACTAAGTTTTGGTTATACCGCATATTTTCTAAGTTAAAAAATGGCTCCAATATTCTCATGGAGTTGTAATGGAATTTCCCATGGTGTACATGATATTTTCCACTGACTTTAGCACTACCTATTTCCAGTCGTTCAATATGAAATGGAATTATCCTGATAAATGACGTGTTAACTAGGGGTACTCGAAGAGTAGTGGATGGAAGAGAACATGTAAAGTAACATATTCCCAAAAATGTTAACTCTATAAATTACAGAGGAAATACATTAAATATCATGGAATTTATCACCTAGGTTCATGGCCAGTGTGTGTCATATTCTTAATCCTATGTAATTAGTGAAATACATGGTGTATGCTTCATCAGAAATAGTTTCTTAGGCCACAATAACTCATGGGTGTGTACCCCTTATACACATTGTGCTTACTATATTTGCTTCACATGGTGAGTGGGAGGTCCACTTAGTGTGTGATATTTAAATCGGTTTGTAATATCCATCTGCCACACATACATGATTTTGTGGCATGTGTTCTTCAAAACAACACACTATGTACATTATAATTTCAAGAAACTCTCACATATTCGAGAATCTTCACTTTTTCCAATGTATTTTCTCAAATATTCTTCAAGTAATGCAAAAACACTTGGATATATTATTAACACCCTCAATGGTCAATCAAATTCTAGATTTTGATAGTTATTTTCAGAAAAAAAAATTAATAATCACAATCCTAAATCATTGTGTGGTCCAACTAAGGGGAATCCCACCTTCTACACATATATTTACCTACCATTACTATCGATTCCATATTTGGGCCACACATATCTTCACAAACCAAACATTCACATAAATATAGACATCTTATCAATCACGTGTGATGATCCACTATAACCTAAACCATTATCGAATTCCCATCATCATCCCTAGGAGTCCATCACATCTCAATAAGACCATGTGACTTTGATATGTTCTTCCAATGAAATATCACATGATTATTAGTCCATATGGGTATCGTCTAACCACAGAAAAACAATAATACTCGTGATGAATCATGGATTAAAAGTACGAAAATGAATATAACCCCAATTGAGAACCTTTTGATGGAAATTGTTTGTTTTAAATCATCATCACAATCCAATAGATGGTGGATTATCAAGTGATCAAAAATTAATGTGGAATAAATATAATATTACATTATTTAGGATGTGAATAAATACTATAAATATTTAAGAAGAATTATTAGTTAATTAATTTAAAAGGGACTAATGCAGGTTCATCTAAAAAATTAAAATGGGATTAAACCACAACAATAAAACACCCTACCATATGATTGATTGATCACATAATAGAATGCTTATTGAACATTTACATTGACAAGATCCCTAAAATGCTACAATAACATTGATTCTTTTGGTACAGTAATCCTTTATCTATTATATTGTTACCATCCTCCAATGCACATGCTACAATAAATTTCCAAAAGAATGGATTAGAATTGTGATTCCAAAAGTGTTTATCAATTTAATTAAAATTAAACTATTTATATTATTTAATTAATTTTAGTCTCCTATTTAAATACCCGATCCATGTTACAAATGATGATATGAAAAACATCACAAAATTCCTAAAAACTCAACATTCGTTTTAATGGTAGCCTTAGATCCCAAACTAAGACATTGTTCAAGAATTATTTCATTTCTTTAAAAACATCATAGGTTTCATATACAATGATTAATATTTTTGATATTTAAAAAATTGGTTCCTTTTTCCAGATAATTCCACATATTATACTTACATTACATAGAAAATTCTCTTTAATATACTCTATATTGTCTAACAAATTTTTTGATGTTATTACATTCCCCATCATTAAGTATTTTTTCCCTAAAATGAATAATACAACAATAGGTGTGGATAATAAGACAACATCTAGTTCTCATACCCCCACATCCTCTCTTGGAGGTTCTCATGTCACCAAGAAATCACCCAAAAGGAAAACACATGGCCATGAAGGGTCTTCTTTTTGGAGTTCTCAGTAGCACTATGCACGTCAAAAAGGCCACTAAACCCTCAACAACCATCTCACCTTAGTTGAATATGTGAAATAGATCAGGAAAATATATCACAATCAATTAAAAATAGAATAGATCATGTTCTTTGTTTATCTATTGTGGTAGGGCTATGTGGAACCTGACCTCACTAACCCTACGAAGTAACAAGAAAAAGAGCATTCAAACCATGAATATGGTTTTCTGGTTTTATGAAATATTTAAAACATTAAACAATTTGAGAAAACATGGAACAAATTTTCACCCTCATTGATATCCAACACCCCCAAATTTTTTACATAGAGGACTTTTGACAACAATATGCAGGCCTCATCCACCTCTGGATGAACCGCACCTTCACTTCTGATTCTCTCACCAACCCTAGGGCCATAAGGTACGTTACCTTAGATCTAATAAGTAAAATAGTGACCAATAGGTTCGTACATAAAATTATATGAATTCTTATATATCTATTTTGGAGTGATAAATAAGATTACACACAAACTCTACCAATGAAATAATATATCCCCAACCACAACCAAAACTAACATGAAATCTTGAAGCATGTTCTCTAAAACATGAATGGTTTACATTTCACATTATATGTATAAGAAGGTGTAGTAATGCAATAAGAAACAAAAATTGAGTCTTAAATACTCACATAAACCTCTCCCTAATTATTACATGAATTGTGAATCATTTTCTAAATGATCATTTATGAAAATTAAATAATTTTGATACCTATTTTACATAGAGGCATCCCAAACACTCCAACAAGATCTATTCTCACAAGGAATAGAAGTGGGATAAAATGGTGAGTGATTCTACTATTAATCAAATAATATATTGGAAAATCACTTATAATATAATTCCCTCCTCAAAAAAACCAAATTTTACATCAAATTTCAACATCTATCATAGAACATCCCCCCTTGTCAACTGATAGGTGAGGCATCGGGAGATAAAATCATAAACACACATCCATGTACATGTTTATGAATTCGGATTCCAAAGGATTATATTATATGAACACGTGTTTTGGATTTACTAATAGGGAAATAATGAAACCTCATCATCACCAAATATCACAATTTCACTGATTTCATCATACACATATGAATAAAGATGGAATTCTAACCACCTTAAAAAATTCACAAGGATCATATCTAATGGATATATTTTCACACAAGATATCATAATAAATATCTTTAATATGTGCCCACCTAATAAACTAATGATCCATATGGTAAATAACAATCTACTAGAGTTGTCCTTCACCATCCAAGTATTCAATCATAATTTAAAAGAGGTCAGCTACTCAATACCTACACACAACAATCGATAATGAAAAACTATGTAGTTAGCATATTTATCCAAGGTAACACTCTTAGAATGATCCCATGTTAAAAATACCTCATTCTCTATAGGTTCCACTACCAATCCCACATCAATTGAGTCATATATTATGAATTGGAACATCTAAAACCATAAAAAATACATTGAGTGCTTCCCATAATGTTATATCTATTACTTCATGTATCGAACCATCGTGAAGTGTCTCTCATGATCCTTTACATATGTTGAGTATATAAGGTTTTCATCAATGAAGTCATAAATGAATCATTCTTTGAATAGCTAAAATATCTAGGTTATAAATTTCTTAAACAATATTAGTGTTTCCATCACACTTAAAAGTATCACCACAAAATATATGTGACAATAAAATATCAAGAAATACACCTTCAAAATATTCTCTAATTAAAGTAGGAGATAGTGGTAATCCATCCAGAGGTCAATCTATGATATATATTTCCCCACTAAAAACATGTCTAAAAAATCATTAATCCAATGGGGTGGATACTCCTTCCGGTAAATCACCTATTTAATGAAAATTAATCAATGCTTAACCACAAAATTTAATCCCCCATATAGAATAACAACACTGGGAATCCCATTAGAACAAATTGTGTCTAAAAAAAATCCTATTTCAATAAGGGTTTAAAAGTATTCTTTCATCTATTTCTAATATATGTGGTAATCCAATATGATTTTTCATAGGCATATCCATCTCTAGTGTTGGTATTTAGAGATTTCATACTTATGATAGCGTTGTACACCTAATGAATCCTCAAGAATTATTCTCTTAAGTAACACTACACCTTTAATAAACTAAAACAACATGTGATCCACCATGATAAGGGTAATACTATGAAAAATTATATTAATTGGATATACCCTCCGGTGTATTACTTGATATTCCATTTCATGTGATACCATCTCTATAAATAAGGAAAACATCATCCCACCAATTTGGATACACTTGAATCCTCTTTCGTAATTATCAAACAAGAATAGATGTTAAGAGACCAGTTAATTTCGAGAAACAAATCATTGGTTATCAACTACACTATGGAAAGATGCCATGGGAGGCTCTCACTCCTCTGATATTCTGGTCATACAGTTGAAAGTTGAGTTTGATCATCAAATATCTTAATATAGGAACATCAAATGAAAGGGATGGCCTAAAACACTACAAAAGAATTAATTTATCTTGAAAATTGGCGAATTTAAGTAAATTTTTATAGATAATGTGTACTGAATCTATAATTAAATTAATAAGAAACAATTTATTCCATATAGCTCACTCACATCCTCTAGGTCATAGGACCCTACTACATTAAGATACCCATCCTTTTTCACACCTATTATCCAAAATCATGGCTCACTATGAGACCTTATTATATAAAAAACAGATTCAAACACAAACAAATAATGATATCATCAAAAAATTGTTATAACATACTCTATTTGAGGCACTGAGTAACATGAACTACTTTAACCCACATAACGAAAGAATGTTTCTTGGTATGATAAATTTCCCGCTTAATATTACATTGAACAACAAATCCAAATACATCCAAAAAAGGTGTCACCAAGTCTATACATCACCTTAGAGAAGTCCCACCACATACACCACCATTTATTGTGATCCACACCTAAAAAAACATATAAATGACTAACTTAGGGTAATCATCCAAATGAGGATGGGATTTAACTCAACAGGATTTACAGACAGTCACTTTTTATAAAACATTGGAAACACTATCAGTTTATGTGGACTATAATATGGCACAGTTAGGGTTAAGTACTACTCAACCATATGGGTAGAATCTACCATTACAACAAAATGTGTTTCAATATGCTTCGAAATGGTTTACATCACTATATATTCACCCTTAGGAACCATCTCTGAAAAAGGTCTCTAGACTGAAGCCTCATTACACAGAGAATCATAATCCCAGTTCTACTATAGAATCCTTTTTTTATATCATTGTGAAGGAATCTAGAATATAAATAATGAAATATAGTAAGAATATCATATTTTGGGATTTGAATCGAGAAGGACAAAGTTACCAATTCCGATTTTTATATGATGCATGTTAAAATGATTCTCATGAATATAGTTCCCACATGTGATGAGTAAATAAAATGTAATTTGAGTCCCATTGTAGGGATACATTAACTACCAAATTGTTACTAGATTCTCGAAACTAAGAAATGAGCTCAAAACTGACTAAAACTTTTTCCCTAGTTCCCATAATAGGCCCCACAACTAGACTATATCCAATCTTGAGTCATAATATGAACCTACTTCGGTACAACTCTATCACAGCCCAACCCACCTGGGTGCACATGACTTGTGATAAACAATCACTTTCACCCCAATATAAATATTAGTTTCCTCATGGCTCTCTGTTTATAGCATGTATGTATATAGATAACATGATAGGCATTACCTTAATGTACATACACGCATTAACATTCCTCTACAAATATATATAATGAAAAAATATTAGAAACCCATATTATAAATGCATACAAGACAACTCTCCAACATTAGAGAATATAAAATAGTATTGAAAAACTAAAAATGGATAAATTCAAGCCCACCAAAACTGAAAAAGTACCCAAATATCTAGGAAAATGGGGTATCTTCCCTAAAAAACTTTTAGATCCATTAGAGTTCTATTAACCATTACTAAGATCGATCTACTATTTCTCCACAATGTAAGTAATAAAAAATTCATTCATCTACATAAGAGATAATTTTAGTTTCCATAGACCATCTAGTGGTGAGTATAAACATACCTAATAAGACACCCAAAATCACAAAATACCAAACATAAATAAAGGTTACAAATCTAAATAAAAAATATAAGGGAATAAATAATTATTCCTATATATGGTAATATGTAAACACATTGTCTCATGGTGAGTTCATATTTTCACATCCATCCAAGGATTTTACTAGATGATTATAATTTACATCCATTTGAGATAACTCACTAATATTTTATTTCCATAAATATGAAACTAATATGAGAGATCATAATTGTTAGGTCTTCCATGAATAGTTACTAATGAAAATGATGCGTTTATTTGAGAAACTCACTTGAATAAAATGCAACTCCTTAGCGTAAATATATGTCAATAATGAGATAGGGTATCACACCAAGGGGAATGTGGGATAACATACCCAAAAAAGATAACCCAACCATAATAGGATCACATTCCCAAGATGTCAAAACCAGATAATTATTCCAACCTTGAAATGAGGGAAAGAAGACCAGACCACGAGCCACATGAAGTGATAGCTGAATCTACCCAGATCTGACCCTTATAGGGGATCTATCATCCTATTCTTATGTTGGGGTACCTCACTATATCATCTTAGTTATGGACTATAATAATATACTCATACTAATATATTTTTATTGATCTCTCCCATGTTCATCCAATTGGTGGTCTGAGTTGGAAAGGGGCTTCTAATTCCCCATAGTGAAGAACACAACATGTCCCATGTGGTAGATAGTGTGTCTCACTAATTATATCACTACTGATTTCCTTTTCTACCAAAGATTATGTATTTCAAAATAACAAATAATTGTTCACTACGTTACACAACATGTAGATGTTGTGTTAGGACTCATCAAGTATTGTTGTTTTCAATCCCATGTACTCTATGACACACTTGTGGTGTACTCTATATGAAAATAAATGTAGGGGAATATATGGAACTCTATGTGTGTCATTTTATGAAGAAAATTTTCCTTTATAAATACATGGTATGTGATTTTTCACATGCATCATAATGGTCCATATGGCCATATAGGCATGTACACTCTATACAAGCTGAGCTGGTCAAGTAGGTGTAATAAAACATGTGGAAGGCCTACATTTTGTGTGATATATTAGAAAATTTTATTTTTCCAAAATGATACATATATGGGCTTATAGAATGTGTGTTTTTATGAGCTATACAGTATTTAAATTGAAATTTTATAAATACTTCTTCATGTTTATTAGTATTTAAACACACCACTTCTATTGCATTTGATTTCACCTCCAATCATACCAAACCATATAAATATGGGTCAAAAACCATCTACAGTAGGGTAAATTATAATTTTGGATGTTGTTCACCAATATAACAATACCTTTCACCATCCCAAAGAACAATGTGGTATGATTTATTATAATCCCACCCTCGTCACCAATAATGGATCAATATCATCATTAGTGGCCAGATTCCATCCCCCAATAAATATAAAGTAACTTCCATCAAACCCCTTAATAGATCTTCATAACAAAGATCTAAAATCCACAAATAGATGTACAATTTTCATATTCCTTTCATTTCCCCCACAACACCATCACATCAATAACATCCAAAACATAGCCCATGACCATACTTCATTGTGCTAATGAACGGATCATAGATGATTAGTCGTCCCGGGTATATATGAACAATTTTCCAACAAGAATGACATTAAATAAACATAAAGGAATGGTGAGATAAATGAACAAATCACAAACTGAGATTTTATTGATGACCATGTTTGTTTTTTAATTTTGAATTGAATCCAATGAATGATGGAATATCAAGAAAGAAAGAATCAATGTAGTAGAAATCTCATATTCCAAGATATATTCTGGGATTATCCATTTGAAAAAAATTAATGTTGATACATTAATTAATTTATAATAGAATAATTTACATTTTCATAAAAAGTCATTGTTTATTAAACAAAAATTAGATAAAATTCCCTACCTTAAGATTTGATATATCATTGTTTAATAGCATTTATGCAGGGTTTTCATTTGTGAGATACAGAAACTTCTTCCATGAAGATGGTCCTCTAGTACTCTAGACCCTAATCAATAATCTTATGACTAGCTTCCAATACACTCACCACTAGAGCTATCCCTCTTTATAATCACCATTCCCCAGGTTTATTTGGATATCCCAAGAAAATTATTTAAAGAGGAGATTATAAATGGAAATATATTAGAAGTTTTTATTTACATATAATTAGATTAATTTATTCAATTATTTTTTACATTACCTCACTCTTTATAGGTGATAAAAACCAACAAATAATATGTTATTCTTATGGAAAAATCCATTGCACTAAATTTAATAGAGGTATAAATTTAACCACAAATGAAAAAATTATAGAGTTTGTACATTTTTTATAAAAAACCATGTTAGTGAGATATAGTTTATTTAAAACATTTAATATATTCACATAGAGGATCCATGGGAACTATAATTCTAGGCTGACTTCGTGCCTTACTATAAAAATTTTATTTATAATATTCCAAATTTTCTAACATAATTATTATAGTTGTGAAAAATTAATTAATTCAGTGTCTTCATAAATTCAAAATCTTCATAGTGTTTGATAATTGAATAATTAATTATCCCATGATTAAAAATCAAGTGAGTCTAAACTGGTAGTTTATCTTAAGGAAACTTATTGAGATGTAGTGATGGTTGATTTAATTAAAAATCCGCAAAATTCAATGTTATTACATCTAGTTTCATCAATGAAAGAAACACCAACATGATAATGTCCAAAAATTGATGCAGTTTTTTATTAAACCATGATCTCTATATTTCCATATAATCTTGTTGTTATCCCATAAAAAACATATCCATATTTTTTCAAATCATTCAATAAAAATAACTAAAAACAACTAAATCCTTATCCGATACCAATTGAGGTGATCAAATCATAACATAGAATATTTTAAATCATTTTAGATGAATATTCAATGAGTTTCACAATAATAAATTTCAATCATTCATAATGTTTTAGTATATCCTGAGACAATATACATAATTGTGAAATTTCATATAATATATTTTACTTTTCCAACAAAGTTATTCACTTGTTATTCCCATCCATGATACTAATAACCAAATAAAATTCATCATAACCTGGGGATGAAGTAAACATAAAAAGGGGTGATATTCAATTCTCGGTAAGGGTATATAAATGATATATCAATCTATGATCATATTTTAGAATAATTAATACTCTTAGAGAACAAGATCATAACTCAATAAATTCACACACAATTTTTCAAAGATCATTATTCATTAATAATTTAATATATTATTATCAATCAGAATTCAAAAGTTATAATTTAATAGAATTATCATAAATAAATCACGATCCTTTAGAACATTTCATAATCATTAAAAAATATGTTTTTATAACTAAATTATGTATAAAAAATAATTTCATAATCAAAAACCACTACCATGGTAATCATTTTAGATTAGGTTCACTCTATATTGCATCATTAACATAGTCAATGTTAACTCCAATGATTATCATTGAGGATAGAATCACTTACTAATCTAAGTTCACTCTCTAATACAATCATTATTATACAATGATATATTCATATTTAGAAAATGAATTATAGGGATATATAATATTGTTCCAACCAATAAAATATTGAAAATATTAAATAATGTTAAAACATGATTTTAAAATATTTGTCTATTCATCATATCATAACTCATGGAAATTAAATGAGTTTCATAAATATATATATCATCTCATCATATAATAACACTTGTAAATGAAATGGGTTGTGTAAAGATTTCATGAAATCCTAATAACACCATGGTAAAGAAATGGATTTCATAGAATCATTCTTAATGATAATCATTATATGATATCCAATGAAATAATGTTTAAGGTATCATAAGATCATATCCTCATGTAAGAAAAATATTCATAAAGGATGTCAATATAGATGAAAAACTCTTATAAAAGAACATTCAAACCATTCCTTGAAAACATGAGTGAAATAACCTTTTATTTTAATAACATTTTAAATTTAAATTATAGAATATTGAAAAAATAGTTTTATATGACAATAAGAATGGATACATTATGAGGGACATTAAAATCAATAAACTATCACGATTGATGAAAAATATGTCGAAAGTGTGTATGTTAAATGAGAGAATTATATTGACACCCTTGTAAAAAGTGATAAATTATGTTATTGCAAAAGGTTTCTATAATATTTTACCATTTTAATATTTTAAAATAGAGTAAATGGTTATTAAAATCAAAATTTAAAGAGATTTCATGTATTGGTGAAAATATAATATCCCAGAATCCACACTCATGGATATAGTGCTAACATGAAAAAAATAATAATTCTAGATTGTATACTTAATAACAAGGCCATAATTTATTCATCCCTATCATACAACATCGAGCAAATATATTAGGTCCCTGACATACCCAATATCCATATCAGGTTAATAGTTTTATGGAATAATGTCATACTCTTACATAAAAAAATTCATGTCTAGAAGTGATATTTTTTTATTGTACTTATTTTTATTATTGTACATTTTTTCATCAAATTATCATATAAAATTAATCACACATTAAACCGTTAGAGACACAATTTATTTAGAATATTGTTCCATGATCTAGAGAAAAGAAAAAAAATTAGAAGAGAAAGATAAAATTCATAGAAAGGGTAAATAGAATCATTTCAAATTAAAATCATATGGGGATGTATTAAAATTATATGGTCATAATGTAATATAATTTATACCCATAAAAGCATATATTTCAATTCATGGGACATATAATAAGGCATTATCAATTATAACGATTCATATAAGTTAGTAATAAGAGGCCATAAAAAATAATTATTATGAAAATTATATATGAAAAATAAATCCAATCATAATTAAATATTTATGGTAACATTGAACTTAATTTTCATATCACTATTATAATAACTATTAAAATTTTAATAAAATTGACTCATAAAATTCCAATAATATCACCCAAGAATCCAACAAACAATTAACTTTGTCATATTATCCAATACGTTGGACAACTATATCAAGAACTTCCACTATCAAGAGATATACCATGATATCCCAATATCATAAAAATTTACCAATAAGGATCAAAATCCAAAACACATTAAATATTTTATTTTTCAACATAATAATAATTGCTTTCCTTTCATAGAATGATTTTAATGTGGAAAATAAATGTTTCCATGCCAATCTAGTTAAATGAATCATAATCTATATAGAGAATTAATTAAAATTGTATAATTATTATATATCCATAGTGAGTCATTTTTTTCATCCTAGGTTTTTTTCAATTATGAATAAAAATACCACTAAAATAATATTAAAGTCATTCCTCAATAATGTTCCCCTTCCACATTAAAAAATTATTTTAAAATGAAAAAAAATTATAATAAATTGAAAATCATTTCCATTGAATTTAATAATCGAAACAATGAAATTAGTAATCGAATAATAAATATTCATTATATAAAATAATAAGTTTTATGTTTTATATCGTTAAATAAATCATAAAATTGATAATTTTCTAATGAATGCAAAAAACATATTGTATGGATTATGTTAATCATATTCCAATTCACATTTTTTAAAATTTAATTCCATGGTACAAGAAAATGTTCATAATAATTCACTAATGTGTAAATAAGTTATTTTTTGAAAACATTTCTGTAAACATGTATATGGATGTGAAATACCCTCGAACTAATTGAATATAAAAATCGGTATAACTTACAAACAACTTTCATGATGTTTTCTTGATAAATTATAGAGGAAATGGAAATTAAATATGTAACAAAGAATCCTAATTTTATCAGAAGAATTTATATATTACTTATGAATATAATAAAATATTATTCCTCCTAATTTTTTTCCATTGACAATCCCGAAATAAGATGAGATTGTATCATATAAATTTTTATCACTTCAGTAACTTCATAATCATATATATGTGATGTAAATGACATCATATGAAACAATAAGGATAATCAATATAATGATATCCATTATATAACATGTCTATGGTAAATATATAAACCACATAATATAATATAGTTTCATAACATAAAAATAAGTCCAATAAATGTAAAATATGAGACCAATAACACTTACAAAGATAACATCCTTGAATTTTAGAAGTAGTAAATGGGGATTTTATGCTTTAAAAATTTCAATCCACAAAAAATAAGAAAAACTAAAAACTAAATTATTCAAAGTGAATTTAATAAGTAATCACGGAATAATTTAATCAATGATTAAGTGATATAACATAGTAAAATTAAATAGGGTTACGAAACCCCTTATCGCTTTATTAAAGATCGAATGAAAACCCCATGAATAAATTAAAATTAATATTAACTTAAGATTCCTTAAATTATGAATTATTCATGATATAACTTCTAATAATTATATATATATATAACAAATAACATTAATTAGGGGTATAACATTAAAAGATGCCTTAACGAAGGGAAATTGTGATGAAATCCCTTTGCTCAAGTCTAGAATGGTTCATATATTTTCTCTAACTCATCTATAATAAACTAATAAAAAACTATTTAAAGTGCTATTTATTTTTAATGGTTTATTTTTCTATTATAATACTATTTATTTCATTATTTTTAATGTTTTATATCATTACTTGATTGGTTAAGTCCACACTATGTGTTTTAAGGATGTTTGGTTCAGAATTGAAAAAAAAGCATTGGTATGTTGAACATAGTAAAATTGGTAATTTATCCATCATCATTTAAATAATATTATTTTATTAATTGTTTTTTACATTATATAATATTCTAAAACTAATCATAAATAATTTTTGGGAAAGTTGATTTATTTTACAATCATAGAGACAGAAGGTTATATAGATGGATATGTTACATTTTCTTCTTTCAATGAACATAATATATGAAATTTGTGTATTTATTTATTTTTAAATTCTAAATTTTATATCATAAATAGAATATTAAATATTTATATTCTTTATATATTCCATCCATGTGGTGAGGTGAAGGTAAATTAATCACGTCCCATTATAGTTGTGGTAATCCACACGTACACATAAGAAAAAATGTCATTTTTAATGGTTGTAATGTTAAGAAACAATAGGATATATTACCTTTATAGGGTGATAATTATTTAATTAAAAACATATATATAAATTTAATAAACCATTATGTCTATCAGTGATAGGTGGTTATGAAAAATAAATTACATCCATTCGTGGGGCGACAGTTCACTCTACACATGAATAATGGTTTAGTTTCCCATATAATGATAAAATAGATATATTAATGGTGATATATTAACTTAATAACATCTAATTATATGGGGTTTAATTATTTTATCATATCAAAATGGCTGTAATATTTTTTATTGCTTAAGAAGAACAAATAAAAGTAAAATATTTTCTAAAAAGTAATGTCTGTTATTTTTACAACCTCAATGTATTTACACATTAACACCTCTCAATATTGTATGAATCATATTATAAGACCTATATTACATGATGAGGTATTTAATAAAGTAATTTTTGTTGGTATTTTCTAAAATAGAGTGCTCTAAATGTGTGACGGAAAGAGGAGATAATTTTAAAATTTATATGGTGGGGGATGGGAAATCATTAAATTAGTTAAGGTATTAATATAAAAAATTACTAATCAAGGAAAAATAAAACTACATTGATATAATTATAAGATAAATTTTTTAATATTCTAAATCTTCTCATATAATAAACTTCGAGAAATTTGTAGTGTATTTCAACATCTTCTCTATTTATTTTAAACCCCACCCACCACCACCACCATTATCCTTTTCGATGATTATAGTGATGTCAATGTGGTTTTACTTTTAGGGGTCACATAAGTTACTATAAGATATTCTTGACACCATTATTTATTATCTAAAACAGAAATTGATAGAATAAGGTAAGAGAATTTCGAAAAATTAAAAATACTTGATATAAAGAATAATTCTCCATAATTCAATAAAAACACTAAACGTTAAATATAGATCAATTACTAAATAAATAACCCAATTTTCCATATATTTTCAATAACACCATCATTTAATAATTTTTTATCTACATTGATTGTCTCATTAATTTCCTATTACATTTAATAAATATTAATATACTTCATCAAAAATAATCCATCGTGATAAACCTAAGGGTTTAAAATCAATATCACAATAAAATCTCTCCAAAAATATAATTAGTCACCATAAAATACAAAGGCTTAAAATATCAATCGGGGTTTCTAAGAATCAGAACATAATATGAAATTGAAACTTATAAACCCATGATTGTATCAATAAATATCATGTTATCCTAAAATGATAACATCATAATCACCAAATATATATATTACCGGCTATGATACAATCTATAATATCACTAACTATGCAATATTGTATCTGGTTCTAAAAAATTATCTTTACTTTACTGGATTTGATACAACTATATGTGACCTATTTAATTCCATTTAAATAATACTACACCAAAGATAAATATTGGTTCAATTATATACCCAACTACCTTTCAAGGTGAATAGTTTTTTTAAAATAGGACATACTGCTACATAACAATAAATATTTCCTCATGTGAAAATATTCTCCCACTATAACAAGATGTTATCATTCCTTGTTAATTCTTCAAGACCTCTCATAAAATTCATCTGATAAAAAATCTTTATAAAAATAATACATTTAACTTCATTCTTCATGACATTTAGAAATGGTTGTCAAATGAAGTATGATGTCAAAATCTGATTATGGATACAAATAATCATTAACAATAATAGTTTTATCATTAAATAATAAATTAGTATGAGAATAACTTAATCAAATTCATAACCGAAAAATATAGTTGACAATTAATGAGACATTTCATAAGGATTTATCATTTCTTTGGGATTTTATAAATTAATAATCATGAACCATGATAAAAATACCATTAATCAAAGGATACCGTAGAACTTTCAGCAAGAATAAATAAAAAATGTTGGTTACATAGATAATTATTCTCATATAACTCTTAGAATAATTAATGGACATGTAATATCCCATATGTTAAATTCAAATAATTTATATATATATATATATATAATCCTATAGAAAATTAAATCTTCTCTACTACCTAATGAATTTGATAGCTATATCAGGCCCACCGATAATTAAGAGTAATATTGGGATCTCTTTTTATAATAAACAATGTACAAGAACTGTAACCCAGTAATAACATATAAAATATTATATTTTTTCGACCTAATAATTACTATCATTATTTTACATGATGATTTACCTATGTAATTCTATTTGGTTCTAATAAAATTTTATTAAAATAATAAAAATCCATTAAAAGGCTAATACAAATATTATTGTTACAAAATATTTTCATTGGAGCATTATTAACACCAGTGGTTTATGTTATTGATGAATAATAATACCAAAAATAATTATTATAATTGGTCATGGTGGAAATACCCTTACCACTTAGAAAATTATTTTATCAAAACTAAATATTTCCAAAATATTAGGAAAAATATTCCCTTTGAAATTCACCCCAAATTCATTTATTTAATGGTTAATAACACAATTTTTCATGATTGTGTGAAAATTATATAAATCTAAATATTATAAAATAAATCATTCCATGATTTTTTTAAAAGAGTGAAAATCTGTATTATGAATAATGTTAAGAAGATTCCCTTTTAAAGATACAATAAAAAGATCTTATTTTGTAATTTATTTATAAATAATGACATTCTTCGAAAAAATTATCACAAATGGATTTGGAAGATAATTATTATCATTCTAAAAAAAGGTATGAGATCAATACCACTTATATATAACAATATCATTGTTTATTTAATGAATAATGGATAAAATGAAAAATTAAATATTTAAAATACATTCAATCCCAAATTAAAAGAAATGATATTTATTTTATGATTATAACACAATATGATCCCTCCTAAATGAACTTTGTATATAGAGAAACCTAAAATATGTCTTGATTTTATCATAAAAACCATACCATTTGGTATCATCATAATATTAAGGATACGAAAATTTGAAATAAAAGGAATCTCTAAATATAATTAATATAAGGATATTTATGATATATCAAATAAAAATGTTGTATATACACCTCATTAACAGATATCGGTGCCTAATGAAAACCTATGTCCCTGGACAGAAAATATGAGAAGAGTTTTTACAACTCAAGGTTTTAAAAACAATATGAAATGCATGAAATCCTAATTCACTGCATTATAGAACTTTGTTTTAAATAGATAGTTATAAACTAGCAATTAAACCCGATTTTATCACTTCTATGGTTTGAATTTAAAAAAATGGACATTTATGACCAGTAAATCATTTGGAGTCTAATAGAACCAAAATGTTTTTGGTGACTAGTAACATATTCTGATGAATTGTAATATGACACTTTTTAATAGTAAATCATATTATTATTTTATTTTCATAATTTTATAAGATAATGAGACTGTGATTATATTTTTAAGGTTATATAAATTTAGTTATAGTTTAAAAATTGTAATTTTTGGAAAAAAATATAATTAAATTTATAAATAAAATTAATCATATTTATAATGTTAATATTAAAAAAATGGAGTTCATTGTGTAATTCTAAAATTTGATAAATTTTTAGGTTGTGTTTTTGGGTTTTTTCTGAAATTTTTTAATTTGAAATGAATAGTACAGTACTGTAATATACTGTATATAGGAATTATATCTTAAAAACATTTTCTTGGCATCATGGCTGATTTAAGAACATTTGGTTGGAAAAATATGATCTCTTTATTGTTTAGGGTCAAATGAATCAAGAATATTAAGATTTTTGAATAAAATAGCAATATAATGATTAAAATGATGGAAAACCCCTCCTCTCTTCCAGTACAAATATCTCCCTAACCCCCTCTTACTCACACACCTACTAAGAATTGAGTATTATCTGAATTCTACCAAATCATTTTCATAATAACCTTCTCCACATCCAAGACCATTTAGTCTCACCAAAATTCCAAAACCAAAGGCCTTAAAGAGGATATCAATGAGAAGAGATCAAGACGTAATAATCCCCTTTTATTTTTTTGTGTTTTCATTTCATTTCATTTAATTTTCATATAATCCCTTCCCTTACCCTTATCCAAGTGGAATGAAAGAACACAAATTTTATATATTCCTTATTTTATCTTGTTTATCGAAAAAATTATCCATCATTCTTCATCTTCTATTCTGCATAATATAAAAATAATAACATTCTCAGTGATTTGGCATTTTACCAAAATCGTGGAAGTAGTTTTTTTCATTTTATATTAAATAATTCAAAAAGTATTATAAAACTATTTTAATGTTTTAAAAATATATTAATTTTTATGATATTTCATTTTTTTAATTTTTTATTTTACATTTATACATAATATTAAGGAATATTATGGAAAAAGTTTTTGATTATCTAAGAACAACCAAAATAATAAAAATAGATACCACTAATAATATAGCTAATGATGCACCCTCATAACATATATAAAAATTGTTCATGGAAACATTTTATATTCTAGAAACATATTAATACCCTTTCATTCCACTTCTAGTGTATATCATCCACTCGACATGGAAATCCTTTACGAACCGATGATGGAAGTCATGTAAAGAACGCAACTGAAACAATGGAATGAACAAAATATAATTAATTAGTGGGTCGAATTTTGTTTTATAATAGTCATATAATGTATTTTAATCATAAATATGTTTTGTTAAAATATTATAAATTCTATTATAACAATTATACAGGATTATCTTGTAGAAATAACGAATATAATGTTGACATAATGACGTCAGTTTTTTCTAAATTG
Organism: Viscum album; assembly: GCA_963277665.1. Lineage (NCBI taxonomy): Eukaryota > Viridiplantae > Streptophyta > Magnoliopsida > Santalales > Viscaceae > Viscum > Viscum album. The sequence continues at coordinate 455,646,433 of OY728142.1, forward strand.
ACACCAATAGTATGTGAGAAAATTTTTTGCCTTCGGTTTTTAGTAAAATAGCCACAAAAAATATGATAAGTTGTTTTTTGAGTCATTTCTACTAAAACCCGATTCCAAAAAACACAAAATAAATTAATTATGGCATCATGTTTTTCTATAAACTAATGCCATAAATCAAAAAATATGATTTAGCATTGGTTTTTACAAAAAAGGATGCTATAAATTGGTATGTCAAAATATTTTGGCATCAGTTTTTATGAAATATGATTCAATATATTTAGAAAAATATTTTCTTCATTGGTTTTCATAAAAATTGATACTATATATAAAAAAAGCAGGCTTCGATACTCTAAAAAACGGACATAGAAATTATTTTCTGGACACTTTGGCGTACAGTTGTAAAAACTGACAACAAAAAATATTAAAAATTGTCAGGAACAGTAAAACAACATGTTTTTGGATCTTCAAAAGATAAACACATAGTGACTCCTCTCTATATACAACGACATTAAGTCTTATTTGTGATCTTGAACGTCTTTTTTTGTCAGTTTCATTCCATTTTCATGATCTTTTGATTGTGTTCTTCATTATATCCCCTTATTTCATGATCTATGGATTATGTTTTCTTCTGAAACTTATTTTCAGTGACATTAAATAGTGTATTGATTTTAGTTTTTTTATACTTATTTTTCATTTGTACAATAATTATTTATTGATCTTTATGTGTCTAATTTTCCAAAGCATATCAAAGAGCAATGTTCGGATTGGGGATCAATTTTCATGTTAAACGCTGAATATTGTATGTTTTTTTTAGTTTTGAAGATAAATAATTTATCATTTAATTATGTTTTTTATTTCCATTAATTATTTGATTATATTTTATTATAAATGTTTTGTAACATTATTAATAGTCATCCCTATGGGTGATCATCCCATATACTGTTAAAAGTACAAGTGGACAAGGATGTGATTGCAGTTCATGAAGATTTTTTAATGTTTATTATGGTTTCACCTTGAATGATCTAAGTATATTATATTTATTTCTCATTTAGGATATTTATGGTGTTTAAATATGTCCCATTATAGTGAGGATATAGAATTACAGTCATCCTTATTGCAATGTACATATTAACATGTTCTTGCATATGATATTTCATGTAGGTTTCATTACTATTCTATTTTTAATTACTAATACACCTTTTATGTTTCATTAGAATGCCTTCAACATTAAATGAAATGATTTTTATAAGAAAACGTAATATTAACCTTTTTTGGTATTTGATAAGAATTCTTGTTTTCACAGAATGATTATATTATATAATTATCATGCATTGAATATATTCTATGCTAGATTTTTTCGTAAATTTGTAGTCCCACTCTAGGAATATTTGTTATATTAGTGCCTCTCTATCTTATATACTTAATATTGTTCCATTGTGCATGATTTCTATAGAATTATTAATTTTTCCTATGTGATTTAAATTTTTAGGTGAATAATAATAATTTGTGGTTGTATTCCCTGAATCTATAATTGTACTTAATATTTAGATCTATATATTACTTGTCATCTCATGTACTGATTCATTTTCAATGCACTGTTGTGTCAATTAAAATGATAGTATAAGTCAAATTGAAGTTAATTTACTACTTAGAAGTCCTTGATAAAAAAAATATATATGAAATGGTTTATTTTATGGGGATATTTAATTCATATTGGTATGAAATTATTTAAAAGTTAATGAATGTTTTTATAGGGTTTCCCCAGTTTTTATAAATGTTCTATTTCATATTTTTTATAATAACAATTTTTTTGGATATAATAAAAATAATAATGAATCAAATATTTTTTAATATATACCAATATAATTAGGTATTTTAGTGCATCTATCATAATTTTTGTAGTATTCGAATTTATTTCACTTGTAATATGAACATTTTCTCTAGTTATTATTTCATATTACTAATAATAACAAATTTTTCACCAATTAAATTAATGAAATCTTCTATACTTTTGAAACATGATACATTGAAATAATTCAAACAATATGTAAATAGAACTAATAAATTTTAGAATATTAACAATATATTTATATTATACTATCAATATTACACATGTAAATAACAAGATAATAAAACAGTTTATTATTTTTAAATGTTTATCATATATAATGTCTTCAATCTGATTTTCAATAGTTTTTATTAAATGGAATTCTATTTACAATTTATCTATTAATATATATGTATATATGAATATATGTTTTAATATATTCACCAATTATATTGTGATATCATGTATTGAATGGATCGTAATTGGATACATTTACAACGAACCACTAGTGAATATAAAAATTATTTGATGAATTCATCGAATTTACTAAAAAACAGCTTAAACTAATTGATTTGATATTTTATCCTCGTGTAAAGTGTTTGAATATGATAAATTTAAACTCTATATAAATCAATGATCATGTTATTTGTTATGGTTTTATCCTTAATTATAAATTTTGGATCTAATATGTTGAAATAGCTACAAATTCAACATCCAATGTTGATGACAATATTCACAATGACACACAGTATCATATGGAAGATTTAATTCATGATTATGTTTTTGAAACCATCTAAAAACAGAAACTGGTGAATGGTTGTATAGAAATTCTGAGAATCCATTATTCCCATGTTGTAATAAATACACATTGTTATTTTTAGTTTTGAGATTAGTAACCTTAAAAGAAAAAATGGGTGGAGTGAAAAAATTATCTCCATCATACATGATATTTTAAAAAAGCTACTTCAAAAATTAAATGGGCTCCCATATTTCAATTATGAGGATAATAAAATAATATTCCCAATGGGATTGGGGTAAAAAATTAAACATTCATGCACCAATGATTATTTTCTATATAGGAATTAATATGAATATTTATCAAGTTTCACTATTTGTGGGACATCTTGACATTAAATAGATGGGAATGTAAACTCACATTCATTTTTAGGTAATATGATATTACACGATGAAAAATTAATATTTTACTTTCTAAAGATATCATCCAATATTTTTTAAATACAATTATGATAATTTAACAGTGCTTCTCTCCTAGCTTCCTGAAATAAAACTCATGCTAATGAAATTTGGTTCCTTCCTATAATTACTCATTTTAAGTTTTTATTTTCAAATTCAATTGACTCAAAAAACATTAAGATGGAATTTTTATGAGCACATCTCTGATGGTAACATATGTCACCATTCCGAATTACCATAGTGGATGATTTTTTGATAAAATATTTCATGGTTTTGGAAGTAAAGTTTGAAATATCTGAATGAGAATGTTTACTGCATGAATGAATCCAAATAACTATCTTAGTATCCAATATAGTTCATGACCTATTTTTTGGTAGTATACAACTTTTTCCCACATTTATTTATATAGAAAAAATATGTTATGATGAGAATGATTATTTTTTTATCGAAACAATTAGTAAATGATATTGATGAGTATCTTTCAAAATTGATTGGTGATTTGAAACACCTATAGAAGGAAGGTGTTAATTATTTTAAGTCATATAAGAAAATATGTTTTCTATTGTGTGCTATGATAATGTTAACTATAAATGACATTCCTACATATGGAATTTAATCGTTATATAACTTCAAAGGATATAAATCGTGTTCATTTTGAGAATAATAGACTTCATATTATAAATTGAAAAAATAGATGAAAGACAGTGTAGATGGGACCTATATGTTTCTTGTGAATTGATCAACTTTCTCATATGTTGAAAAAAATCATTTAATGCTTTACGAGATTACCAATTTCTCCCTTGGCCATTGTTTACTATATTATATTATGACAGGGTGAAAAATATTAATTTGACATATAGAAATAAAAAATGTTTGGGTCTTCAAAAAATTATCTAGAAGAAGTAATCTATATTTTTTAACTACCCTATTAGGAATTTTTGAAGATAAATCATAACATCAATATTAAGAATGATGAGAAAAAAATATGTGACAAATTGATTAGAAATTTTTTGGACATTACAGAAATGAAAAAAAGATGTATTTCATACAATATTGGACTAGATATTAATAGTAATACATTTAATTTTAGAACCCATTATAAAAGGAATCATAACATGTTTACTTCCAGCTTTGAACACATTAAGCATGATTGAAAAGATTGTATTTTACAGAGTCTTCATGGTATTAATGTACCCAGTGGTTTTTCATAAAATGTAAATAATTTAGTTTCATTCAAGGATTGTGATATAATAGTTATTAAATCTCATGATTGACATGTTTTTATGAATCAACTTCTACCAATAGTAGTTCATTTGAAATTTCCCATAGCTTTTAGAAATACTATAAAATGTTTATGTAATTTTTTCAAATTAATCTATAGTAAATATTTTGACCCAATGTTATTAGATGAGTTGGAGATTGAAGCAAATATTTTTTTTACTACTGGAATTGTATTTCTAACCCCCATTTTTTGACATAATGGTCCATCTTCTGATTCATTTGGTGGATGATATAAGAATATGTGGGCCTTTTTATTTATGATAGATGTATCCTATTGAATGATATATGAAAATGTTGAAGGGATATGTTAAAAATCCTTATTGACTAGAGGCTTATATTGTTGAAAAACATGTATCAGAAAAGGTGATTGAGTTCTATACTAATGATCTGTATGAGGTGGACCATATTGGTCACCCTATATCTCGACATATAAAAATTTACGGTGATGGTAGAGGGGTTCTATGACTAAAGGTAATGTTCATTCCACATGGTGATGTGATGCCGGAACATTTATAGATTTTTAACAATATTGATGCAATTCAATCAAATATATCCGCACATATTGCTGAATTAAAGTTATGATATTAGAAAAGAATCTAATAGTGTTTGTTGATTGAGAATAAGAATCCATTTGTTTCATGGTTTAAAGAAAATGTCACAAAAAATATACTAGCATAAAAATCATTGATGTGGTTAAAATAGGACCATCTCTTAATGCGATCAGATGGTATAGTTTTGATATTAATGGCTACACATTTTACACAATAAATCGTGATGACAATAGTGCTATTCAGAATAGTTGTGTGATGTTTTTGCTGAAGCTGTGCATTTTTTTACTGCCAAAGATAAAAATCTAACTTTATGCATCAACCCCATATTTTGGAGTTCGTGATGATATATGGGAAATTTATTACATTAAATTTTAGGTCACAATTTTTTATGATTAATTGGGTAGATAGAAATTGTGGTGTTATACATGATGAATATGGGTATAAACTCATTCATTTGAAAATATTTAATTACATTGGGGAACCATTTATTATGTTGACAAATGAAAAAAAATATTTGATGTCATTGATCAATCTAATGATCAGTGTTTCATCATTTTTCAAGGAAAAATATACCATGTGGCTTAAGAGGATGATACTGATTATATAATTGATTTACATGAGCCTTAGTCATCTAATACACTATTTCAATATCATTTAAATTAGTATATGATATACATGTGGCATGCAGTACGTAAGGATCATAATGACGCCATATGGGAAAACAAAAAATTAGCCTCCTTTGTTTTTTTGTAAATATTTATATTTTGTGTCTTTTATGAAACATAAAAATACAAGCCTCTTATTTTACATACATGTATTTGACTTCCTTGTTTCTTAAAGTTTATTTTTCGTATGATATGTAGGTACATAATAATTCGTTACACTTCTTAGTAGAAATGTCATATATAGATAGATATGAGCAGTTACCGAGGTATATATATTTTTTCATGTCTTTAAATATTCTATAATATACTTATTTAAAGAAGAAAACTATTAATCTAGGAAAAAAATATTTCAGGACTACTGATGCATCCTCGATGTAGGATACTTGACCTATTACTTCTAGAAAATCATGTTCTGAAGATGGTAAATATGGTATTACATGTAAACCAAAAATATCACGTTCTCATGATGATGACATATTATAGATCTGTTTTATGATAATAATAATAATTCATCTGGCCATATGTTGTTTAGTTTATTAGTTATATATCGATGTAGAGCCATTGCAGGATATGTATTTTATATCTTAATTTGAAGTCAGTGGATTGGATGGTGAAGCAACAGATTTGGGAGGTCGTGATGGTAGATTTACATAATAGATTTTTCTTGTCTTATATTATGAATATTAAATATTTTAAATGACTAGTTTAATTTATTCAATTACATATGATATTCAATTTTGAGAAAACCAATGAAATTAAGAAAAGTCTTATCTATTTAGAGGCAGTTTGATTGAGAGATTTTAAATAAACAATTTACAATAAAATTAGGTTTTATGAATGATACGGTTTGAAAACCCAAGAATTAAGTATCAGTTCATAATGAAGATAAAGCGAAGTAATTTTTTGACAGTAATTAGGAAGAAAAAATTTAGGTATGATAATTATTTTACATTGTAAAATTTATTATATATTTTTCTAATTACAGAATAGTTTATTTTAATATAATTGCCCTCTAGTATATCTCATCATGTGATATAGTTGGGAAATGTATACCCTCATACATTATCACGTGGAGGGTATCCATATTTTGTGTAGAAAATGATGGATATTTTTCTGAGGCTTTAAGAACTCAATCTAGTAGTTGTTTAGAAGAGGTCAATTTTTCTCTCCATCTCCTCCCACTCTTTATGAAATATGGAAACAAGAAAAAAGAATGATAAAGTAACAATATCTTAATGTGGAAGATAAGATACTAGCTGATAAAGTAGTTTGTATATATTATTTATTATCCATCATTTGTTTTAATTTATAAATTTTAAACACTAATATATATTTTTAATTATTTATTTCAGGTTGAACATCATGTAAAAGACACATAGGGATCTTTTATCCCTGACGGTAGGATGGACATCCTAGCCTCTGATTTGGGAAATGTATAACACCGTAGTCGTGTCAGAGGATATCAGGTGGGTATTAGTATTCAGATGTTTTTTGGTCTGAGTAATCTATTAAGAGACCCAGAAATAGAATGCTGAAAATTTGAGCAGAATGATATGAAACAGCCTATGGCTGATCAAATTCAATTAGCAGGGCAGAAGTCATTTTTCGAACATTTGGAAATACTATCATAGACTATGTAGCCTTCCCAGGTATATTAATTATTTTTCATCAATATTTCTATTTTATAAATTATTATCTCTAATATAACATTTTCATTTTCCTACCATCCAAGCCTAGTCACGCAGAAAACCCATCCCCATCTTTCTACCATGCCACATCTACACAATCTTCCTAGATATATATTTTATTTGTCATCATTTTTTCTATTTTATAAATTATAAACACTAATATATCTTTTTTCATTTTTCATCCTTCCATGTATGCCCACTCGGTAAACCCTACCACATCTTCCTACTTCGATCCTCCACCTCCCCTATTAGACCAAACCATATTTCAATTCTTTTTTATCAATTTTTCTATTTTAAAAATTATATATACCAAATATAAATTTCTCATTTTTCATTCTTCCTTTCCTGCTCACCTAGACAATCCTGCCCCAACTGCCTACTTTTATCCTCCACCTCCTCACATAGACCAACCCATATTTATTTATTTTTCATAAATATATCAATTTTATAAATTATAAACACTAATATTACGTTTTCATTTTTCATACGTCTTATCTTGCTCAACAGGACTACCTTGCCCCATCTGTCTTCTTAGATCCTCTACCACCTTGCTTGGACATAACCATATACTTTGATTTGTTTTTTTTTGAGATCCTCATGTATATATTGTTGTGATATGACCTATGAATTTTAGGAGGATTATTTACATCTCCAGCCTATGCTAATGAGACAGGTTATAGTATCAATACAATATATTATAGATTCTAATACTATACTATCATTTCCTACTGAGGTGGTCAATAGAGTGGGGGATTGTCTGGGTCATTAATTACTTTGTCCAATTGATCTTCTTTTTTATATTTCATATGAGGAATTTGTTTTTTTAAATATTTATCGCAATTTTTTGAAATTTAATTATAATGTTTTCTGAAATTTAACTTATATAAGGTTTTATGAAAGCAAAAAAAACTATACAAATGAAACAAAATGTTCAGGAATAATCAATTGTAGTTACTTCTGATAATTCATCTATGATACAAAGATTTTCCCAAGCTTCTTCATCCATGAATTGTATTAATGAGTTTTTGATGATGCCCGATATATATAAAAGACATTATCCATTGAAATTTCTAAAGGAATATATCATGTATCTTGTTGATTTTGAATAACACTCCATAAATTTGGTGTTGTTGTATTCCACCTAAGTAAATTTTCAAATGAATTTATATATCATTAATAAAATGTGGTGTTGAATTAAATAACTATATTATATTTTTAAATTAGGTATCTATAAAGTACATTATTAAAAAATGAAATTACATTCAACTATGGTTTTATAGATTTAGAATAAATTTCCATTGAAGACTAACATTTTTTGAATAATGATATAATATTATATATATATATATATGAGATATTATCACATGTTGAATTTCCTTTCTGGTTTTTTTTATTTCATACTATGTAAGAACATAAATATAATTAGGAACTAATCATCATTATAATGTCATTAATTTTTTGATTTTTGTATTGTAGGGGGAATTGGATGTTACATGTATTGTTGCTAAGTAAATGAAACTTATATTGGGTTTTCCCTTTATTAGTAAATGATCATAAAATATTTTCACCTAATTAGACAAGTAAGTTTATTTGTTTTTTATAGGATAATTATTTTCAATTCTAATTGTTTTGTCTTGTATTATTAGTTTATATATATGAAAATACATTTCATTGAAAAAATTTAACAAGGAATACATGTTTATAAAGAAAAAAAATAAAATAAAATATGTGGAAGAATAGATAATTAGTTATCATATTAGATTTTATTATAATTTTTTATGTATTATTTTTTATTATCTATTTAATGTTTTATAATAGTAGGGTCACAATAAAATAGGAAATGCTGAATGTGGTTATTGTATTCTATGATTCAAAAATGAGATAATTGTAACATCCCTATTCATGGTGCCTCCCAAACATGCCTTGTACTCGGTTGGTTACATGGCCTCAAGCACATTACATCGTACGGCAAAAGCTTCCGACTATAAATGAGGGTCGTATGTGTGATAGTGGAGAACTATGACCTAATTGGTAGAGTACGACATCAGAAACAAATAGATAACTATAGAATAAGTAGTGATACCACACCATAAGTAAACAATGGTTGAGTGTATGTAAATAAACAATTGGATCACATATTTAATTGATGCATGTCATATATATCTTGGATAGAATCCAAAAAAGTCAAAATGAAAGAATAAAATACTAAACCAATGTACTAGAAAACAAATAAACCCTAGCAGCATCGCAAGCCTCATCTTGGCCACATGGTCTATATCTTCACATCAATCAAGTACCTAATGTAGAAGTTTGGTTTCCCCTACCAATACCTGCAACAATATAATAAATTTTGGCCCAAAATCATGACCCAAATTGGGTTTGAGAGGAATCTTTGTAGGAATCCACCCAAATATCTATGCCTAACTTTTAGTTATTATATATAACCGAAAAATATTCAAAATAATGTAATATAAAAGGATGTACACAAATGGAAATAGTCCTACAGTTTCAACTACATTAATTTACATTTTCAAATATTCATGAAAAAACATACAACCCTATGAGAATTTCCACATAGGCTAACCACTTTGTTTGAACTAAACATTCCCAATTAACCATCTGGGAATGTACACATAGCCAATCTCCTCTACTTTCGTTCAAAAAAATACAATATGAAGAAGAACTCACTAATAATTTCCCCATAATATTTTAACGATAAACTACAGACTCTCTATGGAAGCACTCAACATCAATTCCACCTTTGGAATCGTAATGATAACTATATACACTCTGAGGGATCACTCAACCTCAATTCCCACTATAGTCTACCAACATGAAATGAACAACAAACACTCTTAGGAAGAAATCATGGTAAATTCCCCCAATGGTCTTACTACACCAGGTTCTCACATCCTTGTGTAAAGTAATCTTTCTCAAATGATATTCATAATAAAATGTAAATCACATAAAATACATAGATAAATGGATATAAACAATTACCAAAGAATTTCAGATAATATCACTCCATCCTAGCAGCACTAGGCATGAAAAACAGAGCATCCTAACAGGAAATTCAAGACCGAACAACCAATATCTGTTCACACAAAGGAAATAATCCATAGCAAGGTAAATAACCCTATGAAAATCAAAACCCCATAATAAAAAAAAGTCATGGAAGACATTAACTAGGTTTAATTCCTAAACATGAAATACACAAAACTAGGGTATTGGGTACTATTTTCACATATAAATAAAATTCAATCTGTGGAACGGCACAAACCACCTACCTCAAATTTGACCTATTGATAGAGTAGAATCTCAGCCTTTGATTCAACCTATAACATCATAGATTTACAAAAACATCAAAAACATTCAACCTTGAATATCTCATAAAATAGTATAAATCAAGAGGAGAGGCCAAAGAAGAAACAGGAAATCACCATGGTGATTCCAACATAATCAAGGGTTTGATTTAGAGAACAGACGACCGATCACTTGCATATTGAATGTATGGCGATTATCGTCCCTCCTGGATGGTATGAGTTCAGAAGATGTCATTTCAATAAATGTGATGCAGTCTTGGTATGATATATAAATTAAAAATAAAAACACATGGCATGTTATTTAATGATACACAACATGTATAAGACTTTGATGGTCCCCACTATAGGCGGACTCTAGGTCACCGAACACGACCATGTACTCAGCCGTTACATGGCCAGGAAACTACTACCTACAGCTACCAAGTACATGACATGTACGCCTATTTACATGGAGTATACTCTTTATATTTTTTATATTCTTCCCTTTTTCTCAAAAACACCTCAAATCAAGATCCATAAGTAAAATGAAGATTCAGGTTCTTACATTCACCCCCTTTGAAGAAATTCATCCTCAAATTTTCTTATGAATATGGTGAAGTAGAAGAATCCTCAAACAGCTGAAGCCATTTTCACCCCACATTGATCTCCCTCTCCCACACATCATCCTTTACTTTCACATGCTACCATTTCAACCATACCAGAGTAATAGACATACCATGAAGAAGCATCATGCTTCGATCAACAATTCAGATTGGATGATCCTTGAACAATGCATCCACCTCTAACTCAACCTCCATATGTTGGAAAACATGAGATGAGTCTGAGAAGTAATTCCAAAACTTAGAAAAATAGAAGACGTTGTGCATGGCTCGGTACCTATGAGGTAACATTAAAAGATAGGAAACTGGGCCGACTCTCTATGAAATATCAAATGGTCTGATGTATCATGGTGAACGCTTCACTTTTCTCATAATCAGCAAGTTCTCCAACCTTGGTGTGACACGTAAGAAATCATGATCCTTAACCTCGAACACCTGAAGGCATCTCTATTGATCCACATAAGGCTTATACCATGAATTTGAAGTAGACATCTTCTTCATAATCAACTTTACATGCTCTGTGGTCTCCTACAGAAGTTGAGGTGCCAGCATAGCTGCCTCTCCTACATCCGGCCAATATAGGGGTGATCAGTATGGAATTCCATTCAAAGCCTCATAAGGTTCCATTTGAATACTTTCATGAAAACTATTAATGTATAAAAACTCTACTAGATATTTTTGATTCTCCAAAGAACCTCCAAAATATATGAGGCATGCTAAAAGTATATCCTCCAACACCTAAATCGTACGCTTGGACTGGCCATCTGTATGGGGATGGTAAGGTGTACATAGAAGTACCTATGAATGCAAATCCCTCAATAGTCCATGCATGACTAGAGAAGTAAAATGATAATCTCTATCTGAATCAACGGAGTGTTGAACTCTATTAAAACGTAAAATCTAAAGGATGTAAAACCTTTCTATCTCATCAAAATTGATGGTGTCATTGATCTGTAATATGTGTGATAGCTTTGTGAGATTGCAAATGAAAACCCAAAATGCATCATTTTCTAATGTCGATCTTGGAAAAACTGTCACAAAGTCTATTGTGACAACATTACACTTCCACTTGCGAAAGAGAAACTGCTGAAAAAGTCTTGTTGGTCGATGATTCTCCACCTTCACCTACTGAGAGATGGAACACCTCGTTTCAAAACAAGAAAAATATCACGTCATACATTTCCACCAATACTGATGGTGTATTTCTTGATACATCTTGGTTAAACCAGGTTGAACTACCCAAAATAAATTTTGAAAATCAAGCTTTAGCTTCCCACGTATGACTGATGACACCCATACATGCCCATACGAGATCAAGATCTCATAATTTCCTATGGTCCATCCAAGAAGAGGGTCATATCCTAAAACACTCTCCCACTGAACTAGGACATCAGAATCTGATAGCTTCCTCAGTATCAATCGATTATTTATAGTAGAGGTAATAGTTTCAAAAGAATGAAATGTCTGCTCCCATTTTTCATGCACCACCAAATGCATCTCAGATAATATATCTATAATCTGAAACTCAATATTGGCCTCTTGAACGGCCTATATCTAAGTCCTCCTACTCAATATAACAGCCACTGTTTTTTCCCTATCTTGTAGGCATGCTCAAAGTCAATGGACTGAAGGTACTCAACCCACCTTCAGTATCTCAAATTAAGATCACGCTTCATAAAGATATACGAGAGATATTTTTTGTAATTTCACACCACAAAATGTAATCCCAGAAGGTAATATCTCCAAAAAAATAAATCATGATGAACTACTTAAAACTCAAGATCATGTGTCAGGATATTCCTCTTTTGTATCTTCAACTTCTAGGACTCATATGGCACGACGCCTTCCCCCTACATAAGAACATCTCTTATCCTGATACCTGATGCATCACTATTAGGATTATGACTTTTTCCGGCCTCTACACGCTTGTATTGTTTCTTATGACAATCTCTCATTCATCTTTTTTAAGGATGATTCACAAGAATCTGACCGTAAGTACCTTGCACCCCACTTAGTCAGGCACGTATGTGGAACTACAAAGCATGAATAGTCTTGCATAATGTGCATGTAGTAACAAGACAACCCTAGATAACTACGTAACTCCAAGATGTTCTTCTACTTCTCTTGGGAAACAAATTCTCTCACATTCACTCGGTCTACTGATACTCCCGTCTAAGAGTAAAAATTACCCAAGAAGTAAATAGGGTCTATAAAAATGTTGTATTTTGAGATCTTAACATATAACTGATGCTCCCTCAGTGTACTCAAAACGATATCAAGATTTATGGAATGGGCATGTCGATTATAAGAGTACAGCAAGATATCTTCCATGAAGACTACAACCAAAGAATCTAGGTATTGATGAAATACATAGATCAATAATACAATGAAAACTAAAGTTGTGTTTTTGAAACTGAACAGCATAACGACACACTTGTATAGACCATACCAACTCCAAAAGGATGTAAGAAGTTTATAAGATGGTATAATGCACAACTAATGATAAGACGATATCATTTCAATATTCGAGAACACCCAGTATCCTCATAGGTGATCAAAGATATCATCAATCCTCGGCAAGGGATATCGGTTCTTGATCACCAACTCTTTCAGCTTCCGATGATCCACACAATGTATGAGTGTACCGTCTGCCTTCTTAAAAATATGATAGGTGAACCCCATGGAGAACTACTGATTCAGATTAATCCCTTTTATTTTAACTCCTCAATCTACTTCTTGAGCTCTTGAAACCCTTGTGCATCCATCCTATAAGGAGTAATAGACACTAGAGATTCTCCTGGAACAATCTCAATAGATAAATCTACCTCATAATCTAGAGTAAAACCAGAAAGTCATCTAGATGGAAACACCTAAAATGATCCACCACTAGAGTAAATTTCTTATGTGATGTTCCCCGATCATCCAAACATAGACTACAAATTTGGGCTATAACTCCTCACAACACATGATTCTCTGGTCCCACTATTCTCTCCTAGAAATCCCATTGACCCTTTTGTAGAAACAAATCACCCTCTGTTAATGTTAAACTCACCCTTATATGATTGCATTCAATAACTTCTTGGTAGGGGACCAACAATTCATTCAAATAATGAAATCATATCATGTGATATCTAAGACATAGAGGTCCAATACGAAGTGAAAACCACCATCCTCAAGAGGACACTCCTTGCACTACCATACACTATCCATTCTATTCCCAGAAGAGAGTGTATAGTGTCATGATATCAGAAAATTTCAAAATACAAATCCCAAGGCTCCCCACAACTACAATTAATATGAAAATATGGGAAACACCTATATCGAAAAGTGCAGAAACTAAAATTGAGGAAACTAGAATCGTACCACTAACTGTCAACATTTTTGGATCCTGATCCTACTCGGTATGATCCACTGAAATAGTCTAGCACGTAAAGTATCCCTTTGACCCTAGATAACCACCCATATTTGGCCTACCCTATTTTCATTGAAATAATAGTGACTGGATACCATGACCACAACCTACACCTTGACCGGAATGGCTGGACGAACTCCAGTTCCGAGACTGATGAGAAATTGGTGGTCCTGCAGCTGAAGAATGAGTCATAAAAGAACCTCTATAACTAGATTCATGGAAGAAAAACTGATAGAAATGCTGGATATGTCCCATATTTCTGCATGATCGACGCTCATCTTGGTTTCTCAGGCTACGTGGCCTTGTATTCCCACCCTTCACACACTAGTATCATAACACATGGCTACATAAAGGTGTATCTCACATAATTTGATCTCTATGTGTAGAAATTATATGTTACTTCCTACTATCAGCTGGAGAGGCACAAACTCTGGATTTAGAACTTCCCTATCCCACTGCTCCAAAATATCTCTGGTAGCACTTTGTGATCAGCACCTGGATGACTATGTAAGACATGATTCTCAACTCGGATATGTTCTCTTATGATCAGATGTCAAGCCTGAGACAATCCTTAAATTCCTCGTTATAAATAACTCTTCAAACCTAGAATTGCTAAGAAGCACTACAACTCTGTGAAGTGAGAAGAATATTGTATGACCGAGATAGTACCCATGTTCCAAACTCATGAACTCTTGAGATTGATTATCCCTCAATGTTTCCGATAATAATTAGACATACATGGTACGCTAGAATTCATTTCAATCCATAACATGATGGTGTCACGCTGGTGATATCAAATCCCAACTTCTATTGGTTGAATCCTAAAGCATGTAAGTAGTGATCTTTACCCTCCAATATGGAGGTGCCTCCATATTTACAAATATTGATAGCATGGATTCGAATGATGGACATGCAGCCTGTTGTCCTCCATACCCTGAAATAGAGAAAGTATGCTACTACTAAAAATCCCATGTCAGTTCTTCCATATATGGGATAGGATGAAGTGTTCCCTATATGTTCTGTAGAAACCTCATGAAGACTTATAGGAACTATGCATCGATACATGTATGAGGAATGACGGCTAGTTCCAAGATAGGCATTATGGGAGAATCTTATTGTATTCCCTAATCTACCACACCTGGTGTCTAATTATTTCCCTATATCTATTGTACAATAGGAGGACTTCCCGGTTGCATGACTCTATAAGGTCAAGTGCACAACTCAGTTAATGATTATTGATGACTAAAACATAGAATTTCAAGAATGGAGAAGGACAAGAAAACAATCATGTTTTTCAAAATTGGGTTACACGGCATGTATACCATCCACACATCCTATTCTATTGGGTTTTATCATGGGCGTGTACCTCTACTAAACATGGTCATGTAACACCAATACACATGGGGTGTTCTTCTTGAGACACTACATGTACTTGAATCATTCTCCCTTTCTAGAGTTTCTATACCTTACTAAACACATGACTCTCTCCTGGGTAACTCTCCACGACATGTTCACCCAAGACACGGTGTGTACCCCTTATGTTCTAACCACCTGTGTCATTAGTCACACAGTCGGAGACAGGGTCAACTAGACATAGTGTGCTGGAACATGTCACATCTTGTACAACCCATGTTTCTACCACCCATGTCATTAGCCACATGGTCTAGAACATAGTCTCTACAACATGGCATGCACTTCCAGTACACGGCGTGTTCCTCCAATGATTTCCGAACTCTATGTTTCATCTAACACTATCCTTCACACAGTGATATACTACACTGTATGTACTCAATGTACACTCAGTGTACTTAAAAAAAGTTTTTACATCGATAATAGAATAATATATGTAGTGTATTCATCACTACACACCATCTATTCTGATTTTTTCTAGACATTATGGCTTATTAACTACTCTAGAAACCAATTGAAACACTAAAACAAAATTACTGTTCCAAATCCTGATCTGTGGGGGACCATAATCCCAAGAAATAAAATCTTGGAATAATCTTCATGTCATATATAATTATAATAGTGCAATGATCCACTAAATTCCTATCCATGAGGGTCAATAATAGCTCACAGACCAATGTTTGACTTTAATTCAAATGAAAGCTTACACAATTTGATAACCAATTAAATAACAACTATTTTATCAAGGCATCTATCACAACAACATGTATATCTAGGACAACATATATCATAATAACATGAAATCATTAATGAACCCTAAATGGCATGACAAGAATGAAATGCATTTTGACTTCTAGAAAATTATTATTTACTTCATTAGATGGAAAACCCTCATCCCGTCAGGTTGAAACAGAAATAGAACCTAAAAAAGATCAACGATAACCACACAAAACATGGGAATCACAAAATGGTGAAATCAAATCAACTATAATAATTGAAAAACTATAAAATTTAAATATTCAAGGCATATTGTCTTTCCCCTATACACGGGTTAGCTACTCACAGGAACAACTTATTACCAACTACTTATTCCTTCCTATCCCTAACTATAGGCTCCAAACAGTATATAAATTTAGAAAATAAATCTTATTATACCACATTGTAACGTTCTAGTTTTAGGTGCCGCCTAAAGGTTCCATGTACCCAGTTGGTCACATGGCCTCAAGTGAATTTCCCTAAATGCCAAAGGATGATGACTAGAAGTGAGGTCATTGGGTGTGATAGTGAGGAAAAGATGTCCTCATTGGTAGAGTAACAAAGTGGATAAAAATAGATAATAGTATATGAAACAGTAACACAACACAATATGTAAACAGTGTAAGACTGAAAGTAAATAAACAACATGAGAACATATATAATTGATTCATGTCACATATATCTAAAACAACATCCAAACATGTCATAATTATGGAATACAATACTAAAACAATATACAAGAAAACAAATAAATCCCAACAGCATCTCAAGTCACATCATGTTCCCATGCTCTCCATCTCTATAGTAATAATGATCTTGAAGTAGAAGTGCACATTCCCTTATCTATAACTACAAAAATATAGTATTTTTTGGACTAAAGTCATGACCCAAACTGGGTGTGAGACAACTACTAGTGGGAAACCACCCAAAGAAATGTTCCTAACTATCAGTATATATATATAACTGAAAAATATGAAAAATAATGTAATAAAAAACTAAGTACTCAAAAGTAAACAGTCTTATAGTTTCAACTACATTCATTAACATTTTCAAATGTTCATCCAGAAAACAAAAAAACATATATTAAAGTCTACATAGCCTAACCCCTCGGGTTCGACTAAACATTCAGAAGTAACCCTTTGGGAATTTTCACACAACCTAACCCCTCTGGTTTCGTGTAAAAAAAATCATTACAAGGAAATACTCACCGTCAATTCACCATATAGTCTTTTAACAATAAACTAAAGACTCTCTGAGAAATAAATCAATATCAATTCCCCATGAGTTCATGTAAAAATAACTATAAACACTCTAAGGGAGAACTCAACGTCGATCCCCAGTATGGTATTAGAGCTTGAAAAGAACAAAAAATACTCTAGGAAATTCCTCATCATCAATTCCCACTACGGTCTCACTACACCTGGTTCCCATAGACCTGTGTAAATAAATCATGGAAAAATTATATTCCACACCCAATGTACATAAAAAATATAACATGGCTAAACAGCTACAAAGCATAACACACGCATGTTATATAATATCACTCCATCATAACAACACTAGGCATGGAAAATAGAGTAGCCGAACAAAAAATTGTATGCCCAACAACCAATATCAGATCAAACATCGGAAAACACATCCATAGTAAGGTAAATAAACATATTCACAATAAAAAATATATAGTCAAGAAAACAAGGCATTGTAGGCATTTACATGGTTAAATTCTCTAAATAGGAAATACCATAAACTAGGGTATTGTCAACGTTTTTTCAAATATAACTCAATTACAATCTATGGAAAGTCATAGACCACCTACCTTTATGTTTTTCAATCGATATAGTTGAATCTTACCCTTTGATTTGACATAGAACGTCCTATATCAACAAAAACGTCCAAAACATTCATCCTTAAATATCTCACAAAAGTGTAAAAATGAAGAGGATCGGCTCTAGAACAAGGAAGAACCCACCATGGAGATTCTAACACAATTGAGTGTGTTTCGATTGGAGAACAGATGACTGATCAATGGCATGGGAAATTTTTGGTGATTCCCATCAATCCTAGATGAGATGGGTTCATAAATGTTGTTTCTATAAAAGGGATGTAGTCTCAGTATTATATATTAATTAAAAATAAAAATACATGGAATGTATATGCCTTTGTTGGTCCCCACTTGAGGGGGTCTCTTGGTCACCCCACATGGCCAGGTACTCGGTTGTTATACGGCCTGAACATGGCTACCCATTGTAAGTAGGTACGTGACATGTACTCTTAACTTCATAGTGTGTACTACTCAAATTTCTAGATTCTACACTTTTTCTAAAAAACACATGAAATTAGTATCCATAAATGAAATAAATATTTTGGTTCTTATTATAATCATAACTGGGGAAACTACTAAATTTTAGAACCATAGTTTTATGAATATTTTTATATTTTCCTCCATATTATTCAAATTTTTAATCCCTAATAATTCTATGTTATTGTAGACATTCAATTTTTCCTATACATATTCCCAATCTGATCATACCCATATTCAATCAATTTTTGTGATCTATTTGTTATGTATAATTTTGATTTGAGGTATGGATATTATAATATTGGTGAATAATATTACACATGGGTTCAAAAAACTAACTCGATAAATATAATATGTGTTTAATGATATAGATAATCAAATGAATACTTCAACAACACCCAACAATGAGAAAGTTTTAAATTTCAGGTAGGTTTATTATAATTCCACATTTTAATACCAACTCATAGATAATTTTTTGATTATCTAGATAAAGGCATGTATGTTATATATTATTAGTCGATGATAAATAATGTTTCATTTTTATATATAGTGTTTTTATTATAGGGGTTTCGATTATTTTTTAAATGTAATATTTTGATTTTTTTATCAAAAAAATTTACTATTGTCGTCAGTTTTTTTAAAAACTGACACCGATACTTTTTTAAAGAAATTTGTTTCGGCTTTGGTTTATAATGAAATCTTGGATGAAACATTGTTGGAGGGGGTTTTCTATGTCAGTTTGAAGAAAACCGAATTCAAAAACCCTATAATTCTCAATTTTTAGCATCGTTTTATATAAAATCTAATACCGAAAATCAGGTTTTTGCGTTAGTTATTTAATAAACTGACACTAAAATCCTTAATAGAAATTATTTACAACATCAGTTTTCGGATAACTGACTTTGAAAATAATAGTTTTTACATCATATTTATATAAATCTGTTAAAAACCAATGTAAAAAAACTGATGATAAATAATTTTTTGGAACAAGTGATGTTTATAAAATCTTCATGTAAGACAATCCTATGGTAATGGAATTCTTAACACAGTTTCAACTGATTGGGTGGACCTTCTACTTCATCGATAATATGATACAAAGAATATTTTTGTAATGAATTTATCATTATTATAAGGTCATAGCCTTAAATATTACTTAACATTAATTAAATGAATAATTCCCATTGAGGATCTTTTCAGGTTTAGAGTTTTAGAGAATTACATCTTAACTATTACATCTCAAAAGATTACAAAGTAGACACTTCTACTAAGTTTCTATAAAATAAAAACTCTTAAAAAGAAACATGTCTAGTTCCATATTTATATAGCATGACTTTCTCTTGATCCCATCCTTGACACTATTTCACATTAGGTCCTGTGAAAAACATTTCAAAAAAACTTGGGGTGAGCATAAAAATATCAGTAAGGGAAACACAAAAAATGAAAACTGTTAGTTTTTCAAAACAACAAGTAAAACAGGTATACTTTATCAAAGTAATACTTTTCACCATTATGAAGTAGTAAAAACTTTTTACTGAATAAAAGATCAATACTTACCCTTTTGTAACCAAAAGATTACTATAAATCCCATATAAAAAACACATGACATATGAAGGTAAAATGGGACATAAACATACATAAATGGAATAACCATACGGTCGACTTCCACACATATCACTTAATGGAATAGCCATACGACCGACTTCCATACCCAATGCATTGTAGTTATAACGTAATCACCTATCCTGGTATTCACGGCACCACCCGTCATATGGTTTATCACATAACCACCCGTCAAATGTCTAAGTACCATTATAAAATCATAATACATAAAACAAATAAAATGGAAAGAAAACATTTTCACACTTTGATCACAATATATCACTTAAATATATTGACATAAAAAATCCATTATAAAAAAGGATTTTCAATACCAAAATACAGAAAAGAGTATATGGTATTTATTTCATTTTAAAAACATTACGGCTTGTTGAGGAAGCCAAAGACCAAATAATACTCGCGGCGGCGGAAAAGGTCATTATCACCGTGTACGTTAAAAAAAACATTCTTTTTTGTCGTTTAGTAAAACGCTTCGTATAAAAAGATTAATTTTGAATAAAATTAAAATTCAAAGGGGTTTGTACATCGTATAAAAGAAATTTGTGTGTAAAACAAAATATGCCTTGATGAAAGGAGATTGAGACGGAGTCCCATACCTCGTGTCCGACTTGACTCGATCGTTCTTTAATGTCCTGAATAATAAACTTGAGTTACTTTATACTTTCTTAAGAACCTTTTTAAAGTTAATTATTCCTTTTATATCACTTATTACCATGTTATGAACACTATGAAATTATTTATGTTAATAATGGTCGTTTTGTCAATCATTGGTACTTGAGTCAAAAATAAACTCTTTATAATTACAAGTTGTTCATGTGGTAAAATATCCATTATATTAAGAATTATATTCATGATGTAGATATCATATATATCATATATATCCAGTATATACATGCATTTATAATATTACATAATCATTTATAGGTATGAAATGAAATGCACCGTTCATGGAGACGGTAAGTCGTACGTATGCATGAACGCTACTTTCATTTCTATGTCATATTAATGGAATTAAAACTAAATGAGAGATATGTATATTTTAATTCCAGAATTATATTCATCATTTAGATGTAACATAAATAATATATATCCATTATATATATGTACTTATAATAGTACATTACATTTGGGGATATGAAATGAAATGCACCGTTCATGGAGACGGTAAGCCGTACGTACGCATTAACGCTACTTTAATTTTTATATCATACTTTAATGGAAATAGATAATAATGATATAAATGTATATGATAATTCTATAATAACATCATATATAATAACTTTAACTACATACTTTATAAATCCCAGACATGGCATTAACGAATCAAATAACTTTGAGGGGGCGGTAGTACGCACTTCCTAAAATGAAGATATCGCGTTTACCCATAATGGAAACCATAAAGGTGTTCCATAAATGAAAAATACAAAAGCTTAAGTAGAACATAAAAATATTATATATCATATTTAATTATAGTTACATGTTAATGGCCACCTCTGAAGGTGTTATATGAGTGTTGAACAATCATCATTTCGTGAGGCAGAAATTTACCATCCACAGAAATAGTTTGTTCTTTAACCATTATATGTAGGTGTGTGAATGTGTAGCTCGAATCCTTCACATAAAAACACCCTATTATATTGAAGATAATGGTGTTGTTGAAAAATAAAATAATAAAAAGATTTTAGGGGGTTGGAGAAGCATAATAAAACATAAGAACACAAGAGAAAACACTACCTTTAAAACAAGTAACTCTTTTTTATTTGAGCTCAAAGGCTTCCTTGGGAAGACTTCTGCCCAAAGTGAGGATTTTATGAGTAATAGAGTGATTTGGAGAGACAAAATGGGCAGGGTTTGTCCGAGCCAAAGGCTTGAGAATTGGGGGTAAGGTGGTAGAGGTGGGGCCCTTTTATAAGAGTAGAGGAGGGGAACTCTTGAAATGTTATAAAAGGTTACTTTATTATAAAATGATTTTCGGATTTAAAAGGTCCCAAAATTATATATTTCAAGGATAAGGTGATAATATTTAGAAATAAACCCATCCAATTTGTTTTTGACATGTGTAGGTCTTAGATTTTACATTATCTTTTCATTTTATTTAAATCGTTAAATAATGAGGTAATCGCAGCATCATCATGTTGTCATAAATAATTTAATTTATTTAATGTCTAAAAATTATAAAAAAAATATCATTATGTATGAAATATTTTTTTATTTATAATTAATATTTATATTAAAAATTATTACTTGTATAACCCCATTAAAAAATGTTTTATTAAAACATCTCATGTTTGTGACATTTTTATTTTAACATTAAATAAAAAGTTATTATTGTCATTTTCCTCACAATGTGGATCCATGGGGTCCCCAAGTTGACCCAGGGGTTGTCTTGGTCGGCCATGACGCATACAATAAGTGTAGGACATGTTTCTAGGTCATTTCATGTTATTAAAACATTATTTTTACCTTAAATTACACCAATTACCTCTAATCGCGATTAAAAAATGAAAAGTTACTATTCACCAAAAAAATATTTTTATCCCATTGAACCACATTTTAATTCTTAACGACAACCATGTATGTTGGATTTTTGAAATTCAAAACACAGAGGTGGTAAAATTTCATTTAAACGAAAAATCAGTTTTTAAGTACCACTTAGTGGTTTCACTATTCCTCAAAAATTGAAATTTTTCAGAAAAATAACAAAACTTCACCCTAAGCTATATTTGATATTATGAATTCAAAAATGAAGTCTATTTTACAAAATTCAAAACATATAAGTTACAATAATTAATTTAATAATTAATTCCCGCTGTCATGACAAATAGAATTTTTTTATGAAACAATATATATCAAAAGATTGACACTAGTTTATGTCCAATTTCAAAGTGAAATTAATTCTAACGACCACTATTGGATTAAATGGTAAAAATTTATTCAAATTGAACTTTAAAAGAAATTCAAAATATAGTCTAATCATATAAATAAATTATATTAAAACGTGGTTTTGAATTAAAATACAACATTTTTCACTATTCATTAAAAAATGAACCTTATCGGAAAAATACCAAAAATTTACACAAAGTAAATTTTGATTTCATGATTCTAAATAAGAGTTTTATTTGGTCCAATAGAATGTATAAGAGTGACCAAAACTATTTTTAATGACGGTTTGCCATCAAAAGGTGATAAGTGGACCTTTAGTGAATATTATAGTTTATTTGCCTAAAATTGAATTCTTTTCGTACTTTAAGCCTTTATCCTTTATTGGATAAATGTAAAAACATTTAACAAACATATATAATCATATTTTAGTTATTTCTATTCATTTTCACCAATACAACAGCTATGTGTTAACTACTATTTAGAATAATATTATTTTATTACTAGTGTGCAACGTAAGATTTCAAAGAATCTCTTTGTTGCGTATCGGGTACGCTATCGAACATAGAAACCCCTTTAAAGTAAAATTAATATTTAATTTGAAAATATTAATAAATATGAAAATGTTTTATTCTTTATTTACCTTCGAGGTTAGATCCTTCCCCCTTTTGGAAATTGCGTCCTCGTAATTTTATTCACTTATCAAAATAAGTGGGGGTATTGATCCCTCATAGCATATTCAGATTTCAATGTTGCCTCTTCAGCCATATGGTTTTTCCACAAGACCTTTACCTGGTGAATTACCTTATTCTGCAACCCTTGCTCTCTATGTTCATTAATTTGGACTGGTTGTTCTTCATAAGAGAGATTCTCTTCCAACTGAACTACCTCCGGGCTCAAAACATGAGATGGATCTGGCATATACTTTCTCAACATCGAAACATGAAAAACATTGTGTACTTGAGATAAACTCGGAGGTAAAGCCACTCGGCAAGCAAGTGATCCAACATTCTCCAGAATTTCATAAGGTCCAATTATCCTTGGACTCATCTTTCCTTTATTACCAAATCGCATCCCACTTTTCCAGGGTGAGACTTTGAGAAAAACATGATCACCTACCTCGAAAGAGAGATCTTTCCTCCTGTTGTCTCCATAACTTTTCAGTCTGCTCTGAGCTATTCTCATGTGTTTTTGAATCAACTGAACTTTTTCTTCCATCTCTTCTACCAATTCTAGTCCCATCAACTTCCTTTCACCCACCTCATCCCAGAAAGCTGGAGTTCGACACTGCTTCCCATATAATGCCTCAAATGGTGTCATCTGTATACAGGAATGAATACTGTTATTATAAGAAAACTCCACCAAAGAAAGATGTTGGTCCCAACTTCCCTGATAATCCATCGAACAAGCACGTAGCATATCCTCCAATGTTTGAATTGTTCATTCTGACTTCCCATCTGATTGAGGATGAAAAACTGTACTAAAATTTAATTCAGTACCCAATGACTTCTGAAGGCCTTTCCAAAAGTTAGAAGTGAACCTGGGATCACGATTGGATACAATGGAGAGGGGAACTCCATGTAACCTGACTATCTCTTTAAGATACAAATAAAAAAGTTGATCTAGGGAACAAGTATCTCATATATCAAGGAAATGATCAGATTTAGTCAAGCGATCAATAATAACCCAGATTTCATTATTACCTTGAGGTGTCTTCGACAATCCCACAACGAAGTCCATGGATATATTCTCCCATTTCCATTCTGGCACTGGTAAAGGATGAAGCATCCCTTTCAGTAACGACCTCTCTACTTTAACCTGCTGACAAGTCAAACACTTTACAGTAAAATCAGCAATATCTCCTTTCATTCCACAACACCAGTAATACTCCCGTAAATCTCTTTACATCTTAGTACTTCCAGGATGAACTGAAAACAGGGAACTATGAGCCTCACATAACAACTCATTATTTAACTGTGAATCACTAGTCACACATAGTATCTTCCCAAATCTCAAAACACAATCATTATAAATTTTGAATTCAGGAAACTTACCCTTCTGGACCAACTCTACCTTTTTCTGCAACTCATTTTCTTGCTTTTGTGTTTTCTTAATTCTGTCTGATAGAGAAGATTTCACTAATACCTGAAACAAAACATAAGGACATCCTGCACCAACAACTTCTATACCAAAGATTATCAAATCAAAAACCAAAGTATCTCGTTCCCAAAATAGCATGGTTAATGAAGCATTACTTTTTCGACTCAATGTATCAGCCACTTTATTTGCTTTTCCCGGATGGTAATGAATTGTACAATCATAATCCTTTATTAGTTCTAGCCATCTCATCTGTCTCATGTTCAATTATTTATGTGTGAATATATACTTTAAACTTTTGTGATCGGTATATATTTCACACTTTACTCCATACAAACGATGCCTCCAAAATTTTAAAGTGAAAACAATAGCAGCTAATTCCAAATCATGTGTAGGGTAATTTACCTCATGAGTTTTCAACTATCGTAAAGCATAAGAAAATACCTGATCATTCTGTATAAGGACACATCCAAGTCCCTTCAATGAAGCATCACTGTATATAAAAAACTCACCATTCCTGGAAGGATGTGCCAAAACTGGAGCATTCACCAATCTTCTTTTCAGTTCCTGAAAACAATCACCACATTCTTTTGTCCAGATAAACATAACACCCTTCCGAGTTAGCTTAGTCATTGGACTATATAACCATGAAAATTTTTTAACAAACCTTCGGTAACAGCCTACCAAACTAAGGAAGCTACGAATCTCAGTTTCATTTGTGGGCCTTGTCCATTCTTCAACAACCTTTGTTTTTTCCGGATCAATAGTTATCCCATATTTAGAAACATTATGACCAAGGGACGAAATTTGTTGCAACCAAAAATCACACTTTCTAAATTTCCCATACAATTTATTTTATTTTAAGGTTTGCAAGAAAACACTTAAATGACTTTCATCCTCCTCTTTACTTTTAGAAAACACCAAAATATCATCAATAAAAACAACCAACATTTTTCACTTGAGTCAACTGAGCCATCACTGCAAAAAACTGTTTAGTTCAGATTCTGACCATCTTAGGATACTGATATGAAAGGTCATTTCCCTCTGTATGCCTTCCCAGAAAATCTTCTCTATTTCCTCTATGAAAAACCATTCTTAACACAGAAAATCTTAGGCGAAGCAACATGGTAATCTTCAAATTATACATCATTTAAATCATACCACAAATTAATTTATAATTTAACAAATTTCTAACTCCTAACGTTGTTTAAAACGACCTCTGATACCAACTATAAGGCCCCAGCCTTAAATATTACTTAACATTGAATTAAATGAGTAATTCCCATTGAGGATATTTTCATGTTTAGAGTTTTAGGGAATTAGATCGTAACTGTTATATCTCAAAAGATTAGAAAGTAGACACTTCTAATAAGTTTCCATAAAATAAAATCTCTTAAAAAGAAACATGTCTAGTTCCATGTTTTATATAGCATGACATTCCCTTGATCCCATCCTTGACACTATTCCACATTAAGTCGTGTGAAAAACATTTCAAAAAAACATGGGGTGAGTATAAAAAGCCCATTAAGGGAAACACAAAGAATGAAAAATGTTTGTTTTTCAAAACAACATGTAAACCATGTATACATTATAAAAGTAATACTTTTCACCTTTATGAAGTAGTAAAAACTCTTCACTGAATAAGAGTTCAATACTTACCCTTTTGTAACCAAAAGATTACCATAAAACCCATATAAAGAACACATAACATATGAAGGTAACTTGGGACATAATCATACTTAAATGGAATAACCATATGGTCTACTTCCAAACATATCACTTAATGGAATAGCCATATGGCCGACATCCATACCCAATGCATTGGAGGTTATAAAATAACCACCCATCCTGGTATTCAAAGCACCACCCGGCATATGGTTTATCACGTAACCACCTGTCAAATGTCCAAGTACCATTATAAAATCATAAGACATAAAACAAATAAAATGGAAAGAAAACATTTCCACACATTGATCAAAATATATATCACATAAATATATTGAAATAAAAAATCCATTATAAAAAACCATTTTCAATACCAAAATACATGAAAGAGTATATGGTATTTATTTTATTTTAAAAACATTACGGCTTGTTGAGGAAGCCAAAGACCAAAAATACTCGCGGCGGTGGAGAATCTCATTATCACCGCGTATGTTAAAAGAAACATTCATTTTTTTCGTTTAGTAAAACGCTTCATATAAAAAGATTCCTTTTGAATAAAATTAAAATTCAAAGGGGTTTATACACCGTATAAAAGAAAGTTCTGTATAAAACAATATATTCCTCAATGAAAGGAGATTGAGATGAAGTCTCATACCTCGGGTCCGACTTGACTCGATCGTTCTTTAACGTCCTGAATAATACACTTGAGTTAATTTATACTTGCTTAAGAACCTCTTTTAAGTTCATTATTCCTTTTATATCACTTATTACCATGTTATGAACACTATGAAATTATTTAAGTTAATAATGGTGGTTTTGTCGATAATTGGTACTTGATTCAAAAATAAACTCTTTATAATTACAAGTTGTTCATGTGGTAAAATATCCATTATATCAAGAATTATATTCATGATGTAGATATCATATATATAATATATATCTAGTATATACATGAATTTATAATATTACATAATAATTTATAGGTATGAAATGAAATGCACATTTCATGCAGACGGTAAGTCGTATGTACGCATGAACACTACTTTCCTTTCTATGTCATAATACTAGAATTTAAACTAAATTAGAGATATGTATATTTTAATTCCGTAATAATATTAATCATTTAAATGTAACATACATCATATATATCCATTATATATATGTACTTATAATAGTACATTACATTTGGGGATAAGAAATGAAATGCACCGTTCATGGAGACGGTAAGCCGTACATTCGCATGAACCCTAATTTTATTTCTATCTCATACTTTAATGGAATGAAATAATAATGATATAAATTTATATTATAATTCTAGTATAACATCTTATATAATAACTTTAACTCCATCCTTTATACATCTCATATATGGCATTAACGAATCAAATCACTTTGAGGGGGCGGTAGTCCGCATTTCCTAAAATGAAGATATCACATTTACCCATAATGGAAACCATAAAGGTATGACATATATTAAAAATACAGAAGCTTAAGTAAAACAATAACATATTATATATCATATTTCAATATAGTTACATCTTTATGGACACCTTTGAAGGTGTTATATGAGTTTTGAACAATCATCGTTTCGTGAGGCAGAAATTCGCCATCCACAAAAACAGTATGTTCTTTAACCATTAGATGTAGGTGTGTGTAAGTGTAGCTCCAATACATCACATAAAAAAATATTAGTCTATTGAAGATACTGGTTTTGTTCCAAAATAAAGGAATAAAAAGAGTTTAGGGGGTTGGAGAAGCAAAATAAAACATAAGAACACAAGAGAAAACACTACCTTTAAAACGGGTAACTCTTTTTGATTTGAGCTCAAAGGCTTCCTTGGGAAGACTTCTTCCCAAAGTGAGACTTTTATGAGTAATATAGGGATGTGTAGAGACAAAATGGGCAGGTTTTGGCCGAGCCAAAGGCTTGAGAGGTGTGGGTAAGGTGGTAGAGATGGGGGCCTTTTATAAGAGGAGAGGAGGGACACCCTTGGAAAGTTATAAAAGGTTACTTTATTATAAAATTATTTTCGTATTTAAAAGGTACCAAACTTATATATTTCTAGGAAAAGGTGATAATAGTTCGAAATCCACCCATCCAATACGTTTTTGACATGTGTAGGTCTTAGACATTACATTGTCTTTTCATTTTATTTAAATCGTTAAATAATGAGGTAATCACTACATCATCATGGTGTCATAAATAATTTAATTTATTTAATGTATAAAATTATAAAAAAAGTATCAATATGTAGTAAATATTTTTATATTTCTAATGAATATTTATAGACAAAATCATGACTTGTATAACCCCATTAAAGAAATGTTTTATTAAAACATCTCATGTTTGTGACATTTTTTTTAACATTAAATAAAACGTTATTAATGTCATTTTCCTACCAAAGTGGCTCCATGGGGTCCCCAAGTTGACCCATGGATTGTATTGGTCGGCCATGGCACATCCAATAAGGGTAGGAAATGTGTCTAGGTCATTTCATATTATTAAAACATTATTTTTACCTTAAATTACACTAATTACCTCTAATCGCGATTAAAAACTAAAAAGTTACTATTCACCAAAAAATTATTTTAATCCCATTGAACGACATTTTAAATATTAATGACAAAAATGTATGTCGGATTTTTGAAATTCAAAAAAAAAGAGGTTGTAAATTTTCATTTAAATGAAAAATCAGTTTTTTAAGTACCTCTTAGTGGTTTCACTATTCATCAAAAATTGATATTTTTCAGAAAAATACCAAAACTTCACGCTAAGCTATATTTTATATTACGAATTCAAAAATTATTTCTATATTATAAAATTCAAAAAATATAAGTTAAATTAATTAACTTATTAATTAATTCCCGCCGTCATTACAAATAGCGTGTTTTTATGAAATAATATATATCAAAAGATTGACACTTGTTTAAGTCCAGCATCAAAGTGAAATTAATTCCAACGGACAATATTGGATTAAATGGTAAAAATATATTCTAATTTATCTTTAAAACCAATTCAAAATATAATCTAATCATATAAATAAATTATATTAAAAAGAGGGTTGGAATTAAAATACATCATTTTTCATTATTCATTAAAAAATGAACTCTATCAGAAAAATACAAAAAATTTACAAAAAGTAAATTATGATGTCATGTTTCTAAAAAAGAGTTTTATTTGGTCTAATAGAATGTATAAGAGTGACCAAAACTATATTTAATGACGGTTCACCATCAAAAGGTGATAAATGGACCTTTAGTGAATATTACAGTATATATGCCTAAAATTGAATTCTTTTCGTAATTTAAGAATTTATCCTTTATTGGATAAATGTAAAAACATTTAACAAACATATATAATCATATTTTAGTTATTTCTATTTATTCTCTCCAATACAACAGCTACGTGTTAACTACCAATTAAAATAATATTATTTTATTACTAGTGTGCAACGTAAGATTTCAATGAATCTCTTTATTGGGTATCGGGTACGCTATCGAACTTAGCAACCACTTTAAAGTAAAATTAATATTAAATTTGAAAATATTAATAAATATGAAAATGTTTTATTCTTTATTTACCTTGTATGTTACAATTATATTATTTTTTTATGTGTATTTATAGTATATACACGTATTCTATTCGTTATATTAAATACCACATCATCTATATGATATTAGTAATGGAAATTTGTTTAAAAATCATCCTTAAAAATTCTATTTTATGAAATTCAAAAGAAATGTTTTCATGAAATCATTCATGTATAATGATAATGTTCTTGTTCATGGAAATTTTTTATGAATCAGGGTGGGACCTATATCTCCCTCCAATGCATAGGTCATGTGTATGTTGGAGACCAGATGTATGGTTATTCAGTGTGTAACGGTGATGCTAACACCATAATTTTTCCATGATAATTACATTGTAATGTATCCATTAGTGTTAAAAATCATAAGGTAGTGGGTATGGTAACAAAATTATGTATGTTATTCCACAAGATACCCTTATTCTCAATTTATGCATTCTTTGATTTATGGAAATCTCATGTTTCAAAATGTATGTATATGATTCATTAAGGGTGAGAAGTATGTCTTTGTGAAAATGAATTCATATGTTTAAAAGTATTCATGGAATAATGGTTTATTTCTTAATTTTTATATCACATACTGAGATTTTTATGCTCATAAAATGTTTTTAAATTCCTTTCAATGATTCTTAGAATGTGTACGAGAATCAATAAAGTCAAGTTAATTGTTATGAAGATATTTTCAAGGAAATCATATTATTGTTTTGTGTTTAAACGTTTATGTTTTGGATGAAATTGATACAATTTTAATAGTACCCTTATTGTATGCTTATGGATCGATATATAACAATTATTTCCTAACATTCTAAAACACTAAACTAAAAAGATCATTGGGTATTCAATAAAGTGAAATAAATTTGAAATAACTAGAATATTTCATGTTCAAGGTTGGGTCCTTGAAGTTTGTATCAGATAACAGTTGAGGTTACATTAAGGGTTGTTATGTTTTTAATAAAATAACATAATTAATTATTACCTTATGTTAATGTTAAAATGATATATAATTTAAAGATTAACATGTTTCATTATATATGATTCATCGGATCAGAATGGTTTTTTGTAGACGAAATAGGGTTGCTGATGATTGATGGAACAGAGATGCTGATATCTTTTCAAATCTGCAACCAGGAATGGTAGGAATTGAAATCAACCAGTTTGTGATAGTAGTGGATCAATTGACAAAATAAATAACTGGTAGTCAAATCTATGGTGGAGAACAACCAGATATTCCACAATGTAAAATGATGATGGTGGAACATTTTAGGATGCAAAAACCCTCCGGGTTTTTATAGATCTTATGTCCCAATAGAGGCTTAGTGATATATTAATTCCCATGAAAATATATTCTATGATAAGGGATGTTTATATAATCAAAATATCTATCCTTCCATTTATCATTTAGAAGTTGAATCTAATTAATGGTGGTCGATAGTCATGAATATTACGGATATTGAACACATTGATGCCTTAGAGTGGGATGAATTTTAAAGTCATTACTGTGAAAAATATTTTCCAAAGGTTGTCTGACATGGGTTGAAGAAGCACATAATTGAATTGAATCAGAAGGATAATGATATAGTGGTCATGTACTAAGAGAACATCGCCATACTGGTGAGGTATGTTTCAAATCTTATTCTAGATCTTGAAAAAAAAATCTACCATTTTTACTTATAATTGCAGACATTATAATAATGGTCAATGGATTATAATGAGATCAAAATTTATGATGAAATTGTACAATGTGAAGTGAGGGTAGAAGTGGAGTTATCTTTTTACCATGTGTACATTGACAACTAATATAAGAAGATATTCCTATGGAAATAAATAGATATGAATCAATGAATTATATCTGATGGATGAAAAGTTGAATTTTTAGTTTGTGAAAAGTGTGCTATAAACACCCTTTGGAATGACTTAGAAAAACGAAAAAGTTTTTTTTGAGGTTGTTTGTTTTTACATATGGCCTGAGATTGTAATGAAAATTATTGTAAGAATAATTCTTGAAATAAAGCTATAATGTGTTTCAAATTTGGTGAGATGGGTCATTTTGAAAATCCCAACCCAAAGAAAGATCCGAATGATACAGAGAATAATGATTATAAAGTTGTCGTGAGATCCTTTAAGAGAACCTTATAATATGATGGGATATCCAATGATGTTGTATCTGGTACATTATTTATTTACTCAAATTTTTTAAATGTTTTTTTATATAGATCCTACACATTCCTTTATTTCTAAGAATGTTTTGGTTAAATTGGAAATATCATCTCAAAATATGAGACCAGAAGTTATTATTAAAACACCATGTGGAAAAGTTGAAGCAAAAAAGTCAATTTTAGAGTCTTTCAGTTGTTATATGTGGAAATTCATTACCAAAAAAACATGTTATTTTTCCCTTAGTAGAGTTTAATTTTATTCTGGGTATGGATTGTCTTTCTATTTTTCATGCTGATATTGTTTATAGAGTTAAATGACGTTCTTTTCATAATGAATTTTAGTTTGTATACAAGAATGAACCCATAGAATTGCTAACATATAAGGTAGCTGAGAAAATGTTCAAAGATGGAAATGAATGCTATCTTTATCATATTGTTGAAAACAATGGAAATATTGATATTAATGATGTGTCTGTGCTAAATGAATACATTGATGTTTTTTCTAAAGTGTTACTCTTTGTTTTGCCTAATGGAGAAGCCGAATTCATATTTGAATTATTTCATGAGCTAAGAAAATTTCAAATCACCCTTATCGAATGGCTCTAATAGATCTTCTTGAATTGAAAAAAATATTTCATGCATTGCTGGTTAAATCCATCATTCATCCTAGAACATCACTATGGGGGCCTCGTCTTTTGTTCCTTAAATAGAAATACAGTTCAATGAGACTTTTCATTGATTACAAAAGATTAAATAAAACAACTGGTAAAAATTGTATCCTTTTCCTCATGTCGATGATTTTATTAATCAACTCCTAGGAGAGAAATTAATTTCGAAGGATGACTTGAGGTTAGGGTACCATCAATCAAATGTAAAGTAAGAATACATTATGATGACTATGTTCTTTACTAGATATGGGAATTATGAATTTTTTATCTTTTCATTTGGATTAACTAATGAACCTAAAATATTCATGGATCTTATTAATATAATATTTAATTATTTCATGAGTACATTTTTGATTTTTTTATTTATGACATTATTTTGTACTCTAAAATTATATAAAATCATGAAAAGAAATATGGGGTTTTTTAGAAACATTAAAAGAAAAGAAACTATATGAATAATTTAGAATGTGGTTATTTTGGTCGCAACAGATTTATTTTCATGTAAATATTGTAAATAAGGATGGAATAAATTTTGATCTTTCCAAAAAAAGTGTGTTTAAATTTTGGAAAATACAGAAAAATTTTATAGATATTTATAGTTTTTTTGGACTAATAGTTTATTACTGAAGGTTTTTGAAAAAAATTTAACAATTTTCAATCCCATTAACTATGTTATCATGAAAATGGGTTAAATTTGTTTTGAATGAAAAATGAATTTTTTTTATCGTTAATAACTGTAGAATATATTGGTTAATTCTCTAGTTTTAAACCTAACATTTAAAATTGGTGAGTTTTTCATCTACAACAATGAATTATTAAGGGGGGTTGGTTGTGTTCTGATGTTGAATGGTCAGGTGAATTTTTATGCTTCAAGACAACTAAAACCTCATGAGTTAAATTATGCCACACATGATTTGGACATATTATATTCGTTTTATTTACTAAAAAATATTGAAGAGTCATTTTTAAAGATCCAAATGTAAAATATATACCGACCATAAATGTATGATGTATATATTCACTCAGATGGAACTAAACATGAGGAAGAGGATATTGGTTGAATTGATATTGGATTTAATTTAATGATCAATTACCATCCAAGAATATAAAACAATGTGTTGGATACCTTGATATGAAAACATCATGCATTAGTAAACATGTTATGATTGGAATATGACTCCTTTATTAATGAATTGTTAAATTTTGGATTTGATGTTATTAGTACAAGAAATTATTCTTTTTCGTTTATGGTTTTTGTGCAGTCATCTATGTCAGACAGAATTACAAAATCCCAAAAGGTATACATAGAGTAAAAGAAGAATGTATAATTGTTTTTAATGGGTATATTTTTTGGATTTATCATTTCTAAAGATTATGTTTTCTGATTTGGAAAAATATTGCATGTGCCTCTTTATTATCATATGAAAAATGATTTGTTTTTCGATGATCATAATTCTCAGTTTTTCGTTCATCTAGGAAGCAAAAATATGTACAATGTCCTTTAGGAGTATTACTTGTGGGATAGAGTTAAAAAGGGATCTTTCAGATCATAAAATGAAATGATTCAAATGTCATCAGGTTAAAGAAGAACGATTGTTATTAAAGGATATACATCAGCCTTTACCAGTGCTAGAGTGGAAATAGGAAAAATTTTCAATAGATTTCATTATGGGGATACCAAAGACTTCTTGAGGTAAAAATGCAATCTCGTTTTTTATCGACTAACTAAAACATTTTATTTCCCTTTCTATTGGAGATACTATGTCATTAAACTAGCTTTATCCACTGTACATCAAAGTGATCGTCAGGTTACATGGAGTTCCTCTTTCCATTATATCTAACTCAATCACAGGATAATATCTTCTAAGGCCCCAGCCTTAAGCATTACATTTATTTGATAATTCACATTAAGGATATTTACAGGTTTATAGATTTTCATAATCATGTCCAAAAATATAATTAACAACTTGAATATTACAAGTGGAAACTTCAACTCACTATCCATTATTTTCATAATACAAAAAACTCCTTAACAAATGAATATATTATTTCATGAATTAAACATAATGAAGTCTCATTGATCTCATCCTTGACCCTATTGCACATTATGTCCTGTGAAAAATATTTCTAAAACATTGGATGAGAAAAGAATATTTGTAAGGGATACATAAATGAGGAAAATGTTTATTTTTTCAATACAACATGTATTCCATGAATACGTTATAATAAAGTAATAATTTCCACCATAAAAATGTAACACAAACATCACTGAATTTAATTTCAATATATAACATTTTTTATATCTTTGAGATTACCATAATTCATATAGAAAGATGCATATAGCATATAAAGATAACTTGGGACATAAAAATTCATAAATGGAATAACAATATAGTCTATTTCCACCCATAACAGTTAATGAAATATCCATACGGCAAGACCTACATACAAAATGCATTGGGGTAATAATGTAACAAACAATACTTAGTTTATCACGGAACAACTTGTCTTTTGGTTTATCATGTAACTACCCATAAAATTTCCATGTACCATTATGTAATCATCCCACATAAAGTATTGCAAATATCATCATTTCAATGATAAAATTTCATTTTAATTTACAATAAATAATTTCAAGATATTGAAATTGTAAATACAAATTCAAAACCATTTTCAATACCAAAATATGTAAAAATGGTCTATTTTATTTATTTTTTATATAAATACATCCCAGCCTTTTAAGGTTTCCAAATATCAAATAATGCTTGAGGTGGTGGAACGGTCGTTGTCACCACATACGTTAAAAATATTTCTTTTTGTTAATAAAATGCTTCGTAGAAAAAATATTCCATCTGAACGAAAGTGAATGTCAAGGGGATTATTATACACCATATAAACGAAGGATGTGTATATTATCAAAACATTCCTCAATGAAATGAGATTGAGATGAAGTTCCTGACCTCGAGTCCGACTTGTATCGTATGTTCCTTATTATTCCTGAATACTAATGATAGGGTAATTTATATATTATTCATAATCTTGTTCATGTTTATTATTCCTTTTATATGACATATTACCTTTCTATAACAATTTTTTTTACAATTTTTGTTCATATCATATATTTTGATGATGTTTGGAACCTATGTCAAAAATAAAATTTCTATAATTACAAATTGTCCATGTGTTCAAAAGTACATAATCTCAAGAATGATATTAATGATATAGATATCATATATATCACATATATAATATATATATATATATTTATTTATAATATTCATTATAATTTTGATATAATAAATTAAATACACCGTTCATGGAGATGGTATGACGTACATATGCATTAATGCTACATTCATTTATTTTTGATATATAATGTAATGAAATATAAATGATAAATATGTAAATTATAACTCCAATATAATATTTAGGTTATAAATTTTACATAAGTTCATTAATTAAATCCTTTATATGTTCCATATATTTCATGAACAAGTCATATAATTTTGATGGGGTGGTAGTCCACACTTCCTCAAATGAATTTATCTTATTTATACAACATGAAAATCATTAAGGTATGCTATAAAATATAATTACATAAAGGTAGAGATTAAGTTAATATAATATATAATTACAGTTACATCATTATGGACACCATGAGTGGTGGTTTGAGAATATTGAACATTTATCATTTTGTGAGGCAGTAGTTTTCCATCCACATAAATACTATGTTCTATACCCATTAGACAGAGGTGTGTGGAAGTGTAGTTCAAATAGTTATCATAAAAACATCTGAGTATATTAATGATGATATTTTTGTTTTTTAAACATATAATATGATCATCATAGGGAGTGGATAAGGAAAAATACTGGAATGGAACTTGGGAGAAGACATTACCTCAAATTGGGTAACTTCTTTTGATTTGAGCCATAGAGCATTCATGAATTTCCTTATGCCTAGGGTAGGTCTTCTAGGAGGAAGGGAGGGATGTTGGGAGTATTTTGAATCATATTGTGGAAACCCCAAGGAGAATTAGAAGTGTGAGTAATGAGTTTGAGTTGGTGTCCTTTTATAAGAGGGATGAGAGGCACTTTAGAAATGTTTTGAAATATTAATTTATTATTAATTTATTTTCAAATTCTAATAACAAAAATGTGATATATTTTGAAGACCCAATGAGGATGGGTCGAAATTGACTCAGAAAATAGGCTTTAGATGATGTTTGTTATCAAATTTAACCTTATCATTTATATTTAAACGTTTGTTAACAAATTTATCTATTACCATGTCTTCAT
Source organism: Viscum album (assembly GCA_963277665.1). Lineage (NCBI taxonomy): Eukaryota > Viridiplantae > Streptophyta > Magnoliopsida > Santalales > Viscaceae > Viscum > Viscum album. The sequence continues at coordinate 455,684,396 of OY728142.1, forward strand.
GTTTATTCATACTATATGGTTACTATAGTTACCATAAAATTCAAATCAAACATCAAGTGTATTATTAATGAAATTTATTACATTATATATGTCATTTGGTAGTATTATTAATTATTTAGACAATTTTATCATCTAATAAATTAGTAATTGATTTATAAACTCATTAATACTATTTTTATAAAATTTGTATGAGGACTTTTTTAAAAATCTATAACAAAATTATTAATTTTAAAAATTATTAATTCAAATAAAACTAGTCTTAATCGTCCATAAAATTGTTGGATGGCATAAAAAGGGTCAAAATATATTTATTTTTATATTTTAAATCTCATTTATTTAAATCTTTCATTAATAAGGTTATAACTACATCACCATTGTGTTAAAATTTTATTTATTTATATGATGTCTTAAAATTTTAAATAAAATATCATGATATAAGAAATATTTTTAGAATTATAATTATTATTTTTAGTATAATATATCACTTATAAAACCCAATATAGAAATTTTCTTAGTAGTAGATACTTGTTTATTTTATATTTTCCTTAACGTTAAATTAAAAGAAATTAAATGCCATTTCCACACACAAGTTTTCCCATGAGGTCCTAAAATCGACTCAAGGATACCAATTTTCATAAATATATCACCCAATAGAGTTAGGACATGTTTTAGGGTAATTTAATATTACTATAATATTATTTTTTCCCCTTATTAACCGGATTTACCCTTTAACCATGGAAAATAAAATATTTACTACAGTTACTATTCATAATGTCTAATAATAAATGTTACCTATATACACAATTTGGATTTCTTCATTCACTATATTGAATAAATTTTTCCAAATTCAAAACAAATAAGTTTCTAAAATTAAATTAAAATTAATTTTCATTGTTAAAACCACAAAGGGTATTTTTAAGAAGTAAAAACTTACAAAAGGTTGACATGTGTTTATGTCCAATTTTAAACTGAAATTACTCTAATGTCCTACATTGGAATAAATGATAAAAATATAATCTAATTAAACATTGATACCAATTAATATTATAATTAAAATCACATAAATAAATTATATGAAAATACAATTTGACTTAAAATGTAGTATTTTTCCCTATTCATTAAAAAATGAACATTATCATAAAAATTCCAAAATATACGCAAACTCAATTTTGATATCACTCATCCAAAGAAAAGGATTATTTTATCAAATGAAATATATAAAAGTTTAAATACTATATTTAAACTGGGTTTTCTATCAAAATATAATAAATCATCCTTTTAAAGAATATTATAGTATTTCGTGCTAAAAATTGAATTAATTCTTATTTTAAGCCTCTAATATTTATTGGATAAATGTAATGACATTTAAAAAAAAATTAATAATAATTTAGTTAGTTATGTTCATTCATAGAAATACTACTACTATGATATACTCCCATTTAAAATAATAATATTATTATATAATTTTTCGGTATAACTCAATGTTGTGTGCTACATAAGATTTCAATGAAACTGGTAGTTGCGTGTTGATTAGAGTATCAAACAAAGGTTCCTCTTTAACATGAAATTAAAATATTATTCAAAAATATCAATAGATATGAAAATTTATTATTCTATAAATACTCGATTCATTACATCCTTCCATCCATTTGGAAACTGCATCCTCACAATTTTAAAATTGGGCTTGGAAACATGATTGAATGTACCACATCAGAAAAAGAGTGAATAAAAATTTAACTTTAAAGGAATAAAAGGTAAGTAAATAGGTCACATTAGATAACCCATAATAATTTTCCTTGTACTAAAACATGGATATGGAATAAAAACTAACCATCATGTCCTGAAGAAGAGTGATAGAAAACATGACTAAGAAAAAGATAACACCCAAAAAATTACAAACTTGTGATTAGTTAAACATTATTTGATTCGCCAATATGAATAGTAAATAGAAAAGGTTTTGGTTTTATATAAATTTTCTTAATCTTGGAGAATTTATTTATGAACTTGACTGCTAACATATGGAAACATGCATACTTGTCATGTAGACTTTCATCCATTGATAAATTTCTACAAAAAACTAATCTTTTCTCCAAATGATGAGTATTGATTATGAAATGGTCACACCTGAAGTGCAAGAATCCACTTCTAAAGAACCACATAATCTATAAAAGATTAACTATAAATTTCCCCTATCTTTAGGAATTATCCAAAAAAATGGTTAATACGAGATAAGATAATTTTCACGACCCTTATCCCATGGCTTGAGTTGTGACTACCCCAAGCCCATCTTCTATAGGCCAGGGGCTGGCGACTAGCACCAGAAAATCATATCCCCAAAGCGAGATGTTATTTCCATTAAACCTATATAAACACATGTTCCAAGAACTCAACAAGAATAACATGTGAATGTATACTATTTTAGTGAATGTGTATTATATGTAAAGGGCCCAGAATACAATCCCAACTAGAAAAGTACAAGTACAACTGAAAAGTACAAAAAATATGAAAGGTGAAAAGAAGCACCTGGATCATCAATAGCAGATCCTAACTGAAGGTTAAGTAGAGATCGCCTCCAAGTACTCCACATCTTCTAGTCTCATCTGTGTCACATCACGCTTAATATCCACCTCTGAGAACCGTCGAGTCCACACTCCCTTAGCCTCGATCAATGTGGTATGTCGTATGAACAAGACACAACAAGTTGCCGTGGAAGCCTGTATAGGGGTGAGTATAACGATACTCATTAGGGACCCAGAGACCCTAAAGGTATCCTAGAATTTCACAATGAAAACCACAGGGTAACACCACGAAGGTAAACTACCACAGAGTTAAAGTACCACATAGAATAAACTCAACCCCAAGCACAATGTAAACAGATCTCAGACCAAGAATAACTTTAGGTCAAAGGTGGAAGGGTCATAACAACATATAACTCCTCATATACTAGATAAATCAGCATATATCGAGTATAGTGGTCCTTTCGGGTCACACAGAGTCTCTTCACACTAAACTTGAACTTTTTGGTACCCATCCCTGATGGGTACCGTGGGCATGTTGGGTCACACAGAGCCGCTTCCAACCATGGGAATGTTGGGTCACACTGATTTTCTTCCAACCATGGCTGAAAAAAGGTACTCCCCCTAGCGAGTATCGTGGGTCTTTCGGGTAACACAGAGCTTCTACCCACCGTGGGCTTGCTAGGTCACACAGAGCTGCCTCCCACTAGGCCAATCATCAAGTACTCTACAGTTCTCAGCCACCGTCAGGGTTTTGTACGTAGTGTGCTTGGGAGAACTACTCCTCAATACACTCTCTACATCTTGATATCCATGGAAGTCACCATAATTTATATTCTAGGGTAGTAACAATAGCATCGTCAGTCACAAACCCCGAACTCCTCAGCTGCTAGAGAACTCCCCCTATATCGAGTACAGTGGGGCTGCCGAGTAACACAGAGTCGCATCCCACTAACCATGAAGTACAATGGCACTCATCCCTAATAGGTACCATTCGCATGATGGGTCCCACAGAGCCACTTCCCACCATGGGTCTGCTGAGTCACATATATATTCTTCCTACCTTGGCCATCATCACACAATCATTAGGTCTTAAACAACTGTAGGGTTTCATACAAAGAGGGATTGGGAGAAATGTTTCTCAATACATTGGTCATATTACAAAAGGTACAAAGTCTCAAAAGGAAGTAACTCGATGATTCGCCACGTCATTAAGGTTCAAACTCAATAGACGTCATGACAATCAGATGCCCATTCTGTGCATTATTGGCATTTCAATGTTGAGGGCCCGGTTGGATTTGGGTACGATCCAACCTAGCTGTACTCCAAATTTCTAAAAAAAACTCATAGAGTAAATCAAAATGGCATCTTTCTCCAAGGATACCAATGTCGTAGTTATTCAAATGGATGAATGATTCTCAAGAGAAGGCCCTTTTTGTGTTCCTTGGTAGTACTAGGTCCGGGTATGGTCCACCTCGATCAAACCAGCCCAACCTTGTTCCGCTTGACCCAAATCGGGTCGACCTGGGTCGACCCATCTTAGGTCAACCCGGCCCAACCCTACTGGGCCGCAGGTCGGCCCTCTGATCAGCAGGATTGTCCGCTGGACCAACCCGGTGGTGCCACCCGCATTGTGGCACGGGCCGCTAGGGATACCCAGACATGGCATGTCTGGGTATTGTGGGAGTGGCAAGGGTCCACATCAGTGGGAAAAACCGTTAGGGTTGACAACAATTTGGCACCACAGGGCCTCGTGGTTTCCATGTTGTGACTGACGGGTTGTGGCTTTCTCCCAAGTGCGCCGTTGTCGTGTGCCCCATCCCCTGACCACGGGTCGATCCAATGTCCCCTTTCTCCCGCCACATCTAACACGGGATGCAGCTTTTCTACCACATGGGCACGCCACTGTGGGTGCTCCCCACCTCCACTCCACTAGACTCTATCATAGCCGACCAGTGTCCGAGCTGACCTATCCTCTAGTCTCCATAGCTAACTATCCACGTCCCTCCTTGTTCATCAGTAGTGCGCGATCGAGTGCCACGCCTCCTCTTCGGCCGGCCTGTGTCAGCCACTCCAGTGACATCTGCGTCTTTGTGTAATGTCTTCCTTTTGAGGTGTGCGTTGATGCGCTATCCATAACATAGCCGATCAGTGTTGTCGTGCTGTTAGAATTTCATGGAAGCTCAAGGATGTAAAAAATATAGAGGAGGATTCATGCTGGGATTTTTAGGCTCATGACCAACATGTTAGCTCATAACCCGAGGGGGGGTTAATCATTTATTAAAAACTCAATTAAATAATGAGATAAACCCCATACGAATCCTCGCAACTACCTCCCACGAAGATGAAGGAATCTCTAGTCAACCCATTAGACGGTTGACCCACGTTCATCAAGTTATTAAAGAACGTGGTAGAAGAAATAAATTTAATGAATAAACAAATAAACCCCCTACCATGAACATCGTATAATCTTCCACAATTGTGGATGGACAATGTTTTTTGTTCCCACGACTGGCTCTGAAAGATGCCCCTCGCACGTCACACATTGGTTGTTTGTTGTCGCCCATCACCTCCCACTGGGTTGGATTCGTCTTCTAATGTTCTGGCATCGTGGCATTCCCTTAGCAATTTACTGCTTGGTGATGCTCTCTAATACCCCTTCCCTTTCTCTATATTTATAGGAGAGAGGGATGGTATGTAACGAAGTGGGGGAGTTAATGGGGCTCATTAATTATGATGTTTCATAATTTTCCCCAAATTTCTTGTTACTCAGATTGGAGGGTCAAGCCATTTATTGGCATGTCACATCGCCAATCCCACCATACCTCTCATACTTTGGTGGAATATAATAAATATAAAATACTAATGTTATTTTATTTATTCAATTAAAAAGTTTAAAAAACTAAATTTTTCTATTGATGTACTATGATCGACGTGAAGTATCCTATAAGAAAATATTGAGACTATGGATTCAATGGTGCCCTCAGATATTTAATCCAAGAAACGGTTCAAATGTTACCAAATGACGCTTGTTCTTTTACTGAATATACCTGAAAAAAAGAATAGAAAATTATTTACAGTCACCCTTGACCCGCACCGATCAAGGTTAGTCTCTTTCCATGTGAAACACACCCCAATGAACCCTAATTCACTCTTGGATTTCCAATCCGAGTTACTGTTAAAATGTTATGAATTTTATAATAAAATAATTTTCAATTAAATATTTTATTTACAGCCAAAAGTTATCTTTCACTGGTGGATTTTGTCGGCCAAGGATAATATCTACCTAAAGAAAAATTACCCTCAAAATATTCACGGTGGTCTCAGATTTTTAATCTGAGATACCGTTTTTTAGTTATTAGTATTTGCAAAATAAAATAATTTTATTTAATAATTTTTTCTATGGTTATGCCATTTTTTGGGTTTTCTCATAGGAGGCCCACATCGACAAAGCATAAGTCGCGCCTAGGGTAAACCCACCATCCTATGCTCAATGGTGCCATCTGATTTCTGATTGGAGTAACCATTTATGATTTATTCAAATATTTTAGGAAAATTACATACACGTGCTATATAGAACATAACAAAACATAGACGGATCATTCCGAGAACTCCAGGACTCATAATCGCACACTGTCAGATTTCACGGTCTCGAAATAATTTCATATAATTAGAATAAAAATTATACGGAATTTCAAGGACATTACATTCTTCCCACCTTAGGGATTTATGTCCCTGAAAGCCATAAAAAGGGAAAACAATCAAAAGAGGGTACTGAGCACAAATCTAAGCCTCCTGATCCCATGTGCTCTCTTAATAGTTCTTATATCTCCAACGAATGCATCCCAGATGAACTGACCACCCATGAAGGACCTGCTCCTATCGATCCTCAAAATCCACAGGAAACTCGGAAAAAATTCACCCCATCATCAAAGTCCTACTCACTGTGGTCGATGATGTGAGATGGTTCATGAACATATCTCTTAAGCTAGGATACGTGGATGACGTCATGCACCCTCTCCAACTACAATGGAAGAGCCAAGAAGTATACTACATCACATATCCTCTAAAGTATCAGAAAAGGGCTGATAAGCCTCAGTGATAACTTGTCGCCTCGACCAAAAAATTATTGTCCTCATCAAGGAAAGACCTGCACGAATACATGGCCCCCTTCTGGAAGTCCAAGGGTCTCTGTATCCTGTCGGCATAAGACTTCTTCCAACTTTGTGTCGTCTTCACTAGCTGACAATTGAGACATCGTGATATGAATCATCCACTACTTTCTTCATCCCTGGCCACCAATACTACTGCCAAAGGCCCTGGTACATCTTCACCACATCAGGATGTACCTCCAGAAGGGATGGATGAAACTCTATCAACACTTCCTCCCATAGCACCACTGGTACCATAGTACATCCTCCGAAGAGTATGGCGTTCTCCCAAATTTAGAAAATTCATCACGTTCATGTATTCTAGATATCTGATCTTGTCGAGTATCACAGTTAGTGTCCCCAAGCTACGCTTAAATAACTCACTGAAGGAGTGGGGGAGTGACTGTAATTTATTGAATATAACCAGCTCAATCTCGATCGATGTAGGATATCCACAAAGCGGCTTACCGCTCTGTCACCTCACTCAACAACTATATACCAGATCTCTAACTGAGTTCATATGCTACTACGTTCCCCTTCCTAGGAGTATATATTTTCTAAAATTCATAGTCCTCGAGGATCACTAGCCATCTCGGTTGTCTCATGTTCAGGTCTTTATATGATAAGATATGCATGAGACTCTTGTGATCAGAGTAGATTGTAAAACATTCACCCATCAAGTAGTTCCACCACATCTTTCGCACAATGACCACTACTGCTAACTCCATGTCACTACTATGAAGGTCCTACTCATCATTCTCTATCATAACTATTAAAATCTCTATTAACACATATCTATATATTGGAATGGCTCCCCATTTTTTATAAAAACTGATAAGGGTGGTGCTACCTTGCAGAAGTCTAGTCCAAAACTCTAGTTGTACCTTGCCAAAACAGAAGTCCCTGCACCTTTATGGAGGTAAACCAGGAAAAATCCATCAATAGGATGTCCCCCATACTTTTGCTCTTCTTTTGAGAACTCAAACATCAAAACTCCCCCTACCACGATGGTAGGGCTGGCCAACTCAAGAGTGATTGGATGCACCCTACTTTGCATGAGTTCTTCATGTGCATTCTGGGTTTCCTTTTTCTTTGACAAAGGAAAATCACATTGCAATGTTTTAGGTAAACCAAAACCTTTTTTCCTAATATAGTCTATTTAATATGAAATGTGGATGTCCAGTCCAAACCCAAAATAACGTCATAAGGCCTCGACACTACAACAAAGAGGTTCCAATAGAAACTCTCACCTCAATGGTCAAATCGCACCATCAATGTATGTTTGTTTATAAAGTCTCCTCCCAAAGGTATCTGCCGACGTGAGGGTCATGTCAGCGGCTTAACCATAAACTCTAGGTCTTTGACAAGATTCATGGAAGGAAGGAATGATTGGTGCCTATGTAAATTAATATGGCATCTAGTTGTAGACACATACCCTACCTCTAATCATTCCTGGATTCCTTGTGTCACACTCCTTGACCACATGCAGCTACTCCCTTCCCATTTCCTCTAGCTCCCTGAGCCTTGTGGGGACCACATTGAGGTGGTCGTTATAACATGTCGAAATTTATAACGCCTCATCCTACTCTCCTAGATCCACATCCAAGTCTGCTGACATGAAGATTCATCTATCTCTATCACTTCCTCATCATGTATCATTTTACTTGTCGAACTCTCTGAGACTGGCATCTGTTTCCTAATTTAATACTTCTAACATCCACTGGATGTATTCACACTTCCAAATAACATTCAACTACAAAGGCTCTCTCTAGAACCCTAAAATAAGTAGGAATTCATAGAGGATTATTTCTTGCTTGGATGTCTCTAATCACACCCCACATGGATGTCCAAACCATGAAAAACTGATCATACTGTATTCATCGAGTACTAGGAATGGTCGGTATGCCTCAATGAATAATCAGATACTGATATGTTTTCATGAAGTAGCTATAGAATCACTAGAGAACTCTCAGCCAGCTCCTCAAGCCAGTCCTTAGCCACCAGTGAGTTGGGATAACCACATAACATGAGTGTCTTATGATGTTGAAACATGTGTAAGGCTCTAATCTAAAATGTGTCCCATACCATTAACACCGGTTGTAATTTCTAACCAACATGCAATGTTATAGCTAGAACACAACCTCAAGGTACCATCCCAGGAAACCGTCCATGTACCGAAGCCTCTTAACCATGTGGAAAATCCTCATGGTCACGCATTGATAAATACTAGGAGATAGGATCACCATCTAATCAGTTGGTGTCCAATCTAAGTAGAAAACAATAGCCACAACCTTCATCCAGTCCTCAACTACATGGGGATCTGTCTCGCCTTAGAACCCCAAAGAACTCTACCATTGAAAATCATGCTACATGCTTAGTTGTCATGCACCATCTATTGGTTGAGTCAATGGTTTAAACTTCCCAATGGGTAGTGGTGCTGCTGGAACACCACCTGAAGGTGGTAACCACATGAGAGGGCCCTGCACCGGAGCCTCGTTTCTCAGTGGACCGTCATCGTGTACACTCTCAATAATCATGGATGGATGTCTACATGGCGACATCCTGATAAAGAATATGTTCCTCATGGTCATTAAATTATACATAGTGAGATAACACCAATGATATCAAAAGAATAAATTTTCAAAAACTCACTCAATCAGAGTTATCACGAGCTATGTCAGAAATCAGATTTCATGTTCCTAGTGTATGGATACGTCAGCTGCCACACTAGCACTTGACTCCCAGAACTGAAAACCACATCAATAACTCTTATCACTATTGGTTCATATAAAATATCGGAGTCCTAGTTCATCATTATAACCAAACTCCTCTGATTCCACATTTTCACGACCCTTCCCCCAGGGCCCATCCCTTGACTACTCTAACCTTTCCTTTCATAGGCCAGGGGCTGGCGACTAGCAACATAAAGGCATATTTCCAAAGCGAGAAGGCATTGAATTTAATCCTGTACAAACAAACGGTCTGAGAACAAATAAAAATCAACTATGAAGTTAATTATTTTAGTAAAAGTGTACTAAAATTAAAGGGGCTGGAATACAAGCCCAATAGGAAAAGTACAAGTACAACAGAAAAGTAAAAAACAGTTGTATAGAGAAAAGAAGCTCCTGGATAATCCCATATGGATCCTATCAGAAGGGTAGGTACATATCACCTCCATAGAACTACATGTCTCCCCGTCTCCCCCGTGTCATTCCACACTCAATATCAACCTCTGAGCACCGTCCAGTCCTTACTCCCTCAGCCTTGATCAATGTTGTATGTCATCTGCACAAGACACAAAAATTTACGAGCGAAGCCCATGCAACGGTGAGTATAATGATACTCAGTGGGGACCACGAGACCCCTACGGTGTCCTAGAATTCCACAATGTAAAACCCCATGGGAACACCACGAATGTAAAGGACCACACAGATAACGTTACACATTGCATAACCTCAAACACAAGAACAAGTTAAAGACAACTCAAACCAGGTTTCACATTAGGTCTAGGGTGGAAGGGTTATCACATAATCATTCTCCTCATCAACTGAAGAACTCCTCCTCTATCGAGTGATGTGGGTCAGTTGTGCCACATGTATCTACTTCACAATATCCTTGAACTATTGGGGTTCCCATCCATAATGGGTACCATGGGCATGCTAGGTCACATAGAGCTGCTTCCCACTTTGGGCATGCAAGGTCACATAGAGCCGCTTCCCACCATGTTTGAACTAAGGTACTACTCTTGTCAATAATTGTGGGTCTACCAGGTCACATAGAGCTGCTCCCCACCATGGGATTGTTTGGTCACACAGAGATGCTTCCCACTGGGCTAATCAATAAGAAGTCTTCATGTCTAAGACACCTGCAAGATTCTTTATGTGGTGTTCTTGGGAGAACTGCTCCTCAAGACACTCACTGCATCTTTATATCTATGGAAGTCACCAAAATTTATATTCTAGGGGTAGAAATTGTATCATCGTTAATCACAAAAATCAAACCAACCTGCGGCTGGAGAACTCCTCCTCTATCGAGTACAGTGGGTCGGCCGGGTCACACAGAGCCCCTTCCAACCAACCATGAACTGTTTTGGTACACATACCTGATGGGTACAATGGGCATGCCATGTCACACTGATCCTCTTAACACCATGCGAGTGCTGGGTCTCACAGAGTCGCTTCTCACCTTGGCCATCATCAAATAGTCATCAAGTCTCAACCAACTACAGGGTTCTATACGTAGCAGGATTGGGATAACCATACCTCAATCAATTGGTTGTTTTAAAACTAGTACAAAGTATCAAAATGATGTATCCTAATGTATTTACATGTCATATGTGTGCCAACGCAAAAGACGGTGCGACAATCAGATGCCTGATATGTGCGTTATTGGCATTTTAGTGTCGAGGGCCCTATTGGATTTCGGTGCGATCCTACACAGACGTACACCAAATCATTATAAAAACTCATGGAGTAAATAAAAAAGGTCCACCTGACTCCATGAAACCCAAATCGATAGACAGGTTGTCAAACGGACATCTAGTTCTCAAGATAAGGCCCTTTTTGGGTTCCTGGGAAGTATTGGGTCTGGGTCCGGTCTTCCTCGGTCGAACCGGCCTGACCTAGTTCCACGTGGGATAAACTGAGTTGACCTGGGTTGACCTGACTCTGGTCAACCCAACCCAACCAGGCTTTCCCGCGGGTCGGTCTGGTGGACGGACCCGGTGGTGCCAATCGCCTTGCGGCACGGGCCCCCAGGGATACCCAGACACGACGTGTCTCGGTAGGGCTTATGTGTTGTAGAGCCAAATCAGCAGGTCAACCCATGGGGGTTGACCCAAACTTGGTAACAAGGGTCTCCACGGATCCTCCATGCCAAGACCAACGAGCTATGGCTTTGCTGCCGGGAAAGCTGCTGGCGAGGGCGCCGTCCTCCAGCCATTGGTCGATCCGGCAACCCCTTGCTCCCATTGTGGCTAACACGAGCCGCAGATTTTCTGTCGTGTGGGTGTACCGCCAACGGTGTGCCCCACCTCCACTCTGCTGGCTCCGTTGCGACTGGCCATGATTCCATCCAACCTCACCTTCAATCGACGAGGTTGACGAGCCACAACCATCCTTTTTCATCGGTGGCACACAACGACACGCCGCGCATCCTCTGCAGTCGGCTGGTGCCCACATCTTTAACGACAACCACATCTTTGTGGCGTGACCTCCTCCTATGGCATGTGTTGGAATGCGTTCATCGATGTAGCTGATTATTGTCATTGAATTGTCTATATTTAATGGAGGCACATAGATGTAACAAATATAGCGGAGGGTTCGCGCCGGTTCATTCGGCCGATGCCCTCCACATTAGCTCATTACATGAGGAGGGTTAAGGTTTTAATATCAATTGAATTAAACATCAAGATACACCCCACAAGATTCCCCACAATGACCTTCCAGAAAGACGAATGAATTGACGGTCAACTCATTAGTCGGTTGACCCGGGTTCTTTGTGTTCTTCTAGAACAGGGGAGAGGAAATCAATTAAAATCGTAAATGAATAAACCCCCAACCTTTAACATCAGAGAATCGTCTATGCTTTCTTGTGGACCGTGTTTTATGTTCCCACGATAAGCTCTAAAAGGAACCTCTCACACATCTCCCATTTGTGGTTCGATGTCTTCCATCACCTCCCACTAGGTCGGCATCATCTTTTATGTGTCTGGAATCTCAGCATTCCTGTATCAATTCTCTAGTTGGTGAAGCTCTCTGATACCCCTTCTCTAGCTGTATATTTTTAGGAGATGGATAGAGTAAGTAATTACGTGTGGATTTAATGGGGCTCATTAATTACAAAACATCTAATTTCCCTCAACGTTGATGTTACTCAGATTGGAGGGTCATGCCAATTATTTTCTTGAAACATCGACGATCCTACCTTACCGCTCGTCCATTCAAGGAATAAATCAAAAATAAAATAATATAGTTTTTATATATTCAATTAAAATGTTCCAAAAACTAACATTTTCTCTAGACCGATAGTGGTCGATGTGATGTCTCACTTAAGCGAATCTTAGCACTGCTTATTCAATAGTGCCCTTGGATTTTTAATACGAACAACTGTTCAAAAGTAACAAAATGCCTCTTGTGCGTTTACTGAACGTAGCTGAAAATTTTTTCGAAGAATTATTAATAGTCACCCTTAACTCGTGCTGGTCGATGTTAGGCACTTCCCAAGTGAAACAATCCCCCAATTAAACCAATGGTACACTTGAATTTTCAATCAGATATACCTTTAATTTTAAAAAAAAATCAATAACATAATTGTCACTTAATTATTTTATATATGTAAAAAAACTAACATTCACTGGTGGCCCACACCGGCCAATGTTAATATCTTCTTAAAGGAAAAATACTCTCATGAGCTCAGCGGTGGTCTCATATTTTTAATCCGAGTAACATATTTTGAGTTATAAGATTTAAAAAAATAAAAAAAATTATTTAATTATTTTCTTTGTGGTTATGCGATTTTTCGAGTTTTCTCACAGGAGGCCTGGGATGACTAAACATAAGTCACACATAGGGTAAAATTGTTATCCCAAGCACAATGGTGCCCTCATATTTCTAATCTCAGTAACCATTTATGAGATACTACACTTTTTCATGAAAACTGCTCACACATGCTAAAAAATATTAATATGACTTTGACGGATCATTATGGTCACTATGGCCCTCAAAAGCGTGCATCGTCAAATTTCACGGTCTCAAAATAATTCTGTATAACAAAAAAAATTAAATAATTTCATGGACATTAAGATAATCCCCAAAATGATAATCCTATATTAAAATAATAATAATACTCTAAATATCCAAATTCCAAAAACAATACCTAAATTCAAAAAAGACCATTCCACACACAATTATCCTTAAAATTAATCAATATAATCAAATATAATATTGAAACCAAAAACATAAAAGAATTTAATTACATAGTCTTCCATAGTAAATCATAACATTTATTTCCAAGTAACATCGATTACATTTAATGTCTTATACTGAAGTGTAATTAACCAAATCACATATTCACAATGACAGGTTAATAACTTCCATCCCCATATGTCCACAATAAAAACATAGATTATTCCCAAAATAATATCCAACATTAATCCTCCAATTAAATCCCATAATATTCGTTTTCTTTATGCATATAGTGTTCCCCAATAGAGAGATTGTCTTCCAAAATAACCATAATCACGTAATCACAAATTCATTTTCCTATAATAATGATATCTATTTGATGAAACAGTAGTTCTCAAAATCATAATATTCATGATCTATAAAATCATTTAACAAAAAATAATTAGTTTTACAACCCTGGTTCTTTATTTAGTCATGTAGATGGTGATAAATCAGTCGCCCATTAGTTGTGGGTTTAATTCATGCAGCATTATCCAGTGTGATAGGTTTTCTCATGGTCCATGTGTTTTCCTTTTTCAAATACCGTATAATTGTAATAACATTAAAAAACAGATAAAATCATTAAAAATATCCATAACATGTTTTATCCTAAAAGTATATTTCATACATCACATTTTTCATCCCAAAATCTAATAAACCATAATTGCCTAAAAAGAAAATATCACATAAACCCCAATGGTAATAAATTTTTTTCCACAAAAGAAAAGATAATTATTCCTTGAATAATATTCTCACATATCATTCTTCAGGGTTACAGATAATAAAAAATGTATCCCAATGTAATATTATCCTTAATACAATTAATCATATCATATTCCACTGAAAAAACATAACTCTTCAATTCCAAGACATCTTAATCATCGAACAATATTCTTGATCCTGATTCCATGTTTTTTAAACTTATTCTTTTATACATGTTTCTTTAAAACAAAATCATGCATAATATCATATGATTTTTGTAATGTCAATACACGAGATTCGAAATAATCCATCCCTTTCATAGGTCATTTTCAATTTCCTCATCTTTAATTGGAGTGGCATTAGAAATTAGTAAACATATATTTTTATGATCTTGGTGATCACATTCAAAAACATTATTTTTAGGATATCTATTTGTATAATGAACATGCACACCAAATTTAAAAAATTCAATTGATCCCTAAGAAAGATCTTCATTCCCTTTCGTGGTGTCAACTAAACGCTTCCTTTTTGCATGGAAGGTTATTTCTTTATGACCATCATTAACACATCTGAAACATCTACCTATCCCTTTGATGCATTCTCATAATTGTTTCATTCCACTTCCCTGATACATGTGTTTTTTAAAATACATAACTTCATGATTATTACCTCATCATTGATTGGGATAGTTTTAATTCATATATGAATCCTTGTAAAAATAACCAAGGTTCAAGTGGTCATTCATTACTCCATATGTTTGGTTAAGAATAATCACACTAGTTCTTAATGCAGCTCCCATTTCAATCATTTTATCATTCATAAAACCGTATTTTTTCTTTAACATCCATTATTACATCGGTGCCTACTAGATCCGAAAATTTACTAAATCCAAAAATGATAGTGTGAGTATATCATTAAAATCAACATATACTATCTTATGAGGAGGGTAAACACTATGATATATTTATTCTTGTTATCTTAAACTCATTTGATTTATCTAAAATTACTATGAGTCTTTATAATATTATAACCACTATGGTAATGCCACTAATGCTTAAATAACAACCTAACCTATAAATGTTTCTAAACCGACCACTGAAAGTAACTATAAGGCCATAACCATAAACACTTAAAAATATGAAATTATGTTTATAATTCACATTATAGATCTTTTCAAGTTTGGAGATTTATATAATTATGTCATAAAATATACCTAACAACATGAATATTACTAGTATACACTTATACTCAATATCTATAAATTTCATAGTAAAAAATCTTTAAAATAGTCATGTCTAGATCGATGATTTAAACATCATGAAATTTCCATGATCTCATACTTTACCCAATTAGACTTTATTTTCTATGAAAAACATTTCAAAAACCTGTGTAGAGAAAAATAGATTAGTAAGGTCTACATAAATAAGGAAAAGTGGTAGTTTTTCAAAACAACATGTAAACAATGATTACTTTACCATAATTCAATACTTTCCACCTTACAGAAGTAGAAAAAAAACTTCAATGAATTTATGATCCTTTCATACACATTTTTGTAACCAAAATATTAACATAAATCCTATAGGAATAAAAATATCGCATATAAGGGTAACATGGGTAATAACCATACATAAATGGAAAAAACATACGGTTGAATTCCACACATATTACTAAATAGAATAGACATATGACAGACTTCCCTCACCAATAAATTGGAAAATATAATGTAACAACCAATCCTTGTTTTATCACATAATCACCTGTTATTTGGTTTATCATGTAACCAACAATAAAATTTCCATGTACTTTTATATAACCACCACACAGAAAATTTTGAAAATATAAACATTTCAACGATAAAAATTTATTTTCAATAACAAGAAATAATTTCAAGATATTGAAATGGTAAAACCACTTTCAAAACCAATTTAAATACCAAAATTTGAATAAAGGGTATATGGTATTTATTTTCCATTTAAAAACATCATAGCTTGTTATGGAATTCAAATATCATATAATGCTCGCAGCGGCGGAAAGGACGTTGTCATGACATACATTAAAAAACATTCTTTTTGACTTTTAGTAAAACAATTCATTGAAAAAAGATTCCCTTTTAATGAAAGAAAACGTCAAATCTATTTATGATACACCATTTAAAGGAAGGAGGTCTATATTATCAAAACATGACTCATTGATAGGAGATTGAGACGAATTCCCTTACCTCGTGTCTGACTTGTCTTGTATTTTCCTTGATATTATGGAATAATAAAAATAAGTTAATTTATACCTTCCTAAGAATCATTTTTAATTTTATTATTTCTTTTATATCAAATATTACATTACTATAACAATTAGATAATTATTTGAGTTCATATCGGACAATTTGTTGATGTTCGGAACATGAGTCTAAAATGATGTTTTTATAATTACAAATAGTTCATATAAGGCCCCGACCTTAAAACTTACTTAATATTGAATTAAATGAATAATTCACATTGAGGTTCTTTTCAGGTTTATAGTTTTAGAGAATTAGGACATAACTATTACATCTATAAAAATTACAAAGTAGATACTTCTACTAAGTTTCCATAAAATAAAAACTCTTAAAAAGAAACATATATAGTTCCATGTTTTAGGTAGCATGACTTTTCCTTGATCCCATCCTTGACCCTATTCTAGATTATGTCCTGTGAAAAACATTTCAAAAACTTTGGATGAGCATAAAGAGCTCAGTAAGGGATATAATAGTACGAAATGAAAACATTAGTCCGTGTATGAAATCATACTTTACTCATAAAACATAAGCATTTTAACATACCTCCTCAAATCATGAATAAATCATAGAAATCATAAGACATAAAGGTAACTTGAGGCATTCATAACATTCTTACGTTGGGAGTAACCCTCATAGTTACGTTTGAAATACCCATCATAGTATATTCCCTAAATCTCTTCAGAGAAACCTTAACGTTTAACTCCTTCACATTACCCAATTCATTGGAGAGCTATATCGGGCTCACCCACCCTTAGTTTATCACGGAACCACCCGTCTTCATAACAATTCCTAAGAACCATAACATAATCGTATAAAGTAAGACATGCATAAAGGAAACATAACATTTCTACATTTTAATCAAAAGATATCAATACAACACATTGATATAATAAAAACATTATGGAAACTATTTTCAATGCCAAAATAAAAGAAAAGTAATACATGGTATTTATTTTTCATTTTTAAAAAAAGTTAGGTTATGGCTTGTAGAGGAAGATGAAACTAAAATAATGGTCACGGCGGTGGAGAAGTCGTTGTCTCCGCATACGTATGACAAAAATACATTCCTTTTGTCGTTTAGTAACACCCTTCCTATAAAAAATATTTCTTTTGAGTAAGCGTAAAAGTCAAAGGGGTTTATACACCATATAAAAGAAAGTTGTGTATAAAACAAAATATGCCTCAATGAATAGAGATTGAGACGAAGTACCTTATAAAGATCATTTTTAAATAAAATAGATTCACTATATGTAAAAATAAATAAATTATAAAAACAAGATATTACATAATAATATTATGACATAATTTGAAAATAGGAGATTAACCCAAAGAGTAGAAATTGGGTTAAGAAGTTCCCTTACCTCATGTCCGACGTGACTCAATTTATCTTTAATATCTTGAATAATAAACTTGAGTTAATTTATACTTGATTAAGAACCTTTTTCAATTTCATTATTCCTTTTACATCACTTATTACCATGTCATGAACACTATGTAATTATTTAAGTTAATAACGGTCGTTTTAACGATCATTGGTACTTGAGTCAAAAATAAATTCTTTATAATTACAAGTTATTCATGTATCTAATATATCCAGAGTTATATTCATTATGTGGATATCATATATATCATATATATCCAGTATATACATGAATTTATAATATTACATAACATTTAGAGGTAAGAAACGAAATGCGCCGTTCATGGAGACGGTAAGCCGTACGTGTGCATGAACGCTACTTTCATTTCAATTTTGTATTTTATGGAATAGAATAATAATTTCATAAAGGTATATTATAATTCCAGTATAATTTCATATATAATATCATTAACTCTATCCATTATACATCCCACATATGGCATTAACGAATCAAATCACTTTGAGGGGGCGGTAGTCAGCACTTCCTAAAATGAAGATATCATGTATTCCCATAATGGAAGCCATAAAGGTATGCCATAAATGAAAAATAAATAAGCTTAAGGAAAACATAAACATATTATATATCGTATATAAATATATTTTCATCTTAATGGCCACCTTTGAAGGTGTTATAAGAATATTGAACAATCATCGTTTTGTGAGGCAGCAATTCACCATCCACGGAAACAATATGATCTTTAACCATTAGATTAAGGTGTGTGTAGGTGTAGATCTAATCATTCTCATAACAATATCCTAGTATATTGAAGATACTGGTGTTGTAACAAAATAAAGGAATAAAAGAGTTTATGGGGTTGGAGAAGCACACTAAAACATAAGAACAGAATGGAAGACAATACCTTTAAAACTGGTAACTCTTTTTGATTTGAGCTCAAAGGCTTCCATGGAAAGACTTCTGCCCAATGTGGGGCTTCTAAGAGTTATATAGAGATGTGGAGAGACAATATGGGCATTTTTTTGATGATCCAAAGGCTTCATAGGTGTGGGTAAGGTGGTATAGGTGGGGGCCTTTTATAAGAGAAGAGTAGGGGCACTCTTGGAAAGTTATAAAAGGTTACTTTATTATAAAATTCTTTTCGGATTTTAAAGATCCCAAAATTATATATTTCTAGGATAAGGTTATAAGAGTTCCAAATACGCCCATTCAAAAGGTTTTTGACAAGTTTAGATCTTAGATTTCACATTATCGTTTCATTTTATTTAAATAGTTAAATAATGAGGTAATTGATGTATCATCATGGTGTCAAAAATAATTTAATTTATTTAATGTCTAAAAATTATAAAAAAACTTTCATGATGTTGGAAATCTTTTTATCTTTCTAATGAATATTTATAGTAAAAAATATGACTTGTATAACCCCATTTAAAAATTGTTTTAGTAAAATAACACATGTTTGTGATATTTTGATTTTAACATTAAATAAAAATTTATTAATGTCATTTTCAAACCAAAGTGGCTCCATGGGGTCCCCAAGATGACTGATGGATTGTATTGGTAGGCCATGACACATCCAATATGGGTATTACATGTTTCAAGGTCATTTCATATTACTAAAACATTATTTTTACCTTAAATTACACTAATTACCTCTAATCACGATTAAAAACTTAAAAGTTACTATTCACCAAAAAATTATTTTAATCCCATTGAACCAAATTTTACTTCCTAATGAAACCCATTATTGTTGGATTTTTGAAATTCAAAACACAGAGGTGGTAAAATTTCATTTAAATGAACATTCCGTTTTTTTAAGTACCACTTAGTGGTTTCAGTATTCATCAAAAATTGATGTTTTTCAGAAAAATACCAAAACCTCACCCTAAGCTATATTTGATATTAAAAATTCAAAAATAATGTGTATTTTAAAAAATTAAAATCATATAAGTTACATTAATTAATTTAATAACTAATTTCCGCAGTCGTGACAAATAGCGTGTTTTTATGAAACAATATATATCAAAAGATTGACACTATTTAAGTCTAATATCAAAGTGAAATTAATTTCAACGACCACTATTGGATTAAATGGTAAAAAAATATATTCTAATTTCACTATACAACCAATTGAAAAGATAATCTAATCATATAAATGAATTAAATTAAAAAGAGGTTTTGAATTAAAATACAAATGTTTCACTATTCATTAAAAAATGAACTTTTTCCGAAAAATACCAAAAATTTACACAATGTAAATTTTGATGTCCTGATTCTAAAGAAGAATTTTATTTGGTCCAATAGAATGTATAAGAGTGACCAAAAATATATTTAATGACGGTTCGCCATCAACAAGCGATAAGTGGACCTTTAGTGAATATTAGAGTATATATGCCTAAAATTGAATTATTTTCATATTTTAAGCCTTTATCATTTATTGGATAAATGTAAAAACATTTAACAAACATATATAATCATATTTTAGTTATTTCTATTCATTCCTGCCAATACAATGGCTATTTGTTAAATACCATTTTAAATAATATTATTTTATTACTAGTGTGCAACGTAAGATTTCAAAGAATCTCTTTATTGCGTATCGGGTATGCTATCGAAAATAGAAACCCATTTAAAGTAAAATTAATATTTAATTCGTAAATATTAATAAATATGAAAATGTATTATTCTTTATTTACTTGCGATGTTACATCCTTCCCCCCTTATGGGAATTGCGTCCTCGCAATTTTATTCACTTAACAAACTAATTGGGGGTTTTATCCTTCATAGAATTTTTAGATTCCCACATTGCCTCTTCATCCATATGGTTTTTTCACAGCACCTTTACCTGATGAATTACCTTATTCGGCAGCACTTTCTCTCTATGGTCAATAATCTGGACTGATTTTTCTTCACAAGAGAGATTCTCTTCCAACTGAACTACCTTTGGTCTCAAAACAAGAGGTGGATCTGGCATATACTTTCTCAACATCGAAACATGAAAAACATTGTGTACCTGAGATAAACATAGAGGTAAAGCCACTCGGTAAGAAACTGATCCAACTTTTTCCATAATTTCATATTTTCTAATGAACCTTGGAGTAATCTTTTCTTTCATACCAAATCGCATCACACTTTTCCACGGTGAAACTTTGAGAAAAACATGATCACCAACCTCGAAAGAGAGATCCTCCCTCCGGTTATCCGCATTACTCCTCTTCCTACTCTGAGCTATTCTCATGTGTTTCTGAATCAACTTAACTTTTTATACCATCTCATCTACCAATTCTGGTCCCATCATCTTCCGTTCTCCCACTTCATCCCAAAAATTTGGAGTTCGAAACCGCTTCCCATATAATGCCTCAAACGGTTCCATCTGTATATTGGAATGAAAACTGTTATTATATGAAAATTCAACCAGAAAAAGATGTTGGTCCCAACATCCCTGGTAATCCATCGAACAATCACGTATCATATCCTACAAAGTTTGAATTATTCATTCTGACTGCCCATCTTATTGAGGATGAAAATCTGTACTAAAATTTAATTCAGTACCCAACAACTTCTGAAGGCTTTTCCAAAAGTTATAAGAAAACATGGGATCACGATCAGATACAATGGATAGGGGAACTCCATGCAACCTGACTATCTCTTTATGATACAATCGAGAAAGTTTATCTAGAGATAAAGTATCTCGAATAGAAAGGAAATGAGAAGATTTAGTCAAGTGATCAACAATAACAAAGATTTCATTATTAACTCGATGTGTCTTCAGAAATCCCACAATGAAGTCCATGGATATATTCTCCAATTTCCACTATGGCACTGGTAAAGGCTGAAGAATCCCTTTCGGTAACTTCCTCTCTTCTTTAACCTAATGACAAGTCAAACACTTCACAGTAAAATCAACAATATCTCTTTTCATTCCATCCCACCATTAATACTCCTGCAGATCTCTTTACATCTTAGTACTGCCATGATGAACTGAAAATGGGGAACAATGAGCCTCACATAACAACTCATTCTTCAACTGTGAATCAACAGGCACACATAATCTCTTCCCAAACCCCAAAACACAATAATTATCAATATTAAATTCAGGAAACTTGCCCTTCTAAACCAGCTCTACCTTTTTCTGCGACCCACTGTCTTTCTTATGCGCTTGCTTAATTCTGTCTGATAGGGATGATTTCACTGATACCTGAAACAAAACAGAAGAACTTCCTGCACCAACAACTTCTATGCCAAAGTTCATCAAATCAAAAACCATAGGATCTCACTCCAAACGTAACATGGTTAATGAAGCATTACTTTTTCGACTCAAAGCATCAGCCACATTATTTTTTTTCCAGATGGTAATGAATTGTACAATCATAATCCTTGATTAATTCTAGCCATCTACTCTGTATCATGTTCAATTATTTCTGAGTGAATATATACTTTAAACTTTTGTGATCAGTATATATTTCACAGTTTACTCTATACAAATGATACCTCCAAAATTTTAGAGCAAAAACAACAGCAACTAATTCCAAGTCATGTGTAGCATAATTTACCTCATGAGTTTTCAACTAACGTGAAGCATATCCAATTACATTATCATTCTGCATAAGGACAAAGCCAAGTCCCATCAAAGAAGCATCACTGTATATAACAAACTCACCATTCCTGGAAGGAAGTTCCAAAACTGGAGCATTCACCAATCTTCTTTTCAACTCCTGAAAACAATCATCACATTCTTTTGTCCAGATAAACTTAACACACTTCTGAGTTAGCTTTAGTCGTTGGACTAGATAACCATGAAAGATATTCAAAAAACCTTAGGTAGTAACCTTCCAAAACAAGAAAACTATGGATCTCAATTACATTTGTGGGTCTTGGCCATTCTTCAACACCTTTTTTTTAGCAGGATCAATAGTTATTCCATTTTTTGAAACAATGTAACCAAGGAAATAAATTTGTTGTAACCAAAACTCACACTTGCTGAATTTTCCATACAGTTTATTTTCTTTTAAGGTTTTCAGGATAACCCTTAAATTACTTTCATGCTCCTTTTTACTTTTAGAAAACACCAAAATATCATCAATAAAAACAACCACCATTTTTAACCTGAGTTAACTGAGCCATCACGACAACAAACTATTTAGTTCTGATTCTGACCATCTCAGGATACTGATTTGAAAGGTCATTTCCCTCTGTATGCCTTCCCAGAAAATCTATTCTATTTCCTCTATGAAAACCCATTCTTAACACAGAAATATATTAGGCGAAGAAACCTGGTAATCTTTACATGCTATATCATTTCAATTTGACCATTAAAAAAATATTTTTGGATAATCATTTAATTGAATTCTAACTCCTAAAGTTATCTAAACCGACCTCTGATACCAACTATAAGGCCCCGGCCATAAACCTTACTTAATATTGAATTAAATGAATAATTCACATTGAGGATCATTTCAGGTTTAGAGTTTTAATATAATTAGGACATAACTATTATATCTCAAAATATTACAAAGTAGGAACTTCTACTAAGTTTCTATAAAATTAAAACTCTTAAAAAGAAACATGTCTAGTTTCATGTTTTAGGTAGCATGACTTTTCAATGATCCCATCCTTGACCCTATTCCACATTAAGTCCTGTGAAAAACATTTCAAAAACATGGGATGAGCATAAAAATCTTAGTAAGGGATATAAAAGTATGAAATGAAAACATTAGTCCATGTATGAAATCATACTTTACTCATAAAACATAATCATTTTAACATACCTCATCAAATCATGAATAAATCATAGAAATCATAAGACATAAAGGTAACTTGAGGCATTCATAACATTCATACGTAGGGAGTAACCCTCATGGTTATGTTTGGAATAACCATCACAGTATATTCCCTAAATTTCTTCGGAGAAACCTTAACGTTTAACTCTTTCGCGTTACCCAATGCATTGGAGGGCTATATAGGGCTGACCCGCCCTTCGTTTATCACAGAACCACACGTCTTTATAACAATGCCCAAGAACCATAACATAATCATATCACATAAAACATGCATTAAGGAAACATAACATTTCCACATTTCAATCACAATATATAAATATAACACATTGATGTAATAAAAACATTATGAAAACCATTTTCAATACCAAAATAAAAGAAAAGTAATACATGGTATTCATTTTTCATTTCAAAAAAAATTTTGGTTATGGCTTGTAGAGGAAGCCGAAACGCAAATAATGGTCACGGTGGCAGAGAAGTCGTTGTCGCTGCATACGTACGAAAAAAAACATTCCTTTTGTCATTTAGTAAAATGCTTCGTATAAAAAAATAATCCTTTTTAATAAACGTAAAAGTCAAAGGGGTTTATACACCGTATAAACGAAAGTTGTGTATAAAACAAAATATGCCTCAATGAATGGAGATTGAGACGAAGTCCCTTAGAAAGATCATTTTTAAAAAATATTAGATTACCTATATGTACATATAAATAAAGTATATATACAATATAAAACATAATAATATCATGACATAATTAGAAAATATGAGATTAACCCAAAGAATAGAAATTGGGTTAAGAAGTTCCCTTACCTCGTGTCCGACGTGACTCTATTGCTCTTTAATCTCCTGAATAATATAATTGAGTAAATTTATACTCGCTTAAGAACCTTTTTCAAGTTAATTATTCATTTTATATCACTTATTACCATTTCATGAACACTATGTAATTATTTAAGTTAATAACGGTCGTTTTAACGATCATTGGTACTTGAGTCAAAAATAAAATCTTTATAATTACAAGTTGTTCATCTATCCATTATATCCAGATTTTTATTCATTATTTAGATATCATATATATCTTATATATCTAGTATATACATGCATTTATAATATTACATAACATTTAGAGGTAAGAAATGAAATGCACCGTTCATGGAGACGGTAAGCCGTACGTACACATTAACGCTACTTTAATTTCTATTTCGTATTTTATGGAATAGAGTCATAATGACATAAACGAATATTATAATTAGAGTATAATTTCAAATAAAATATCATTATCTCCATCTATTATATGTCCCACATATGGCATTAACGAATCAAATCACTTTGAGGGGGCGGTAGTCCGCACTTCTTAAAATGAAGATATCACGTATACCCATAATGGAAGCCATAAAGGTATGTAATAAATGAAAAATAAAAAAGCTTAAGGAAAAAATAAACATATTATATATCATATATAAATATAGTGTCATCTTAATGTCCACCTTTGAAGGTGTTAGAAGAATATTGAACAATCATCATTTCGTGAGGCAGAAATTCGCCATCCATGGAAACAGTATGCTCTTTAACCATTAGATGAAGGTGTGTGTATGTGTAGCTCAAATACTTCTCATAAAAACATCCTAGTATATTGAAGATACTGGTTTTGTTACAAAATAAAGGAATAAAAGAGTTTTGGTGGTAGGAGAAGCAAAATAAAACATAAGAACACAAGAGAAGACACTACCTTTAAAATGGGTAACTCTTTTTGATTTGTGCTAAAAGGCTTCCTTGGAAAGACTTACGCCCAAAGTGAGCCTTCTAGGAGTAATAGAGTGGTGTGGAGAGACAAAATGGGCAGGGGTGGGCCAAGCCAAAGGCTTGAGAGGTGTGTGTAAGGTGGTAGAGGTGGGACCTTTTATAAGAGGAGAGGAGGGGCACTCTTGTAAAGTTATAAAAGGATACATTATTATAAAATGATATTCTGATTTTAAGGTCCCAAAATTATATATTTAGAGGATAAGGTGATCATATTTCGAAATCCACCCGTCCAATAGGTTTTTGACAAGTTTAGGTCTTAGATTTTACATTATCTTTTCATTTTTTTTAAATCGTTAAATAATGAGGTAATCGCTGCATCATCATGGTGTCATAAATAATTTAATTTATTTAATGTTTAAAAATTATAAAAAGAATATCATGATGTAGGAAAGATTTTTATATTTCTAATGAATATTTATAGTCAAAAAAATGACTTGTATATTTCCATTTAAAAATTATTTTAATAAAACAACACATGTTTGTGACATTTTTATTTTAACATTAAATAAAAAGTTTTTAATGTCATTTTCCTACCGAAGTGGCTCCATGGGGTCCCCAAGTTGACCCATGGATTTTATTGGTCTTCCATCACACATCTAATAAGTGTAGGATATGTTTCAAGGTTATTTCATATTATTAGAACATTATTTTTAACTTAAATTACCCTAATTACTTCTAAACGCGATTTAAAACATAAAAGTTACTATTCTGTGAAAAATTATTTTAATCCCATTGAACCCAATTTTACTTCCTAATGACAACCATGAATGTTGGATTTTTTAAATTCTAAACACAGAGGTGGTAAAATTTCATTTAAACAAAAAATCTGTTTTTTGAAGTACCACTTAGTGGTTTCACTATTCATAAAAAATTGATGTTTTTCAGAAAAATACCAAAACATCACCCTAATATATATTTGATATTCCGAATTCAAAAATGATGTCTACATTAAAAAATTCAAATCATATAAGTTACATTAATTAATTTAATAATTAATTCCCGCTGTCATGACAAATAGCGTGTTTTTATGAAACAAAATATATCAAAAGATTGACACTAGTTTCAGTCCAATTTCAATGTGAAATTAATTCCAACGACCACTATTGGATTAAATGGTAAAAATATATTCTAATTTCATTTATGAAAATTAAAAGATAATCTAATCATATAAATAAATTATATTAAAAAGAGGTTTTGAATTAAAATACAACATTTGTCTCTAATCATTAAAAAATTGAACTTTATCGGAAAAATACCAAAAATTTACACAAATTAAATTTTGATGTCCCGATTCTAAAGAAATTTTATTTTGGTCCAATAGAATGTATAATAGTGACCAAAGCTATATTTAATGACGGTTCAACATCAAAAGGTGATAAGTGGACCTTTATTGAATATTAGAGTATATATGCCTAAAATTGAATTCTTTTTGTATTTTAAGCCTTTATCCTTTATTGCATAAATGTAAAAACATTTAAAAAACATATATAATCATATTTCAGTTATTTCTATTCATTCCCTCCAATACAATGGTTATGTGTTAACTACCATTTAAAATAATATTATTTTATTTCTAGTGTGCAACGTAAGATTTCAAAGAATCTATTTGTCGTGTATTGGGTACTCTATCAAACACAGCAACACCTTTAAATTAAAATTAATATTTAATTTGTAAATATTAATAAATATGAAAATGTATTATTCCTTATTTACTAGGGATGTTACATCCTTCCCCCTTTTGGGAATTGGGTCCTCGCAATTTTATTCACTTATCAAAATAAGTGGGGGTATTTATCCCTCATAGCATTTTTAGATTCCCACTATGCCTTTTTAACCATATGGGTTTTCCACAAAACCTTTAACTGATGAATTACCTTATTCCGCAAAACTTGCTCTATATGGTCAACAATCTGGACTGGTTGTTCTTCGTAAGAGATATTCTCTTACAACTGAACTACCTTTGAGCTCAAAATATGTGATGGATCTGGCATATACTTTCTCAACATCGAAACATGAAAAACATTGTGTACCTGAGATAAACTCGGAGGTAAATCCACTCAGTAAGCAACTGATCCAAATTTTTCCAGAATTTCATATGGTCCAATGAACCTTGGAATCAGCTTTCCTTTCTTAGCAAATCGTATCACACTTTTCCACGGTGAAACTTTGAGAAAAACATGATCACCTACCTTGAAAGAGAGACCCTTCCTCCGGTTATCCGCATAACTCTTCTACCTGCTCTGATATGTTCTCATGTGTTTTTGAATCAACTGAACTTTTTATGCCATCTCTTCTACTAATTCTAGTCCCATCAGCTTCCTTTCACCCACTTCATCACACAAATATGGGGTTCGACACCGCTACCCATATAATGCCTCAAACAGTTCCATCTGTATACTGGAATGAAAACTGTTATTATATGAAGATTCAACCAAAGACAGATATTGGTCCCAAATTCCCTGATAATCCCTCGAACAAGCACGTATCATATCGTCCAAAGTCTGAATTGTTCATTCTGACTTCCCATCTGATTGAGGATGAAAAGCTGTACAAAAATTTAATTCAGTACCCAACGACTTCTGAAGGCCTTTCCAAAAGTTAGAAGTAATCCTGGGATCATGATCAGATACAATGGATAATGGAACTCCATGCAACCTGAATATCACTTTAAGATACAATCGAGAACATTTATTAGAGAGAATGTATCTCTAATAGGAAGGAAATGAGCAGATTTTGTCAAGCGATCAATAATAACCCAGATTGCATTATTACCTCGAGCTGTCTCCGGCAATCCCACAACGATGTCCATGGATATATTCTCCCATTTCCAATCTGGCACTGGTAAAAGCTGAAGCATCCCTTTCAGTAACTACCACTCTGCACTAACATACTGACAAGTGAAACACTTCACAGTAAAATCAGCAATATATCTTTTCATTCCATCCCACCAGTAATAGTCCCGCAGATCTCTGTACATCTTAGTACTTCCAGGATGAACTGAAACCGGGGAACTATGAGCCTCACAAAATAACTCATTATTCAACTGTGAATCACCATGCACACAAAATCTCTTCCCAAACCTCAAAACACAATCATTATCAATATTAAATTCAGACAGCTTACCCTTCTAAACCAGCTCTACCTTTTTCGGCAACACACTGTCTTTCTTCTTCCCTTCCTTAATTCTGTATGGTAGGGATGATCTCACTGATACATGAAACAAAACAGAAGAACGTCCTACTCTAACAACTTCTATTCCAAATTTCATCAAATCAAAAACCAAAGGATCTGGTTCCAAATGTATCATGGTTAATGAAGCATTACTTTTTCGACTCAAAGCATCAGCAACTTTATTTGCTTTCCCCGGATGGTAATGAATTGTACAATCATAATCCATGATTAATTATAGTCATCTCCTCTGTCTCATGTTCAATTCTTTCTGAGTGAATATATACTTTAAATTTTTTTGATAAGTATATATTTCACACATTACTCCATACAAATGATGCATCCAAATTTTTAGAGCAAAAACAACAACAACTAATTCTAAGTCATGTGTAGGGTAATTTACCTCATGAGTTTTCAACTGACGTAAACCATATGCAATTACCTGATCATTCTGCATATGGACACAACCATGTACCTTCAACGAAGCATAACTGTATATAACAAACTCACCATTCCTGGAAGGAAGTGCCAAAACTGAAGCATTCACCAATCTTCTTTTCAACTCTTGAAAACAATCATCACATTCTTTTTTCCAGATAACCTTAACACCCTTCTGAGTTAGCTTAGTCATTGGACTAGATAACCGTGAAAAATTTTCAACAAACCTTCGGTAGTAACCTTCCAAACCAAGAAAACTACGGATCTCGATTACATTTGTGGGTCTTGGCCATTCATCAACAACTTTTGTTTTAGCAAGATCAACAGTTATGCTAGTTTTTGAAACAATGTTACCATGGAATGCAATTTGATGTAAGCAGAACTCACACTTGCAGAATTTTCCATACAGTTTCTTTTCTTTTAAGGTTTGAATGATAACCCTTAAATGACTTTCATACACCTCTTTTCTTTTAGAGAACACAAAAATATAATCAATAAAAACAAATAACATTTTTTACCTAATTCAACTGAGCCATCACTGCAACAAACTGTTTAGTTCTGATTCTAACCATCTCAGGATACTGATTTGATGGGTAATTTCCCTCTGTATGCCTTCCCAGAAAATCTATTTTTTTTCCTCTATGAAAAATCATTCTTAACACATAAATATCTTAGGCGAAGCAACATGGTGATCTTCAAATGCTATATCATTTCAATTTGACAATTAAAAAAATATTTTTGGATAATAATTTAAAAGAATTATAACTCCTAAAGTTATCTAAACCGACCTCTGATACGCCTTAGACATTACTTAGTATTGAATTAAATGAATCATTCACACTGATGATCATTTCAGGTTTAGAGTTTTAGAGAAATTGGACATAACTATTACATCTCAAAAGATTACAAAGTAGACAATTCTCCTAAGTTTCCATAAAAGAAAAACTCTTAAAAAGAAACATGTCTAGTTCCATGTTTTAGGTAGCATGACTTTTCCTTGATCCCATCCTTGACCCAATTCCACATTAAGTCATGTGAAAAACCTTTCAAAAACTTGGGATGAGCACAAAATGTTTAGAAAGGGATATAAAAGTACGAAAAATAAACATTAGTCTATGTATGAAATAATACTTTACTCATAAAACATAATCATTTTAACATACCTCATCAAATAATGAATAAATCATAGAAATCATAAGACATAAAGGTAATTTGAGGCATTCATAACATTCTTACGTAGGGAGTAACCATCATGGTTATATTTGGAATACCCATCATAGTATATTTCCTAAATCTCTTCGGATAAACCTTAACGTTTAACTCCTTCGCATTACCCAATGCATTGGAGAGCTATATTGGGCTCACCTGCCCTTTGTTTATCACAGAAGCACCTGTCTTCATAACAATTCCCAAGAACCATAACATTATCATATCACGTAAAACATGCATAAAGGAAACATTACATTTCCAAATTTTAATCACAAGATATCAATACAACACATTGATATAATAAAAACATTATGAAACCCATTTTCAATACCAAAATAAAAGAAAATTAATACATGGTATTTATTTTTCATTTTAAAAAAAATTAGGTTATGGCTTGTAGAAGAAGCCGAAACTCAAATAATGGTCATGGCGGCAGAGAAGTCGTTGTCGCCGCATACATAAGACAAAAAACATTCCTTTTGCCATTTAGTAAAACACTTTGTATAAAAAATATTCCTTTTGAATAAGCATAAAAGTCAAAGGGGTTTACACACCGTATAAAAGAAAGTTGTGTATAAAACAATTTATGCCTCAATGAATGGCGATTGATATGAAGTCCCATACAAAGATCATTTTTAAATAAAATATATTCACTATATGTACACCTAAAAAAATTATATATACAAGATAGGACATAATAATATCATGACATAATTTGAAAATAGGAGACTAACCCACAGAATAGAAATTGGGTTAAGAAGTTCCCTTACCTCGTGTCTGACTTGACTCGATATCTCTTTAATCTCTTGAATAATAAACTTGAGTTAATTTATACATGATTGAGAACCTTTTTCAATTTCATTATTCCTTTATATCACCTATTACCATGTCATGAACACTGTGTAATTATTTACGTTAATAACGGTCCTTTTAACGATCATTGGTACATGAGTCAAAAATAAAGTCTTTATAATTACAAGTTGTTCATGTATCCATTATATCCAGGGTAATATTAATTATTTATATATCATATATATCATATATATTCAGTATATACATGCATTTATAATATTACATAACATTTAGAGGTAAGAAATGAAATGCACC
Organism: Viscum album; assembly: GCA_963277665.1. Taxonomy (NCBI): domain Eukaryota; kingdom Viridiplantae; phylum Streptophyta; class Magnoliopsida; order Santalales; family Viscaceae; genus Viscum; species Viscum album. The sequence continues at coordinate 455,715,859 of OY728142.1, forward strand.
GTTCATGGAGACGGTAAGCCGTACGTACGCATGAACGCTACTTTCATTTCTATTTCGTATTTTATGGAATGGAATCATAATTACATAAAGTTATATTATAATTCTAGTATAATTTCATATAAAATATCATTAAATCCTTCCTTTATATGTCCCACATATGGGATTAACAAATCAAATCACTTTGAGGGGGTGGTAGTCCGCACTTCCTAAAATGAAGATATCGCGTATACCCAGAATGGAATCCATAAAGGTAAGCCATAAATGAAAAATACAGAAGCTTAAGAAAAACATAACCATATTATATCTCATATATTAATATAGTGTCATCTTAATGGACACCTTTTTATGTGTTAGAAGAATATTGAACAATCATCGTTTCGTGAGGCAAAAATTCGCCATCCACGGAAACAGTATGCTCTTTAACCATTAGATGAAGTTGTGTGTATGTTTAGATCTAATACTTCTCATAAAAACATCCTAGTATATTTAAGATTCTGGTTATGTTAAAAAAGAAGGAATAAAAGATTTTAGGGGGTTGTAGAAGCCAAAAAAAAAACATAATAACACAAGAGAAGACACTACCGTTAAAATGGGTAACTCTTTTTGATTTGAGTGCAAAGGATTCCTTGGAAAGACTTATTCCCAAATTGAAGCTTCTAAGAGTAATAGAATTATTTTTAGAGAGAAAATGGGCAGGGATTGGCCGATCCAAAGTCTTTAGAGGTTTGGGTAAGGTGGTAGAGTTGGGGGCCTTTTATAAGAGGAGAGGAGGGGCACTCTTGGAAAGTTATAAATGGTTACATTATTATAAAATTATTTTCTGATTTTAAAGGTCCCAAAATTATATATTTCGAGGATAAGGTGATAAGAGTTCGAAATACAACCATAAAATATGGTTTTGACAAGTTTAGGTCTTATATTTTACATTATATTGTCATTTTATTTAAATCGTTAAATAATGAGGTAATCGCTGCATCATCATGGTGTCATAAATAATTTAATTTATTTAATGCCTAAAAATTATAAAAAAAATCATGATGTGGGATATCTTTTTATCTTTCTAATTAATATTTATAGTCAAAAAATGACTTGTATAACCCAATTTAAAAATTGTTTTAATAAAACATCACATGTTTGTGACATTTTTATTTTAACATTAAATAACAATTTGTTAATGTCATTTTCCTACCAAAGTGGCTCCATGGGGTCCCCAAGTTGACCCATGGATTTTATTGGTTGGCCATGACACATCCAATAAGGGCAGGACATGTGTCAAAGTCATTTCATATTATTAAAACATTAGTTTTACCTTAAATTACACTAATTACCTCTAATCGCGATTAAAAACATAAACTTTACTATTCACTGAAAAATTATTTTAATCCCATTCAACCACATTTTACATACTAATGAAAACCAAGGATGTTGGATTTTTGAAATTAAAAACACAAAGGTTGTAAAATTTCATTTAAACGAAAAATCAGTTTTTTTAAGTACCACTTAGTGGTTTCACTATTCATCAAAAATTGAAGTTTTTCAGAAAAATACCCAAACATCACCGTAAGATATATTTGATATTGAAAATTCGAAAATGATGTCTATTTTAAAAAATTTAAATCATATAATTTACATTAATTAATTTAATAATTAATTTCTGTTGTCATGACCAATACTGTGTTTTTATGAAACAATATATATCAAAAGATTGACACTAGTTTCGGTGCAATTTCAAAATGAAATTAATTCCAATGACCACTATTGGATTAAATGTTAAAAATATATTATAATTTCATTTTAAAAAAAATCCAAAGATAATCTAATCATATAAATAAATTAGATTAAAATTAGGTTTTTAATTAAAATACAACATTTTTCACTATTCATTAAAAAATGAACTCTATCGGAAAAATACCAAAAATTTACACAAAGTAAATTATGATGTCCTAATTATAAAATGAGTTGTATTTGGTCCAATAGAGTGTATAAGAGTGACCAAAACTATATTTAATGACGGTTCTCCATCAAAAGGTGATAAGTGGACCTTTATTGAATATTACAGTATATATGCCTATAGTTGAATTCTTTTCATATTTTAAGCCTTTATACTTTATTCGATAAATGTAAAAACATTTAACAAACATATATAATCAGTTTTTAGTTATTTATATTCATTCTCACCAATACAACGGTTACGTGTTAACTACCATTTAAAATAATATTATTTTATTACTAGTGTTCAACGTAAGATTTTAAAGAATCTCGTTATTGTGTATCAGGTGCGCTATCGAACATAGTAACACCTTTAAATTAAAATTAATATTTAATTTGTAAATATTAATAAATATGAAAATGTATTATTCATTATTTACCTGGGATGTTACATCCTTCCCCCCTTTTTGGAATTGCGTCCTGACAATTTTATTCAATTATCAAAATAAGTGGGGGTGTTTATCCCTTATAGCATTTTTAGATTCCCACGTTGCCTCTTCAACCATATGGTTTTTACAGAAAACATTTACCAGATTAATTACCTTATTCTGCAATACTTTCTCTATATGGTCAAGAATCTGGACTGGTTGTTCTTCATAAGAGAGATTCTCTTCCAACTGAACTACCTCTTTGCTCAAAACATGAGAAGGATCTGGCATATACTTTCTCAACATCGAAACTTGAAAAACATTGTGTACCTGAGATAAACTTAGAGGTAAAGCCACTGGGTAAGCAACTGATCCAACTTTTTCCAAAATTTCATATGGTCCAATGAACCTTGGACTCATATTTCCTTTTTTACCAAATCGTATCACAATTTTCCACGGTGAAACATTGAGATAAACATGATATCCTACCACAAAAGAGAGATCCTTCTTCTGGTTATCCGAATAACTCTTCTGCCTTCTCTGAGCTTTTCTCAAGTGTATCTGAATCAACTGAACTTTTTCTACCATCTCTTCTACCAATTCTGGTCCCATCACCTTTCTTTCACCCACTTCATCCCAAAAATCTAGAGTTTGACACCGCTTCTCATATAATGCCTCAAACGGTGCCATGTGTATACTGGAATGAAAACTGTTATTGTATGAAAAATCAACAAAGGTAGATGTTGGTCCCAAATTCCCTGATAATCCGTCGAACAATAATGTATCATATCTTCCAAAGTCTGAATTGTTCACTTTGACTGTCCATCTGATTAAGGATGAAAAGATGTACTAATTTTTTTTTCGGTACCCAATGACTTCTGAATGCCTTTCCAAAAGTTAGAAGTAAACCTAGGATCACGATCAGATACAATGGATAAAGGAACTCCATGCAACCTGACTATCTATTTAAGATACAATCAAAAAAGTTGATCCAGAGAGAATGTATCTCGAATAGGAAAAAAATGAGCAGATTTAGTCAAGTGATCAATAATTACCTAGATTGCATTATTACCTCAAGGTGTCTTCGGCAATCCCACAACGAAGTCCATGGATATTTTCTCACATTTCCACTCTGGAACTGATAAAGGCTGAAGCATCCCTTTTGGTAACTACCACTCTACTTTAACCTACTGACAAGTCAAACACTTCACAGTAAAATCAACAATATGTCTTTTCATTCCATCCCACCAGTAATACTCCCATATATCTTTGTACATCTTAGTACTGCCAGGATGAACTGAAAATGAGGAACTATGAGCCTCACATAACAACACATTCTCCAACTCTGAATCACCAGGCACATATAATCTCTTCCCAAACCTCAAAACACAATCATTATCAATATTAGATTCAGGCAACTTACCCTTCTAAACCAGCTCTACCTTTTTCTGCAACCCACTATCTTTCATCTGCACTTACTTAATTCTGTCTGATAGGGATGATCTCACTGATACCTGAAACAAAACAGAAGAACTTCCTACATCAACAACTTCTATTCCAAAGTTCATCAAATCAAAAACCAAAGGATCTCATTCCAAACGTAGCATGGTTAATGAAGCATTACTTTTTCGACTCAAAGCATCAGCCACTTTATTTTCTTTTCCCGGATGGTAATGAATTGTACAATCATAATCCTTGATTAATTATAGCCATCTCCTCTATCTCATGTTCAATTATTTCTGAGTGAATATATACTTTAAACTTTTGTGATCAGTATATATTTCACACAGTACTCCATACAAATGATGCCTCCAAATTTTTAGAGAAAAAACAACAGCAGCTAATTCAAAGTCATGTGTAGGGTAATTACATCATGAGTTTTCAACTGATGTGAAGCATATTCAATTACCTGATCATTTTCATAAGGACAAAACCAAGCCCCTTAAATGAAGAATCACTACATATAACAAACTCGCCATTCCTGGAAGGAAGTGATAAATCTGGAGTTTTCACCAATCTTATTTTCAACTCTTGAAAAGAATCATCACATTCTTATATCCAGATAAAGTTAACACCCTTCTGAATTAGCTTAGTCATTGGACTAGATAACCGTGAAAAATTTTCAACAAAAATTTGGTAGTAACCTTCCAAACCAAGAAAACTACGGATCTCGATTACATTTGTGGGTCTCGGACATTCTTCAACAACTTTTGTTTTAGTAGGATCAACAGTTATGCCATTTTTCGAAACAATGTGACCTAGGAAGGAAAGTTGTTGTAACCAGAACTCACACTTGATTAATTTTCCATACAGTTTCTTTTATTTTACAGTTTGAAAGATAACCCTTAAATGACTTTCATGCTACTATTTACTTTTAGAAAACACCAAAATATCATCAATAAAAACAAACAACATTTTTCACCATAGTCAACTAAGCCATCACTACAACAAACTGTTTAGTTCTGATTCTGACCATCTCAGGATACTGATTTGAAAGGTCATTTCCCTCTGTATGCCTTCCCACAAAATCTGTTCTGTTTCCTCTATGAAATACCATTCTTAACACAGAAATATCTTAGGCAAAGTAACATGGTAATCTTCAAACGCTATATCATTTCAATTTGACAATTAAAAAAATGATTTTGGATAATCATTTAATAGAATTATAACTCCTAAATTTATCTAAACCGACCTCTGATACCAACTATAAGTCCTTGTCCTTAAACCATACTTAATATTGAATTAAATGAATAATTCACATAGAACATCATTTCAGGTTTAGATTTTTAGAGAATTAGGACATAAATATTACATCTCAAAAGATTAAAAAGTAGAAACATCTACTAAGTTTCCATAAAATAAAAACTCTTAAAAAGAAACATCTCTAGTTACATGTTTTAGGTAGCATGAATTTTCCTTGATCCCATCCTTGATTCTATTCCACATTATGTCCTGTGAAAAACATTTAAAAAACATGGGATGAGCACAAAAATCTCAGTAAGGGATATAAAAGTACAAAATGAAAACATTAGTCCATGTATGAAATCATACATTACTCATAAAACATAAGCATTTTAACATACCTCATCAAATCATGAATAAATCAAAGAAATCATAAGACACAAAGGTAACATTAGTCATTCATAACATTCTTACGTAGGGAGTAACCCTCAGGGTTACATTTGGAATATTCATCACAGTATATTCCCTAAAACTATTCAGAGAAACCTTAATGTTTAACTCCTTCACGTTACCCAATTCATTGGAGAGCTATATTGGGCTCACCCTCCCTTAGTTTATCACGGAACCACACGTCTTCATAACAATGCCCAAGAACCATAACATAATTTTATCACATAAAACATGCATAAAGGAAACATAACATTTCCACATTTCAATCACAAGATATCGATACAACATATTGATATAATATAAACATTATTAAAACCATTTTCAATACCAAAATAATAGAAAAGTAGTACATGGTATTTATTTTTAATTTTTTAAAAAAGTTAGGTTATGGCTTGTAGAGGAAGCCGAAACTCGAATAATGGTAACGGTGGCGGAGAAGTCATTGTCACCGCATACGTACGACAAAAAAAACATTCCTTTTGTCGTTCAATAAAATACTTTTTTTTAAAAAAGATTACTTTTGAATTAGCGTAAATGTCAAAGGGTTTTATACACCGTATAAAAAAAGTTGTGTATAAAACAAAATATGCCCCAATGAATGGAGAATGAGATGAAGTCCCTTACAAAGATCATTTTTAAATAAAATAGATTCACCATACATACACATAAGGAAAGTATATATACAAGATAAGACATAATAATATCATGACATAATTTGAAAATAGGAGATTAACCCAAAGAATAGAAATTGGGTTAAGAAGATCCCTTACCTCTTGCCCGACGTGACTAGATTGCTCTTTAATATCCTGAATAATAAACATGAGTTAATTTATAATTGCTTAAGAACCTTTTTCAAGTTTATTATTACTTTTATATCACTTATTACCATGTCATGAACACTATGTAATTATTTAAGTTTCTAACAGTCATTTAACGACCATTGGTACTTGAGTCAAAAATAAACTCTTTATAATTACAAGTTGTTCATGTATCCATTATATCCTGAGTTATATTAATTATGTAGATATCATATATATCATATATATCCAGTATATACGTGCATTTATAATATTACATAACATTTAGAGGTAAGAAATGAAATGCACCGTTCATGGAGACGGTAAGCCGTACGTACGCATGAACGCTATTTTCATTTCTATTTAGTATTTTATGGAATGGAATCATAATGAAATAAAGGTATATTATAATTACAGTATTATTTCATATAAAATATCATTAACTCCATCCTTTATACATCCCACATATGGCATTAACGAATCAAATCACTTTGAGGGGGCGGTAGTCCCCACTTCCTAAAATGAACATATCGCGTATACCCATAATGGAAGCCATAAAGGTATTCCATAAATGAAAAATAAAGAAGATTAAGGAAAAAATAAACATATTATATATCATATATAAATATAGTGTCATCTTAATGGCCACCTTTTAAGGTGTTAGAATAATATTGAACAATCATCGTTTCGTGAGGCAGAAATTCACCATCCACGGAAACAGTATTCTATTTAACTATTAGATGAAGGTGCGTGTAGGTTTAGCTCTAATACTTCTCATAAAAACATCCTAGTATATTGAAGATACTGGTGTTGTTACAAAATAGTGGAATAAAATTGTTTAGGGGGTTGGAGAAGCAAAATAAAACATAAGAACACAAGAGAAGACACTACCTTTAAAACGGGTAAATCTTTTTTATTTGAGCTCAAAGGATTCCTTGGAAAGACTTATGACCAAAGTGAGGCTTCTAGGAGTAATAGAGGGATTTTTATAGAAAAAATGGTCAGGGTTTGGCCGAGCCAATGACTTTTGAGGTCTGGGTAAGGTGGTAGAGGTGGGGGCCTTTTATAAGAGGAGAGGAGGGGCACTCTTGGAATGTTATAAAAGGTTACTTTATTAGAAACTTCTTTTCAGATTTTAAATGTCCCAAAATTATATATTTCGAGGATAAGGTGATATGAGTTTGAAATCCACCCATACAATAGGTTTTTGACAAGTTTATGTCTTAGATTTTACATTAGATTTTCATTTTATTTAAATCGTTAAATAATGAGGTAATCGCTGCATCATCATGGTGTCATAAATAATTTAATTTATTTAATGTCTAAAAATTATAAAAAAATATCATGATGTAGGAAATCATATTATATTTATAATTAATATTTATGGCCAAAAAATTACTTGTATAACCCCATTTAATTTTTTTTAATAAAACAACACATGTTTGTGACATTTTTATTTTAACATTAAATAAAAAGTTGTTAATGTCATTTTCCTACCAATGTGGCTCCATGGGGTCCCCAAGTTGACCCATGGATTTTATTGGTCTTTCATGACACATCCAATAAGGGTAGGACATGTGTTAAGGTCATTTAATATTATTAAAACATTATTTTTGCCTTAAATTACACTAATTACCCTTAATCACGATTAAAAACATAAAAGTTACTATTCACTGAAAAAATTATTTTAATCTCATTGAACCACATTTCACTTCCAAATGACAACCATGAATGCTGGAATTTTGAAATTTAGAATCCAGAGGTGGTAAAATTTTATTTAAACGAAAAATAAGTTTTTTTAAGTACCACTTAGTGGTTTCACTATTCATCAAAAATTTAAATTTTTCAGAAAAATACCAAAACTTCACCCTAAGCTATATTTGATATTCCACATTCAAAAATGATTTCTATTTTAAAAAATTCAAATAATATAAGTTACATTAATTAATATAATAATTAATTCCCGATGTCATGACAAATAGCGTGTTTTTATGAAACAAAATATATCAATAGATTGACACTAGTTTCAGTCCAATTTCAAAGTGAAATTAATTCCAACGACCACTATTCGATTAAATGGTAAAAATATATTCTAATTTAATTTTAAAAAAATTTAAAAGATTATCAAATCATATAAATAAATTAGATTAAAAAGAGTTTTTGAATTAAAATACATCATTTTCACTAATTATTAAAAAATTAAACTTTATCAGAAAAATACCAAAAATTTACACAAAGTAAATTTTGATGTCCCGATTATAAAGAATAATTTTATTTGGTCCAATATAATGTATAAGAGTGACCAATACTATATTTAATGACGGTTCTCCATCAAAAGGCGATAAGTGGACCTTTAGTGAATATTAGAGTATATATGTCTGAAACTGAATTTTTTTCGTATTTTAAGCCTTTATCCTTTATTGGATAAATGTAAAAACATTTAATGAACATATATAATCATATTTTAGTTATTTATATTCATTCCCTCCAATACAACGGTTACGTGTTAACTACCATTTAAAATAATATAATTTTACTACTATTGTGCAACGTAAGATTTCAAAGAATCTATTTGGTGAGTATTGGGTACGCTTTCGAACATAGCAACACCTTTAAATTAAAATTAATACTTAATTTTTAAATATTAAAAAATATGAAAATGTATTATTCTTTATTTACCTGATATGTTACATCCTTCCCCTCTTTTGGGAATTGCGTCCTTGTAATTTTATTCACTTATCAAAATAAGTGGGGGTATTTATCCCTCATAGATTTTTTAGATTCCCACATTGCCTCTTCAAACATATGGTTTTTCCACAAAAAGTTTACCTGATGAATTACCTTATTCCGAAACACTTTCTCTATATGGCCAAGAATCTAGACTGGTTGTTCTTCATAAAAGAGATTCTCTTCCAACTGAACTACCTCTGGGCTCAAAACATGAGATGGATCTGGAATATACTTTATCAACATCGAAACATGAAAAACATTCTGTACCTGAGATAAACTCGGAGGTAAAGCCACTCGGTAAGCAACTGATCCAAATTTTTCCAGAATTTCATATGGTCCAATGAACCTTGGACTCAGCTTTCCTTTCTTACCAAATCGTATCACACTTTTCCACAGTGAAACTTTCAGAAAAACATGATCACCTACCTCGAAAGAGATATCCTCCCTCTGGTTATCCGCATAACTCTTCTGCCTGTTCTGAGATATTCTCATGTGTTTTTGAATAAACTGAACTTTTTCTTCCATCTCTTCTACCAATTCTGGTCCCATCAGCTTCCTTTCACCCACTTCATCCCAAAGAGCTGGAGTTCTACACCGCTTCCCATATAATTCCTCAAACGGTGCCATATGTATACTGGAATGAAAACTGTTATTATATGAAAATTCAACCAAAGACAGATGTTGGTCCCAAATTTCCTAATAATCCATAGAAAAAGCACGTATTATATCTTCCAGGATCTGAATTTTTCATTCTGACTGCCCATCTGATTGAGGATGAAAAGCTGTACTAAAATTTAATTCAGTACCCAAAGACTTCTGAAGGCCTTTCCAAAAGTTAAAAGTAAACCTGGGATCACGATCAGATACAATGGATAGGGGAACACCATGCAACCTGACTATATCATTATGATACAATCGAGAAAGTTGATCTAGATGCAAAGTATCTCGAATAGGAAGGAAATGAGCAGATTTAGTCAAGTGCTCAATAATAACCCAAATTGCATTATTACCTCGAGGTGTCTTCGACAATTTCACAACGAAGTCCAGGATATATTCTCCCATTTCCACTATGGTACTGGTAAAGGCTGAAGCATCCCTTTTGGTAACTGCCGCACTGCTTTAACCTACTGACAATTCAAACACATCACAGTAAAATCAACAATATCTCTTTTCATTCCATCTAACTAGTAATACTCCCGTAGATCTCTGTACATCTTAGTACTCCCAGGATGAACTGAAAACGGGGAACTATGAGCCTCACATAACAACTCATTTTTCAACTGTGAATCACCAGGCACACTTAATCTCTTCCAAATCCTCAAAACACAATCATTATCAATATTAAATTCAAGAAACTTACCCTTCTGAACTAGCTCTACCTTTTTCTGCAACCCACTGTCTTTCTTCTGCACTTGCTTAATTCTGTCTGATAGGGATGATCTCACTGATACCTGAAACAAAACAGAAGAACTTCCTGCACAAAGAACGTCTATTCCAAAGTCCATCAAATCAAAAACCAATGGATCTCATTCTAAACGTAGCATGGTTAATGAAGCATTACATTTTCGACTCAAACCATCATCCACTTTATTTGCTTTTCCCAGATGGTAATGAATTGTACAATCATAGTCCTTGATTAATTGTAGCCATATCCTCTGTTTCATGTTCAATTAATTTTGAATGAATATATACTATAAAATTTTGTGATCAGTATATATTTCACAAATTACTCCATAAAAATGATACCTCCAAATTATTAGAGAAAAAACAACAACAGCTAATTCCAAGTCATGTGTCGGGTAATTTACCTCATGATTTTCAACTGAAATGAATCATATGCAATTACCTGATCATTTTTCATAAGTACACAACCAAGTCCCTTCAACGAAGAATCACTTTATGTAACGAACTCACCATTCCTAGAAGGAAGTGCCAAAACTGGATCATTCACCAATCTTCTTTTAAACTCCTAAAAACAATCATCACATTCTTTTGTCCAGATAAAAATAACACCCTTCTGAGTTAACTTAGTCATTGGACTAGATAACCGTGAAAAATATTCAACAAACCTTCGGTAGTAACCATCCAAACCATGAAAACTACGGATCTCGATTACATTTGTGGGTCTTTTCCATTCTTCAACAACTTATGTTTTAGCAGGATCAACAGTTATGCCATTTTTTGAAACAATGTGACCAAGGAAATAAATTTTTTGTAACCAGAACTCACACTTTATGAATTTTCGATACAGTTTGTTTTCTTTTATGGTTTGCAAGATAACCCTTAACTGACTTTCATTCTCCTCATTAAGTTTTGAAAACACCAAAATATCATCAATAAAAACAACCAACAGTTTTTCACCTGAGCTAACTGATCCATCACTGCAACAAACTATTTAGTTCTGATTCTGACCATCTTAGGATACTGATTTGAAAGGTCATTTTCCTCTGTATGCCTTCCTAGAAAATCTATTTTGTTTCATCTTTGAAAAACCATTCTTAACACAGAAATATCTTAGGCGAGGCAACATGGTAATCTTCAAATACTATATCATTTCAATTTGACAATTAAAAAAAAAAATTTGGATAATCATTAAATAGAATTATAACTCCTAAAGTTATCTAAATCGACCTCTGATACCAACTATAAGGCCCCGTCCTTAAACCTTACTTAATATTCAATTAAATGAATAATTCACACTGAGGATCATTTCAGGTTTAGAGTTTTAGAGAATTAGGACATAAATATTACATTTCAAAATATTACAAAGTAGACACTTCTACTAAGTATCCATAAAATAAAAACTCATAAAAAGAAACATGTTTAGTTCCATGTTTTAGGTAGCATGACTTTTCCTTCATCCCAACCTTGACCCTATTCCACATTAATTCCTGTGAAAAACATTTCAAAAACATGGGATGGGCAAAAAAAGCTCAGTAAGGGATATAAAAGTACGAAATGATAACATTAGTCCATGTATGAAATCATACATTACTCATAAAACATAATCATTTTAACATACCTCATCAAATTGTGATTAAATCATAGAAATCATAAGACCTAAAGGTACCTTGAGGGATTCATAACATTCTTACGTAGGGATTAACCCTCATGGTTACATTTGGAACACCCATCACAGTATATTCCCTAAATCTCTTCGGAGAAACCTTAATTTTTAACTCCTTCATGTTACCCAAAGAATTGGTGAGATATATTGGGATCACCCGACCTTAGTTTATCACGGAACCACCCGTCTTCATAACAATGCCCAAGAACCATAACATAATCGTATCATGTAAAACATGCATAAAGGAAACATAACATTTCCAAATTTCAATCACAAGATATCAATACAACATAGTGATATAATAAAAACATTATGAAAACCATTTTTGATACGAAAATAAAAGAAAAGTAATACATGGTATTTATTTTAAATTTTAAAAAAAGGATAGATTATGGATTCTAGAGGAAGACAAAACTTAAATAATGGTCACAGTGGAGAAGAAGTTGTTGTCGCCGCATACATACGACAAAAAAAAATCCTTTTGTCGTTTATTAAAATGCTTCGTATAAAAAAAGATTCCATTTGAATCAGTGTAAAAGTCATTGGGGTTTATACACCGTATAAAAGAATGTTGCGTATAAAACAAAATATGCCTCAATTAATGAAGATTGAGATGAAGTCCCTTACAATGATAATTTTTAAATAAAATAGATTCACTATATGTACACATAAGGGATGTATATACACAAGATATGACATAATAATATTATGACATAATTTGAAAATAGGAGACTAACCCAAAGAATAGAAATTTGGTTAAGAAGTTCCCTTACCTCGTGTCCGACGTGACTCGATTGCTATTTAATCTCTTGAATAATAAACATGAGTTAATTTATACTTTCCTGAGAACCTTTTTCAAGTTCATTATTCCTTTTATATCACTTATTACCATGTCATGAACACTATGTAATTATTTATGTTAATAACGGTCGTTTTAACGATCATTGGTACTTGAGTCAAAAATAAACTCTTTATAATTAAAATTTGTTCATGTATCCATTATATCCAGAGTTATATTCATTATGTATATATCATATATTTCATATATATCCAGTATATACATGCATTTATAATATTAAATAACATTTAGAGGTAAGAAATGAAATGCACCGTTGATGGAGACGGTAACCCGTACGTACGCACGAACACTACTTTCATTTCTATTTCGTATTTTATGGAATAGAATTATAATGACATAAAGGTATATTATAATTCCAGTATAATGTCATATAAAATATCATTAACCCCATCCTTTATACATCCCACATATGGCATTAACAAATCAAATCACTTCGAGGGGCCGGTAGTCCGCACTTCCTAAAATTAAGATATCACGTATACCCATAATGGAAGCCATAAAGGTATGACATAAATGTAAAATACAGAAGATTAAGGAAAAAATAATCATATTATATATCATATATAAATATAGTGTCATCTTAATGGCCACCTTTGAAGGTGTTAGACGAATATTGAACAATAATCGTTTTATGAGGCAGAAATTCACCATCCACGGAATTAGTATGCTCTTTAACCATTAGATGAAGGTGTGTGTAGGTGTAGCTCTAATACTTCTCATAAAACATCGTAGTATATTGAATATAATGGTTTTGTTACAAAATAAAGTAAAAAAGAGTTTAGGTGTTGGAGAAGCAAAATAAAACATAAGAACACAAGAGAAGACACTACCTTTATAACGGGTAACTCTTTTTGATTTGAGCTCAAAGGCTTCCATGGAAAGACTTATGACCAATGTGAGGCTTCTTGGAGTAATAGAGGGATGTGGAGACACAAAATGGAAAGTGGTTGGCCGAGCCAATTGCTTGAGAGGTGTGGGTAAGGTGGTAGAGGTGGGGCCTATTATAAGAGGAGAAGAGGGGCACTCTTGGAATGTTATAAAAGGTTACTTTATTATAAAATGATTTTCGGATTTTAAAGGTCCCAAAATTATATATTTCGAGGATAAGGTGATAAGATATCGAAATAAACCCATCCAATAGGTTTTTTTACATGTTTTGGTATTAGATTTTACATAATCTTTTCATTTTATTTAAATCATTAAATAATGAGGTAATCGCTGCATCATTATGGGGTCATAAATAATTTAATTTATTTAATGCCTAAACATTATAAATAAAAATATCATGATGTAGGAAATATTGTTATTATTCTAATTAATATTTATAATCAAAAAAATGACTTGTATAACCCCATTTAATATTTTTTTTAATAAAACAACACATCTTTGTGACATTTTTATTTTAACATTAAATAAAAAGTTGTTAATGTCATTTTCCTACCAAAGTGGCTCCATGGGGTCCCCATATTGACCCATGGATTTTATTGGTCGTCCATGACACATTAAATAAGGTTAGGACTTGTGTCAAGGTCATTTTATATTATTAAAACATTATTTTTACCTTAAATTACACTAATTACCTCTAATCGCGATTAAAAACTTAAAAGTTACTATTCACTGAAAAATTATTTTAATCCTATTGAACCAAATTTTACTTCCTAATGACAACAATAAATGTTGGATTTTCTAAATTAAAAACACATAGGTGGTAAAATTTTATTTAAAAGAAAATTTTGTTTTTTTATGTACCACTTAGTGGTTTCACTATTCATCAAAAATTGATGTTTTTCTGAAAAATACCAAAACTTCACCCTAAGATATATTTTATATTCTGAATTAAAAAATGATGTCTATATTAAAAAAATCAAATCCTATAAGTTACATTAATTTATTTAATAAATAATTCCGGCTGTCATGACAAATAACGTGTTTTTATGACACAATATGTATCAAAAGATTGACACTAGTTACAGTCCAATTTCAAAGTGAAATTAATTCCAATGACCACTATTGGATTAAATGGTAAAAATATATTCTAATATCATTTAAAAAATTAAATTATAATCTAATTATATAAATAAATTAGATTAAATAGAGTTTTTGAATTAAAATATAACAGTTTTCACTTTTCATTATAAAATGAACATTATCGGAAAAATACCAAAAAATTTACACAAAATAAATTTTTTTGTCCCGATTCTAAAGAAGAATTTTATTTGGTCCAATTGAATGTATAAGAGTGAAAAAAACTATATTTAATAATGGTTCGCCATTAAAAGGCGATAAGTGGACCTTTAGTGAATATTAGAGTATATATGCCTAAAATTGAATTATTTTCGTATTTTAAGACTTTATCCTTTATTGGATAAATGTAAAAACATTTAACAAAAATATATAATCATATTTTAGTTATTTATATTCATTCCCGCCAATACAATGGTTACGTGTTAACTACCATTTAAAATAATATAATTTTATTACTAGTGTGCAACATAAAATTTCAAAGAATCTCTTTATTGCGTATCGGGTACGCTATCGAACATAGAAACACCTTTAAATTAAAATTAAAATTTAATTTGTAAATATTAATAAATATGAAAATGTATTATTCTTTATTTACCTGGGATGATACATCCTTCCCCCCTTTTGGGAATTTCTTTCTCGCAATTTTATTCCCTTATCAAAATAAGTGGGGGTATTTATCACTCATAGCATTTTTAGATTCCCACGTTGCCTCTTCATCCATATGGTTTTTCCACAAAACCTTTACCTGATGAATTACCTTATTCTGCACCACTTTCTATATATGGTCAATAATCTGGACTGGTTGTTCTTCATAAGAGAGATACTCTTCCAACTGAACTACGTATTGGATCAAAACATGAGATGGAACTAGAATGTACTTTCTCAACATCAAAACATGAAAAACATTGTGTACCTGAGATTAAATCGAAGGTATTTCCACTCGGTAAGAAACTGATCCAACTTTTTCCAGAATTTCATATGGTCCAATGAACCATGGAATCAGCTTTCCTTTCTTACCAAATCGTATCACACTTTTCCACGGTGAAACTTTGAGAAAAACATGATCACCTACCACAAAAGAGAGATCCTTCCTCCAGTTATCTGCATAACTCTTCTGCCTTCTCTGAGCTATTTTCTTGTGTTTTGGAATCAACTGAACTTTTTCTGCCATATCTTCTACCAATTCTGGTCCCATCAGCTTCCTTTCACCCACTTCAACCCAAAAAGCTGGAGTTCGACACCGCTTCCCATATAATGCCTCAAATGGTGCCCTGTATACTGGAATGAATACTGTTATTATATGAAAATTCAACCAAAGAAAGATGTTGGTCCCAACTTCCCTGATAATCCATCGAACAAGCATGTATCATATCTTCCAAAGTCTGAATTGTTCGTTCTGATTTCCAATCTGATTGAGGATGAAAAGCTGTACTAAAATTTAATTCAGTACCCAATGACTTCTGAAGGCCTTTACAAAATATAGAAGTAAACATGGGATCACGATCAGATACAATGGATAGGGGAACTCAATAAAACCTGACTATCTCTTTAATATAAAATCTAGAATGTTGATCTAGAGAGAATGTATCTCGAATAGGAAGGAAATGAGCAGATTTATTCAAGCGATCAATAATAACCTAGATTGCATTATTACCTCGAGGTGTCTTCGGCAATCCCACAATGAAGTCTATGGATATATTCTCCCATTTCCACTCTGGCACTGGTAAAGGATAAAGCATCCCTTTCGGTAAATTCCACTCTGCTTTAACCTACTGAAGTTTCAAACACTTCACAGTAAAATCAGCAATATCTCTTTTCATTCCATCCCACCAGTAATACTCCCGTAGATCTCTGTACATCTTAGTACTGCCAGGATGAACTGAAAACGGGGAACAATGAGCCTCACATAACAACTCATTCTTTAACTGTGAATCTCCATGCACACATAATCTCTTCCCAAACCTCAAAACACAATAATTATCAATATTAAATTCAGGCAACATACCCTTCTGAACCAGCTCTACCTTTTTCTCAACCCACTGTCATTCTTCTGAGCTTGCTTAATTCTGTCTGATAGGGATGATCTCACTCTTACCTGAAACCAAACAGAAGAACTTCCTACACCAAAAACTTCTATTCCAGAATTCATCAAATCAAAAACCAAAGGACCTCATTCCAAACGTAGCATGGTTAATGAAGCATTACTTTTTCATCTCAAAAAATCAGCCACTTTATTTTCTTTTCTCGGAAGGTAATGAATTGTACAATCATAATCTTCGATTATTTATAGCCATCTTCTTTGTCTCATGTTCAATTATTTCTGAGAGAATATATAAATTAAACTTTTGTGATCAGAATATATTTCACACATTACTTCATACAAATGATGCCTCTAAATTTTTAGAGAAAAATTTACATAAGCTAATTCCTGGTCATGTGTAGGGTAATTTACCTCATGAGTTTTCAACTGACGGGAAGCATATGCAATTACCTGATCATTCTGCATAAGGAAACAACCAAGTCCATTCAACGAAGCATCACTGTATATAACAAACTCACCATTCCTGGAAGGAAGATCCAAAACTGGAGCATTCACCAATCTTCTTTTCAACTCCTAAAACCAATCATCACATTCTTTTGTTCAGATAAACTTAACCCTCTTCTGAGTTAGCTTAGTCATTGGACTAGATAACCGTGAAAAAATTTCAACAAACCATCGGTAGTAATATTCCAAACCATGAAAACTACTGATCTCGATTAAATTTTTGGGTCTTGGCCATTCTTCAACAACTTTTGTTTTAGTAGGATCAACAGTTATTCCATTTTTTGAAATAATGTGACCAAGGAATGAAATTTGTTGTAACCAGAACTCACACTTTCTGAATTTTCCATAAAGTTTCATTTCTTTTAAGGTTTTCAAGATAAACCTTAAATGAATTTAATGGTCCTATTTACTTTTAAAAAACACAAAAATATCATCAATAAAAACAACAATCATTTTTCACCTGAGTCAACTGAGCCATCACTGCAAAAAACTGTTTAGTTTTGATTCTGACCATCTCAGGATAATGAATTGAAAGGTTATTTCCCTCTGTATGCCTTTCCAAAAAATTTGATCTGTTTCCTCTATGAAAAACCATTCTTAACACAGAAATATCTTAGTCGAAGCAAAACAGTAATAATTAAATGCTATATCATTTCAATTTGACCATTAAAAAAATATTTTTGGATAATCATTTAATAGAATTCTAACTCATAATGTTTTCTAAACCGACCTATGATACCAACTATAAGGCCTCGACCTTAAACCTTACATAATATTGAATTAAATGAATAATTTACACTGAGGATCATTTCAGGTTTAGAGTTTTATAGAATTAGGACATAACTATTACATCTCAAAAGATTACAAATTAGACACTTCTACTAAGTTTCCATAAAATAAAAACTCTTAAAAAGAAAAATGTCTAGTTTCATGTTTTTTGTAGCATGACTTTTCCTTGATCCCATCCTTGACGCTAGTCCACATTAAGTCCTGTGAAAAAAATTTCAAAAACCTGGGATGCACACAAAAAGCTCAGTAAGGGATATAAAAGTACAAAATGAGAACATTTGTCCATGTATGAAATGATACATTACTCATAAAACATAAGCATTTTAACATACCTATTCAAATCATGAATAAATCATAGAAATCATAACACATAAAGGTATCTTGAGGAATTCAAAACATTATTATGTCGGGATTAACCCTCATGGTTATGTTTGGAATACCCATCATAGTATATTCCACAAATCTCTTCGAAGAAACCTTAACATTTAACTCCTTCGCGTTACCCAATGAATTGGAGAGCTATATTGGGCTCACCCGCCCTTAGTTTATCACGGAACCACCCATCTTCATAACAATGCCCATGAACCATAACATAAGTGTATCGCGTAAAACATGCATAAAGGAAACATAACACTTCCACATTTAAATCTCAAGATATCAATAAAACAGAATGATATAATAAAAACATTATGAAAACCATTTTCAATACCAAAATAAAATAAATGTAAAACATGGTATTTATTTTTCATTTTAAAAAAAGTTAGGTTATGGATTGTAGAGGAATCCGAAACTCAAATAATGGTCATGGAAGTGGAGAAGTCGTTGTCACCGCATACGTAAAACAAAAAAACATTCGTTTTTTAGTTTAGTAAAACACTTATTATAAAAAATTATTCCTTTTGAATAAGTGTAAATGTCAAAGGGGTTTATACACCATATAAAAGAAAGTTGTGTATAAAACAAAATATGACTCAATGAATGGAGATTGAGATGAAGTCCCTTACAAAGATCATTTTTATATAATATAGATTCACTATATGTACACATAAAGAAAGTATATATACAAGATAGGACATAATAATATCATGACATATTTTGAAAATAGGAGATTAACCCAAAGAATAGAAATTGGGTTAAGAAGTTCCCTTACCTCGTGTCCGATGTGACTCGATTGATCTTTAATCTCCTGAATAATAAAATTGAGTTAATTTATACTTTCTTAAGAACCTTTTTCAAGTTAATTATTCCATTTATATCACTTATTACCATTCATTAACACTATGTAATTATTTAATTTAATAACAGTCGTTTTAACGATCATTGGTACTTGAGTCAAAAATAAACTCTTTATAATTACAAGTTGTTCGTGTATCTATTATATCCAGAGTTATATTCATTATGTATAAATCATATATATCATATATATCCAGTATATACATGCATTTATAATATTACATAACATTTAGAGGTAATAAATAAAATGCACCGTTCATGGAGATGGTAAGTTGTACGTACGCATGAACGCTACTTTCATTTCTATTTCGAATTTTATGGAATGGAATAATAATGACATAAAGGTATATTATAATTCCAGTATAATTTCATATAAAATATCATTAACTTTATCCTTTATACGTCCCACATATGGCATTAACGAATCAAATCACTTTGAGGGGGTGGTAGTCCGCACTTCCTAAAATGAAGTTATCTCATATACCCATAATGGAAGCCATAATGGTATGCCATAAATGAAAAATAATGAAGCTTAATGAAAACATAAACATATTAAATATCATATATAAATATATTGTCATCTTAATGGACACATTTGAAGGTGTTAGAAGAATATTGAACAATCATCGTTTCGTGAGGCAGAAATTCACCATCCACGGAAACAGTATGCTATTTAACCATTATGTGAAGGTGTGTGTAGGTGTAGCTCTAATAATTATCATAAAAACATCCTAGTATATTGAAGATCCTATTTTTGTTACAAAATAAAGGAATAAAACAGTTTAGGGGGTTGGAGAATCAAAATAAATCATAAGAACACAAGAGAAGACACTACCTTTAAAACGGGTAACTGTTTTTGATTTGAGCTCAAAGGATTCCTTGGAAAGACTTATGCCCAATGTGAGGCTTCTAGGAGTAATAGAGGGATTTTTATAGAAATAATGGGAAGGGTTTGGCCGAGCCAATGACTTGAGAGGTGTGGGTAAGGTGGTAGAGGTGGGGGCCTTTTATATGAGGAGAGGAGGGGCACTCTTGGAAAGTTATAAAAGGTTACTTTATTATAAAATGATTTTCGGATTTTATTGGTCCCAAAATTAAATATTTAGAGGATAAGGTGATAATATTTTGAAATCCACCAATCCAATAGGTTTTTGAAAAGTTTAGGTCTTAGATTTTACATTATCTTTTCATTTTATTTAAATCGTTAAATAATGAGGTAATTGCTGCATCATCATGGGGTCATAAATAATTTAATTTATTTAATGTATAAAAATTATAAAAAATATCATGATGTAGGAAATATTTTTATCTTTCTAATTAATATTTATTGTCAAATAATTACTGGTATAACCCCATTTAAAAATTGTTTTAATAAAAAAACCCATGTTTGTGACAATTATATTTTAACATTATATAAAAAGTTGTTAATGTCATTTCCCTACCAAAGTGGCTCCATGGGGTCCCCAAGTTGACCCATGAATTTTATTGGTCGTCCATGACACATCCATTAAGGGTAGGACATGTGTCATGGTCATTTAATATTATTAAAACATTATTTTTACCTTAAATTACACAAATTACCTCAAATCGCGATTAAAAACATAAAAGTTACTATTCACCGAAAAATTATTTTAATCCCATTGAACCAAATATTACTTACTAATGAAAACAATGAATGTTGGATTTTTGAAATTCAAAACACATAGGTTGTAAAAAATCATTTAAATGAAAAATCTGTTTTTTTAAGTACCACTTAGTGGTTTCACTATTCATCAAAAATTGAAGTTTTTCAGAAGAATACCAAAACTTCACCCTAAGATATATTTGATATTCCAAATTCAAAAATGATGTCTATTTTAAAAAATTAAAATCATATAAGTTAAATTAATTAATTTAATAATTAATTCCCGCTTTCATGACAAATAGCGTGTTTTTATGAAACAATATATATCAAAAGATTGACACTAGTTTCAGTCCAATTTCAAAGTGAAATTAATTCCAACGACCCCAATTAGATTAAATGGTAAAAATATATTATAATTTTATTTTAAAAAAAATTCAAAATATAATTTAATCATATAAATAAATTAGATTAAAAATAGGTTTTGAATTAAAATACAACATTTTCACTATTCATTAAAAAAATGAACTTTATTGGAAAAATATCAAAAATTTACACAATGTAAATTTTGTTGTCCCGATTCTAAAGAAGAATTTTATTTGGTCCAATTGAATGTATAAGAGTGACCAAAACAATATTTAATAATGCTTCGCCATCAAAAGGAGATAAGTGGACCTTTAGTGAATATTAGAGTATATATGCCTAAAATTGAATTATTTTCGTATTTTAAGCCTTTATTATTAATTGGATAAATGTAAAAACATTTATCAAACATATATAATCATATTTTAGTTATTTATATTCATTCCCGCCAATACAATGGTTATGTGTTAACTACTATTTAAAATAATATTATTTTATTACTAGTGTGCAACGTAAGATTGGAAAGAATCTCTTTGTTGCGTATCGGGTACGCTATCGAACATAGAAACCCCTTTAAATTAAAATTAATATTTAATTTGTAAATATTAATAAATATGAAAATGTATTATTCTTTATTAACCAGGGATGTTACATCCTTCCCCCCTTTGGGGAATTGCGTCCTCGCAATTTTATTCACTTATCAAAATAAGTGGGGGTATTTATCCCTCATAGCATTTTTAGATTCCCACGTAGCCTCTTCAACCATATGGTTCTTCCACAAAATCTTTTCCTGATGAATTACCTTATTCTGCAACACTTGCTCTATATGGTCAAGAATTTGGACTGGTTGTTCTTCATAAGAGAGATTCTCTTCCTACTGAACTACCTCTGGGCTCAAAACATGAGATGGATCTGGCATATACTTTCTCAACATCAAAACATGAAAAACATTTTGTACCTGAGATAAACTCAGAGGTAAAGCCACTCGGTAAGCAACTGATCCATCTTTTTCCAGAATTTCATATGGTCCAATGAACCTTGGACTCAAGTTTCCTTTCTTACCAAATCGTATCACACTTTTCCACGGTGAAACTTTGAGAAAAACATGATCACATATTTCGAAAGAGAGATCCTTCCTCCAGTTATCCGCATAACTCTTCTGCCTTCTATGAGCTGTTCTCATGTGTTTTTGAATCAACTGAACTTTTTCTTCCATCTCTTCTACCAATTCTGGTCCCATCAGGTTCCTTTCACCCACTTTATCCCAAAAAGCTGGAGTTAGACACCGCTTCCCATATAATGCCTCAAACGGTGCCATTTGTATACTGGAATGAAAACTGTTATTATATGAAAATTCAACCAAAGGCAGATGTTGGTCCCAACATCCATGATAATCCATCGAACAAGCATGTATCATATCTTCCAAAGTCTAAATTATTCATTCTAACTGCCCATCTGATTGAAGATGAAAAGCTGTACTAAATTTTAATTCAGTACCCAACGACTTCTGAAGGCCATTCAAAAAGTTAGAAGAAAACCCGAGATAACGATCAGAAACAATGGATATGGGAACTCTATGAAACCTATCTATCTCTTTAATATACAATCGAGAAATATGATCTAGAGAGAAAGTATCTTGAATAGGAAGGAAATGAGCAGATTTAGTCAAGCGATCAATAATAACCCGAATTGCATTATTACCTCAAGGTGTCTTCGAAAATCCCACAATGAAGTCTATGGATATATTCTCTCATTTCCACTTTGGCACTGGTAAAGGTTGAAGAATCCCTTTTGGTAACTTCCGATATGCTTTAACCTACTGACAAGTCAAAAACTTCACAGTATAATCAGCAATATCTCTTTTCATTCCATCCCACCAGTAATACTCCCATAGATTTCTGTACATCTTAGTACTTCCAGGATGAACTGAAAACGGGGAACTATGAGCCTCACATAACAAATCATTCTTAAACTATGAATCACCAGGCACACATAATCTCTTCCCAAACTTCGAAACACAATCATTATCAATATTAAATTTAGGAATCTTACCCTTCTTAACTAGCTCTACCTTTTTCTGCAACCCACTGTCTTTCTTTTGTGCTTGCTTAATTTTGACTGATAGGAATGATCTCACTAAAACCTGAAACAGAATAGAATAATTTCATGCACCAACAACTTCTATTCCAATGTTCATCAAATCAAAAACCAAAGGATCTCGTTCCAAAAGTACCATGGTTAATGAAGCATTACTTTTTTGACTCAAAGCATCAGCCACTTTATTTGATTTTCCCGGATGGTAATGAATTGTACAATCATAATCCTTGATTAATTATAGCCATCTCCTCTGTCTCATGTTCAATTATTTCTGAGTGAATATATACTTTAAACGTTTTTGATCAGTATATATTTCACACCTTACTCTATACAAATGATGCCTCCAATTTTTTAGAGCAAAAACAACAGCAGCTAATTCCAAGTCATGTGTAGGGTAATTTACCTCATGAGTTTTCAACTGACGTGAAGCATATGCAATTACCTTATCATTCTGCATAAGGACACAACCAAGTCCCTTCAACGAAGCATCATTGTATATAACAAGCACACCATTCCTGGAAGGATGTTCCAAAACTGTAGCATTCACCACTCTTCTTTTCAACTCCTAAAAACAATCATCACATTCTTTTGTCCAGATAAACATAACACCCTTCTGAGTTATCTTAGTCATTGGGGAAGATAACCGTGAAATATTTTCAACAAACCTTCGGTAGTTAACTTCCAAAACAAGAAAACTACGGATCTCGATTACATTTGTGGGTCTTGGACATTCTTCAAAAACTTTTGTTTTAACAGGATCAACAGTTATGCCATTTTTTTAAACAATGTGACCAAGGAAGGAAATTATTTGTAACCAGAACTCACATTATCTGAATTTTCCATATAGTTTCTTATCTTTTAGGGTTTGGAAGATAACCCTTAAATGAATTTCATGCTCATATTTACTTTTACAAAACACCAAAATATCATCAATAAAAACAACCCACATTTTTCACCTGAGTCAACTGATCCATCACTGCAACAAACTGTTTAGTCTTGATTCTGACCATCTCAGGATACTAATTTGAAAGGTCATTTCTCTCTCTATGCCTTCCCAAAAAATCTGTTCTCTTTCCTCTATGAAAAACCATTCTTAACACAAGAAATATCACAGGCGAAGCAACATGGTAATCCCAAAATTCTATATCATTTCAATTTGACCATTAAAAAAAATATTTTTGAATAATAATTTAATAGAATTATAACTACTAAAGTTATATAAACCAACCTCTAATAAAAACTATAAGGCCCTGACCTTAACCCTTACTTAATATTGAATTAGATGAATAATTCACACTGAGGATCATTTTAGGTTTAGTGTTTTAGAGAATTAGGACATAACTATTACATCTCAAAAGATTACAAAGTAGACACTTTTACTAAGTTTCCATAAAATAAAAACTCTTAAAAAGAAACATGTCTAGTTCCATGATTGAGGTAGCATAACTTTTCCATGATCCCATCCTTGACCCAATTCCACATTAAGACTTGTGAAAAACATTTCAAAAACGTGGTATGAGAATAAAAAGCTAAGTAAGGGATATAAAAGTACGAAATGAAAATATTAGTCCATGTTTGAAATCATACTTTACTCATAAAGCAAAATCATTTTAACATACCTCATCAAATCATGAATAAATCATAGAAATCATAAGACATAAAGGTAACTTGAAGCATTCATAACATTCTTACGTAGGGAGTAACCCTCAGGGTTACGTTTGGAATACTCATCACAGTATATTCCCTAAATATCTTTGGAGAAACATTAACGTTTAACTCCTTCGCATTATCCAATTCATTAGAGAGCTATATCGGGCTCACCTGACCTTAGTTTATCACGGAACCACCCGTCTTCATAACAATGCCCAAGAACCATAACATAATCGTATCATGTAAAACACGCATAAAGGAAACATAACATTTTCAAATTTCAATCACAAGATATCAATAACACAAATTGATATAATAAAAGAATTATGAAAACCATTTTCAATACCAAAATAAAAGAAAAGTAATACATGTCATTTATTTTTGATTTTAAAAAACAGTTAGGTCATGGCTCGTAGAGGAAGCCGAAACACAAATAATGGCCGTGGTGGTGGAGAAGTCGCTGTCGCCGCATACGTATGACAAAAAACATTCCTTCTGTCGTTTAGTAAACTGCTTCGTAAAAAAAAGATTTCTTTTGAATAAGCGTAAAAGTCAAAGGGGTTTATACACCGTATAAAATAAAGTTGTGTATGAAACAAAATATGCCTCAATGAACGGAGATTGAGACGGAGTCCCTTACAAAGATCATTTTTAAATAAAATAGATTCACTATATGTACAAATAAATAATGTATAAATACAAGATAGGACATAATAATATCATGAAATAATTTGAATATAGGAGATTAATCCAAAGAATATAAATTGGGTTAAGAAGTTCCCTTACCTCGTGTCCGACGTGACTCGATTTATCTTTAATTTCCCAAATAATAAACTTGAGTTAATTTCTACTTTCTTAAGAAACTTTTTCAACTTCATTATTCATTTTATATAATTTAATACAATTTCATGAACACTATGTAATTATTTAAGTTAATAACGGTCGTTTTAACGATCATTGGTACTTGAGTCAAAAATAAACTCATTATAATTACATGTTTGTATCATGTATCCATTATATCCAGAGTTATATTCATTATGTAGATATCATATATATCATATATATCCATTATATACATTCATTTATAATATTACATAACATTTAGAGGTAAGAAATGAAATGCACCGTTCATGGAGACGGTAAGCAGTACATACGCATGAACGCTACTTTCATTTCTATTTTGTATTTTATGGAATGTAATCATAATGACATAAAGTTATATTATAATTCCAGTATAATTTCATATATAATATCATTAACCCCATCCATTATACATCCCAATGATGGCATTAACGAATCAAATCACTTTGAGGGGGCGGTAGTCCCCACTTCCTAAAATAAAGATGTCGCGTATATCCATATTGGGACCCATAAAGGTATGCCATAAATGAAAAATATAGAAGAATAAGGGAAAAATAAACATATTATATATCATATATAAATATAGTGTCATCTTAGTGGCTGCCTTTGAAGGTTTTAGAAGAATATTGAACAATCATCGTTTTGTGAGGCAGAAATTCGCCATCCCCAGAAACAGTATGCTCTTTAACCATTAGATGAAGGTTTGTGTATTTGTAGCTCTAATACATAACATAACAACATCCTAGTATATTGAAGATACTGGTGTTGTTACAAAAGAAAGGAATAAAAGAGTTTAGGGGGTTGGAGAAGCAATATAAAACATAAGAACACAAGAGAAGACACTACCATTAAAACATGTAACTCTTTTTGATTTGAGCTCAAAGGTTTCCTTGGAAAGACTTCTTCCAACGTGAGGCTTCTAGTAGTAATAGATGGATGTGGAGATACAAAATGGGTAGGTTTTTTCCGAGACAATGTATTTAGAGGTGTGGGTAATGTGGTAGAGGTGGGGGCCTTTTATAAGAGGAGAGGAGGGGCACTCTTGGAATGTTATAAAAGGTTACTTTATTATAAAATGATTTTCGGATTTTAAAGGACCCAAAATTAAATATTTTGAGGATAAGATGATAAGAGTTATAAATCCACCCATCAAATAGGATTTTTACAAGTTTAGGTCTTACATATTACATTATCTGTTCATTTTTTAAATAGTTAAATAATGAGTTAATCGCTTCATCATCATGGTGTCATAAATAATTTAATTTATATTAAAACTAAAATATATTATATATCTTATATATGTTAAATTAGTTCTTTAATTACATCCTTTATACATTCCATGTATGTAATGAATGTGTCATATCATTTTGAGGTGGTGATAATCCGTACTTCCCCAAATAAAATTGTTATATTTATACAACATGAAAAACATAAAGGAATGTTATAAATAAGAATTAATAAAGAATAGAGACAGAAAAATATCATATATATCACAGATAATTACTTTTGTATCATAAGGGCCACCATGAGAGGTGGTAAGATAAGATTGATAAATCATCGTTTCGTGAAGGAATAGTTTGCTGTCCACAGACATTTTATGTTCTATACCAATTAGAATGATGTTTGTGTAAGTGTAGTTCGAATAATTCTTATAAAAACAACATAGTATATTAATTACACCATTGTTATTATCTAATAAAATAATAATAAGATAATTGGGAGGGAGAAGGAAAAATAATTGAAAGGAAATTTAGAGAAGACATTATCTCAAATCGGGTAACTTCTATTGATGTGAGCCATATGGATTTATTTAATTTTATTATGCCTAGGGGAAGAATTATATGATAAATAAATGGATTTTGGGATATTAATGGAGTAGAATTTGGACGATTCAATAAGCTTTATAGGTGTGATATTTGGGATATAATTAGTGTCCTTTTATATGAGGGAGGAGGGGCACTTTAGGAATGTTTTGAAATATTATTTTATTATTAATGGATTTTAGAATTCTAATAACACCAATGTGATATATTTAATATATAATATAATGATGGGTCAAAATCCACTAATGTAATATTTTTTAGATAGGATTTCATTTCAAATATAACCTTATCATTTAGCTTTGACCCTTAGTAAACTGATTTAACTATTTCCATGTCTTCTTGTAAATTCAAACTATATGGTTAATATATTTACCATAAAATTCCACTAAAACCTCATGTGGTTCATTAATGAAATATCAAACATTATCTAAGTAATTTTCCCGAATAATTGATTTTTAGGACTATTATATCATTTTAAAAAATAATAATTTATTTAAAAATTCATTTTTGTACATTTTTATACTATTCATATCCTGACTTTTTTAAAATCCATAACATATTGGTTAATAATAAGAAACATCAATAATTTAAATATAAAAAGTCATAATCATCCATAAAAATTCTTGTATGGAATAAAAATATTCAAAATAAATTTATTTTTTTATTTATTATCTCATTTATTTATATATTTAATTTATAAGGTAATCACTGCATCGCCATTGTGTCATAAAAATTAATTTAATGTACGAAAATTATAAATAAAATACCATGATATAGTATATATTTATATCTTTATAATTACTATTTATAGTCTATGTGTTCACATATATAACCCCACATGAAAATTGGTTTAGTAAAAGATAAATGTTTATGTAATATTTTATTTAACCTTAAATTAAATGTAATTTAATGTCATTATCAAACAAAAGTGGCTCAATGGGGACCTAAAATCGAACCAAGGAAGCTCATGGTACAAAATATCTCATTAAATATGGTTGAGACATTTGTTAATGTGATTTACTATTATTATAATTTTATTATTACCCTTATTTACAAGATTGGCCTCTTAACCGTTGTAAATAACATATTTACATGTGTTACTATTCATAATGTATAAAAATAAAAGTCACATATTTACATAATTTCGACGGCCTATTTCTAAATACAGAATCCATTATTCATAATTCAAAACACCTATTTTTCATAGATTAATTTGAAAAGAATTCTCATTATCAAATCCCAAAAACGCGTTTTTAAGAAATAAACTACCAAAAGATTGGCATGTGTTTATATTCAATTTAATTGTGAAACTAATTATAAAGAGAAAGATTGGATTATATAATTAAAATAAAATCTAATTACAATTTAAAATCAATTAAAATTACAATATAATAATATATTAAAATTATATGAAAATATAGTCTTGACTTAAAATGTATTATTTTTACTCTTCAATAAAAATTGATCTTTAACCAAAAAATACCAATAATTTTCCCAAAGTAAATTTTCATGTCCGGACTCTAAATAAGTTTCTTATTTTGAAATATGAATCATATAAAAGTTACGATAAATATATTTAAAAAAGATTTTCCATTAAAAGGTGTTAAATCGACGTTTTAAAGAATATTAGGGTGTTTCATTCTTAAAATCAGATTCATTATTATTTTTAGCCTATAAAATTTATTTGATAAATGTAAATACAATTATCAAACATGTTTTATAATAATATAGTTAGTTATGCTCCTACTATGTAATACAATGACTATTAAATAACTAACTTTTAAATTAATAATATTAGTATATTATTTTTCGGTATAACTCAAAGTTGTGTGAAAAATAAGACTTCAAAAAACCTATTGTTGAGTGTTGAGTACGCTATTATTAAAATTTTGTTATTTAACAAAATATTAAAATCTTATTAAAAAATATAATATATATGAAAAATTATTATTTTATAAATACATGGGTTGGTACACTTCTAACTTTTGGAAAGGCCTTCAGATGTCATTGTAAACAGAATAAAACTTTAGAACATCTTTTCATCCTCGTCCATATGATTAGTGAGAATGGATGATTCAGATATTGTAGGATATGATTTCAACATGCTCAATGGATTACCAATGATGTTAGGATTTTTATATTTCTTTGGATGAATTTTCTTATTAAAATATTTTTAATTCCAATATTTTAATGACACATTTTGAGGCATTATGTGGGAAGTAGTGTCAAACTAAAAAATTTTGGGATGAATTTGTGGAAAAAAAGTTGTTGGGACCAGAATTAGAGGAGTATGTGGCTGAGAAAGTAAAGATGATTTGGAAAATCATGAGAACAGCTGTAAGTCTGTTGAAAATTAACCTAAATAATAGGACAAATGAATTTTCATTTGAAGTATGTGATCCAGTTTTTCATTGAATATCTACATTGAAAAATGTTATGCCTTTTGGTAAGAAATGAATGATATTCCCATAGTTCATTTAAACTTATAAAATACTAGATAAATTTGTATAAATTATCAACCGAGTAACTTCACTTCCGAGTTTATCTCCTGTACAATGTTTTTTCCAATTTTAATGTTGAGTAATTATGTGCCAAATTTCTCTCATTTTTTTGGGAACAGAAGAGTTTATCTGGAAGAAAACATTTCTTATGAAGAGATACATATTTAGATTCTTGATTGAAGAAAACAAGTATTATGGAATAATATAACCTACCAGTTAAATATTTTGTAAATAAATAACATTCTTGACGGAGACACATGACAATATGGAAAATATACGAGGGAGAGGTTCCATCACTTCTTTAATAAGTTAATAAAATTATGAGGACTCAATTTTGAAAAAGTGGGTAGAATTTAACACCCCATGTTTTAAAAAAAAAATTGAACTGCATGAAAAACAGAGTTTATACGTAATGGAAATTTTATTTAATGAGACAGTTATAAACTACCAATTAAACATAATGTTTCCACTAATATGATTTGAATATTTAATAATTGACATCTACAGTTTTTATCAGCAAGTTATTTTTAATCTGATAGAACCAAATTTTTTTGGTGAATAATAGAAATCCATATGAATTGAAATATGAATACTAATATGTCACTTTGGAATATAAAATTATATTATTACATTATTTTCTTATGTTTATAAGATAAAGCAATCTTGTTTAACTTTTCATGGTGATGTAAATTCAGTTATCATTTTATAATTGTTATATTTGGAACGAAATGTGATATTTTTTGAAAAAATTAAATTAATCATATTTAGAAAATTAATTTTAAAAAATGGAGTACATTTTTGAATTATACACATCAAAAAATATTTTGGGTTAATATTTTTTTTCAGATATTTAGGAATTTTGGATGAATAGTAAAATACAATAATATACCTTATATATATATATTATCAGTTAAATACACTATTCCAAGCATCATGGATGATGTACGCATTATTGGTTTGAACTAACATTATATAATTATTATTTATGGTCACATGAATCATTACTATTCATAGTATTAGGATAAAATATTAAACTAATTTTTAAAATAACGGAAAACCCCTCTTCTCCACCACTATAAATACAACCCTTAACACCACTCCCTCTCATTCCTCTCAAGATGTGATAATTTTTTAAATTTTTCAAAATCCTATTCCCAAGGCCCATACCCTTGTACAATTTCTACTAGTCTCACCAAAAGGAAAAAACCAAAGGTCTTAATGAGGATTTGAAAGAAAATATATCCAGATGGAAGTATCCTGTTTTATTTTATTGTGTTTTCTTTTCAATTTCTTTTCTATTCATATAAAACCTTCCCCTCCACTTATCATGGAGTCATATAATCTCTATAATTTTATATATTCTATATATTATCATGTTTATTGAAATAATTAATTCCAATTCTTCCCCTCCTCTTCCCCTTTTACTAAAAGTATAAACATTGTTTTGATGGGCCGATTTACCAAAAACATGGATAATGTGTTTTCATTTTAAATTAATTCCATAAAAAATGATATAAAACCATTTTAATTATTTAATCCATTTTAAATTTTCTTTTACATCCTCTTTAATGTTTTGTAGTTTACATTTATACATAATATTAATGTATATTAATGAAACAATTTTGTGATTATCGAAGAACTGCCAAAATGATATAAATGTATATCATTAATTATTTATCTATTTATTTACCCTTGTACCATATAAATAAAATTATATATGGAATAATTTAATTCCCTAGAATCATATAAATACCATTTCATTGAACATCTTGAGTTTATCATCCATTTGACAAGGAAATCCAATATGAACTGACCATGAAAATTATGAAAAGAACTCCCCTGTTTCAATGGATGGAACACAATATTATTAATTCATTGGAGTAATGATGTTAAAAAATGATTATATAAGGTATTATAAACATAATTATATATTTTTTAATATTAATAACACATTTTTAACCATTATAAATGAGGTTTAAAAATGTTTTGAGTTAGAGTAGCCCATGGTAAGGGAATTCAATACCCAATTTCAATTATTTGGGTTAACCTTCAACATCATTGATTATATGGTAATAAAAATATTTTTTTAATTAATGTATATTTTTATAATGTTTTATTATGAAAAATTAGAATGTATAAAAATATTCCTTTCATTATATTAATTCTCACATTAATTAAATTTTATTTTTAAAGGACATTCCTTTATAAATCTTCTTTTAGATTTCTATTTTCCAAAACTCAAATGAATTTTTTTTATAAAATTATTCATGTTTTATGATTACATTATAGTTCTTGGAATTGTTTATGATGAAGTGTGGGACCTATATATCCCTATAATGTGTTGGTTATGTGTACATTGGAGGTCAGTTGTATGGTTACCCAAATTGTAACTATGGAAGTTACACCATAAGGTAGTTATGAGGGTTACATTATATAGTATCCAGGACGGTTAGAAATAGTAAGGTATCGGTGAGGGTTAAAAATTACGTAATTAACGCAAGAAGATAACCTATGCTAAATTTACATTTTCTATGTTATCTGTAAATCTCTTGTTTCAAAAATTATGTATATGATTCTTTATGGGTGAGAAGTATGTATTTGTAGAAGTGATTACATTAATTTATTAGTATTCATAGAATAATGGTTTCTTTATTTATTTTTATATCACTTATTATGATTTTTTATGATCATCCCATGTTTTAAAAAGCTTTATAATTGTTATAAGTATGTGTAAGAAAACATCGAATGTTATGTGAAATGTTACATTGATTTGTCAAAGAAATCATGTTGTTGTTTGGTGGTTAATATTTTATGTTTTGGATGAAATGGATAATGTTTTAATAGTACCCACAATGTATTCTTTTGGGATGATATTTATGAGTTATGTCTTAAATTTCAAAAAATCTAAATGAAAAAGTTCATGGGAATAAAATAATGTGAAATCTAATAGAAATAACATGTATACGTAATGTTTATGGTCGGGTCCTTATAAGAGTTACCATTACAAAGATCATATCATTATATTTTAGAATTGATCAATGGGTCGATTATGTGTAATAAAATTCAGACATAAGAAAACAGTTGTAAAATAAATAAAGCAATTTTCATTTCATACCTAAGGATTTAATAATATAATCAATAAATAATTGATATAACTCAATGAAATGGAATAATGTAATGAAATATTTTACCTATTTGGAAACATATATATCAAAAACCCTAGGATTAATTAAAATAAAATATAGATTAGAATACCATTATATAGTAAGGATTCATTATATAATATTGAAAATGTAGTAATATGAACCATATAAAATTACATGGGTGTATAATATTAAAACATGTCTCAAAAAGTGATGTTGAAAGAAGTCCCCTACATATATTCATGTATATTAATATTTTTGTATTATACACTATATAATAAAATTATATCATTTTTTAACATGTATAAGAATATTTTTTAGTTCTCCAACATTATTATTAAACCAATAATTTCTTTTATATCAATGAAATATTTAATTATAGAATCAGTTAACCCCATGTCTTGTTTTGTGAGGATGTTCAGTTCAAAATTCTAAAATGGCATTGATATGTTTTCTATGGTATGAGGTAACATTATTACATAATATATAGAATAATAATAATAATGAAATATATATCACTATTATAAATTAATTTTACTTCTAGAATTAACAATGATAGTTTTCTATAAAATAGTTTTTATTACAATCATTTAAATTATATTATATAAATATGTGTGAGTAAATTTTCATTTATCAATAATCCTAATGGATATAATGTCAGTGTTTTTAGCAATAAACCAATATTATTATTTTAAAAAAATAAAAAATTATTTACTTAAATAATTTATATATATATATTACATGCATTGCTTTGAAACAAATTAATCCCTTTACTTTGTGTTGTTGGAAATCCACATGTACATATAAATGGAATAATAGTTTTTCGATGGATACAAATATAAGAAGACAGATGATATATTATATTTATATAATGTTAATTATTTGAATAATATATTATATATTCATTAAATATATCATTATATCTATTAATTATTGGGGGGGTTTAAAATGTATAATATTTGTTCACATGGTTGTAGTAATTAGTTCACATGAACTATTTTTTAACATCCCAATAGATGAAAAATGAGATATATTATCTTTATGTCATAAAAATGATAAAATATTATTATTATTCAAATAATTTCTCTATTTTATAACAGTTTAAGGAATATTTTTGAAGGAGTAAGAGGAATAAATAGAAATAAAATATTCCATTAAAAGTTATATCTATTATTTGGAAACAATAGATTGCTTTATACCTTCATCCTAAAAAGGATGGAATTATTACCAATTTATGCCTTCCAATACATAGGGATGCAATTTGGGAAGGTATTTTGTCGAGGATTTGTTGGAACTATATTTATTAAATCATGTGGGGAAGATAGGAGGGGAATTTCCCTTTTGTAAGTGACAGGCTAGGAACTATTGAAATTAATTAAATTATTAAATTAATAAAAATAAATTACCATGGGAAAATCACAATTAATTTATTTATTTAAAATATAGTATGTGTGTGATACCAGATAATCTCACAATGTAATATTTCCATATGTTTAGATGCTTTTTCAATCTAATATCTTTTTTTTAAAACCACGTGTTTACTATTTTTATTATTATGTCGATATCATTATTTTTTTTACAAATTAAGGGTCATGGAAATTTATATAAAATTAAAGATGAACCATAATTGGACCATATTTTGTTTGATTAAAGACATGAAATTCATATTTTTTATGAAATTTGTTTATGAATTTAAAATAATTTAATAAATTATTGTTTGTTACCCAATATCATTAATGTATTTTTTCGTAATTTTCATTTAATTCCACATTCAATTAGTCAATACGAAATGTGAAATTGAATATATAACTTTAACACTTACCTACTATATATAACTTGTTTCCAACTATAACTTTCCCATAAAAAATAACATTTAATATCTTTAAAATCATATAAACAATTTTACAATTGTTTCACATACCATATAACATAGTTGAGAAAGTATTGAATTTTATTATATCATCAATAAATAATAATCTACAACAAAAAAATTATTACTTATTAAAAAAATAACGCTTAATATTTTTTAAATACTCATTTTTATCCCTTTGTGAACATATTTGAAATCATTATAATCAAGAGTGAAATTTTTTACTTTCCTTTATAAAATTAACATATAAGTAATATTCAAAGTTAAATGGGACAAAATGGACTTAACATCATATATTGGATAAGTAAATTTGATATAAATTATTAAAATATATTATATTAATGTTTTAGGATTATTTTTAGGCCTTATCACATTATTTTAGACCTCTATTACCCAATCAATCCTTTATGATGTGACAATAATTTAATATTGTTCCTATTAATAATGAAACTAAATGTGATTTATTTACAAAATATTAACCTCAAAAATAGAAATAAGTAATCTATTTGTCTTGATTCATTTTTATGTATTTCCAAAAATTATTTTAAAAATTGAACTTATAAAAGGTGTAAAAAATTGTTTTTTAAATGAGAATAATATTTTTATTAACTTTTCCTATATACAAATTTGAGGTTATTTTTGATCCAAATAAGTAAAAAAAACACTTCACCAATTGTAGAATTTCCAAAAAAATAGATAGAATTCCAAATTCAATCCCATTGACTGTGATCTATGATGCTCCCTCAATACCTCGACCTATATGCCGAGGAATTACTAATGAGAAATATCAAGTCATTTTTATTGTCAGGAAGTATAACCAAACCATTTTCATGCCTCAAACCTCCCGAACTCAACAAGTGAGTCACTACAGATGAACTAGAACAAACAAAAAACCATTTACACGAGAAAATGACTTTCACTGGAATCACCACAACATTCTAACATTCACTAGAGTTTCATGATCACATAAATTTAGAATACATGAGAAAAAACACAATAAAAGGTCAAAGAACGAACAATAGGATAAATGTTCTTGAGATGGAATATTGGGTGAAAACGGAGCCATCATATTATTATGTAACATGAGATCTTGTTTCTTAATAAAAAATCTATTTTCAGGAACATGATGATATTAAATTATGTTTATTAATAGTGATAATAATTTTATAAATTTAAATTAATATATATATATTAAATGTATAAATTTCATTGAAATAATAAATCATTAGGCTTAATTAAATAAATTAAAATTGAAAAACATTATGCACTGAAAAATAATTTTATTTATAAATGAAATTTTAATAATAAAAATAAAACAATAACAAAATATATTATAATAATTATTCAAATTTATTTAATTATATTATATTTAATTAATGGATTCATAGTTTAATTTTAGATCCTACTCAATCCATAGTTAGACTTTCTAATGATATGAAATGCTCGTTTTATAAAAATTGATATTTTTCACAATTTCATAAATAATCAAGCATTTCATAAAAAAATCACTCTCATCTAATTTTGATATAATTATTTCAAAAATGATATTTTTTAATTAAATAATATTATAAATATTTTGTGAAATTAAATATAATTCATTCAAATAATAAACAATAAATCCCATTTTTTTGAGAAGTCATTTTTGGAGAATAAATTTACTACTAAAAATTGACTTCATATATAATAATTATTAATCAATATAATTTTATTTATTATAAATTATATATACCAATATTCTCTGATACTACTAATCCTATTCATAAATATCAATTAAACATGAAAAAAATAATTGTAACATTTAAATAGAAATCTTTAGTGGTACATTTAATCTTGTTGTTGTGCATACATTATGGAATATAGATTTCTTTTAAAATATAATGATGTTATAGAAATAATCCATTAATAATTTTAATGAGTAAGTATATGCGTGACAATTTTCAATGAAGTAATAAGAAATATGATAAACTTTTTATTAAACAAAATTTCTCCATAATATTAAATAAAAATTATTGTAAAATTAATTTTATAAATTAAAATACATAGAATTACTATAGGTAATGAAAATAAATTGTATTTAAATTATTAGATCAATAAACTTCAACCCCATAATAATTTAGAATAGGAAATACCAAAAAATCGAGTTTTTAAAATAAATATTTTTCTACTTTGGTAATATATGAATCAAAACATCATGAAATAGTCCAACTTATATGGATTTTTAAATCAGAATATTTTTCATGAGAATGTTTTTTAATTACATTAATCTGAATTATCTACACCACACAAAAAAGTTGTGCATCAAGAATATGCTTCATTGAAATTAAAGTTAGATGAGAATCAATTAAAATAATTATCATCATACATTATACATAATCAAATCTCATATATTTTTAATAAATATATATATTATAAATATATGAATATATAATATTTATACATATGATAAATTTAATTATTAACTTACCATTCATAATTATTGATAAGTTTAAAATTTCTTCCAAGAAATGATCATTGTGATGAAAACTGTTATGTTTTCCATTCATGGTTCATATTGATTATTGTCATAGATTCCCCGTGGTATTTTTATTATCATTAATGTAATAATAAAAATGATATAATTATAATTTTTATTCATAAAATTATATTTTATTTTCATTCATATAA
This sequence comes from Viscum album, assembly GCA_963277665.1. Lineage (NCBI taxonomy): Eukaryota > Viridiplantae > Streptophyta > Magnoliopsida > Santalales > Viscaceae > Viscum > Viscum album. Next base: position 455,753,986 of record OY728142.1, read on the forward strand.
ATCTGTGATGAATAATTAATTACATCACTTCATGGAGATAGTAATTTGTTTGTACACACAACTTCAATTTCTACATTTCAATAAACATAATGGAAAAAGGTATCAATAAATCACCATGAATAAAATAATAATTTTATAATATATATAATATACATTAAATTAATATATCATTATAATAATTTATGTAAACTATTAATTTTATTGAATTCTCATTACTTCGTAGAGGTGGTAGTCTATGTATATGAACAAGTGAAATTATCATTTCCAAACTGATAAAAATAAAAATAAGGTAGAAAAGAAAAAAAAATTATAATGGAGTGATTGTTTCATAAAACTAACATATAAGTTTCAAATCCCATAGAAAAACTGATCATTCATAATAGTGATGTAAAATGAATTATACCACAATGTGGGTGTGATATTATACTCGTACGCATGAATGATGATTTCATATCCCATTAGATTGTATGGATGTGGAAATTAGTGGTCCATAAATTGAGTAACATTTTATTATATTTATGATATTATAGTCATTTATTTAGTATGGATACTATATATTTATATGTAAATGAGAAAGTGAAAACATTGAATGAATCTAAAATTTTTTAACTATTTTTTGAGAGACCAAAATTATATTACACCATAATCTTTAATAGTATGTTATTAGGGTATAAAAATGCTATCTAGAATGAAGAAAAGGTAACTAGGATGGTGTTTGGGTTGGGATATATTGAGGTATAATTTTCAATGACTGTGAATAATGTATGATAATAAGTTCCCTTTTAAAATTGAGGGAAAGGATACATATGGAATTTCATAAAATAATTAAATAATATAGAAACACATTCTTATGATAGCACAAAACATCAATAAATCTTTACTCCTTTATTTGATTCATAAAAAATAAAATGTAAGATAATGTATTTCATACCAATAAAAATGACTAAATATTAGACATACAAAACTTACAACATCAAATATATATATATTGTATCACATACATAACCAACAAGCTATTGGGTTTTATTTTTGGTGAATTATAAAAAAATCTTACATAAAAACACCAATATCATCAAGTGAATATTTTTACCACTACATCTAGATTTACTAATTCCAAATTAATTATTAAACATTTATAATTATATTATTCAAACATGTAAGATTTTTAGAAATAATAAATTTATCATTATTTTTTGTAACCTATGAAAATGAAAAACATAAGAATAGAATTGTCAAACTATTTATATGGTTTATCAGAATTAATAAAAATTGAATGTCATGGGTGAGAAGAATATGATAATAAGGATATGATGGAATTATAAATGTGCTTGTTCCTAATATAAGAGAATTCATACCTATAATAAATTTATCATAAATCATGATATATATATTAAATTTTCTCATAATACAACGTTCATATAATTCAAAAATCAGGGAACATGTGAAGAAAATCTTTGATAGGATTATGTATAACTCAAAGTATGTACTAAAAACAATGTAGGTATCTTGGATCGACAAAAATTCATTATGGAATAAAAAAAATGATAATTCCCCTATCTATTAAGAGTAAACTGAAACCATTAACCATTTTTATCTTTTAGTAGTAACATCCATCTAGTTAAATCTATCTCACTATCAAACACTTTTGATGGTTATAAAAGACCAACCCATCATAGTTTTATTGGAAAATCCATTCAATGTGATTATAATGGAACCACCAAAATTTGGATAATAACATAACCAAAATTCGATAATTAATAAACGTTTCCATCTACCATAGAATATATAATAGATTAAGAATATTTCAATTTTCAATATAAAAAAATCAACTTTTCTTTCATAGCTTGATTTAAATGTGGAAAATAAAGGAGTTAAATAAAAATATTATTGAAATAATAATAATCCACAAATAGAATGAATAAAGACAGTGAAAATGGAAATTAATCCACATTTCATCAATATAAAATAATAAATAATATTAACATAGATGAAAAATATACATAAAATTACACTGATGGTATTTCATTGAAATTGTTAAAAAATATCTATTTATTTTTACAACATTGTATAAAATATTGTATAATATTTTTAGAATGATTTTATTTTAACATATACATGGAAACATATATTGTAAGAAAAAAAATATATATTCCTTATTATAAGAAAATTCATTCATCTTAAGATCTAAAAAATAATTCTTTTCAATCATTTATAAAGATATTGAAAAGTGACCCATGTAAAAAACATTACAATGTTTCCCAAAAAGAACTATTGAAAGAAACTAAAATATCATAGAAATTAATTTTAAAAAAACATTTTTTTTAAAAACATTTGTTAATTATTATTATGAATATGGGGGATGAGTTTGGTAAAATGTATTTCAAATTAATAAAACATAATATTTTAATAATAACCATTTTTATGTCATTTACAAAAACCAATTTAAAAAATAAATAAATGATCACTATTAAAAAAATAGAAATGATATTATATTTCATGAGTTAGTGTATACACCCCAGAAATTAATATCGGAGCATCAATGAAAACAAGTATTAAAGGCGGGTGCTTGATATGAGAAACCATTGAGAAATTTTTAATAATTGAATAAAAAATCCATTTATTGATGGAAAATTACATGATTTATAAAAACCCATATTTTCAATTATATAAAATTTTAAAAGACATTAATGTGGAAATATTTACATGATATAAAAATAATCATGTTGAATGGCATGACTATGTCTACATGAATTGAAATTAAAACAATAAAAACCAATGAAAATTTTATAAAATTTGAATCAATATCCCATGAAGGATTAAAATTAAATGCAACATAAAATATCATGATAAATGTATCATTCATGATATAATACCTCAATATTTATCATTTTTACATTTTATTCAGAAATTTTTTAATTTTATCGGAATTGTATCTTAGAATAAAAAATTCAGATGAAAAATACTTAAAAATATTATTTCATTGATGTTGGAATTAATCAAAAAATTGATTATATGTAATAATTTTATAAAAAAAATGGAATTAAAAAAAATAGTTATAATTTAAGATTTAATCAGCGAATAAAATATACAATACAGTGAATGTATAACCCAATTAATGGATATTGATTTATAAAACCACTTACCTTGAGTACCCAATCGCTGTGTAAATTATTTAAGACCAATACAATATACTTATATTAATTATTATATTTTTTAATATATTTTTTTTATCTTTATTAATATTGAAATAATCCATTTAATTCATTTATATGAAGGTTACATTTAATTATATAATATGTTAAATCCCGGTCCTTTGATTTGAGACAGTTTGGTTACTAGTTGAAAAATGACTTCAGTATGTTTAACATTGTAAAAGCTATAATTTTTAAGTCATATAAATAATAATAATCAAGATAATATTATCGTATTTATTCAGTTAATATAGTATTATATCCTTCCATGGGAAATATTCTTGAAAATTGAATCACATCTCTTCATGGCAAAGGAAATACATACGTATGCACAAACTACATTATAAATTTCTAATATATAGAAATAAAAATGGTAATAATATGTTGTTTTCGAAAAATAAACACAATTCTTCTGTATGTAAAAGTTCATATATAAGCACGAATGATGTTTTCTTTCAATATAGGACATAAAATGGAAAGAAATAACATTTTATGATTGTCATATTAAATATTTTGTGTATTTTATATAATTATATTATTATATCACCATTGTTTAACATGATTTGAATATGGTAGAAGAGGAAGTCAGATGAAAACACTCAATTAAGTGTCAGACCTCATCCATAGAAAACAAAATTTGGATTATAACATATGAAATATAGGATGGTTTTTTAATGATAAAAGATATAATATTTCATTTAATGTATAGTTTATTTGGGATTTTCAAAGGATATTTATAATATGGATTTACAAATAGGTGAGAGGATGTGAAGAGATGTGTTTCCCTTTTAAAACAAAGAGAGAGTCACTCTTATTTTCGTAAAATAAAAATATTACAAAGTCAAATTCCTGGAATGTTTATTTAAAATTAATAAATATAGAACAAAATGTGATATTTTATCTAAATAATCAAATAATATTTCATTTTTAACGGTTTTGAGGTCATTTTAAAACATATCACTTTTGTTAATACCATGTTAACCAATTTTATCCTACACAAATGTGATATTATTTTCAATCACTAAGGGTTGTGAATTTACATATAAACTATAAATTGGTTCATAAGTGGTATATAGATAAAATTATAGATAAGTTATATCTATTCTATCCCCATTGTAATATTTTTTATGATATTTAAATAATTTATAATGTTATTAGTTAAAAAAATATAAAAATATAATCATTTTTAGACTATTTAAACAGTTTGACATTGATGAAAAAATATAGAAATAGAATACAAATATATACAATGAAAACAACCTTAATATTTTATATATATCTAAAAAATTCTTGGGACAATAAAAATCACCCCCAAAATATAAATTTTATAGATTATAAATTTATTTAGTAGATATTTTTTGTTTCTTGTACAAGAACTATGTCGACCATGCATATATATGTAATATAATTATTTTAAAAATAAAATTTAAAAATAAATTATGGGTAAAAATAGTCATTCATATTTTAGATAACCATTTAGAACCTATCATGTTTATTATCTATAACAAATATTATTATAGGTATTAAAAATAACAGTGTGACATTTCTCACTTTATCCTATAATTAAAATAATATAAATTTTATACTCAAAGGAATGTTAAACAAATTTTCCAGAATTGAAAATAATAAAATTTTATGGTTGAAAAATAATTATCAAATATAATATAGAAAACATTTAATGATATTTTTAGGCCTTATCCAATCATTTTAGCCCTATTTGGCACACTTTTCCCTTACTGATGTGAAAAAATTTACAATGATCAATATTTAATATGACCATATATAAATGAGAAAAATTATAAGATATTAGAAAATGGATTCAAAATATGGAATCCATTTTCAGTATAGAATTTCTAAAATTGGAATAATTTTTTTATATAAAGGCATTATAAAAGTGAAGAACTGTTTTTATGAAATCAACGTTTTAAGCCAAAAAATGAACATATAATAAAATAAAATAAAATTCTAATTCTTATGTTTTTTGTTATATTATATATAAATAAATTATACTTTTGTAACATTAATATAAAAAATTAAATATAAATCTATATAATGTAACAAGGTGAAATAATAGAATTATAAAAATTTGTACTATTTAATATTCAATGGAAAATAATTATTTTCCCAAAAGAACAAAAAATATCCCAAAAAAATTTAATTTAATATTTCAAATATTTAATCATATTAATAAAATAATACTTCTAAAATCATAATGATTTAATAATAATATACTATCACAAATTCAATGAAAATTCTTTTTGAGGAAAATGTAATTTTTTATAAAAAAATCAAATTACTAAAAATTGTGATCTTTTTTAAAATAATTTGTAAAAACATTTTTATTTTGTATGAATGTTATATATTTATATATATAAATATACATTCTCTTATTCATATTTTATACTTTAGAATATATGTTGTAAAATTAATATTAAAATAATAACATTTCATATTTTTTAATACATTTGTTCTGTGTTTCATAAGGTATTAAACATAATGTTAAATTTAATTCACAATGAGTTACATTATGCCACATTGGAAAATTTAATCCTCTAAATTTTTTCATTATATTGCTAATATTGGGATTAATATTTCAAAATATATAGGTTTAGAACCTGCAACATAAATTTGTCAATTTTAAATTAATTTTGGTAAGATGTAATGAGAATTATGATAATCACCTAGAATAAAAAACTAGTATCATTTAAAATTGTTGATCAATAGTGGGATGTGAAAATTTAGAAAAGGAGGAAAATTTATTTTTTAAATATTTATTAATTTATTTTGGTAAAATTGATCAATCGAAATTTAATGGTCATGTGAATGCCAATTACTACAAAACCATAAACCAATGTGGTTTGAAAAATAAAATGAATTCATCTTAAATAACAGCAATATGACAATTTTTTTTGTTGGATATACTTTTCCCAGAGTTAAGGAATTACATTTCTATCTAGAATAACATCATAATGATTTATACCTACATTATTTTAATTAAATACATAAATTAAATTTAATCCTCTGGTTGCACATTTCAATCAGTTTCCACCATTATATCATATTTTACTCTTTCCTCTTAGTAAGATTATTGAATTACAAATTCAATATAATAAGTTTTTCTCACCATGATCTATAAAGAATGATAAAAATATATTACTGTTATATTTAATAGTACCAAATAAATATGGTCTTATAAAATATTATATTAAATAAGTGAAATGTCATATGAAGAAAAAATAAATTATTATTTACAAATTATGTAATGACAACCAAAATTCAATATATATCATTACATAACTAAATATCCATATATCAAAAATATCCAAGATATCACCAACATTAAATAATGTATTACAATTCTTTTTACAAAAACAATTCAATAAACATCCACATAAATGTAATTTTATTCATCTAAATTAATCCTTAATGATAAACTAAATGTTTATGTATACCTCAACCACATAATACTTATAATAAAAGTATCATTAATCACCATTATTCCCTTAAAACCACAAAAGGGTTGTTAATTCCTTTAAAATTATTATTAGTCCTAAAATTATAGACCCTCATTGATATCCATAAATTTTAAATAAACCAAACACGAAAGAAATCCAAATATCCAATGTTATCAAAACCGTCTTATGATACTGACTATAATACCTCCAAACATATACTCTTATATTTGTTTCTGAACATATAATATTTAATATTATAGATTCAATATTGATAAAAATAAACAAATTATATCCCTATAAAATATATAACATCAAAAATAAATGGTTGATTCCTTATATACCCAACATCCTTTATGGTTTTTAGTTTTAGTATAATTTAAAATAACCTTACATAAAAAACCCAAGTATTAATGTGATAAGATTTTGTTCTATACCAATGTTTTCTTTTTCCAAATTTATTATTCAACCCCTCTAATAAAATTCAGACAAATAAATTTTATATTTAAAAAAATAACTATATTCTATATATCCTGTGGAAATGGATGATTTGCGAAGGGTAAAATAAAATTCTCAGTAAGGGGAATAATAAGAATTAACAATTAAAGATCATTAGTAAGCATATGATAACCATCAGGGTATAATTTTATCATAAAAGTCTGTAACTGCAACATAAGATAATTTATACCCATAAAACATGGATCATAAATCTCGAGACTTGTTACTATTCCATAACATAATACATTAGTATCATAAGTCAACAATCATGACCCAAGTGAAAACAATTGTGGAGAAAATGATCTAGTAAAACTCATATAAAGAATTAAAAAATGTTGTAGTTATATTAAAACATCAAAAATACAACATTTAATAACCTAAAAAATATAATTATCATATCTCCAAGGTGTAATATATGACTTGTAAAATCAATCATCTCTTAGGAGTACCTTTTATCCCATTAACTCTGTCTCACTGTTCTGTGAATTGATTGTTTATAACAAACTTGAACATCCTTGTTTTAATATATATCCACCCATCCTTAGTTTATAATGAAACAAAAAACTCTTTTTTATTGATCCATCCATAAATAAATAATAAAAATGTTCAGGTACTATATGTTGATAAAAAAAATAAGAATCATCCAGTTTTACAAATAATAATAACTATTATTATTTTATAGAATGATTTGCCAGGGTAAAATTAATGGATTCTATGAAAATTTTATTTAAAAATAATATGAAATATAGAAAAGGAATAATTATTGTATAATTTGAAATTAATCATTAATGTAATATAAACAATTATGTACATTTATATATATTTAAAATATATTTAAAATGACATTTAATTCATTTCATTGGAAATGAGGATTATATTATTTTTTATAATATTCTATAAAAACATCCACAATATTTGGAGAATTATTTTATATCAATATAACCATTCAATCGAATAATTAATGGTTCAATAAAAAAATTTTAATTATGCAATGAAAATCTATTTATGTCATTAGTGTGAAAAATCAATACTATTTAAAAACATTAGAAAAGAGTGGCAAAAGTGACTTAAATGGAAAACATTATGAAATTTCCTATTAAATCAATTTAAAATAGGGTAAAAATTCTTGTAATATTATATCATTAATTATTTTTTAAAAAATAAAAATATTTAAATAGTCATAATAAAATTTTTGATGATTTGGGATAAAAGTATTAAAAAACAATTAAACCAATTTTTTTTTGAAAACCCCATTTTATGGAAATTTGAAAAACACCATTTATAAAATAGTAATATAAAATAAATGACTAAAAAATAGGAATATTATTATTTTTAATTATTTTGTGAACACATAATGAAAATTTATATATGTGCATCAATAAAAAAAGTCTCAATGATGGAAATTTGTTGTGAGAAACACTTGAAAAAAGGCTGATACGTGAATAAACAATACAGTAAATGAAATAACATTACATAAATCAATAAAACCCATAATTTAAATGAAATACTATTTTAAAACAAAATAATGGGGAATAATTAATCCATATAAAATAATTAATGTTTCCCTGCATGAATTATGACTCTATGAATTGTAATCGAGGCCATAATAATCAATACAACTTTTATAACATTTAATTCAATATCTAATGGAGAGAAAACATAAAAAAACCTTAAAAATAAATATAAATGATTATTAATTGGTATAATATCTCAATATGTATCATGTGAATATTATAAATGGATGTTTTTTCATATTACAAGACATGTATAATGAAATAATATTAAGAGGAATAATCTGTTCAATGATCATATCGTTGATATTTGAATCAATCAAAATATTATTACGAGTAATGATTGTAAACCAAAATAGAAGTTTGAAAATAAAGAATTATAAAATCATAGATCATTTCAAAAAATAATATTTTCATAAAATAGTCAATTAAGTGGAAGTATATCATAATGAATGGAAATTGAGTTATGAAACCTCATACCATGAGTCCAGACTCACTATATATGTTCATTGAATCGTGTATAATAAAATTATAATTATTATTTACCCTATTAATAACCTTTTAAAAGTTTTCTACCATATCATTAAATAATTTAAGTCATTTTCTGAACTGATATATTTTATTACTTAATCGGTTAAGCCCATGTCTTGTGTTTTGATGATATTTCAGTTCATTGTCGCAAAAAATATTTTTCGCATGATGAATTTGGTCAAATAGTTGATTATTAAATTGTATTAAAAATAATAATATTGACATAATTATCATTTTTTCATTAAATATAATTTCATATTAATCCATGAAATTATTTCACGAATGTAAAATCGCATTTCTTCAATGATGTGGAAAACCAAATGTATGTGAAAATGACATTATCATTTTTCCAAGGTTTGGGGGAAGTCAAATTTTCAGACGGCTGGGTACTGGATAGAGTTTGTAGCATGAGGTTTCCACGCAGATAGGACACCCATTGACTTGATTGTGTACCTAGCTATTAGTCTCTTTCAGGGATCAGTTGAGAGGGGGTGGATCCAGATGCTCTAGTTTTTTGACGATATGACCTTCACCTGGGGAAACATCAAGAGTTTTTTCAGGGTGGAGTTTATACCAGCGACTCTACACTCTGAGCATGCTAAGGAGCTGCTTCCCTTGACGTAGGGTTTTTCGACCATTGTAGAGTCTTCTAAAGATGGTATTAGACAGATGACATAGAAGTCCAAGAGGACTAGGCCAACAGGTCGGTGACCTCGGGATACATATTCGGTTGTGCGAGGCACATGAAACAGAGCCAGCCATACGAGGATCAGGAAGTTCTATGCATGCAGAAAGCAGGGTCACATGGCTCGAGACTACCCGACTTGTCCAACAGATGAGCAGCAAGAAGTAGAGGAACCTACAAGACATAGGCATAGGAGCTGGTCATATAGCCGATGGTGTTTGACTCTTCAAGGTGTTTCCACCACCACCACCACCACTAGGAGGTCCACCTCGACCGCATGGAATGGGTGGTTATGGGAGATCATAGCTTTAGGCAGCTGAAGCATACAACTATGGAGCTCCGGAAGTAGGTGGACTGGGGAAAGACTAGTTCCAGTCATGGAGGCCTTTGTTCTTGGTGCTTTTAGTTTCCGTGTTATTGTTTTTTGTGGTTGTTATGTGTCTTTGTACTTTGAGCTGAAGTAATAAAAGACACTTATCTTTGTGAAATTTACTTTCCTATCCTTTTTGTTTGGAGATACTAATAGGTTCCGATTAAAACTATTGACTTGACCCTCACTTGCGAAATTCCTACTGGAGGATACCCAGTAACCACGCACTAATGCAGACAATGTGAATCAACCCTTGGAGGCGAGAGTAATGGTTGGATCTATTGGTAGTATCATAGAGGCCTTACAGCGTCGTCAATGGAATGAAATAGTACATTTCATTTCAGGATTGACTGTATTAGGCAATGAACATGGTTCATCCCGGGGATGAGACCATATTTTGCATTCTGGCATAGAATAAATATCAGCATCTGTTGTATAACATATAAGAAGAAGGGTGGAGATGAGTTCTTACAATTGGCTAGTCTCACCCATTGTGTATTGACTGAACGATTTACAGTTTACTCTCAACTCAATAGTCTTAGGTGTACCTTCTCATAGAAAGACCTAAACCTAAGATAGCAGCAATGGCTTGAATTATTCCAGGACTACGTATTCGCGATAGTTTATACTTCTGGGGAGGGGAACGTTGTAGCATATTCTCTCAGTAAGAGATCTCGCATTCAGCTATTAGGAGTGGAGAGACAGCAGCTGGCTGTATTTTAGATATCCTTTGTGGATAGTGAAGGAGTCAACACGTGTAGAACCAGAGATGGTTCGGGCTACAACAGAGATGGTGTAGATCATCCAGGAGAAGAATAAGACTGCATAGAGAAAATAGAAGTCCTATGCAGATAGAAGAAGAGACCGCTGGAGTTCGAGGACAGAGAGCACGACTTCTTATTGGTTTCACCTCGACAAGGTCAACATAGATTTGGTTGTGGTGGCAATTTATCTCCGATTTTCATCGGACCTTTCAAGGTCCTCAGTAGAGTAGGCGAGGTGGCTTACCACCTGGTCCTTCCACATCAATTGCACTAGGTCCACAACATCTTCCACGTATCTCATTTGAGGATATGTGTACATGATCCTCCCCACGTCATCGATCACAGGGAGATAGATATCGATGACGGGGAGACATTCGTGGAGGTCCTAGTGGAGATCGAGGATCGATAGGAGAAGGTCCTACGTGGATGGTCGATTCCTCTGGTGCGCATTCATTGGCAGTACGTGAACCTCTAGGAGAGCAAATGGGTGCGGGAGGCTCAGATGCGTGCTCAGTACCCTCATTTGTTTTCCTAGTTTATGGCGTAGCTTTATGGGGATGTAAAGCACTGTGGTGGGAGTAATGTAAAGATCTGGAAATTTCAAGTAATTTTTTTTAATAAATACTTTGGAATTTTACGAGTATGTGGCTTCTGATGGAACTTGATTCCGAGGCCCGGTCTGCCCAGAATCAGTTTCTGAAGTTTAGCTCAGGTACGTTCAGTGAACGAATGAGCGGGATTTTCAAACTTTTGAACCATAGCTCAGAAATGAAATCTGAGGGCACCAATGAACTCGCGGCACCGGTATTTTCTTAAGGGGACCATTACCGTAGTTGCGTTTTATGCGGGTTGAAAGTTAAAATTGGGGTTAAATTAAGAATTTTAAATAAAATTGTTGGAACAATTTTTTTTTCTGTGTAAGTTAATTCCTTTCATGGGAAGTTATTGGTGGGGCTCACACCCACCCAACTTCCCATGTGTGGATATTTCAAGGGTGGGGCCCACACGAGCCCCAACCCTTCATCTCCCCATAACCTCCTGTAAACCGAGTTTAAATTCCCTTTTTTAATGTGACAACCCCCCTATTTATGAGGAATCTTCCTCTCCCTCTCTCCATCATTAATGTGGCCAACACACCCTAATTAATAAAATCAACCTCATCACGTAATTAACTATGTGATTTTAATTTTTAATTATTATGTTTCATGTGTTAATAACATAATAGCTTAGGTTTATTATTTTATTTTTGGGGAAATTTTTGTGTTATGGAGAGTGGGGGAGAGATTTTTTGAGAAGAGAGAAAGGTATTCCTCTCCTCAACGTAGAATGGTGTTCTTCTCTAACGAAGAACACTCACCTTCAACGGAGAACAACTCGGCGAAGAATGCCCCACATTTCTTCAATCCTTTTTCTCCCCCCGCATCATGGGAGGAGACACCGATGCGGAGAACTCGCCAACGAAGATGGTTCATTCTCTGATGTTAACGAAGCAACATCGATTCCCACGTCTATGACGAAAAAACCTTTTACGAGGTAGGGGGTCTAAACTTTGTGTTTATATTGAACGCCTTTCCTTACCTTCTACAAAGGATATTAAGGGATTGATGTGGAAATTTCTAATAAACATATTGTACTTGTTGAGCCAATTGATATCCACCTAAACAGGGAGGGTTCGGATCAACCGCACATGGCCATGATACCCTCCGTCGGTTATGCTTGGGTTGTTCTTCTATGCGGAAACTCGGTATGGATAAGAGATGACAGAAACGACGACGTCGAGCAAAGGCCATGCTGCATTCGCGACGCCCCGACGTGTTACCCGCGCCCCGTGTCGCGCTGCCCAGCCCCCCTGCCCCCCCCCCCCCCCCCCCCGGCACGCTGCCCGGCCCGCCCGGCGCCACGTGGCACCCTGTCCGGCGCACCCTGGCGCCCCAAGGCTGGTTCCCCCATGGTGCCCTTCCCGGCCTGCCCGGCGCACTTCGGTGCCCCCACTGTGGCCTACCCGCACCCCGACCCCCCATGGCACCCTGCCCGGTGAGCTCGGCGCACCTTGGCGCCCCATGGCGCACTGCCCAGTGAGCCCGACGCACCCCGATGCCCCTGCGGTGCCCTACCCGCGCGGCCGGCGTACCCCCGCGCACTTCCCTGTGTCTGACACCCTACCGCCCTACCCGTTACGCCCCCGCGCACTGTCCTGCGTGCCCCACACCCTACCTGGCGCACCCGCGCCCTGCCAGGTGCCCTTGTGGCCAGCCCGAAGGCCATACGGCCAGCCCACGCCTATGAGTTGTCTTCCCGCTGATCTCCCAGCCATGACCTTCTGAACCGACCCACGGCACCCCTACAGTGTTGCTGGTCAATCTGGCCTGGTCTCCTGGGCCGAGTTACCAAGCCGACTAGGTGGCAACTATCGAGCCGAACCGCCCTCGCGGTCCGCAGGGAAGGACCCTGCAGACTGGGTTTAAACTTAGTAGGCTGACCAACCCAATAGGCCAGGTCAGACCCAGCACGTCTGATCAGCTCGATCTAGACCGGGTCGACCCAGTTTGAGATGGGATGAGACGGTCCGACCGGGTCGGACTGGACCCGGGCCCACGAATGACACGTTGCTTACTTGGCCATATCTTTGGCACCAGACATCCGTTTGACGAACCGTGAGAGGAACTGGTAATATTGTTGAGAATCGGACCCTTTGAGTATAACCCATGGGTAGTTCGGGTTATGGTTGAGTTTCGGTCGGGTTGGTTCATACCTGAAACCAACCAGGCCCTCAAAGCGAAAATGCATATAACTTATGGACCAGACGTTTGATTGACGTTCCGTCGACTATGTTGGATTATTTTTGATGAGACTGTTCTTTTGGTATACACTTCACGAGATTCAGATGTGGTTTGAGCATAGCCGGGCTGGAATGTACACAAAATCCAACCGGGTACCTAGAACAAAAATGCTCATAACTCATAGACGTGGCGTCAGATTGATGTGTAGTCTATTGCGTTGAGACCCCTCTAACGAGGCAGTCCTTTGAGATACTTTCACGTGAGATTACGTGACACTTGGAAGTATCGACCAGTAGCTCGTGTAGGGGATCCTCCCGGAGACGCGCATACAGAGTACATAGTCTTGTAGCTGGCTGAGACCTGATGACTGCTTGTCCGATTCGATTCGGAGTGACTTGACTACCCCAGTGGGGATCACTACAATGTTGGGGCAACAGACCCATGGAAGAGGAGTGCTACTGTGTTGGGGCTGCAGACCTGCGATACTCGATATTAGGAGTACCTCTTTAGGCTATTAGGGGGAGCGCTACTATGCTGGGGCGGCAGACCCATGGCGGGGTGCACAACTATGTTGGGGCGGCAGACCCACAGAACATGACAGAGGAGTAGTACCTCGGCAGTCCAAAGATAATGATTAGCACCTCAGAGTCGTGAAAGGACTACTGCGCTCGACAGAGGAGGATCTCTCTAGTAGTCATGGTTTCAACATCATGAATGAAAATCGTGGTTTGAGCTGAGTCAATGACCTTTGTGTTTTCCTCATGATTGAGATGGGTTACTTGATAACTTAGGTATATGTATGCGCATATACCTAAGTAAAGGTTATCTGCTGAGATCATTTTTGTGGTCAATCCTTGTTGGATTTTAGTGACATGTTGAGGGTATTGGGATCCCTACTGAGTATTATTATTGTCACCCCTGCACGGGCTATGCCTGCAACTCATTGTGTTGGATGCAGACGACAGACATCGCTGACTGAGGTAGAGTGTATGAGGACTGGATGGTACCCGGAGGTGGTCACTCGGTGTGATGGCACACAAAGAAGACCGATAGATGCGGAGTGCTGAAGAGGACATTTGTACCTACCCTTCAGGTAGGAACCCAGAGGACGATCCAAGAGATGATTCACCTTTCAAGTGTTGTCTTTTTCAGTTGTGCGTTTCTTTCAGTTGTAGCTGTACCTTTATGTTGGACTTGTATTTCTATCCCCTTTGTACTTTAAGAACTTTTTTTATGCTGCTTTACATCGTGTTTTTGTCCGCTTCTACTCTGGTTGTGTGTGATTAAGTTTCATAAAGGCAATTCCTTCCCTTTTTATCATGATTTACGCTTTTGGTGCTAGTCACCAGCCCCTAGCCTATGGAATGTGGGCTTGGGGTAGTCATGACATGGGCCCCGAGGACGGGTTGTGAAATATTCCATCATAGTAAACTAAAAATAAATTATGATTATAAATACAGATCTTAAATCATTTAATCATCTATTTATAACCCATACAATATTATGTTTCACTATAAAAAATATTAGATATATTAAAATAGGGAAAAAATTTTAGTCCTTATTTAAAATTACATTATAATAATTTTCAATGGAGAGTGAAAATATATTTAAATATTATCTTAAAATGTCGGTTATTATAGAAAAAACCTATCTAATAACTTATATACAAGTTTTTGGGATATTTTTTGGCTATATATCATGGTTGTAAAACTATTTAACCCTTACCGTGGTGACATATATTTACAAAATTTACTATATGTAATGAAAAAGTACAATTTTAAACAATTTATAATCCAAATTATAAATATGGAATCCATATTCTTGAACAAAATTATTGAAGATGCATGGAAAAAATTATATAAATTTATAAATGAAAATTATTTTTTTATAAAAATGTTTTCATAACTGAATTTAAATGTATGTGAAAATCATTTATAATTTCAATTATTGTGTAATAAATTAAATTATTTATATTTAATGGAAATATATGTTACATAACATTAAATTAAAGCATAAAGAGAATTTTTAGTTACTTGATATATTAAAAATAAATAACAATTTTACAAAAATATGTCTCCTTTTCTATTAACATAAAAAGATAATATTTTCAAATATAATTTATTATAATTTTATTATGAAGTTATGGTTTCAATAATAAATTTCATTTTTAAAAATTTTAATTTTAATGTTTTTAGTTTATTATTAAAAATAAAATCATATATTTCATGATCATGAATTTAGTAGGAATAAAACTCTTTCAATCATGATTGAATAATTTCTAAATATCCATATAATGAATATAAATATATAAAATATAATTTTCTAATATTTATAAGGTATTAAATAAATTTAACATTACATGGGATTTCCAATTAAATGTTCAACAACTATAAGGAACAATTTATCTTTAATAAGTTTGATAAATTGTATAAAATTTAACAATATCAATCTATTTTAACTCTCTCTAATATTATAAAACCAAAAAAAATTGATTAGATTCACCTTCAAAACAACAAATGGAAAGTGTTTCAATTCTATTTTATGAAAAATTCATGACGTCCAATATATTTTCAATGGAAATGGTCCATTCATAGATGACCTGGACATGAGGTCCCACTAAAATATAAAGGGTATTGTTTGATAAAATAATTAAATATTAACATCTTCAGTTGTATTAATTTTTTTTCTACAAAATAGAGTTTCTTGTAACGTTTATTCCCTTCAAAAATGGTCTATAACAATAATAAATTTATGTTCTCCAATTATATCTATTCGAATATAATGATTTGGGAATAAATTTTTCTCTAGTCACCTTCTAAATTTTGAGTCCCTAATTCAACAATTGAAATATATTATTATGATTCAAAGATTAGGTGATTCAATATGATAAAATTAAAATATTATATCATTTTGTTATGAAGATAAATTATAATGTCCCAATTATTTTCCACTAATATTATCTTAACCTTTAACAATATCTAATCATTCACTATGATACCAACAATAAGGACATGACTATAAATAGTGACATAATCTTGTGTAATTAGATGATAATTTACATTATTGCACTCTCAAATATATTTTATCAGCGTAATTTAAGGGAAGTATCATATATATCTTACATAAAAATACCTTATATTATAAATTCGATAGATCCACTCACCATTAAATTTTTTTTACTCAATAAAAATATTATATATGTATATATTATTTAATTTCATTTAAAACAATTCCTAACATTCCTATTGATTTATCCTCTTCTTATACACATCCAATTTCAATGTTAAAAAGATTTAGAAAATTAAGAATACTACATGAATCTTAATTGTGGATGTAAAATAAATTCATCTGATAGTGCAATAAAAAAATGGAAATACAAGAATTTTTTACCATTTCTAAATAATAATTAAGGAATATGATTTAAATTATATCCACAAATAAGTACAAATTTCTTCTCAAAAAATTCAATCAAAACTTAGAACATGAAAATAGAAAACTATATAGGAACCTTAGATAATCATTTTGTTTCACATTTTTTCTCATGTAAGATTTAACTATATAAAGAAAAATATAGGGTCAAAGACTCCTGGCATAACAACCTCTTTTTTCCATTAATGATAAGAAACCATTGTAAATTCATTAGAGATCGATATCAATCTCATCTATCATAAAAATAATATCAATCTAACCTTTAATATAAGATATACCAATCTCAACAGTTATCATATATAATGATCATGTGCTATATCATAAAATTGAATTAAAATTTCTCATTTTCAACATAATACACGTAAAAAAATCTCTTGATCCTATAAGAAACGGATTCACATTGTCAAATATAATATGTAAAATATCACAATTAATTTGAAAACCCATTAAATATAAAATTTTATAATATATTTCTTAATTGAATTCATTGGAATATAACCATAGAAACTTTTATTGCAATCCAAAAATTAATTGAATGTCATGGTAGGGAGAAATTATCTTCCTGCTATAAAAGAAAAAATAGTTATTCCTTTCACCAATTTGGTAAAATTACAACATTTAGAAAACTAGAGGATGATTCAATATAAACCTTATAAATAAAAAAATTAATTTCAAATTAAATTTAAAATTCATTGAATTATAAATTGTAAAATAATTGATATAATTTTAAGGAAATGGGCATATATGAAATGATTTGAATGGAATAAATTAATTTATTTTTTTAATGAAAAATTAAAAAAATGATAATTTTAATTCATTAAATAAATGATGTAAATAATAATGAACATATATTTAAACACATTAATTTAATAAATTAATGACATTATACATCCATAAGATTATTTAATCACTAGAAAAAATAAAACATGTTGTGGATAGAGGTAAAGTCTTAATGAAATATAAATGAGACTAGAATTATAGTAATTTAAATATCATCCTACATTTTACATTATTTAAAACCTGAATAATAAAACTATATTAGCTATTTTGAGGAATTATAATATATTTGATAATAATTAATTTTTTAAAATATATTTTACTTCCTTATTGAATTTTTTTATTTAGTTAGATGACATGTTAATCTTACATTATACATTTCTAGGACATTGAGTTAATAATATGAAAATAGTATTCGTTGGATTAATATGGTTGATGGGATGTTAGTTTCACCATCATCTAAATAATAATTCTGAAATGTCTATAATTTTTTGGCATGATAAATTTTTTTATAAAAATTATTAAAATTCCTATATGACAAAAGAATCACATAACATTGTAGAGGTTGAAGCCCATATGTACGCACAAATGACATATTTATTTTTCAATAGACAATTATGTAAGGAAGTACATAATTTATTATCAATAAATAATTATAATCATTTTATAAATGTCACATATATTAATAAAATCCATCATAATAACAATCCTTATTATGTGGTGGGGAGAAAAATATCGCTTTTTGAAAGTTATAATCCACATGTATGCCTGAGCAATGATTTAATTTCTCATATGATGGAGGGGATATAAAAATGGTTTGTAACAAAATTATAATACCCTATTAGTATATTAAATATACCAATTTTATAATCTAATCAGGGATAAAAATATATAATGACCGTGCAAGAAGATATAATCTTCAAATATGTATTTTAGAACATATACATTAAAATATATTATAAAATATAGCATACACATTAAGCCATATATGTTTCATATTTTTGTGAGACCTATATTTCTAATATGTAGGAATATATTTTCAAAATATATTTAAATATATAATCGATGAAAAAGAGTGATCAAAAGGTATGAGAGAGGTTAGATATTTCACGACCCGTCCCCGGGGCATGTGCGATGACTACCCCATGCCCGCCTTTCATAGGCCAGGGCTGGTGACTAGCACCAAAGGGGTAACTCCCTAACATGTGAAGGCATTGCCATTCCAAATTTTATACAGACACAACTAGAGTAAAAACTGGAAGCAAACACTATATAAAAACTGTATAAAGGAAGAAGTGTTGAAAAGTAAAGGGGGCCGAAAATACAAGACCAACTGTAAAGTACAAGGAAACTGAAAACAAGTACAACTAATGAAAAGGGTAAATTGGATACTAGGTTATCTTCTGGGGATTCCTACCTGAATGGTGGGTATAGATAGCCTCCACAGCCCTCCACACCTATCATTCTCCTCAGTGTACTGACTCGTCGTAAGGTCCACATCCAAGAACCGTCTTGTCCTGGTACTCTAATCCTCAGTCAGCATAGTCCATCATCTACAACCAACACAACGTGGTGCGGGTATAGCCAGTGTAGGGGGTAGTATAACGTTACTCAGTAGGGACCCCAAGACCCTCAAGGTCTCACAGAATCTAACATGGATTAACCACAAAGTAATAAATAAGAAGATATCCACACTTAGGTATATGCCCATACATATACCTAAGTTATCATGTAATCCGTCTCAATCATGAGGTAAACTCAATAGCTACTGACTCAGCTTAACTATTATTTTTATTCACATTGTCGAAACCAAGACTGCTAGAGAACTCCTCCTCTATCGAGTAAAGTGAGTCTGCTTCCAACTACCAGGCGCTTCCCACTAACCTTGGACTACTGAGGTACTCCTCCGGTCATGTACTGTGGTCTATCGCGGTCACAAAGATGTTCTCCCCACTGTGGGTCTGCCTCAACTATCAGGATCTCCCACTAATAGCCTGCAGTGGTACTCCACCTATCGAGTATCGTGGGTCTGCTGCAAACTACAAGGCGCTTCTCCTCCATGTGTCTACCACCAAAAATCAGGCGCTCCCCACTCACCTAGTCGAATCACTTCGAGTCTAATTGGTCAAGCAGTCGTCAGGTCTCATTCAACTATTAGGTCTCCATACTCCGCTCCCTAATCTCTATGAGGGTCTGCTTTATGAGCTACAGGTCGATTTTCCAACTTTCAAAAAGTCCCACGTAGAAGTATCTCAATGATTCACCTCGTCCTATGGGTCTCAACGTAAAAGACGATGCGTCAATCGGACGCCTGGTCTTTGAGTTATATGATTTTTATTCTTGGGGGCCCAGTTGGAATCTTGTACGATCCAACCAGACCGTATGTCAATAATACCCCAAACTCTTGTGGGGTATACTCAAAGGGACCATCGTGTTCCAAGAATACCAGCACTGTCGACAGTTCGTCAAATGGACGTATGATGCCAAAGATATGGCCAATGAAAGTAAAAGGGTCAGTAATGGGCCTGGGCATGGTCTGACCTGGTCGGACTATCTCGGACCAAACGAGAGTAGGCAGACCCACTCTAGGTTGACCCGGTCAGACCTGCTAGGTCTGACTCGGCCCGTTGGGAGGGTAATCCCGCTAGGTTCGGCCTGGTCTGCTGGGCCCAGCATGCAGGTCGCCACGAAGGCATCTCAGCCATGAGGTTGAGCCTGGTACGACCAGCGCCATGTGGGGCATGGCTCGGCTGCTTGGTCTGGGGGGTCGGTCGGGCACCGCTGGGCACTAGGAGGTTGCGCAGGCATGCGGGCGGGGCACCGGGCAGGTCGGTTGGGCACCGTGCAGGGCAAACCGGAGGCCGAGCGGGGAGCGATCCGGGCTTCAGGAGGCCATTTGAGGTGTGACAGTGCGTAGTAAGATAGGCGAGGTTCTAGGCAGGCTGTAGGTAGGGTGTGGGCTGGCCGGTTCGGTGCGGATTGGGCTGGTGTGGGCCGACGGGGTGTCGTCGGGAGCATCAGAGCATCACGCGGGCGACGTGATTTGCAGAGGCCATAGGTAGCACAACATTTGTCATTGTCGCCTTAGTCTAAATCACCTCATTTCCATGATGAAGAAACATCAGAAAATATCAGGGGAGGGAGTCGACCCATTTTAGTTTGGCCCCCACCCTCCACGTTTAGAGGTGATAGAAATTGGTTCGTCAAAGGAGAACGATGAACAACAATTTCCAAAAAACCTTCACATCGATTCCTTTCAAACAAAGATGAGGAAAATAAGGTTATATTACTCAAAGTAAACCCAATAATTTTAATCACCGGTCATTATCGGTCAATTCGCAGGATTAAGACGAAGGAGAATCATCGTTATTCGTCTCTACCACACACACTTCCAATGCCGAGTTGCGTCGGCTTGTGTAAGATGCTCCATGTCGGTCGGCAGTTGTGAGGAAGAAGGTCAAAGTTGAGGTTGTTCTTCTTTGGGAGAGCATTCTTCATCGGGAGAACACATTCTTAATTGGAGAGTGTAATCTTCCAAGTGTTGGGCATCACGTCACTTTTCCAGCACTACGTCTTTTGGTGTAGTCATCCCAAATTCTCCTCCCAAGCTCAATATATATAGGATAGGGGGAGAGGTAGGCAACGATAATTGGCATTTAAGACAGTTCATTTATTAGGAACCTTCCTAAATTCCGACGACATTGTTAATTAATATATACAGGGTAAATCCAATTAATTTACATTGAGGTAATGATGTGGTGCATTGGAAAAATTAATGGTACGTGTGTTGGAAAAATAAAGGTGTGGGAGTTCAAAAGGATTCCCCTCATTAATTGTGGGAGTTGAGGGTTTCTCCAAATTAAACGAGGGTTTCATCAAAGGTGGTACCCACCACCATAATCTCTCATGGGAGGATATGGTTCAGGTGATCCCCACTACCATAACCTCTCATGGGAGGTTATGGTATGGTGTTACCCACTTCCAACATCACCCTGGAGGTTTAGTTCTAGTGGAACCAACCTAAAATATACACATGGAAGCTTAAAATAAACTAAAAAAAGTTTATTTTATTTTATAAATTCCACGAAAAACCCAAAAACTAACTTTCACCCTCGACCAACAGACGTCAAGGTGAATGCCCCCTCAAAAAAATACCGATGCTGCAAGTTCAATGGTGCCTCTGATTCCAATTTCGAGAACTGCTTCAAATGTTATAAAATGTCACTCGATCATTTACTGAACGTACTCAAAAATAATGTTTGGAAAATTATTATTATTCACCGTTGTCCCGCACCGGTCGAGGTTAGGCTCTACCTTGGTGAAACTCACCGCAACTAACCCAATGGTACTCTCATATTTTCAATCCAACTTACCGTTTAGTAGTTATGAATTTTACAATAAAATAATTTCCACTTAATTATTTTATTTGCGGGAAAAAATCTAAATTTCTTTGGTGTCCTCCACCGAATAAAGTTAGTATCTACATAAAGAAATCATACCCTCACGAGTTCAGCGGTGGTCTCATATTTTTATTCCGAGTTACCGTTTGTGAGTTATAAGCATTTGAAAAATAAAATAAAATATTTTATTATTTTATTTACTATAATTCCATTATTTGGTTTTCTCATAGTCCACGTCGTCTAATCATAAGTCGCACCTAGGGTAAACCCTCCATCTTGAGTTCAACGGTGCCCTATGATTTCTAATCGGAGTTACCGTTTAAGAGTTATTCCACTTTTTTAGCAAAACTTCTTATCTGAGTTAACATAAGCATAAAAAAACTTCGACGGATTATTTCTGTCACTCCAGGCCACGGAATCACGTGTCGTCAGATTTAGAGAACTCGTTAAATTGTAATATATTTTAAAAAAATAACATGGAAATTCCTGGTCTTTACATTCTCCCCACCTCATGGATTTACGTCCCCGTAAGCCACAAATCATAACTAAGGGAACAAGTGGGGGTACTGAGAATGCTTATGAGCCTCACACTCC
Source organism: Viscum album (assembly GCA_963277665.1). Classification (NCBI taxonomy): domain Eukaryota; kingdom Viridiplantae; phylum Streptophyta; class Magnoliopsida; order Santalales; family Viscaceae; genus Viscum; species Viscum album. The sequence goes on from OY728142.1 coordinate 455,776,968, forward strand.
CACGTGCTCTCATGGAGGTTCCAGTGCTACCAGTGAACGCACACAAGAGGTACCGACCATCCACGTAGGAACCACTACTATTGATCCTCAATGTCCACTGGAACCTCTATGAAAGTCTCCCCATCATCGACATCCAGATCTCAAAGGTCGATGATTTGGAAATAGTCATGCACGTATCCTCTCAGCTGAGATACATGTAAGATGCCCTGCAATCGGTGTAACTGAGGTGGAAGAGCTAAGCGGTAAGCCACCTCGCTAACTCTGATGAGTACCTAGAAACTTCCGATTAACCTCATAGATAACATTCCGCCTCGGCCAAATCTCCATAGACCTCATCGAGGTGAGGCCCGTAGAAATACAAGGTTGCCATCGTTGAACTCTAGTGTTCCCCGTCTTCTGTCAGCATACGAATTCTTTCTTCTCTATGCAGTCTTCATCTACTCTTTCATAATCTGCAGCTTCTCCGTCGTAGCTCATACCATCTCTGGTCCCACTAGTGTTGACTCCCTGGGGTCAGTCCGACACAAGGGTGATCTGAAACGTCACCCATAAAATGCCTCAAAAGGTTCCATCCCTATGGTGGAGTGATAGATTTTGTTGTAGGAAAACTACACTAAATGCAAGTGGTCCTCCCAACTATTACTGAAGTCAAGGACACAAGCACACAACATGTCCTCGAGGGTCTGAATGGTCTGCTCAGTCTAACCATCCATTTGAGGATTAAAGGCGGTGCTCAAATGAAGCTGCGTCCCGGAAGCTTCCTGCGACCCCTTCCATAGTCGGGAAGTAAAGTGTGTGACACGATCAAAGACAATAGAAGATGTTTCTCCATGTATCCGCACAATATCTTTCATGTAGATGCATCCCATGCTCTCTACTGAACCCTACGCTCTGATCGGTAAGAAGTGGGCCGACTTGGTGAGTTGGTCAACGATCACACAAATCAAGTCATGTCCCCTGGATGTACATGGAGGACCCGTCACGATGTCCATGGATATCCCATCACACTTCCACTCTGGGACCTCTAAAGGTTGTACCAAGCCTACTGGTACATGGTGCTCCGCCATTACTTACTGTGAAGTGGAGCATCGAGATACAAACTTCGCTACCACCTTCTTCATACCTGGCCACCAGTGCTATTGTCTGAGGTCCTAAAACATTTCGCCACTCATTGATGTACAACTAAAGGAGATGTGTGTAACTTTCTCAACACTTCCACCAGAAGTTACACAAGTACCATTGTACATCCCTTGAAGAGGATGACATGCTCCCCACCTTCATAAAATCCATCATGTGTATGCCCTATGGATATCATGGCACATCGTATCTTACTTTCAGCGTCTCCATGCTGGGTAACCCTGAGTCGCTGAAGAAGTGGTAGAGTGACTATAAGAGAATGTAGAAAGGATGCTCCATTTCTATCCATAATGGATATCTATAAGGCTTCCAACTGCTCTGTCGCCTCTCCTAGTATATGTATACCAGACCTCCTACTGAGTGCTTCTACAACAAAATTCCCCTTCCCAAGAGTATAGTCTATTTCGATGTCATAGTCTAGGAGGAACACAAGACATAATCTATGCCTTGGGTTTAGGTCTTTCTGATAAGAAGATATACCTAAGACTCGTGTGATTTGAGTACACAGTAAAACATTCTCCCATAAGATAGTGTCGCCTCATATTCAAGCTGTAGATCACAACTACTAACTCCATGTCACGGGCATCGTAGTTCTACTCATGTTGTCTCAACTATCGAGAACCATATGTGATCACTGCTCGCTCCTACATCAGGGAACACCCGAGACTGGTCCCTGATGCCTCGCAGTAGACTATGTACCCTATGTCGTTATCTGGAAGCCTCATGATAGGGGCACTAGTCAGCCTCTCCCTTAGCTCTTGAGAGATCTTCTGGAATCTCTCTGACCACACGAAGGGTTGCCCCTTATTTTTCATGGCTGATAGTGGTGATGCTACTCTAGAAAAGTCCAGAACGAACCTCTGGTATTATCTAGCCAAAGAAGACGTCCCTCGCCCTTGGGGGGAGGGTAATCCTGAATCATCTTTTGAAAATATGTCCCAATGTTATTTCACTTCTGTTTGGAACTAAAAACACAAAACTCTTGCTGCCCCGAGGTTAAGGCTGGCCGACTCAAGAGTGATCTGATGCACCCTCCTATACATGAGTATAATCTGTGCTGACTGGGTTCACTTTTTCGCTGAATAAGGAAAACGTCATCTGAACGTTTTAGATAAACCATAACATTTTTCCTAATACTGTCAATATTTTTATGAACTATGGTTTCCCAGTCCATATCCAAAATAACGTCATAAGCCCTCAAAGCTGCCACCAAGAGGTTCCAACTGAAACTATCGCCTCATGGGTCAGATCACACTGTCGACGTAACTGTGATTATTGAGTCTCCTCCCAATGGTAACCCCAGATGTAAGGGTAATGTGAATGGTTTAACCGGAAACTGTAGGTGTGGGACATGACTCGTGGAAGGAAGGAATGATTGGTACCTAAGTCTATTGATACAGAAGCTAGTAGTAGACACCGTCTGTACCTAGAATCATTCCTAGAGCCCCTGGGCCACACTCCTTGACCTCATTCATCTACTCTATTCCCCTTCCCTCCACCTACCTGATCCTGACAGCGACTACAATGGCGGGTGGTTGTAACATGTCTAAATGTACACCACCTCATGTTTCTCTCCTAGCTCTGCTTCCACATCTACTGCCCCGGAGAATCACCTGTCCATAACACTTCCTCTTCACAAAACATTTTATATGATCAAGTCTCTGAGACTAGCATCATTTTAATACTTTACCACTGCTATGATTAACTGGATATATCTGCTCAGCAAAATATCATTCAATCAGCAAAGTTTCTCTATATCATTTAGAGAAAATGTGCTAGCTCGGATGTCCTAAAACTCACATCTCTAGGTATTTTGAGCCCCAAATCACTAATCGTAACATATTAATTGAGTACTGGGAATGATCGATACACCTTGATTAATTCTCAACTACTGACATGTCATCCTGAAGAAGCTGTACAAGCTCTAGATAACTCTTACCCACCTCCTCAAGCCAATCCTCATCCGCTTGTGAGTCGGGCTCTCCTTGGAACTTGATGGGTATCTGATGTTGGAACACATGTAAGGCACTAAGCCTACATGTGTCATTTTCTGGTACCTCCGGTTGTAACTAATGACCTGTAGGAAGTGATATGACTGACAGACTACCAGAATGTATAATCGCGGGCAACGATCCACATTCCAGAGCCAAATCACAATACAGACCAACCTCATAGTCACTCAATGGAAAACACTAGTATCTAATATCATTATCTGCTCTACGGGTGTCTTAACTGGGCGGATAACTCTAGCAATCGCCACCAGCCAGGCCTCTGCTACCTGGAAATATGTCTCACCTCGTATCCTTGATGGCCTATACCGCTGGAACTTTTGAAATGTGCTCATTCGGCATGCACCATCCACCAGTGTGACTGGTGGAATCTGCTGCCCAACGGGTAGTGGTGTTGCCGGTACACCACCTGAAGGTGCCAACATAGTAAGAGGGCCCTGCACCAGAGCCTCGTCGCTCTGTGGGACGTCATCGACTACTCTCTCAGAACACTAACTAGAAGACGACGTGGAGGCATCCTGAACTGATGCGACATGGTCAAAATTTATACCAGGTGAGCTGACTAGGTTGATCTAACTTAAAGAAAACTTTGGAAAACACACACGCAATGATTTTTTTCGTGCACTGAGGTGGAGATCAGTAGTCAGAGTCCTGGTGTATGGATATATCATTCGCTGCACCAACACTAGACTCCATGAACTAAGAATGATACTCAGTACCCCTAAAACTATTGCTTCACAGAAAAGAAATATTAGAGTCCTATGTACTATGGTATAACCGACTCTTTTGATCATGGGGCTCGTACCGGGACTACCCCAAGCCCGACTTCCATAGTCCAAGGACTAGAGACTAGCAACAAATGTGTAAATCCCTAAGCTAGGAAGTCATTTCCTTTATAAATTTTAAACATACACAATCAGAGTACAAACTGGAAGCAAACACTAAGTAAAACCTGTATACAAAAATAAGTGAAAAAATGTAATGGGGTCTGGAAATACAAGCCCAACTATAATGTACAAGGAAACTGAAAACAAGTAAAACTGATGAAAAGGGAAAACTGGCTACAGGGTCATCTTCCAGAGATTCATACTTGAAGGGTAGGTACATATAGCCAACTCATCACTCCACATCCGTCAGTCTGATCCGTGTACCGACATGCCGTAAGGTCCACCTCCAGGTACCGTCCAGTCCAGCTACTCGGATCCTCAGTCAGCATTTTCCATCGTCTACAACCAATACAATGGGATGTGGGCATATCCCATGTCGGGGTGAGTATAACAAAACACAGTAGGGACCCAAAGACCCTCAAGGACACACAGAATCCAAAAGGATAAACCACACAGTATGAAATCAACAGATATCCACACTTATGTATATGCACATACATATACATAAGTTATCAAGTAATCTGTCTCAATACTGAGGTAAACTCAAAAGATACTGACTGATCTCAACTAGGATTTTTATTCTCATTATCAAAACAATGGCTGCTAAAGAACTACACCTTTTCCGAGTATAGTGGGCCTACTGCCAATTACCAGGCACTTCCCACTAACCTTGGACTACTGAGGTACTCCTTCTGTCAAGTACCATGGGTCTGCCGCACTCACACAGAGGTGCTCCCCACAATGGGATTGGTGCCAACTACCAGGTGCTCTCCCTAATAGCCTTAAGAGATACTCCTCCTATCGAGTACTGTGGGTCTACGACCAACTACTAGGCGCCCCTCCACCAACTCCTAGGCGCTCCCCAAATCGCTAGTCGAATACTCCGAGTTGAATCAGCCAAGTAATCATCAGGTCTCAGCCAGCTACTAGGTCTCCATACTCCACTCACTCGTCTCCATGAGGGTCCGCTCCATGAGCTATTGGTAGATACTACAACTTTCATGAAGTCCCATGTAAAAGTATCTCAAAAGTATGCCTCATCATAGGGGTCTCAACGCAACAGGCGACACGTCAATTAGACGCCCGATCTGTGAGTTAAAAGCTTTTTAGTCTCGGGGACCTGGTTGAATTTCTGTACGATCCAACCCGACCGTATCTCAACATTACCCCTAACTCCAGTGGGGTATACTCAAAAGGACCATCATGTTCCTTGAATACCAGCATCACTGACGATTCGTCAAATGAATGTCTGGTGCCAAAGATATGGCCAAAGAAATTAAAGGGGTAAGTAATGGGCTTTGCCCCGGTCCGACCCGGTCGGATCAAATCCGCCCAACCCAGACTAGTCCGAACCGATCTGGGATGACCCGGTCAGACCTGCTGGGTCTGACCCGACCCGTGGGGCGGGTAAACCCACTAGGTCCGTCCTGGTCAACTAGGCCCCAACCAAGTGGACTGCGGGGGCGGTTCGACTCGTAGGTTTCCATGTAGGCGGCTCGACCCGAAGGTTGGGGCCGATTCGGCCAGGTCCACAAGGGGTGAGGCTCGGCGGCTCAGTTTGGGAGGTCGGCCGGGTTCCGAGAGGCCACATCGGGCATGGGCAGGTAGGCGGAGCACCGGGCTGGGCGCCAGGCAGGGCGCGGGGGAGGTCGTGCGGGGTGTAGGAAGGGCACTGGGTGGCCTCGTGGGGGCACGGGCAGGGCGTGTGCCAACCGGTGGGGTGCCGGGAAGGGCACGGGCAGGGGCCAGGATGACCAGCAGGGTGCAGAGGAGGCCGTAGGCAGGGCACGGGCATGCCGGTTCGGCGCGGCTCAAGCCGACGCAGGCCGGCGGCACTCAGCCGGGAGCATCGGTGTGCCATGGGGGTGGTGTGATTCGTTGAGGCCACTGGTAGTGCACCCTTTTTCGTTGCCTCCTTCATCGTCGTTTCCTCAACAACATGCGGAAAAAACACCACAAAAGATCGGAAGAGGAAGTTGGCCCATGTTAGTTTGTCCTGCACCCTCTATCTTTAGAAGTGATAGAAAATGGTTCATCGAAGGAGGATGATGAACAAAAATTTCATAAAAACTTTTGCCTTGATTCTTTTCAAATGAAGATGACGAATAGAAAGGTATATTAATCAATGTAAACCCCCTATTATTAATCTTCAGTTGTTGTCGGTGAAGTCACGGGAAGAAGTCGAAGGAAAATCATAGTTCGTCGCGTCTACCACACACACTTCCAATCTCGTTTTGCGTCGGCTCATTGAAGACACTCCACGTCAGTAGGATTTACCAAGGAAGAAGGTAAAAGTTGAGGTTGTTCTTCTTCGGGGGAGCTTTCTTCGTTGGAAGAACACATTCTTCGTTGGAGAGCATAATCTTCCAAGTGTTGAATGTCACGTCACTCTACATGTGCTTCGTCGCTTGGTGAAGCCATCCCCAATCCTCCTCCAAAGCTCCATATATATAGGAGAGTGGGATAGGTAGGCAACGATCGTTGGAATTTATGACAATTCATTTCTTGTGATCCTCCCTTAATTCCAACTATGTTGTTACTTAATTTAAAAAAAGGTAAGCCAATTAATTTACTTTGGCACAACGATGCGGTGCATTGGAATGAATAATGGTATGCATGTTGGCACAATTAAGGTGGAGGAGGTCAACATGCTTCCCCTCATTAATTGTTAGAGTTGAGGGTTTTGCCAATTAAAGGAGGGTTTCATTCTGGGTGGTCCCCACCACCATAACCTTTCATGAGAGGTTATGGTTTGGGTGATCACCACCACCTTAATCTCTTAGGGGAGGTTATGTTCTGGTGTTCCCCACTTCCAACTTACACATGGAGGTTTAGTTCTGGTGGAACCCACATGAAATATCCACCTAGAAGATTAAAATTAAATAAAAAGTTGTTTATTTTATTTCAAAAATTCCATGAAAAACCCAAAATCTATCTTTCACCCTCGACCAACTGTCATCTAGGTGAAATTCTCCTTAAGTGAATATCGGCGTTGCGAGTTCAACAGTGCCCTCAGATTTCAATTCCGAGCACTGGTTCAGATGTTATAAAACGCAGCTCGTGCATATACAGAATATACCAGAAAAAAAGTTCGAAAAATTATTATCAGTCACCCTCAACCCACACAGGCCAGGGTTAGGATTTACCTTGGTGAAACACACCCTAACGAACCCAATGGTACTCTCATATTTTCAATCCGATTTAATGTTTTTAACTTATGAATTTTAGAATAAAATAATTGTCACTTAATTATTTTATTTGCGGCGAAAAACTAACTTTCTCTAGTGGACCATGGCGGCCAAAGTATGTGTCTGCATAAAGAAAGCATACCCTCCTGAGTTCAGTGGTGGTCTCGGATTTTTAATCCGAGTTACCGTATTTGAGTTATAAGAATTTAAAAAATAAAATAATTTGTGTAATTATTTTATTTGCGATTATTCCATTTTTTGGTTCTCTCACTGGAGGTTCGTGCTGAATAATCATAAGTCATGCCTAGGGTAAACCCACCATCTTGAGCGCAACAATGCTCTCAGATTTCTAATCCAAGTAAACAATTATGAGTTATTCTACTTATTCAGGAAAACTGCTTACCCATGTTAACATAATCTTAACAAAACATTGAAGGATTATTCTGGTCAATCTGGGCCTCTGAATCATGTGCCGTGAGATTTCACAGACTCATAAAATTCAAATATATTTAAAAAATTTACATGGATATTCAGGGTCTTTACACGATATGTTTCCCATTTCTAAAGGGGGAAGGGGTAACACAGGACATAAATCTTTTTTAAATTAACAAATATAATCTATATATATTCAAGTGGAAAAAAATAAAATATTTAGATCATATATTAAAAAATTCCTCCATACAAAGTCTCAAAAGTGATCAGAGATATGTAATGACCCCAGACCCTAATCCATTAATGCCCGAGTTGGAGACTATCAAAGTGTTATAAAAATCACACAATATGAGAGGCATTTCCGTATCTAATAAAATAGGATAAGTAGGTAAGAGAAATTAAATTTACAAAATCTCATCAAATAATAAATATTAAACCAAAACCATAGAATTATTCATGTATAAATAAAATATACAAAGATAGATATCTATAATATAAATATGCCAAATAAATGTTAAACTAAAAACAAAAAAACAACACAAGACTTTGTGCTAGTAATTTCCATCACAGACAATGTAATACTGATGGAAGAAATATTTTTCATACAATGGAGGTCATACAATGATACTTAGGATGAAATCCATTGTATCTCTTACACATGTAAATGAAGCATATTAACACACTTAAGATCAAATACTAGAACCAATAGAACCTAAATAGGCCAACTATCCAAATCCATCATCACTAAGGAATAGTAAATAAATATTAGAAGGAATATATCATAACAAACTATGAATATTATTAATAAATAGAATACCAAATTACTTTCCCACTTATTTTTTTCTCGCACTCTGCAACATTGTATGTCCTGAAACTCTTGTCTCATCTGTATAATATGTAACACTTCCTCACAACATAGTCACATCACATATCACCAGAAGACACATGGTCCACCACCACATCGCAAAGTCACATGTCATCTCATGTGAACGAAATCTTCCATTACATATACACTATTACCAGATTACTATGACCTCATGAACCTGAATGACATCAACCACATTCCCCCCTAATACCATGAAAAATCCTAACCATTAGTCTCCCCACAACACTATCACACACCATCTCATTTGATGAAACCAAATCCATCATGGAGTTCCCTAAAAACCCTCTAACCATGATAGCATATTCATATCCACTATTTTGTAAGAGAGAGTGGGAAAGAGTAATTTTTCTTCCATCCTTTCTTATCACTTAGATGGTGTGAAATTCACCACCTGAGTTAAAGTACCGATGTTAGTACATATTGCATTACATTGGTGGGTTTGTATAATAGGAAAAAAGGAATATATAGTCAACCATATATATAGAAACATAGAATACATATATATTGGTTCAATAAAATAATTAGTCAATTAAAAACATCCCCAGTATTACTACCATGATAAAATATTGATCCTAACATAAAAAAACACAAACCAACAGAAAATTACAACACTACCAACAAATTTCATTATTTTAGGCAGAACATCTCATATAAAAATATTTAACATTTCAATAATAGAACTCATTATTTTTTTTTCATTTACTAATTCCATTTGATCATAATAAACAAAGGATAATATCACACCACAACACAAAAAATAACACATCATCATTTCCAATCTAACAAAACGCACATAACCATCATATCATAACCACATCACATATCACCTTCTATATCCTAACCAATCCAAATAATGGATGAACATATCCATCTCCTCAACACCCAACAACATGGACAAAGAAACCATCACATCACTATCCTAAAATTTTCCCAAAGAACCCATATCCTCAAAACCCCACTAAACAACCAAAAAATTCCATCACATTGCCACCACATAGCACATCCTAAGACCTAATCACAGAAACATTACCCAACCAAACTTCACCACATCATATAATGGAGACATAGAAAAATGATTTTTTCATATTTCAAAGGGGTAATTATTAATTCCTCTTCATTATTTTAGGGGAATTATTAGACAAGAAATAAAAATCTAGGAAACCAATTTACTAGATCAATATATGTTACCAAATTTCTATCTATTTAATGTGATACCAAATAGTCAAAAAAATTAAGTTAACACAACATAAAAAATTAAGGGAAAACAATGGCTCTTGACATTATTGATTTTTAGTGGAGTGAAAGACATGTACAATATATTATTTCCATATAATATCAATGTTAAAAAAATCGGAATAATTACCCATTTCCCTTCAATTTGAATTAATCAACTCATTATCATTTATTTTGACATCAAAAAACATCACCCATATCTAAATAAGAGTAATGCACTCCCACGTGATACAAAATGTTTGAAATGAGGGATTCCATAACACAGAATAGCATTCTGATCTCACTGCTCACAATAGGGAATAGAATAAATGATAGATAATAACAACCACATAAGGGAATTCAAGATCAACCTACCCCAAACCTAAGGAATAACAAAATGCATCACATACCCACACAAAAAACATAGAAATCACTACCACTATAGACCATAGGGAAAATTATAAAAGAAATACACCTTTAATAGAACATTAACTATCTAATGATGATTAATGAGCATGCATCAGAACCAATGGGTCATAATTGGAGAATGAGGTATAATAGATCCCATTATATCACATATGGTTCCTCTAAAATTTATAGTAAGAGGTGATTAAATAATGGGAGGTGAATTTCCTTGAGATAACCTAATTAAAACATATTACGTTACCAATATATAGTGTAATAAACAGTCTAATGGTTTAAAATACACGATTCTATATTACTCCCACCAAAAAAACAAATGTTCTCTCTAAAAAAATACAAAAAAATATGTGTTTTAGACTAGAATTAACATATGACATAAAAATAACTTAAAAAATAAACACTATTAACACCTAACCCCTTGAAAAACAAAATCTATAAAAAACATAAAAAATAATCCATTGACCATCATCTTACACTAAAAATAAATATTTTATAGTATAAACAGATTACTTTTGTTATGCTATAGTTTGAACTCCAATATACCTCATATAGAATCCTCTAAAACCATATAATGAACATAAATTTTTGATGTAATAAGATAGGGAGTGATGATTCGGTACATTGCATACCTCAAAAATCATTATTTACCATGGGAATAATATCCAAAACCAATGTTATGAAAGGGATATGCAAAACCAACCAACTAGATACTTATTAAGGTAATAATCATTCATGAAATGATACCCCCATGAGAATTGTCCAATCACAACAACCTCAAACACCTCATACAACCACATCACTATGTGGCCTTTTTACCTCTACCCACTTGGGAAAAGAACACATCATTTTGTACCACCCACCTCCTTTCACAAGAAAATACTCCAAAAACTAAAAAACTGTTATTACCTAAAAAATTAATAATGGAATTCCATACTTTATTTTATGATATTATACACTCTGCATCATTGAATAACCTACATGGGTCTAATAAAATCATATAATAACACGAATTGATTATGAATAAATTCCCTGTTTTAATTTATCTAATTTCTATTCATAATACATATAAATTATATCACATCAAAGGAACAATGGATCTTCAAAATCGTTAAAATCCAAAATGTTTTTACAAGGAATCCACTACAAATGATTCCAGTATCCCTGTGATGTTGTCCAATTATAATCTACTTATCAACAATTACCCAAATAGTATCCATGTCTCTCTATGTTATGGGTATCCTAGTGGTAAAATCCACTAATATTATATTCTATTTAATATATAAATATCCAAAGGATACATAAATTAAATAGGAACCTAATGCACAACCGTTACCTACTGGGTAACCATTCAATGAACCCAAAACACTTCCACTTCTTCTTTCATCCTCGGAGAATAAAACAACATCCTCAAGCCATAATACATGATCACAACTTATAGATATAAAACCTATTTTGAGAGGTTAAATTCATGATAGAATCCATTATGCATCTCTAATGGATCTAAAATCCTCTAATGAAAAAACATATGGTTTCAACAAACCTCTAACCATCATGTTGGAGCACCACAATGGACAACAAAAAAGAACCTCTATTGATGAGTCTCCCCAATGTGAATCCGTATCATGTTTCTTAGAAGCAGATATGGCATTTTCTGAAAAAAACACATCTACCATCAACCAATATTGAATCCATGTGGATGGATACAAAATCCACCATCACTATATAATCATCTATAAAATCATGAACCACATCCTTTTGAGACTTCATACACAATGCACCAGCCAAAAAATTATATTCCAAAAGTTTTAGGATATCTTCAAATGAAAATATGGAAAAAAACCACCCAAATACACTTCTATATATTCATATCTTGCTTATAATAGATGTGCCTCAATATATTTTTATTCATGAAGACCACAAAGTGATCCCAAATGAGGTAATTCCTCTATAGTTTTTTTGGGAAATAACAACCACTACTATCTTTAAAACATGAGTTTCATACTAATGACCATGAGAACACAACTACATAGGCCCTTAAGAAATCACTACCTTCCACTAAAAAAATTAATCCATATACTTGATGATATGTGGTAGTGAACACCTCAAACCTAACCCCTTTATTAATAAACTAATTATCTTTAGAAATTAAAAACTTTTCCAAAAGGTAACTGAATTCTACCTAGACATAACTAATCCACACATAATACTAGTCCATCATAGTAAAAAATTCTAGCAGTGTTTCATCTCATGAGAATCTAGGTACAAAAATACAATTATATATATTGATACAATGAAATTTAAAAACCTAATCCAAGTCATTGGAAGCTACTAAATAAAAAAATCCATTGAACATTGATGGGTGTACATTCAAACCCTAATAAGACACCACATACATGAAGAAAATTACCTCCTACATCACTAAATAAAATTTTGACCAATTTCCATAGTGCTAGTAGGTGTTGAAGAACCTCCAGGAAAACTCAATGATGATTGGAAATCTCCTCCATAGACAATGGGTAGAAAACAATTCTTCTATACACAAGATTGTGGACCAGTCCTATAATTCATGGATCTTAGAGTTAAAGATCCACAAGAAATCCAATGTTTAATTCATGAAATTGAATGACATAGATATAATGATAAATAAATCATAGTAACATATAATGATAGCCATCAGGATATTATCATCCTTCACCCTAAACTAGTGATACCAAGATTATATATCATGGATATAAAACCATGTTTCCCATCTCAAAAGCTTGAAATAAACATCAATCCTAAAAATATGGTAATAGTTAATTAAATAACCTTATTTAATATCTATTAGTCTATAAAAATCCTTAGAATACCATCATCCTTATTGGGGAATAACAATTGATTACCCCACAGTGAGACACTAGTGTTATAAAAAACCTTTCTAAATCAGATCATATTTATGTATCATAATCTCCCTCTACTATATAGATTCTATTAAAAAAGAATCCATCTATATTGAAGAACAATTGAATATATATATATATACATGATTAAGCCTCACATAAAGGGAGTAACATATCAAAATCCATTGAAAAAACATCTAGATCCCCCCCTTAGAACCTCAACCATCAATGTGTCCACTGATTATATACACTAATAAGCTATGAATGATTGAAGGGGATCCACAGATCAGTAACCCTCATTGAAACCCCTACTAAAAAAACACAAAAGTTTCACATCCACATATTAGAACATAGTTCTCATTTGAAAATATTCAATAATATCATGCATTGAATAAAACTAGTCGCTGTTGTGAATGAGATTTTATAGCTGCATCTGAATCAAGAATAGATCCCCATGATTTTGATTTGTTCCTACCACCAATATACAACCATGGAACATGAAAAAAACATGGAATGGACTCCAACATGGTTATTTTACACCAATGTCTTCCGAATACTCTCTATGTATAGTCACAGAGCATTGAATATTGTAGGTTAACCTATGTAGTGAGATGTTGTTGAATAAAAATATTATCAATAATTTATTGAATAAAATATAATCATACCATGATTGATCTCTGATCCATATTTAACTACAGAATCCACTATGTGAAAATGAAAATGGCCATCCCTTCTGCCTCACTACTGATGGAAACCTCCACAATCACACTATACTTAGGGCCCCTGATACCGAGGAACATCATATAGTTGACATATATCTACTCTATCACCCCTTTTAGAAACATAATCCCAATTCCCATGACACTTAAATGGTCTCAAATTAATTCATTGTTGAGGGTTTCACTGTAGAAGACCTCCTCCACCAAATTAATTATATATATCTACTCAGAGGAAGTTATGTTGATCACAATGAAATCTACAAAATAATAAAATTATCATTAAGTCTTCAACAAAAGAACATGAACAATTTCCTCTTAAGGAAAAAATGAGACTAAAAGAGTCAAGAATATACCGGATGAAAACATGATAGTATTATAATTTACAACAAACCACTGACAACTCTTCTATGATAGGAACTCTCATATCTCCCCTATCATAAGAAACCACCTCACTAGTGTATCCAATCGATCACCAAAAAATTCATATAAATATTTAGATACATTACTAACATAAATTGAGTAACATTATACAAGATTAGATGATATAATTCATCCACAATACATCATTCCTAGGACTTTTCATCCATAAAAGTACATAGGGATAAAATAAGTTCATAGAAAATGCTTCTCAAATCCTCTTAGAAGAAACTCCTTGGATGAAGAGAAATAATATCCATCCTATTAATTTCCTTCATGTTTGAGGAATGGAACAATTCTGAAACCAATTATGAATTATGAGCTTGGAAATATCAACCTCCACCTGCTTTCGCTGAATCCATGTCCACCACTTACGTCTAACACCAAACATCTAACTAACATAAAGGGGGTTACAATTATTTTTTGGGGCTTGGATAAAAATGAATGTGCTCTCAAAATCATCTAACCAACACTTTATATATACTTTAGAAATACTACATTAACACTTCTCCAAATCCTACTAATGAAATGTTTGAAACATCCTCTACAGCAAATAATTCTTCTAAACTAGATCGACCCTTTCCCAATCTACTAGATCATCCTAGTGATCCTCTAATTCAAGAGATATATGTGGATGATGATCAAGATTAATAAAAAAGTGGAAATAGTAATTCTATAAGAACATGTAGTATGGAATTTCATCAAGGTTAATTTTATTAATTTTATTTCATCTTAATTTATTTTTATTTTTCCAGAACTACCCAATTCAAACATAAACAATTTTCATCATGATACATGTATATCTCCTAACTATCTACCTTAAAAATAGTTCCACCTCATTTGGTCAATCAATATTCTCATATCCCATTCACTAGATCATGGGATCCATAATATTCCATCTCTGGGCTAGTCTCCTATGCTTGTGTCACACACCAAGGTCAACTAGAACTATCTCCATACAATTACATGTAAAATTTGATGTTCCTAACTCAAAAAATCTTCATTTATCTCAGCTAGTATATCTAATATTGTTCTTTCATGACCGAACCCTCTAAAGATACCAAAATGATGAGATATAGATAATGAATAGTAATTCAAGTCTCTAGTTGGCCCCTCATTCGTGACTAGACCTGAATTTATGAAAATATCATAGTATTGGACTCATTTACAATTATAATAATACATGTTTGTATGATAATCTGAATCAACAATAGAATACTATAGGAAATATATTATGGGAATCAAAATCCATCCAATGATGAATGTATAAATTAAAGACATACTGAGAAAAGTATCCAATATAAATAACCATAAAATTATAATGATAATAAAAATAAATAATGAATGGGACAACACTATTAATGTAAATCATGGTCCACATAATCCCCAATGAAGTGATAAAACTAATTTATATACATAGGGTGAGGATATAAATATAATGCATAGGGAAAAAGTCTCTCATGTACATGATAATGAATCTTAGTAATTCACATGTGACTAAACAATAGAACGAACAATAACTAAACAAGTCAAATATCTAAATATATTCAAACCATAAAATGACCCCCAAAAACTTAAAGAGAATTTTAATAACATTACAAGTATCACATTGATAAAGTGTATCCCAAAACTATTTATAATTTATTTTCCTCTCTCAAACCCCATTTTTTTAATGTAATGGTGCACTCCTCTTTTTCGTATAACATAAACCACATCTGCATTTAATGTTCACATAACTTATTTCATGAAGACACATGGGTCACATCACCACATCAAGGTCATGTCTCATCATTCTTCATTAAACCTTGAACTCTATATTATAATTGTAAATATTGTAGTAGGGTATCATGAAAATGGATTAAATCAAACTCATTACCATCTACAATGCATGAACCCCACCATAATCCAAATAAAAACACAGTAATATCTCATCTCGCCCAATGAATGATGAGAAATCAACTAGTTCACTAATATACAACAAGATATCACAATCTATGTATATCTAATCAACTGGATGAGATAGATAATAGATGTAATGGTCTCTATCCAATAATCTTTATCAATTGGATGTTATAAAAAATACACCCAAAGTGACTATATTGTGATTCTTTCATAGAGATCGACGTGTTTAGGGAGAATATAGAAATAATAAGGAATATATATTTTTATATATAGCCACATGGAATCAAAACTAGCATTTAACGATGAATAACTAGTCCAAAAAATCACTAAATTATCTTTTACTAATAACTATTAATAAACAGCACAGAATAAAATAGATGTCATAACACACATCCCACATTAATAAAATAAATTCATTAACACAACCCAAATATTGCATATTTAAATATATAACCTTTCAAACATACCACCAATTGTTAATTTTTCTATCAAACAATTCAAATAGTACCCATGAAACTAGTACAATGCAAAAAAAAAACAAAAACAAACATAAAATCGATCATTCTAATCCAAGTAGCCCCACATCACCACCATAACATAGCCACATCACATACCAACTTTCATCGCTTTGCCTCCCCATAACACAACCCAACAAACCCATATAATAGGAACCCCATTACATGAACATATATGCCATATAATTGTCTTCCCAAAGCCTGGGACAATAATACCATTATCCGCAAATTCCCAGACTACACATCACTACCCCAAATCATGACGACATATTAGAAATGTTTTTACATATTTAGAAAAGAGATTTTAATAAATTCCAATTTTTATTATAGTGATTTATCAATAAACCAAATATCTAGGGGAGATGATTTTATTATCAAATACTTGTGGTGATAATATTTCAATTATTATAATGGTGAATCCAAATAATAAAAATAATTTTTCTACAATATACTAATCGGTGAAAAAAAGTCTCGTAATAGCTAAGATTTTCATTGGGGTTTTAAGCCCTTAAAATCCACCATATCATAAAACAATTAATTCTATAAATACATTATAATCATGTTCCCTTACACTTCAGTTTCAATTAATGAAATATTTATCTTTTATAAGATATAACTTAAGATCCCCAAAGACAAAAAAAGATAATAACACTCCGTTATGATACAAAAAAGTGATAAACGATGGATTCCCAACCACAAAAAAAATTCATTATAATCTCACTGTGAACCACATAGAACAGAAAAAATTCTTAATTTCCAAAAATGACATAAGGGGATCATGTATAAACCCACAACTAACTAGAGGTTCATCAAAACTAAAACTAACACACACATGATACAAAAAGGAATCACCGTATAATTCCTCTAAATGCTGGAAATGATATATAACCACGAATGAAAGAAAAAAATACCACTGATCAATAACAGACATCCATTGGATGACATCGATCATTTTAGTAGAAGAAGCTCTGTAGGATGCAAAAGAATTAGCTTGAGTTCCTTTAAAAATTATTGATGACGCGATGGTGGAATAGTTGTACAATATACTAAAAAGAGCTTATTTTTAAAACCTATATCATTGACAAAATATGGTGTAAACCATGATATTATGATTGAAAATCGATAATTCTACATGACATACATTGTAAAACCATCATAATGGTCATAAAACCATTTTCCATTAAAAACCTGTCTCTTTGGGGTATAATTAATTTATGGAAAAAATCAATTTATTATAGTGTGAACACCTTTCACTCACATCCCCACTCAATATACAAGACACGAATTGGCTAGATAAAAAATCCATATACCACAATCTTATAACATATATCCCTATTTTAAAAGTCAAAAATCATGTTTTAGTTATGTTGTAGCTTATCTCAATCAAATATCATCCAGTCCCTTATAGAAAACCTATTATTACCTCTATATGGATGTCTAACTAGTAGGAATGTGTTGGTCCATTATATTTAGTGTAATGATGAGTTCAAATCCTCTCATCTAATAAACTTTTACTAAAAGTTCATTATTTTTATCATTATTTCTATTATTTTTATCCAATGTTAAATATTTTGATGACTATCATGTTCTCCATGTTCATTACTATATAAGTGAATAAAATTCTCCTAATAAAGAGAAACTAACTTTTATGTGGAAAATAGTTGATATAATTGAACATATCTCATTCACATGGATATTAATAATATTCTTATGATTTCTATTTTATTAAATAAAATATTATTAAACATAATATACCATTGAATTTATTTTTAGGATTATTCCTATATCATCTCTTTTATATTATCATGATAAAAATGTAATTCAAATAGAATCATTTAAAACATATAATTTTTTTATTTTTATCTATAAAATCGATTTAATATTCCAATTTATTGAAAAAGTGTCATAGTTATGTTATTAAAAATAAATTACATGAGTTTTCTATTACTTACAAAAGTCCCATGTCGACATTTCATAAGAAATTAATTTAAATATTCCTCCACTAAAAATAAAAACAAGATGAACATTATAAAAAAATACACTCCCATTTCAAATTCTAATTTATAACCAAACATATCAGCTTTTTATCCAAATAACGAAAATTAAAGATTTTAAAACAAAGAGAGTGACATTTTCAATTTTGTATTTATTTAAATTCATATTAATATCATCATCAATATAAATTGGGATAAAATTTCAACATATTAGAAACATTATTTTTAATGGTTTAACAAATCATTACCAATAAAATAGATAAAACTATTATGGATAATTTTAGGCCTTTTCTCATAATTTTTAAACTATTTTACTCATTTTACCGTTATCGCTGTGACAAATTATTTATAAGTTTAATATTCAAAATTACTAAATATTTTAACCAAATAAAATCCTTCAGATTTAGAATATTGAAAAAAATTTATCATTTAAATTCTATTGTGGATGATATTAATTTTAATATTAATTCATAAAAAAAATGAATTTCATTTAGAAAAATTATTTTTAGCCCCAAAACTGGAGATATAAAAAATCATGTTTAATAATTAATTCAATGGAAATAAAATGATATTTTACATTTATATGATAAATTATTTACATTATGATAATATGAAAAGTTAAGAGAACTATTAAATTACCTTATTTAATGAAATGGAATTATAATTTTACAAAATATACATAATTTACTATTTAACTAAAAATTAATTTTATCATAAAAATATCATAAAATTATTCCCATATAATATTTTATTTTTCATTTCAAAAATTATGTTCAATTTTCCAAATTCAATATTATAATATTATAAAATTAATCTGTTAAATAAACCCATATAATACATGAAAATAATTATGTAAGAATATGACAATTTCCTTTTGATTTAAATAATAATGAATATTTTTATAATAAATTAACATATATAGAAAACAATTCCTTAATATTAATATATTATTAATCATATTTACTATTACATGGTTTTCCACATTTTATTCCTCAAAATACATTTATTACTTTATGATTTACATTAATTTTCCCTTACTATGTTTTATTTCTCACATATTATTTTATGAATATTCCCCATGATATCCCATATAGTTTTATTAAAATTATATGATATTGAAAACCATTTGGTGTTTTAAATAATAAATTGTTTTTTTAGGATTTAATATTTTTATATATAATTTTTTAAAAACACGATGCCTCTTGATCCTTGTTGTGTATTTTATTCAAATTATTGTTATAAATGATTACATAATATGTGTCTATAGATTTCTTAGTTATGTTCCTTTTATTAATATGTTTGATTTTATTACAACCAGTACAAATTTAGAATAAATATTTTCTCATTTGGTGGGATATCTTATTTTAAATTTTTATTAAAAAATATATACAATTATTAATCATGTTTAATTTTTCGAAAAATGTGTATCATAAAATATAATAAATTATTCATTATTTACAATATAAAAACTACATAGATAATATGTTTTATTTGTTGCGAATCCATAAAAACATTTCTTAAAAATACATCATCTCCTAACTCACCATATATTCAGATATTATATTTTTACCCCTCACTTATAATTTAATTCAATTTAAATTCCCTAGTTTTCAATTGTAAAATGAGTTCACCAAACCATTCTTCAAACTACACTCCACATAAAAATAAACATTAATAAGAGATAAATATAAATATAAACAAAATTTATTCAATTAGTGGAATTGAATTTTAGTATGAATGATCCTTAAAACCTACATTTTTGTGATACCCTATAAGAGAATTTCCATGTTCTAAAAGTTAGTATTATCCACTCAGTACCCATTCTATTTCTTTATCCTCGTCCAATTATACTATTCAATAAATGAAAATATAATTAATTAATTATATAATTATCATAAGTTTGTGTAAAAAGTTTTATATGTAACAATCCATTAAACCTTACTCCAAACAATTAGAAATATGAAAATGTCACTCGTTTGTACTTATAGATGAAATAAAAAAACAATTTATTCAATTTTTAAACCAACCTCACATGGATGGTTTTAATTTTGATTTTGATTAATAATTTTTCTAGTTATGAAATAATTAGTATTTTGTAAAGATTTATCATTATCATCCTCCATCAAATCACATTCATTAGAAAGTGAAAACATCACACCATTGAACTTATATAAAATGACCACTATGAAATACAATTTCATTTTACATCACCAACTAAAATGGATGGTAATAAAATTAATGTTAATTATTAAATCATATATTTATTAAAAAAATTAATGATATATATTTATTTAACTTCCTCTTCCATATTCATTAGAAATTGAAAATACCTTTAATACAAGCTTGTAGGCATTTATCATCATGAATGACATATTTGTTCTAAAACCACATTATGTAAAATTTTATAAAATATTTAGTGATATTATAGGATATTGATGATTAAATGGTTTTGTGAATATTGATTATCATTGTTTTTAAAAATTAAAAAATAGTTTTATCTATTGATTTTAGTAAAAATAGAAAAATAAGATCTTCACTAAATTCATCTTCCCATATCATAAGTACAAATATCATGTAATCATATTAGACGATTAGAAATCATTGAGGAATATATATTGCAATAATACAAATAATGTGGTAATGATGAAATTTTAATCAATAATGATTAACCAACAACATAGTTACAAGAACATTATGAAACGAACAAAGAGAACATATAAGGAAGGAAACTACCCATAAGTAACTAATATATTGGAAAATAATGCTTATAAATTATGACTAAAAAATTTAATATATATGTACATAGTTTTCAAATAATTTATTTTGTTTCATATGCTTATAATACTATGGTTTAAATTTCATTATTGAATATTGAATGTTAATGTACATATATTTTATCTCACGATTATTTTTTAAGTCATATGAAATATTCACAACTTAGTCTATATTTGTGGGTGTATATGAAGAAATTTGGAATTTTTTATCATAATTTCATTTAATTAAAGTGATTTTGAAATCCTTCTCAGGTTATTACTTTCAAGGAATTTTACTCCATGAAATAGCTATAATATAAGTGTTTCATCCTAATTTTATGTCATTGAATAATGTTGTCATATTACATAGATATTATTATTTTATAAGGTATAAATAAAAATCCATTTTAAACTAATAATATTATAAATTATTCATACAATGGTATTTACACATTAATTCATGAATATTATCCAAATTGTTTATTTAAACATTACAAAATTAATAAGGTATTTTCTTACCTAAAATCTCATTATATTGTGTTATAATATCACTCCATGAATTTTTCACTTCAATTATTTGTTCTCCTCCACAATAATAATTTATTAAATGGTAAGGTATATTCCTATATAGGTAAATGGACAATGTAAAAATAATTATTATTCATTGATTAATTTCATACACATTAATGGATAATGATGTTTATAATAATTCCCATACTATGTAAATAATAAATTTTCAGACATGTTCATATTATTTTATCATTAATGTTCCCAAATATTATTCATAGTATATAAAATATTATGTCACTTATAATTTATATTTATATTCATGTATTTTCAAATTTATTTTAATAATCATTGTAATGATTTGAGTTCAAGAGAATGTATTTTATAATTTTATTAACTTTTTATTTTATGGACAGATATTTAATAGTCTAATATAATTAAAAATAAAAAAACATAATTTCATTTTATATAAATATTAGTTATATTTATTCCAATTTATATTTTATTAATGAATTTAATTTCAAGTTAAAAAAATAATATTTTCTATGTGATAGGTAACATCTTGTTATTATTATAATTATAAAAATGATTTATGAAATATGTTTTCATGATATTTTATTTACGTTAAATCTTTCATAAAAAATACTTACCCCATTTGGAATAATATTTCCGTAATAAATCTCTATGTGAAACTATTAAATACTCATATTTAGTGATTTAAATTTACACATCAAAAAATGGTACTTTTGAGGACTATTATGTGACACTATAAGGAAATATTATTAAAACCGTTTTCATTCCATAGGTTCTAAACTATATGATTTATGATTTATTTTTTGTGATACACATGCATATGAATTCAAATTTATATAATGGTGGTTCCATATATCTCTCTTAAACACATTGTTTACAGTTTTAAATCTCATTAAAAATGATATTGACTATGGAAATGACATGATTAAGTATTTTTAAAATATTGAGAATGTAAATAATTTCATTACATATGTATATAAATGTTTTCATTAACATAATGAAATTTTAAATTTTCACATGAATATTCTTGAACATGATGTGGTTAACCATTTTAAAAAATTGATAATGGAAATTATTTTTCTAGATGTGTTTGCAATGTTTTTATATCATATTTTTATTCTTATTCCCCAAATTTTTATATAATATTATTATATTATGACTCACAGATAATGATTATTTTCTCATGACTCCTCACTCATATGCCCTGAAATAAGTTTTATAATTTGATATTACATTTCCCTCTATTCATTTTTATTTAAAATTATTATATTTATTTGTTCATGAAACAATATAATTCTACCAAGCCAATTTTTTCTACTATATTAATAATATTTCAATTCTGGTAAAGTTAATATGATATTCCTTTTCCTATTCATTAATCACACCCTATATTATGTTTTATATTCCCAATTTTTAGGATATTAGTATACAATATGATATGTATATAAGTATTTCCTATATGATGAAATTATAGAGAAATGATTATAAATATGTAAAATATGGTTTTTATGTAGAATATCTTCAATGAGATTAAACCATTTGTTTCTAGGATAGTTTGATTATTTGTATTTGCAATGTTAAAATAATAATAAAATATTAATGATTTTTTGAGTCATCTCATATTATAATGGATATGAAAATAAAAGTATTTTAATTTATCCCTTGATCTAGGAGTGCGGGTCTGGTGTTTCACAGTTGTTATCAGAGAAGGGGTTTATTATTTTTTGGTATTAGTTTTTCCATTTTTTTATTATAACTATATAAAATTATTTAATACTCTTATTTTAATTCTATGAAAGCATCCAAATATTTTATTATTGTATATTTAGTTTATCTTCATAGTGGTAACATCCCTATCTTGATACAAACATGTTGATGTAGGCTATATAACATTTTTATATATGGGTAATGACCATAAAAAAGGTTGGATGAGTATTTAATTGATCTTAACTCTGTTTATAATATATGATCCTAACAACACTTATGTTAATTCTATGAAAGCATCCAAATATTTTATTATTGTATATTTAGTTTATCTTCATAGTAGTAAGAACCATGTCTAGAAATAAACATGTTGATCTAGGCTATATAACATTTTTATATATGGGTAATTACTATAAAAAGGTTGGATGAGTATTTAATTGATCTTAACTCTATTTATAATATATGGGCCTAACTACACTTATTCATATACTATTAATGCAGTATTAGAAATGATTTAAATTCAGTTAGGTAAAATAATAGTAGTAATGGTAGATAACATAACAAGAATATTACAAATGATAAACTATATTTAAAAAATAAACATTCATAAGTTAGAATAAATGTGACACTTTATATAGATATGTTGGAATATTTTTTTTGAAGGATATCGTTTGAGATTATTTTGGTTTTAGTATTTTTTTGGATACAATAGCATGAAAATAACATATTGATGTTTATATCCCTATAATCTACTATTAGTTACAGATATATAAGGAAGAATATTTTGAAATTTTTTGATAATCATAATATACGTTTACTATAAATGAAAATATGTGTTTTATAAACTTACATATGATTATCAGCTTCAATTATATATCGATACTTATGTATCCAATTGATAACCATAATTATTTTAAATAGATAATGATAATAAAAATTATTAGGATTAACTTTATTTAAGGAGTTAGAATTTAATTCCTACTGATTTTATTATTTAATTCACTTAAAAATACCATTTTGAGTTTCTAGATTTCGATGAAACACTGATCTAAATCAATATGAGATTCATTTTATTGGGATGAAGTATTATATTTTTTGAAAATTGTAAGAAAAGGTAATTTTGACTATCATTACGAATAATAAAAGTGAACTAAATATATTTTTAAATATAAATAACAAAAATATAAAATAATTACCCATATAGTGCATCATGAAGATCAATACTCCAAATTTATATAGATTAGATATATGTGGTATAAATTTCTAACAAATTATATACACAGTTTTATTATGGATTTGGAATCACCTGAATCCATAAGGATTAGAAATACTTTTACCAATTTCTATATTAAATTTGTGTAAATTTTATTTAAAAAAAATATTTTATTATATAGTCAAAATGTTAGTATTTAAAATTAAAATATTTAATATATATAGGAATGTTTTATATATATTTTTTTATTTTTTATGAATTTATTTAATGTAATTATATATTTCATAGAAATATTTTAATACCAATGTAATTTAATATTTTAACTAGTTCTTATTAATCAATGAATAAATAATAAATAATTTCAAAAAAACATTTAAGGATAAAATTTATTTTTCACAAATAATTAACTGTTTCCATATAATTTTTTTTATTCTAGTTAATATATTTTAAATATATCCTAATATATATGTTACATATATAAAAATTTAATTTAATTTTTTTTCTAATTATTTTCACTTGGGATGGAATATTAATAAATTCATTATATGCTAAAAAATGAATTTTTTTAAAAAACACTTCATTATGAGAGCACATAATAAAATTATTTTTTATAAATAATTAAAATATAAAAACAGGGTTTTGTAAGTATAATTGTCACAAAAAATTTATTAAGAAGGAAATTTTTAATTATTATATAATAATTAGATACAAAATTTAATAGCAGTAACCAATATAAATTTTTTTTTAGAATTTTTTTAGGAAAGTGGTATAATTTTCTATGTTTATAAATTAAATTGATAAATTTTTTATGATGAATCTAATATTATATATAAAATTTAAATTAAACATATTAACCCTAATTTAACTATTCATTGATCATAAATGATACAACAAAATTTAATTTATAAGAATAAACATTTCTATAAAATATCATTTCCTTATATCTTATAATTTTATTTTATATTTATTTTTCAGTATAATTTGAAATTTTGTTTGATAATTGTTATTCCAATTTCTTATTAATGATTTCAAATTTTTGAGTTCTTTTCCTAATATATTTCTATTGGAAAAATAATTACCATTGATAATCAGAGATGTTATCTATAAGAATTACTATGATTATGTGTCTCAAATAATTCTAAACTAAACAAAAAATATAAGAAAATATTAGATACATTTTTAATTATTAGATTCATAAGAACAATTATAAAAAAATTTCTTGGCCTAAAATTTTTACCATTCATTTAATACTATGTTTACCCCACAAGGACCATTCAATTTCCTGGAAAAGACCAACTTTTTTATCTATAAAAATACCTTATTTCCAACGACATTAAATAACACCATAATTATAACTTTACAAAAACTCTTTCCCATTGTACATTTAATATAGAATTATTCAACTTTTTTTATCCCAATTTTCCAACATGAATCCCATTTTTCATAATTCTCATCTGGTCCTATAAGTGAAGGTATAAGTTCCCAACATGGGTATTATCCACTACATTACCTTTTTATTTCCCAATATCCATTCAAAAAATTGATTAAAACTAAGATAAAAAAAATTAAAAAATTATAATAACTATATTGACATTTTTATATAATATAATCATATTATATCTCCCCCCAAGACATTAAATGAATGAAATCATCAATCATTAAATTGTGCAAACTATCACTACTCTGAATGAAATAATACGTTATATATGACCACCTAACATGACATGATATAATATATCTTTTAATGATTAAATAAAATATATAATAACAAAATAATATTCTAGAATGATAACAAATTATCTTCCTTCATAACTACCAATTAATTCGAAAATGAAAACGTCACTCTTGTGAATGTGGGGACAAACACTATTATGAATGAAACGTATTATAAATCATTATCATCTCCTATAGAATGTTATTATATTGTATTTGATGAATAAATACTATATTTATGAATTTATTATGAATCTGAAAAGAAAAATAACAATCAATCTCCCTCCCCCCACTCTTATTATAAAATTAAAATTCCACTCTGTATATAACCTGACTACCACCCACATGGAATACATGATTAATTTTCCTCACTCTCCAAAATAATTTTTTAAATAATTTTTTTCCTTAATATATATTATATTAATGGTTAATATATTTCTCGATTAATTTTTTAAAATTGTTTCACTAAAGTTAATGATCCTCATAGTGTAATCAGTCAATATTAGTAAATTAAGAAAAATAATCTTGTCACATATTTCATCTTCCTATATCTTACCTAAATATATAATTGAAAAATATTAGAACATTATTAAAAAAGGAAATTATATTTATGTTCCTTTAATAACATTGGAATGATGTTATATTTTGAATTTTTTAAAATAGAAATCATTTTTGAATTTGGAATATCAAATATAGCTTAGGGTGAAGTTTTGGTATTTTTCTGAAAAAACTTCAATTTTTGATGAATAGTGAAACTACAAAGTGGTACTTAAAAAACTGATTTTTCGTTTAATTGAAATTTTACCACCTCTATGTTTTGAATTTCAAAAATCCAACATACATGGTTTTCATTAAGAAGAAAAATGTGGTTCAATGGGATTAAAATAATTTTTTGGTGAATAGTAACTTTTCTGTTTTTAATCGCGATTAGAGGTAATTAGTGTAGTTTAAGGTAAAAATAATGTTTTAATAGTGTAGTTTAAGGTAAAAATAATGTTTTAATAATATGAAATGACCTATAAACATGTCCTACCCTTATTGGATGTGTCATGGCCGACCATGAAAACCCATGGATCGATTTTTTGGACCCCATGGAGCCACTTGGGTAAGATAAAGACATTAATGCCTTTTATTTAATGTAAAAGTAAAAATGACACAAACATGAGTTATTTTACTAAATCAATTTTTAAATGGGGTTATACAAGTCAGATTTTGGAATATAAATATTCATTGAAAATATAAAAAGATTTCCGACATCAGGATATTTTTTTATAATTTTTAGATCTTAAATAAATTAAATTATTTATGACACCATAATGATTCAACGATTATCTCATTATATATCGATTTAAATAAAATGAAAATAAAATGTAAAATCTAAGACCTAAACATGACAAAAACCTATTGTATGGGTCAATTTAAAACCCTTATCACCTTATCCTCTAAATTTATAATTGTGGGACCTTTTTTATCCGAAAATCATTTTGTAAAAAAGTATCTTTTCTTAACAATCCAAGAGTTCCCCTCCTCTCCTCTTATAAAAGGCCCCCACCTATACCACCTTACCCACACATAAAATCCTTTGGATCGGCCAACCCCTGCCCATTTTGCCTCTCTACATCCCTCTCTAACTCTTAGAATCCTCACTTTAGGAAGAAGTCTTCCCAAGGAAGCCTTTGAGCTCAAATCAAAAAGACTTACCCGATTTAAAGGTAGTGTCTTATCTTGTGTTCTTATGTTTTATTTTGCTTCTCCATCCCCCTAAAATCTTTTTATTCATTTATTTTGTAACAAAACCTGAATATTCCATATATTAGGATGTTTTTATAAGAATTTTTCGAGATACACTTACACACACCTACATCTAATGGTTAACCAACATACTGTTTCTGTGTTTGGAGAATTTCTGCCTCACGAAGCGATGATTGTTCAACACTCATATAACACCTTCGAATGTGGCCATTAAGATGTTACTATATTTATATATGACATATAATATGTTAATGTTTTACTTAAGCTTCTGTATTTTTCATTTATGGAATACCTTTATGGTTTCCATTATGGGTAAACGCGATATCTTCATTTTAGGAAGTGCGGACTACCACCCCCTCAAAGTGATTTTATTCGTTAATACAATATGTGGTGCGTATAAAGGATAGATAGAATGATATTATATATGATAAAATACTGTAATTGTAATACTATTATGAATCATTATGTTTTAATTCCATTAAATATGAAATAGAAATGGAAGTAGCGTTCATGTGTACGTACGGCTTACCGTCTCCATGAACGGTGAATTTCATTTCTTACCTCTAAATGATTATGTAATATTATAAATGCATGTATATACTGGATATATATGATATATATGATATCTAAATCATGAGTATAACTATGTATATAATGGATACATGAACAACTTGTAATTATAAAGATTTTATTTTTGACTCAAGTATTAATGATCGTTAAAACGACCATTATTAACTTAAATAATTACATAGTGTCCATGACATGGTAATAAGTGATATAAAAGGAATAATGAACTTGAAAAAGGTTCTTAAGAAAGTAGAAATTAACTCAAGTTTATTATTCAGGAGGTTAAAGAACGATCGAGTCAAGTCGGACCCAAGGTATGGGACTTCGTCTCAATCTCCTTTCATTGAGGCATATTTTGTTTAATACACAACCTTCTTTTATACGGTGTATAAAACCCTTTGACTTTTACATTTATCCAAAAGGAATCTTTTTTATACGTAGCATTTTACTAAATGAAAAAAGGGAATGTTTTTTTCGTACGTATGTGGCGACAACGACCTCTCCGCCGCAGTGACCATTATTTGAGTTTCGGATTCCTCTACAAGCCATACCAATTTTTAAAGAAAAATAAATCCCATGTTTTACTTTTCTTTTATTTTGGTATTGAAAATGGTTTTCATAATGTTTTTATATCAATGTATTGTTTTGATATCTTGTGATTGAAAAGTGGAAATTTTATGTTTCCTTTATGCATGTTTTATGTGATATGATTATGTTATGGTTCCTGGGCATTATTATGATGACGGGTTGTTCCATGATAAACTAAGGGCAGGTGAGCCCGATATAGCTCTCCAATGCCTTGGGTAACGTGAAGGGTTTATGAATTGAGGTTTATACGAAGAGATTTAGGGAATATACTGTGATGGGTATTCGAAACGTAACCAAGAGGGTTACTCCCTATGTAAGAATGTTATGAATGCCACAAGTTACCATTATGTCTTATGATTTCTATGATTTATTCCTGATTTCATGAGGTATGTTAAAGTGATTATGTTTTATGGGTAAAGTATGATTGCATTCTTATGTATATACATACTCATGTTTCCTTTCCATATTTTTATATCCCTTACTGTGCTTTTTATGCTCATCCCATGTTTTTGAAATGTTTTTCACAGGTCAAGGGAAAGGTACATGATATGATGATTGTGTCAAGGAAGTGTCAAGAAAGAACCCATGATTTATTTTAAATATGTTTCCGTTGATGGGAAAAATGAATACTATCTTTTATGTAACAACTTTGATTTAATGTGGAATGTAATGCATGTATTATGATCTAATTCTCTAAAACTCTAAACCTGAAAATATCCTCAATGTGTATTCTTGAAGTAACTCAATATTAAGTAATGTTTAAGGCCGGGGCCTTATAGTTGGTATTAATGGTCAGTTTAGATAACATTAAGAGTTAGAATTCTATTAAATGATTATCCAAAAATATTTTTTATGGTCAAATTGAAATGATATAGCATTTGAAGACTACCATGTTTCTTCATCTAAGACATGTTTGTTCAGAATGGTTTTCCGCAGAGGAAATAGGTAAGTAGTGCTAGGAAGGCATACAGAAGGAAATAACCATCTGAATCATCATCCTGAGATGGTCGGAATTGGAACTGAACAGTTTGTTGCAGTAATAGTGCATTTGACTCAAGCGATAAATGGTGGTGGTATCCATGCACGAGATCAGCCAGATCAACCGTAGAGGAACATGTCAGTGGTGAAACATTTCATGAGGAAACATCCCCCATCATTCAGAGGATCATCTGACCTTGTGCTAGCTGAAGGTTGTATTAAAGCACTGGAGAAGATTTTCGATTTCATGGGGGTGTTCAGACAATCAAAAGGTTAGTATTTCTATTTATCATTTAGAGGGTGAAGCAGATCAGTGGGGGTCGATGGTTAAAAATATAAGGGACGCTGATGAGATTGACACTCTTGACTAGGATGAATTCAAAGGTATGTTTCTTGATAAGTATATTCCAAAGGTTGTTCGACATGGGATGGAAAAACAATTCCTGGAATTTAGGCAAGAGGGAGACTCAGTGGCTGCCTATGAAGAGAGGTTCACTCGATTGGCAAGGTATGCTCCAAATTTTATCCGAGACCTTGATAGTAAAATCAATCATTTTTTTCAGGATTAAAGACAAAATATCGAAGGGATTTATCTTCTCGTGAGTTCAAAAGTTATGAAATGCTTGTTTGATGTGCTAAGAAGGTGGAAATGGAGTTTTTCGATGATCAAGTGTTCTATAAAAACCAACAGAAGAAGTGACCGAGGTGGCAGGAGAAAGGGAAGAATTTCTCAAAAAATTCTGATGGTAAGAAATCTAAATTTCCAGTTTGTGATAAATGTGGGAAAAATAATGTTGGAGAATGTCTTCTGAATTCTAGAAAGTGCTACCAATGTGGTAAGATGGGACATAAGGCTCGTGATTGCACTGAAAAATATTGTGGTGATGGTAATTCTATATTTGATTTATAGTTAGTGAAATGTTTTAAGTGTAATGAGATGTGTCACTAGGCAAACGAGTGTCCAAAAAAGAGCTCAAGTGATGGGTATCAGTTAGACTACAAGCAGAAAGGGGTGGTGAAATCCTTTTCAACTACTTTAGCAGATGTTGGGCCATCAAATTAAGTTGTATTAGGTACTTTGTTTTTTCAGATTATGCCAGTGTGTTGTTTGATTAAGGGTCTACACAATCTCTCATCTCTGAAAACTTTTCTAGTAAAATGGGAATACCATCTCAAGAAATTACTCCTGAACATTTGGTCAAAATACCTGGGGGAAATGTTGAGGCAAAAAGAATTTATAAGAATCTTCCTATCCTTATCTGTGGAAGAAACCTACTTGAAAACCTTATTGTTTTACCTCTAGTAGAGTTTTATGTTATCCTGCGTATTGATTGGATCTCTAGTTACCATGCTAAGTTTGAATGTAGAGCTAAAGAATTTTATTTTCCGAAAGACTTTCAATTTGTGTACAAGAATGAACCCTTACTGTTGATAACGTATCAGGAGGCTGAGAAACTTGTAAAAGATGGAAATGAATGTTACCATGCACATATTGTTGATAACAAGGGAACTGTTCAGATTAATGATGTGCCAGTGGTAAATGAGTATCCTGATGTTTTTCCTAATGAGTTGCCTGGAATAATACCAGATTAGGAAGTTGAGTTAATGTAGACTTAGTTCCTGATGCTAAGACAATTTCAAACCCCCCTTATCAAATGGCTCAAATTGAACTTTTAGAGTTGAAGGAGAAATTGCAAGATTTATTAGAGAAATGTTTCATTCGACCTGGCACATCACTATGGGGTGCTTCTGTTTTATTTTTAAAAATGAAATATGGTTCTATGAGACTTTTCATTGATTATAGATCCTTGAATAACATCACTGTTAAGAAGAAATATCATTTTCCTCCTATTGATGATTTGTTTGAACAGCTCCAGGGAGCTCAGTATTTTTCAAAAATTGACCTGAGATCGGGGTACCATCAGCTGAAGTTAAAGGAAGAAGATGTTCCAACGACTGTGTATAGTATAAGATATGGCCATTATGAATTTGTAGTAATGCCTTTTGGGCTAACCAATGCACCTGCTGTATTCATGGACGTAATGAATAGAATTTTCCATGAGTTCTTGGATAAGTTTGTGGTTGTTTTAATTGATGATATTTTGGTGTTTTCTAAAAGTAAAGAGGAGCATGAAATACATTTAAGGGTTATTTTGAAAACCATAAAAGAAAAGAAATTGTATGGGAAATTCAAAAAGTGTGAGTTTTGGTTGCAACAAATTTCATTCCTTTGTCATATTGTTTCTAAAGACGGAATAATTGTTGATCCTGCAAAAACAAAGGTTGTTGAAGAATGGCCAAGACCCACAAATGTAACATAGATTCATAGTTTCCTTGGTTTGGCAGGCTATTACCGAAGGTTTTTTAGTAATTTCTCATGGTTATCTAGTCCAACGACATAGCTAACTCGGAAGGGTGTTAAGTTTATCTGGACAAAATAATGTGATGATTGATTTCAGGAATTTAAAAGAAGATTGGTGAATGCTCCAGTTTTGTCACTACCTTCCAAGAATGGGGAGTTTGTTATATACAGTGATTCTTCATTGAAAGGACTTGGTTGCTTCCTAATGAAAAATGATCAGGTAATTTCTTTTGCTTCATGTCAGTTGAAAACTCATGAGGTAAATTATCCTACACATGATTTGGAATTAGCTACTGTTGTTTTCGCTTTAAAAATTTAGAGGCATCATTTGTATGGAGTAAAGTTTGAAATATATACCGATCACAAAAGTTTAAAGTATATA
This sequence comes from Viscum album, assembly GCA_963277665.1. Taxonomy (NCBI): domain Eukaryota; kingdom Viridiplantae; phylum Streptophyta; class Magnoliopsida; order Santalales; family Viscaceae; genus Viscum; species Viscum album. The sequence continues at coordinate 455,810,120 of OY728142.1, forward strand.
TTCACTTAGAAAGAATTGAACATGAGACAGATTAGATGGCAATAATTAGTCAAGTATTATGATTGTACAATTCATTACCATCCTGGAAAAGCAAATAAAGTGGCTGATGCTTTGAGTCGAAAAATTAATGCTTCATTAACAATGTTGAGTTTGGATCCTGATCCTTTGGTTAAGGATTTGATGAACATTGGAATAGAATTATTTGGTGCAGGTTTTCCTTCTATTTTGTTTTAGGTATCAGTGAAATTTTCTCTATCAGACAGAATCAAGCAAGCACAGAAGCAAGACAGTGAGTTTTAGAAAAAGGTAGAGCTGGTTCAGAAGGGTAAGTTTCCTGAATTCAACATTGATAATGATTTTGTTTTGAGATTTGGGAAGATATTCTGTGTGCCTTTTGTTTCACAGTTGAAGAGAGAGTTGTTATGTGAAGCTCATAGTTCTCTGTTTTCAGTTCATCCTAGCAGTACTAAGATGTATAGAGATCCGCAGGAGTATTACTTGTCGGATGGAATGAAAAGAGATATTGCTGATTTTACTATGAAGTGTTTGACTTGTCAATAGGTTAAAGCAGATCGGCAGTTACCTAATGGGATGCTTCAACCTTTACCAGTACCAGAATGGAAATGGGAAAATATATCTATGGACTTCATTGTGGGACATCTGAAGACACCTCGAGGTAATAATGCAATATGGGTTATTATTGATCGCTTGACTAAATCAGCTCATTTCCTTGCTATATGAGATACTTTTTCCATATATCAACTTTCTCTATTATATCTTAAAGAGATAGTCAGCTTGCATGGAGTTCCCCTCTCCATTGTATCTGATCGTGATCCCGGGTTTACTTCTAACTTTTGAAAAGGCCTTCAGAAGTCGTTGGGTACTGAATTAAATTTTTGTACATCTTTTCATCTTCAATCAGATGGGCAGACAGAATGAAAAAATCAGACTTTGGAAGATATTCTATGTGCTTGTTCGATGTATTATCAGGGAAGTTGGGACCAACATATTTCATTGGTTGAATTTTCATATAATAACATTTTTCATTCCAGTATACAGATGGAACCATTTGAGGCGTTATATGGGAAGCAGTGTTGGACTCCACCTTTCTGGGATGAAGTGGGTGAAAGCAAGATGATTGAACCAGAATTGGTAGAATATTTGGCAGAAAAAGTTCAGCTGATACAGAAACACATGAGAACAGCTCAGAGCAGGAAGAAGAGATTTGCGGACAATAGGAGGAAGGATCTCTCTTTTGAGGTAAGTGATCATGTTTTTCTCAAAGTCTCACCATGGAAATGTGTGATGCGATTTGGTAAGAAAGGAAAGCTGAGTCCAAGGTTCATTGGACCATATGAAATTCTGGATATAGTTTTATCTATTTCTTACCGAGTGGCTTTACCTCCGAGTTTATCTCAGGTACACAATGTTTTTCATGTTTCTATGTTGAGAATGTATATGCCAGATCCATCTCATGTTTTGAGTCCAGAGGCAGTGCAGTTGGAAGAGAACCTATCTTATGAGGATCAACCAGTCCAGATTCTTGACCATAGGGAGCAAGTGTTACGGAATAAGGTGAATCATCAGGTAAAGGTTTTGTGGAAAACCCACATGATTGAAAAGGAAACATGGGAATCTGAAAATGCAATGAGGGCTAAATACCCCCACTTATTCGATAAGTAAATAAATTGTCGGGACACAATTTTCTAAAGGGGGGAAGGATGTAACATCCCAAGTAAATAATGAATAATAGATATTTTATCTATGTTTATTAATGAATTATAGAGTGTTTTAGAGGCTTAAAATGAGAATAAATCCAATCTAAAGCTTGGAATACACTAATATTTTTAAAAGATTGTTTTACTTCCTTTTGATGGAAAACCATTTATAAATATATATTTTGACAATTTTATAAGCTATATTTGTCAAAATAAACATATTATTTATTATTGGGACATTGAAATTTACTTTGGATAAATTTCTATTATTTTTCTGATAAAGTTCTTTTTTTAATGAATAGTGAAAAATGTTGTATTTTAATTCAAAACCTCTTTTTAATCTAATTTGTTTATATGATTAAATTATCTTTTAATTGTTTTTAAAGTGAAATTTGAATATATTTTTACCATTTAATCCAATTATGGTCATTGTAATTAATTTAACTTTGAAATTGGACTTAAACTAGTGTCAATATTTTAATACTTATTATTTCAAAAAAACAAGCAATTTGCTCTGACAATGGGAATTAATTATTAAATTAATTAATGTAATTTATATGTTTTGATTTTTTAAAAATAGACATCAATTTTGAATTCGGAATATCAAATATATATTAGGGTGAAGTTTTGGTATTTTTCTGAAAAACTTCGATTTTTGATGAATAGTGAAACCACTAAGTGGTACTTAAAAAACTGATTTTTTCATTTAAATGAAATTTTACCACCTCTGTGTTTTGAATTTCAAAAATCCTACATAAATATTTGTCATTAAGAAGTAAAATTTTATTCAATGGGATTAAAATAATTTTTTGCTGAATAGCAACTTTTAAGTATTTAATCGCGATTAGAGGTAATTAGTGTAGTTAAAGGTAACAATAATGTTTTAATAATATGAAATGACCTATACACATGTCCTACCATTATTGTATGTGTCATGGCCGACGATGAAAACACATGGGTCTATTTTTGGGACCCCATGGAGCCACTTGGGTAAGATAAATACATTAATGCCTTTTATTTAATGTAAAAGTAAAAATGACACAAACATGAGTTGTTTTACTAAAAACATTTTTAAATAGGGTTATACAAGTCATATTTTTTACTATGAATAGTAATTGAAAATATAAAAAGAATTCCCACATCATTATATTTTTTTTATAATTTTCAGACATTAAATAGATTAAATTATTTATATCACCATGATGATGTAGCGATTACCTCATTATTTAATGATTTAAAAAAATGAAAATATAATGTAAAATATTAGACCTAAACATGTCAAAAACCTATTGTATGGGTGTATTTTGAACCCTTATCACCTTATCCTCTAAATTTACAATTATGGGACCTTTTTTATCCGAAAATTATTTTATAACAATGCATCTTGTCTTAACTTTCCAAGAGTCCCCCTCCTCTCCTCTTATAAAAGGGCCCCACCTCTACCACCTTAACCACTCTTCAAAAGCCTTTGGCTCGGCCAAACCCTGCCCATTTTGTCTATCCAAATCCCTCTATAACTCTTAGAATCCCCACTTTGGGCATGAGTCTTCCCAGGGAAGCCTTTGAGCTCAAATCAAAAAGAGTTATCCAATTTAATGGTATTGTCTTCTCTTGGGTTCTTATGTTTTATTTTTCTTCTCCAACCCCCTAAACTCTTTTTATTCATTTATTTCGTAACAACACCATTATCTTTCATACACTAGGATGTTTTTATAATATGTATTCTAGCTACACTTACACACACCTACATATAATGTTTAAAGAACATACTGTTTCTGTGGATGGCGAATTACTGCCTCACGAAACGATGATTGTTCAACAGTCATATAACATCTTAAAAGGTGGCCATTAAAATGACACTATATTTATATATGATATATAATATGTTTATGTTTTACTTAATCTTCTGTATTTTTCATTTATGGCATACCTTTATGGTTTCCATTATGGGTAAATGTGATATTTTCATTTTAGGAAGTGCGGACTACCGCCCCCTCAAAGTGATTTGATTCGTTAATACCATATGTGGTACGTATAAAGGATATATTGAATGATATTATATATGATAAAATACTTTAATTATAACACTATTATGTATCATTATGTTTTAATTCCATTAAATATGAAATAGAAATGGAAGTAGCGTTAATCCATACGTACGACTTACCATCTCCAGGAACGGTGCATTTCATTTCTTACCTCTAAATTATTATGTAATATTATAAATTCATGTATATACTGGATATATATTATATATATGATATCTACATCATGAGTATAACTCTGTATATAATGGATTCATGAACAACTTGTAATTATAAAGAGTTTATTTTTTACTCAAATACCAATGATCGTTAAAATGACTGTTATTAACCTAAATAATTACATAGTGTTCATCACATGGTAATAAGTGATATAAAATGAATAATGGACTTCAAAAAGGTTCTTAAGAAAGTATAAATTAACTCATGTTTATTATTCATGAGGTTAAAGAACGATCGAGTCAAGTCGGACCCGAGGTATGGGACTTCGTCTCAATCTTCTTTCATTGAGGCATATTTTGTTTTCTACAGAACCTTCTTTTATACGTTGTATAAACCCCTTTGACTTTTATGTTTATCCAAAAGGAATCTTTTTTAAACGTAGTATTTTACTAAATGATAAAAGGGAATTTTTTTGTCGTACGTATGTGGCGAAAATGACTTCTCCGCTGCCGTGACCATTATTTGAGTTTCGGCATCCTCTACAAACCATACCTTTTTTTAAAGAAAAATAAATACCATGTTTTAATTTTCTTTTATTTTGGTATTTAAAATGGTTTTCATAATTTTTTTATATCAATGTGTTGTATTGATATCTTGTTATTGAAATGTGGAAATGTTATGTTTCCATTATGCATGTTTTATGTGATACGATTATGTTATGGTTCTTGGGCTTTATTATGAAGACAGGTGGTTCCGTGATAAACTAAGGGCGAGTGAGCCTGATATAGCTCTCCAATGCATTGGGTAACAAGAAAAGGTTAAACGTTGAGGTTTCTCCAAAGAGATTTAGGGAATATACTGTGATGGGTATTCCAAACGTAACCAAGAGGGTTCTCCCTAGATAAGAATGTTATGAATGCCTCAAGTTACCTTTATGTCTTAAGATTTCAATGATTTATTCATGATTTGATGAGGTATGTTAAAGTGCTTATGTTTTATGGGTAAAGTATGATTTCATTCTTATGTATATATGTACTCCTGTTTCCTTTCCATATTTTTATATCCCTTACTAAGCTTCTTATGCTCATCCCATGTTTTTGAAATGTTTTTCACAGGTCAAGGGAAAGGTACATGATATGATGATAGTGTCAAGGAAGTGTCAAGAAAGAACCCATGTTTTATTTTAAATATGTTTCCGTTGATTGGAAAAATAAATACTAACTTTTATGTAACCACTTTGTTTAAATGTCGAATGTAATGCATGTTTTACGATCTAATTCTCTAAAACTCTAAACCTGAAAAGATCCTCAACGTGTATTCTTGAAGTAACTCAAGACTAAGTGATGTTTAAGGCTGGGGCCTTATATATAAAATAATAAAATGATAGGGGACAAGGGTATCCCATAAATAAATGAATCATTTTTTAGTATAAGTAGAGAATAAAATTAATAATATCATGTTGTAGAAATTTTAATGGAATACCACATGAAATGGAAACATGAAAGGAAATATAAAATTCAATTTCTTTTACATACATTCTGTAGCATAACAGCGTCACATAAAGATACAAAAAATAAATTTATGAGAAAAGAAAAGGTCTCTCATCCTCTTAACATGAAATGGACAGTAATAAAAACACAACAAAACATACCCCCTCATAAGAAGGGGCTAAAAAGAAGACATAACATAACAGAAGTCATGACTTAGAAGAGGAGGGTCAAAGCACATCTTACCATGAAGAGTGATAATGAAAGCATAAAGGTTTGGATCTTGATGGGATTTAGGGAACCTTCAGAGGACTTCTTGGGAGGTAAAAAGACTATAACAACATTGAGGTGGATTTTGGAATGAAATGAATTACGGAATGGCTTTTTATTTATAGTAAAAGTGAGGGAATATTTAATTAATTTTCAAGGGACTCCTCATCGGTTGTATTTGCAAACCCATGGGCATGACCATGGTATTTTCCCATGGAATTGGCCACTTGGGACACCTCATATAATATCTTACTAGTTACAAGTCTACAAGAATGATTACATCATTATTACATCATTTTTTATGCCATCAATGACGAGAAACTCAAAACTATATTATCATAATACAATGAAAAGAAAACATTTTATAAAAATCTAATAAATTCACCCTAACCTAATATCGATGCTCTCAATTAAAAAATGAACACCATTTTATGTAAATAATTTTCATAAATATTTATAATTTATTTTTCAAAATAAAATTATTATTAATTCATAAAAACAACACTTAAACTATTATTTATTTTTTAATACATTGAAAAAGTTATCAAGGTCCCATAAAATTATTTTATAACAAGAAGACAATAAAGTAACAATTTATGATTATATTTTATGAAAATAAATTTCCATTTTAATATTTTAAATTAAATTTTAAATTGAAAATATTGTATTTATGGAATAAAAAAATGGAAAAACATATACTATGATCCTTATGTTCATTTTTATGTGGTCTAAATTGTATTTCTACATTCAATGGTGAAATTTCAGTTTTTTGGCCAATTTATTATTCATTACTATTCATAAGGGTATGATACTATTCATACTTTAATATTTAATAAAAAATCATATTGATCTTATTAGACTTTAATTTTTCTACTAATCACAACTATAGAAAACCATTTTTTGAGAATCTTTTTACATTATTAATTGTTTAAAGTATACATAAATACATTAAAATACCATTTTCTCAAAAACTCATTAGTAATATGGATATTTAAGTACTTCCAACATTAATCTGGATATTTGAAAATCACAGATTTTTCCATAATATAAAATAACAGTTTTTTTATAACAAGGTATTACAAAAAATTTGTATGGACTCATTGCATAGCCCCTTATAACACCAATATAGTACTTATGTGTAAGGTGTGCTATGGTGATATAATCTTGACATGGCTCAGACAACATTGCCTGAGTGGTGATTCCTATCAGCTTGAAATTCTCCATTAGGCGATTATATTCAAGCTTCACATATTGAATCTTAGTTTGGTCTTGGTCCAATGAAAATCCATGAGATTCTACTTCCTTTCCAAGCTCTAATAGATGGGATTCATAAGGACCGAGTCTACTGGATGAGGCCATCAAATCTTCTTTTTATATTAATTATCCAAGATCAACTGTCATTATAAACAATAATTGTAATGTTAAGAGTTTAGTTTCCAATAGTCATATTGACCCATATTTCTATCACAATCAAAACTCAATGGTATCACTTCATTAATTAAAGGATATAGTATAGTGGAGTACAAAATGAAATTACACACAAATTTATGAAACACATATTTATTAAACTAAATGGATATATCGATCCAATCCACCCTTAAATTCCATTGAGCATGTTCTCATCATGTCCTCGAGTGTTTGAATAAACTTTTATGATTGGACATCATTTTGGGGGTGATAGGTCATACTAAAATTCAATTCTATATTTATAGCATGTTGAAGATTTATCCAGAATTTATATACGAACCTTGGATCACGATCATATACGATAGAATGTGGAACTCCATACAGCCTCACCACTTCCTTCACGTAAATCTCGGCAAGTTGATCAAGATATAAATCGTCCCTAATAGATGAAAAAATTGTATCTCATGGGAAGATGGTCCACAATATCCCATATCACATTGTTTTCTTTATATGTTCTCAATAGACTAGTGACGAAGTCCATAGTGATATTGTCCCACATCCACGCTGGTATGGGTAGTGGATAAAATACTCCATTAAGTATGTGTCACTCTGCCTTCACTCGCTGACATACTAGGTACCTAGAAGTGTAGTCAGAAATCTCCCTTTTCATATCATCCCACCAATAATTATCAAAAAAGTACATATACATTTTTGTGCTTCCCGAATGTATATGGAAAGTAGAGCTATGAGCGTCATCCATCAGCTCATTCTTTGTTCCTGAAATAGATGGAACAAATAGTCTTGCAAAAAAATTTAGTACACCTTCTTGATCAATATTTAACTCAGGAAACATCCCATCTTTCACATCCACAAACTTATTTAGTAAAAATGGATCATATTTCTGAGCTTTCTTTATCTTCTCTAGTAATGACGATTGAGAGATCATTTGGTTTAGATTTGATGATGTCCCTTCCCTTATATTTTCCATGTACAACTTTACTAGGTCATTTAACAAAGGATCTCTTTTAATCCTCATCAAGGAAAAACAATTGGGTCTTTCCTTCTAAATTCATCTGTGACTTTCTATTATACTCCATTATGATAATGAATTAACAATCATAGAATTTATGAAGTTCCAACGATCTCCTTTGCCTCATGTTCAATTTTTTGTGTGTTAAAATTTAATTCAAACATTGATGGTCTATGTATATATAACATTTCCACCCATAAAGATAGCTCCTTCATTTCATTTGAGAAAAAACGAGCACAGCCTGCTCTAGATCATGCATAAGATAGATCTGCTCATGAGTCATCAACTGTTGAGATGCATACGCAATGACCATGTCATTTTTCACGAGGACACACCCAATCCCTTTTATAAATGCACCACTAAAAATAAAAATTCCTTCTCCACATGAGGGAAGAATTAACACGGTTGTAGTAACCAATTTCTTCTTCAACTCTTGGATACATTCCTTAAACTCCTCTTTCCAGATAAATGTGACCCTTTTCATCTTAACATGGTTTATAGAATAGTGGTTCGTGAATTTTTTTCCCAGACCTCATATAATATCCTTCTAATACAAGGAAACTATGAATCATAGTTATTTTTGTAGGATAAGGCCACTCCTCTACGAGTATTTTCTTTTTGGGGTAAACTGTAATTCCTTCATTGGTTATTATGTTCCCCCAAAAAGAAACTTTTTGTAACCATAATTCACATTTATTGATCTTCCCAAAAACCCTCTCCTTCTATAGTGTTTTCAAAATAACCCTTATATGATCATCATGCTCCTCATTAATTTTCTAATATATCATCATATAATCAATAAAATATTCCACAAAGTTATCATGGTAGTTTTGAAAGACTATATTAACCAAATCCATAAAAATAGTAGGTGCATTAGTCAGTCTAAAGGGCATAACAACAAAATCTTAATAACTGTATCTTGATAGGAAGGCAGCTTTCAGAATATCAAATTTGTTCACCCTCAATTTATGATAAATAGATCTAAGATCAATCTTAGAGAAGAATTTAGCAGCATGAAGTTGGTCAAATAAGTCTTCAAATCTTTGGATATGGTATTTTTTCTTCACGGTGATCTCGTTCAGTTCTCTATGATTACTGCATAGCTGCATCAATCCATAATTCTTCTTCCTAAAGAGAAATGATTCTCACCAAGATACACACTTTTTCAAATAAACCCCATCCCCAAATGATCTTGGAGTTGATTCTTTAACTACTCCAGCTCCACATTTTCTATCCTATATGGGGTCATTGATATCAGATGGGATTGATGTATGAGATCAATATAAAACTCCAGATCTTTTTTTGGGGGTGGTCTGGGTGACTCTTTAGGAAATACGTCAACATATTATTAGATTATGGGGACATTTTTTATCCTCAAATGCTAATTTCTTTATTCTTCCTCATAGTGAAACTCCATAATGAAGGATATAGGAGGTTCTTCTTGGCAAAGATCATGTTGAGATATCTCTACTTGGAAGATACTTGTTGGTTTTCCATTCACGACTACTGATATATCATTTCATCTACATTTGACCTTAGGATTATACATTGAGGGACATTTCATCCCTAATATAATTTCTAATTCTAGTATGTGAATCATTACTAGATTTTCTATAAGATTGTACTCACTAAAGTAAATATTATAGTTTATAAATAGTGATGATGCATGGATAACATTACCCAAGTAATGATTTCTATCAACTTGAACATCTACTTTAGTATATTCTATTCAAGATTCACATGTTGATTCCAAGATTGATATTGTTCAAAAGAAATGCCTAGAGATGCTACCTCCGTCCCAAGATCTGACAGATGGGCTTCCTACTGCCCGAGTCTAATAGATGATCCCATTGAATATTCCTTCTATATTAATTAACCAAGATCATAGGTATTTATAAACAATAATTGTAATGGTAAGAGTATATTTTCCAACTATTATAATCACCAAAAGTCATATAACAGTTAAAATGCAACGGTATCATTTAATTAATTACTGTTTTTATTTTTTTTGCATTATTAAATGAAATAACACACAAATTTGAAAAAAAAATATTATTCAGAATTTTGGGTCATCACAGACAACACCCTATCTTTTCATTATATTTTTTCCCAAAAGGCCCTCTCTGGAGAACCCACATGGAATGAAAAAATTATGAATAATCGGTTATGAATTTATATGTACGGTTTCAACTAATCCATATCATCCACCGATGCTTCTGAAAGTCATATACAAGATATTTATAATAAAATCGAAATAATTCACATACCTGAAATAATTAATGGGGATAATCCATTTTTATATAGAAATAACACTTCATATACCAATAATGATTAATATGGTCATATAAAATTGAAACAATAGAAAGGGGAACCACATGACATCATTATTCTAATAGAAATAATTATTCATGAAATAAAAATGGAATTCCAAATACATGGATAACTCAAAAACTATATCATTATTTCCTTCAACCAACATTAAAATCAATAAATTCTTTTATGAAAACAATTTTTCAAATAGCTAACATAAATAGTACTAGTAAACATTATTAAGGAATAAATTACTAAGGTATATTTTTTGAAAATATAGTCATATATGAATTTTTTATAAGAAATAATGTTAGTGAAAAATAACGTAGTTATTTTATAAAAAAATATATAAAAAATAAATTTTATTTTATGTACATTATAGGATAGGTTAAAATAATTAATGGATCGTGGTTTATGGAAATTAACTATGAGAAAATAGATCAACCTACATAAACTGACATAATCTTAGTGATTCATCTATGGAAAATAGTTATTGATATTTTATTAAGGGATTAAATTACAAAAAGAAAAATAACTCCCAAATTATTTCATCTGTATCAAAACACCCATCCCCATGGCTAGATTAGATAATATTTTGTAAACTATATTGATGAATTTATTAAAATAAAAAAGGATATATGATATTCCACAATTAAATCACCATCTATAATTGAAGAAAGATACAATTATGTTCAAGGATTGTGAAATCATTTATTGGGAACCCTTTACACTTATATATAAATCTATTAGAAGAATAATACAAAAATATACAATAAATATTTAAATTTAGAATTAAATCCCTCTACATTATAAAGGATTAAATGGACTAAAATTCCAATATGTGAAACCATTATTGGGATAAATAAATATTAATTCTAATATATTTTAAAATTTCACAGACCACATATAGATTCTAATCAACCAATAATCCACACAATTAATTCCTATACATTTTAAATAATTTTTAAAAAATATATAAAATCCTGGAAAATGAATAATATATTGAATAAAATAAATAAATACAATCTATTTATATTTTTTTATTTAAATATACATAAATTATAAAAAAATCATTACTATGTTGATGACAGTAGATTTGGTTAAAATAATCATGAATCTATGTTTCTATAAAATGATTAAAAAAATATACATACAATTGAAAAAATTTAATAACATGATAGTGGTTATCATCAAGAAAAATATAGTTATTTTGTGATAGAGAAGGATCTATATTTATATACTTTATGTTTAACAATTTAGTTACGATTAGATTAATTCATTTTCTCTAAAAATATCAGTAATTTTAATGAGACTCTATTAATGAATATCGAATCACTCTAGGTTTTTATGTACATATTATTATTAAGTATTGATAATGTGTAACAAGGATATAAAATAAAATGTACCTTGATCAAATAATATATTTATATCTATTTTTGTGTAAAAAATTTATTTATTAAATTGATGTATTATTATTGATAAAAGATTTTTATATATGTATTATTTTGTGGAAATTTATATGATAAAAAATTAAACATAATCATTCCTTATTTATGGATTTCACTGATGTTGATCTTTCTCAAGTTGGGTGACAATGGTGTAGATTTATAAAATCCTAAACAATTTCAATATTCTCCATCTTGCCACACATTATCACAAATAATGATCTATACTTCACATCAGTTTTAAATTTAATTTTCATTTACATATTGATTTAACTAAATTTAAACTATTTATTTATTATATACTTTCAAATATGATGATCCATTATATAGATAACTATATTTTTTATTTCACAAATAAAAACTTAATACCCATTACATTTTCTATTAATATGCATGTCAATAAAATTAAGAAATATTGTTGTTTTATTTTAGCGGTGTATCTTCTTTCATTTTTAGATAAATGATTTTTATACATGTTTTTTGAGCCTGTATAATGTTTTGATTATGTATAGTAGGTATGATGTCTGTTACAATAATTTTTATGATCTTCTATGGGTGCACAATTTTTGAATGATTCGTGGAAACCACGAAACACCCCTTTGAAACCATGAAATGGAAGAAAATGTTCATTGGATGGTGGACTATTGGTGCATGTATAGGAAAGACCAAGAATATTCCTAGATGAGAATATGAAACATCAAATAGAGGAAAATTAACAGTTGGATGACAGTTTTTCTAAACTTGTTAAAATCTTGTTAGAGATACATATTTAATAAATTGACACCATATAGTTAGTGAATGGTTTTCAATGAATTTCATCATTACTGTTCAATGTATAGTTACACCTCCATAAAAATGGATCTAATCTAAATTATCCACGTACAACCCCTTTTTACCTTAATCCCCCAAACCTCTATTTCCTTTTTCTCTCAAGGTATGATACAATACTACCATTGATTTGAGAGAAAAATTTATGCTAATTAAATTAAATTGGAGGTTTAGATTCATATGTATATTCCAATTAATATTTATTATTCTTATTAACAAGATTTTTCTCAATATATAATTCATATATCTAGTCCATTAGGGACATATCATTGTGTTATAATAGGTTTTACTAATGTACATTTTTGAATGTTGTGAATGGAACTTGATTTTTTATCGAATCATGGTGATTTGATGTTTTTTGTTTGTTTTCAACAATATTTGAGCGATGGGTGGATTATCTCTTCTAAAAAAATTATTTATGCTCAATATCTTACATTAAATTAATTTATTTTTAGAAAATGGTTATAAAATACTTGCTTATATAATTACAGGAAGCCTGTTTTGGTGTTGTCAATGAAGACATGGATCGTTGGTTGGTTTTGGGAAGAGCCCATGTTTATAATTTTAAAACGATATTTGAAAATTATTTTTTCCCTTGATGCAAGTAAATTATTTTAGAGAAGTCATTAAAGATATATTTTTTATTTAAATGTATCATCATAATGTTGTCTTAAATAGTTGGTAATGTGATGAATGGGATGGATAATGGTCATGAAGTACCACAGTCAATGTGATTGTGTATGGATGTTAAGATCTACAATAAATTGTAACACCAAGCATGAGTGTGTGTGTGTGTGGTTGTGTGTGTACTGGGGAAAAATATTCTAGATAAAATAATAAATGTTTTAAAATATTTTGTTGTTTCATTCCTTGTACCATAGGTATATGTGCATCATATGAATTATATTTAAATATTGAAACTATTTTATTCAAGGTTATAATTATTTTTTTCTTTGTCTCTTGAGTTGTGAAGTCATATGTGGAAAACCTAAAAATTATATTCTCACACACCATCTTGGAAACTATTGTGAATTTTTATATGAAAATTATTGGGAGATTGTTAATTGAATGATATCTCAATTATTTTTAGATTAATCATGATACAATGGGATTGTCATGTGGGCTTAGATCATAGAGTGGGTGAGGTATTTCTTGTTTCTGTCACATTTCTGTATTGAGTTTTGTGGCCACTTTTTCCCTCTTGAGCATGTGTTTTGGATTCCAGTTTTCCTATTATATAGTTATTTATTTTGGTTTTATAAAGATTATATATTTTATATTTAAAATGGACAATCATTCCAAAAATGTTCATGAATCCCTAGGAATTTATGGCCATCTGATGGTCTCTATGGAATGTCACATATGAAAAATTATCTCCCTCGTCACTCCTCAAGATAATGAGGAGGTAGGGATGTTAACAATGGTAACATTTAAGGACTATAAAAATACATTATTCATGGAAATAATATCAATTTGGTGGATCCCTAAAATAAAAAAATTGTATCATATTTTAATTATCCAACAATCATTTTGAAAAACAATTTTTCCTCATTGTTCAGTCGATGAAATGGGAAATGGATTAAATTTTTATCAATCCCAGAGATTGAAATAGTATCAATATATCCATTGGAATGGTAATAAGTAGTAATATAATCAGGTCATGAAATGTAAATCATAGAAATGTGTAGCTTTCCTCTTAATGTTGAACTCCCTATTACTATGGAGTTTGGTTATATGAGTGTTTAGATAGTTCCAGGAGAGTTTCCACCTCATCATTATGGATTTAACTGATCATTATTTAATGTAATGAATTAATTGTAAGACTTCCAAGAATTAAGTCATTGTTCATTTTGATTAATATAATTTATTTAAATTGAAAAAAGAGTGATTATTTTCATAATAGTCAAAATGATTGATTTTGAAAAGCATGGTAATGATGTATTAAAAAATGGTGAAAATTTTAACAACAATTAAAATATGGAAATAGTTGTTGGAATATGTTATAATATGGTTAATTTAAATTTATACTCCTTCAACTTTTAATGGGTTAAATTAGACATTTTTTCCTCTAGTTATAATGAATGACACTTGGTAGGTGTCCTAGAATCCAACATCATGATGTCGTGGAATATGTGGTTTCACCTAAGCTACAACTAAACTGATAGAAGATAAAAATATTTTTCACATACTTTCAATTCATTATATGGGTATTATGAATTATGAATCATCTTAAGTGGACCATTATATTTTTTCCCAAATGAAAAATCCACCCATCTATCTGGGGTATTCCAAAACAGATTAGGAATTTTTATAGTTGAATGGGATTAATTGAATATTATATATTCATTATACACTAGAATGGATTATTATGATGGTAGAAATTTATATTATGTAGGATTTTTCATTCCATTAGTGGGAATCATTCATTCATTCTAAATTAAAAAAAAAGTAATGGAATGAGAATTTTTTAATGAATTTTGAAACTATAAACTATATCCTTAGACCATTTATATTTATATGACCAAGTAAATATTTAGTCTAAAGTAATAGAATATCTACAATATA
Source organism: Viscum album (assembly GCA_963277665.1). Lineage (NCBI taxonomy): Eukaryota > Viridiplantae > Streptophyta > Magnoliopsida > Santalales > Viscaceae > Viscum > Viscum album. Next base: position 455,825,384 of record OY728142.1, read on the forward strand.
TAATATTCACCAATTTTTTTTAATTTTGTCCACTTTTCACAATTAGTTATTTCATATGTGTTCTTGAAAGAACAAATTTTTTTAGACTTTATTATGACCTTATATTTTCTCAACGAATTAAATTTTTATATTTTGGATTATATAGAAATTATAAATATAATAACTATATAATAAATAATTATGTCATGAAATTTGGATGGAGGGAGAATTTTTATACTTAGGTCAATCATTGGGAGCTCTAATGTTTGGAATAAGCATAAGACATTAACAGACATCTAGATTGGATAACCCAGAATCAAAACATGGGATCAGTGAATATTACTTAATGATCAAAATGTATGTCTACATGTTTTTACTATGTATTATTGGATTATATAAAGTGATATTTTATTCATCAACCATGAACATGTCAAAATTACAACACTATGGGATATATTCATCCCTATTGTAACATTTCTCTATGGTTGGGTGCTAGAGAAACTTCTCATGCTTCTTAGTAATCATATGATTCGATGGTATGAGTACATTAGAATAATTTTTGTTAATAATATATAGTGAGCGATGGTGATTCAAAGAACAAAAAGGCTTCACAACTGTAGAAATTTCATCAAGGTAAAAACGTGTAAAGTGTTGTGACTATGAAATTGTTTGGAGTTTATCAAATGATTGTGTACATTCAATAAAGAAAAAATATGGTGATATGTATTATGCTATGAAATTATTATCAATTTTCTTAAATATTATAATTTCCTGAACATTTAATTCTTCTCATTCTATTGATAATTCTTTTTTTCATGATTTGATGTTTTCATATCTTTTAAAAAAATAATAGTGGAAAAAGTTAGTTTTGATTCTTTACATTTTAATATAATTCTATAAATATTGATGGATAAAGTTTTTTTTTATGATTTCTCTATTTTTAAGGTGGATTTATAAAACCATATTTTGGATATTAACTGATTAAAACCACTGAATTACCACATTAAAATGTTTTTCATGAATGGTTCGTCCCAAATATCTTGATGGAATCAATTATAATGACCCATACTTTACATAAATTGTTTTTACTTCAGAATTGAAGCACACTTATTAAAACATATAACAAAACCATGTAAGGACCGTATAGGTATAGTGTCTTTAGAAACTGGGAAACATAAACAACTCGTTCATAAAGCATCTACTTTTCCTCCTATTTATTTCATCATATCTAGAGTCACTTTTTTGGAATATTCTACTTAATAACCTTCTTCCTGACCTGGGGAAACAAAAAATAAAAAGAGTTATCTCAAATGCATAGTAAGGGTAAACAAAATAAATATGAATCACATCATATTCATAAGAACATAACATTTTAGAGATCTTAAACTGCAAAAGAGAGCATAATTTTATAACATGGGATAAATCATAGTAGTGAAATGAAATCCCAATAATCATAACTTAAAACATGATACATTGTGGCATACACACATAATCATAGGAAATCATATCTTATTAGTCAAGACTCATTGCAAAAATTATCTTAGTGGACGAAGTCCATTTCGGAACCGAGTCACCCTCGTTTCAGTCCGGTTTCACTGAACCGGTATAACCTACCGTTCCATACATGTCTATCTCATGAGATATAAAATCTCTACCCAATGCATTAGAGGGAGACATAGGTCCCACCCATCTCATAATGATACAATTCTTATGTGTGCCAGAAAATCATAAATCATACATCATTACATAACCCATGTAGTAAAAATGGGATTCTTAAACAACATGACATGATAAAACAATTCATATAAGATAAATGAATTCATAAAAACATTTCCATCACAACATAATAAAATCCATGTAATAATAGAGATATAAACAGAACCCTATATTATCTTAGATGGAAAATAATTTTGATAATACACTTGAACTCCATTCTTGAGGAAAATATCTTTTCTACTTCAAAAACATTTTTCCTTTCTTAACATGTCATACAATTTTAAACTAAAAGAAGTTGATTAAAAATAAACTTGAAAACTTGTAAAGGATGATTCTTGGAAATATTGTTTTAAAAATACATTCATGCCGTATATGTTAAAAAAACATTCTTCTCGTACTTTTGTCGGAAAAGTCAAAAAGTACCTCGTACGAAAAACGACAAAATATTCCTTTCATATCCTTCACTAAAAACTCACCGAAGGGTAAAATTGGATTTAAACAATTGTAGGTGGATGGAAATAATATGAAATATTGTGGAAACATGGATTTGGATGATAAAATACACCCTAGTAAATGCCAAAGTATAAATAATCACGGATAAAAATGAGAGTGTGATATTTTCCCTTACCTTAAGTCTGATATGCTTTGTACGTGTCTGAACCTCCTGTATAATGATTTAAATAATGTTATTGACTTATTCCAGAATCATAAATATTTTTATGATATCATATTTGGTCATATTCTTAGCTTCTTAGTAGTAATATTTCATTGCTACTTGTTATTCGGGTGTTTATAACTTTTGTTCTTATGCGTGTTTTGTCGAATAAATTCTTATTCTTATCTTTAGGTTATAGATACCTCATTTACAGAATTTTATTAGTGTAATATATATCATACTCATTCATTCAATTCATTTCATTTATATAATCATTATGAAATGAAGATCATGTAGAACGAGTCGCATCACATCGTGGAGACGGTATTCCGTACGTACGCACGAGTGATGATATCCTTCCTATGATCGCGGAATTGTATTAGAGTGTATTTATACTATTTAAGAATAATTATCACTTTATAATAGTCATATATAGTCATTATTTACACCATTATACCCATCCATGTAAAGTGGTGGTGGAAAATAGATTACACCACGGCGTGGAGACGGTATTCTGTACGTACGCACGCATGGTGATTTCTTTTTCTGTAGGATGGATAGATGGTGAAATAGGGTTGTTTCATACTTATAATAACATATCAGTATATGAGTGATACTTATGTTATTACTTCACAATGAATCAACTAAAGAAGAAGAAGTGGAAGAAGAAATAAAGATGAAAGAATCGGTAACAGACATTACCTCTTCTTTGAAGTGCTTCTTTGAGACCTCCTTTTAGGGCACTAAAATAGGTCTTTGAAGAAGACCAGAACCTCTAGGATGTCTCTAGAGAAGTGTAGAGGAGAATGTGGTAGGGGTTGGCCGAGCTTGAAGGCTCAAAGTGGTGTGAGGAAGAGAGGGAGGAGGTGCCCTTTTATAAGGGAGGAGAGGGGCACCTTTGGAATAACTAAAAAGATTATTTTATTATAATGTCAAGTTCAGTTTTAAATAGCTCCAAATTGATTAATTTTGAGGATAAGGTGGGTATGGGTCGAAATCCTCTCATCCAATAGAATTTAGACAAGTTTAGGTTCCTATTTTAACCTTATCATGTAGATTTAACATTAAGTTAAATAATTTTACTTTTACCGTGTCTTCTTGTGTTCTTATACTATAAGGTTAATAAACTTACTATAAGCAGCCAAACGAACCCCAAGTTGTATATTATTAATATATATAACCTTATCTAATTCATTTGGCCGAACCTTAGATTTTTAAGAATAAAATAACAATTACTAATATAATATTTGTTTTAAAAACTATTTTATGTCAATTTTGACACTATTTAGTAATTAATTTTTGTGAAAATCATAACAGAATGATTAGTTCGAAAAAAGATAATTTAATCAATACGAACATGTCATATTAATCTAGAATATTAGTGGAATTCATAAAAAGTGTCACATTACATTTATTTTGGTGTTTATAACATCAATTAGGTCAATATTTCATTAATAAGATAATTACTGCATCATCTTTGTGTCATAAATAAATTTTGTTATTTAATGTCTAAAAATTACAAATAAAATACCATTATGTAGGAAATATTTTTAGATTTCTAATGAATATTTATAGTCGAATTTATCTTATGTATAACCCCATATTAAAAATGATTCACTTATTACAATTTGATTTTAACTATTTTAACCCTTCTTTAAATAAATTAATAATAAATGTCATAATCTAATCCATCTGGGCCTAAATGGCCATATTTTATTCCTTAGTTTTTTTTGGTAGAATTACACTTATCCAATAGAATTAGGACATGTGTTAGGGTAATAATAATATCATTTTTACCCTTATTTACCCTATTTACTTTTAATCGTGGTAAATAAAAGTAAAAAGTTACTATTCACCAAAAATTATTTTCATCTCATTGAACCACATTTTACTTACTGACATCAACCGTGTCTCTCAGATTTTTGAAATTCCACTCACAGAAGCGGTAAAATTAAGTTTTATGAAAAATTTAGTTTTTTAACTACCACTTAGTTGTTTCACTATTCATCAAAAATTGAATGTTTTCAGAAAAATACCAAAATTTCACCCTAGGCTAATTTCAATATTACGAATCCAAAAATGAAGTGCATATTGAAAAATAAAATATATAAAATTTCAAAAAGTGGTTATTACTATTCATAACGGCTAGTTTTAATAATATTTTAATAGTATGTCGTTGTTTAGTGAAACTCAGTATTGCGTACGACGCAAGCTATCGGGGAAGGTCACGATTTCGTGTAAAGAAATCCAAGCATGTGTTGTGTAGAAAAAGATTCCTTTGGTGATTTATATAACATAAAAGTCTCGGGTGTTACATTCTACCCCCCTTAAAATGAATTTCACCCTCGAAATTCGTCACTTTGTCACAAATAGATGAGGATACTTCTCCCTCGTCACATCCTCAAGCTCCCATGTAGCTTCTTCTAATTGGTGGTTCCTCCATAAAACTTTCACCAATCGAGTGGTCTTGTTTCGTAGGAGTTTTTCACTACGATCCAGAATCTCTATCGGTTGTTCTTCATAAGAAAGATCTTGCTCCAGCGGTACAACTTCATAGCTGAGTACATGTGAAGGATCAGGTATGTACTTTCTCAGGAGAGATACATGGAACACATCGTGAACTTTAGAGAGATTCAGTGGAAGCACCAATCGGTAAGATACCTTCCCAACATGATATAGTATTTCGAAAGGACATATATATCTAGGGCTCAACTTCCCCTTCTTTCCAAATCTCATTACCCTCTTCTAGGGAGATATTCGTAAGAACACTTTATCACCCACTTCAAACTCTAGGTCTTTTCTTCGGTTGTTGGCATAGCTTTTATATCGACTCTGAGCTTCTCTTATGTGTTGTTGAATAGATCTGACCTTTCCTTCCATTTCATCAATAAGATCGGGTCCTAATAGCTTTCTTTCCCCAACATCATCCGAGCAAGTTGGAGTCCTGCATTTCTTTCCATAGAGAGATTCATAAGGAGCCATCTGAATACTGGAGTGAAAGCTATTATTATAAGAAAATTCCACCAAAGGTAGGTGTTGACCCCACCCACATTTTAAATCTATAGAGCAAGCTCTCAACATATCTTCTAAAGTTTGAATTGTTCTCTCAGACTGACCGTCTGTCTGAGGATGATAAGCAGTGCTAAAACTCAACTCTGTATCCAGAGTATGCTGAAGACTTCGCCAGAACTTCTAGGAAAATCTCAAATCCCGATCAGATATAATAGAAAGTGGTACTCCATGCAATCTTACCACATCCTTTACATATATCCTGGCAAGCTGATCCAGAGAGAAATCCTCTCTAATAGCAATGAAGTGTGCAGACTTTGTAAGATGATCAACTATGACCCAGATAGCATTATTGCCTTTGGATGTTTTAGGAAGTCCTGTGACAAAGTCCATAGTGATGTTTTCCCATTTCCATTCGGGTATGGGTAATGGTAGTAACATACCCTTAGACTTCTGTCTCTCATCTTTAACTTGTTGACAAACCAAGCATCGAGAGACATATTCAGCAACATCTCTTTTCATTCCATCCCACCAGAAGTACTCCTTCAGGTCCCTATACATCTTCATGCTTCCAGGATGAATATAGAATGAAGAACTATGAACCTCATCCAGCAGCTCCTTCTTTAATTCTAGGATGGGAGGAACACAAACCCTATTCCTGAAATTTATTATCCCATCACAATCAAGGTTGAATTCAGGAACATTTCTCACCTTCTTTTCTAACTCGACATCTTTTTTCTGTGCCTCTTTAATCTTCACATGTATAGATGGTTAAACATTCATTTGGGAAAGATACAATTTTCCCCATTCATTATAATTCCAAGATCAATACTTTGTAAATCCATAAATATTGGATCTTTTGTGATCCTCATCATGGATAAACTAGCATGGTCTTGTTGACATAATGCATCTGCCACCTTGTTTGCTTTCCCAGGGTGGTAATGAATTGAGCAGTCGTAATCCTTAATCAGCTCCAACCATCTTCTTTGGCGCATATTCAGCTCCTTTTGTGTGAAAATATACATTAAACTTTTATAATCAGTATAAATATCACACCTTTCTCCATAAAGGTAATGCCTCCAAATAATTAATGCAAAGATTACCACAGCTAACTACAAATCATGAGTTGGGTAATTTTTCTCATGTATTTTCAACTGTCGTGAGGCATAAGCTATCACCATATCATTTTTCATAAGAACACACCCCAATCCCTTCTTGGATGCATCACTATAGATCACAAACCTTTCTCTACTACAAGGCAGTGTGAGCACAGGTGCACTGGATAACCTTCTTTTCAACTCCTTGAAATTCTCTTCACATTCCTCCGTCCAAACAAACTTAACTCCTTTCCGAGTCAACTTGGTGAGTGGATTAGATAATCGTGAAAAATATTTCACAAAACGTCGATAATATCCAGCTAAACCAAGAAAACATCGGATCTCGGTTACTGTTGTTGGTCTTGACCATCTTTCGATAACCTCTGTTTTTGCTGGATCCACAGATATCCCCTCTTTTGAGATTATGTGACCCAAAAATGCAACTTTTTGAAGCCAAAAGTCACACTTGGTAAATTTGGCATAAATCTTGTCCTTTCTCAGGGTCTTCAATATAATTCTCAAGTGATCTTCATGTTCTTCCTTTCCCTATTAATAGACAATAATATCATCTATAAAGACTACCACAAACTGATCAAGATAGTCTCTAAAGACTCTATTCATCAGATCCATGAAGATAGCAGGGGAATTAGTAAGACCAAATGGCATCACTATGAATTCAGAGTTTCCATACCTTGTACGGAAAGCTGTATTTGGTATATCCTCCCTTTTGACCCTTAATTGATGATACCCTGAACGAAGATCAATCTTGGAAAAGTATTGAGCTCCTCATAGTTGGTCAAATAGGTCATCAATGCGCGGGAGAGGATATTTGTTCTTGATAGTGATCTTGTTAAGTTCTCGATAATCAATGCAGAGTCTCATTGATCCATCTTTCTTCTTAACAAACAGAATAGGTGTTCCCCAAGGTGACGCACTATAGAGTATGAACCCCTTATCATGATTCTCTTGGAGTTGCTTCTTTAATTCCTGGAACTCAATTGGGGTCATTCTATAAGGTGTCATTGAAATAGGGAATGCACCCGGTATGAGTTCTATTGAAAACTCAACTTCACGATTCGGTGGAAGACCCGGTAATTCCTCCGGAAAGACATCATCAAACTCCATTACAATGGGAATATTCTTAATAGTGAGTTTCTCACCAACCATTTGAGACAAATAACCTTCATTTAGTGGAATAAATACCCATAAAATGGAAGAAATTTCCACTGGAAGGTTATGTTCATCCTTGCATCGATAGACGATCATTGATTGATATAGAATATGAAATGTGACTTCCCTTCTTTGGAAATTGATATGAGATCCATGTAGAGAAAGCCAATCCATGCCAAGAATCACATCAAATTCCACTATAGGAAGGATCACAAGATTTGCAGGAAGCCCTTTCCCACAAACTTCAATCGGAGAAGAATTACAAATTTTGATGCGACTATTGTGCCATTAGGTGTTGTCACAGCTAACTCAACATCTAATTGTTGAGGTAATACGGTGATACCCTTTGAAAATTATTCAGAAATAAAGGAGTGGGTGGATCCAGAATCAAATAAAACATTTGATACTTTAGAGTGGATGGTAAGTGTACCTTTCACCACTTCGTTATCGTACTCCACATCGCTGATAGAAATTGCATGTGACTTTCCATTTTCTTTAGCCTTAAGAGTTTGTTGACGTCGACCATCATCATCAACCCATGGATTAGGGAATTTATTGGCATAATGTCCCATCTCCTTGCACATGAAACATTGAAGTGTTGTAGGTTCATTTTGTGTATCCCTTCCGTTGTTTTCATCATTAGACATCTTCTTCCCATCATTGCGGCATTCAAATGACCAATGGCTTTCCATTCCACATTTGAAACATTTACTTTCCCCTTTAAGACAACTCCCTCCATGTTTCTTTCCACACTTTGAGCATAAGGGAAATCTCATCTTCTTTTCAGTGTGCTCTTTAGATTTTCCTTTGAATTCCATTTTCCTCTTCTTATCAAACCCATATGACTGATGGGTTACTCCAATCTCTATCTCAACTTTGAGAGCACATCGAATGATTTCCTCGTAGCTATTGAAGTCCCTTATGGCTAACGCCCTTCGAAGACTTTGTTTTAATCCACTAAAGAATTGATCGATCTTACTCTTAGGTTGGATAATAATACCAGAAGCATACCTTTCAAGTCTTGTAAAATTTGCTTCATAGGTACCAATAGATTCATCATCCTTTTGCTTCAGTTCAAGAAACTCTTTCTCCATATTTGTTCGGAGAATTCAAGGGAAGTACTTATTGAAAACTATGTTTTTGAACTCGACACATTCCATGGACTCAATTTCATCCCTTTGCCTCGTATTCTTAATAATATTCCACCATTGATCAGCATCACCTTCCAAACGATACACTGCTAAGATGACTTTATCATGCTCAGAACATTGAAGAACTGAAAATATCTTTTCATTAGTACTAATCCATTTTTCAGCAACCAATGGATCAGTAGACCCGCTGAATGAAGGTGGACGCTGTCTCATGAAGGATTCAACAGAATGTTGCTCCTTCCTTTGCTCGTTTGGAAGTCCTACATGATTCATAGCTTGAGAAAGTTGTGTGAGCATGGCTACAAGATTTTCCATTCCAGCTCCCATAACGTTTGGTTGCTCAGGGGGACAATCATTGCAGTGCCCGTCGCATTCTTCATTAACACGGTTCCTTCGGGTTCCAGCCATTGACTAAAACCAAGAAGAATAGTGTAAGCAACACTAATTATAATAGGAAAACCACATAATCAAGAATAAAATTTCACACTTAAGGTCTTATCCTAGGTTATTTATGGCCATTTCTAAAACACTAAGATTGTGTTCTATGCATAGACTTGTCCTTAGGGTTCTTACTAAGGCTTTCACATCCTAGTTTCCAAAGGTTGACTATACCTTTCCTCTGATACCAACTATAATGATCCATACTTTAAATTCATTGTTTTTACTTCAGAATTGAAGAACACTTATTACAACATATAACAAAACCAAGAAAGGACCGTATAGGTATAGTGTCTTTAGAAACTGGGAAACATAAACAACTGGTTCATAAAGCATCTACTTTTCCTCCCATTTATTTCATCATACCTAGAGTCCCTTTATGGCATATTCTACTAAATAACCTTCTTCCTGACCTGGGGAAACAAAACATACAAAAGGGTGAGCTCAAATTCTTAGTAAGGGTAAACAAAATAAATATCAATCACATCATATTCATAAGAACATAACATTTTAGATATCTTAACCTGTAAAAGAGAGCATAATTTCTTAACATGGGATAAATCATAGTAGTGAAATGAAATCTCAATACTCATAACTTAAAACATGAAACTTTGTGGCATACACACATAATCATAGAGAATAATATCTTATTAGTCAAGACTCATTTCCAAAACTATCTTAGTGGACAAAGTCCGTTTCTAAACCGAGTCACCCTCATTTCAGTCCTGTTTCACTGAACCGGTATAACCTACCATTCCAGCCATGTCTATCTCATGAGATATAAAATCATTACCCAATGCATTGGAGGGAGATATAGGTCCCACCCATCTCATAATGATACCATTCTTATGTGTTCCACAAAATCATAAATCATACATCGTTGTATAACCCATGTAGTAAAAATGGGATTCTTAAACAACATGACATCATAATACAATTCATATAAGATAATGGAATTCATAAAAATATTTCCATCACATCATAAACAAAATCCATGCAATAATAGGGATAGAAATAGAACCCTATATTATCTTAGATGGAAAATAATTTTGATAATACACTTGAACTCCATTCTTGAGGGAAATGTCCTTTTTACTTCAAAAAAAATTTTCCTTTCTAAACATGTCATACAATTTTAAACTAAAAGAAGTTGATTAAAAATAAACTTGAAAACTTGTAAAGGACGATTCTTGGAAATATTGTTTTCAAAATCCATTCATAAAGTATAATTAAAAAAAACATTATTCTCGTACTTTTGTCGGAAAAGTCAAAAAGTACCTCGTACGAAAAACGACAAAAGATTCCTTTCATATACTTTACTAAAAACACACCGAAGGGTAAAATTGGATTTAAAAAATTTTAGGTGGATGGAAATAATATTACATATTGAGAAAACATGGATGTTGATGATAAAATACACCCCAGTAAATGCCAAAGTATAAACAATCTCGGATAAAAATGAGATTGTGATATTTTCCCTTACCTTAGGTCCGATAGGCTTTGTACGTGTCCGAACCTCCTGTATAATGATTTAAATAATGTTATTGACTTATTCCAGAATCAAACATATATTTATGATATCATATTTGGTCATATTCTTAGCTTCTTAGTAGTAATATTCCATTGCTACTTGTTATTCGGGTGTTTATAACTTTTTGTTCTTATGTGTGTTTTGTCGAATAAATTCTTATTCTTCTATTTAGGTTATAGATACCTCATTTATAGAATGGTATTAGTGTAATATATATCATATTCATTCATTCAATTAATTTCATTTATATAATCATTATGAAATGAAGATCTTGTAGAACGAGTCGCATCACATCGTGGAGACGGTATTCCATACGTAGGCACGAGTGATGATATCGTTCCTAAGATCATGGAATTGCATTGGAGTGTATGAATACTATTTCAGAATCAGTATCACTTTATAATAGTCATATATAGTCATTATTTACACCATTATACCCATCCAAGTAAGGTGGTCGTGGAAAATAGATTACACCACGGCGTGGAGACGGTATTCCGTACGTACGCACGCGCGGTGATTTCTTTTTCCATAGGATGGATAGATGGTGAAATAGGGTTGTTTAATACTTATAATAACATATAAATATATGAGTGATACTGATGTTATTACTTCATAATGAAACCACTAAAGAAGAAGAAGTGGAAGATGAAATAAAGTTGAAAGAATCTGTAACGGACATTACCTCTTCTTTGAATTGCTTCTTTGAGACCTCCTTTTAGGGCACTAAAATAGGACTTCGAAGAAGACCAGAACCTCTAGGATGTCTCTATAGAACTGGAGAGGAATAAAGTTACATGGGTTGGCCGAGCTTGATGGCTCAATGTGGTGTGAGGAAGGGAGGGAGGAGGTGCCCTTTTATAAGGGAGGAGAGGGGCACCTTTGGAATAACTAAAAATATTATTTTATTATAAAGTCAAGTTCGGTTTTAAATATCTCCAAATTGATTTATTTTGAGGCTAAAGTGGGGATGGGTCGAAATACTCTCATACAATAGAATTTAGACAAGTTTAGGTTCCTATTTTTACCTTATCATATAGATTTAACATTAAGTTAAATAATTTTACTTTTACCATGTCTTCATGTGTTCTTATACTATATGGTTAATAAACATACTATAAGAAGCCAAACGAACCCCAAGTTGTTTATTATTAACATATATAACCTTATCTAAGTCATTTGGCAGAACCACAGATTTTTAGGAATAAAAGAACAATTACTAATATAATATTTGTTTTATAAACTATTTTATGTCAATTTTGACACTATTTAGTAATTAATTTTTTTGAAACTCATAACAGAATGATTAGTTCCAAAAAAGTTAATTAAATCAATACTAACATGTCATATTAATTTAGAAAATTAGTGGAATTAATAAATAGTGTCAAATTACATTTATTTTGGTGTTTATAACATCAATTATGTCAACATTTCATTAATAAGATAATTTCTGCATCATCTTTGTGTCATAAATAAATTAAATTATTTAATGTCTAAAAATTACAAATAAAATACCATTATGTAGGAAATAATTTTAGATTTCTAGTGAATATTTATAGTCTAATTTATCTTATGTATAACCCCATATTAAAAATTATTTACTTATTACACTTTGATTTTTACTATTTTAACCCTTTCTTTAAATAAATTAATAATAAATGTCCTAATCTAATCTAAGTGGGCCTAAATGGTCATATTTTATTCCTAAGTTTTTTTTTGGTAGAATTACATTTATCCAATAGAATTAGGACATGTGTTATGGTAATAATAATATCATTTTTACCCTTAATTACCATATTTACTTTTAACCGTGGTAAATAAAAGTAAAAAGTTACTATTCACCAAAAATTATTTTCATCTTATTGAACCAAATTTTACTTACTAACATCAACCGTGTCTCTCGAAGTTTTGAAATTCCACTCACAGAAGCGGTAAAATAAAGTTTTAGGAAAAATTCAGTTTTTTAACTACCACTTAGTGGTTTCACTATTCATCAAAAATTGAAAGTTTTCATAAAAAATACCAAAATTTCACCCTAGGCTAATTTCGATATTACGAATCCAAAAATGAAGTCCATTTTGAAAAATAAAATTTGTAAAATTTCAAAAAGTGGTTATGACTATTCATAACGTCTAGTTTTAATAATATTTTAATAGTATATCGTTATTTAGTGAAACTCGGTATTGCGTACGATGCACGCTATCGGGGAAGGTCGCGATTTCGTGTAAAGCAAGCCAAGAAAGTGTTGTGTAGAAAAAGATTCCTTTGATGATTTATATAACATAAAAGTCTCGGGTGTTACATCAATACGTACTATTGAGGATATTATTGTATAAAGAATTGTAAGAAAAATCATTTTTCACCAGTGGTTGTAACAATATCTAAATCATTTAAATGTTCTTATCATGACATATATGGATGATAAAATGAATATAGATTTTACTAATAATTATTATTATTGTTAGTGTGTTTTCCCTAAAACATTCTCTGGGGTTCCAAAAAAAATTATAAGTATAGTTTATGATTTATCTCACATGAGGTACCAATCCAATCCCACTTATATATTATTGGATGGTTATAAGATAATTATTTTATTTAAAGTTCCATTGGAAGAGTTGGATAGTAAAGGATTCAAATTACTATGAACGTATCATTCAAAAGTTGTAGAATTTTTTGTGTAGATGGAAAATGGAAATAATAGAATGTTTCCTATTTTCAAATGTTTAATAAATTTATAATAAACAATTGGTATCCTTTTAATTCATTAATGATCACTTTGATCAAATAAGGTGAGCCCAATGGTTCTATAATTGAATTATATTCAGGATATTATAAATTTCATGCTTCGAAAAAGGGTATTCTGAAGACAAAATTTAGGGGCAGAAATGACGATTATTAATATATGATTATGAATTTTGGAATTAAAAATGATCCGGTCGTACTTATGGAATTTACGAGTCAAATATTATCTAGATATTTAGATTCCATTGTGGTGGGGTTTTTAGCTGATATACTAGTCTATTCTATGACAAAATTTCTTCAGGAAAAACTCATGGAACTATTGTTGGGTATCTTTTGAGAACATCATATGTATGACATGTTAAAAAAAATTTATTTGTAGATAAAAATTGTATATTTCCATTTCAATGTCAGCTAAAAAAATTTCTATAGATATGGAAATAATAGAAGTTATCATCTCTTGGAAAAATCCAAATAATTTCTTTGAGTATTTTAGATTCATTGGTTTAATAAGATACTGTATATGTGTTTTACATTGTTTTTAATGATTGACATCATTAATGAAAACATTTAAAAATAATGGTATTCCTTTCTAATTGAGTAATAAATATCAAAAATCACTCCAAGAACATAATTTTAGAATTTCATTAATATTAATCCTTACATTAAACGAATAGAATATTATTCCTACTACCATTTGAGATGGTTTGTTAAAAAAGTATTATTAAAATGGGGAAAACAATGAAATCAAATTTGTGATGGGTTGGAATGCAAATGGTTTCATATATATTATGAGATGCATCACTTATCATCGGGTAAAGATGGAGAATCAAAAACCAGCATGTATGTAGTAGTCATTATGGATTCCCATGTTGATATGGTAGTAGATATCCATGTATTTTGTAATTATTATATTATGTATGTTTAGTAAACATGACTCTATATTGGTGATTGAGGATTAGCTCATAATTTTTGTTCACATTATCTATATTTGTGAAAATAACACTCTAGAATATGTCTCTAAAATTTTAATTCAATAAATTGAAAAGACACATGGTGTGTCAACCTGTATTTTATTAAACAATAGCCTCAGGTTTATATCAATTTTTTGAAAAATTTCAGAAATCCCTTTCTACCTAGTTGTCTATAATAAAAACATATCATCTTCAAATAAATAGAGAACCTGAATGTACAATCCAATCATTGGAGGACATGATTAGGGCTTGTCTAATATATTTTTGTGCCTCATGGGAGGATAATTTACCATTATTGGAGATATTTTACTATTAAAATTACCATGCCTCAAAAAATTATCATTTAGAAGCATAGTCCTAGTGCCCTTGTCATTATCAAAATTTTTTCAGTGTAAATTTGTGAGATGTCATTATGTGGAAACCACCCTATGCAAGAGACAACATAAGAAATTTAGTTGAGTATAATGTTAAATGAGATGACATAGACTTATTATAAATCATATGCGGACCATCATTGATGACCATTTATGTTTGAGTTGAGTAGTCATGGGTTTATGAGAATATCTCCATGGTTTGGGATTCATGGTTTTGGTAATTAGGGAATGTTTTCTCCTCAATACACAATTTGTATTGAGATACAAGTTTATGTTAATGAGGTGTCATATTTTTTATATTTTCTAATGTGGATCAATTCAGTGGACAATGATTTTCATGTGTCTAATTAAATGATGAACCAACCTGATCCAAACCATGTCAGTCCATTTGATCACATTGATAATTTCTAGAGTAAGTTATTCTTAACATTCTAGTAATGATTGTAGGTAAAAAAGGAAAAATATTACATGGGAAAATAATCGGTCTAGCGATGGGTATTTATAAAGATGGTCAGATTTAGGAAGATATGTGGGAGTGAAAGAAGGAAATGGGGGAGTAATGGCCCAGACCCTTTCAGTAAAACAATTATTTTATAGTTTTTTTTATGGAAAGGCCAATGATGTGAAGAATTTAGAATCCTTAGTTATAGGTACATGAAAATTTTAAATTTTATTTTCTTCCTATATAATTGTTTTGAATTTATTTGGTGACTCTGAGATTATTTACTTGTTCATAGAGAATTTTATATTGGTGCACGTTTTTTGTACAATTAATATAATAGTTGTAGACATTCTAAGAAAACCATTCAAGAGAAGAATTTTGGAAATGGTATGGCACATGTTTAGACCCTGGTTTTTCTAAACATTACAAATTATAACAAAAAACCATACATTTTTTAAGATATTAAAATTTATGGGAGGCAGATGGTTTGCCTATCCGTGTGATAAATCCAAGTGATTAATTTCTTTATGATAGTATTACCACATGGTTGGCACAATATTTTAGAAAATGTGTTGCATGACCATGTGGTGTACATTTGGACCTCATTAAAAAAATTTCTAATTCCAATCACTTTATTCAAAACGTATTCCACTAATCCTCCCATAATAAAATTTACTATTTCTCCTATGGTATGATAGATAACACCTTTCAATCTAAGATCAATACATATAGGAATTAAACTGTTTTGTAGATCCATATTCATCATTATGTTCTTGTTATTCATCATATTTATTCGATCCATGGTTCTTACCTCTATCAAAACCACATATCTAGTCCATCGTATATAGATCAATGTGAAATAAATGTTTTTATTTTGGTATCATGCTTTATATAGTGAGGGGAACATGTGTTCCTTTTATATCTTGATTTTTTATGTTATTCTTCATTTTAACCATCATTTGTGATTTTGGTGGCTCCTATCACGACTAAAATTAATTTAGACCTAAATTTTTAGTTTTAATTAAAGTATTTTCCTAGAACAAAATGAAATGTTTGTGCAACTCTTGATGAATATATTATTTTTTTACTTTCAATGAAATTGTTAATGATTTATTGGATTTTGGAAAACCCAGTGTTTTTTATTTTAAAATTCTCTATTAAGCTTTTGAGGATTAAATGGTGAAAATGTATTTTCTAAAATTAGTTAATGAATGAATTTATTTGATTGAAATTACTTCATATTATTTTATATTAAATTTTTGGTTGAGGGATTAATTGGATAAATAATGGTCATGACGTTCCACTATCAATGTGATGGAGAATGGACATGAATCAGTGCCATCAATGATAACACCATGATTGAGTGTGTGTTTGTGTGGTTGTGTGTATTACAGGAAAATAATATTCCAAATCAAATGAGAATTGGTTAAATTGTTTTTTATTCTTTCCTTGAAAAAATGGTTTATATCATGGATATGAACTATTTGTTACTGTATGAATCTATTTTATATGATGTGGTAACGATTTTTATTATAGTGACATGATTTGGGATGTCTCTAGGGAAGACATACTGACTATAGACTAACCCCCTAATTGGAACCATTTTTGTGTTTTTAGATTTGATTTATCACAAAAAGGTAATGGAAATGTATATATACTCTTTAGTAATGCTTCTTTGATTTTGTGGTATAAGCATATAGGGTTTATGAATGGAGTTATTGGGGTGTTTTGAGTTTTTTTCACATTACTGTTTTGGGTTTTGTGTCTTTTTGGTCCTATTGGGTATTTATTTTGTTTTCACCTTTATTTGATGATATGTTTTGTTGGTTTGATTATATTTTGAGGATTTAGTGTTATATATTTCAAAGGTAAATTCTCCCACATACAAATGTTCTTTAATACCATTTTATTTATTGCTAAACATTTGTTTCTTCGAGATATTACCTAAGGCCTATAATCTCCCACTCCATTCCTAAAGACGGTGAGGTGGGTTGGGATATTTCGGTGGGCTTAGTTCTCTTACATAAATACATAAATTACATACTTAAATAATGGTTATAGGAATTTGTGTCAAATATTATCTCAAAATAGACAACCCACGTTGTATCATGGATAATGGTCATAACACAATATTGTATTTTTATCCATTAATATCCTCCCCACAATCTACATAAAAAAATATTTTTAGGAAAAAAATCAAGATAATTTTTATGAAATATTGAAATTAATATTTATTGAATTATTATCATGCTGAAGAAACACATTTTTAGAGTGTAGTGGATTTAATATTTACTAAAAATTAATATTATTTAACACATATTCACATTATTATGATGATGTTACCTATTAATTTATCCCACCTCATTATAAATGGTTATTTTTTTAAAATAAATTTTATATTCAAAGATATATTTTTATATGAAAAAAAGTTTTTCTACGAATTAATACAAATGATATCAAGAAAAAATATATTTTCCCACAAAACAAGCATGATATTTTGCAAATTCTCAATGAAAATGGATAAAGTGTAAAATAATGTTTTATATTTTATTAAACAAATTAATTATTTATATTATAGAATTGGTAATAATAATGGTTTAATATAACCATTATTGATCATATGTGAAAATTTACATTAACATATTAATATTGGATTGTTGGGTTCCACATGAATGCGCAGAGGTTTTTCTGGTTGAGGGGCATCATTTGATGATTCGATTTTATTTAGTGTATGGCCTAATTACTAATTGGTACAGAACTCCTCGCTCCCTCAATGGAAGATTCATCAACATATGTCATTGTTATTATTAGTTTAACATGATGCAACATATTCCTACTATAGTGGTATGTGTATGAATTCAATATTATCATTTTCTCATCCAAAATATTTCAATTATTTTCTATTGGGTAACATGTTAGGATGGTATTTGTTGTCTGATAGTTTAACTACTACCATTTGACACCTGATATTGCCTCTAATTATTGATTAACTCGATATTTCGAGGCCTTGGACAAAATTGATTAGGATCACGCTAAGAAAAAAATTCAAATTGATGAAATATGTAGTTATCGAGTCATAAAGTGACTATTACTTATACTTACATTAGCTAATAAATATTATTTCATCATTCCATAATGGATATGAGGACAAAAAGGATCATTCTATCTCCCAAGACATATATTCGAGAAATGTGATTATGTAGACCAGTTGTGAAACTGAATTCTTTCTCTGAAGAAATCTTTAGTTTAGGATGGGTTTATGAGGTGTGTGGTGCCTTATTAGGGGACTCAGGATACATCACTCTATATCTTTTACCTATTGAGGACACCCTAACATAAAATGAACAAAACTATAGAGTGGTCCCCCGAAATTTAGGAGAGGATCATTAAATTCATGTCCCATTCCCCCCTAAGGAGGATAAATTGGGTATAGGGTTGGGGATCCCTACAATAACATAGAAGGAAGAAATAATTATAAATGTAAGGTTTAAAATAATGGATGTTTATTCCCATATAATGTGTCATTTGGGTGTTATTCCCTTGTAAATTAAGGTGATAGGAAATTCAATGGATGTTGTGATGGAGTATGAGGTACCAATAATGAACTCCCCCTTATATGTTGATGTGGTGAGATATCTCTCTATTTCATCTCATGTGATCATGATTGAGGAAGTATATATAATTTCCTAGAATTTCTGATAATTTTTTTATATGAAATTATTTCTATATCATGAAATCTGACGGCGTGTGATTCCGACATCCGAGGTACCGGAATGGTCCATAGATGTTTTGTAAATAATTAATTATCATATGTATGATATTTTCCTGAAAATTTGAATAGAACATAAACAATTTCCCTGATTAAAAATCCAAGTCCACCATTGCATTCCTAATGGTGGGTTTACCATAGATGTGACTGAATTTTAGTCGGTGCAGGATTCCAGTGAGAAAACCAGAAAACTGCCTAACTGTAAAAAAAATAATTAAATAAAGTTATTTTATTTATAAAATTCATATAACACATGAACGGTGACTTAGATTAAAAATCTGAGATGACATCTGTTCTCTTGAGGCTATTCTTTCTTTAGGAAGATAATAATATTGGCAGGTGTGGGCCACTAGTGAATGTATGTTTTTTTCTGTAAATAAAATAATTAAGAGACTATTATTTCATTTTAAAATCTATAACATCCAAATGGTAACTCAGATTGAAAATATAAGAGTACCATTATGTTTTTATGGGAGTGTTATCCTTAGGCAGAGCCCAACCCCGAACAGTGTGGGTTAAGGGTGAACATTATTAATTTATTGAACTTTTTTTAAGGTACATTCAATTAACGTGCGTGAAACGTTTTCTAACTTCTGAACAGGAGCTCATATTAAAAATATGAGGGAACCGTTGAATCCATAATGTCAGGATTCACATATGGGAGGCTTCACATTAACCATAGTAGGTTTATTAAAAAAGTTATGTATTGTGAAATTTTAATGAAATAAAATAAAATAATTATTTTAGTTTATTTTCATTCTTATCCTCTAATAGACAAGAATAGAGTGGGACCCGTGATGTGTCAGGCTAATAAATGTCTTGACTTGTCAATCTAAATTAACATCATCAAGGAGGAATTTGAAAGGTTTATAATTAATGATCCCCCAATAATTCCCCATTTTATTACATACCATCTCCCTCTCCTATTAATATGGAGCTTGGGGAGGGGTATCGGCCTAGCTTCACCAAGAAACGAAGTGCTGAAGGAGTATCGTGATGCTAAATCCTTAGAAGAAGGATTCAATCCCAGCCCATGGTGACATGTGACATCGAACCCTAGACTGAAGGATGACGAGCGAGTGCAATTTTTGGTAACAAGTTTCAGGAATAAAGAATATGATTTTCCTTCTTTTGTGGATGACCTCCAATGAGTTTACGAGGTAGGGGGTTTATTTTTTACGCATTTTAAATGTTTTTCTCTTCTCAGTTCTTGAATAATACGAATAACACGAACCAACTAACTAACGGGTAGAGTCATGATTCATTATTATTTTGCGGGAGGTTGTTTCAGGGTATCGTTGTAGGGTTTTTAATGTCTATTCATTCAATTCATTATTGAACCCTTAATCCCCACATGTTTTCAAGATAACGAGGAGGGTGTGGGATTAATGAATATAGCCCAAACCCTCCTCTATCTGGATATCCTTGAACCTCCATGGAAGAATGATAGCACGATGACACCATCAAGCATTGTTGGGGATAGCACATTGATTCACGCCACAAGAGGATCCCACTGCCAAAGCTGCAAAGGTTATTAGAGAAGCTGACACCGATCGGACGTGGATGAGGATTGGCACGCTGTCGCTCACCGTATGAGAGCAATGGGGGCCGCAACTCATTAGTCGTTGAGACCAGAGGAAGGAGAGTGACAAACTGGCTATCCATGGGTGGAGGATTTGTGCGCTGTCACACGCCACTATATAAGTCAGACGATACACCGACTGACAGTGATAGAATCGGCAGGACACGCTTCAGCGGGCCACACATGTCACCTGGCAGCGCCACGTGGCAGTACTACTATGATGATGTCCAAACAGTCTTCTACTATTTGAGAAAATATGGGTTCGTTCTCCTAGTGGCGGCTACGCACGCAGCAGGCCCACCACCCAATGGGTTGCCCCCTTGGGGGTCGCACACATTGCGGTCTAGGCCACCCCCTTGCAGGCCCCCTTTTTCTATCCAGACCACCCTTGAGCGCCACCGTTTCAGGAAGTCCCCTTATGGGTTGGTCCAAACGCTTACCCAGTGTGTGGGGACTACCACAGCCCTGCCCAGACTGGGTTGGGCCGGGTCGGACCTGACCTGGGCCGACTAGGCCTAGAAACACGTAAAGGGCCATATCAAGAGATCCATACATCTGTTTGATGAACCGTCTACAGCGTTTTGATCCATGGATCGATACATTCAATTTTGGAATACACATATATTGTGTTGGAGAGAGTTTGGGTACATCTGGGTTGGATCAAACCTAAATCCAACCGGCCCCCCGAAACAAAAAGGCTTATCACTCACAGACCAGGCATCTGATTGTTGCACTATCTGTCGCGTTAGAAACCTTACGACATAGTGGATCTATAGGTTACTCCTTTTCATAGAATAGTGTAGGTCTATGTATGATCGATATCTTGAGGGAATATTCTACATAAATCAAGTGCTCCGGGTGCGGGGAATCCAGTGGCTGGCAATGAGGCAGACATTGAAGAAAGATTAAACGGAGGTCATCGCTCAGAAATCTTGTGTGGGTATGTAAAGACCGATCCTATGTGAGTCAGATCCAATGTAGTTCATTGCTCAGTTATTCTATATAATTCAGCACACATTGATCCTATGTGGGTCAGATCCTGTGTGGGTCAGCGCTCAATGATCCTGTGTGGATCAGCGCATACTGATCCTATGTGGGTGAGATCTTGTGTAGGTCATTGTGGGTGTTAGTACCTATTGACTCTGGTTGGGGTGGATCATGTGTGAATCATTTCAGGGTTAGTACATATCTACTCTGGGCATGTCAGATCATGTGTGTATCATTACGGGGGTTAGTACCTTTTGATCATGTGTGGGTCAAAATCTGTATGGTCAGAAGCAGTTACTCTTGATTGAATATGAAGATGTAGCATCGTTACTAATCATTTGAAATTCTATACATCACTAAAATCCTTTTTTGATATGTGACTCTGTTTGAACTATGTCTTTTACATATGTGGTACTGTTACCATTCTTGTGCTATCGTCATGGTGTTACATGTGTGGTACTTTTACCTTCGTGGTGTTATCTTCATGGTGTTACATGTGTGTTGCTTTTACATTCATGCTGTTACCTTCTTGGGTTTACCTTTTTGATATTGTTCCCTCATCTTAGAGATGATTATATCTTGATAATTTTGGTATATGTATTGACACATACCTATGTAGAGTTGTTGACTGATTCGTGCTTTGTGATTGAGCCATGCTTTGCGTTTTTCCTTCATGGAAATTAAGGAGACCTACGAGGTCTTGGTGTCTATACTGATTTTTGTTATACTCACCCATGAACGGGATTCTCCCACACATTGTTGTGTTTTGTGTATATGATAAACAGAACTGATAGATATTTGAGGGAGCCAGGAAGATGAGGTACGCGGAGAAGATGGGTGGACGTGGAGTGTTGTAGAGGAGATATGTACCTACCCTTCATGTAGGATCCTCGGAGAACGATCCAGGATCTATTATCCCTTTTACAGTTGTATTTTACCATTCAGTTCTACATGTATGTTTAACATTGGGTTTTTATTCCAGACCCTTTGCATTCCATGCTCTTTTTACTACATCCATTTATTTCGTGGAAACATCTAGTTGAGTTCCACTCTATATGTTTGTATAGGTTTAAATCCAATGGATTCCCGTTTTAGGGATATGCCTTTCTTATGCTAGTCACCTGCCCTTGGGCTTTGGAAGGTGGGATTTGGGTAGTCATGACATGGGCCCTGAGGGACTGGTTGTGACATTGTGGTATAAGAGGAGTCTATTTTACCCAAGAACTAAAAAACTATTCATTTCTCTACAGGAACTATGTCGGGTGTTATGGGAGTGTGTTTCAATTTGGGGAATCATGTGTTGGTACGGAGGATGATATATCTACACACCAGTACCCTGATATCTGATTTTCAAATCAATGCATGAAAACACTAATTGTGTGTGTTTTGGAAATGTTTTTCTTTTGTTTCATTGGAGTCAACTCACCAGGTATTACTTAATTATTGTGACACACCTGTTCATTACCAGGATGCTACCACGTAAACAGCTAGCTTGGATTCCTGATATAGTACACAATGACAGCCCTTCGAGCGATGAGGCTTTGGGGTTGGGCTCTATTATGGTTTTATCACCTTTAGGTGGTACACTAGTTTCTCCTCCCCCCATTGGGAAGCAGATTCCACTTACCCCACCTAGAGACGGTGCACCCCAACTGAGCGTGTTGCACGAGTTTCAGTGGTAGGGAGATTTAGGGTTTCAAGGAGTGATATATCCCTAGGTAGTTGAGAACTGGATATAGGTTGTAGCCATGCTTCCACCTAGCCAGGGAAAATTTTTACCAGATGGAGGTCCTAGTAGAGAGCCTTTTACGTCGCTCAGCATGATGATGACAATGTTTAGATTACCTAGATATTGCGAAGAGGTAAATTTATAGTGGACAAGCATGAGAACATTACTCAAAGAAGCAGTTCGCATCCATAAAAATATAGTTGATGAGAGTTACATAGAGCTTCTACATCTTCAGAAGGATGAAATTTCGGTATCTGAGTATTTATTGAGGCATATCGATAATCTTGAGTACTCGACGAATACTGTACGACTAGTGCTTTAGGGCTCCGACCTCCAAGTGAGGCGTGTTTAGGGAAATCTGAGCTAGCATTTTTACTCTATGAATTCCTATTTATATTAGTTTTATATAAAGAACCTTTGTGGTTGAATTTTCTCTGGATGAGCGGATACAACCACTAAATGTTAGCAGGGGAAAGTATTAAACTAACTAATTTCTCATGGACTTAGTCATGTAAAATTATTCAGGAAGACTAAGTGTAACAGTCAGAAGAGTCTGAAGTGTAGGAGACATGTATGTGGTTCTATAAGAGAAGAATGAGGTGGTATACATTTAGACATGTCACAAACACCACCCCAATGTGTTCCTCACCTGGCCCAGGAAGCTAGAGAACAAGGAATGGGAGTAGCTGCATGTGGTCAAGTAGTATGACCCAAGTGCTCTAGGAAAGATAAGAGGTATGGTCTGTGTCTAAAAATAGATTCCATATTAATAGACATAGAAAATAAAAATTCCTTATTTCCCTAAATATTGTTCAATACCTAGAGTTTCCGGTTAAACTATCGAGTTTACAATTTTCTCTGGAGATTCCTTTGGGAGGATACTCGGTAATCACACTTTTGCTAAAGGTGTGATCTGACCTTTGAGGCGAGAGTTTTGGTTGGAACATCTTGGTAGCAGCGTCGTGGCCTTACGATGATTGTTTGAGAATGAACTGGACATCTACAATTTATACGTAGATTAAATATATTTTGAAGAATTTCTTGGGTTTATCTACAACATTGGAATGTGGTTTTACATGGTCGAAAAAAACTAATCCAAGAAGAACATGACAAAATCATGCATAGGAGGGTGCAACTGATTAATATTGAGTCTACCATCATTACACTGGTGGTAGCAGATGTTTCGAGATTACAATTCCAAATAAGAGTGGTAGAGTGTAGGGACATCATTTTCAAATGATGTTTCTAGGATTACCTCCCCAAAGGGAGATGAAATTCTTCTTTGGATAGATATTACTGAAGATTTGTACTAGACTATTCTACGGTAGAGGCACCATTGTCAGATTTGAAAAAAGGGGTATCCTTTATTGTGTATGGAGAAGTGTCAGCAAAGCATTCAGGATATGAGACATAGACTAATAATAAGAACTATGGTATCCATGACCTAGAGTTAGCATAAGTAGCCTTTGCACTGAATATGTGGTGGAACTACCTGATGGATGAATGGTTTATAGTTTACTATTATCACAAGAGTCTCAGGTGTATCTTCTCAAAAAGGACTATAACCTAAGACAACGATGATGGATAGAGTTCCCCTAGGACTATGACTTTGAGATAGTCTATACTCTTAGGATGGGTAACATGGTAGCAGATATACAAAGTAGATGGTCTGGTCTATATATTCTGGGTGAGGCATCTTAGTAGATAGTCGCACTATGGATCTCCATCATTGATAATGATGGATCATTTTAACTATAGTCTATTTCTGTGACACCACCAATTCTTCAGAAAATTCGGGGGGCACGACTTGAGTCATTGATTGTGAGGCTTGACATGCTCAGATATCCCCACGATGGTCTCTTGAAGGATTTTCTGAAGGTGGGGAGCACATCAACCTCTTAAGAGGATGTACCATGGTACTAGTGATTCTTCGAGAGGAGGTTTTTAAGGAGATCCAAACATCCCCTTAAGAGGTAAATCCTGGAGTTTTGAAGGTGTACCATGACTTCCAGCGTTAGTACTGGTAGCTAGGGATGAAGGAAGTAGTGGAAGAGTTTGTATCACGATGCCCACTCGTCATAAAATGTAAACTGTATAGAACTGGTATAAATCTTATTCACATTGGAGAAAGAGAACTTTGGGTCCAAGGAGGAAGACTATGTCTTTCTACGGGTCTTACCCTGTCGAGGATTGTAGAAGTTTGGTCATAGCGACAAAGTATCTTTGATTTTAATCGAACCATTCTAGATTCTCAATACAGTAGGTGACATAGTGTACCATCTATCTCTCCCCCAATAGAGGGAACATGAGCTTAATTCTTTCCATGTGTTGCAACTGAGGAGATGTGTTCATGATCAATCACATGTTACCGACTAGGACGAGTTGAAATTTTATGATGGGGTTACTTTTACGAAGTTCCTGGTGGAGATAGAGGATCGACATGAGAGAATCCTTCATGGATCGTTGATCCCTCTAGAGCGAGTTTTGTGGTAGCACGAGGACCTCCAGAAGATCACATTGGTGAAGGGGGAATAGATTTGTGCTCAGTACCTTCATTTGTTTGATATGCCTTTGTTTTGGGTTTTGGGGACATAAAGCACTATAGTGGAATGAATTTAATGTCAAGGAATTTCTCTATAATATTTTTTATTATATGGAATTTTTTTGAGACCACGAAATCTGACAGAGTGTGATTTTGAGGCCCGATGGGTCCAATATGATCTGTCAATGCCCTATTCTTCGTTAATAAGTGCATGTAATCCATTTTCATAAAAAAATTGACTAAATTTTAACCTGTTCCCCGGATCAAAAATCCAAGGGAAACATTGCATTAAGGATGGTGGGTTTACCCTAGGCAAGACTTAATTTCAGTCGGCGTACGCTTCCAACGAGAAAACCTAAAAATGGCATAACATTAAATAAAATAATTCAATAAAGTTATTTTATTATTCAAATGTTTATATCTCACTATAGGTGACTCTGATTGAAAATACGATACCATCTCTAAACTCATGAGTGTATTTTTCCTTATGAAGATACAAACATTGGCCGGTGTGGGCCACCAGTGAATGTTAGTTTTTTTCAATAAATAAAATAATTAAGTGACAATTATTTTGTTGTAAAATCAATAAATTCTAAAAGATATATCAAATTGAAAATCTGAGAGTAATGTTGATTTCATTTGGGCATGTTCTCTTTAGAAGAATCCTATCCCTGACCGGCACGGGTCGAGGGTGAACGTTATTAATTTATGGAAAATTATTTAACACACATTCAGTAAATGCATGATTGGTGTTTTTTATCTTTTGAACTGGTGCTTGGATTATAAATCCAAGGGCACCATTGAGTCCACAACACTAGTATTCTCTTAAGTGATACTTTACATTAACCGAAATCTGTATAGAGAAAAGATTATATTTTTTGAATTTTTAAATGAAATAAAATAAAATAATTTTATTATTTTATTTTCATTCTTATCCACCAAAGGGAAAGAAGAGTGTGGGAAAATAGATGTGTCAATCTAATAAATGTCTTGAATTGTCAATCTATAGTTACAATGTTTTTCAGGAATTTGGAAGGTTCTTTATTAATGAGCCCCCATTAATTCCCACATCGTTATTTACCCTCTCCCTCTACTATTTAAATAGATCTTAGGGAGGGGTATCGAAACATATTTTCCAAGAAATGAAGTGCGGAAAGAGTTCCATTGCGCCAAACCCTTAGAGGACGGAGCCAATCCCAGTGGAATGTGATGGGTGACACTGAACCATGGAACAAAGGACGTCGTGTGAGTGGCATCATTGGGAACCTGTTGAGTGATTAAATAACACAATCGAACTTCAAGCGTAGATGCTCTCCCATATGTTTACGTTTTAGTGGGTTTATTCTTTTACGCATTTTAAATTTTTTCCTCTTCCCCATTTATGAATAATATGAACAACGTAGACCAACTGAATAATGGGTTGACCTTCAATTCTTTCGTTTATGCAGGAGGTTATTGCAAGGTATCTTTGAAGGGTATTGATTTTTTTTAAAATTCAATTTATTATTAAACATGCAAAGACCTTCTTTATTACAAGCTAACAGAGAGGGTGAAGACCTAATCAACATGGTCCAGAAGCTTTTCTATCTTGTTATCCTTGCACCTCCATGGAAGACCGCCATGGTGGAGACATCAACAGACAATGTAGGGATAGTGCATCGATGCACTCCACATGAGGAGGTTGTGGAATAAAGCCACAGTGGTTATCAGAGCGGTTGACACAAGCTGGCACCAGCCTGTTGTGGTGGAGGCTTGGCACGTTGTCGCGTGCAGCTTATGAGCAATGCGGGCTGCAGCTTGTCTGTCGTGGCGACTGGATGATGGCATCCGGCACACCGGTCGTCTAGGGGTAGTGAACTGGTGGGCCATCACATAACGTTGGAGAAGTCAGCCGACACAATGACCGAATGTGACGAAATCGGCCGGACCCGCACGAGCGGGTCCAACGTGCCACTGGAGGCGCCACATTTCACAACCAACGTGATGAAGACTGAAAAAAATTTGTTCGTTCTAGAAAATAGGGGGTCTCTACAATAATGTTGGATTTTGTGGTCCCCCAATGCGGGTCTCCCCACATAGGACTAGGTTACCACCCATCGAGATTAATGCCCAGTGGGCCACCCCCTTGCGGGTTGCTCCCTACAAAGGTTGGGCCGCCCATTTTCAAGACAATAATTTTCAGCCTCACGTAACGGGATGTGCTTCCCTTGTGGACTGCCATTGCGGGACTCCACCTTGCATGTTGGGCCAGACCTCGGCCCAGCAGGCTGAGCCCACCATGGCCCCACCAAAGACCGGGTCGGGCCAAGTCGGTCTTACCGGGTCAGACCAGACACAGGCCAACCAGTCACATAAAAACATAAAGGGACATATCTTGAGAATTGGATGTCTGTTTTATGACAAACCATTGGGATTGGGATCCTCAGATCACGGTTGTCCATTTTGGTATAATATTTTTGAGATTTGTAGAGTAGATGTATGGCCAGGTTAGATCAAACCTAAATCCAACTAGGCCCACAAAATGAAAATTCTTATTACTCACAGATCGAGCATCCTATTAACGAAGCGTCTATTTCTATGGATCCCTTACGACATGGATGTTAGTTTTTTTAACTCATTTTTGTATAATTGGTTTGGAATATGTATGAACAATATATCGAGGATTGATTCTATCGAACTCAACCAAACCGGGTGTGGGGAATCTCATGACTGGCAGTGTGGAAAATATTGGAGACAGATCATACAGGGGTCAACAATCAACAAACCTATGTGGTATGCACATATCGTTATTATTTGGGTCATATCATGTTTAGTTCATCACTCGAGGATCATGTGTGGTTCAACACATTATAATCTTGTGTGGGTCAGATACTGTGTGGTTTAGCACTTAGTGATCTTGTGTGGGTCAGTGCATAGTGACCCTATGTGGGTCACATCCTATGTGGGTCATTGTGGGGGTTAATACCTATCAACATTGGGCAGGTCGAATCCTGTGTGGATCATTGTGGGGGTTAGTACCTATCGACTCTGCATGGGTTAGATCTTGTGTGGATCATTGCTGTAGTTAGTACCTATTGGTCCTGTGTCGGTCAGACTCCGTATGGTCAGAAGCAGTGCACCTTGACAAAATAAGATGATCTAGCTTCGTGACTAATAATTTATATTCTTATACTTCCCTGAAAAACTAATTTTAGTTGAGACGCTCTTTGAACAACATCTATTACATGTGTGGTATATTTATCTTCATGGTGATATCTTTATAGTAACACCTATGTGGTATATTTACCTTAATGGTTATATCTTCGTTGTGATACCTATGCGGTACGATTACCTTTGTGGTGAAATCATTATGGTGTTACCTGTGTGATAATTTTACCTTCATGGTGTTATCTTCACGATGTTAACTATGTGGTTCTTTTACCATTGTGGTGTTAACTTTTTTATATTCTTCCCCCATGTATGAGATGAATTTATCTTGATAATTTCGGTAGATGTATGGGCCAATAACTAAGTAGTGTTTTGACTGCTTTGTGCTTTGAGATTGAGCCTTGCAATGTGGTTATTCCTTCATGGAACTTTAGGAGACCTAAGGGGTCTGAAGGTTCCTATTGAGTATAGTTATACTCATCCCTACATTGGATTCACACTCACCTTGTTGTATCATGTGCAGATGACGTACAGTATTGATCGAGATTTGAGGGATCTGGGACTAGGCTGTACGCGGAGGAGACGAGCGAACATGTAGTGTTGTTGAGGAAATTTTTATGTACCCATTAGGTAGGATTCTCATAGAACGACCATGTGCTATTTTACCATTTTTAGTTGTATTTACCTTCCAGTTTTACTTTTACTTTTGTATTTGGGCTTATATTCCACCCTCTTTACATTGAAAATTTTATTAATACAGTAGTTTACTTCATGGATACATCATGTTGCATTCTACTCTGTATGTTTATACAGGTTTACAATCAATGCCTTCCCTTATTAGGGATACATCTTTCAAGTGCAAGTGACTAGACGCGGGCCTATGGAAGGCAGGTTTGGGGTTGTCACTGCATGGACCCTGGGGGATGGGTTGTTACATTAGGTGAGGATATTCCATCTAGTATCATCAACCATAATAATGAAATGTAGGAAGTTTGCTCATATATGACGGATGAGTTGTGTTTTCTAAACGAGGAATATTCTAATAAGGTGGAATAAACTTATGGTTTGGACAATAATATTCCCAGTACATTAGGTACAAGAAAATATTTTCCCAATATAATAATCTTTGAGAACCATTTTTTCAAATTGTAAGAAGACTACTCCCCCCATTTTGAGGAATGGATTGATGATGATTCATTGAAATAATCAAATCCTCATTAATTGTTGGATGCTAAATTACTAGATAATGAATCTTCTTTAGATTCTTAGTCCTCAAATATGAATGAAGAAGATACTGTTGAATACTATCTTCTATCCTCTTAAAATAAAGTAAAAAGTATCCTTACAGATTCAATAGGATTCACTCAACATATGCGGGGGCTACAGAGAAAAGAGGACAACAAAAATTTACCATTTCCTCATATTACAAGGTATTATAAGATAGGTAACCACACATAAAAGAGCATGTAATCTACTATTGACAAACCTAAGAGAAAGCATTAGGTGTCTATTGTGATTGTGGATTCAGTGTTTGATGAGGCGACATAGATACAAGTAGGGGAACCTATTTCAACTACTCAAGGGAATAAAAATAAGGAGGATATTGAACATGTCAATACTAAGGATATCCTCAAGGAATATAATGTGGACATATTGGAACAGTCCTTCCAGATCAACATCTCGAAGCAGGAATGATATTTAATGTTTGAAATACCACTGTGATTTGATTTGATCGAAGAACAATCCCCTTGGGCTAATAAAAAACATGATTATGATACAAGGTTTCAATGAGAGAAAAAAATTCTCCAATAAAATATGAAGACCTAGGATAAGATTGAATCTCAATTTGAGGATATAATCATAGATGATCCACAAAGGGAGTATACCTACATCAAATGATAGCTATTAATGGTAAACAATTCCAACTTCCTTAAATTGTTCTATAATTCCCTGATATATCTTATGAGTTGATACATTTTTTATTACAAAATTCAAAGGATTCTCGCATTATCCATAAATTTTCATCTAATAAATATATTTTATATTGGTTGTAAGGGTTGATCAAAAGTAAAATTATTAAATTACTCTATAATAAAGTATAATGTTTAGAAACAAAAATCATCCCTGGGTTTGTATAAGAGAATTATTATTTATGTCTAATTGTAGCATTATTTTGACATTGTTATGGATTTTATTGGTAATGATTTAATCTTGAATAAGTAGTAAATTTTATTTGATAATATATATTATCACAAAATTTTCTACATAATATTATTTTGGATATGGTTTTTTGGTTATTGTTTTAGATATTACTCATAATTTTTTCAGACATTCATCCCAAAAATTCATTAGAGATTGATAAAGTCACCCAAACCATTGTTATTTAATTTGACACCATATAAAATTACTTTATATTTTCCCCATAATTATCATATTATTGAGTTTTTATTTTTTAAAATGAAAATCGAGCATGAAATATTTTAAATAATGAAAATTGAAATGGTTTTATAATGACATTAATCACTGTTAGAGGTTCAGTTTTATTCATAATGAGATGTTAAATAATATATATATTCTATAAAATATTTATTGTATATAAATCAATTCACAAGATCTTTCTCAATTGTTTTATTCCCTGTGATACAGTATATTTATTGACACATTATTAATGATTTTATATATTTTAATTATGAATATATTAACAATATTTTAGGTCATTTTTTGTAACATTTAGAATAACATCAGAAAAGGTTAATAAATAATTTAAAAATCAGATGAAATTTTGTATCCTATAATGGAAATGGTTTAAATATTTTATTTATAATATGAAATTATTTATACACTGAATCTTATTACATGGACAATTTTCCATTATTTACAATATATATATATATATTGTGAAATTATTATTTTTATACATGAAATTGGACCGACATTTAGGGGTTATTGATATTGCTGGATTTTCTTTTTGTAATTGGATATTGATATAAATATATATATAGTTCACATGGAATTTATCTTATTCCATTCATGACTATCCAATAATTTAGTGAAATTACAAAATTAGAATCGATTTAATGATCTATACATTTATGAATGAAATTTATATTATAATTTTATTAGTCATTTACTCTTGGTAATATGATATTAATATAAAATTTAAGAACCATATAACAAAAATCAATAAATCATTGTTATATAAAATAGAAAATTATATATAGAGAATATATGATGACATATAAATTGAATGTGTTATAATAAGGAAAAAAATAAAAAAGAAGATAATAATAATATGAAAATTTTTAATCTAAAAATCCCTTAGTATAAGTGATCTCATGAAAAAACCTCTAGAAATAAATCATAATTTTTCTAATAAAATCATTATTCCAAAAATTTAAATATATATAAGTTGGTGGTATGAAATAAGCCAATGAATAAGGAATGAAATATTATGTATTTATATAAGGTAGGGGACCTATATCATTGCAATAAATATGACTATTGGAATAATAAAATGGTGTTTGGTATAATAATTACACTCTTAGGAATTGAATCCTAACCTGTAAAAATGTTAACACTCTAATTTAAATTTAAATAAATATTTTTTATATCAATAAAAATATTATATAGAAGGTTTAAATAATGATACAAATAAAATTATGTGTACAAAATTATAAAATATGTGTTTTAATTTTTGTAAAACACATATGTTTTATTTACTTATTAATTATTAATAAAAAATATAAAAATAAATTTAATTTTAAAAAATAGTTTTTAATTAAATATTATAATGATTTATCTTGGTAATTCAATTTTATGAATCTATTAGTGATTTTTCAAAGGGTTCAAAAATGGACACTATATTAAATATTGTATTTTTCTAAAATTGAGGATTTTGTTCAAAAATTAAATTTAATATATTTTTAATAATATTTGAAAAAAGTAGAAAACATTTTTTAAAAAAGTACATGTGGAAGAAATGATTGTGTGAATTTTTTGAATTTTTTGATATCGTTTATTTTTTGGTCAATAGTGAATTACATTAAAATATGATGTTTAAAATTATTAACTAAATATGAGAATTTATCAATTATAGATTATGTATGAAAACATTATATTGAACATAAATGAAATTATAACCATTTTTTTCACAAAGATAAGACATTATTGGTAGTCCTATGATGAAATAAAAATCTATTAAACAATGAATTCAAAAACACCCATATCAGGGTATTATAAATACCACCCATCCCCACCTCTTCTTCTCAGGCATTATAATCCTTAGATATGGACCCAATTATACCATTTTCTATTCCAAAAAATCACCATCAAAAGGGTTTATTTTATTATTTAAATACTATTCCTAGGATTCCTAAGGGGTGTCCTATTAGGTGACATCTAATAGAGAATGTAATACGACCAAGTGATATTTTTAATTTTTCATCCAATTCTTCCTATGAAAAAAATCATTCAACATGAAATATTAAATAAGTAACAAAAATTTATTTTAATTATATTTTTATATATATTATGTTTAGTTCACAACCTACCTATAAAACATATATTGTTTTTCACTATATACATCATGTTTGGTTATGAATAAACTGTTACTATTAAATAACATGATAATAATAATATGATCATTCATATTATGTTTTGATATTTATTAATAACAATAATATTAATTAAAATTAATCTAGATCATGACAGCCCATAAAACATCATAAATTAGCTAACCATATAATGATAACATTCATACTAAGTAATACATCTCAATGTGATAATATATATAGATATTTCGTAAAATATAATATTTTAGAAGTAAATGAATATCATTTTAATTATGGTTATTTATTTTATTCACATCTGATAGTACCTTAAAAAATTTCAACAAATAAAGGAATCTATGGAACTATGAAATAATAGGCCTTTGGATAGTTAATATAGTCATCATATCACACTTAAACGATCATAAACTGAAATAAAACAAGTATAAAATATAAAATATATTAATACAAGAATCTATGTAATATATTTTATAAATCTAATTTTATCATCATATATGTTATGTGAATGTTCATTATGAACCCATATTTTAATTAGTTGATCTTCTAAAATACCATCCTTTATTATGGGCGCTAAATCTTATTATAAATGTAATTACACCGCTCAATTATCGTTGTTTAATTCATTAATAGTATTCATATTTTTTCCCCTCACATATATACCTCTTTATTATTATGTTAATTTTTTGGGATATATACATTTCTATGGATTGTAGAACAATTCAATTCGTCAGGGATTCATGATTAAAGGGAACATATCCCTATCAATAACCATTTCATTTATAAACCCATTAATGATATAATTTTTTTGATTATATAATGTATCATTTTAATATTGAATCCAATTTTAAATCATATTTGAGTTTTATAGAAGTAATTATAACCATACCCTCATTAAATATTTTTAAACCTTTCCCAAAAACCCTACAATAGAATGTACATTTTAAATGTAACATCTACAATAAATCTATAATATTCAATTAATATAGATGTAATTTTTAATACCCTATAAATATTTATCTTAAAATAATGTTGAATAATTATTGTTTTTCTTCTTTTTTGGAAATGATTGTGATATGTGATATGATTATGTTATAATAATTAACAATTTAACCCATTTCAATTTCATGTGTTTTTATGCATATACCATATGATTTAGTTCCTTATGTTTAAATACAAAGAAAATGCTTTTTATAAGTTTTTTTACAAGATATAATTCCAATTCAATGGGTAATGATTATATATAATGAGATGATATATATGATAATATGGTGTTATCATAATCCATTATGGGACTCTATCCATTGTGTTATGATATCTCTCAGTGAGGCATGAATTATAATTATAATTTCATTCATAATGGGGTATATACATTTCTATGATTCTATGATCTTACAATTCCATAATATTTATGTAATTCATTGATATGATTACTCATGATGCTTAAAATTTATGATATCATGATAATTCATTCGACTCATATGTTG
This sequence comes from Viscum album, assembly GCA_963277665.1. NCBI lineage: Eukaryota > Viridiplantae > Streptophyta > Magnoliopsida > Santalales > Viscaceae > Viscum > Viscum album. The sequence goes on from OY728142.1 coordinate 455,860,464, forward strand.
TGTTCATTTATCATTATTATACCCTTACATCAATTTAACATTCATCCAATTTTTTATGAATTCCATCAGATATATTAGTTATATTTAGATACTCAAGGGTCACTAAGAGAACAATATATATACTAAGATAATGTCTTTTGATTATTTCTGTTTTATTTCAATGGTTCATGTTTCTACTCTCATATTGGTACTATTCTTCTGGATACATGGGTTGTGTTGGTCGTATATTTTTTCATGGAATAATATAATTATATTTGTTTGTGTATTTATCAAAAATGATTTTGTAACATTGGATGGATTAGTTATTTATTTGGATTATGGAAAGAAAATATTTTTATAATCCATTTTGACATGTCTATGCATAAGAAAATATCCTAAAATATTAAAAATGTATGATGTAATTGGTTTTAGTTAAAATAAATATATCTTTGTATATTACAAGTGTATGTAGATAAATCACTAATTAGACATTAGTAATAAACCCAATATGTGCCATTTGTTATTAACATGACTTCTACCTGGCATAATAGAAAGAGTCATAGTTTTCACACATACTTTGATACTCCCATAAGATATTCTTTAGTAAATTTTTGAAATCATTAGGAATACTTTTTATGTCCATGAATTGATTTTTGGTTTAGAAATCATAATAGTAAATTTAACTATAACAACTTATACTGAAACCTATAATATTTTAGGAATGTGAATTCCTTTCATTTATAAGATATTACATATGTGTTCATAATTTTCTTATTTAAATACATAATAGTTTACATATTCATGTATATAACCATATTATGGTGTTAGTAAATTATAATAACCAAAGGAAAATATTAAACGGTAAGCTTAATATCCATTAAATAACAACATCTACCATATATTACTATAGTTATAAATTTTATTTCATATCATGAAATCATTATAGAACTATTAAAATATCAGATAAAAACATTGAGGTAACATATTTATTATGAAATTAAAATAGTGAAATTATTCCATCCTATATATATAACACATCCCAATCAATGATTAACAAATAGACTTTAAAAATAATAATTTCTTTCTTTTATTAGTGGATTGTGGTTCTATTAATAGAAGTTAGGGGATGTACTTATATAAATTCATAATAAACTAATTGGAGAGAGAAGTAAATATTTGTATTTGAATTAAATTTTCTTGTAACTAAATTATTACTTTAGAGGATAAATCAAAATTTAAATTTTCATCTCATTAACATATATTATTTCCATATGAGTAAAAATATCATGAGAACAATTTTAATACAAATTAGAGAATAATTCATAAAGACATTCACATTGTGTGAGACTATACTGCGGTATTCCATAGGGAGATTCATGGTCTTCCCGTTGACCATGAAGTCGAGTTCAAAAATTAACATAAACCATGTTCTATACCCATATTTAAAACTCCCAATATAGTGTCCACCATTAAATTTTATGAACCATAGAAACATTTTTAAGATAATCTAGACATTTTTTATATATTAGGTTGCATCATCATGGGGTAGGAGGTCCCATTATTTATTAATAATTATTGGTCAATTCACCTATAATTTTATTATCATGTAGTCAAAAATAGAAAAAATATTAGTAATTATCCCCCACCAATAATTTAATATGTGTCTGATTAGCTATACGGGAATAATACTTCTATAAGGCAGAACTCTCATTAATTTATCATTAATGGTATTTCAAGAAGGTTGATATTCCAATGAATGAATTTCAATAAATTTAATGCCACTATGAGTTCATTGTGATATTCTTATGACTTATTAATGTTACAACAATTAGTATAGTAATAATTACTATTGTCTTTTGACATTACATTAAAAAAAATTATAATAGTATTTATATTCTCATTTTGATACAACATTGAAATGATTGGTTGAAATTTATTAGTATTTGAATAATATGATAAATTATTTATGAATTGAGAAGATATAAAATGATTATAAAAACATTATTTTTTATGATGGAATTATTATTCTTGGGGAATGTTATCACCATCAATGGGATATATATTAATCCTTCAAAGACAATGTTTATTTAGGAGATACCCATAAAAATATCCATGGTGAAGATATATGGTTTTATTAGAATATCTGGGTACTATCAGTATGTTTTTCAAATTTTATCAATATTATAAAACCCATTGTGAATTTTTTACTCTAATGGGTGGTAATATGTTCTAGAACAAATAATATTTATGTTAATTAGAGAAATTTAAAAGGTCAAACAACACTACATAAATACATTCACTACCCACCAGTCGGGAAATATTCACGGTATACATTGATTCTTCAATAATGGGAGTGGGGTAGGTAATATTGAAAATTTAAATTGGGATATCATATGACTCATGGAAGATGGTATTTCATGAGGATAACAACCCATCAAATGATTCAGTTACATCTACTATAATAATCCCATTAAATATTTTTTTTTCATTATTTGTATCAGGAGAAGATTAATATATATACATGTAAATAAAAACTAAAATATATATTTATGTAGAAGGTTATTAATATGAGAATATTTTGATGGTTTGATATGATAAATTAAAATAACTTCCCAATCCATTATCATCCATGGATTGAAAATAAAGCACCAGAAGTCATACTTATGGGGGATCTGAAAACATTATCATTGATGTGATATTTTAATTATCCAATCATCTTAGACAATAAAAGGATGGATTTGGAATATATAAAAGATGGGGAAAACATCTCCATATCTCAAATTATTTCCTAAACATAAATTTTATATGTGGTAAATGATTCATAAGGGGAATATTTGTAAATATAGTTGAAGGTGGAATCTATAAGAAATGTTAATTCCTCATTATATATAATTGATGAAGGGGTAATTAAAAAATTTGGATCATTATTTTATGTACCATAAAAAATTGAAACATGGAAGGAGTTATTGAATGATGATAATTTGTTTGCACTATACAATAACCCATTAAGAAAAATTATGTATTTAGATCAGAAAGAGAATTATTTTTGAGAAAATAAGAATTAGGGGATTGAATAATATAATTTAGTGTCCTAGGTTGTTTATAAAGTGAATGCATAGAAGAAAAAGAACAGTTGAATAATGTATCCAATTTTTATACGTACTTGAAATAAAAAAAATCACCATGGACTTTGTCCCAATATTTCTAAAAATATATATATGATTTAATATTGTATGGGAACATTTAGATCATCTAAAAAATACTATCAACTGAAATTAAATTATACCGGAGTTGTCATGTTATATACATGAAAGTATATACATCATGAAATTCTCAATGGTTCTAGTAAAAATATCTTTTTTAATTGATCAATATATTTTATTTACATCCACATTATGGAAAAGAATATAAGATTACCTAAAATATAGTTTAATTTCAATACAACTTATCACCAAAATAGAATTGGATAAACTGAGTGCACTATCCAGAATAGTGAGGATATGTTGAAAGCATGATTGATGGACTCCAATGTAGTGAGGGATCAACATCTTCATCTTGTCATGTTCCCATAAAATAAGAATTTCCACTCAAATAAAAAATTGGATCTATATGAATCTCATTATGGTTAAATACATCAGACACAAACATACTATAATTAAGATGGAGAACAGAAGTATATAGGATATGAAATTATCTATGAAATGGTATAAATGGTTAATAAAATTCAACAACACGTCATGAGATATCATAGTAAAAACGGAGTATAACTGATAACCCTCAAAGAGACTAGTGGTTTAAAGTTATATATAATGTGTTCCAATTCATGTGTCAATGGATGATGATCCTGAGATTTATGATGTGGAGAAATCTATGTTCCAAATACATTAACGTTTTTTATATTCTTCATTTATTCATATATATGGTCTATAAACTATCACAACCACCATCCCAATCTCATGTTAAAAAATGTTCCATTTAACCCTCTTGATAATATTAATACTATATCACTCATAGGTATTGAAACCGATGGTAGTGTACTCAGAAAATGATCCCACTTGTCTGTAGAAACCATTGATGATCATGGACTATAATGTAGTGGTTATACACAAAATACTGCTCACTAACTCAAAATACTATAGAGGAACCATAAGTACAATGAGGTAATATGAGAACCAGAGTTATCAATTAAACTAATGCACCCTCATTGTAAAATCCCAGGTAAATAAAGAATAACGAATTTTCATATTTATTAATATTTACAAATTAAATATTAATTTTACTTTAAAGGGGTTGCTATGTTCAATAGCGTACCCGATACGCAACGATGAGTTCCTTTGAAAACTTACGTTGCACACTAGTAATATAATAATATTATTTTAAATGGTAATTAACATGTAGCTGTTGTATTGGCTGGAATGGATATAAATTACTAAAATATGATTATATATGTTTTTTAAATGTTTTTACATTTATCCAATAAATGATAAAGGCTTAAAATATGGAAAGAAATCAATTTTAGGCATTTATACCCTAATTTTCACTAAAGGTTCAATTATCACCTTTTGATGGTGAACCGTCATTAAATATAGTTTTGATCAATCTTATAAATTCTATTGGACCAAATATGACTCTTCTTTAGAATCGGGACATCAAAATTTAATTTGTTTTAATTTTTTGGTATCTTTCCGATAAAGTTCATTTTTTAATGAATAGTGTAAAATGTTGTATTTTAGTTCAAAACCTCTTTTTAATCTAATTTATTTATATGATTAGATTATCATTTTAATTGGTTTTAAAGTGAAATTAGACAATATTTTTACCATTAAATCTAATAGTGGTCGTTGGAATTAATTTCACTTTAAAATCAGACTTAAACTAGTGTCAATCTTTTGATACTTATTGTTTCATAAAAACACGCTATTTGTCATGACAGCGGGTATTAATTATTAAATTAATTAATTTGACTTATATGTTTTGAATTTTGTAAAATAGACTTCTTTTTTGAATTCTTAATATCAAATATAGTTTAGGGTGAATTTTTAGTATTTTTATGAAAAAACTCAATTTTTGAGGAATAGTGAATCCACTAAGTGGTACTTATAAAAACTGATTTTTCGTTTAAATGAAATTTTACCACTTCTATGTTTTGAATTTCAAAAATACGACATACATGGTTTTCATTAAGAAGTAAAATGTGGTTCGATGATATTAAAATATTTTTTTGGTGAATAGTAACGTTTAAGTTCTTAATCGCGATTAGAGGTAATTAGTGTAGTTTAAGGTAAAAATAATGTTTTAATAATTTGAGATGAGCTTGACACATGTCCTACTGTTATTGGATGTGTCATGGCCGACCAAGAAATGCCATGGGTCAACTTGGGGACCCCATGGGTCTACTTTGGTTGGGAAATGACATAAATACCTTTTATTTAATGTTAAAGTAAAAAATGACATAAACATGAAATGTTTTACTAAAAAAAATTTACATGGGGTTATACACGTCCTATTTTTTACTATAAATAGTAATTGGAAATCTAAAAAGAGTTCCTATATCATAGTAATTTTTTTATAGTTTTTAGACATTAAATAAATTAAATTATTTATGATATCATGATAATGCAGCGATGACCTCATTATTTAACAATTTAAATAAAATGGAAAGATAATGTAAAATATAAGACCTACACATGTCCAAAACCTATTGGATGGGTGGATATAGAACCCTTATCACCTTATCCTAGAAACACATCAATTTGGGACCTCTTAAATCCGAATACCATTTTGAAATAAGGTGACTTTTCATTACCTTCCAAGAGTGCCCCTCCTCTCCTATTATAAAAGGCCCCCACCTCTACCTCCTTACCCACACTCCCAAAGCCTTTGGCGCGGCCAACCCCTTCTCATTTTGGCTCTCCACATCCCTCTCTTACTCCTTGAAGCCTCACTTTGTGCAGAAGTCTTCCCAAGGAAGCCTTTGAGCTCAAACCAAAGGGAGTTACCCGATTTTAAGGTAATGTCTTCTTTTGAGTCCTTTTGTTTTATATTGCTTCTACAACCCCCTAAACTTTTTTATTCTTTTCTTTTGTAACAAATCCAGTATCCTCAATATACCATGATTTTGTTAGAAGAAGTATTCGAGATACACTTACACATACCTACATCTAATGGTTAAAGAACATACTGTTTCCGTGGATGGCGAATTTCTGCCTCCCGAAACGATGATTGTTCAACATTCTTTTAACACTTTCAAAGGTGGCCATTAAGATGACACTATATTTATATATGATATATAATATGTTTATTTTTTCCTTAATCTTCTGTATTTTTCATTTTGGGCAGACCGTTATGGTTTTTATTATGGGTAAACACGATATCTTCATTTAAGGAAGTGCGGACTACCGCCCCCTCAAAGTTATGTGATTCGTTAATGCCAAATGTGGGACATATAAAGGATGGATTTAAAGTTATTACATATGATTTTATACTGGAATTATTATATACCTCTATATCATTATTATTTCATTCCACTAAATTATGAGATAGACATGAAAGTAGCGTTCATGCGTACGTACGGCTTACCGTCTCCATGAACGGTGCATTTCATTTCTTATCCCCAAATGTAATGTACTATTAAAAGTACATGTATATTATGGATATATATAATGAATGATAAATCTAAATGATGAATATAATTCTGGAATAAAAATATACATTCCTCTCATTTAGTTTTAATTCCATTAATATGACAAAGAAATGAAAGTAGCGTTCATGCGTACGTACGGCTTACCATCTCCATGAACGGTGCATTTCATTTCTTACCTCTAAATGATTATGTAATATTATAAAAACATGTATATTCTGGATATATATTATATATATGATATCCAAATCATGAATATCATTTTGGATATAATGAACCATTGACCACACGAACAACATGTAATTGTAAGAAGTCCACTTTCGACTTAAGAACCAAATATCGACAAAACAAACATTATTAACTTAAATGGTTACATAATGTTAATATCATTACAATAAGTGATATAAAAAGAATAATAAGCATGAAAAAGGTTCATAAGCAAGTATAAATTAACTCAAGTTTATTATTCAGGACGTTAAAGAACGATCGAGTCAAGTCGGACCCGAGGTAAGGGACTTCGTCTCAATCTCCTTTCATTGAGGAATATTTCGTTTTATACACAAATTTCTTTTATACGGTGTATAAACCCCTTTGAATTTTACTTTTATAAAAAAGGAATCTTTTTCTATGAAGCATTTTACAAAACTACAAAAAGGAATGTTTCTTTTAACGTATGTGGTGACAATGACCTATTTCGCCGCCGCGAGTATTATTTGGTCTTTGGCTTCCTGAACAAGCCGTAATGTTTTTTTAAAATGAAATAAATACCATATACACTTTTATGTATTTTGGTATTGAAAATGATTTTTCGTAATGGATTTCTTATGTCAATATATTTGTGTTATATATTGTGATTAAATTGTTGATATGTTTTCTTTCCATTATATTCGTTTTATGTCTTATGAATTTATAATGGTATTTGGAAATTTGACGGGTGGTTACGTGATAAACCATATAACGGGTGGTGCTGTGAATACCATGATGGGTGGTTACATTATAACCTCCAATGCATTGGGTATGGAAGTCGTCCGTATGGCTATTCCATTAAGTATGTATGGAAATTGGCCGAATGGCTATTCCATTAAGTGATATGTGTGGAAGTCGACCGTATGGTTATTCCACTTATGTATGTTTATGTCCCAAGTTACCTTGATATGTTATGTGATCTTTTTATGGGTTTTATGGTAATACTTTGGTTAGAAAAAGGTAAGTAATGATATTTTATTCAGTGAAGAGTTTTTTTACTACTTCATGAAGGTGAAGGTATTACTTTGATAAAGTATACATGGTTTACATGATGTTTGAAAAACTAACAGTTTTCATTCTTTGTGTATCCCATACTGAGCTTTTTATGCTCACCCCAAGTTTTTTTGAAATGTTTTTCATAGGACTTAATGTGGAAGAAGGTCAAGGATGGGATCAAGGGAATGTCATGCTATATAAAACATGGAACTAGACATGTTTTTTAAGAGTTTTTTTATTCTAGGGAAACTTAGTAGAAGTGTATACTTTGTAATCTTTTGAGATGTAATAGTTATGTTCTAATTCTCTAAAACTCTAATCCTGAAAAGATCCTCAATGTGAATTATTCTTTTAATTCAATATTAAGTAAGGGTAAGGCCGGGGCCTTATAGTTGGTATCAGAGGTCGGTTTAGATAACATTAGGAGTTAGAATTATATTAAATGGTTATCCAAAATTATATTTTTTTGAAATGATATAGCATTTGAAGATTACCATGTTGCTTCATCTGAGACATGTTTGTTAAGATTGGTTTTTCGTAGAGGAAATAGAACAACTTTTATGGGACGACATACAGAAGGAAATGACCTTTCAAATCAGTATCCTGAGATGGTCAGAATCAGAACTAACCAGTTTGATGCAGTGATGGCTCAGTTGAATCAGGTGAAAAATGTTGGTTGTTTTTATTGATGATATTTTTGTGTTTTCAAAAGTAAAGAGGAGCATGAAAGTCATTTAAGGGTTATCTTGAAAACCTTAAAAGAAAAGAAACTATATGGAAAATTCAGAAAGTGTGAGTTTTGGTTACAAAAAATTTCTTTCCTGGGTCACATTGTTTCAAAAGATGGCATAACTGTTGATCCTGCTAAAACAAAAGTTGTTGAAGAATGGCCAACACCCACAAATGTAACCGAGATCCGTAGTTTCCTTGGTTTGGCTGGTTACTACCGAAGGTTTGTTGAATTTTTTCACAGTTATCTAGTCCAATGACTAAGCTAACTCAGAAGGGTGTTATGTTTATCTGGACAGAAGAATGTGATCATTGTTTTCAGGAGTTGAAAATAAGATTAGTGAATGCTCCAGTTTTGGCACTCCCTTCCAGGAATGGTGAGTTTGTTATCTACAGTGATGCTTCGTTGAAGGGACTTGGTTGTGTCCTTATGCAGAATGATCAAGTAATTGCTTATGCTTCACGTCAGTTGAAAACTCATGAGGTAAATTACCCTACACATGATTTGGAATTAGCTGTTGTTGTTTTTGCTTTAAAAATTTGAAGGCATCATTTGTATGGAGTAATGTGTGAAATATATACTGATCACAAATGTTTAAAGTATATATTCACTCAGAAAGAATTGAACATGAGACAGAGGAGATGGCTGGAATTAATCAAGGATTATGATTGTACAATTCATTACCATACGAGAAAAGCAAATAAAGTGGCCGATGCTTTGAGTCAAAAAATTAATGCTTCATTAACCATGCTACGTTTGGAAAGAGATCCTTTGGTTTTTGATTTGATGAACTTTGGCGTAGAAATTGTTAGTGCATGAAGTTATTCTGTTTTGTTTTAGGTATTACTGAGATCATCCCTATCAGACAGAATTAAGAAAGCACAGAGGGAAGACAGTGAGTTGCAGAAAAAGGTAGAGCTGGTTCAGAAGGGTAAGTTTCCTGAATTCAACATTGATAGTGATTGTGTTTTGAAATTTGGGAAGAGATTTTGTTTTCCTTGTGATTCACAGTTGAATAATGAGTTGTTATGTGAGGCTCATAGTTACCCATTTTCAGTTCATCCTGGTAGTACTAAGATGTACAATGATCTGCGGGAGTATTACTGGTGGGATGGAATGAAAAGGGATATTGCTGATTTTACTATGAAGTGTTTGACTTGTCAGCAGGTTAAGGCAGAGCGGAAGTTACCGAAAGGGAAGCTTTTTCCTTTACCAGTGCCAGAGTGGAAATGGGAAAACAATTCCATGGACTTTGTTGTTGGATTACTGAGGAAATCTCGAGGTAATAATGCAATCTGGGTTATTCTTGATCGCTTGAATAAATCTGCTCATTTCCTTACTATACGAGATACTTTTTCCATAGATCAACTTTCCCGTTTGTATATTAAAGAGATAGTCATGTTACATGGAGTTCTTCTCTCCATTGTGTCCTATCATGATCCTAGGTTTACTTCTAACTTTTGGAAAGGCCTTCAGAAGTCGTTGGGTACTAAATTAAATTTTAGTACAGCTTTCCAACCTCAATCAGATGGGTAGTCAGAATGAACAATTCATACCTTGGAGGATATGCTACGATCTTGTTCGATGGATTATCAGGGAATTTGGAACCAACATCTTTTTTGGTTGAGTTTTCATATAATAACAGTTTTCATTTCAGTATACAGATGGCACCATTTGAGGCATTATATGGGAAGCAGTGTCAAAGACCAGCATTTTGGGATGAAGTGGGTGAAAGGAAGCTGATTGGACCAGAATTGATAGAAGAGATGGAAGAAAAGGCTCAGTTGATTCAGAATCACATGAGAACAACTCAGAGCAGGCAGAAGAGTTATGTGGATAACTGGAGGAAGGATCTATCTTTCGAGGTAGGTGATCATGTTTTTCTCAAGGTTTCTCCATGGAAAAGTCTGATGCGATTTGGTAAGAAAGGAAAGCTGAGTCCAAGGTTCATTGGGCCATATGAAATTATGGAGAGATTTGGATCAGTTGCATACAAAGTGGCATTACCTCCGTGTTTATCTCAGGTACACAATGTTTTTCATGTTTCGATGTTGAGAAAGTATATGCCAGATCCATCTCATGTTTTGAGCCTAGAGGTAGTTCAGTTGGAAGAGAATCTCTCTTATGAAGAACAACCAGTCCAGATTATTGACTGAAGAGAGCAAGTGTTGCGAAATAAGGTAATTCACCAGGTAAGGTTTTGTGGAAAAACCATATGGTTGAAGAGGCAACGTGGGAATCTGAAAATTCTATGAGGTATAAATACCCCCACTTATTTTGATAAGTGAATAAAATTGCGAGGATGCAATTTCCAAAAGGGGGGAAGGATGTAACTTCCCAAGTAAATAAAGAATAACGAATTTTCATATTTATTAATATTTATGAATTAAATATTAATTTTACTTTAAATGGGTTGCTATGTTCGATAGCATACCCGATACGCAACGATGAGTTCCTTTGAAAACTTATGTTGCACACTAGTAATATAAAAATATTATTTTAAATGTTAGTTAACATGTAGCCGTTGTATTGGCAGGAATGGATAGGAATAACTAGAATATGATTATATATGTTTTTTAAATGTTTTTACATTTATCCAATAAAAGATAAAGGCTTAAAATATGGAAAGAAATCAATTTTAGGCATTTAGACCCTAATTTTCACTAAAGGTTCACTTATCACCTTTTGATGGTGAACAGTCATTAAATATTGTTTTGATAAATCTTATAAATTCTATTGGACCAAATATAACTCTTCTTTAGATTCGGGACATCAAAATTTACTTTGTGTAAATTTTTGGTATCTTTTCGATAAAGTTCATTTTTTAATGAATAATGTAAAATGTTGTATTTTAATTCAAAACCTCTTTTTAATATAATTTATTTATATTATTAGATTATCATTTGAATTGGTTTTAAAGTGAAATTAGAAAATATTTTTACCATTAAATCCAATAGTGGTCGTTGGAATTAATTTCACATTAAAATCGGACTTAAACTAGTGTCAATCTTTTGATACTTATTATTTCATAAAAACATGACATTTGTCATGACAACGGGAATTAATTATTAAATTAATTAATGTGACTTATATGTTTTGAATTTTGTAAAATATAATTAATTTTTTAATTCAGAATATCAAATATAACTTAGGGTGAATTTTTGGTATTTTTCTGAAATACTTCAATTTTTGATGAATAGTGAAACCACTAAGTGGTACTTATAAAAACTGATTTTTCATTTATATGAAATTTTACCACTTCTGCATTTTGAATTTAAAAAATCCGACATACATGGTTGTCATTAAGAAGTAATATGTGGTTCAATGAGATTAAAATATTTTTTTTGGTGAATAGTAACTTTTAAGTTCTTAATAACGATTAGAGGTAATTAGTGTAGTTTAAGGTAAAAATAATGTTATAATAATATGAGATGAGCTTGAAACATGTCCTAACCTTATTGGATGTGTCATGGCCGACCATGAAAAGCCATGGGTCAACTTGGGGACCCCATGGAGCCACTTTGGTTGGTAAATGACATAAATACCTTTTATTTAATTTTAAAGTAAAAAATGACACAAACAGGAAATGTTTTACTAAAACAATTTTTACATGGGGTTATACAAGTCATATTTTTGACTATAAATTTTCATTGGAAATATAAAAAGATTTCCTACATCATAGTAATTTTTTTATAATTTTTAGACATTAAATAAACTAAATTATTTATGACATCATGATGATGGAGCGATGACCTCATTATTTAACGATTTAAATAAAATGGAAAGATAATGTAAAATCTAAGACCTAAACATGGACAAAACCTATTAGATGGGTGTATTTAGAACCCTTATCACCCTACCCTAGAAACACATCAATTTGGGACCTCTTAAATCCGAATACCATTTTGATATAAAGTGACTTTTCTTTACCTTCCAAGAGTGCCCCTCCTCTCCTCTTATAAAAGGCCCCCACCTCTACCTCCTTTACCACACTCCCAAATCCCTTGGCTCGGCCAACCCCTGCCAATTTTGGCTCTCCAAATCGCTCTCTTACTCCTTGAATCCTCACTTTGGGCAGAATTGTTCCCAAGGAAGCCTTTGAGCTCAAACCAAAGGGAGTTACCCGATTTTAAGGTAATGTCTTCTTTTGATTCCTTTTGTTTTATTTTTCTTCTCCAACCCCCTAAAATATTTTTATTCTTTTCTTTTGTAAAAAATCCAGTATCCTAAATATACTAGGATGTTGTTATAATAAGTATTCGAGATACACTTAAACGCACCTACATCTAATGGTTAATGAACATACTGTTTCCGTGGATGGAGAATTTCTGCCTCCCGAAATGATGATTGTTCAACATTCTTTTAACACCTTCAAAGGTGGAAATTAAGATGACACTATATTTATATATGATATATAATATGTTTATGTTTTCATTAAGCTTCGGTATTTTTCATTTTGGGAATACCTTTATGGTTTCCATTATGGGTAAACGTGATATCTTCATTTATGGAAGTGCGGACTACCGTCCCCTCAAAATGATGTGATTCGTTAATGCATATGTGGGACGTATAAAGGATGGATTTAAAGTAATTATATATGATGTTATACTGGAATTATAATATACCTATATATCATTATTATTTCTTTCCATTAAAGTATGAGATTGAAATGAAAGTAGCGTTCATGCGTATGTACGGCTTACCATCTCAATGAATGGTGCATTTCATTTCTTATCCCCAAATGTAATGTACTATTAAAAGTACATGTATAAAATGGATATATATAATTTATGATAAATATAAATGATGAATATAATTCTGGAATTAAAATATACATACCTCTCATTTAGTTTTAATTCCATTAATATGACAAAGAAATGAAAGTAGCGTTCATGCGTACGTACAACTTAACGTCTCCATGAACAGTGCATTTCATTTCTTACCTCTAAATGATTATGTAATATTATAAATACAAGTATATTCTGGATATATATGATATATATGATATCCAAATCATGAATATCATTCTGGATATAAAGAACCATTGACCACACGAACAACATGTAATTGTAAGAAGTCCTCTTTCGACTTAAGAACCAAATATCGACAAAACAAACATTATTAACTTAAATGGTTACATAATGTTTATAACATGACAATAAGTGACATAAAAGGAATAATAAGCTTGAAAAAGGTTCTTACGCAAGTAGAAATTAACTCATGTTTATTATTTAGGACGTTAAAGAACGATCGAGTCAAGTCGGACCCGAGGTAAGGGACTTCGTCTCAATCTCCTTTCATTGAGGCATATTTCATTTTATACACAACTTTCTTTTATATGGTGTATAAAACCCTTTGACTTTTACTTTTATACAAAAGGAATCTTTTTCTACGAAGCGTTTTACAATACAACAAAAAGGAATGTTTCTTTTAACATACGTGATGACAATAACCTTTTCCGCCGCCGCGAGTATTATTTGATGTTTGGCTTCCTGAACAAGCCGTAATGTTTTTTTAAAAATGAAATAAATACCATATACTATTTTATGTATTTTGGTATTGAAAATGATTTTTGTAATGGATTTGTTATGTCAATATATTTGAGTGATATATTGTGATTAAAGTGTGGATATGTTTTCTTTCCATTATATTCATTTTATATCTTATGATTTTATAATGGTACTTGGACATTTGACGGGTGGTTACATGATAAACTATATGACGGGTGGTTCCATGAATACCTGGACGGGAGGTTACGTTATAACCTCCAATGCATTGGTTATGGAAGTCGGCCGTATGGCTATTCCATTAAGTATGTATGGAAATTGGACGAATGCCTATTCCATTAAGTGATATGTGTGGAAGTCAACCGTATGGTTATTCCACTTATGTATGTTTATGTCTCAAGTTACCTTTATATGTTATGTGATCTTTTTATGGGTTTTATGGTAATCCTTTGGTTACAAAAAGGTAAGTAATGATATTTTATTCAGTGAATAGTTTTTTTACTGCTTCATGAAGGTGAAGGTATTACTTTGATAGAGTATACATGCTTTACTTGATGTTTGAAAAACTAACAGTTTTCATTCTTTTTGTATCCCTTACTAATCTTTTTATGCTCACCCCATGTTTTTGTGAAATGTTTTTCATAGGACATAATGTGGAATAAGGTCAAGTATGGGATCAAGGGAATTCCATGCTATATAAAACATGGAACTAGACATGTTTCTTTTTAAGAGTTTTTTTATTCTATGGAAACTTAGTAGAAGTGTCTACTTTGTAATCTTTTGAGATGTAATAGTTATGTTCTGATTCTCTAAAAATCTAAACCTGAAAAGATCCTCAATGTGAATTATTCATTTAATTCAATATTAAGTAAGGTTTAAGGTCAGGGCCTTATAGTTGGTATCATTGGTTGGTTTAGATAACATTAGGAGTTAGAATTCTATTAAATGATTATCGAAAGATATTTTTTTTGAAATGATATAGCATTTGAAGATTACCATGTTGCTATATCTGAGACATGATTGTTAAGATTGGTTTTTCATAGTGGAAACAGAACAACTTTTATGGGTCGACATACATAGGGAAATGACCTTTCAAATCAGTATCCTGAGATGGTCAGAATCAGAACTAAACAGTTTGTTGTAGTGATGGCTCAGTTGAATCAGGTGAAAAATGTTGGTTGTTTTTATTGATGATATTTTGGTGTTTCTAAAAGTAAAGAGGAGCATGAAAGTCATTTAAGGGTTATCTTGCAATCCATAAAAGGAAATAAACTATACGGAAAATTCAGCAAGTGTGAGTTTCGGTTACAAAAAATTTATTTCTTGGGTCACATTGTTTCAAAAGATGGCATAACTGTTGATCCTGCTAAAAAAAAAGTTGTTGAAGAATGGAAAACACCCACAAATGTAACCGAGATCCGTAGTTTCCTTAGTTTGGCCGGTTACTACCGAAGGTTTGTTGAAAATTTTTCACAATTATCCAGTCCAATGACTAAGCTAACTCGGAAGGGTGTTAAGTTCATCTGGACAAAAGATTGTTATGATTGTTTTGAGGAGTTGAAAAGAACATCGGTGAATGCTCCAGTTTTGGCACTTCCTTCTTGGAATGGTGATTTTGTTATCTATAGTGATGCTTCGTTGAAGGGACTTGGATGTGTCCTTATGCAGAATGATCAGGTAATTGCTTATGCTTCACGTCAGTTGAAAACTCATGAGGTAAATTACCCTACACATGATTTGGAATTAGCTGCTGTTGTTTTTGCTTTAAAAATTTGAAGGCATCATTTTTATGGAGTAATGTTTGAAATATATATTGATCACAAAAGTTTAAAATATATATTCACTCAGAAAGAATTGAACATGAGACAGAGGAGATGGCTGGAATTAATCAACGATTATGATTGTACAATTCATTACCATACAGGAAAATCCAATAAAGTGGCTGATGCTTTGAGTCAAACAAGTAATGCTTCATTAACCATGCTACGTTTAGAACGAGATACTTTGGTTTTTGATTTGATGAACTTTAGAATAGAAATTGTTGGTGCAGAATGTTCTTCTGTTTTGTTTCAGGTATTAGTGAGATCATCCCTATCAGACAGAATTAAGAAAGCACAGAGGGAAGACAGTGAGTTGCAGAAAAAGGTAGAGCTGGTTCAGAAGGGTAAGTTGCCTGAATTCAACATTGATAGTGAATGTGTTTTGAGATTTGGGAAGAGATTATGTGTGCCTTGTGATTCACAGTTGAAGAATGAGTTGTAATGTTAGGCTCATAGTTCCCCGTTTTCAGTTCATCCTGGCAGTACTAATATGTACAGAGATCTGCAGGAGTATTACTGGTGGGATGGAATGAAAAGGGATATTGCTGATTTTACTGTGAAGTGTTTGACTTGCCAGCAGGTTAAGGCAGAGTGGCAGTTACCGAAAGGGATGCTTCAGCCTTTACCAGTGCCAGAGTGGAAATGGGAAAACATATCCATGGACTTTGTTGTGGGATTACAGAGGACATGTCGAGGTAATAATGCAATCTTGGTTATTGTTGATCTCTTGACTAAATCAGCTCATTTCCTTGCTATACGAGATACTTTTTCCCTAGATAAACTTTCCCGTTTGTATCTTAAAGAGAGAGTCATGTTACATGAAGTTCTTCTCTCCATTGTGTCTGATCATGATCCCAGGTTTACATCTAACTTTTGGAAAGGCCTTCAGAAGTTGTTGGGTACTGAATTAAATTTTAGTACAGCTTTCCATCCTCAATCAGATGGGTAGTCAGAACGAACAATTTAGACCTTGGAGGATATGCTACGAGCTTGTTTGATGGATTATAAGGGAAGTTGGAACCAACATCTTTCTTTGGTTGAGTTTTCATATAATAACTGTTTTCATTCCAGTATACAAACGACACCATTTGAGGCATTATATGGGAAGCGGTGTTGAACTCTAGCATTTTGGGATGAAGTGGGTGAAAGGAAGCTGATGGGACCAGAATTGATAGAAGAGATGGCAGAAAAGGCTCAGTTGATTCAGAAACACATGAGAACAGCTCAGAGCAGGTAGAAGAGTTATACGGATAATCGGAGGAAGGATCAATCTTTTGAGGTAGGTGATCATGTTTTTCTCAAGGTTTCTCCATGGAAAAGTGTGATGCGATTTGGTATGAAAGGAAAGCTGAGTCCAAGGTTCATTTGGCCATATGAAATTCTGGAGAGAGTTGGATCAGTTGCATACAGAGTGGCATTACCTCCGAGTTTATCTCAGGTACACAATGTTTTTCATGTTTAGATGTTGAGGAAGTATATGCCAGATCCATCTCATGTTTTGAGCGCAGAGGTAGTTCAGTTGGAAGAGAATCTCTCTTATGAAGAACAACCAGTCCAGATTCTTGACCGAAGAGAGATAGTGTTGCGAAATAAGGTAATTCACCAGGTAAAGGTTTTGTAGAAAAACTATATAGTTGAAGATGCAATGTGGGAATCTGATAATCCAATGAGAGATAAATACCCCCACTTATTTTGATAAGTGAATAAAATTGCGAGGATGCAATTCCCAAAAGGGGGGAAGGATGTAACATCCCATGTAAATAAAGAATAAATAATTTTCATATTTATTAATATTTAATAATTAAATATTAATTTTACTTTAAAGTGGTTTCTATGTTCGATAGCGTACCCGATATGCAACGATGAGTCCCTTTGAAAACATACGTTGCACACTAGTAATATAATAATATTATTTTAAATGTTAGTTAACATGTAGCCGTTGTATTGGCGGGAATGGATAGAAATAACTAAAATATGATTATATATGTTTTTTTAAATGTTTTTACATTTATCCAATAAAAGATAAAGGCTTAAAATACGAAAAGAAATCAATTTTAGGCATTTATACCCTAATTTTCACTAAAGGTTCACTTATCACCTTTTGATGGTGAACCGTCATTAAATATAGTTTTGATCAATCTTATAAATTCTATTGGACCAAATATAACTCTTCTTTAGAATCGGGACATCAAAATTTACTTTGTGTAAATTTTTGGTATCTTTCCTATAAAGTTCATTTTTTAATGAATAGTGTAAAATGTTTTATTTTAATTCAAAACCTCTTTTTAATATAATTTATTTATATGATTATATTATCATTTGAATTGGTTTTAATGTGAAATTAGAAAATATTTTTACCATTAAATCCAATAGTGGTTGTTGAAATTAATTTCACTTTAAAATCGGACTTAAACTAGTGTCAATCTTTTGATACTTATTGTTTCAAAAAAACACGCTATTTGTCATGACAACGGGAATTAATTATTAAATTAATTAATGTGACTTATATGTTTTGATTTTTTTAAAATATACTTCATTTTTGAATTCAGAATATCATATATAGCTTAGGGTGAATTTTTGGTATTTTTCTGAAAAACTTCAATTTTTTATGAATAGTGAAACAACTAAGTGGTACTTATAAAAACATATTTTTCGTTTAAATGAAATTTTACCACTTATGTGTTTTGAATTTAAAAAATCCAACATACATGGTTTTCATTAAGAAGTAAAATGTGGTTCAATGAGATAAAAATATTTTTTTTGGTGAATAGTAACTTTTAAGTTCTTAATCGCGATTAGAGGTAATTAGTGTAGTTTAAGGTAAAAATAATGTTTTGATAATAAAATATGAGCTTGACACATGTCCTACCCTTATTGGATGTGTCATGTCCGACCCAGACAAGCCATGGGTCAACTTGGGGACCCCATGGAGCCACTTTGGTTGGGAAATGACATAAATACCTTTTATTTAATGTTAAAGTAAAAAATGACACAAACATGAAATGTTTTACTAAAACAATTTTTACATGGGGTTATACAAGTCATATTTTTGACTATAAATATTCATTGGAAATATAAAAAGATTTAATACATCATAGTAATTGTTTTATAATTTTTAGACATTAAATAAATTAAATTATTTATGACATCATGATGATGCAGTGATGACCTCATTATTTAACGATTTAAATAAAATGGAAAGATAATGTAAAATATAAGACCTAAACATGGAAAAAACCTATTGGATGGGTCTACGTAGAACCCTTATAACCTTATCCTAGAAACACATCAATTTGGGACCTCTTAAATCCGAATACCATTTTGAAATAAAGTGACTTTTCTTTACCTTCCAAGAGTGCCCCTCCTCTCCTCTTATAAAAGGCCCCCACCTCTACCTCCTTACCCACACTCCCAAAGCCGTTGGATCGGCGAACCCCTGCCCATTTTGGCTCTCCACATCCCTCTCTTACTCCTTGAAGTCTCACTTTTGGCAGAATTTTTCCCAAGGAAGCCTTTGAGCTCAATCCAAAGGGAGTTACCCGATTTTAAGGTAATGTCTTCTTTTGAGTCCTTTTGTTTTATTTTGCTTCTACAACCCCCTAAAATCTTTTTATTCTTTTATTTTGTAACAACTACAGTATACTCAATATACTAGGATGTTTTTATAAGAAGTATTCGAGCTACACTTACATACACCTACATCTAATGGTTAAAGAACATACTATTTCCGTGGATGGAGAATTTCTGTCTCCCGAAACGATGATTGTTCAACATTCTTTTAACACCTTCAATGGAGGCCATTAAGATGACACTATATTTATATATGATATATAATATGTTTATTTTTTCCTTAAACTTCTGTATTTTTCATTTTGGGCATACCTTTATGGTTTCCATTATGGGTAAACGCGATATCTTCATTTAAGGAAGTGCGGACTACCGCCCCCTCAAAGTGATGTGATTCGTTAATGCCATATGTGGGACGTATAAACGATTGATTTAAAGTTATTATATATGATGTTATACTGGAATTATAATATACCTCTATATCATTATTATTTCATTCCAGAAAAGTATGAGATTGAAATGAAAGTAGCGTTCATGCGTACGTACGGTTTACCGTCTCCATGAACGGTGCATTTCATTTCTTATCCCCAAATGAAATGTACTATTAAAAGTACATGTATATAATGGATATATATAATGAATGATAAATCTAAATGATGAATATAATTCTGGAATTAAAATATCGATACCTCTCATTTAGTTTTAATTCCATTAATATGACAAAGAAATGAAAGTAGCGTTCATGCGTACGTACGGCTTACCGTCTCCATGAATGGTGCATTTCATTTCTTACCTCTAAATGATTATGTAATATTGTAAATACATGTATATTCTGTATATATATGATATATATGATATCCAAATCATGAATATAATTCTGGATATAATGAACCATTGACCACACGAACAACATGTAATTGTAAGAAGTTCACTTTCGACTTAAGAACCAAATATCGACAAAACAAACATTATTAACTTAAATGGTTACATAATGTTTATAAATGACAATAAGTGATATAAAAGGAATAATAAGCTTGAAAAAGGTTCTTAAGAAAGTATAAATTAACTCATGTTTATTATTCAAGACGTTAAAGAACGATCGAGTCAAGTCGGACCCGAGGTAAGGGACTTCGTCTCAATCTCCTTTCATTGAGGCATATTTCGTTTTATACACAACTTTCTTTTATACGGTGTATAAACCCCTTTGACTTTTACTTTCATACAAAAGGAATCTTTTTCTACGAAGCGTTTTACAAAACGGCAAAAAGGAATGTTTCTTTTATCGTACGCGGTGACAACGACCTTTTCCGCCGCCGCGAGAATTATTTGGTCTTTGGCTTCCCGAACAAGCCGTAATGTTTTTTTAAATGAAATAAATACCATATACTCTTTTATGTATTTTGGTATTGAAAATGATTTTTGTAATGGATTTGTTATGTCAATATATTTGAGTGATATATTGTGATTAAAGTGTGGATATGTTTTCTTTCCATTATATTCGTTTTATGTCTTATGATTTTATAATGGTACTTGGACATTTGACGGGTGGTTACGTCATAAACTATATGATGGGTGGTGCCGTGAATACCAGGATGGGTGGTTACGTTATAACCTCTAATGCATTGGGTATGGAAGTCGGCCGTATGGCTATTCAATTAAGTATGTATGGAAATTGGCCGAATGACTATTCCATTAAGTGATATGTGTGGAAGTCGACCGTATGGTTATTCCACTTATGTATGTTTATGTCCCAAGAGACCTTTATATGTTATGTGACCTTTTTATGGGTTTTATGGAAATCATTTGGTTACAAAAAGGTATGTAATGATATTTTATTCAGTGAAGAGTTTTCTTTACTACTTCATGAAGGTGAAGGTATTACTTTGATAAAGTATACATGGTTTAATTGATGTTTGAAAAACAAACAGTTTTCATTATTTGTGTATCCCTTACTAAACTTTTTATGCTCACCCCATGTTTTTTTGAAATGTTTTTCATAGGACTTAATGTGGAATAAGGTCAAGGATGGGATCAAGGGAATATCATGCTATATAAAACATGTAACTAGACAAGTTTCTTTTTAAGAGTTTTTTTATTCTATGGAAACATAGTAGAAGTGTCTACTTTGTAATCTTTTGAGATGTAATAGTTATGTTCTAATTCTCCAAAAATCTAAACCTGAAAAGATCCTCAATGTGAATTATTCTTTAAATTCAATATTAAGTAAGTTTTAAGGTTGGGGCCTTATAGTTGGTATCAGAGGTCGGATTAGATAACTTTAGGAGTTAGAATTCTATTAAATGATTATCGAAAAATATATTTTTTTTGAAATGATATAGAATTTTAAGATTACCATGTTGCTTCATCTGAGACATGTTTGTTAAGATTGGTTTTTTCATAGAGGAAATAGAACATCTTTTATGGGACGACATACAGAGGGAAATGACCTTTCAAATCAGTATCCTGAGATGGTCAGATTCAGAACTAAACAGTTTGTTGCAGTGATGGCTCAGTTGAATCAGGTGAATAATGTTGGTTGTTTTTATTGATGATATTTTGGTGTTTCTAAAAGTAAAGAGGAGCATGAAAGTCATTTAAGGGTTATCCTGAAAACCTTAAAAGGAACGAAACTATATGGAAAATTCATCAAGTTTGAGTTTTAGTTACAACATATTTCTTTCCTGGGTCACATTGTTTCAAAAGATGGCATAACTGTTGATCCTGCTAAAACAAAAGTTGTTGATGAATGGACATCACACACAAATGTAACCAAGATCCGTAGTTTCCTTGGTTTGGCAGGTTACTACCGAAGGTTTGTTGAAAATTTTTCACAGTTATCTAGTCCAATGACTAAGCTAACTCGTAAGGGTGTTAAGTTTATCTGGACAAAATAATGTGATGATTGTTTTCAGGAGTTGAAAAGAAGATTGGTGAATGCTCCAGTTTTGGCACTTCCTTCCAGGAATGGTGAGTTTGTTATCTACAGTGATGCTTCGTTGAAGGGACTTGGCTATGTCCTCATGCAGAATGATCAGGTAATTGCTTATGCTTTACGTCAGTTGAAAACACATGAGGTAAATTACCCTACACATGATTTGGAATTAGCTGCTGTTGTTTTTGCTTTTAAAATTTGAATTCATAATTTTTATGGAGTAAAGTGTGAAATATATATTGATGAAAAAAGATTAAATTATATATTCACTCAGAAAGAATTGAACATGAGACAGAGGAGACAGCTGGAATTATTCATGTATTATGATTGTACAATTCAGTACCATACCGGAAAAGCAAATAAAGTGGCTGATGATTTGAGTCAAAAAAAGTAATGCTTCATTAACCATGGTACGTTTGGAACGAGATCCTTTGGTTTTTGATTTGATGAACTTTGGCATGGAAATTGTTGGTGCAGGAAGTTCTTCTGTTTTGTTTCAGGTATTAGTGAGATCATCCCTATCAGACAGAATTAAGCAAGCACAGAGGGAAGACAGTGAGTTGCAGAAAAAGGTAGAGCTGGTTCAGAAGGGTACGTTTCCTGAATTCAACATTGATAGTGATTGTGTTTTGAGATTTGGGAAGAGATTATGTGTGCTTTGTGATTCACAATTGAAGAATGAGTTGTTATGTGAGGCTCATAGTTCCCTGTTTTCAGTTCATCCTCGCAGAACTAATATGTACAGAGATCTGCGGGAGTATTACTGGTGGGATGGAATGAAAAGGGATATTGCTGATTTTACTGTGAAGTGTTTGACTTGTCAGCAGGTTAAGGCAGAGTGGAAGTTACCGAAAGGGATGCTTCAACCTTTACCAGTGCCAGAGTAGAAATGGGAAAACATATCCATGGACTTTGATGTGGGATTACCGAGGACATATCGAGGTAATAATGCAATCTGGGTTATTGTTGATCGCTTGACTAAATCTGCTAATTTCCTTGCGATACAAGATACTTTTTCCCTAGATCAACATTCATGTTTGTATCTTAAAGAGATAGTCATGTCACATGATGTTCTTCTGTCTATTGTGTCCGATCATGATCCCAGGTTTACATCTAACTTTTGGAAAGGCCTTCAGAAGTCGTTGGGTACTGAATTAAATTTTAGTACAACTTTCCATCCTCAATTATATGGGTAGTCAGAATGAATAATTCAGACCATGTAGGATTTGCTACGAGCTTGTTCGATTGATTATCCGGGAAGTTGGAACCAACATCTTTCTTTGGTTGAGTTTTCATATAATAAGAGTTTTCATTATAGTATACAGATGGCACCATTTGAGGCATTATATGGGAAGCAGTGTCGAACTCCAGCATTTTGGGATGAAGTGGGTGAAAGGAAGCTGATGGGACCAGAATTGATAGAAGAGATGGTAGAAAAGGCTCAGTTGATTCAAAAACACATGAGAACAACTCATAGCAGGCAGAAGAGTTATGCGAATAACCGGAGGAAGGATCAATCTTTCGAGGTAAGTGATCATGTTTTTCTCAAGGTTTATCCATGGAAAAGTGTGATGCGATTTGGTAAGAAATGAAAGCTGAGTGGAAGGTTCATTGGGCCATATGAAATTCTGGAGAGAGTTGGATCAGTTGCATAGAGAGTGGCATTACCTCCGAGTTTATCTCAAGTACACAATGTTTTTCATGTTTCGATGTTGAGGAAGTATATGCCAGATCTATATCATGTTTTGAGCCCAGATGTAGTTCAGTTGGAAGAGAATCTCTCTTATGAATAACAACCAGTCCAGATTCTTGACCGAAGAGAGCAAGTATTGCAAAATAAGGTAATTCACCAGGTAAACATTTTGTGGAAAAACCAATGAAATATAAGAAAATATGTTTAGATTTTTCAATTGGGGATATTTATATTTTTTCGTTTTTCTTCTAAATTTCATCCATTATAAAAACCTGATTAATGGGAACTTCTTTGTTTTATTCCTAATTTTATGTAATTCTTTATAAAATGATTTATACATTTCATGTCTTTAAAAATATTTCAAATTATTATATAATAAATTTTCAGTTCATCTAGATGTTTTAATTAAATAAATATTCCCTTACAATATTAATGATTATTTTCCCATTTATTTATAACACCACTTAATAGGTACTTTAAAAGTCACTTTTCCTAGTCATTTCAGGTATTAAATCATATTTGAAATTAATTCTCTTCTTATATAATTATTTTCATCTATGAACATCCAATAATTATGTAGCCACATTATTCATGGAATCTATTGTTATATTCTAGTAGGTTATCTTATAAAAAAAATTATGTAACCCATATCATTTTCCTCGTGTTTTTCTAATTCATATAAATTATAATGGATTTTTATATGTGCCACACACAATCACAGACAAGTTTCTATATGTTTGTCAAGATATTGATCCATTACATTGGGTAACATTTATATCTCATTAGATTATATATATGGGATTAGGGTCTAACCCTAATCAATTATATAGCTCTTCTCCCAAAGTAATTATGTCATGGTTGTGAGCCCTACCGTATGATTCTGATGACACAGATGAGATGCAATAGATTGTTTCAATTTAGAAACATTCGTTAGACATATCCATGAAATGGATGGAAGAAAAAAATTTGTAAAATGATTTTGATGAAATAAATAATGAACTAAGCTTCTAAAACCATGGAGTATACGAACCCCATTCACCATACAATGTCATCAACCATCTGGTATTAGTTCTCCTATTGTTATCCAAATAAAATATGATCAAGAACACTAAAACTATACACTTTTTCAAGTATAATCGACATCATTCAAGAGAATTTGATTTTCATAGTTTAGATTTTTTTCCTATAAGAAGGAGTGAAACATCATTATATTTTTGAATTGAAGAATATGTTCATGTTATAGGGATTATCACATATTATAATCATCATACTAAACCTAAAAGTGGAATTATCACCAACATATTCACCATTTTCTTATTTTTATTTTCTTTGTATATTCAGATTTCTTATTAAAATTTACATACTCTAATAGATCTATTACATCTAGAAAATATTTTCATTTATGTTGGAATACTAATCTAGAATCCAACACTACTATTTTTTGGATCTATCAATACCACTATGTCATATAAAACATATGAGGCCCAATGGCCATCTAATAGAGGGCCCTCCAATTCAATGAGTCTGTACTACTATCTGAAATGTTTATGACTCAATTATTTGGTAAAAGAATATCATAATATCAAAAAATAAATATCTCCTTCTCCACCATAATCCAATGACAAGTGTGCGTCACCTCCAATTCTTATAACTTACAACTCTCCCCAACGTCTCCTTTGAAATATTTTCAAGGAGTACATTCAGTAAAGAATATTTTGTTAACTATCATCATAGTGGATTCCAGAAAATATTTTTTATGAATAATCTATAACATTCATCATCATCTAAAAGTCTACCCTACCAACAACATAATACAATTCCTCTAAAATAGGATAGATTACCTTCACGATCAATAAGAATATTCAATTTAGTTTAACAAACTCCATTTTTTCGATTCACTGCCTCTTCCTATCCTTAATATGTCGATTTTCACATCAAGAAACCTTTTGTAAATTTTTTCTAAATGAAACTTATATTATATCTAAATTACCTTATTTTTGTTGGACCCTCATTCACCAATGAAAAATCCACTGAACTCAACATCTTTATCTCTATAAAATAATTTTATATTTCAATGGAATTAATATGGACATTAAATAGTAATAGTGTAATGTCCCCATTCAAGTTTCATTGTTTTTTTATAGAGTGTAGACATTTGGATTTGTTATGTATAACCTAGTAAATATTTCTCACAACCACCCAAATATTTTAACACTTGAGAATTATTTTAGGAGTTCATGTTGATACACACTATGTTTTTATTACCGTTTTTTATTTTTAAATAAATTAAATTCTTTTTATGTCATGTTTTAGATGATTCACTGTGTCTATCAGGTGATACATGTAACACTATCATAGCATCCTTAGGAGGAAACTTTGTGTTTCTATGAAACCTCATTTTATTTCTATACAAATTTAGACAAGATAGTTATAACAAAATTAATATAATGGAATGAATTAATATCATTAAACAAAGTAGGAAATTATGGTTGACACATAATAATTTTACAAACTGAATATAAATGAAGGTAAAATACATTTTAAAATAAAAGTAACAGTTTTTCAGAAATGATATTTAAATACGCAATGGTGTGTTTTCAAACAATAAATAAAAGAATAATTCTTTTGTAATTATATCAATGATATTTATATTATATTGCATCAAATGTTTTAAATTCATATTAGGTATTTTGTTTGACATGATATATCAAAAAATTATATTTTATGCGTAAATGATGTTTTTTATAAAATGATGTTTTTAAACAATTTGATGGAACAAATGTTTTAATCTAGTTTTTGAATCCATTATGTCATATATATATATAATAAAATTATTCATTGAATGAATAATATCACAATTTTCTTCTGTTAATACATTGTTATTTTTTGATACCTTTCATGTTTTGATTAATATTGCAAAATAATTAATTTTATTCAAAAAAAATTATTAGAAATAATATATAGTTTTAAACTATATAATAATGTATAATTAGATCATATTTTTACCATTTAATCAAATCGAGGAAATTGAATTAAATTTCACCATAAATTTGGATATAAAAACATATTAATTGTTGGGATTTTTTCACTTTAAAAAACCATTTTATCATTCCTTCAACTAGATTAATTTTTAATTAATTTAAAATATTATATGTTTTAAATTATGAATAATTGATATCATATTTGGAAATATAAAGTCCAAATTTTATAAGTATTTCCCTCCTATTTGTTGACAATATTAATAGTATCTTGGGTAATTTTTAATACCATTTTAATGGGAGAAATTGTTATTTAAAGTTAAAAAAGTTATAATGACTATAAAATTTACCTAACACTAGACCAAACATTATTGGATCAATATAATTCAATCCGTAAATCATAATTATCAAAATAGGATAATTTAATGAACACTTTTCTGTGAAAATGACATGGATATTATTAAAATCAAAAAGAGTGAAAACATGTATCACTAATAATTTTAAAAATTATAATATTTTTAATATGGTGTTAAATTGAAAATATTATTGAATGTATTCATTCTTATTGAATTTAAATTGTGTATATATAATAGAGAATTTTATTTTTAGTTTTTAGTGGGGAATTTTTTTTCATAAATAATGAAAAGATGACGATGCATTATGGATTTAATAAATGAATGAATCAAATAAATGATATATAAAAATATAATTTGATTTAAATATGGTGACAATAAAAATTAAAAGTTAATATGAAATTTTATGTTTGTATTAAGTTAAATAGTTCAATGTTATCTAGTGTCATGGCCTACATTCCTAATGGTGAGGGATGGAACAACATGATTAGAGACCTTCCTTCCTCATGATGAAAAATATATAACGACACTAGGCACATGTGCCTTAGCCTGGTTGGTAAGGACTCAGTAAGTGAATCCAAGTGACCAGGGATCAAATCCATGCGGAGGCAGAATTTCTGGGGTACTGTAGCAGTACTGTAGCAGGTACTGTAGCGGGAACTATGCAGTACTGTAGCAGGGACTATAGAGGGAACTGTAGTAGGCACTGTTTGGCACTGTACCAGCTGGGAATACGCCCCTGTTTGGGACTTCGGGCCACCGATTTGGTTCCTGAGTCCTGTAAGTCCTTCGATCCACCCTAGAATTTGAGTCAGTAAGGCCTTTGGGCTAGCTCAAGGCCTTCGGGCCACCTTAAGTGCAGATGCAAACCAGACAACCTACAAGGAACAAGCTCTACAAGGAGGATGAGAAAGTAGCTTTCACCACAGTAGAAGCTAAACGGATTGCAAGAATGAGAGGGTATGGCACATGTCATCGAGACAAGCTAGTGCGTGTATGGGAATGCCTAACTGAATAGCCACGCGAAGGTGGAGAGCTGATTTCATGATGAAGATATTGGGGAAGAGCAGTTCCAAGTTGTTATTCTGGGTTGTATGTAATGTTTGAAACCTATGGGCATTGGATTCCTCTAAGGCCTACGAGCCATGTAATACTTATGCCTAAGGGCCTTGTAAGGCTTCCACCTCACCCCTTGAATGGTGTATTATCAAAATAAATAAAAAAATGAAGGCCTTCGGGCCATTGGAGGATAACGACACTAGAGTCTGACACCTAATAGACCTTGGGGTGGTGATTTTAACCCATGGTATCGAAATAACACATAAATGGAAAGAATTACATTATATATAGTAACCAATAATGTGAAATATGATGTTCTAGCCTCAATAAACTCAAAGAAAACCATATATATATATAACCCAAAATCCATCACATATGCATGTTTAAAGAAAAACGTCCAAAAATAAAATAAAAATCCTATATACGTACCAAAATTAATATACATAGTGACATAGAAAACATTCTCTACATCCGACCTACTAATGTATAGAATGGTGCATGTAATCTCTCTAGAAACATGTTAATATTAATGTACATAGGATGATCTTAAATTTAGACTCATTAGGGAAAATCCTATGCCACATAAGCAAAAGTAAGAGAAGTATATTAATACCCTTGTGTGAAAACATTTGAAAATAAAAATCACCATACATGGTATAATATCCACTGTATCCTCACCAAGACATGATCACAAAAAAATTCAATTAATGATGTAATCCCATCAATATTTGAGTACCCATCACCACTTCCCACTGGTTAATTCCCTATCTCTAACTAAAAACATCGTGACTATACCCCGCTCTTCCACATGACCCACTATCACTGCCTTCCCACACACACATGGGCCTAATACGACATCAAATCTCTCCAACAAACACATAGTCCTCAAACCACAACCTCTCCCTGAAGACACATTGGAGCACACCTCGCAAGCATACACATGGGCCTCAAAAAAAACACCACTACCAGCCCAAAGAATCTAATGATACCAATGCCTTGAAGATTGTGTATATTAGAACCAATAAGCAGCCATCTAGCCTCCCAATAGGATGTAGGGATATGAAACCATCTAGCATAACTGTTGGGGTGTTAGGTACATAGTGAAAAACATGGGTGGAGTGCGTATAGAAATCTCATGGAACTACATGTATATATATTGGTACCATCTACTCATCCCAGCCTATGAGTTTTCAAAACCACTACCATCCCACACAAAAACATAAATTTTATCCAAGACTACATGCACCTACCAAAACAAATGATGTTAAGTTCCTAATTAATGAACACTGCTTCACTACACACCATAACTCAAAACAAACCTGAACCAGTTTATTTAACCAATATTCATTATTCATTATCAATTCATTTATTATTCATTTTATCCTTTCCCAGGAAACTAGAAAACACTTCATAAAACATTTAACATCATATACCACACCCACTTTGTGAAAGTTCAGAAAATCTGGGACAAGGGATCTTTCAAGTTTACAAAATCCATTTTCAAAATTATACCTCTTAAAGCATCCTCGACTTCCCCACCACATAAGAATCACAACATTAATCAAAACTAAACTCACCCAGATTGTAGTCCCAATACACACTCCGATCTCTTGAACACTGATTGATCCAATTACAGAATCATTATTTAATGTTATTCCACCATGTACCTTTTATAAATCTGTAAACCGCCCAATACACCTCATCACAACCCCAGGCAGTTTCCCCACTACATAAAAACACCACACCCAGCACACCCCTAAACATGAACTTGAAAAAACCCAGTCATGTATCCTCTCTTTCCAACCACATCCCAGATACAGTCCAACAACATAATATGTTCATCCATTCCACCATCAACCAACCTCTTAGCCCAATATAACATTATTCCACTCGTACCACCCCTTTACTAAAAACCAAACTCCCATACACATCACCATAAGAACATCAAAGACATGATCAATATAGAACCACACACAACACACAACCACATCAACAAGGAAATGTTCATTCAAATTTAGCAGGACTCCTAATTTAATTCCACATGATAAAACAAGGGTGATCGCTGAATAAGTTTGATCTTGGATAATCCAAATAAATAAATGAATATATTTGATTAACTAGGATCCAATTCATACAATACTGATTCAAAATTTATACATATTCTCCAACAGATACCACCAATATCCATGATTTTCAAAATAAAAAAAACCTTACAATTCACAACATGTATCAAAAATAATATATAAAACAAAAATGTCATCATCCTCATACTCCCAAACCCTTTATTTATTACTTCTCATTACCTTCAATAAATTTGGGTTCATCCGTATTCATAATGTTACATGAGTACACCCACACCTCAAGATACACAATTAATGGATAAATGATGCAAATCCATACATGGAACAATAATAGACCCACAATTATTCCTTGTTCTTGAAAAGTTGGAGTCTTGTGAGGTGTGGGAAGACTCTGGGAGAAAAATAAACTGAATACTACATCACAGGGGCACAGATCCTCATGGAATATTGGTTCTCAGTGAACCAAGATATAATTAATGGGTTTAAAGGAAGATATGATTCATCATTAAAAATACAAGATTCTAATTCTATAGGGAACAAATTTAATCGCCATTAAAGTCGAATCATGATCAAGACCCTTTCGGTTTTGGATTCAAAAGAATATTTTGGGTTTTAGAAGATAAAAACCATTTGAAACGGTCTTAAATATATTAAATATGGGACATAACTTATTCACCATCAAATATAAATGGGATTTGAAAACTAAATAATGATGGGAAAATGAACACTAATGGGAGAGTCACCCACGCCTGAGCAACTGACGCGACGACCTACTAATGCCCTAACCATGTGACTCCATGACCTAACAACACCTTGATTCACTGACACCCTAATTCAATGATGTGATAAGCTATCGACACATTGACCAACCAATTCCCTAACCGACCAATGCCATGAGTCGGTGAGGCCACATGTACCTGACAAAAATACCTACAATCACCCTAGAATACATATTATCTAACCCACTAAAACCATGAGTTCCCAATGTTGTGCTATTGACATGAGCTACCGACACAAGAATATGACCCTAGCCTACAGTTGTAAACCTACCGATACAAAGCTACTGGAAAGTCTCATCGAATCTTGAATCACTTATAGATAAACTGGACATTATAAAACTCTTGAAATGATATCCTATTACCTCCAAGAACAACCCAAACACTGTATTTTTTCAAGGTAATGTACCACATAGGTCTGAACGATTCCATCATTTAAATATCAAACTATTATCACCTCGGATATTTTAATAACAATCCCATATAAAAGTGGGGTTCAAACAACCATCCCATGAGATACCTCAAGAATATACATCTATTTTTTTTTCTAAGGATGGTGTAAAACTTCAACATATAAGAACACATCCTCCACGATTTTCCAACCCAAAAAAACCATAAGGCATACCCCTCCTACACCAAAATTCACAGTTCCTGAACCTATGAATCAGATAATTCCATCCTATATGTTAATATTCTATCCACTTTGGGAGGCACTTCCACCCCCAAATGGGTTTATTTTCAACCTAATTAATTCTTCTAGATTAGGGATCATTTCCTCCCCTCATAATATGTTAAGAATTTAGTATAAATAAAATAACAAGGAAACAACTAATGTCATTGAAATCATTGTTCATGATATATAAGACAAAAAATAAAAAGTAATAACTAAACACAACTTTGGGTACTGGGCGCACATCTACATTTCCCTTTCCCTTATACTCTTCTCGAGGCTACCAAATCCTCCACAATAATGGAACCTACGGAATGGTTTTTCCAAACAACACCTTCTCCTAATGATCTCAGATCTTTACTAATCTCTAAACGAATATTTCATTGTCCTTGATATCCAAATCTCCCTTATAAATGACATGAGAGACATCATGATGATACCACTGATGCTAAGAGACAAGAACGATTTCCTGGATCTATCTCAACTATGGTGGAATTTCTAACTGCTATTCCACCTCTCTAACAAATCCCAATACCATAAAGGGTTCAATGAAGTGGTGAGAAATCTTACATCCTCTGCCAAACCACCACTACCCACATCGAGGGTTATCCTTCATGAAAACATAGTCCCCAACCTCAAACTGTATGGGACTTTTCCTTCGATTGGTATATGACTTCTACTAATCCAATGGTGTCTTCATTCTCTCAGGGAAAATCTCCACCTTCTATGTTGTACTCTGCACCACGTCTAGACCATGAATAGGTGCCTCCCCATCATTTGTCAATAACATTGTTGAATGAGACAGTCTGTAGTATATGTCTTCCAAAAGAGCCATGTTAATGGAAGAGTGATGTTTAATATTGTAAAAAAATATTCCTAAGGAATGTGTCACACCCAAGACCCACCAGGGTCCAAGATCCAAGATCACACCATGTCCAAAAAGGTTTATATCGTCATCTCTCTACCCATATATCTATGGGTGGAAAGCGGTGACGGGGCATAACTATGTGACAAAATAATGATGAAATCTATTTAAATCTCTCAATATTAAATTAATATCCAAATCTGATATGATGGATTTGATAAATTTGTGGAGCCGCACCACCTCATTCACATACCTAAATACTATGGAATTTACTACGCTCGACTCCTTGATTTATATGAAGTGATACGGTTTCTTTAATGGATCCACTACTACCCAGGTTGCATCAAAACATACATGAACCTTTGGTATACATGTGAATAAATCCATTGAGATGTCATCCAACATCAACTAGTGTATATATAAGAGATACAACAAACCATCAGGAACATGATGGTTAACCTACACTTTCTGGCAGAACACAAATAATCCATAAACTCAACTACTACATTCTTAATCTATTTCCACTAGAACTGTTCCATTAATCCTTTTTTACATCATGTAAATTACTGGGTTTACCACTAAGGATGATCCATCAATCTAATGGATATGTCTCACCCTAATTGTTAAGAGAACAAAAATCTTCCCATATAATTGCATTTAATTTTGAATATCCTCTGACCATCCCTCCAGAACATCACCCTGGTAAATATGAGCATGCATAACCATATCCTCATAGACTCCCCACTAGGACTCCTCCACATGCGGCACTAGAGATGACTACACTATCATATGAACCATTCATACTCATTCACCATCAATTCCTACATCAAAGTGCAAGGCATCAAACTACTCAATTTCTCTCCATGCATCCACAGAATGTCGAACAAATTCCTTATGCAAATTCCTTATCAAAGAATTGTCCACACCATTACCCTTTATTGAGGTGTATAAGATCTCAAAATCACAATCCTTGAGAAACTCTAACATTCACCGTTATTGAAACTTTCGATCTCTCA
Organism: Viscum album; assembly: GCA_963277665.1. Classification (NCBI taxonomy): domain Eukaryota; kingdom Viridiplantae; phylum Streptophyta; class Magnoliopsida; order Santalales; family Viscaceae; genus Viscum; species Viscum album. The sequence continues at coordinate 455,894,372 of OY728142.1, forward strand.
TAGAAAGTATTTATCTCATGATGTTTTGATCCATGAAATTCAAAATGCACTCCCAAATGAGGTAATGTCTCCACACCATAGGTGCAATCACGGCTGCTAATTTCTCCAAATCAGGGGTGTAATAGTTACATTGGTGGGGATGAAACTTCCTAGACCCATAAGAGATAACTCCCCATTTCTTCATCAACCCACATCCCATGCCCTAATGGGAATCATCAGAAAAACACCTTGAACATCCCCTCTCCTTTTAGAATACTAAGCACTGGGGAAATGGAATATATTCCATTCATATAGAAGAATATTTATAAGAGCTACTTAATCCAAACAAAAGTTCAAATTTAATGGTAAGTTATGTCAAAATTGCTGCTACTCGAGAGAAATCATGTATGAATCTATGATAGTATTCTAGTAGACTGAGAAAATTTTGAACCACTTCAACATTCTTGGGTTATTCACAAGGAAACAACAACGATGGACTCCTATCAAAAAACTACTACAACTTTCTGAGACAATGCATATCAAAGGTAATGGAATTACAATGTCTAAAAATTTCACGTGGAAAACTTTTCAATAAGTTGGTTGTTCCAAAATACCTCTATGATGGTCTTAGGATGATCATTATATTCATACCCCAACCTCAAGTAGATCAATATTTCCTCACAAAATATGATGATGAACCGGTCCAGGAACACATGAATGGTACTGTTTATAATCCCCAAGAACAAGGATAGTGTGTTCCAAAAAACATATGGAAAAACTACTAACTCAAAGTTCTCATACCTATACCCGATAACAGTCTTCGGGATGTTATACTTCTTCACCCTCACTTGGTCTCACCCATACCATAGGTTGACCTTTGATAACTATATTTCCATCATCAGAAGATCGAAATGATCATATATACATAGGAGAAGATAAAGGATCATGAATGTAGCCTGATTCATTAATCCGTAGTCTATACACAACCTCAGACCACTATATTCCTTCTTCAAAAATAATATCAGAACACTCCACGATGACAGAATAGGTTAGATAATAACCTTTATAATAATATCACCAACTTAAATCCATATATCACATATCATATAAGGTTTCATCCAATAAGGATCCATCAAAATCGGAGAAGCACAAGGCATCAAGTGTATCCTGATATAAAGGCCACGTCGAGTGGGTAGAGTCACATCCTCCCTGGAAAAAAACATCCAAGAACACTATGAGATATATGGGAACCCCCACTACCCAATCATTCATAGATTCTGAAGACATCTATGATAATAATTAAAGAAGAGGATCTACACACTGGCTTCCTACCGGACATCTCTACTTTCCAATGAATTCTACATTCTATCCATTCTCATCATCAAACACGAAATTTTTCTGGAATAAGTCAATAATATAATGTATAATGTACTACTAGTAGAATCCATGTATAACATCATATGGGTGCATATGTAGTAGAAAAATATCTCCACCAGACTCATGTGGTCCCATCATTAGTCTACATACCTACCAATCATCAAACAAGCTTTCCTGACCTATGACTGGTGTACTCAACACCAAGATAATGGAAATTATATATATCTCATGTCATAGAGCATGGCCTAGAATAGGTGAAACAAAAGAGTTAAATGATCTATAATAAAACAGGGCCCACATAAGGGTTATGAAAACTTTAATAATACCTCAAATGATCTTTGAACCCACTAGAAATGATGCCTCTCTAATATAAAACATACCACTCAAAACTCTTACAACCCTCTACTATCACCCACCTCCCCAACCATTCCCTAGGAATGATCCTAGTGGAACTTAGAAAGGTAGGCCTCTGCATACTCCTTCAACCCTTGGTGGGAGAAATTCATGCTATCATTTCTAAAAAAAATGTTCTGTATTATTACTGCTCTTGAAGATGGAACATGACCTACCCACCACCACAAAACTGAGTTCGAACTGGTGACCTCCAAAAGTTAAACAACTCATTCCCAAGCCTATGGGAAATGAAAATGGAATAAATGTTCAAAACTGAAACCATAGGTGTCGGATCCCTACAGACCAAATATAGGGGAATCATGGCATTAGGAAACTATAGATAAATCCCCTTATTTTATGTAATTGTATTTCCCCCTCTCAGTGTAGACTTCCTCATGAGTAAATATATTCCACCACCTCATCATTCTTATAAATATCTATATATGTCAACAAGGTGAAGTGAGTTACTACGTACAGATGAGAGGGATGGTTTTCCTCCTCTAAATGTCTCACCCAAGAGTCCCCATCCAGAAAAATATCAGTAGAAAAGTGAAGAAGATCCTTGAACATGATCCCAGACTCCATTACTAACATACCCCCTTCTAGATGGATAATAGATCCTGTCACTTATCATACTTCATCATAGAATATAATAATTTTTCACAAATATCCTTCCCAAATTAATCCCAAAAAATCATGCTATCTTTTCTCTTGATGAGGTAAATCATCCACCAATGACAAGCTACTTCCTTCACCTAGTTCAATGTCAAGAAACACCGTACTCATTCGGACAACTAATCAAGGTGAAGAAGATCACCAGATCCTCAATATAACTCTCTATCAGTGTATTTGAAAAAAATCCTTCATACATTCTTAGAGACTACTACTGGAGAGAATGAAGCATCTTCTGCCATTGGTTTTTCTCCTCATGATTAACCCTCCAATGATTAGATGAATTTTCCTTCTAATCCTCCACTCCAGGACTAGGTGTTATAGCTTAAAAGTAAAGAATGAATTCTTAATCATGAGTCTAATGTAATTTATTTCGGATTAATTTTAACATATTGTTTACTTTACTTTCTTGAAAACTCCCAAAACAAACAAGGACACAAGTCATCATGATACATGTAACATCCAAAGGGTCTTTACCATGAAATCATTGTAACCTCACATGGTTGTTCGGAATGATCAGTTCCCTTGAAATGGATCATAGGGGGACCCAAAATCCTATTTCTTATCCAGTCTTCACCAGCCCATGGCATGCACCACAAATACCTAACATTTTTTCCCTCAATCCCATGATAAGCTCACTATGCCTAACTCCTATTTCCATTGCACCTATAAACCTTCATCCTCTTATACTATTCTATCACAAACCACATTATCCAAACAGAGGGAAGGTATAATAAGATGCTAATAGCTTTCTTCTTCGTTATGCATGAGATATAATTACCCCTGATTCTCACCTCTAGTTTTCCCATGGGTGGATTCCAACATCAAAGAAATATAAATCTCACAAAATAAGAGTCATTATCATTTTTATAGTAACAATGATCTCGAGATAATATGTTTTAAACACAAATGAATACCACAAACATGAATATAATAAATCCAATATCCATCCCACATGCATGTTTAAATGAATCCATCCATAAATACAAGAAAATTTTAAATTAATTACTAAAATAAAACTAATTAGTAACTCAACTACTATTCCCAGTGTCCGAGAATGTATGGTCTATTAAAATACATGTAATCTCCCTGAAAAAATAAAAATAGTTTTATATAATTAAGGAGATCATACTATTATAATTAGTTGGGAAAAATTAATGTCACACATCGAAATTCGAGAGAAACATACTAATTATCCTATGGGAATATAACAGAAACTAAATATCACATAACAAGTTATTCTTTCCACACCATCCTCCCCAAGGCACACGAACCAAGTAATAAAATTCAGGAAATGTAATGTAGTAAGCACATAGATATTTGGGTACCCAGAACAAATTCCCACTATTTAATAGCTCACCTCTAATTTAAAACATCCTGATGCTACCATGATATTCAATAATTCCCACTGTTACTACCCTCCCACACACACTGGGGCCACATACCACATCTCATGTTTCCTATAAACACTAGAGATAGTATAATGGAATAGACATCTATTCTCAATTATTTTTTTAATAATCAATTTTATGGTGTGTTCGGGGAGGAAAAAATAGCTCATTACAAGTGTTTCCCAATTTAATGTTTTTATATCTATGAGTAAGGCATTAGTGAGTTACATCGGTAACTCAACATCGATAGTTCTGTGATAATTGGTTGGCATTGGTATCTCATGTTAGTTTCTCAATTCATTATCTCAAGGTTAATGAATTAGATAATTAGTTGTTTAGGGTGTAATTAGGTCTTCCTGTTAGTGACATAGGGAAACTGTGACTCGGGGCGTCGATTGGAATGGTGTTGGTAGGTCCGTGCATTTTTAGTTCATCACATTAGTGACTTAGGGATTCGGTGACTCTGGGAATCGGTAGGTCCGATATTCGGTAGGTAATGGATTTGATAGGTCCTCACATCAGTATTTTGTCATGTATGTGACTTAGGAATTGGTGATTCGTGATTTAGTGACTAAACCTTTAGTGAGTCATTTACCAGCCTTTTTGTGTTTTTCTAGTTCGGCATATTTTTGATGTTAAATAAGTTAAGTACCATATTTAAATTTTTTTGGTACATTAAAAATGGTATTTATCCTCTAAATACCTGAAGGTTCCTGGGAATCCTAAATCATGTGGTCATGGTCATTATATGACATTAATGGAATTTGAAACTATTTCCTTTTATATTTAGGATCTATGATTTCTAAAGAAGAATATTCTATTCCTTTAAACCATTACACTTTCTCTTGGGACACCAAGAACCATTCATCCCTGAGGAGTCCTTTGCTTGTGGTGTAGTATCATATTCATTTTCCCATGGAGTCATTATTGATGCTCTGGAGAACACATGGTTATGGTACATGGATGAATTTACGGTTTCCTATTATTCCACGTATGGATTTTTTTTCTGTCCATTAATTGTGTATCATGAAAGGTGGGTGAACTCATTTACCCTTAAAAATATGTTTAGACCCAGATTTAAGGATGATAATATGAATTAATAAATAAGGGTGTAAGAATACAAATATGATGATCTATTTGATTTATATGTTATTATTGATCAATGATTGGAATTGTATAGGTTTTATTAAACTAAAAACATTGGCGTTTTTTGTCTCTATTTTAAAAAATATGGGATTTTTGAATCAATATTATATGAATTATAATCTGGTTAATCGTCTATATTTAGTTAATTATATGGATTCCCCATATCAAAGTTAATTTTTTATCACACCTATTTTATCAAGGGGAATTAAATCACGAGTGTTGCTAAATCATAATGAACCATGCCTTGTTAGTGTGGATGAGTACTGTGTGTGGTTTTATCATACCGTGTTTGTGCTATTCTTATGGTGTAGTGGCTTGGAATGTGGTAGTGAGTATGGGATGGTATGAGAGGTTTAATGGTATCTCTAGAAAGATGGTTCGTTGATGGTGGAATTGGTGAAATATTTCGGTAGTGGGACTATATCAATAAAGTGGTTAGGATGCGAGGATAGAGAACTGGGTTGTGGCATGTTAATATTTATGGGTGTGTTGGTCTGGATGTTGTTATGCAGTGGGATAGCTGAGAGGGATTTTGATGAGGTGATTTGGGGGGGTTACATATTTAGAGAAAGGACATGGAAACATGTAATTTAAGGATGATTGTGGTTGTGGTCAAATGGGTGTTCAAGAGAGGAGAGTGTATAGTAGGACTACAAACTGGGTGTGTTTCTTTTTTGCAAAATGTGGTGCTTCTCATGAAGTAGGGCTACAAGGGATGGTTCAAAGGACTAATTTTGAATATGGATGTTGGTAACTTTTGAGATCACTTTTCGTAGAGTTTCGTTACATTTATTATGTGGATAAGGGAGTTGATTCTACTTATGGTTTGTGGTTTTTGGTAGTTTTTTATGTAGGGAATGAAATAATAAAATTTGAATTGATAATGCTTAATGAAAATTGGTTTAATTAATTGGTTGGCAGTATGTTTCGAGTTAGGGTTTATAGTGAAGTGGCATTCATTTATTGGGAAGCGACCGTCGTTCGTTTTGGCAAGTTCATGTACAACTAGAAGTAAAGGTAGTTTTCGTGTAGAATAGTAGTTTTCTTTAAAAAAATTGGTTGGCCTAATAGGTTGGCAGATATATATAATCATGTAGTACCTAGTGATTTCAATATGCCCCACACCCATGTTGTGCAGTACATGCCAAACACCACCATCATTATGGGGCATGGTGTCCTTTCCCAACATCTTGGTCAGAGGATGGACTACAAGTAATTTGTTATTCTCTACTTCAGCATCTATGTTTTGGTTTCCCTAAACTCTTTGAGTACGTTGTGGTGTTGTTTTTAGTCCCAAGTGTATAAGGGCGAGGTGTGCTACCTAGGATTCTTCGGTATGAGGTAGTGGTTATTTTACTATGTTTTTATGGGTGTTATGTGATTTTGTATGTGGCTCAGGTGTGTTTGGGAAGGTTGTGCTAGTGGGGATTGTGAATGTGCATGGTAGATATTGGATGATTTACATTAGAGATGAGTAGTAAACCAATGTGATGTGGTGTGGGGAACCCAAATATCTAATTTCATAATTATTTATTTTACATTAACTATCCTATTTGGTGATAATTCCTTGGTGATGATTGGGTGCATAGTATAACTTTTTTGGTACTTTTTAGTTTATTTAGTTTCTCACAGGGGAATTAGTATGATTATCCCTCTTATGCATGGGTGATATTGGATTTTCCATAATTAGTAAACTTTTATGCCTACACTCTGTATATGAAACTATTTATAGGTTTTGAGAGAGATATTGTTGATTGTGCATGACAATATAGCATGGAATTTGGGAATGGTTGTTGCATCACAACTTAGTTTTATATTCATACATACATTGGCGTTTTCTTGTATTTTTGATAGTTTTACATTAAGAATTCATGTGTGGATGATTATTATTTCTATATATATATCTATCGTGGATATTTTTGGACGTTAATATATCTTATCTCCGAACCATTGTGACAATAAAATGGGTTATGCATCCCATTTTAGTGATATTTATATACTCGTGGTGCTGGTCTCCTCCCTGAGTCCTATTGAAGGCGGGACTCATGTTTCATTATCTCTAATTAATCGTGAGGGTGCAAGTCTCAAATTTTTTTATCCCTTCCCTCATCTAGAAAGAATGAAGTTCAGGAAAGAATATTATCATAGGATAATGGATGATATATTTGATTGTGTTTAGAGTATGTTAGGGTAAGGATTGAATGGGTATGCAGGGAAAAGGTGTTAAGTGATCTTGGTGTCTGACATTGGCCAGAGAAGACCAACTCGGAAACTGGACATTAGGGCCCCATCATCGGATTCATTTACTCTGAGTTTACCAAATTACAATGTGAGACAACATTGAGTGCGGAGTTGAGAGACTAGAGATGTTAAAAACATTATTTTGACATGTGTTATTTTTTTCGAGTGTTTTCTAGAGATTACAACCAGTAATTTCATAAAATGAATCCTAAATAAAATACATTCAAATAAATATTAGGAAATACTTATTCAACTTTCAAATATGCAACGAAGTCATCATTCACAAGTGGAATAAATATATGATGATCAGAAGGACAATCTTGCATATCGTTGGAGGATCCATATAGAGGAGTGGACAACCAGAGAGAGAAGACACTACATGCTACCTAAACGAAAATATTTTGAATTTATGATGGAAGTGTTTTAAACAAAAATATACAGAGTTTTCTTTATAATCTAGTGAACACCTTCATTTTGATCAGGGAATCGATGAAGAACTGTGTTCCTCTGGCCATGATCTAGATGAATGGAGCTGTGCATTAGTGGTGGATTCATTACCTCAGGGAGATGACATAGAATATTTTTTTTGTGGGTGGACATTGAAAAGGTGTTCTAGGAGGAATTAATCCATTCATTGATGATGTCAGAGCATTGACATGATCTAATATACCACCAGCATGGGATTATGTATGTAAAAGAATTGGGGATCATGTTTTAGTATCTCACTTTCTTTTCTCTAAATCTCCTTCTGGATGAGGTGTCTTGGGAAAGACGTTTTGAGGAAGCACTATGTACTTCTCTCAATAATGATGTTACTCCCCTCACCCTATAAATAAACAAATAAGTTCAAAAGAAGGATGATGTAGTTGAAAAAGATTCACTCATGAAGAGGTCGACAATGATATTGGTGACAACCGAGTTCATCAAAGGGGAATGTTATTAACTGAAGGTCCCTAGCATTATGACCATCCATGTTTGTCCATAAACGTTCTAAACTCAGTAGTTTCATGTTTGACCCTATCGTCCTCATCCATTTTATGTAGGATTAGGAAAAAGGTGTTTTGATAGTGGAGGCTGTGGGAACATTCATTGTTAGTGTATTGTTTGAGATCAGTATGGCAGATGTGGGAAGGTCCAGTGTCGGACTACGCACCTGTTGTCAGCCATACCGTCTATGTTGTAGGGATAGTATGCTCCTAAAATAGCGATGGTATATGTAGAATGATAATTCCAACCATAGTTTATTTCATAGGGACCTCAACCAAGGAATGGTCAGGGTGGTGGACGATAGTATAGGGGTACATGATCTAGTAGTGGTTAGTTGCACACCACAGAAGAAATATTTCCCATAAGGCCAGAGATCATTCAAGGTACAATTAGCATGTTTAGTACTCTTTATTTTTCATTCATAGATATATAATATTTTCACTCATATTTAATCCTGTTATATCCCATGCATTGTGACTGGACATAGAGAGTCATTTTGTGCCCTTGGTTTTGAGTACAATAGTTTTAGGTCATGTGAGCTTTCATAGTGTTTTATGGGGATGTAGAATGATGTCGGGGAAGCATCAATCCATTGTAGATATCATTATACTATATATTGATCCATACGATGCTATAAATTCCATCGAATGACGGTACATTGTACATATAGTTATCTATTGCATCAAGAAAAAAGTCATGTTTTTATACTAGAATGGCCATTGTATTACTTTCTTTGGAAAGCAGTGTTGTTAGGTGGACAGTTGGGGTGTCGAGCCACTTATTTCCATGTTGGTCGAGCTATCAGTGGAATCGATGGATGTTGTGGGTAGTGAGGGATCCTTGAGTTTTCAGACAGTTATTGGATGTTTTTTATTAGACGGTGGCTACACTACCCCCTCGATGTGACATTTAGTTAAGGATAAACTTGAAGCCCGGTTCATCTTCTATTTCTATGGATCATTTTCAGAAGGTAATTTCTATGCACTGTGAGATGACGATTTAGACTATAAATATGATGATGAAAGGATCTATCTGGCCTTGTGTGTCACTGTGGGGTTCTGTGGTCTATTTTGTGAAGAAAGAAGATAGTTGTATGATGCAGTGTATAGAATAACATAGGTTGAATCTAGAAACATTCATGAATCGTTTCTTCTCTTGAGGATATATTTTATTTTCGACTAGATAAGGGTAGAATGTTGGTTTCTATAATCGATCTGTGGTTTATGTATCACTAGTTTTCGGTGAAGGAGGGTAACATCTCGAAGGGTAATTTTAGGTGCATGTGTTTTAACATAATGTTTTTGAAAATTTTATTTATTATAATTAATAAAATAGTCAAGTTCATGGGGAATATTAATTCCTTATTTCTTGATATTTTGTACCAATTAATCACTATATTCTTCAATGAAATCCTGATCTACTCAAGGTTAGAGGAGGAATATTCCTTGTATCATAGTACTATACATGAGCTCCTTAGGCACGACTATCTCTACAGAAAGTAGTCTATGTTTATGTTTTAGACTTTGTAGTTCCACATATATTGACTTGTTTTGTCTCAGTAGGGTATAGTAGTGGATTTTTTTATGTTCATGGTAGTTGTTTCTAGTGGAGAACCCAAGAATGTAGTATTGGTTCATAATTTGTTTGGTATGGAATTATCTATCCATGATTCATACCTGATTACTCTCAATTAGCAGATCTATTAACAGATCGAACCCGAAAAGGCCATGAATTTATATGGAGCGATAAGTTCCTGGATGTGTTCATATATCTAATGGGGATGTTGGTTAGTTCTCCAGAGCTCAGGTTTCCAAAGTAATGGGTGATGGTCCGGTTTTTTTTCGATGCTACCCATTTGGGTCTTGGGTGTGTGTTCATGCATCAATATAGAGTGATCTCTCATGGGTCTAGGAAGTTGTATCCCTACGAACCTAACTATTCCAAACATGATTCATGAGATATAAATGGACATTTTTCCCAAATTTATTTGGTGAATTACATCATTGGGAAGAGTTTTGTGGTATTGACATATCACAATAGATTATGGTACTTATTATCTCTGGGTGATCTGAATTTGCTGAAGAAGTGTTTGTTGATGTTACCCCCGGATTATGATTTTGAGATATCATACAACTCAATAAATTTGAATTTTTTGGATGATTATTTGAGTAGGAATTCACAAAAGTAAGTGGTTCCATAGTTTGATAATGAATGAAGAGAAATGGAGGAGTTGGTTGACTTACAATGAGATGATGTAATGGATGGAAGAAGAGGATGTATATTTCATATGAATATGAATTCTTCTCTAGTGATGTAGGTGTAGGGGTCTTAGTGAGGATACTCAGAGGAAAATGTGATATATGATCACATTTACCCAGGTGATGCTCTGGTGGGACGGTCAAAGAATGGTAAAGATCATACGTTGTTCCATTAGAAGCTGTTTGTAACCATTACGATGCATGAGGGAGTTCAATGTGTGTTTTATGGATCCCCCCTCGAGTTACACCCGAGGATTTATAGGATGTATTGTCGATTTGGGGAATAGTTATGGTGGAATGCGATGAAGCGAGCTGTGGTAGGGTTTGTGTTAATGTTCATGGTTTTCTAGTAAGTGATGGTTGAGAAATGTGGTGACGGTGGCTTGTTTGAACCCTTTTATTTTCATTAGTGGATTTATAATGAGATCTCTATGGATTTCAACACAGGGATACCCCTGGCTCAAGGAGACTGTGATGAAATATGGGTAGTAGTGGATAAGATGGTGAAATCAGTTAACTTCTAATAAATATTGGAGTTGAGCATAGTGGATTCCATATCACATAGGTATGTAGATGAGATGATGCAGCTGCATGGAGTTACAAGAAAAATCATCTCAGACTGGGACACACATTTTACGTTGTTAGTTTTGTGTGGATTGCTGCATTCCTTTAGCACTCATATTGACCTTAACACTACATTTCATCATTATACATAATGTCAAATAGATATGACCATCCAGACGTTGGAGGGAATCATATGAGCATGTATCTTGGACATCAGTGAGTCTTGGATGTGACACTTTACTTTTTTTAGAGTTTTATTACAATAATTTCTACCACCAATATATTTGAATGGATCCATTTGAATCCCTATATAAATTATCGTTTTCTTCAAACTTGTGGTAGGTTATTCTTGGTTGTTTCGAGAGCAGGGAAGGGAGGATAATGAAATGAATTGACAATGAAAAATGAAAATAGTTAAAATGAATTGGTTTGGGGAATGTTTTAGTTGTGTCTTATAGTGAAGTGGTATTCATTTATTTAGAAGTGACCATTATTCATTTTAATAAAATCATATCGGATAGTCAATAAGGGATGTTTTGTTATGGGATGGTTGTCGTTTTGGAAATCTATAGGTTGTGATTAGTGGTTGGTACCTATATTTACATATAATTCCTTGTGATTTCTATATGGACCCCACCTATGTTGGGAACTATGTTCCAAACACCCCTATTGTTATGTGGGTGGTTTCTATTACCTACATCTTTGTGGGAGTATGGATGAATTGTTATTAGTTCTTATAATATCCCACTTATAGGCATTGGTATCCGTAGAAACTTCAAAAGGATGTTGTTTGTTTGTGAGGCCCATGTGTCAGTGGGTGAGGTGTGATTCATAGGTGTCTCCAGGATGAGGCTATGGTTTGTGGCCTAGGTGTTTGTGGGTGAGATTTAATATGGTATGTGGCTGAGGTTTTTTTGGGTATGTAGTGATAGTGTGGATTGTGGAAGAGCATGGTCGTATCATGACATTTTTCGTAGGGATTAATAGTTAACCAGAGGAAAGTGGTGTGGGGTACTCAAATATTGATGTGTTTACTAGTTTTCTCTACCTGAATTGTGTTATTTGGTGATCATTAATTGGTGAAGTTGGGGTAGATAGTATAACTAAATTTTTGATTCTGTGTTTCTTCTATTTTTCAACAGATTCCTTGGTATAATTATCCAAATTGTGAATGAGTGACTATTTTTTCCCAACTATGTATACTTGTACACTAACCTTATGTATATAAAATTGTTTTCATGTTTCTAGTGAGATTTTGTGGAATGTGGTAGACCATAATATCTCACATGTTGGGAACAATTGTTATGTCGCTTCATAGTTTTAATTTGGTAGTGAAATTTGAGATTTCATGTATTTATAGAAGTTTTACTTTAAAAAATCATGTGGGAATGATTGTATTTTCCTTATATATATAGAGGTGTCTTGTAATTTTTTAAAGATATTGTATCATATATACTAATATTGGTTACTAGAAAAGGTTAATGACTCCCATTATTGTGATTTTTTATAGCCTTGGTGCTGGTTTCCACCCTAGGGAATGTTGGAGGTGTGACTCGAGGGTCATTATCATACATAAAAAATGAGGAAGGTAGGTGTCAACATCATGCTATACCTTATCTCATCATAATGAAGGTGTCCCAGGATATCCGCACACCACAACCTCATCTTGTGGACACTGGAGAAGAAAAACTCAACAAAAAAAACACAGGTTCCTCAAAATCATTCCACAACCTAGCCAAAGAGTCTACATCTGCCAATTACTAGATGAGGGATCAATGAAGAACAAAAAACCAGCCATCCATCCTCCCACTAGGATGTTGGGAAAGGAAACCCTCCCCAATAATAATTGGGGGCTTGTAATGTAGTGCTAAACAACGCTGATGTGCGTATATAAATGAAAAGGAACTACAGACACATATATATGTAGGTACCAAACACTCTACCCAACCATTAGCTTTTCAAAAGAAAAACTATCCCTCACCAAAACTACCCTTTATGTCTATACAACATCAATGTATAAAAACAAACAACATTAAATTCCATATAAATGAACACTACATTAATGTAACCCACAACAAGACAAAAACCCCCAACCAATTCATTTAACCAATTTTCATTGTTTATTATCAATTTATTTATTTATTTATTCCATAACTACCCAAGAAATACCAATCCCATTATACAACAAATATCATCATAACCCACATCCACATCACCAATTCCTGGATACTCTAGGCCAATGTCTCTGGAAAGGTCACAACATCATTCTTCAAAATTATATATCATAAACTATCCTCAGCAACCCCACTGCATGAGAATCACCACATTTTGAAAAATACTCACCTAGCATGTAGTACCACTGCACACACGCCTCTCTAATAGACCTGATCATCCACTACCACAATCAATAATCAAATATATACCTCTATTTATTTCATCTGAATTAGTAATCCCCCTAACACACCTCATCACAACCCCACTTTGTATCCCCACTATATAACAACACCACAACCAAAAAAACCATTAATAAGAACATGACACAAACTATTACTTTAGCCCCACATCTAATCCACTACATTGATATTGTCCCTCTACTTAATAAGTTTATCTATTCCACTATCAATGATCATCTAAATCCGAGATACCATTACAGCTCCTATACTATCCCATACTCATGACCACACTCCCATCCAAAACACCATAAGAAAAACACAGACCCTGGCTGAATAGAACCACACACTATACACAACCACACCCACATGGAAAGGTTCATTCAGATTTAGGAGCACTTGTGACATAATTCCACATGAAAAAATGGGGTGATAATATAATAAGACTGATCTTGGGAAATCCATATAAATAACTAAATATTCATGATTAATGAGATTGTAATTCTTAATGTAGTTATTTACAAGGCCTACTAGTACAAAAATATAGATAACCAATGACAATGATTTTTAGAAGAATACAACCCTAAACATTCTCATCACGGATCAAAGATAACATATAAAACAATGTGATCGCCATGGTAATACTCACAACCCCTCAATTATTACATGTTATTATCTTATTTTAAATCTGAGTCTAACTGTATTCACAATGCTACATGAGTACACGCACCTCACATGATACATAATAAAACAAGAGTTGATGGAAATCCCTTACTGGAACATCATGCGACTAGAAATTCTTCCTTATGACAAAAATAGGTTGTCTCATGAACAGCAATAATGATTCCAGGAAAAAACTGTAGAGGTTGATACACCACAATCACATTACTCCTTGGGAAAGAAAGGGTCATGGCCTAATAAGAGAATAGGTATAGGTTTTAAGGATGTAAATATTCAGCCTTAGAATTCTTAGATCATAAATATATGGGAAATAGTTTCAATGGGAAAAATTCGAATCACAACCAAGAGGAGGCAGTTTAGGAGTCCAAGGAAACTTCTGTTTTTTAGATGATAAATAACCATTGAATCTTCAAAAAACTCATTATGTATGAAACATGACTTATTTAATGTGAAAACGATAAGGGACTATAAAAACATGAAAAGGAAAGAAAATAACTCACTTATGGGAGAGACAACGACGTGAGTCACAAATATCAGATTCACTAACACCAGAACCACTGGCTCGGTGACATATTCCCCAACCAACCGACACCCAAACCTACTGATTCCCTGAGTCACTAATTAAATGACCTACCAATGACCGGACTTACAGATGCCTTGATCTACAGATGCCCTAAGTCACTGATTCCCGGAGTCACTAACTCGACAAACTATTGATGAACTGAACTACTAACAACCTATTTCACAAACATTGGGCTACCGACATGAGATACTACCACCAAACTACTGATGCCAACTTACTGACACTAAGTTACTAATGCGACTCACTTATGCCTGAATCACTAATAGCAAAACATAAAATTGGAAAATGCTTGAAATGAGATATATTTGCTTCTCAGAACACCCCCAAACACTTTATTTTGATAATTTAATGATCCATGAAGGTCCAGGACATTACGTCTTGATTTATTTGTTATCTTAATGTTAAATAAATAAATAGTGTCAAAAATGACAATTTTTTTATTTTAAAAATTTATGTATTGTTATATAATTTTAGAAAGAATAAAAATATTAAATATGAAAAAATGGGATGATATATGATCTAAAATATATTAAATTTAGTTATGGTCAAATATAAACATTATATGAAAAAATTTATTCCTCTAAACATTGAAATACTTTTTTCCAGTTTTAAAATTAAAATGTCTAAACCATGGGTTAATAAAAATGTTATGTTTTAGAATTACTCCAAACCATGATTAATATATATTGGTATATATTATTAAAAACACAAAATATATAATCTTATATTAAATGAATATTTTATGGTATTTTTATTGCGATTTAAGCTATTATTAATCAATCTTTTGAGAATTTCAAAATGTGCCCCTCCCCTATATTTTATAAGAAAATATATTCTTATCTTTATTTCAAACATTATATCATATTTTTTTCAGCATCAATGAGTACATATATCCTCCCAAAATAATTAATTTCAACCTAAAATCCTTACAATTATCATCATTCCAACCAAATCAGTCCTTTTCTTCAAATCAAAAGGAGATTCCCAAAGAAGAGGTACAATTTTTTCAATTAATGATTTTTATATTTTATCATTAAACCCATTAAATATTATGATTTCATATTTATATAATAACATTTGTTTCCGAAAAATACATATATGTTTTTATATTAATTTCCCTTCCAAAACTCTATCACAATTGAATGAATTTTCATACTCAATCATTGTTCGTGTGGATGGAGAACTAAGGCCTCACTAACCAATGTTGCTTATTCTTCAATTTCCACATTTCATTTATGAAAATGATGATGGTATTTATATTCTAAATGATACATTAAATATTTATGATGTATATATACTTCCATAATTATGATATATCACATAACAAAATACATTTTATTTTTTTGAAATAAAATAACATCGTTTGTGGATGTGTGGACAACCACCTCCTTAAAGCGCTATGATTTGTTCATACATGACATGGAATGTGTTAAGGGAGGGTTTAGAAAAAAAATTATATATATTACATATTAATTATACTAGATTATATATTTATATATATTAATATAAATATATATATATATCATTTAATTTTTTTCATTCAATACGCAATGAAATAGAAGCAGTGTCCATGCATACGTATGGCCTATCATCATAGTTAATTGTGTATTTAATTTTATATGAAATTAATTTATAGATATCCATTAATGAATATATAATTAATTTATATTATATTTATATCATTGTTATAGTTATATAGATAATTAAATCATGGTGTATGTTTGAAGACTATGAATAATAAGTCAAAACATGTACCAGAAACAATGTAGTTACTAATTGAAACAGAACTTAAACATGGAATTGTATATAACTGGGTAATATAATTTCATTGTTATATAAAATATGTTAATAAATATAAAAAAAAAATTTCATTTTTTATAATAAACTTTTATTTATTATATATGAGTCTTTCATGATTACGTTGAGAGTAAAGATATAGGGTAATGGATCCCTGATCACATATATTTTTTCGTGAAATATTAACCATGTTCACCACATATTTAATTTTTTTGGTGTATATAATTATCATTAATAAATTCTATGTTCATTGCCATTAAATTTATTATTATTTACATATCCTTTTTATGATCTCCCTTTCATAGGATTTATTATAGAAATACCAAATAGGGAAGTTAATTTTGTATCCATTTTCCTTCATTAAGAAAAATTCTATCTGATGAAAATAGATTATCTTTTGAGGTATATATAGTAAATTGTGAGATTTTTAATCATTAATATCATTCTTCCTTTTTTATTATATATTTAATGTGAGGTTATCGTCTATTCGGTCAAAAATATTTGTTCACTGAAAAACATTGTTTTCTAAAAATATTTTAGGTTTTTATATGAAATTTTATAAAATTTTGAGGAAACATGTTTTCAAATACATTAATAATAGTTTTTAAATATTATTTTTTATACATATATTCGATTATTTTTTTAGAAAAGTTTATGATTTAGATTGAATTTTATAAATCTATAGGATATTGTGATCAATAATTATTTCAAGTAATCTTTCCAAAACATTTCTCATCTAAGGTATTGTTAAATGATTATACATATGTTTACAGGGTATATGACCCAATTATAACATTATTTTTATATATTTTAATGGTTTAGTTTTTTTATGTATGAATCATTATAAATATTTTTTCTTATCCATGATTTTTGTTTTTAGGAATGGTTTTTGAAATTCGCCTTTTTAGGCTTCTCATAAAATTTGTATTCTCATGGAACAAAAATGTATTGTTTTATCTATGTGATGAGTGTGTCTAATGTCTCCATTCAAATAATTCAGAAAATGTTAATGTCTCATGAGATAGTGATTGAAATAATCTGATGGTCATTATCAACAATGGATTGTTGGGAAAACTGGTCATCTATGGGAAGATGGGATATCCAGATCCACTATGGGATAATGTGGAAACCATACAACTTAAACAGTAATCAATGTTACATGTGATGGTGGTGGGTCCTTCAAAACAGGTTTAGTCCCCATGAAGGGACTTGTTATATTTTTCTATGGTCATTGACTTATGGGGAATTGTCACACCCCGACCGCGGACGTCTGTAATTTTTCTCCTTTCTTGGTCCCGATTTAATATTTTTTTTGAAGATTAATTGTGATTGGTGGTTTCGCGCCGGTGCGCGGTCATCGCATCGCTAGCGATGG
Organism: Viscum album; assembly: GCA_963277665.1. Taxonomy (NCBI): domain Eukaryota; kingdom Viridiplantae; phylum Streptophyta; class Magnoliopsida; order Santalales; family Viscaceae; genus Viscum; species Viscum album. The sequence continues at coordinate 455,912,206 of OY728142.1, forward strand.
TCGTGCGTTCGGCCCGGGTGGCGATGTGTCCACCCGGTGTTTTAAATATTAAAGTTTTTACGTTGACTTTTATTATTATTACTATTTGAGTTGTGTTATTAAAAATGATGTTTTCTAGGTTGTGAAAGTTGGTTATGTTTTTGTTTGAGTGTTTCCAAAAAGGGGGTTTTGCGAAAAGATTGGGTAATGACATTTATATTTCTAGAAAGGTATTTTTGGCGTGCGTGAGTTTTGAGATATTGTTCGGGTGTGGAAATGGTGACTTTTGTGTGCAATATCTTGTTTGGCCTGCGATATGAGGAAGAAACATACTATGTGAATGTGAAACTTGTTTGAGCACACGGGGAAACCCTGGGTATCTAGGTGGGCAGACTAGAACTAGTGCGCTACTGAGCCGGATGGGTGTCGTCCCTGTTTCACTTAGCTGGATTGACAATTGCAACACTAACTAAACATATGATATCTGAGGGTCGTGGCCTTCTAATCCACGTGTTCTGAGGGTCGTGGCCTTCTAAGCCACGTTTTCTGAGGTTCGTGGCCTTCTAAGCCACGTTTCACCGAGACACGAGGTTCTAGGGTCCCACGCGAGCTAGATGAACCTTAGGGGATTTACCCATAGTGCTCTACCATCTCTGGCGTGGTGCCTTCCGTCGGCATACGGGGGACCACTTGGGTGTGAGTGTGTGCGTGTCTGAGTATGTGTGTGTGTGTGTGAGTGTGTGAGTGTGTGTGTGTGCCCATGGTTATTGCTGATAACTTCTGGTTTATTTTTACTTGTACTTGGTTTTCCTTGCCTGTTTACCTTTACATGCACTTGTTTCCCTGCTTGTTTGCCTTCAGTCATATTTCACAGCCTATACTGTTAGACTTTGAGAAAGATGGTTTTCAAATGAAAATGATTTATTCTCTTTGGGTTAGATTTGAAAATGTAACACTTTGCTTTTCAGAATTAGTTTAAAACTAATGAAATGGAACTAACTTTCGAAAAAGGATAAGGGAAATATCTCGTGTTTGATTTTCAAGTAAAGCATTATGAAAACTTACTTTCATACATTAAAGTTCAAACCTGGATTATGTAGATTCTTTATTTACTGGCAGTGCATTGGGATTTGTTGTGAGGCTCACCTACTGAGTACTTTTGTGCTCACGCCTATCTTCTACCTTTTCAGTTGCAGGTTCCTTTTGTTCAGGTTCTCTTGCTTGAGTCGCTCAGTGTGGGAGCGACGCTGGTTGTAGTTGGGTGGTGACCCGCGAGGTCACATGGAGGTATTTCGTGGTATAGTTTTGTTTGTGTCTTTAGTGTTTGTCTGTTTGCTTAGTTTATATTCGTTCTTTTGATCCTGTTTTTAGTTTGGGCTAAAATCGTTCCCAACGATTGAACTTTTAATGCCCGACACTTGTTGCCAGCCCGTGGGGATCGGGAACGCCCCTCGGGCCATGCCGCGGACCGGCTCGGTTGACCGGTTCAGGGTCAACCCGGGCTGGTTCGTGAAAAAATGGTATCAGAGCTGGTTCTTGTTATTTGGGTTGTCCGGTAGAAGGAGATTAGGACTGTCGGAACTCGAGGGGTAAGTACAGGAAGAGCGTCGCGAACTCTTGCTCGCACTGATCTTCGAGTTACTAGGGGTAGTTCGGGAATTGTTTCCTTGTCTTTTCTGGTTTGTCTTGGATTGAGAGATGACAATGGAGGTAAGCCGACGTTACGTCGTAATTTCACATGGAGTAGTGACCCATGTGGAGTTCGAGTACGTGGTTTGAATTCCTCCTAGTGGTCGAAACTGACTTGAGACATGGCTCACTACCATGTCGTCAGGTTGAGCGTGACTACTAGTCTCTCACTTCAGTGATTGATGCAAATTTGGATGTTGTTTCCGTTTTGGTCTGTGTGAGTGCGTAGTTGGAAATGAAAAAGGGTTTTTGAAAATTTGACTGGTTTCTTTTAAAGGACTTTAAATTTATAAAATGGGTTTTGAAACTGAAATCTCTTGTTTTGAAAATATGTTGTTTGCTTGGAATTGGATGAGAATGATTTGGGTTGAAACCTCGGTTCCTCTTTATGAACGTTTGCACATGTGTGAGAATTCATGGAAAGTGTGGATTGATGCACGTATGAATGGAATGTGAATAAAGACATGTGCAACGGGTCATGGGAGTACCTGGGTGTGTATTTGAAGTTAAAGGCTTGACTTTGTTTTCTAAATTGGTTTTAAAGGGGAAACAATTTTGGAAAGTTTTGGTTTGAAAGTGGATTGGTTTTTGGAAAGGGATCTTGAAAAATGGTGGTTTCGAAATCAAAAATGAGAAGGGAATTTTAAAGAGGAGATTTTGTTTTGGGTTGTGTTGTATCTGTTTGGTCCTTGTGCTGACTGTTTTTGATGAAGGCGCTTTTATTGATGTTGCTTCGATTTGATGTTGGTTTTGGCTTTGAGTTTTATATATCTCTCAGGAAATGCCGCCCAGAAAGGTCTCTAAGGATTCGAATATGTCATGCCCAGTTTTTGGTCCTTCTCAGACTTTGCCTATTCTCCATGGTGATCAGGGTCCGTTAGAAGCAGTGAAATGGCTCGAGGAAGTGGAACGTGTCTTTAGAATATTGGGAACTCCCGATAGTGTTAAGGTCCGTGCAATTATGGAGTTGTTTGAGGGTCCAGCTCTGGACCAGTGGAAGACGGTTACCCCACCGTCGACGCATGGTCAAATGACGTGGTATGTCTTTAAAACTGTTTTCATCCAATGGTTTGTACCTGAGGTAGTGAATCTGGAGAAAAAGAGAGAGCTAGTGCATATCCAACAAGGCCAACGGACGGTGAAGGCATATGTTGACCATTCCTAGGAACTGATTTCCTTTTCTCCAGATGTAGCGTCACATGAGCTCATGAAGGCCTCTATTTTCACTGGGGGTCTTCGTCCAGAGATCAAGGAGCGAGTCCTCCCTTCTAAAGACTTTTGTTTTGAGAAGCTGGTGGAGGAAGCATTCTTGGCTGAGTTAGTTTCTGGTGTGCGGGTGGTTAATACTCTAGCGTCCCCTGTTGTTGTTCGTAAGAGTTCCCCCTCTGGTGAGGAAAATCCGCCAGAGATACCTGTTCCTAACGAATTATCCCCTTTGGTCCCAGCTTCCAGTTCGCCAGATCGTTCGATGGTATGCTTTCAGTGTGGTCGTTTCGGGCATTTAAAGTAGTCTTGTCGCAACCCTCTGAAGACGTGTCGTTGATGCGGTTGTCTGGGTCATCTGGAGAAGTTTTGTCGGAAGCGTCGCTTAAAGAGGACGTCGTGATGGGATAACGTCAGTACCTGACTGTGAGGCAGAAGATGCTTCAGCCATCAGAGCCCCAGCCACAAGTCTCGGGGTGAAGCTCGCGCACAGTCAGGAGTTCCCAGGGGTGTGAAGCCTTGGTCCAGGTTTCGTGTTCTGTGTTAGTAGTGGAACAATCAAGATCTTTTAGTACTTGTTTTTCTACTGTTAAGTTTTGACGTTGTTGTATGTTCATTGTTTTACCATGGGGTTATCATGGACTTGCTCTATTATAATCCAAGTAGCCTGGTTTATGTAAATGTATTGTTTTTCTAAAAAGTGACAATGGATTTGTTCTGTAATAATCTAAGCAGACTTGTCATGTGGAGGTGATATTCTAAATCGTGTGTCCTTCTTAAAAGTGTGTTTGACTCTCGTGTGGGTTGACCTCGTTCTAGTTATGTTTAAAATGTGGTTATGTTTCGTGGACTTCGGTGGATCATGTCTCCAATTTGATATTGGTTAAATGTTTTTCTACGGGTTTTCCCTGGTGTTGAATTTGTTGACTCTAGTCGTGGTTTCAAGGTTTCGACAGAGGTGTTGTAGTAATCGTGCTATGAGAGTTGGTTTGAATCAGTTGGGAGTTCCCGCGTTGACCCCCCTTTTTTTCTAGGGTTGTCTATTTAAATGGTCTTCTTTTCTGCACTAGTTAAGTTCTTGTGGTGGGGAGAACCCCTTCGTGTTCTCCCCTCAATCTCGGACCTCAGTTTCCTCCTGAATCGGTCGGGTGTGACCTGTGTGGAGTAAGGTCATCCCCGAGATTCTCAATTCTCTCTGGTTCCTTTAGTTATGTTTGGGCATAGACTTGGTTTTTGGTTGACTTGCGGCCTGGTGACTTTCTGGGGGCAGAAAGTGTCTGTGGTGGGGAGAATTGTCACACCCCGACCGCGGACGTCTGTAATTTTTCTCCTTTCTTGGTCCCGGTTTAATTTTTTTTTTGAAGATTAATTGTGATTGGTGGTTTCGTGCCGGTGCGCGGTCATCGCATCACTAGCGATGGTCGTGCGTTCGGCCCGGGTGGCGATGTGTCCACCCGGCGTTTTAAATATTAAAGTTTTTACGTTGACTTTTATTATTATTACTATTTGAGTTGTGTTATTAAAAATGATGTTTTCTAGGTTGTGAAAGTTGGTTATGTTTTTGTTTGAGTGTTTCCAAAAAGGGGTTTTTGCGAAAAGATTGGGTAATGACATTTATATTTCTAGAAATGTATTTTTGGCGTGCGTGAGTTTTGAGATATTGTTCGGGTGTGGAAATGGTGAATTTTGTGTGCAATATCTTGTTTGGCCTGCGATATGAGGAAGAAACATACTATGTGAATGTGAAACTTGTTTGAGCACACGGGGAAACCCTGGGTATCTAGGTGGGCGGACTAGAACTAGTGCGCTAGTGAGCCGGATGGGTGTCGTCCCTGTTTCACTTAGCTGGATTGACGATTGAAACACTAACTAAACATATGATATCTGAGGGTCGTGGCCTTCTAAGCCACATGTTCTGAGGGTCGTGGCCTTCTAAGCCACGTTTTCTGAGGGTCGTGGCCTTCTAAGCCACGTTTCACCGAGACACGAGGTTCTAGGGTCCCACGCGAGCTAGATGAACCTTAGGGGATTTACCCATAGTGCTCTACCATCTCTGGCGTGGTGCCTTCCGTCGGCATACGGGGGACCACTTGGGTGTGAGTGTGTGCGTGTGTGAGTATGTGTGTGTGTGTGTGAGTGTGTGAGTGTGTGTGTGTGCCCATGGTTATTGCTGATAACTTCTGGTTTATTTTTACTTGTACTTGGTTTTCCTTGCCTGTTTACCTTTACATGCACTTGTTTCCCGGCTTGTTTGCCTTCAGTCATATTTCACAGCCTATACTGTTAGACTTTGAGAAAGATGGTTTTCAAATGAAAATGCTTTATTCGCTTTGGGTTAGATTTGAAAATGTAAAACTTTGCTTTTCAGAATGAGTTTAAAACTAATGAAATGGAACTAACTTTCGAAAAAGGATAAGGGAAATATCTCGTGTTTGATTTTCAAGTAAAGCATTATGAAAACGTACTTTCATACATTAAATTTCAAACCTGGATTATGTAGATTCTTTATTTACTGGCAGTGCATTGGGATTTGTTGTGGGGCTCACCTACTGAGTACTTTTGTGCTCACGCCTATCTTCTACCTTTTCAGTTGCAGGTTCCTTTTGTTCAGGTTCTCCTGCTTGAGTCGCTCAGTGTGGGAGCGACGCTGGTTGTAGTTGGGTGGTGACCCGCGAGGTCACATGGAGGTATGTCGTGGTATAGTTTTGTTTGTGTCTTTAGTGTTTGTCTGTTTGCTTAGTTTATATTCGTTCTTTTGATCCTGTTTTTAGTTTGGGCTAAAATCGTTCCCAACGATTGAACTTTTAATGCCCGGCACTTGTTGCCAGCCCGTGGAGATCGGGAACGCCCCTCGGGCCATGCCGCGGACCGGCTCGGTTGACCGGTTCAGGGTCGACCCGGGCTGGTTCGTGACAGGAATGATATTACATATTTATGTGTCTGCCAAAACAATTAATGTCTTATTCATATATTATGGTTTCATGAATTATGTTATTTAGTTAGACATTATTAATGTCCTATGAATGGTTTTAAGTTGGATTGCTAAAGGGTATGATCAATTTGGGATATATTTAATATATTTCCCCAAATAAGAATAATTTTATGGAAGTATTCAAATTAAGAAAACCATTATAGTCCTTTGGTATATTTTTCTATAATAAATGTAATATTAAAATTATATAATATTTATAGATGAAAATCCTATGTTGTTATAGATGGAATCACAAAATTATTTTAGTCAACCATTTGAAATAGAGATGAGAAACCAAAAGTGATATTCATAGTTTTAATTCTAATGATATATATATGGATGTCTCTAAGAATAAGTATTTGTATAGGATACAATCAAGGAGTTTTCATAACAATGTTGAATAAACTAGGATTAATCCTAATTTTTCATATATTGATATATTATATGTAATTTACATGTATTTTTTCATTCTAAAACATTGATTACTATTTATAACACTATTATTTCTCAATTTAGTTAATTTATAGAACCCAAAAGAACTGTGTTAATGATAAATGTGATGTAAAATTCAATGATTTTCCTCCTGATCAAACAAATGTTATGTGGATAGGAATGAGAAGTATTATTTATATTTTCACACAATAATCTCAATCAATGAATCATGATGGATGACCAAATTAGGAATGGAGGGAACCACATTCTATTTAGCCATTAATGAGTCAACGTTAACCTTCTTTACTGGGTATGTTGATCCACCAATGGATCAGTAAAGGATTAATGACACTAAATATATATTATAGGTTCTCCAATAATCAAAACATGTTAAATATATTTTGCAAGTCCATCATTCGTTTGGCGAGAGATATTAATGGTGTTATATTTCCATGAGTGTGAGGAAAAAGGGTAAAATTGTCTCAATGGAAGGTTATGAGTTCACGAACTTATTTTTCAAAAAATATATTACTCGTATTCTTCGAATGAAAATTAATAATAAATCCCATGTGTTAGATCATAAGGAAAATGAATATGTTGTAAAATATGTAGTAAATTTTAAAAGACATTCGAGGCAAGCATCTTGAATTATCAAACATCCTAAATTTATGGTTGGTTAATTTTTCAGTTGATTAAAAAAGTGTATTAAAAGGGATTTACCCATAATAGACATTAGTATATACGAATATACCATTTGATGTTCCATCATGGTTGAAAAAAAGGTTGGAATTGTGTTTCAATATCATGATTTGAAAATAAATGGAATAAAGTGTTTATTGAAAACTATAAAATCCTTGAATAATAGAAGATTAGTTTTCCATTATGTTCACAGTGCAGGAGGAATCATGTTGGAGGTTGTATTAAAGGTATTGGTAAATGGTTCTAGGGTGGAAGGGTAGGTCATCTGAAAAAAATGTCAATATAATTGGATGATGTTTGCTAATGATTAGAATAGAGGGAAGGCTTCATAGAATTAACCCACCACAATTAAGTGAATTATGTGATAGGAGAATGATCATTATGCTAATAAATGCCAAAATCCATGGGTTGGCAATGCTGATCGATGACAACTACTTGTTGAATAAAAAAAAGGAAAATGTCATGCGATTACCATCGGAAATGTGTAGTGTGAAAAATAATGTGTATGAATGATTGAATATTTATGTAATAAAATTAAAGAATAATGATATTGAATAAATTTTATAGTATTATGGAATAATAAATTAATATGTATTAGTACACTATAGTTTTTTAAATAAGGATTTAAAAGAATATGTTTAGTGGTAGTAGTTCATAAGGGAAGTGATTGAGGTTATATGGTGACATAATTATAAAACGCATGATTAAGGGATAAATATCATTTAATATGTGCATAATCCTAGGACAATGAAATACATAGTTTTATATTGTGATAAAATTAAAGGTATAGTATTGACGAACTTTTAGTTGATAAAATGAATATGTTTATTATGATATAATGTAATGATTTTATAGAAGTTTTGGATTTATTTTATGAGGGATGATTTAATTTATAGAAAATTCATGTTTTCACTATGTGTCTGTGGTAATATAGGTTATTATCATTTTTCATATAAGAACATGATAATGGACATTACATGTTTTGTATTTGAAAAATATGTTGTACATCATGTTTTGTAGTAATTAATTCTATGTATAGTGAAATTATTTAGATGTTCATGTATTTTAATTATTTGGATGTTTTATCCGGGAAATGTTTTTTGAAAATTTTTATGTCCAAAATTGGATGTGGTTTCAGAGATTAATGATGGGATTTATGCATATTGGATATCATGTGATACCAATTTTGTTATTACAATAACAACAGACTGAAGGATTGAAATATCATCATATTATTGATCATATGATCTATAATTTCTTTAGGAATTATAGAATAATATTCATTTCATGGAAGATGAGATGAAGATAAAATTTATCAAGGTACAATTGATTTTTAAGATCATGCTTTAAACATTCAATGAAATCAAGTATGTATATCTTAGGATTTAAAATTTTCAACTCTAGGAAATGTACATTGAAAATAAAATTATCCAAGTAACTTAATTTTTTGATTAATCAAACGGTCCCTTAGATCATAAAAAATTTATTGTTCTATGATAATTTATATTATAATGACAATGTTCTATATAACAATATATTCAAACATTATAGTTGGAATTATTTTGATATCCATGTTTTCAATTTCTGATAATCTTAGTTAGGTGGTGATATTTCAATTATTCTTTTTATATATTTATGAGTATCATTTATTGAACTCATTTACAATGTGGAATTCCCATATAGAAATTCTCAATCATCTAACAATGATTTTCATTATTGCAATTTAAAAATGGAATGTTGGGAGATTTTTAAAAAAATTATTGATTATATTGGAATGGTATTCTATATGTTGGAACATAAAAACAACCCCTCTCATGTTTAGGATTTTTGGAATCATTATGTTTTAATAATGTTTTATTGATCACAAATCATTTTAACATTATTCAATATATCTCAAATAATATGCATAGATGGTTGCTTTACCTATTTAGTAATGTTTACATCTCATGGTATACCAGTTCAAAATATCAGGATTTATAATATTACATATTGTGTTTAAACATTTTAAACTATATTTCATCTTATTCTGTAGTGGTTTATTATATTAATTCTTATGATTAATTCATTCTGTGAATACTATTTCCTTTGAATGTTTTAAAAATATTCGGCTATGTCTGAGAAATTATAAGTCTACCTCCAATTTTGGATTTCGGAAATGTCACGAACACCATAACCCATACACCATAACCCATACACCACAATCTAGTCACCCTAATCCAGACTTTATGTCTCAAACACAATAACCAGTTTTATATTTCATAATGTCGGTGAAACTTGTTCCTTACTACAATCACCAAGACGCCGTTCAATGATTTGAAAAGGACTATACACCATAAACTGAGACACTATGATCCTCACCCCACATCTGCACTATGGGTTCCATATCTCAACACAACGGTGGCATCATGAATGTTTTACTGCTCAATGGAAATGTAGAAGACATTGTTTCTTAGTGACACTGTTTCAATGTGATACCGTTACCTGACATACTGTGACACCGTTATGTAATATATTTTTTCATTTTCAATTTAATTTATAATGGTCATATTTGAGTTATTTAATGTAATTGACAAAATTAATGTTTCCATGTAGACATGTCACCTAATAGTGTGAGCTATGAGGTTCAAAATACATTTATCCTTCCGGCTCAAACACATGCACCCCCAAATAAATAGATATGTGTGTAACTGAAGTATGTAGTGAAAAAATAGGAAGGGAATGCATTCAATAATATACCACTGAAGAAAGCATGATGAAATCATGATCCCAGAATGATTAACTACTATAGATAATAGCATCAAACATCATTGTAGAACCAAATCAAAGAAGAGCATGAGAAACATAGCTTAAATCATCGAACTGGAAACCAGAGAACCAGAGTGGTGATACTCTAATTTTCACAGGAGGACTCGATATTTGAATCTAATTCATCCTATAAGACTAGATATGTATAGATAAACACTCAGATAATTTCTTTTCCTTTCCAATCATTTTGGCTCTTTTGTGTGCTACATTTTTCATTCATGAAGTGTGTCTCTGTGTGTGTGTTTGTGTGTCTGTGTAAAAACATACACTGTCTCCTATATTAAACTGGAGGATACATGATATCATTCATATCATATCTTATATCATTTTTTTACTCCTATATATAAGTGTGGAAGAGGTCCTTGTGTGACCAGGTATCTTTTATATGCAAAAAATAGTGGAATAGGTCAGGTGACCAGGATAATCCTATGTACTATTGTTTACCTCGATCAAGGGCGCATATCAATTTTATTAATATAAACTTCTCAGTGGAAGGTAATCACCGAGTGGTGTGAAGTAGGTCTCATCTTGAGACTGAACCATTGGTGTTATACACTATGTCTTTTAATTTTGGTTTTATTATCATTACATTGTATTTCTGAAAAATTATATTTTACAATGATATTTAGTATTGGATATAATTTATATCTACTATTCCCTATTTGAGTAGCTTCAAAAGTTGTCTAAATTGCACATATTGATATTACTATGATATAATCAATCTTCTAAGAAGTTATGTGAATAGTCAAACTATTATAAATCTATTTCTTTAATTAATTGGTAAGTATTCATTTTTATTGGGAAACATTTTAATGTGACTTTTTTAACATAATTTATTATAGATACCCAATATTTACCCCCCATTAGTACAATACTTTGACCATCATGGATGTGTTCCACATGTCTCCTGTAAGAAATTTGATAGCTAATACTTCACATGTACTAAACATATAGGTCATAAAAATGGACTAAGTTCTTTCTTATAATGAGAAACATGTCGTAAATATAGATCATAAAGATAGTGTTCTAAAAAATGGACACTCACTTGGTAAATAATTTCTATAGAAAACCTCATGTTTTAATATGATAAATAGAAACCAGATGGTATGATGAGTTTGAATTATACCCATTTTATTGTACTAGAATGATGACTTTCTGGGGATAAATTTATTTTAGGGGGGGGTGTTGAATGTAACACCTCATTTATGTAAGTAAAATTATTTTCAATTACAATAAATTAAATTAAATTTATTTATTATGTTATGTACTACACCATGTTAACCGTGAACTACTAGCAAAACTTGCATAACATTCATGATAAACAACAATGAGTATCTCTGAAACATCTTTTATTATTATACTAATTTTAATAAAGATTCTTATAATCTAGATATAAGAATAGATGCGGGGAAAATGATTAATTATGTTATGAAATTCAGGTTTAATCACATGTCATTGACCAATTATTTATAAATTACTGTAAAATTATTTTTAAAATTAAAAGGAATGGTTTATCCGAATTTTTTTAAATGTGAATAATAATTTTTTTATAACAAAAAACAAAAAAATTTGTTGAATTATATTAGTGAAATATTTTAATATATATATTTATATAACAAATTAAATCAAATTTTTTATCATTACTCTTATGTGTTTACTATACATGATATAATAACAAATAAAATTTTACATATAAAAGATGTTTTTTAAAATGTTTTTTACCGTTCAATGGAACAATTGTTTTATGTATTATTTTGTAAATTTTTATAAAATAGACTTGACGAAATAAAATTTTTATTTAAAATCATGATATAAAACAATAATTTTGTTTAATTTTTTGTAATTTTATGATAGGTTTCATGCTGTAAGAAATAGTGAAAAATATATAATTTTATTTTAAAAGAGGGTTTTCATGGAAATAATTTATAACGTGAAATTATAATTTTTATTTTATTTAAATAAACATTTGATAATATATTTATCATTTCATCCAAGTTAGGTCATTTGAATCAATATATAATTGAATTTGAATAATAATTCATTTTAATCTATATGATTTTTTAATTTAGAAAATTATTCCTCATTTGATCTAAAGGAATAATTTTAAATTTATTATAAAAAATAATTTTTTAATAATGAAAAATGGATTCCATGTAACACCCCAGGTAAATAAAGAATATGACATTGTCATATTTATACATATTTGTGAATAAAATATTAATATGACTTTAAAGGGGATGCTATGCTCGATGGCGTACCCAACACGCAACAACGAGTTTCTTGGGAATCTTACGTTGCACTCTAATAATAAAATAATATTATTTTAAATGGCAGTTAACATGTAGCCGTTGTATTGGCTTAAATGGATAGGAATAACTAAAATATCATTATATATGTTTTTAAATGTTTTTACATTTATCCAATAAAATATAAAGACTTAAAATACAGAAAGAATTCAATTTTAGGCGTATATGCCCTAGTTTTCACTAAAGGTTCACTTATCACCTTTTGATGGCAAACCCTCTTTAAATATAGTTTTGGTCACTCTTATACATTCTTTTGGACCAAATAAAATATTTCTTTATAATTGGGACATCAAAATTTACTTTGTGTATGTTTTTGTTATTCTTCCGATAAAGTTCATTTTTTATGAATAAGTGAAAAATGTTGTATTTTAATTCAAAAACTCTTTTAATCTAATTTATTTATATTATTAGATTATTTTTTGAATTGGTTTTAAAGTGAAACCATAAAATATTTTTACCATTTTATTCAATGGTGGACTTTGGAATTAATTTCACTTTGAAATTCGACACAAACAAATATCAATCTTTTGATATATATTGTTTCTTAAAAACACGCTATTTGTTTTGACAGCGGGATTTAATTATTAAATTAATTAATTATACTTATTTTCTTTGAATTAGGTAATATAAACATCATTTTTTAATTCGGAATATCGAATATAGCTTAGAGTGAATTTTTGGTAATTTTCTGAAAAACTCCAATTTTTGATGAATAGTGAAACCACTAAGTGGTAATCAAGCAAACTAATTTTTCAGTTAAATGAATGTTTACCACTAATGTGTATTGAATTTTGAAAATCCGACATACATGGTTGTCATTATTATTTAAAATTTGGTTCAATGGAATGAAAATATATTTTTTGGTGAATAATAACTTTTTTTCATTAATTGCGATTAGAGGTAATTACTGTAATTTAAGGTAAAAATGATATTATAAAAATATGAAAACACCATGACACTTGTTATAACCCTATTTGATGAGTCATGGCCGACCAAGACAACCCATGGGTCGATTTAGGGGACCCTATGGAGCCTCTTGGGTGAGATAATGACTTTAATGCTTTTTTAAATAAAGGTGAAAATGACACTAACATAAATTGTTTTACTAAAACAATTTTTAGAAGGGGTTATAATAATCATATTTTTGACTATAAATACTCTTTGGAAATATAAAAATATTTCCTAAATCAGGATATTTTTGTTATAGTTTTTATACATTAAATAAATTAATTTAATTATGACATCATGATGATGCAACGATGACCTCATTAATGAACAGTTTAAATAAAATGAAACGATAATATAAAATCTAAGACCTACACTTGTCCAAAAAATTTTGGATGGGAATATTTCGAAGCCTTATCATCTTATATTCGAAATATATTAATATGGGACCTTATAAATTCGAAACACTTTTGAAAATAAAATAATAGTATCATGATTTCCAAAAGTGCCCCTCCTCTCCTCTTATAAAAGGCCCCCACCTCTACCTCATTTCACACACTCCTCGAGCCTTTGGCTCTGCAATACCCTTACCATTTACTCTCTCCACATCCCTCTACTCATCCTAGAGGATTCCCATTGGGAATAATCCTTTAAAAGGAAGCCTTTATGCTCAAATCAAAAGGAGTTACACTTTTAAAGGTAATTCATTCTCTCATGTTCATTTGTTTTATTTTGCTTCTCCAACCCCCTAAACTCTTTTTATTTACTTATTTTGTAACAAAAAAAGTATCTACAATATACTAGGATGTTGTTATAAGATTTATTATAGCTACACTATCACACAACTACATCAAATGGTTAAAGAACATACGGTTTCCGTGGATGGTGAAATTCTGCCTCCCGAAACGATGATTGTTCAATACTCATTTAACACCTTCAAAGGGGGCCATTATGATGTCACTATTTTTATATATGATATATAATATGTTTATTATTTCTTTAATCTTCTGTATTTTTCATTTATGGCATACCATTATTGTTTCCATTATGGGTATACACGATATCTTCATTTTAGGAAGTGCGGACTACCTCCCCCTCAAAGTGATGTGTTTCGTTAATGCCAAACGTGGGACTTATAAAGGATGGATTTAATGTTATTATATATGATGTTATACTGGAATTATAATATACCTAAATATCATTATTATTTATTTCCATTAAAGTATGTGATAGAAATGAAAGTAGAGTTCAGACGTACGTACGGCTTACCGTCTCCATGAACGGTGCATTTCATTTCTTATCCCCAAATGTAATGTACTATTATAAGTACATGTATATAATGGATATATATGATGAATGATACATCTAAATGATTAATATAATTCTGGAATTAAAATATACATACCTCTCATTTAGTTTTAATTCCATTAATATGAAAAAGAAATGAAAGTAGCGTTCATGCGTACGTACGGCTTACCATCTCCATGAACAGTGCATTTCATTTCTTACCTCTAAATGATTATGTAATATTATAAATACACATATATTCTGGATATATATGATATATATGCTATCCAAATCAGGAATGTCATTCTGGATATAATGAACCATTGACCACACGAACAACATGTAATTGTAAGAAGTCCACTTTCGACTTTAGAACCAAATATCAACAAAAAAACATTATTAACTTAAATGATTACATAATGTTTATAACATGACAATAAGTGATCTAAAAGGAATAATGAACTATAAAAAGCTTCTTAATAAAGTGGAAATTAACTCAAGTTTATTATTCATGACGTTAATGAATGATCAAGTCAAGTCGGACCCGAGGTAAGGGATCCTACACTTCTCTTTCTTTTTAAGTACACTCTTATATGTCATTCCTTTTAAGATCATATTTCTTATGATTGGGATGTTCTTTTATATTACTCCTACTGTAATTATTATTTTCATATGATGAGAGACCCTATTTTCCTCTCATCAATCCATTTTGGAAGTTTTGAGTGGCGTCGTTAGGCTGCTGAATTTTTGTAAGAGATCTAACCTCTCTCTTTCTCTTTAAGTACTCTCCTTTATGTCACTTCTTTTAAGCTCCTCTTTTTTTATGATGGGGGAAGTTCTTTAATATTCCTCCTTATGTAAATTTTATTTTAATGTGATGGGATACCCTATTTGATCTCATCAATCCATTTTTGGAAGTTTTAAGTGGCGCCGTTAGGCTGCCGAGTTTTCGTAAGGGATTTTTCATCTCACTTTTATTCCTGTGAGATTTATGCTACATTTTCCGCAATTTCCTTTGATTGGTGTATGTAATGACCATTATTTTAGTCATTGTGTAATATTATTTAATTTATGAGTATTTACATCAATGTTTTATTGTCCTTCTTTCACGGGGGGTATGTTTCGAAAGATACCCATGTCGGTAAGGGAACCCTTCACCCTCCTCTTTTTTAAAGGACTTCTTTTGTTGGGTCTTTTATTTTACATATTGTTATGTAGGGATATGTTATCATATATAATTTTTGATGTAAATTTTTTGTCCATGTGATGAGATATATTTTTTTTATCTGTCATCAACCCTTTTTGATGTGACGCCGTTAGGCTGTCAAGGGAACTTCTTAACCCAATTTCAATTTCTTTGGGTTCAACATGTAGTTTTTGAATATGTCATCCTTTGTATATGTGTGAATGACTTTTGATTATTTTACACTTAATATCCACTTATATTTTGTGTATTCGTTTGTCACACATAATTATGTAATTGATTTATCCTTAAACCAAGGATACCGTCTTTGTAAGGGACTTCGTCTCAATCACCTTTCATTGAGGCATATTTTGTTTTATACACAACTTTCTTTTATACGGTGTATAAACCCCTTTGACTTTTATGTTTATTCAAAAGGAATATTTTTTATACGAAGCATTTACTAAACGACAAAAGGGAATGTTTTTGTTGTACGTATGTGGCGACAATGACTTCTCCGCTGTCGTGACCGTTATTTGAGTTTCGGCTTCCTCTACAAGCCATACCATGTTTTTAAAAGAAAAATAAATACCATGTTTTACTTTTCTTTTATTTTGGTATTGAAAATGGTTTTCATGTTTTTTTATATCAATGTGTTGTATTGATATATTGTGATTGAAAGGTGGAAATGTTATGTTTCCTTTATGCGTGTTTTATGTGATACGATTATGTTGAGGTTCTTGGGAATTATTATGAAGACGAGTGGTTCCGTGATAAACTAAGGGTAGGTGAGCATGATATAGCTCTCCATTGCATTGGGTAACACAAAGGAGTGAAACGTTAAGGTTTCTCCAAAGAGATTTAGGGAATATACTGTGATGTGTATTTCAAAATGTAACCAATAGGGTTACTCCCTATGTAAGAATGTTATGAATGCATCAAGTTACCTTTATGTCTTATGATTTCTTTGATTTATTCATGGTTTGATGAGGTATGTTAAAGTGCCTATGTTTTATGGGTAATGTATGATTTCATTCTTATGTATATATGAACTCATGTTTCCTTTCCATATTTTTATAACCCTTACTGAGCTTTTTATGCTCATCCCAAGTTTTTGAAATGTTTTTCACAGGTCAAGGGAAAGGTACATGATGTGATGATAGTGTCAAGGATGTGTCAAGAAAGAATCCGTGTTTTATTTTAAATATGTTTCCGTTGATGGGAAGAATGAATATTGTCTTTTATGTAATCACTTTGTTTAAATGTGGAATGTAATGCAAGTTTCATGATCTAATTCTCTAAAACTCTAAACCTGAAAAGATCCTCAATGTGTAATATTGTAATAACTCAATATTAAGTAATGTTTAAGGCTGGGGCCTTATAGTTGGTATCAAAGGTCGGTTTAGATAACTGTAGAGGTTAGGGTATTCTCTAAGAATAAGTGACATTACCATATTGGTTAGGATTTCAGAAAGAGTCCTAGTTTTAGATAAAGTGAATGAGTAAGTATATCTTATTGTTTACCTTCCTCATTAGTACATGATGGTTTTGTTGATATACTCACACTAACATTTTTGTTTTTAGTGAATGGCTGGATCTCGCAGGCACCAAAGTGACAATTGGTTTGAAGGAAACTATGGTTGTTCTCTGATTAAGAGACTCGATGAAATGGGGTATTCAATGAAAAAACTCATGGTTGTTCTAAACCAACTATCAAGGAGTCATGATCAACCACGTGAACCTTGGTATGTTCTATAATGCATCATGTACGAGATGGCCAATCGATGTGGAAGTTCAGGTAATAATTAAAAAGGTAACCATTAGGGTTTATATGATCCTTAATTTTGAGGTAATTATGGGTTATTATATTTTATGATGGAAAATGAAAGGCATGAGATAAACATGAGGTTAAAATATGTTATGTTTATTTTTGAAGATTTTATCTCGTTTTGGGAAATGTTTTGAGAATTATATAGTTTTGGAAAAAGGACAACACGTAAACCGTGTGACAACCCATCGCGTCGGACAATGCTGCGGGAATCGAACCCATTACCAAAGTGCGACTGGTATTTATCATCTACCACTGGACTACGTGAAGTCCCTGGTTAGATTGACTGATTCTTTCTAGTTATATGATTTTATGAATTAAGAGTAAGTTGATTTTGGGTTATTTATGAAAATGATTAACCTATCATGGAGGATATGTGATTAGGTTAATTACTTTTCAATACGAGACTTTAGGAGCAACTGATGTTGTTTGGAGATAAATGTTACGATTTAACTTGGAAGACTATGTGACTAAATCCTTCAAATATTTGGGTTTCAATCTTAGATTGGTTTACTTTGAAGAATTTTATGGACAAATTGTTTATCTAATGGTTCTCGTTGAACATTGGGTTTTGTTGGACAAATTTTGGAGGTTAAGAATAGATTTTCTTTTTATAAAGGTTTATCCTTTTCTGGATTATCTGGTCTTGTACTAGCCTTTTTTGTTTTGGTTTTGGTTAAAGTATAAAGACATGGGAAGTATATAGTTCTCTTTTTTGGATTAGGTGATTCTCTAAAATTTGATTATAGTACTGTTAATGTGAACAAGTGTTCCTAAATACTCGCCTTTTGGAGAAAATATGAGTTTGTGTAAGGAATATAATAAAAGTTGAAAGTCAACATGATAAGTGATTATGTTTCTGTATGAATAAATTCCCCAATAAAAATTATCTTAAAACAAAAATGTTGTCTATTAACTTTTCCTACTGGGGAATCGAATACCGTTTAACCAATCACAAATTTGTGATTTTCTCATGGTTAACTTTCTCCTAAACATGTTTTCTATCACTCTTCATCAGAACATGACCCTATGTTTTCTCCTCCATGTCCATGTTTTCATACTTGGAATCCTAGTATGGGTTAACTCGGGTGACCTTTGTACTTATCTTTCTTTATTTTAAAGTGATTGTTTTACCGACTCTTCTTCCGATGTGGGACATTCAAGGATGTTTCCGAGCCCAATTTTAAAAATTGTGAGGACGCAATTCCCAAAAGGGGGGAAGGATGTAACACCCCAGGAAAATAAAAAATATGACATTTCTATATTTATCCATATTTGTGAATAAAATATTAATATGACTTTAAAGGGGATGCTATGCTCGATGGCATACCCAACACGCAACAACGCGTTTCTTGGGAATCTTACGATGCACTCTAATAATAAAATAATATTATTTTAAATGGCAGTTAACATGTAGCCATTGTACCAAATAAAGGGGGGAAGGATGTAACACCCTATGTTTTCACTTATTCAATTTTAGGCGTATATGCCATAGTTTTCACTAAAGGTTCACTTATCACCTTTTGATGGAGAACCCTCTTTAAATATAGTTTTGGTCACTCTTATACATTATTTTGGACCAAATAAAATCCTTCTTTATAATTGGGTCATCAAAATTTACTTTGTGTATGTTTTTGTTATTCTTCCGATAAAGTTCATTTTTTATGAATAAGTGAAAAATGATGTATTTTAATTCAAAACCTCTTTTAATATAATTTATTTATATGATTATATTATCTTTTGAATTGGTTTTAAAGTGAAACCATAAAATATTTTTACCATTTTATTCAATGGTGGAATTTGGAATTAATTTCACTTTGAAATTCGACATAAACAAATATCAATCTTTTGATATATATTGTTTCTTAAAAACACGCTATTTGTTTTGACAGTGGGAGTTAATTATTAAATTAATTAATTATACTTATATTCGTTGAATTCGGTAATATAAAAATCATTTTTGAATTCTGAATATCGAATATAGCTTAGAGTGAATTTTTGGTAATTTTCTGAAAAACTCCAATTTTTGATGAATAGTGAAACCACTAAGTGGTAATCAAGCAAACAGATATTTCAGTTAAATGAAAGTTTACCACTAATGTGTATTGAATTTTGATTATCCGACATACATGGTTGTCATTAGTATGTAAAATATGGTTCAATGGAATGAAATTTTTTTTGGTGAATAGTAACTTTTTTTCATTAATCACGATTAGAGGTAATTAGTGTAATTTAAGGTAAAAATGATATTATAAAAATATGAAAACACCATGACACTTGTCATACCCCTATTGGATGAGTCATGGCCGGCCAAGACAACCCATGGGTCGATTTAGGGGACCCTATGGAGCCTCTTGGGTGAGATAATGACTTTAATGCTTTTTTTTAAATAAAGGTGAAAATGACACTAACATAAATTGTTTTACTAAAACAATTTTTAGAAGTGGTTATACTAATCATATTTTTGTCTATAAATACTCTTTGGAAAGATAAAAAGATTTCCTACATCAGGATAGTTTTGTTATAATTTTTAGACATTAAATAAATTAATTTAATTCTGACATCATGATGATGAAACGATGACCTCATTAATGAACAGTTTAAATAAAATGAAACGATAATATAAAATATAAGACCTAAACATGTCCAAAAACTATTGTATGGGAATATTTAAAAGCCTTATCATCTTATATTAGAAATATATTAATGTGGGACCTTAATAATTCAAAACACTTTTGAAAATAAAATAATAGTTTCATGATTTCCAAAAGTGCCCCTCCTCTCCTCTTATAAAAGGCCCCCACCTCTACCTCATTTCACACACTCCTCTAGCATTTGGCTCGGACATCCCCCGCCCATTTACTCTCTCCACATCCCTCTCATCATCCAAGAGGATTACCTTTGGGAATAATCCTTTCAAAGGAATCCTTTAGGCTCAAATCAAAAGGAGTTACACATTTAAAGGTAATTCATTCTCTCATGTTCATTTGTTTTATTTTTCTTCTCCAACCCCCTAAACTCTTTTTATTTACTTCTTTTGTAACAAAAACAGTATCTTAAATATACTATTATGTTGTTATAAGATTTATTCGAGCTACATTATCACACAACTACATAAAATGGTTGAAGAACATACGGTTTCCGTGGAGGGCGAAATTCTGCCTCCCGAAACGATGATTGTTCAATACTCATTTAACACCTTCAAAGGTGGCCATTATGATGTAACTATTTTTATATATGATATATAATATGTTTATTATTTCCTTAATCTTCTGTATTTTTCATTTATGGCATACCATTATAGTTTCCATTATTGGTATACACGATATCTTCATTTTCGGAAGTGCGGACTACCGCCCCCTCAAAGTGATGTGATTTGTTAATGCCATATGTGGGACGTATAAAGGATGGATTTAATGTTATTATATAATATGTTATACTGGAATTATAATATACCTATATATAATTATTATTTCTTTCCATTAAAGTATGAGATAGAAATGAAAGTAGCGTTCATGCGTACGTACGGCTTACCGTCTCCATGAACGGTGCATTTCATTTCTTATCCCCAAATGTAATTTACTATTATAAGTACATGTATATAATGGATATATATGATTAATGATACATCTAAATGATTAAAATGATTCTGGAATTAAAATATACATACATCTCATTTAGTTTTAATTTCATTAATATGACAAAGAAATGAAAGTAGCGTTCATGCGTACGTATGGCTTACCGTCTCCATGAACGGTGCATTTCATTTCTTACCTCTAAATGATTATGTAATATTATAAATACATTAATATTTGGGATATATATGATATATATGCTATCTAAATCAGGAATTCCATTCTAGATATAAAGAACTTTTGACCACACGAACAACATGTAATTGTAAGAAGTCCACTTTCGACTTAAGAACCAAATATCGACAAAACAAACATTATTAACTTAAATGATTACATAATGTTTATAACATGACAATAAGTGATATAAAAGGAATAATGAACTAGAAAAATGTTCTTAATAAAGTTTAAATTAACTCAAGTTCATTATTCAGGATGATAAAGAATGATCGAGTCAAGTCGGACCCAAGGTAAGGGATCCTACACCTCTCTTTCTTTTTAAGTACACTCTTATATGTCATTCCTTTTAAGCTCATCTTTCTTATGATTGGGATGTTATTTTATATTAATAATACTGTAATTATTATTTTCATATGATTAGAGACCCTATTTTCTTCTCATCAATCCATTTTGGATGTTTTGAGTGGCGCCGTTAGGCTGCCTAATTTTCGTAAGAGATCTAACCACTCTCTTTCTCTTTAAGTACTCTCCTTTATGTCACTTCTTTTAAGCTCCTCTTTTTTATGATGGGGGATGTTATTTTATATTCCTATTTCTGTAAATATTATTTTAATGTGATGAGATACCCTATTTGATCTCATCAATCCATTTTTGGAAGTTTTAAGTGGCGTCGTTAGGCTGCCGAGTTTTCGTAAGGGATTTTTCATCTCACTTTTATTTCTGTGAGATTTATGCTACATTTGCCAAAATTTCCTTTGAGTGGTGTATGTACTGACCATTATTTTACTCATTGTGTAATATTCATTCATTTATGAGTATTTAAATCAATGTTTTATTGTCCTTCTTTCACGGGGCGTATGTTTCGAAAGATACCCATGTCGGTAAGGGAACCTTTCACCCTCTTCTTTTTTAAAGGACTTATTTTGTTGGGTCTTTTATTTTACATATTTTTATGTTGGGATATGTTCTCATATATCCTTATTGATGTAATTTTTTTGTCCAAGTGATGAGATATCTTTTTTTTATCTCTCATCAACTCTTTTTGATGTGACGCCATTAGGCTGTCAAGGGAACTTCTTAACCCAATTTCGATTTCTTTGTGTTCGACATGTAGTTATTGAATATGTCATCCTTTGAATATGTGTGAATGACCTTTGATTATTTTACACTTAATATCAACTTATATTTGGTGTATTCGTTTTTCACACATAATTATGTAATTGATTTATCCTTAAACCAAGGATACCGTCTTTGTAATGGACTTCGTCTCAATCACCTTTCATTGAGGCATATTTTGTTTTATACACAACATTATTTTATACGGTGTATAAAACCATTTGACTTTTACGTTTATTCAAAAGGAATCTTTTTATACGAAGCGTTTACTAAACGACAAAAGGGAATGTTTTTGTCGTACGTATGCGGCGACAACTACTTCTCCGCTGTCGTGACCGTTATTTGATTTTTGGCTTCCTCTACAAGCCATACCTTGTTTTTAAAAGAAAAATAAATACCATGTTTTACTTTTCTTTTATTTTGGTATTGAAAATGGTTTTCATGATGTTTTTATATCAATGTGTTGTATTGATATATTGTGATTGAAAGGTGGAAATGTTATGTTTCCTTTATGCGTGTTTTATGTGATACAATTATGTTGAGGTTCTTGGGCATTATTATGAAGAAGAGTGGTTCCGTGATAAACTAAGGGCGGGTGAGCCCGATATAGCTCTCCAATGCATTGGGTAACACGAAGGAGTGAAACGTTAAGGTTTCTCCAAAGAGATTTAGGGAATATACTGTGATGGGTATTCCAAAATGTAACCAAGAGGGTTACTCCCCACGTAAGAATGTTATGAATGCCTCAAGTTACCTTTATGTCTTATGATTCCATTGATTTATTCACGGTTTGATGAGGTATGTTAAAGTGCATATGTTTTATGGGTAAAGTATGATTTCATTCTTATGTATATATGAACTCATGTTTCCTTTCCAAATTTTTATAACCCTTACTGAGCTTTTTATGCTCATCCCAAGTTTTTGAAATGTTTTTCACAGGTCAAGGGAAAGGTACACGATGTGATGATAGTGTCAAGGATGTGTCAAGAAAGAATCCGTGTTTTATTTTAAATATGTTTCCATTGATTGGAAGAATGAATATTTTCTTTTATGTAACCACTTTGTTTAAATGTGGAATGTAATTCAAGTTTCATGATCTAATTCTCTAAAACTCAGAACCTGAAAAGATCCTCAATGTGTAATCTTGTAATAACTCAAGATTAAGTAAGGTTTAAGGCTGGGGCCTTATAGTTGGTATCAATGGTCGGTTTAGATAACTTTAGAGGTTAGGGTATTCTCTTAGCAAAAGTGACATTACCATAATGGTTAGGATTTCAGAAAGAGTCCTAGTTTTAGATAAACTGAGTGAGTAAGTATATCATAGTGTTTACCTTCCTCATTAGTACATGATGGTTTTGTTTATATACTCACACTGACATTTCTGTTTTTAGTGAATGGCTGGATCTCGCAGGCACTAAAGTGACAATTGGTTTGAAGGAAACTATGGTGGTTCTCTGATTAAGAGACTTGATGAAATGGGGTATTCAATGAGGAAACTCGTGGTTGTTCTAAACAAACAATCAAGGGGTCATGATCAACCACGTGAACCTTGGTATGTTCTATAATGCATCATGTACGAGATGACCAATCGATGTGGAAGTTCAGGTAATAATTAAAAAGGTAACCATTAGGGTTTATATGATCCTTACTTTTTAGGTAATTATGGCTTATTATATGTTATGATGGAAAATGAAAGGCATAGATAAACTTGAGGTTAAAATATGTTATGATTATTTTTGAAGATTTTATCTCGTTTTGGTAAATTTTTTGAGAATTATATAGTTTTGGAAAAAGGACAACACGCTGACCATGTGAAAACGCATCGCGTGGGACAATGCTGCGGGAATCGAACCCACAACCAAAGTGCGACTGGTATTTATTGCCTACCACTGGACTACGTGAAGTCCCTAGTTAGTTTGACTGATTATTTCTAGTTATATGATTTTATGAATTAAGAGTAAGTTGGTTTTGGGTTATTTATGAAAATGATTAACCTATCATGGAGGATATGTGATTAGGTTAATTACTTTTCAATAAGAGACTTTAGGAGCAACTGATGTTGTTTGGAGATAAATGTTACGATTTAACTTGGAAGACTATGTGACTAAATCTTTCAAATATTTGGGTTTCAATCATAGATTGGTTTACTTTGAAGAATTTTATGGACAAATTGTTTATCTAATGGTCCTTGTTGAACTTTGGGTTTTGTTGGACAAATTTTGGAGGTTAAGAATAGATTTTCTTTTTATAAAGGGTTATCCTTTTCTGGATTATCTGGTCTTGTACTAGCTTTTTTGGTATTGGTTTTGGCTAAAGTCTAAAGACATGGGAAGTATATAGTTCTCTTTTTTGGATTAGGTGATTCTCTAAAAGTTGATTATAGTACTCTTAATGTGAACAAGTCTTCCTAAAAACTCAACTTTTGGAGAAAATATGAGTTTGCATAAGGAATCTAATAAAAGTTGAAAGTCAACATGATAAGTGATTATGTTTTCTTATGAATAAATTCCCCAATAAAAAGTATCTTAAAACAAAAATGTTGTCTATTAACTTTTCCTACTGGGGAATCGAATACCGTTTAACCCATCACAAGTTTGTGATTTTCTCATGGTTAACTTTCTCCTAAACATGTTTTCTATCACTCTTCATCAGAACATGACCCTATGTTTTCTCCTCCGTGTCCATGTTTTCATACTTGGAATCCTAGTATGGGTTAACTCGGGTGACCTTTGTACTTACCTTTCTTTATTTTAAAGTGATTTTTTTACCGACTCTTCTTCCGATGTGGGACTTTCAAGGATGTTTCCAAGCCCAATTTTAAAAATTGCGAGGACACAATTCCCAAAAGGGGGGAAGGATGTAACAACCCAGGTAAATAAAGAATATGAAATTTTCATATTTATCCATATTTGTGAATAAAATATTAATATGACTTTAAAGGGGACGCTATGCTCGATGGCGTGCCCAATACGCAACAACGAGTTTTTTGGGAATATTACGTTGCACTCTAATAATAAAATAATATTATTTTAAATGGAAGTTATCATGTAGCCTTTGTATTGGCGAGAATGGATAGAAATAAAAAAAATATCATTATATATGTTTTTAAATGTTTTTACATTTATCCAATAAAAGATAAAGGCTTAAAATACGGAAAGAATTCAATTTTAGGCGTATATGAACTTGTTTTCACTAAAGGTTCACTTATCAACTTTTGATGGAGAACCCTCTTTAAATATAGTTTTGGCCACTCTTATACATTCTTTTGGACCAAATAAAATCCTTCTTTATAATTGGGACATCAAAATTTACTTTGTGTATGTTTTTTTTATTCTTCTGATAAAGTTCATTTTTTATGAATAAGTGAAAAATGTTGTATTTTAATTCAAAACTTCATTTAATCTAAATTATTTATATAATTAGATTATCTTTTGAATTGTTTTTAAAGTTAAACCATAAAATATTTTTACCATTTTATTCAATGGTGGACTTTGGAATTAATTTCATTTTGAAATTCGACATAAACAAATATCAATCTTTTGATATATATTGTTTCTTAAAAACACACTATTTGTTTTGACAGCGGGAGTTAATTATTAAAATAATTAATTATACTTATATTCTTTGAATTAGGTAATATAAACATCATTTTTTAATTCTGAATATCGAATATAGCTTAGAGTGAATTTTTGGTAATTTTCTGAAAAACTCCAATTTTTGATGAATAGAGAAACCACTAAGTGGTAATCAAGCAAACTGATTTTTCAGTTAAATGAAAGTTTACCACTAATTTGTATTGAATATTTGATAATCCGACATACATGGTTGTCATTAGTTTGTAAAATTTGGTTCAATGGAATGAAAATAATTTTTTGGGTGAATAGTAACTTTTTTTCATTAATCGCGATTAGAGGTAATTAGTGTAATTTAAGGTAAAAATTATATTATAAAAATATGAAAACACCATGAAACCTTTCCTACCCCTATTGGATGAGTCATGGCCGGCCAAGAAAACCCATGGGTCGGTTTAGGGGACCCTTTAGAGCCTCTTGGGTGAGATAATGATTTTAATGCTTTTTTTTAAATAAAGGTGAAAATGACACTAACATAAATTGTTTTACTAAAATAATTTTTAGAAGGGGTTATACTACTCATATTTTTTTCTATAAATACTATTTGGAAAGATAAAAAGATTTCCTACATCAGGATTGTTTTGTTATAATTTTTAGATATTAAATAAATTAATTTAATTATGACATTATGATGATGCAATGATGACCTCATTAATGAACAGTTTATATAAAATGAAACGATAATATTAAATATAAGACCTAAACTTGTCCAAAAACTATTGGATGGGAATATTTCGAAGCCTTATCATCTTATCATAGAAATATATCAATGTGGGACCTTATAAATTCGAAAAACTTTTGAAAATAAAATAATAGTTTCATGATTTCCAAAAGTGCCCCTCCTCTCTTATTATAAAAGGCCCCCACCTCTACCTCATTTCACACACTCCTCAAGCCCTTGGCTCAGACATCCCCTTCCCATTTACTCTCTACACATCCCTATCCCCATCATAGAGGATTACCTTTGGGAATAATCTTTTCAAAAAAAGCTCTTAGGCTCAAATCAAATGGAGTTACACTTTTAAAGGTAATTCATTCTCTCATGTTCATTAGTTTTATTTTGCTTCTCCAACCCCCTAAACTCTTTTTATTTACTACTTTTGTAACAAAACCAGTATCTTAAATATACTAGGATGTTTTTATAAGATTTATTTGAGCTAAAATATCACACAACTACATAAAATGGTTAATGAACATACGGTTTCCGTGGATGGCGAAATTCTGCCTCCCGAAACGATGATTGTTCAATACTCATTTAACACCTTCAAAGGTGGCCATTATGATGTCACTAATTTTATATATGATATATAATATGTTTATTCTTTCCTTAAGCTTCTGTATTTTTTATTTATTGCATACCATTATTGTGTCCATTATGGGTATACACGATATCTTCATTTTAGGAAGTGCGGACTATCGCCCCCTCAAAGTGATGTGATTTGTTAATGCCATACGTTGGACGTATAAAGGATGGATTTAATGTTATTATATATGAAGTTATACTGGAATTATAATATACCTATATATCATTATTATTTCTTTCCATTAAAGTATGAGATAGAAATGAAAGTAGCGTTCATGCGTACGTACGGCTTACCGTCTCCATGAACGGTGCATTTCATTTTTTTATCCTCAAATGTAATGTACTATTATAAGTACATGTATATAATGGATATATATGATCAATGATACATCTATATGATGAATATAATTCTGGAATTAAAATACACATACATCTCATTTATTTTTAATTTCATTAATATGACAAAGAAATGAAAGTAGCATTCATGCGTACGTACGGCTTACCGTCTCCAAGAACGGTGCATTTCATTTCTTACCTCTAAATGATTATGTAAAATTATAAAAAAATGTATATTCTGGATATATATGATATATATTCTATCCAAATCAGGAATGTAATTCTGGATATAAATAACCTTTGACCACACGAACAACATGTAATTGTAAGAAGTCCACTTTCGACTTAAGAACCAAATATCGACAAAACAAACATTATTCACTTAAATGATGACATAATGTTTATAACATGACAATAAGTGATCTAAAAGGAATAATAAACTAGAAAAAGGTTATTAATAAAGTTGAAATTAACTCTAGTTGATTATTTAGGACATTAATGAATGATCGAGTCAAATCGGACCCGAGGTAAGGGATCCTACACCTCTCTTTCTTTTTAAGTACACTCTTATATGTCATTCCTTTTAAGCTCATATTTATTATGATTGGGCTGTTATTTTATATTACTCCTACTATAATTATTATGTTCATATGATTAGATACCCTATTTTCCTTTCATCGATCCATTTTGGATGTTTTGAGTGGCGCCGTTAGGCTGCCGAATTTTCGTAAGAGATCTAACCTCTCTCTTTCTCTTTAAGTACTCTCCTTTATGTCACTTCTTTTAAGCTACTCTTTTTTATGATGGGGGATGTTCTTTTATATTCCCCTTTCTGTAAATTTTATTTTAATGTGATGAGATACCCTATTTGATCTCATCAATCCATTTTTGGAAGTTTTAAGTTGCGTCGTTAGGCTGCTGAGTTTTCGTAAGGGATTTTTCATCTCACTTTTATTCCTGTGAGATTTATGCTACATTTGCCACAATTTCCTTTGAGTGGTGTATGTAATGACCATTATTTTACTCATTGTGTAATATTATTTCATTTATGAGTATTTACATCAATGTTGTATTGTCCTTCTTTCACGGGGCGTATGTTTCGAAAGATACCCATGTCGGTAAGGGAACCTTTCACCCTCCTCTTTTTTAAAGGACTTATTTTGTTGGGTCTTTTATTTTAAATATTGTTATGTTGGGATATGTTCTCATATATCCTTATTGATGTAAATTTTTTTTCCAAGTGATGAGATATCTTTTTTTATCTCTCATCAACCCTTTTTGATGTGACGCTGTTAGGCTGTCAAGGGAACATCTTAACCCAATTTCGATTTCATTGGGTTCAACATGTAGTTATGGAATATGCCATCCGTTGAATATGTGTGAATGAACTATGATTATTTTACACTTAATATCCACTAATATTTGGTGTATTCGTTTGTCACACATAATTATGTAAATGATTTATCCTTAAACCAAGGATACCGTCTTTGTAAGGGACTTCGTCTCAATCACCTTTCATTGAGGCATATTTTATTTTTATACACAACTTTATTTTATACGGTGTATAAACCCCTTTGACTTTTAAATTTATTCAAAAGTAATATTTTTTATACGAATCGTTTACTAAACGACAAAAGGGAATTTTTTTGTCGTACGTATGCTGCGAAAACGACTTCTCCGCCGTCGTGACCGTTATTTGAGATTCGGCTTCCTCTACAATCCATACCTTGTTTTTAAAAGAAAAATAAATTCCATGTTTTACTTTTCTTTAATTTTGGTATTAAAAATGTTTTTCATGATGTTTTTATATCAATGTGTTGTATTGATATCTTGTGATTGAAAGGTGGAAATGTTATGTTTCCTTTATTCGTGTTTTTTGTGACACAATTATGTTGAGGCTCTTGGGAATTATTATGAAGACGGGTGGTTCCGTGATAAACTAAGGGCGGGTGAGCCAGATAAGCTCTCCAATGCATTGGGTAATGCGAAGGAGTGAAACGTTAAGGTTTCTCCGAAGAGATTTAGGGAATATACTATGATGGGTATTCCAAAACGTAACCAAGAGGGTTACTCCCTACGTAAGAATGTTATGAATGCCTCAAGTTACCTTTATGTCTTATTATTTCTTTGATTAAATCATGGTTTGATGAGGTATGTTAAAGTGCCTATGTTTTATGGATAAAGTATGATTTCATTCTTATGTATATATGAACTCATGTTTCCTTTCGATATTTTTATAACCCTTACTGAGATTTTTATGCTCATCCTGAGTTTTTGAAGTGTTTTTCACAGGTCAATGGAAAGGTACATGATGTGATGATAGTGTCAAGGATGTGTCAAGAAAGAATCCGTGTTTTATTTTAAATATGTTTCCATTAATGGGAATAATGAATATTGTCTTTTATGTAACCACTTTGTTTAAATGTGGAATGTAATGCAAGTTTC
The DNA here is from genome assembly GCA_963277665.1 of Viscum album. Lineage (NCBI taxonomy): Eukaryota > Viridiplantae > Streptophyta > Magnoliopsida > Santalales > Viscaceae > Viscum > Viscum album. The sequence continues at coordinate 455,942,177 of OY728142.1, forward strand.
ATGATCTAATTCTCTAAAACTCTAAACCTGAAAAGAACCTCAATGTGTAATCTTGTAATAACTCAAGATTAGGTAAGGTTTAAGGCTGGGGCCTTATATTCCGTATTTCTAATTAGAAGTTATAGATATATTAAAATAGTCCCTTTTATTTTTGGCTTACATAAATAATAACATTTTTAATTTTTATTACCATTGTTAACAGAAATATGGGAAATTAAAGTTAAAAATAAAGTATTCAGGAATATAAAATGAATCTAAATAATTCCAAAACATTTATATATTAATTTAATCCAAACCATAAAATATAGAGATCAAATTTGAGTATTTTTATGGACACGTTAAATGAAAATTACATGCCTATTATTAAAATCAATGTGATTGAAAACATTTTACACTCCAACACTTAAAAAGTGTAATATTTTTAATACGTTCCGAAATAATAAATATTCTATAATATATATATTAAATTTAAAATTTAAAATTGTTATTTACAGAAGATAAATTTATTTTCAATTTTTAGTTTATAAATAATTAAAATAAATAATAAAAAATGTATGATTGTGTAATAATTCAATTAATGAACCAATCAAAGAAATGATATTATAAATACTTAATGAAAAAAATTCAATTTATTACGTTGATAAATGAATTTTATAAGTATGTATGACATATTATGGTTGTATTAAATTATTTAGATAGTTTATTTGTTTACATTTTTATAATAATCTCATTTTAATGAATAATATCTAAATCGAAACCTATTAAATTTTATGAAAATAATATTTTATTAACTTATTTAGAAATCATATATATATATAATAAGGAAAATGGGTGTTATATGGTCTAAAATATCATAAATTATCCATTTATGGTACATCTTATACATTATTTATAAATATTTAATCCCCTAATTATTAAAAAACAATATACCATAGTTAATATTAAAATGGCTTAATTTAGGGTTAGTCAAGATGATAAGTTTTACAGAAACCAAAACATGTATAAAATATATTAATTGATGATACAAAAACCTTAAGTTATCTTATTATTTAAAATATATTCATTTTTAGGTATTTTAATTTATTTTCATTGAGATTAAATTTATTACAAATTAATATTTTGAGAAATTCCAAAAGTGCTCTAGCCCTTTGATTTTCTACTGAACCATTTTTTCTATTATTTTTACACTTGTAAAACTATTTTATTAACCCAAAATCGGATCAAATATACTCAAAATATCTATCTATTAATCTTATAATCCTTATATTCGGACTAAATCCAACTAAATGAGAATTTTTACTGGAAATAAAATAAAGATACACAATGAAGTGATAATGTTCATCAACAAATGTTTTTTTCATCCAAAAAATAATAAAATTAATTTTAATTATTTTTTATATTATAACTTATGAATAATAGATATAATTATATGTTTTTTATATTATAGTTTTTACTTACACTTAAACTAACATCCATAAAATGGTATAAACAGTCATCATTCATGTGTATGACAGGCTACTAACTTGCAAATTGATCTCACACATTTTTCAATTTAATTATTTAAAAATGAATAATAATGATTTAAATTATTTTTTATAGGATACTTATGATATTTATTATTTATTTACTCTTATAAAATTATTATATATCACTAAATATTGGAGATTCCATTTTGTTCAATTATGATAACATCATTTCCAGATGTGTAGGCTACCGCCCCCTCACATTAATGTAAATTATTTAAAAATTAACTTGAATTTATTTAGGATTGTTTTAATTAAAGAATATGATATATATTAAATTATAATTTTACTATAATTATATCATATATAAATATATACATATATGTCATTTTCATTCATTCATTAAACATTACATACAATCGAAGCAGTATTCATGCATACATACGACCTACCATCTCCCTAAACTATGTATATAAATTTATATTTTATATATTATAGAAAAAAATAAAAATTATATATTTGAAATATATTATATTTATATCATTATTATGATTATATTGATAATGAAATCTGGTTCTATGTTTGAGGACCAATAATAACAAGTCAAAACATGTATGAGAAACAAAATGGTTATTACCTAAAACGTACCATAAATATAGAGTTATAAATAAATTGATCATATTAAATCATAATTAAATCCTAAAATTTAATAGATATTTTACTATGGTTATTTATTATATGTATAATAAAATTATTTTTATTATATTTAATGTTTTCATGAGTATGATGAGAGTCAAAATATATTGTAGGAGATTTTCGTCACAGTTTTCTATTTCCTGATATATAAGAAATATTTGAAAAATATTTATTTTTAATTGTGTATATAATTACCATGAATGTATTTTAAGATCATTATACATATATTTATTAGTATTTACAAATCCATTTTATTATATCTCTTTCATGGGGTTTGTGGTTGTAAAATTACCAAACCAGTTTGGTAATTTTGTGCCAATTTTTATTTATTGAGATAAATGTTATGTTAACTACAAATATTATATTATGAGATATATATAAAAGTAAGTGAAAATTTTTATCATTAAATTTAATTTTTTCCTGAAATTATATGTTTGAATTATTTTTATTCTCTATTATGTCAAAAATATGTGTTCCTTTAAAAAATATATTATAATTGTTTAAGTGTTCTAAATGATCTGTTATGAATTTTTAAGGAAAAGTCAATTAAAATATGATTAAAATATATTTAAAAGATTATTTTATATGTTTATTTTGAATTATAATTGATCGAAAAACATTTTTTATTTTAGATATAATTTATAAAAATAAAAATAATATTTTCCAAAAAAAATTATTTCTAGTGATATTTTAAAATAATTGTCCATATAAAGATATTTTTAACTGATGTTTTTGATGTATTAAAATATATAGGACCCAAGGAATACATTATTAATATTTATTTAAAAAGTTTATGATTATTATGAAATGAACTTTATAAATTATGTTTTTTTATATGAGTTATGTTATGAAAAACAATTATGAGACCCTCAATTATTATGGGTTTTGATATAAATTATATTCACGTGGAATAAAAAATATATTATTTTCATAATTTGATGGGTGGGACCTATATATCCCTCTAATAAATTGTTTAATTATTTATGTATCCTGATTTAATTATGGAAAAAAATTATTACCTTGATCTAATATGTAAAATGGGGATAACTAATCCATTGTACGAAGATAGGGAATTCTGATACACAATATGATGAGGGGGAAACCTAATCCCTTTCATGGAATGCATTGAAACTGGGTATGGAGGTGTTTCCTTCCCTATTTGTTTGGTCACCATGAATTTCTCTATTATGTTTTGGAAATACACCTAGACTTATAGTGAATGATACTACATGTTTATGTTCCACCCAAAAAATTCTATATCTTATTCTTATATTATGATGTAATTACATATGAACTTTTTCTCGAATAATCCTTGTCTTATAATGTCCCATTATTTATTCCATGAATCTATATATAATAATTTATATAATGGTTATGATTTCAAATGAAAATCACATGTTCCCATAATAATAAGATATGGAGTATGCTTATGAATCTCCCTTTCATTCACTTACAGATAATTCTAGCTCACCATTAATAATTTTTCATTTCCATGGATTTAAAATAATGGTGTTATAAAGGATTACTACATGTGGGTGATAAATAGGGGAGATATTTCATATCTTTCACTAAATTATAAGAATGTGTTCTATGTTTCAATGGAACTAAACTATTAATATCCTTTTGAATGTGATTGTGAAATTAGATGAATATTTATATAACTATATTCAATATACAAGTATGAAATTGAATATTATGAATACATGACTAATATTCACCCCCTAAAATACTAAACTCAATCACATAACAGATTCCTCTATACAATGATTTTATTCATCTATATTTTTCTTACAACACTGTTATTGTTATACACACCTTATTTGATTTTTATCTTTCAACTTAATAGTAAATGAAATATTCCATCAACATTGGGAAAAATGATATTATATTATAATAAATTAGTAATACTCATCTAATACACATCATGTAATTCTTCTAATGGGAATAATAAATAATTTTTCTATTCACCAACTTTTTTGAACTTTTTATAAATATGTTGCACTGTGCACTATATCAACGTTCTAACTACATCAAAATTATGCATCCCAAAAATATATTACCTAATAAAATTCAACCATAATGTTTTTTTGAATCATTTTATTTATATTTATCATTTCATTAACCCTTACATTGAACTCCACCTTTTGATAATTATATTTTCATTGACTTGAAAAAATCGCACTGAATCATTCTAAAGTGATAAAAATGCCAAATATGGTCTGCTATCCCACATAACATTCAATATCCTATTTTTTTCAAGGTTATAAAATTGATTTAAGATATTTTTTATTTCTTCAAATATCATATTCAATGGTAAAAATTACTCAATAATAATCATTTTCACTCAATTAATTAAACAAGAACCCTGAGAATCAGGATATCCTTCATCATAATTTAATCGATATGTGGTTAAATCTGTTATAATAGCATGAATATGTGTATTAAAATAATTTTATGAAATTAATACATCTAATAAAACTAATCTTTCATCATCCAAACACAAAATTATTTCACCCGTATCAGGTTTGGTTTATATTAATTATAATTTTTGTATAATGGTATTTCATGATATAAATCATCAGAACATTGTAATTTTTCAATGAAAATTGATTACAACACTATCTTCCATTGAATACTATAATAATATACAAAACATATTACTATGTTACATTAGTCACTCTAAATTTAGGGATCCTTTAACAATCATTCCTCATATTCCTATATTTTGTCAAATTTTCACTAAAATTTGAATAATATTTTGAAAAATAACGCTTTATTTTTTGAAACCAATCCAAATATCAAAATTACTAAGAATCCCCAAGGATTAAATATATTTCCAACCGATAACACTCATACTTACACTTTTCATTTATCTTTTAATATGTGAACCTTGAAACAGGATGCCTTCATATGAGATGGGATCACTATAACTCATGGAAAACATTAAATCCCATTCATAAGCTACATTTTTGATGAACCCATTGATTTTGAACACTATAAAATGTGATAATTATATTTTGAGAATTCATAAAAACCCCTCCTTAACATTTAACAAAAAATGGGGAATAGGGGATCCATCCAGACCCCATCAAAATGTAATAATAAATTAGAGATTCATCTAATTTCTCTTTATGGGAACATATATCATGTCTTCCTCATGTACACATCTAAAATGTACATGTTATTTATTTTAGGAACTCTATTTTAAATCCTAATGAAAACATTGATATTATTCAACCAACATTTGGAATTCCACCTACTGATTGGATCATGCTACAAGGCTCATGCATCCATGAGTTCTTTTGATATCCAAAAAATTTATTAATACCACGACCATATTGTTATGAACATACTTATGAAAATGATAGACCACCTAAATTAACCATATAATTTAATGAACATCATAGTCATTTATCTACATTAAATATCCCCCAAATTCATAAAAACACATTAGGAATCTATATGGTTATGTTAATTATGGAAATTCCAAAACCCTAGAGTGATGTCACTACATTAGATATACCCCCCTTTAAAGATTGATAAACTTCTTAACATATTTTTATAATATCATGCCTTTCTACCTAACACTTCAACCAAGACATTTGAAACAAATTATTGTTTTTTAGGCCTCAAAAGTAAAAAAAATAAAAAATAAACCAAATTTGGGATGAAAAAATGGAATATACATAAATGATCAATCACAAGAGGCCGCATCACTATTAAAATAAAAACTATAAAACATGCTTCAATAAAATTTCATAACGATATGGATATAAAAAAATTCATGTATCCTTAACAACTATAGTGATTTATAATCCATCTGGTTATTTTTCACCAATGTCTCTCATTTTAAATCATGAATCATAATATAAATAAAATTAAACCATGTTATACAAAAAATAAAAACTATGGAAAATAAATATTATCATGGTGTAGGAATTTGTCTTACAAAGATAGGAGAAACTAAAATTCTATTGCATTCAGGACAAATTTATGTTTATAAGTAAACTCACACACTCCAGTTACAGTACTCAAACCAATAAATGAGGTCTCACAAATGAATGTACTCGATGGTAATTTTGATACTTTCCTTCTAGTCATCTTACTTATACAAATTGACATCACACTTTTTATTCGGTTCTAAGGAAATGTGTGTGAACCTATGTTGGATTCCATAGTAGAGTTCCATATCTTCCTTTGTCTATCACTATTAGTAGGAATAGTTATATTCATCTATTTTATGAAAATTGATTCATTTATATAGTTCCCCGACGGGTCGTCCAAAATTAATTTCCATCTAAAAGTATTAATCATATATCCAATCACACTAGATACATCCATTTTCAAAGAATAATTTATTCCTCAACTAAAATATTTTGGTGAAAATTACAAAGAATGAAATTATTTTCTATAATTTTGCATTTAATTTTAATGTTTCAAATCCACCAAAAGTATTATTTTTAGATGAATTTCTACATTTTATGATATTAGTGGTAACTTGATCTTAATTGTAAAAATAACCCATTTTGGATTTTTAATAGTTTAAAATTGTTTTTTTATTTCATCCATAACATTTTCTATAATGATAAAAATCATGAAATTAATTATTTTTATGATTTTATATATAATTGGATTAAATTCATTATTTTTTACCCAAAACTAAATACAGCATATGGATGTTCAAAAGCAACTATCATGTTGGGTCTTGAAAAATATTCACAGATCATGTTATTTTTTGGGATGAGCACATATCTCATTGTATGAAAGAAATAATACTCTTAAATTCAGTAGGTTGATGAAAATAAGATTGGATAACATCGTTCATTAAGGAATATACATGTAAATAGTCCATCTTATTGATAATTATAGCATTACAATCATGATGATTTTAAATATGGATTGTCGACTTGGGCAGAATAAATTCACAATGTGAAATTGACATAGCTCTCTCAACTAAAGGAAAAATACATTGACCTTGGGCGGGGATACTTTAAATAAATTTATGAACCATGTTAATGAATGATGAGACTCTTGATTCTATCATTTATTATGTATAACACATAGAATATATCGAATAGAAATTATGGCCTATAAAAGGTGGTGAGATACCACCTCCCAATGCATCCAATGCATCAAGTCAACCACCCTTCGAGAGGAGGCCAAGATACATTCTGATTATTTATTATTTTATTATTTTATTTTTATTTTATTTTTATTTTCACATTTAACACATATGAATATTTTTAATTAATGTTTTTTACTTATTTGGCCATATCACTTTTTCTTCCACTCCTAATATTATTATTCTATTTTTTATTCCATTGTGAACTGTTAATCATGAAAATTAGGGGACTCTTAGGGGATTTTCTTAGAGTTTTATGTTGTAATTTCAATTATTCTATGCTTATATTCTAATATATTATTCCGTTTTTTATGATCATGAGCTATGTGCATGGGTGTGGTGATCATCCACCAAAACAATGATCTCAATGTGATTTTTATTCATTAATTAAATAATTTTCTTTCATTATACTAGATACGAGCTCTTCATATAATGTATTTGAGCCATTCACTTGATGAAATGGCATGCGATGGAGGTAGGTCCTGGGAGGTGTAACATTGTTGATCGAGATGTGCCATCAACATTGATCATAGGAGGAGGGGAAAATAAGATTACCAACTGTTTCTAGATTTCACACCACTGAATCAGTGAATAAGCATTCATGCATGGGATCTCATAATTGAATTATCAAAAATAATCTAAAAAATAACATATATAATTATCGAAACAACAATATAAATCAAAAAGGCCCTGATCACACATTAAAAATATTATTATGTCATTGAATGTTATCATAATAATTTTTTTCACTAAAATTTAATTTCCTTTTATATTAAATAAAATAAAACAATAATTAGTTTGGGTAAATTATATTAATTTAGCGAACAAATGAGGAAGATGCTCAAGTGTGATAGACATGGTTAGACACTCTGATGAACTAGAAAAACATAGACTTTTTCTATTTCCACACTCTATGACAAATATGCTTTAAAATTGGCACCTTTGTTGGGGATCTAATCATATTTTAACTCTATAATATCTATTTTCATATTCAATATATTTTTCATTGTGTTCCTATAAAAAAAATTATTTTTATTTAATTATTTTGCATGAAATTAATCCATTAATATGAGAAAAAAAATGATAGTCAAAAGAAGAATATAAAAATTATACATAAGAGTTCCCTCCAAATAAAATATGATGAAAAACAGTAATGGTCAAAACCAATCAGTATTTCATTGAAATATGAATCTCACATGAATATTTGATGGTCATGGCTGATGAGCTCTGAATTGAAAAATATAGATTCAAGGGCCAGAATGAAGTTCCAATGGTTTTCCACAATTTCTCTAAATACTTCCTTGATGTTGAGTCCAAACTAATGGATTATAAATTTCACAACCATTTTCTAAAGCAGATAGAATCTAACCATGATTTTATATATTATACACATGATATAAATGATTTACCTACTGGGCTATGTGTTGAAGAACAAAAGGATATGGAGGAATTTTGGAATGATTATGTGGTAAAAACATAATCCGCTTATTCATTACATTGTAAAATTTTAATAAACACCCTACTTCTCTATAGAAATGGATTAGGAGGCACCCATGAAAATTTAATAATTTGATGAAAATATAATGGATCTCGACTACATACATCCATTAAATGAAAATATACTACAGGAGCTAATTTCCATCGATGAGGACATTCAAGTTGAACCAATATAGAGAGATAAAAAATTCATGAACTAAACCTCATTTAATTTTTTTTTAAACCAATTTGAATACTCATCACACCTGTTTTGAATTTTTAAAATCAGATGAATCTTATTATTCCCTAATTGGTGAAGAGGAAAAATAAATTACACTTGTTGAGAAACACCTAGAGCTCTCTGAATCCATTAATCATTTTCCTGAAGAGTATAAGAAGTTTCCCTAGTTTAATTGCCTAAAACAAATGATATTGAAGCATTATACCATAAAAATTAATATTTTTAAATTAATACTTCAAATTTAAAATATTATTCTCTATTTTATTATACATTTCAAGAAGCACATATACAGATATCATTGTATTTTAAGGGAGATGTCACACAATAAGCTACGATGGAAGAAGAGGTTCCATACTTCACCCTACCCCATGCAATTTTTACCACATGCCAAGGGGAGGATCTAGTGTACACTATACATAAAATTATAATCAATAGAAATCTCTAAGTGGATGCTGGGAAATCCACATGTAGAGGTTAATGTCATGGATGCCCCAATCGTCATTAGACATTGGGGAATAGTTTGTATTGTCCTCTGGAGGTAGTAAATATTCATTTCCCACATGGGAGACTATACCATGATTTATAATTTTATTTATTTTTATTATTTCAATTTTCAATCTTAGGAATTTATATTTTAGAATTATTCATAATAATTATTCCAAACTGCAGCCAAATCCCTCTTTTATTTTGCATCCCTAATGACATGTCACATACAATTAATTGACTTGTTTTATTTTCTAGGATCAAGAATCCACACGGAGTACCAAATTATCCCCAGAGGAAAGAGGTATAGGATACATGGGAATGGGAGTTCCCATTTATTTGTTATATACAAAACTTTGTACATTTATCTATGAAAACATTTTTTTGTGTTTTGAACTAAAAATTTAATGTCCTTGCTATAATTCATGATTTAGATAACTTATCTAAGAGGCATGAGTTTCAGAGAAATCAAGTGATTCCAAGATTTAGATATTTATTTTATTCATATTTAATGTGTAAAATGTAGAATTGAATTGTTATTGTTAATCATGGATAATACAATGTGGACTCATGATTTAAGGTAATAATTTGATTCATGTAAATGAAGTTTCCTATCAATTTTTCTTGATTTAATTTTCCTAATTTCAGGGGATTTTATTTGTTATTCTAAATAATGTACATAGTGATATCCCGAATCATATACCACATTCTTAAAACTATTTCTACACTAAACAATTCTTTTATATCTTAACATTATTACTTTTGTGATCATTGGAAATGTCAACGATCAGAACTTGTATTTGAATTATTATATGATATGAATTTTTAAAAAGATATTTGAATTGATTTTGACATAATTTTAAAAATATTTTTACTATAAAAACCACATTTATATCAATACAACATTATCCCATAGAAACCATGAAAGACTATTATAAGGATGAGCCATGTTTAAATCCATTTTTATCCATTCATACCCTACTATTGGTATTTGCATAAAAAATTAATTTTTATTTGTGAGAGCGAATGAAATCATGTTAAATGGGATGATCTACATTGTAAGGAATAAGTGTGGGGGTGCTTATTGTGGAAATTGGAAAAGGTTGTGGAATCATTAATTGTACTCTATTTGTATCTCATATTGAATAAATTAAACAAAAATGAAAACATAAGTACAAAAATGATAAAAATGGAATGTGATTTGGGAAAAAAATAACCAGTACTAGGTCTATGATTTATATCATTAATGGTTAGGTGGTGTATGAAATACATATTATAAGGAAAAATGTTTTATAAGGAAATATAATGAAAATTTTATTTGTAAAATAAAAAAATTATATATTTAAAAAACATTCATGGGGGTGAAAAATTCATTCATTATTCATAAACTAATAATGATCTTTGCATAGAGTTTTTTGGAAGTGGGAGTTTCTACATTGAAGAGGATAATTTCATTTCAATTTTTGATATCATAAAATTTACATAAGAGATAAAACTCCTCCTATAGTCTTAATTTTGAATGAGTAAAATACTACCAACATTAATCATTATAGTAATTTAGACCTTAATTAAATGTCCTCATGATTTTACATGCCTTTTGTCTTTAAAATTCTAATAAAGTAGTTATATTAAAAGAATATGGAGAAGTATCATGTTCTAATGATATTAGAATAACTCTAATTTTATTGTTTTTTGAGTAATCAGAGAAAAACATAAAAGTAATGTAAATCATGATTTCTCTTGTTTAATAATAATTAATTGTTGAGAATTAATGAATGAAAGGATAAGTAGAAATATTTTTAAAAATTATACGATAAAATGAATTATTTATTACATATTTTAAAAATATGAAATTGAATTTCAACATTATGTGACATATTATAATATAATATTACATTGAAAATTGTTTGATATTATTTCATTGAAATTTGAATTTTTTAACACTACTACCCTCTGATTTTTAGTATATAGATTATTATGCTTGAGGATAATAAAGTTTTTAGTTTAGGGAATTTATAGAGAAAATATTTTCAATAATTTTACCTATAGTTTTAATGTATTAACTTCCACTAATGTTTTATTTTAAATTTAAATACACATATTTTATAATTTTAGTGTAATATTGAGTATAATAGTAAAATTTACTCATTTTGGATTTTTTAAAACATTAAATTTATTAATTTTTTTAGATATAACATTTTATGTACTAACCAAAATCTTGAAATTATTTCCATTTAATTTTCTATTCAAACTGGTTTTCATTTCATTCTTCTATACCAAAAGCTAAATCTACTATATGGAAGCTCAACACATAAGATAGGCTTTAAAAATTGTTCATAGATCTGTAGACTTTTATATTCGGGACCAGATCATATTATTGTACATAATAAATACTATGAAGTTTGGCATTACGACACACAAGAAATTGGTGAACAACTTTCATGAAGTATTTTAGACATTTTTAAGAAATATCCATTGTAATTACTACATGGTCATATGAAAGCTTTAAATATGGTGATTATTCTTGGGTAGAATATATATTTGGATTAAAACTGACATTAACCTCTCAAAAAATTTCCAGATATTCTACAAATTGGATGGGAGATGTTTGATTAATTTATAAACGACATTCATGAATCATTAAAAGCATGATTCATTTATTTATTGGCTATTACACATGTAATATTTAGATATAAAATTATCTACTATAAAAGGAAGAGTGACACTCCCTCCCAAAGCATTGAAATCCCTCATATTGACCACCATTAGAGAGGAGGATTGGGGCGATGATGATTATTTAGGATTTATTTATTTTCTATATTTTTCTTTCCTTTTTCCATGTAACACATATGAATATTTTTAAATCATTTGTTTACATATTATTCCCTCTCTCATTTTCTCCCATACCTAATCTAAATCATCTCTTTTATTATCTTCTCATTATGTCTTTTTACCGTAAAAAATGAAGGGATAACCAAAGCCTTGTCCTATGGGAGTTATGCAACAATTGAATTTATTCAGCACTTAAATTATTATGTTTTATTTTTTTTGATGAGTAAGTGGGATGTGTATGAGTGTGGCCATCGTCTACACTGACACTGATCTCAAAATCATTAATATTATTTTATTAAATCTTTTTTATTCATTCTAATCGATATAAGCTCGTTATATAATGGAGTTACGTCATTTAGTGGATGAAATGGTGTACGATGGAGTCAGATCCTTGGAGATATCTCTATCTTGATCAAGGTGTGCCATCAACCACGTATATAGGTGGAGGTGAATTCAAGATTTCTAAATGAAATTATTATTTAACAATTCTAAATAAGACAATATTAATTCATTCATGATTTCATAGAATTGAATTAATGAACCAAATCTAAGCATAAAAATAGAATTATCAAACCCAAAAACAAAAACAAAATGGTGAACAACAATCTTTAATATTCCCATTATTTCATTACATGGTGGTATAATCATTTCATTCATTTAAATTTAAATTTTTTCAAATATTTTATAAAAAAATAGTTTAGTGGAATTAGATTATGTGAGTGAAAATCTATGAAAGATATTCAAGTTGGATTACCATGTTTATCTATTCTAATGGAGTAAAAAACATAAAGAATTTTTTTTCCACAACATACAACATGAGTGAAACAAAAATAGCACTGTTTTTATGTATCTAGTCTGTATTTTACTCTTCTTTGTCTATATTTAGATTTTTCATATTTTTCATTGTTTTAAAAAAAATTCTTTATAAATGATGTTTTTATAATATTGTTCTTTAAATACATGGAACAATTACTCACAGTTACAAGGAGATAAAATTGATTATACACAAGAGGTCATAGAAAGAATGGAATTTGAGCATATGATAATGGACAAAAAAATTAAATAGCATAGAAACATGGATCAGCAACATATATTTTATAGCCATGGAATATTAGCTCTGACCTAACATAACAATATTCCGGGAAAAAATGTAAGTGGCACATGTTGTTCCCAATTTCAATAATTAAATAATAACAATTAAGTCTAAAATGAAGGAATATCAACCTCCCATACATTTTATGAACTAAATTCATGCTGACCGTAAAAATATGGAGTGGATTCATAATGTGGAAATCTTACCTGTTGTGCAATGTGTTGGAGATCAATAAGATCTCGATGAATTTTGGAATGAGTATTAGGTACATCATGATCTCCTCATTCTTTACACAGTAAAAGATCAAGCACCATTATACATGTATCAAGAAATAGAAGAGAAAGAACCCATAATAATGTTATAATTTGATGAAAATATTGATGATCCTGACACGGTACCTCTATATACGAATAATCAACTCGAAGCTATAATTTCCATAAAAGAAGATATTCATGTTGAAAACAGTAAGGGAGAAGATAAATTCTAGAACTCAGATTCATAAATTTTTTTTTAATACTACTTGGAGTATTAATTATGACTATTGTTAATTTTTAGAATCAGATGATTCTTATAATTTCCTATAGTAATAAAAGAAAAATGAATTTTTACCTTCTAAAGAATGCTTAGAGATCCTAATTTTTTTTAACATTTAACATAATTTTTATAATAAGACACTGACATTTTTTAACATAAAAAATAAGAGACAAAATCTTCCTATAATAAAAGGTATTATTTTGATATAAATACTTCAAATTTATATTTTGAATATCGCTGTGATTATTCATTTACTCTATTAAATCAGAATAAACCACTAGATTTTGGAGAATATGGTTCACAAGTAGTAAAAAATGATGAGTATGTTCCATAATTCATCCTTCCACCTCAACATAAGCAATTCCAAATTTCCAACAGGGTGGATCTAGTGTACTATATACATGAAATTGTCCTTTATATGGAAAAATAAGTGGATGTTGGGACAATCCACATGTGGTGGACAATTTCAATGAATCCCTCACCACTATAATACATTGGATAATATATGGTACATACCTCTGAAAGTAATAAAATTTTGGCCCCACATTGGGGATCATATCACCATTTAACCTTTACTTTATTTATTGTACTTCCATTTTCAATCATTGGAATTTAGATTTGAAATTCCGTCTTACAAATTCATACAACATGTGGCCAACTCCCCCTTATAATTTTTTAATTATATTATCATTATCCATGTGATAAATTGAGATATTTTTTTGGTATGTTCTTGATGGAATAAGGAATCCCCAAATAGATAAGGAGGAAGTAGGACTATGCTTCACCAGAAAGGGTGTTGTCTTTTATATTTTATCTTTTAACCTCCCTATATTTCGGTCTACAAACATGTTATGAGTATTTAATAGAACATTTCATGTCAATTCATGAATTGATTCATCAATTGATTTATCTTTGAGGCATAAATTATATAGGAATTCTATGATTCCATTTTTAGATTTCAATGATAATTATATTGAATTAGTAAAATGTAGAATTGATATACTAAAGTGAAGCATGTATATTAAAAATAGGACTCATGATTTGATGGAATAATTTGATTCATGTAATTGTTATTTCCAAACCGTTTTAAAATCCTTGTCTTTCGAAAAATCATGATAATTGATTTGTTGTTATTAAGAATTCATTTGGTTATTTTTCAAGTCATATGTCTCATTTCAAAGTGGATTTATAGTCCAAATTCATCTAATATATCTATTAAATATTTCATGAATGATCTTGGGACATGTCAGTATAAAGAACTCGCATTTGAACTTTTAAAATCTATGATATTGAAAAAAAAACATTCAACATCATTTTATAATCTTTTGAAAACCAATTATACATATAAATAGAACATTACGTGAATTCATCATTAGACCATAGATAAAATGAATTACAATAAATATGATAATCCATGTTTCACACTACTTGTATCAATTCCTACCATAATTTTGGTATTTTCATGATGTTTTCAAGTTTATGTGTGTAGGTAAAGAGATTCGGGGTAAATGAGATGATTTACATTTTAATAAATAATTTTTTGGGTCTTAAAGGTCGAAATATAAAAGGTTGTGGAATTATTCATCGCTGTATATTATTTTTCCCCTCTGAGAAAACATTAAAAATATAGATGAAAAATAAAATCGTATAAATTGGTTGTGACTTGGGAAAAAATCATCTTTACTAGATATATTATTTACATCATACGTTGTTAAGTGGTTGATTTGAGGTTTATTCAAAGAATACAAATTGTAAAGTAATAAAATTAGGGGGGTTTTGGTAAAAGAAAAAATTAAAAAACTCATAAAAAATATTCAATATAGTGAAAAAATCCTTCATTATTCATAATATGATCATGACCTTTTCTATTAGTTTTGAGGGGTATCAGAGTTTCTACTTTTATAGAGAGAATTTGATTACACTTATTGATATCATGTATTGTAATTTATAGTTTAAAATACTCCTTAACCAAGTATTTTTATAGTACGAAATCTTCCCGACCATACACCGTTGAGTCATTTGATCCTTTATTGAATGTCGTAATGATTTTATGTGAATTTTTCATTAAAAAGTTGATATGGATATTTCCATTATCTGCATATGAATATAGAAAATTTAATCCTGATATATGGATAAATCTACTTGAATTATCTCATGGGTGATGAGACAAATGAATCAAAACTAAGGAAAATAATAATATGGCATGTTTAAAAATAATGAATTGGGGACCACGAATGAATGAATGAGAAGTTCCATAAATTTTAGAAAGTGATAAATAAAATTCATGAATCTTTTGTTTTATCAAAAAATGTGAAATCGAATTGACATTTAATGCGAAATTTGATAATCTGATTTTACATTGAAAAATGTTTCATTTTATTGCCTTGTAATTTTAATATTGTTATCATTGGTTCCCTATGATTTTCAATGTTTAGATTTTATACAAGATGACAAGAATGGATTATGTGTGGGAGAATATATAGGGAAAATATTTTAAATTATGTTACATTCAATATAAATTATTTAAATCACACCAATGTATTATTTTATGATTAATTTCCACATTTTATTATTTCTGCAGTATTTTAAGATTAATGGTAAAAATTTCTCATTTTGGGGTTTTAGTGATTCAAAATTATTATTATATTTTATCCATAATATTTTTTATAAAAATATAAATAATGAAAATATTTCTTTCTAGGATATTCTACATATTTCACTTCATTTCATTTTTTTGGACCCAAATTTAAATCCACCATATGGAAACTCAAAACCATCTCACATGTTGTCCCCTGAAAACATTTAATGTATCAAGATATTTTTTAGAGTTGCAACCATATATTGTTATTTAATAACTTAAATACATTTATATTTTCCAGGTTTATTTGAATTATATAGGGGAATACCATTCATTATGGATTATATGGGATAATAGGCCTTTTCATGGTCATTAATGCAAGATAACCCTAATGTTTGAAATATGGACTGCCTAGATGGGAATAATAAATTCATGGAGTAAAATAGGAACAAATCTATATAAAAATTACTATATATACTAAAATTTATT
Organism: Viscum album; assembly: GCA_963277665.1. Lineage (NCBI taxonomy): Eukaryota > Viridiplantae > Streptophyta > Magnoliopsida > Santalales > Viscaceae > Viscum > Viscum album. The sequence continues at coordinate 455,959,184 of OY728142.1, forward strand.
TGGGATACTTTTATGAAATTTTATAATCAAATTTCATGAAGTTTGAAATAGATTATTAGGACATTTATGGTGTAAAACACACATAAAACTTCAAAGGAAATTATGCCATATAAAGCAGTATATCTACTCACCCATAATGAATTCCATTAAATTTTTAGACCACCATTGGAGAGGAGGCAGATGTCCATTCTGTATATTTAGGATTTCATTATTTTAATTTTAGTTCAGTTTTGTGATACAATCAAACACATATTCATATTTTTAAGTAATGTTTTTACATATTCTTGAAGATCTGTTTATCTAAAATCCATAATCTAATTATTCTCCTTTTTTTTCATTCCACCTAAACCTATTAGCCTATAAATTAAGGGACAATCTGAGACTTGGACCTGGGGAGGTATGTGGAAATTTCATTTATTCTAAAAGTAAATTCCTATATTTTATTATGTTAGGGACGAACATGAGTGATGTGTATTGGTGTGATGACCACCAACCATGAAATTAATCCCAAAATCATATCTATTATTTTATTAATTTATTTTCTCCCTTATATTAGATACAAGATCTCTATATGATGTAATTGACCACTTTAGTGGATACAATAAAATACAATGGAGCCAAGTCCTGGGAGAAGATGTTCTCTGGATTGAGGATTTTTATCAAAATTTTATATAATATGAGGTGAAATTAATATTTCTATATCCATTTGTAATTTCACACCACTAAATAAATAGTAATTCATGCATGAGATCACATAATTGAATGAAAAAATATTATATGATTAAAAACAACGAGAAAGATGGAACCCACAAACCATACCATAAAATATACTATCTTGATTTAATAATCACTTTCTAACATTCCATGTTATATTAATATTTTATTTCACCTAAATTTAATTTACATATTTTATTAAATAAAAACCAAAAAATTAATTTATTTAGGTGAATTAAATTATGTGAGTAATCAAATAATCAAGCTCTTTATGTGAGATGACCCTAGTTAGCCACTATAATGCACTATTAAAACATTTAAATTTTCTTTTTACACTCCCAGCGTTAGGTGCACATCAAATACCTTTCACCAATTAATCATCTCACTTATGATTATATGAAACATGGACTTCAAAAAAACATCAAGAATCCCCTCAATGGTTTTATCACTAGTAATATATTATCACAGTGAATTACTTAAAAACACCATAAATAATACTAATGATTATTTTTGAGTATATATAATAGTATTACCTTATTTCATAAGTTAATTCCATTATATCATCACTAAATAACTTTGATAATATATAGAGTCTACCTATTTTGATACCCAGACTCTACAGTTCTTCCACCAGACTTCCTCCACCCAACCTCATTCTAGTGATTAAAAAAATATGAATTATTTTAAACCATTATTAAAAAGGTGTCGTGTATATATAAATATTGGACACTTTATGATAAACACCCATTCACCAATAATATAAACCTAAATGAAAAGAAACTCATCTCCGTTGATTAAAATTAAATTCCCCTAGCCCAAATCTGGACAAGCTATGGTGCTTTGAAATGTATCCATTCGAGTATTCATGTGTTACATCGTGAGTATGTTCATTAAAATTTTATAAACATGATCTAGAAATAATTTCACACAACAATCTCAACTATTGTGTGTTATGATTCTGCAAAATATCTATTATACCATGATCTTCAGATTCCATCATTATTATGTCCCTCTTCTATATGATTATAGACATTCCCATACCATTTGGTTATTATGCCATTTCATTGGATTAAAATATAACAATCCATTATCTATGTTATCAATCTAACGATATTTACAAATAACCCCTTTTTATGTATTCTATAGGTTAACATATACAGTTCTAAATTCTCAAAAGGTTCTATGAGAACATTTTGACGATTAAAATAAATATTTTTCTACCTTTATGTCAATATTATATTTTTTTATCCCAAATACTCATGTCCCCTTGACCATTGGGTTCTATTTATTAGATATTTATATTATTAAATATTTATAATATTTTTAAGAGGTTTAGGTCACTATTAGGGGTAGCATGGTGCGTAAGGATGAGTGAGGAGAATATTGATTGTTCGATCTAATGATCAAATGAACTTGGTTGAATAGTGTATGATGTGTGGTAAAATTTTGATAATTTCATATGTTTTAGATTGATTATTTAGCCCTAATTGTTTTAATACATGTCCATTATTCAATTTATTATATATTTTCAATTTTAAATTGTTTGATAATTAGATCTATTTATGATTTTAGAGGATATTTAATATTTGAGAAATTATTTTTTAAATTATTTATGAATTTTAAATCAGAATAATAATATAATATAAAATTGTGGGTTATGTGTTGGTCCAAATTTATAAAGGACTCAAGTGACCAAGTCAATTAGTTTTCAATTTGTCAATGAAATGATAATAATATGAGTTTATCCCTGACAAACAAACCAAAATCCAATAATTTGTGCCACCACTTACTCAAAATTATGAAAGGCATGAAGTGATAGTGACATCAACCATAAAAAAGTTAAACAAGAGATATAAATAAATTGATATATATATATATATGCTTACATTTAGTGGTTTAAATTTACCCACCACCTTAATCTACTGTGATACAAACGCTGTGAACCAATTGACCATAGCCTATCCCTTCTCGGTTCGAAAAACTAAGAAATAATAATGTAATATAGATTCTAATTAATACATTGAAATCTACTTGTCACATTGAGAGACCGTAAGGAATAATCATCCCCTAGTACATTTGACTCCAACTAAGAAAAGAAATGTAATATTGTGACAACGTGTCCTACTCCACAGTCAATTTCCCCACATAACATATAGAAATACTATATAGTTTAATGAACCCATAACCTATTAATAAATCATTATTCTTTGGGATATGAAAATACCCTAATTTCATTTTTTAATAATGAATATCCATAGAAACATAATCCTGGAAGAATTTCTAGAGTTGATCAGTCTGTCCAAAAATACGAATGTCATAACCCATGATTGGAAGAAAAATGGATTGAATCATACAAAAGAATATCTCCATGTTTTTCTTATATTAAGAAAATGATGACTAGAGAAACATTCCAAAATTGAAAATATTATATTCCACCACCTATCAATAAAAAATCCACCAAACCTAGTTTCTTTATATATAAAATAGTGAAAACTTCAATTCTTATCTCCACCATAAATAATAATAATGTGAAATAGATTATTGGATTTCTAAATAAAAATAAAGAATCCATGTTTATTGGTTGGATGAATAAAAAATGTCTAAAACGTAGTTTTGGACACTATATATCATGAATGAATAAAGAGTATTACTACACCTACCAAAATCCACAACTTGACCTACTTCTGATGTTGATCGACATTGGGATAATAATGAACTGTTGCATCACTCGATGACAACTAAGTAATCAAATATGGTCACACAATATTTAGATTTTTACCATTAATTTATAATGAAATACATTATGGTCACCAAAACAATGGAACTATTCCTACCTAACTTTTTGAGAAGAACACAAGATCCAATATGAAACTAGATCATTCTACACTTTTTTGAAATAAAAAATAGTGTATGGGTAAATAACATCACCATCATATATGGAAAATAATACTTCAGAGATATGTACTAGTTGGAAATAGTCTAAATAATGGATAGTTCCAGAATACCCATTTATGTATGATTTTATCCCCAAATCATCATCCATTTAAGGGAAAAATTAATCTATATATGGATAATTCACTTCTATATGAGGGTGCCTCTAGTGATTCAATGAAAATGTGAAGGTCATCATCGAACACTAGAGGATTGTAACTGTACATGACACCTTAAAAAATTATGTGTAAGGAATCAATGGTTATCATATTCAAGTTTATCTTTTTCATCTAAATATGGGACTGATCTAAAAATAATTCTGTGGTGATCATAAATTAAATGGAGTATTCAAGTGATCATGGTTTTCTGATTCATTCACCTAGATCTGTCATGACCATCAACTTCAACATGTATTAAAAATATATGAAAAAATTAAATTATCTATTGGAATTAAAATATATATTAAATCTAACTATTCATTATAAATAATTCATCTTCCCTTTTTAGAGATATTTTCCACCTACCAACAACAAAATATTTTTAATGTATTTTATTTTTAATTCAAATTAAAATTATATTAATTTTCTATTATATATTCTCTTCTATTCAATATGTTCCATTGATGTTTCACAACTCTATAATGTAATAGTGATGTCAATCTCTATAATCATCGACATGTAACCTCATTTTAGATGTCTCAGGGGAATCATAGTGTTGTATTGACATTTTTATTAATAAATATGTAACATGGTTTTTATATGAATATGGTGAAACTGTGGGAAATGATTAAGGATAAGAATATATTCAAAATTCATCACATTAATTAGAATCCATTCATAAATTTTTTTATCTTTAACATATCCCTTCATATTTATCAAAATTCTAACTATTGGATTCTTGCTATGTGAGGGGATTAATTGTATTCGATAAATACCTTGTAAGTGAGAAAATAAAAATTTTCAATGGATAAATTATTTATCCATTAAATATGGATAATTTCATATATTCCTTTTTTGTTGTTGGATTCTTTAGTATATTTGTGATATTGTACTGTTGGAAAAAAGTGGAGGGTTTGAATAAGAATTATATCAACTATTTATAATTGAGTACGAAAAATTAGAAAAATTTTAAATTGTGATCCAACATAATGGAATTTAACATTTGACCTCGTTCATTTCATCCCAACTAAGATTTATTTTCCTTGTTTTGGGTAAGAATAAAAAATTCATAATCAAATCAATCAATACTCATCATTTATTGATTTTCAAAAAAAAAAATAACAAAGGGAATATGAATAATTGATTTGGAATAGTGAAGAACTAATCAAATAATTCTCCCTGGTAAATGATCTAGGTCATCCTTATGATTAATTATATATTTTAATAAAATTAAATTTCACTTTGAAATTATATAGAGAAAATAATATGATCAACATGTCATCGTTATCAATGAGTAATGTTATTTATTTAATTTTATATTTATATTCAAAAGGATTTTTTTCTTATATATTTTAAAAACAATATAGACCATCACTCGATATCACAATCGGAATATGGACATATTGTTATGATTAAAAAAAATTGTTGTCTTACATATGGAAATTTTGATATAGTAACGTATGTGTATGAACATATCTTATTTTAATTTAAAATTATAAATAATGAAAAACCATTAAAAATGTTCATAAAAAAATTGTAACCAATAACATATATATATCAAATACTATATGTGTTATTGCTAAAATATCCCACTCTCGTATAAAATTTTGAGATGATTCCTAGTGAACTAATAATGAAATAAAGGATACCAACTAAAAAAATGAGGGGATAACTAGATACATTAAATAATTGCTAATGATTATTTTAAATTTTTTTACAATGCATACCCTATATCTTAATAACATATATTTATCAATGTTGGAGAATATTTTGTAGTGATATAAATTTTATTTTAGCATGTTTTATATTTATTTATTTCATGATTGAAAATTTTTAGTTACTTGTTTTTATCATGATGATTTATTTGTGTTACTAGAGGCCCCCATTATAAGATAATATGAAAACCCTCAAGAATATCATGAACATTAACTAGAGATATGCACAATATTCCATGAGATCCCATGGTCCCTCATAAATAAAAAAACAAGAATTAAATAATCCTATGGTTAATCAAATACTCACAAAATATTACCATTGTTATCAATTGGATGGAGATACGATATTAGAGTAATTACCAAACACTTCAAATAATGAAATATATGTTGGTATTCTTATATATGAATGGGAAAGATTTGAAATAAATTTAATAATATTTGATTTTAGGAAATATGAATTATTTACCCATTCTCCATTATTTTAACACGAACATGAATAATTAATATGGATTCCACTAGATGATTATTATGTCCCAAAAACTATATACGAGCCTGAGGAGACCCCCTCATCATCATTATATCCCCATATTTTTGGATACATGACATTTATGTGGGTGAGGTAGCACTGTTCAAGGTGGCTCAAAAAAGTGATGGTATGATAATTTGTAAGATAAAGGATGTAATGATTCATAAAATATGAACACTATCTAATGAAATATTGAGGATTGTAAATGGAAATTCCTGCAGTGGACAACATAAATATATCCCCTATTAGGAGGGATACCCAAAGAAGCTACTGATATCACATTATTTTACCATTTAAATTGCAATTTAATTTCTCAATATTGTTCTATTCAAGTGTATGCTTCCATAAATTCACATAACATAAAATAATACCTTAATATTATATAAAATATCACTAGGGTAGATCAATATGAAAAACCATTATGAAAATAACAGATGGTTATATCTATTTTTTTATAAATTAATTAAATATTAATTTATTCACATTATTGATATAATTGAAATTATAAGTTGTCAACATGTGCATGGGAATAAATTCAACCTATTTATAACTACATTTATAAGATTGTTATGAACTTTTTTACAATCCATAATGAAAATATCATTTTTACTGTATTTATTAAATCATATTTAAATATAAATATAATTATTGAAATATATTCTATTCTACGTTTAAATGTATTAAATTAATTTTTTGATAGTATTTATTATAAATTGTGTAATCATTAATTGAGATTAATGATATAATTCCAAGTTTGGAAACCCTAATATAGTTGATGATTCTGTATTTTAATGATTATAATAATTAGATAAATGTTTGGGGAATTGTTCACTCCTTCTTTATTATCTGCTCTTAAATATAATAAATGGTGGTGATTGAATAAATTTTGGTGGATTTAGAAATATAAATTTAGAACACTAGATGATTTGAACTTATTTCATTGAAATCTGACATCTATTAAAGAAAACATCATAGACATCCCATTATATTGAAATTTATATAATTCTCTTGAATCCTAATATGAAATGGATAATTTTTTTCACAAGATAAATCGATGAGATATTATTAAATATGTGTGAAATTAATCCATCCTTATATATCCATATAATGTATTTTTCATAATGACTCATATCTAAATGTATCCAGAAAATTTAAATAAATTTTAAAAAATATAAATAAATTGATAATGTGACTAATAGTTAAAAATGAATTGGTTTTATTGGGGGAAATAGTGAACCCATTTAATAATAGGGTAAGTAATCTTATAAAAAATTCATTTTAGATGTATAAATAAAGTGAATATTTTAACGTTGTTTAATGAATCATATGATATAAATTAAAATGTATGTTTTTATTGATAAAATATTAATTCTACATATATCAAACATGATCCACATCAAGACACAAATATTTCATTTAATTGATGTATGGTGTAAATAAAATAAAAAAGAGCCATGATAATTCAAACAATAGAGACAAATATTAATTTATTATTCTCCATATTATTAATTTTGATATAAGAATGATGATATTTTTTTAAGTGTTTTTAATAATTGAAATTTACTTAAAAAAATTCGAAGTAGTGAAGAAGATTATTTGTTTTAGAGTTATATGAGAATAAATATAAGTAATATTTTTCAACATTTCATTAATTATTAACCCCCTTATTGATTTAGTATTATACATATAATTAAATTTTTATTAATATTAGGAATGATATACTATATTTCTAAAGGGATAAATTTATGTTTATTATTGTCAAATTAATTTATAGGAATTTAATTTCTAGTTCTATTATTTGATAATAAATCATAACAATCCAAAAGCGAAAAATTATTTTTTGTATGTAAGACCAAAATTGAAAATGGCTAAATAGACTCATCCATTTCATTCGATATTCAAAAATTAGAAAAATGATTCCATGTTTTTCACCTACCAATCAGTCAGAAAATATGATAAAATGGAATGACTACCAAAAAAATTTCAATGGCCAAAACTGTGAATGCCACCACCCCATCATGCAGTCTATCAAGAAACCATGAAAATGGAAAACATTCCTTTTTATTATGCCCACAATTAATGACTCCCCCTCAATGAAAATCACAACCTCAATTAAGTACCAATTGATATCACCCTCTTGACATTTTATCGAATCATTTCAAAAATACAAAAGTATTTATGTGATAACATATTGATTTAAAAACTACAATACACTATGATTGGATGTATGGAATCCATTTCCCTATATGGAATTGACTTAAAACAATCAATGGAATAAATAGATATTGTGAAAACAATACTAGTCAACCACACCATACACCCACAAATTGACATTAAATATATTGGTGCTATTGATACCATGACACCAATATCCAATGAAGAACTATTATACTAACATAAATACTATTTAATGTTATGTGTCGATGAGACAGAAAAAAATCAATAAAGTTCATATCGTGGTCTGGATAAAGTTTTTGTTCAAAAGAGACTACAAATTATGAGTGTGTATTACTTCAATAATAAAGAAAAATACTTGATACAAAATTTGGAATAATTTGTGTTGGTTTTATGCATCCAATTAAGAGATGAACGTCACAACCTAGTTTCTCAACATTTGATGAATAATAACATGAATATTTTCTTTATCATAAATGATTATCATTGGAAATAGGATCATAGATACATGAATAATTTTTAATATATTTTTTCTCCTAGGTAAAAGATTGAATATAATTATTAAAGATCAATGTAATTTAATAATTTCCCCACATAAACAAAGAATATGACCTCATCTAGAAAATTCCACTACATGAACCAAATCTGAAACTGAATAAGCTGAGATGAATTCCAAAAAACAAATAACCCCAATGTTATGATGGATGAAATTAAACCAGGTTGTGTTTTATATAGATGCTCACCATTGAGGTTGATTAGAAGAGACATTGGTCACTAAATACATGAATGTATACCACCTTGATGAGAGGAGAGGGAACTAATCATTATGGTGAAAACTAATCCCACACTACATATTATAAGAGAAACTGACTGACAAGAAAATAATGTCATGATAATTTGAAAAAAATGAGTTCCTGGAGATACATCAAAGTATAACATGGCATAAATAAGGATGGAGTTGAAAATACACATCCACATAAAGGTAAAATAATGTTACGTAACGGTAATTAACAACTAGATAAGGGTTCCTCATATGTATTTTTTCCATTGACCAACTCCATTAAAGACCCAAAGTGTTATGTAAGTGTATATATTACACATAAAAAGATAATTTTGGGATTTAATGGGTATCAATTTCATATCACAATGGTTTATCAAAATTTGGGAAGGTTCCAACAAGAATTAAACACGGAAATTAACCATTCAAAGGAGTACAACTGCAATCATTTAATGAAAATTAGTTAAAAAATTAAATCATTGTTGTTGTCTATGATTCATGGATAAAATTTGACTATATAAATGTTCTACCTAGTCAATGAATCATAAACATAAAATCATCATGAAATATAATTTATTCTTCTTCCCCTTGTAGTAATAGTATGAACCCTCTAACTACACTATATGTTTTCTTATATTTCATTATATTTTTTAAATTTAATTTTTATTAATAATTTATTAATAATATTTTTTTCATACCATTATTTTCTTCATGTCACTCACCTCTTTTACATCAGAGTGATCTAAATCTCTTTGATCAGGGAGGACTATCCCATTACTAATGGTATGAGGCGAATACTAGTGATGTTTGTGAAATTTTTTTTCAATAATTATTATCTCTATTTTTCTCAAATTATAGTGGGAAACATGGAGTTTATCTAAGTGGATATTATCTTCACTATGAATTCTCTTAATACGGAAACAATCATATATTTGGTTCACATATTATTCTATTCCCATGTACATCAATCTTTATACCTATGGATTCATGTGGTTTGAGTTGATGAATGGTTCAAATTTATTATATGTGAGTGAAAAAATCCATTCCCTAGATTTAGGTGACTGATTAATAATTAATAAGGATGATTTATTAGAACCCTATTATGTCTAATGGATCATTGAATAGATTGTATGTTTCATTCTCTAGAAAAAATGTAGGGTTTATGGATGTATGATAATGAGTTTTTTATTGAGACAAATAATGTAGAATGGATGTAAAATGTTGTCTTCCCCACTATAATTCAGAAAAGGACCTCCATCAATTTGTCAGAAATATTTTTTTCATTATATTATTACATTAAATGAATCGGAAAGTATAAAAAACTACAATGATAATTTGTAGATGTATAATGAATAATTGAAACCAAATATAAATATAAATCAATGAATTATAATTGATAAGAACTAATCCATGAAATATCATTTGGAAATGTCCTTGGATAACCCTATTATTAATAAAAATTATAAATAAAATAATGATTATATTTGACCATGGACTCTAACAACCACATCTTAATTGTGCAGCTTAAATGTTAATACCCCAAATGGTACATGGGGTATGTGAACACATTTCATGCCTTTATTAGAGAAGATAAACTAAAGTAGAAAACAAATTATAGTTTAGAATATAAAAAATAGAGATATTAATCCCATCTAAACATTTCTAAAACTATATTTTATTTTATAAACGAATGAATTAGTTTTTAGTTACCAATTTTTCTAATTATTTATTAATGGACACGTGAGATCATTTTAGATGATTTGTATCCCAAATGATTTAGATATAATAATGTTGAGTAAATATAGTTTTGAAAACAACATATTATAGTAATCAACATATGGAGTTATAATCATTTGTATAATTTCTTATGGAAATAATAATTTTTTGATAACTTTTTAAAGATTAACCTTGTAAATGTTTTTATCACATGATAAATATATATTTGGATAGAACTAGTGTATCATCATAGTAAAAAGAAACACAGATTATAAATTGTATGATATTTTTTCATGGATATGAGGGATTTTGAATTTGTTTATGGATTTTACACAGATCTAGATATCTGCATTGTCTACTGTACACATTGATGTCGTGAATTGGATTCAAGTAATTAATGAGTTTATTAGGATATTTTATATTTTGGTTCGGAGATAAATATAAATTCATGATGAAAAAAATTTCCACTTCGTGAAATGGTCGATATGGATTAAATGAACCTAAAGTGTACCCTTTTTCAGTTTATAATTATTGAATTGATATCATGTTTGAATTTTTTTTCCCATTTTTAAATTTCTTTATACTCTTTGATTTTTAGTAGATAAATGATGGAATCATAATTCATTCATTATTGTTTGTATAGGGCTCCAACATTAATATGTACTTGTAATTTCTGGGTATTTATGTGCCCATCATATCAAATCAGTTGATTCATTATCATTGTAGTGGTTATGTTTCATAAAACAAGGTAAGAATTTTTTTTTTCATATATAATTTAAATGGTGTGGAAACACCATTTCATGTCAGTTTTAGATCTATTTATGTTTTCAAGATGTTCTTCAAGATCCATTCTATATCAACAATTTGACCTTATTTTGAGGTATATTTCTTTGATGTTTGTGGTGAAACAGAAAAGTTCATTGAATTTGGGGTTGTATCATCTTGTCCACCGACTGCTGTGATTGATGAATTGATTATAATATGTTGGAATAAATAAAAGGTACTCTATGGTTACCTATACACTCCTTCTCATGATTTTGGACTCTATTAATTATGGTGTGTGACCCGACATTAAGGTAGGTTATTCTTTCACTGGCCTTTGTTGGTTCAACAAAAAATGATCATGTTTGAGAAAAAATATAATTAAATGTGCTTGATTTTTTATTTGTGTGTGTGGATATGGGGTTTTAAAAAATTTGGTTTCAACATTTTTATATAAATAAATGGCATTATTAAATTATTTTGACATTTATTTGTAAAAGTGTTTAAAAATCATGGGTTTGGTGATGTTATTTTAAAAATGTAACACATATTAAGCTTTGGGAAATTACTCTGATGGTGTAGTAATGGTTCCCATCCATTGATTCCTTAGGTTGATTAATGATGGGATGTTACAATACTACAATGGAAAATTTTCATCAAGACTTGTTTAACTTATATGTGGGTTCACATTCAAGGATGTACATATGCCCTCTACATTCGATGTATATATCAAGGAAAGTGATGCCCTTGATTTTATATGTTTCTGTACAAGTTATCAATGGAATATGAAGAATAATTATCATTTGTATGACTTACCTAGGTTTGTTATTTTTATATTTTTCATTATACTACCTATATTAAAATATTTGATATTTTTTAAATATTTTACCAAGAATATTTGGCACTATTGAAATAAGGGAATATTTTTGACTAATTTTTACAAAATTTTTTTTAACTAATTATCATTAATTGTATTATTTAATGTTTTACATGTTATAATTATCCTAATACCCTCCCAACATGGTGATCCCATCCTAGGTTGTCACCTGGAGAAGAGAGACAGTGACACCAAATAATGGTATCCAGTAGAACCCGGTTGGTGATAAGCACCAAGGGTATCATAAACACACAAATGGGAGGTACTTCCACCTATGAGAACATATGTGAAAATTAGATATAAGATAGACACAAAACAACACATTATTAGATTCCAATTTAGATGAAATTGAAAAGTGCCCATTTTTAATGTCATGCAAGAACTGCTATAATTGGATAGAAAACTTTATGTATCAAAAGAATGTAAATGTGGAAGAGATAATAAAGCTCAAACAACTCCTTATAAATCAAAAAGATAGTAGTAACTAGCCGGATCCCTATCTAACCCCAACTAAAATAAATAATATTTTTTATACATGTAGGTTGAGTATAATTGTATACTCCATAGGATCCACATTAGAGATCTCATGAAAAATTAAATGAAATCATCCTAAAAGCATAGTTAACAACAAATGAAACTAACTCTTCACCTAAATCGATTTACTAAGATCACATCCCCACCACGGATAATCAAAAAAAATTTTACTTATATGATTATGTAATATAATAATGAATATTAAGGGTACCTAATATGAATTTCACAATTGATATCCTCTTTTGCCCGACATCACACTTCTTGAGAATGTATCTCCAAAAATTATATCCAATACACACCATTACGAAGTACTATAACATGTACCTCATGAAATAAACAACCCCATCCATTTTACCAAAATTAACTAGATAGTTCTGGGAGACATTGTAGGCTTTTTAACATTTAAAATTCAACAGGGATTATAAGTCAATGTATCACAACCCATACATCGAGTAAGAATCCTCAAGACATCATAGACTATACACATTATACATATAGTATCTTCTAGGAAACTGTATCTAGATTACATGTGTGTTAAATAACCAAAATCCATTATAGCCCTCTACACACATATATTGAAAAAAATAACCATAGTTCATTATAGCACAATTAACTACTGAGATAAGAGTGCCGGGAAAAAGTGTGTAGTCAACCATCTATCCTCTCACCGGTATTTTAGCGAAAACATCCTAGGGATCAGAATCCTTTGGTTTTTAGTTTCCCTATCCTATAGGGTGGAGCAGAATATATAAACAAAAAATTAATATGATATAATATATCTAAAAAAACACACTATGGGAAAAACATATCTCAGTCTGAAATACAAATAATGTCTATCAGACTCTCAACGACAACCTCTATGACTCAATATTCTATAGAAACACAACCATATAATGAGAAACTTTATGTTATTTAATTCCCTATTTTTCATCATTTATTATTAATATTTTTTTTGAATCATTAATTAACCTTTTCACTTTCCACATTACATTACAACATTGTTCCATTCCATCCAAGCATAAGAAAACTGATTCCACATCTTCTCGGAATTATAACCCCAACATTGAATCCCAACCAGCTAAAACCGCATGGGTTAAACAATTATTAATTTATTAACATTATTACTTTCCATTTTGCTGGGTCCTATAGGAACACATCATAAGATACAAAACAAGGAATACAACCGTGTGCATCCAACATTTTCAAGCCATGGGGAAAGGAAAGCATATAAAAACAACCCAAATATTGGCCAAAATATAGATTCAAACATGCATCCAACTTTAATATCAATGTGTAATCCTAAATTTGACATCTTACACGAGCTTTAGTGTCCTCTCCATCACCCACATGTATATACTAATGCATCTTTCCACTCTAGGTATCAATTTAATCCAAAAAACATAGACTTCTGACCCCTTTTAACTAAACAACCCTCTAGGATCAATGATCCCAGGATCAAATCACTTCATGGTTTCCCTACCATAGACCCTAAAACATCCCTCCTGGATCAACCATAATAGGATCACATCAAAAAAAGAACCATGAGAAAAAATTAGCAACGATGCTCCTGGCCCTGAAACAAATATTTTATCCATCACACAAAATGAGATCTCACGTCTCCAAATCCCAATGTACATGGCCTCTAATATAAATGGAAAACTTAGGCCCTTCAAAGGAATTATATTTTATCACACAACTAGTTAATATTCCATCTATAATTAACATATTAATTATCACATGTTTCAACATTGGTAAACATATGAAAAAAATACATCATATATATCACATATTTATTAAACAAATATTTTATCTTTAGTTAACAACTTTTAACAACAAGAATCATCAATACTGAGGATCAATGGCCATTTCAATTAAATATGAATACTTTCATAAATTTAACTAGAATCAAATTAGAAAATCATCCAGATAGATTATATAGTCCTCCTGGTTTGATTTATCCAATAATGATTAAATTAATTCAACATTTATGTTAATTGCACATTGCACATGGTAAAATAATCACACAATGAATGAAAATGTTTGCACACTATCTATAAATTCAGGATGCAACCCATTATCATTTAATATACAATATCATTACTAAGAGATTGATACAAAATAATTAATTCAATTACATTAATTATTAGGATAATTTTATTGAAATAAAAGTGCCTAAATCATTATATCTCTACAATTTATCATTAATTAATAGAGAAGAAATGAATCTAATACCGTAAAATGGTGTTAACATTCCTTACACAAGAATGGACCAGCACTACTGATCTTGATCACCTCTCCTAGAAGATATACATCCACCATAGGATGTCATTCCTCTAATGGGACACAAAACTAAAAAAAATACTCCTTTAAAAAAATGAAGATCAATATATATATGATTTAAAATAGAAATTGGATGTAACAAATGGAAGAAACCACTAGAATTGACGTTGAATGTGAACTTAATCATAGATGGATCTATGGATGGAAGGTAGGGATTGAACCTTTACATTAGAATTTCCTAAACATTGAATAGTGGTTTGTCATGTTGCTTGGAATGAGAGGGAGAGAAACTGCAACTATAGGGTTATGAATAACCAAAGGTTATAAAAATTACAAAAAACAAAACTGCATTGGGAAAATACATGACCTGTAATACCCTTTCACATTGTCTAATCCTCAATCTTCAGTTTTCACCATAAAATGCATCACATATTCTTTTATTTTATTTTTAGAACCCAAATTCAATACACTACAACAAACCCACATTCCCTTTGTGATACACCATTACATGTTGTTAAATCTCCCTACTTCTAGCATCATGAAACTAAACTATTAAAAACATTGTATGAGCCTCCTTCATGCACCTCGGTCTTAGGAAAAATGAAAAGGGTTGACCCATGTGGATATGGGACCTTACATTAGATACCAATCAAATTGGTATCATCATTAATGAATACAAAAAAAACCAAAGAGGAAAATGAAAAGGGTCATCTGAACATCCACCCAATGACATACCACTTAGTTCTCTCATAACTGTTAGAGCTCGATCATCTCACCCATGAACAAGGGTCTCAACCTAGTGATTAGATGAGATACATGTCAAGTCTTCTCCACATTTCGTATATGTGTATACTAATCAAACTACCAAAATAAAAACATGGAAAGCATAGGGAATACACCGCACATATTCGCCTCCCATGGAAATATAATAATCAATAATAAGAAACAAGATAAAGGATGCTCAAAAACTACAAAAGGTATACAAAAAATAGTGTTACAATAGAAGACACACACATAATACCATTTGGGGTAGTTAGTGTGTATCTATGACTCATGCCCCTATGTAATCTCTTCTATGCCACCGTGATTCCATTAGACATGATCCAATGGGATAACATGCCTGCAAAACCCATTATCTCTGAAGTTCTAAATCTCTATATGTCACTCCATGAAGAAAACATCATCAACAACATTGATCATTCCATAATTGATAATGTGATAGTCGCCATTAAGATAATGGTGGAGATGTGACATGTGAAAATCCTCATATGTCCAGATCATCTATAGGGTATGGGAAATATGATACTCCATGCCTCCAATATGAGCCAACTCCTCGAAAGGCCCTAAATCCCTAGGAAAAAGAATACAACAATGACCAAATCATCACTTCCCAAGAAGGTGTTTCACATTAAAGAACACAAGATCATCATCATTAAACTCCAGAGGTATCCTCCTATGATTGGAATATGATTTTTGATGATCCCTCACTTCCATCCTCCCCTCATGAATCACCTGAACCATCACAGTCATATTGTGTAACAGTTTCTTCCTGAGAATTTCTTACTATCCAACCCCATTATTTAACAATGTAGATAGGTATGCAATAACATATAAGGATTTAAAGGGAAAATTAAATTGATAGAGTGGAAAAAAAAATTAAATTGAACCATACTATGTTCATGTGACCCAACAACTAACCTCCAAAATCCAAGACGCAAGAGGGAAATATATCTTCAAGAGTTTGGATGATCCACCCTGTCAAACCATCCATATACATATTTAATGTAGTGATAAGTCATATATGAGTACAAAATGAATGATAAAGACCTCTACACACCATAGAGGTAAAAATAGGAACTCTATCATAAATTATCATCCCCAGGACTCTGTAGAGTCTCAACACTTCCTCTAGATTCTTCCATTAATGAACATCCACTGAGATCGACTACTTAACCATTTTAATATTGGATATTTTCTTAAGATGATACACTACCACCCATATATCATCATATCCTACCTGATACAGAGTTAAACATGTAATAAAGTTCATCGAAATGTCCTCACATAGCCACTAAGGACCATCAAATGCATATAGAAACCCACCAAGAACATCATGCTCGACCTGCACTGTAACAGCCCGAGATTTTATGAAAAATATTCTTTTTATTTTATTAATGTCTTGTGTTATACGCTACACCAAAAGGAGCTTGCACAACACGCATCCTTGACTTACCTTGCATTACACGCAATCGCAACCTTCCTCGATAGCGTGTGTGGTACGTAATCCTGAGTTTCACGAAACAATGATATGCTATTAAAATATTATTAAAACTAGCCGTTATGAATAATAATAACCACTTTTTAAATTTTAGAAATTTTAACTCTCAAAATGGACTTCATTTTTGGATTCGGGGTATCGAATTTAGCCTAAGGTGAAATTTTGGTACTTTTCGGATAACTGTCATATTCTGATGAATAGTGAAAATTACCAAATTATAATTAAAAACAACTTTTTTAATCGAAATAATTAATAGTGATAAATCATTAATTTGAGTGGTTTTAAAGTATATTTAGAATATATTTTTACAATTTAATACAATGTTGGTCATTGGATGTAATTTCACATTTAAACTAGACATAAACAAGTGTCAATCTTTTGATAGATTTTGTTTCTTAAAAACACGCTATTTGTTTTAACAGCGGGATTTAATTATAAAATTAATTAATGCAACTTATATGTTGGGATTTTGTAAAATAGAAATCATTTTTGAATTCGGAATATCAATTATAGCTTAGGGTGAAATTTTGGCATTTTTCTGAAAAACTTCAATTTTTGATGAATAGTGAAACTACTAAGTGGTAGGTTAAAAACTGAATTTTGCATAAAACTTAATTTTACCGCTTCTGTGAATGGAATTTCGAAAATCCGAGAGACACGGTTAATATCAAGGACTAAAATGTGGTTCAATGAGATGAAAATAATTTTTTGGTGAATAGTAACTGTTTACTTTTTTTTACCACGGTAAATAGTAAATAGGGTAACTAAGGGTAAATATGATATTAATATTACCCTAACACATGTCCTAATTCTATTGGACAAGTGTAATTCGACCAAAAACAAACTTAGGAATAAAATATGACCATTTAGGCCCACTTGGATTAGATTTGGACATTTATTATTAATTTATTTAAAGAAGGGTTAAAATAGTTAAAATCAAAGTTTAATAAGTAAATCATTTTTAATATGGGGTTATAAATAAGATAAATTCGACTATAAATATTCATTAGAAAGATAAAAAGATTTCCTACATTATGGTATTTTATTTGTAATTTTTAGACATCAAATAATTTAATTTATTTATGACACAACGATGATGCAGTAATTATCTTATTAATGAAATATTGACATAATTGATGTTATAAACACCAAAATAAATGTAATTTGAGACTTTTTATGAATTAAACTAATTTTCTAGGTTACTATGATATATTAATGTTGATTTAATCAACTTGGTTCGAACATTTAATTCTGTTATGACTTTCACAAAAATCATATATCAAATAGTGTCAAAATTGACACAAAATAGTTTTTAAATCAAATATTATATTATTAATTGTTATTGTATTCCTAAAAATCTAAGGTTCGGCCAAATGACTTAGATAAGGATATATATATTAATAATAAACAATTTGGGGTTCGTTTGGCATGTTATAGTAAGTGTATTAACCATATAGTGAAAGAAAACAAAAAGACACGGTAAAAGTTAAATTAATTAACTTAGAGTTAAATCTAATTGATAAGGTTAAAATAATATCTTAAACTTGTCGAAATTCTATTGGTTGATAGGATTTCGACCCATCCTTACTTTAGCTTAGAAATAAGACCCTTTGGAACCATTATAAACCGATTTTGACTTTAATATAAAATAATATTTTGAGATATTCCTAAGGTGCCCCTCTCCTCCCCTATAAAAGGACACCTCCTCCCCCTCCTCCTCACACCAATTTGAGCACTCAAGCTCGGCCAACCCCTGCCAATTTCTCCTCTCCACTTCCCTAGAAACATCCTAGAGGTTCTGGTCTTCTTCAAAGACCAATTTTAGTGCCCTAAGAGGAGGTCTCAAAGAGGCACTTCAAAGAAGAGGTAATTACCGTTACCAATTCTTTCATCTTTATTTCTTCTTCCAATTCTTCTTCTTAGGTTGTTTCATTATGAAGTAATAACATCAGTATCACTCATATACTGATATGTTATTATAAGTATGAAACAACCCTATTTCACCATCTATCCATCCTACGGAAAAAGAAATCACCGCGCGTGCGTACGTACGGAATACCGTCTCCACGCCGTGGTGTAATCTATTTTCCACCACCACCTTACATGGATGGGTATAATGGTGTAAAGAATAACTATCCATAGTTATTATAACATCATATTGATTCTGATATATTGTATAATCCACTCCAATTCAATTCAATATTTATAGAAATGATATCATCGCTCGTGCGTACGTACGGACTACCGTCTCCACGACGCGATGAGATTCATTCTCCATGTTAACAATTTAAGAATGATTATAATGTATATATAAGAAATAATAATGAAATATATGACATTATAAAGCTACTGGATTTATGTATATATATACATATGTATGTCATCTACTTACTTCCATTTCAAGACAATAAGGAAAGGAAAACAGCGTTCATGCGTACGTACGGACTACCGTCTCCATGAACGGTGTTTTTCATTTTATTTATCTACCTATTATATATATATATATACTAAATATATATGATATATAAATCATATTTTATATTCTGGAAGTAAGTAAATCATGATATAAGTAATAGTGATGTCAAGAACAACAAGTCAAAACACCTAAGATAAATGAAACGATTTTACCCAAAACGCTTCTTTAACAAGGAATTTACAAAAGAACGGGTAATATAATGTCATAAGTGAACCATATATGATATCATAACAATGAATATGATTCTGTAATAAGTCAATAACATGATTTAAATCATTATACAGGAGTTTCGGACACTTACAAAGCAAGTCGGACCTAAGGTAAGGGAAATATCACAATCTCATTTTTATCCGAGATTGTTTATTCGTAAGTATTTACTGGGGTGTATTTTATCATCCACATCAATGTTTCTTCAATATGTAATGTTATTTCCATCCACCTACAATTGTTTAAATCCAATTTTACCCTTCGGTGAGTTTTTAGTAAAAGATATGAAAGGAATCTTTTGTCGTTTTTTTTATACGAGGTACTTTTTGACTTTTCCGACAAAAGTACGAAGAATGTTTTTTTAACTTATACGGCACGAACGGATTTCTACTGTTTTATAAAGCCTTATTTTCATGAAGCTTCCTCTAAAAGATTTCATGACTATTTTCAATAAAATCTCTTTCTTTTAAAATTGCATGATGTTTTGTGAAAAGAAATTGATTTTGAAGAAGAAAGGATATTTTCCTCAAGAATTCAATTCAAGTGTTTTATCAAAATTATTTTCCATCTAAGATAATAAAGGGTTCTGTTTCTATCCATATTTTTACATTGATTTGACTATGTTGAGATAGAATTATGTTTATGAATTCCTTTATCTTATATGAATTGATTTATGATGTCATGATGTTTCAAGAATCCCATTTTTATTACATGGGTTATACGATGATGTATGATTTATGATTTTGTGGCACACATAAGAAAGGATTCATTAAGAGATGGGTGGGACCTATATCTCCCTCCAATGCATTGGGTAAAGATTTTATATCTAATGAGATAGACATGGCTGGAATGGTAGGTTATACCGGTTCAGTGAAACAGGACTGAAACGAGGATTACTCGATTCAGAAAGGGACTTTGTCCACTAAGATAGTCTTGGCAATGAGTCTTGACTAACAAGAAATGATTCTCTATGATTATGTGTGTATGCCACAAAGTTCCATGTTTTATGTTATGATTATTGTGATTACATTTCACTGCCGTGATTTATCCCATGTTATGAAATTATGCTCTCTTTTGGAGGTTATGATTTCCAAAATGTTATGTTCTTATGAATATGATGTGATTGATATTTCTTTTGTCTACCCTTACTGAGCATTTGAGCTCACCCTTTTATGTTTTCTTTTCCCCAGGATATAAAGAAAGGTTTTAGGTAAAAAAGAAAGGAAGATCTTTATGGGAGATTTTGAAGATCTTTCACCACGATTAGAAGATTATAGTCCGAGTTTCCAAAGACACTAAACTATTACGGTCCTTGTGTGTGTGTTTTTTGTAATGTACTAAGTATTCCGCAAAAGTAATGTAATGTCAATGTAGGTCAGGCTTCGGGTCTCTACAGTTGGTATCAGAGGAAAGGTTTAGTCAACCTTTGGAAACTAGGATGCGAAAACGTTAGTGAGATCCCCAGAGATATTTCTAAGGTATGTCTAGGTATGTCTCTAAGGTTAAGTATACGTATAGGTTATAGTCCTAGAATTGCGCTAACGATCTTCAAATTTAACCTAAGATGTTAGATATTGAGGGTACTAACCCTTTATTATGTTGTTTTCCCTAGCATGATTTTTGCCTCTCACACTATTCTTTATGGGTTTTAGACGATGGCTGGAACCCGAAGGAACCGTGTTGATCAACGCAATGGACAATGCAATGATTGCCCTCCTGAACAAACAAATGTTATGGGAGATGGAGTGCAAAATCTTATTGCTATACTTACACAAGCTATGAATCATTCTGGACTTCCAAATGAGCAGAGAAGGGAACAATATTCTATTGAGTCCTTCATGAGGCAACGTCCACCTTCTTTCAGTGGGTCTACTGATCCATTAGTTGCTGAACAATGGATTAGTACTACTGAAAAGATATTTTCAGTTCTTCAATGTTCTGAACATGATAAAGTCATCTTAGCAGTATATCGTTTGGAAGGTGAAGCTGATAAATGGTGGAATCTTATCAAGAATACGAGGCCAAGAGATGAAATTGAGTCCATGGAATGGGACGAGTTCAAGAACTTGTTTTTCAGTAAGTACTTCCCTCGTATTCTTCGAACAAAGATGGAGAAAGAGTTTCTTGAACTAAAGCAAAGGGATGATGAATCTGTTGGTACCTATGAAGCAAATTTTATAAGACTTGCAAGGTATGCTTCTGGAATTATCATCCAACCTGAAAGTAAAGTTGATCGATTTTTCAGTGGCTTAATACCAAGTCTTCGAAGGGCATTAGCTATAAGAGACTTCAGTAGCTATGAAGAAATTGTGCGTTGTGCTATCAAGGTAGAAATGGAAGTTGGTGTTACATATCCATCTCATGGTTTTGACAAGAAACGAAAGATGGAGTTCAAGGAGAAATCTCAGAATAATGGTGAAAAGAAGATGAATGTTTCTTTATGCACAAAGTGTGGAAAGAAGCATGGTGGAAATTTGTCTAAAAGGGACTAGAAAATGTTTTAAGTGTGGAAAAGAAGGTCATCGAGCAGCTGAGTGTCGAAGTAATGGAAAAAGGGTTTCTAATGATAAAGAAAACACTGCAGAGAACGCACCGCCAACACTTCAATGCTTCAAGTGCAAGGAAATGGGGCATTATGCTAATAATTGCCATAATCCAAGGGTTAGTGATGATCAACATGAGCAACCACTGAAGGCAAAGGACAAAGGGAAATCACATGCGATCACTATTGGCAATGTTGAATATGACAACGATGTGGTGGAATGATTAAGTGTTTATGGGATTCCAAAATAATGTTGTATCATTGAGTATTGCAATATTTATTGATGTGGTATTCAAAGTGATTGAGATATTTTTTGGAAATAACATGATATGCGCATAATGAAGATGAGAAAATGAAATGTTTAATAGTATTCATGAGCTCATGATTGATATAAGGACTAAGTGATATCATGGTTTTAGTATATAGAATTTTGAGGATTTTGGTATGTGGAATGTGTTAACTTTTAACTGCACTCATGTTTTCACTAAGGTATTCAAGAGAATACACGATTAAGGACTTTGAATATTGGAATGTGACCAACAAGACATATCTTATGATATGTGGGGATCAACGACAGTATTAAATCTCTGGTAATCGATGTCACTATATTATGAGAGTGGACTGCAGTATTATGTATAAGCCTAAAGATTAGACTGGATTATGTTGGACATAAGTTAGTATTGTTTAAGGATATAAGATTTTCGATATTATTGATGGGATGTTATAGTAACGTAGTTTTAGAAAAAAGGACAACCTGCAGGACGGGCGAAAACCCATCGCTTCGGACAAGGCTATAGGAATCGAACCCACAACCGAAGTGCGACTGGCCTTTATCGCCTACCACTGACCTACAGGAAGTCCCTGTTTAGTAGAAACTAGTGTTATTATATTAAGCAGTATGATATATGAAGTATAAGTCCATTTTAGAAACCATATGTGATTAATCTCACTATAGATCGACTTATGTATATAATTTTGCTAACCTTTTGTTTGAAACAGATGGAATGACCCGTCATTCTATCACATGATCTGCTAGCACTTCACGAATAACAAATTCAACTTCATTTATTTAAGAGATGAAGTAGAAATTGTTCAAGGCACAAAAAAAAGTGAGATTGTACCAAAATAAAGTAAGTATTTATTCTAAGCAAATTTTCAACTTTAGGGAAATGATCGTGAAAACCAAAAATGATTGTCCTAGTGATCTTATACCTGATGAATCAGATGGTACCTTATATCATCACAAATCTATGGATTTGTGATTACTGGCTTTTCCATAGCCATGTTCTCTACCACTCTCCATCAGAACATGATGGTTAGATTTCTCTTCCATATCCATATTTTCACCTATGTGGAAACCCATTGATTAGTTAATTTGGGTAATCGTTACATTTCATACTTTAGTTTTTAAAGCCAAGTTTTGGTATTCCCTTTTACGATGTGGGTTTCTATTAATGAACCTTTCGAATAGTAAACCATTTATAACCCCGACGAATTTCGAGGGCGAAATTCATTTTAAGGGGGGTAGAATGTAACAGCCCGAGATTTTATGAAAAATATTCTTTTTATTTTATTAATGTCTTGTGTTATACGCTACACCAAAAGGAGCTTGCACAACACGCATCCTTGACTTACCTTGCATTACACGCAATCGTAACCTTCCTCGATAGCGTGTGTGGTACGTAATCCTGAGTTTCACGAAACAATGATATGCTATTAAAATATTATTAAAACTAGCCGTTATGAATAATAATAACCGATTTTTAAATTTTAGAAATTTTAACTCTCAAAATGGACTTCATTTTTGGATTCGGAGTATCGAATTTAGCCTAAGGTGAAATTTTGGTACTTTTCGGATAACTTTCATATTCTGATGAATAGTGAAAATTACCAAATTATAATTAAAAACAACTTTTTTAATCGAAATAATTAATAGTGATAAATCATTAATTTGAGTGGTTTTAAAGTATATTTAGAATATATTTTTACAATTTAATACAATGTTGGTCATTGGATGTAATTTCACATTTAAACTAGACATAAACAAGTGTCAATCTTTTGATAGATTTTGTTTCTTAAAAACACGCTATTTGTTTTAACAGCGGGATTTAATTATAAAATTAATTAATGCAACTTATATGTTGGGAATTTTTTAAAATAGAAATCATTTTTGAATTCGGAATATCAATTATAGCTTAGGGTGAAATTTTGGCATTTTTCTGAAAAACTTCAATTTTTGATGAATAGTGAAACTACTAAGTGGTAGGTTAAAAACTGAATTTTTCATAAAACTTAATTTTACCGCTTCTGTGAATGGAATTTCGAAAATCCGAGAGACACGGTTAATATCAAGGACTAAAATGTGGTTCA
Source organism: Viscum album (assembly GCA_963277665.1). NCBI lineage: Eukaryota > Viridiplantae > Streptophyta > Magnoliopsida > Santalales > Viscaceae > Viscum > Viscum album. The sequence continues at coordinate 455,984,223 of OY728142.1, forward strand.
ATGAGATGAAAATAATTTTTTGGTGAATAGTAACTTTTTACTTTTTTTTACCACGGTAAATAGTAAATAGGATAACTAAGGGTAAATATGATATTAATATTACCCTAACACATGTCCTAATTCTATTGGACAAGTGTAATTTGACCAAAAAAAAACTTAGGAATACAATATGACCATTTAGGCCCACTTGGATTAGATTTGGACATTTATTATTAATTTATTTAAAGAAGGGTTAAAATAGTTAAAATCAAAGTTTAATAAGTAAATCATTTTTAATATGGGGTTATAAATAAGATAAATTCGACTATAAAAATTCATTAGAAAGCTAAACAGATTTCCTACATTATGGTATTTTATTTGTAATTTTTAGACATCAAATAATTTAATTTATTTATGACACAACGATGATGCAGTAATTATCTTATTAATGAAATATTGACATAATTGATGTTATAAACACCAAAATAAATGTAATTTGAGACTTTTTATGAATTCCACTAATTTTCTAGGTTACTATGATATATTAATGTTGATTTAATCAACTTGGTTCGAACATTTAATTCTGTTATGACTTTCACAAAAATCATATATCAAATAGTGTCAAAATTGACACAAAATAGTTTTTAAATCAAATATTATATTATTAATTGTTATTGTATTCCTAAAAATCTAAGGTTCGGCCAAATGACTTAGATAAAGATATATATATTAATAATAAACAATTTGGGGTTCGTTTGGCATGTTATAGTAAGTGTATTAACTATATAGTGAAAGAAAACAAAAAGACACGGTAAAAGTTAAATTAATTAACTTAGAGTTAAATCTAATTGATAAGGTTAAAATAATATCTTAAACTTGTCTAAATTCTATTGGTTGATAGGATTTCGACCCATCCTTACTTTAGCTTCGAAATAAGACCCTTTAGAACCATTATAAACCGATTTTGACTTTAATATAAAATAATATTTTGAGATATTCCTAAGGTGCCCCTCTCCTCCCCTATAAAAGGACACCTCCTCCCCCTCCTCCTCACACCAATTTGAGCACTCAAGCTCGGCCAACCCCTGCCAATTTCTCCTCTCCACTTCCCTAGCAACATCCTAGAGGTTCTGGTCTTCTTCAAAGACCAATTTTAGTGCCCTAAGAGGAGGTCTCAAAGAGGCACTTCAAAGAAGAGGTAATTACCGTTACCAATTCTTTCATCTTTATTTCTTCTTCCACATCTTCTTCTTAGGTTGTTTCATTATGAAGTAATAACATCAGTATCACTGATATACTGATATGTTATTATAAGTATGAAACAACCCTATTTCACCATCTATCCATCCTACGGAAAAAGAAATCACCGCGCGTGCGTACGTACGGAATACCGTCTCCACGCCGTGGTGTAATCTATTTTCCACCACCACCTTACATGGATGGGTATAATGGTGTAAAGAATAACTATCCATAGTTATTATGACATCATATTGATTCTGATATATTGTATAATACACTCCAATTCAATTCAATATTTATAGAAATGATATCATCGCTCGTGCGTACGTACGGACTACCGTCTCCACGACGCGATGAGATTCATTCTCCATGTTAACAATTTAAGAATGATTATAATGTATATATAAGAAATAATAATGAAATATATGACATTATAAAGCTACTGGATTTATGTATATATATACATATGTATGTCATCTACTTACTTCCATTTCAAGACAATAAGGAAAGGAAAACAGCGTTCATGCGTACGTACGGACTACCGTCTCCATGAACGGTGTTTTTCATTTTATTTATCTACCTATTATATATATATATATACTAAATATATATGATATATAAATCATATTTTATATTCTGGAAGTAAGTAAATCATGATATAAGTAATAGTGATGTCAAGAACAACAAGTCAAAACACCTAAGATAAATGAAACGATTTTACCCAAAACGCTTCTTTAACAAGGAATTTACAAAAGAACGGGTAATATAATGTCATAAGTGAACCATATATGATATCATAACAATGAATATGATTCTGTAATAAGTCAATAACATGATTTAAATCATTATACAGGAGTTTCGGACACCTACAAAGCAAGTCGGACCTAAGGTAAGGGAAATATCACAATCTCATTTTTATCCGAGATTGTTTATTCGTAAGTATTTACTGGGGTGTATTTTATCATCCACATCCATGTTTCTTCAATATGTAATGTTATTTCCATCCACCTACAATTGTTTAAATCCAATTTTACCCTTCGGTGAGTTTTTAGTAAAAGATATGAAAGGAATCTTTTGTCGTTTTTTTTATACGAGGTACTTTTTGACTTTTCCGACAAAAGTACGAAGAATGTTTTTTTTAACTTATACGGCACGAACGGATTTCTACTGTTTTATAAAGCCTTATTTTCATGAAGCTTCCTCTAAAATATTTCATGACTATTTTCAATAAAATCTCTTTCTTTTAAAATTGCATGATGTTTTGTGAAAAGAAATTGATTTTGAAGAAGAAAGGATATTTTCCTCAAGAATTCAATTCAAGTGTTTTATCAAAATTATTTTCCATCTAAGATAATAAAGGGTTCTGTTTCTATCCATATTTTTACATTGATTTGACTATGTTGAGATGGAATTATGTTTATGAATTCCTTTATCTTATATGAATTGATTTATGATGTCATGATGTTTCAAGAATCCCATTTTTATTACATGGGTTATGCGATGATGTATGATTTATGATTTTGTGGCACACATAAGAAAGGATTCATTAAGAGATGGGTGGGACCTATATCTCCCTCCAATGCATTGGGTAAAGATTTTATATCTCATGAGATAGACATGGCTGGAATGGTAGGTTATACCGGTTCAGTGAAACAGGACTGAAACGAGGATTACTCGATTCAGAAAGGGACTTTGTCCACTAAGATAGTCTTGGCAATGAGTCTTGACTAACAAGAAATGATTCGCTATGATTATGTGTGTATGCCACAAAGTTCCATGTTTTATGTTATGATTATTGTGATTACATTTCACTGCCATGATTTATCCCATGTTATGAAATTATGCTCTCTTTTTCAGGTTATGATTTCCAAAATGTTATGTTCTTATGAATATGATGTGATTGATATTTCTTTTGTCTACCCTTACTGAGAATTTGAGCTCACCCTTTTATGTTTTCTTTTCCCCAGGATATAAAGAAAGGTTTTAGGTAAAAAAGAAAGGAAGATCTTTATGGGAGATTTTGAAGATCTTTCACCACGATTAGAAGATTATAGTCCGAGTTTCCAAAGACACTAAACTATTACGGTCCTTGTGTGTGTGTTTTTTGTAATGTACTAAGTATTCCGCAAAAGTAATGTAATGTCAATGTAGGTCAGGCTTCGGGTCTCTACATGCACTTTCCTGAAGACCAATCATAGAGAATCAAGCCCTTTTACTCCACACTTTAATCCAAATCATGAAAAATATTCTATCAAAGAAATTCATATCTTTTTCATGATCAGATGTACCAACATTGGAAAAATGTGGATCTCTCTATGAAACGTCTCATATAATGAAAAAATAATATAAATTCTTCCCTAAACAACACTTGGTGTTGTTTATCCTCAGATGAACCATTAGGGGCCTCACTAGAATCAAATTGGTCTCTGTATAAATCCACCTTAAGATCCCCCGACTAGGTTTCCTACACCTTTTAAAACAGAGATGATTGCACCATCATTTGAAAAAGGAACCCTATTCCCCCATAATTCAACCATATCTAGGAGAAATGCTGAATATTATTCCATCACTCTCTATGAATAATCTGAATCCCACACTACATCATTATTTGACTTCTTTATCAGCACATCATTCACAATATTCTCTATTTATAGGTGTAATTGAAATATCTATGTCACAATCCTGTAAGAACTACATTAATTGATGCTAACACATATTGAAGTCACATCTAGAGAAACCATAACATCTTATTATTGGAGAAGGTCACAAAACTCTGACCAATGAGGTAATGTCTCAACAACATTAAGAGAAACACCATGACATCCAATTCAAGATCCCTGTTGGAATTCTATGCTCATGTGTACATAATATTTGATACCCATATGAAATGGATGATCTATTCTATATTAGAACATAGATTACCCCAATTTGTAAAGAATCCCAGAAAAATTCAATGTGAAAGCCTTCTGCTAGCAGAAAAAAATTTGGAGCATTGAACATCTTCTACATCATATAATCAAAAGATTTCTTACATTGACCACTCCATAGGAACACCTGATCCTTTATAGTGAACACTTTAAGAGGATTCATAACCTAATATAAATTAGACATGAGAATCCATTAATACACTAAAATACAAAGAAAATTTTTCACCTCTGACACTATCATGTGGTATGTCAAGAGAGAAATTATTTTATATACAATTGTTATACAGATAATCATTACTGGGAAAAAACAATACCCGTAAAATAGACGTTTTGATCCCAAAAATAATATATTATAATTTTGAGTCAATAAAGATTCATTATAACTATTCCATTACATTATGTTTTGAAAATAAAAAACACTCTATCTCAAGGAAAATATTATTTCTCGGATGATTTTCTTTAATAAGGAAAATTTTGCTTCCCTATGGAAAATTTTCTCATATCATTGTTTTCATTCTTCATGTTTTAGTTTCTATAAATCTATCTACATTTATATCCATGTGTAAAATTCAGGTTAATTTATAAATCCTTGGAATCATATTAATACTTAGACATAATGTACTCAGTTTTCAGGTTCTGAATTCAGATTCCAATTTTTCTGAAATTCAGATTCCGAGTTTTCTGAAATTCAGATGGAAATTTTTCTGAAATTCAGATTCTGATGTCTTTGAAATTATGATTTGTAATTATCTGAAATTTAGATTCCGAATTCTCTAAAATTAAGAATCCAAATTATTTGAAATTCAGATTCCTAATTCTCTGAAATTTATATTCCCAATTCTCTGAAATTCAGATTCCGAATCTTCTGAAATTCATGTTTCGAATTACCTAGAATTATGGTTCTGAATCCCTTAGAATTCAGCCTCTAAATATTATAGAATTCTGGTTCCAAATTTGTCACACCTGGGCTTATCCTGATGTATGTTTTAATTTTCAATTTTTTATCCTATTTTTTTTTCTTTTATTTAATTGTTTTGCTGAAATGTGGTCCAAGCCCGATGTGGGATTTGTGTTTTTTCATTGATAGTGAATGTTGGATTGACATCGCTCGATGCGTGGGTAAGTCACGAGAGAAGCCATGTGGCTTCTCCTGTTTAACACGCGATCAACCGGGGGTGCAGATGATTAAATTACCAAATAAAAATAAATTTTTTTAAATTATAGATATTTTTTCATTATTATTAGTATTATTATTATTGTTATTAGTTTAGGTAAGATTTTAATTTTTTGGTTTTAATTTTTCCCCCATCTAATTATTCTGATTTTATTTTATCCCTACCTTTCTTTTCTTTTTATTCACTTATTTTATTATCTTTTTCTTTATTTATTTTTTGTTATGTCCTTTCTACTATTATCCTTTAATTTTTGTTTTATTTTTATTGTTTTCCTTCCTCTTTTTCTCTCTCCATCGCATCGCTATAGTTCATCCCACCCCCCTCACCTGGTACGCACGAACCCTAGCTGCCTCGCCTCATTTCCTCTCACTAGACCATTCATTGTCCACCTATGTTAGTTTTCTGCTCAACCCGGGTGCCCGTTTCTCACCCTCTGACCTTCTCCACTGCCCAGCCTCGCGCTGACCAGCCTCACATCAGGCAAGCTACACGCTAGTCCTCGGCCCGCAATCATCAAGCCAGAACTCCCCGAACGTGCATAACTCTACTCTGTTCTGCCGAGCATCTACCAGTCTTCCTTGCTACCTCACACCTCGCCGCGATCGCCCCTTCTTGTATCCTCTTCTAGTTTTTCCGAGACCCCCCCCCCCCACATTTACACTTTTCCATCATTTAGCCGAGTGCACAGTGGCCTTCTCCTTGTTATCCTACATTTCACAACCCACAACAATTTTCATTAACCTCCGACCGACTATCTCCACCCTTGTCGTAGGTGTGATTCTCTCCCCCCCATTTGGTTGTTCTTCTTTTTTATGTGATTGTTGCGGTTATGGCCTTATTGTGTTTGGTTAATTTATGATGCAAAGGTAAATTTCCTTTTTAGGGTTTCTTATGGTCTAATTGTGGCACGGTATGCGTACAACGACCATTGCGTGTCAAGTTTGTAGAATTTTCTACGTGTCGGTAGGTGGTTCCGCAAACATGTATTAACTTACAATAATTTTCATTCTTATCTAATTAATTTAGTTCGTTTTCCTATTTGTTTACATACTGGGAAATTGACTTTGACTGAGTTTTATTGTTCATAAATTTATTTCAATTTTTTTAAGTGATATTGGTGAATTTCATTGTGAAAACCTGTATGGAATGTTTAACGGAGTTTTCCAAATAGCACAACATGTGTTTTAGAGAAATGTGGTTGGTGTAGTTATGTTTTGGCATAGTATTAAAAAAGTGGTTGTCTTGGAAAATATTTTTAGTGACTTTTTCCCTTCAAAAATTTTGTGAAATGTTTTGAAACTGCTTAATTATTTTCTTTTAATGGTTTGCCTGGTTATAAAAATAGTTTTTATAAAACTATGCATCTGGTATAATTTACTGTGCCAGCGGTACATGTTATGTTTTAAAACGTTTTTGGTGTAAGTGTGGTTCTAAAAGAGGATATTAGTGTGAAGGTGACATGTACTTGTGTGTAAGCACATCGATTGGTTTTATGTGACATGTTATGTGAACTTTGATATTTTGGTGAGCACAAGGAGGGAAGCCCGGGGTATTAGGTGGGGAGACTAGGACTACTGAGATAGTGTTTAAGAGATGGCTTGGACCTTTTTCACTAGTAGGTTTGACGATTGCAACACTAACTAAAAAATGATAACTGAGGGTTTTGGCCTTCTAATGCACGTTTTCTGAGGGTCTTGGCCTTCTATGCCACGTTTTCTGAGGGTCGTGGCCTTATAAGAAACATTTCACCGAGACCCGACGTTCTTGGTTCCCACAATTTTCTAGTACCCATAGGTCCTCTCCCATCTTTTGGTGATACATGTTACTTTGTTCTCATAAAATACACATGATATGTCACTTGAGTTACTATGGAAAAATTTGTTTGCTTTAAACTATTTTTCTTTAAAGTCGTTTATGAAAACTATTTCCACAACAATATTAAGTGATTCTTACTTTCTTTTATTTATCATTGAAAATTTAATTGTCTTACAATATTTCTTCATGGAATATGTTCTTTGTGACATCCTGTTGTGCGATTTCTCACACCCTACATACAACCTTGGGTGTAAGTAGATTTGTTACCTCTGATTCAGGTTAGGGTCCAGTGTTTGGAAGTGGTGGCTCAGGTTGTTAGCATGCCTCATGACGTGGCATTGTGGTGGCGGCTTGTGGGTGGTGTCCTCACGTCGGGCGACAGTTCATAGGTTGGTTTTTGGACACCATAATTGTGGTATTGTTTGGGTTTTGGTTTTACATGTGACTGAAACATATTTTTTTGGTTAAAGTCATTTTTGGTCGCAACTATTAATTTTGTTTGGATTATTTTGTTTGCTTCTTTATATTTGTTTACTTGGGTAAATCATTCCAAATGGTTATTTTTATTACTCAGGCACTTGTGCCAGCCCGTGGGGATTAGGAACGCCCTTTGGGACTTCTCGCAGGCTTGGTCAGGCGTCATTTCGGATGGAGACCCGCCATGGTTTGTGAAGAAATGGTATCAGTGAATGTTTTGTTGTCTGAGTTATTTTATATGGGTCGAGTCTGGTTAGATGGGAGTTAGGATTGTTGGGGCTTAGAATTCTAGTTGCAGGTAGGGTGCATGGACATCACACCTCGTGACAGACCCTCAGTCGTCATGGGATGTCAGGATGCTTGTTTGGCTTCTCTTCCAGGTTGGACATGCAGGCTGCGGACTATGCGTGGTAATCAGGCAGGGAAGAAGAGTTTGGACATGATGTTACTTTTTCATATTTGGTATACTAAGGATTACTTATATTTCAAAAAAAAAAATACATTTCGTTGGATATGATTTATTGAATATATTATTTTATGGATGTAGATATATGCAGCAAGATGCCTCCCTCGAGAGCTTATATGCACCCACGAGAGTAATCCGGTTATATTTATCCCTCTCCACTTGATCAGAGATTGGTTGAACCCTTGTTTCGATCTATTCAGACTTTAGGAAAGGGGTAGACTCCTTCCCTAGCCCCTATTCTAGCTAAAGGAGATGATTTTGGCTCCAAGAGGGATAAATATCAAGAATTTATGAAGAATAATCCTCCTTCATTCGGAGGTAGTTCATAACCTCAAGAGGCAGAGGAATTGGTTGAAAAGACATAGTGTATGTTTGTGTTCCTTAAAACGTCAGAGGAAGTCAGGGTAATGTGTGCCTCATTCCAGCTAGAGGGCTCCAGTCGCAAGTGGTGGGAATCAGTGATTCAGGCTGGGAAGCATGAGCAGATGAGTTAGAAGTATTTAAAATCTATCTTCAATGAGCAGTATTGTCCTGATTTCTTGGACTATGCTAGATCCTGGGAGTTCATGGATCTATCACAATGGGATCAAATAGTGATCGAGTATGCAAACCACATTGATGAGCTAGTGCGGTACATGTTTGAAATTGTTTCAAGTGAATATTTGAAATATTGGAAGTTCGATAAGGGACTTCAACTAGAAATCCACTCTCAGTTCTTCTTGTTCAAGATGAGAACTTATGTCGAGGTGGTCGATTGAGCTTGCATGGTCGAGATTGACCAGAGAGGAAATTCATTGTTTTTTGGATCAGTGTCAGGGTTTGCAAGTGGAAGTTCATCCGAGAAGAAGAGGATGTGTGATGAGAAATGGAAGAAGAGTGGTGGAATCTCATGCCATCCTCCCAGGAAGAATTAATTAGGTGGTTATGGTGTAGGGTCCGTGGTGTGCCTTTGGTGCTGAAGGGTAGGGCACATCCGACCTACATTCTCATACCCTCCTAGACCATTCCATGGGTGTGGATTTGTGGGACCTCTAAAACTCTTTTGCGGGACTGTACGCCCTTACCAGAGTGGGACTGGATCTATGGCTTCTATAAGGGTTACAATTCAGTCATATCCAAACAGGGCAATATGATCTGAGTTTGATGTTTTTGGCGGTAGGACTGGATCGTCTTTGGGGTAGTGCCAGATCATGGCAGAGCCTCAGGCGAGCGGTCTTTCTCAGTAAGGGACCAGACATTTTCTGGCTATGGATCAGGCACTAGTGGGATCTTATGTATGTCCTTCAACTATTCGAGGTACCATTCTGATTTCACCTTTTATACCTTCAGTATTATTTGATACAGGTGCTTCTATTTTTTTTATCTCCTCATCTTGTGAACATGTTGATCCATCAAACAGATCTTTTTTTTTGTTGCAATTGAGTTAGTGACACCGCTGGGTATGAAAAAGGATCTGGGTCTATGGTGCCCGTCTGCGCACTCTCTATGTTAGGAGTCGAGATGGTGTGTGATTTCATGGTCCATGATATGGACCTTTTTGATGTGATCCTCGACATGGACTGTCTGGTGCACTTTCAAGCGCATATTTATTGCTATCGGCGTCGATTCATCTTTATGGAACAATATGGGAGTCCTCAGTAATTTCATTGAGAATGGGATCCTCGGTCGGGTCGCGCGAGACCTCCACTCCCTGAGTTGGGGAATCTTGCTTATCAGTTTTCATCAATCGAACTGGAGGAAGATGGTGGGGTTTCTCTGGGCGGGTTACCTCGTGTAGTGGATGAGATCCCAGGGGTCTTCCCATATGATTTTTCAGGCATACCCCCAGAGCGGGACATGGAGTTCTTGATTGAGTTGGCGTAGGGAACCCAACCTATATCTCTTCCCTCATAACGCATAGCCCCCACCAAATTGATGGAATTAAGGATACAACTAGACAATTTGAAATCCAAATTATTCATTCACTTGAGCGTCTCTCCCTGGGACACCCCATTTATATTCATGAAGAAGGCTGATGGAACCCTTCGGTTGTTCATTGATTACCTGAAATTGAATAAGGTGACTATCATGAATAAATACCCTTTTCCCCGGATTGATGATTCATTTGACCAAATGAATGGGGAAAAGTGGTTCTACAAAATCAACTTTCGTTCGAGATACCACCAGCTTAGGGTGAGAGAAGTAGACATTCCAAAGATGGCTTTCTGAAGCCGGTATGGTCACTTCGAGTATCTAGTCACACCTTTCAAATTGACGAATGCTTCGAAAATTTTCATGGAACTCATGAATTGGATGTTCCACCAGTATCTCAACTCATTTTTTGTGGTATTTTTGGATGACATACTGATTTATTCTGGATCATAGGAGGAGCATGAGCATGACCTACAGATTGTTTTGGGTACATTGAGGGACCACCACCGGTATGCCAAACTCTTGAAGTGTACATTCTAGATCTGGGAAGTGATGTTTTTGGGGAATTTCATCTCACAAAAAGAGGGTTTTAGTGGATCATGACAAGACTAGTGCAGAGATGTCAAGGGAATAGCCGAGGAATGTGTTTGATATCAGGAGTTTTCTTGGTCTGGTAGGTTATTATAAGCATTTTTTTCAGGACCTCTCACAGCTTGCCTCCTTCATGACCGCACTCACTCGGAAAGGGGTGAAGTTTGAATGGAGCCCATAGTGTTAGGCAACCTTTTAGGAGTTATCGTGGTGGTTTACAACCATGACTGTGCTGATCATACTAGAGTATGGGAAGGATCATGCGATTTATTGTGATGTGTCAGGTACATGCCTCATGTGTGTACTCATTCACGATAACCATGTGGTGGAATATGGTTCTTTCCATTTTCTGTCGCATGAGAATAACTATCTGAATCACAACCTAGAGTTGGCAGCAATGATGCATGCCCTGACGACTTGGTGTCACTGCCTCATTGGGGAGAAATTTGTGGTCTATTCTGACCATACGAGCCAAGCCTACATTTTTCTCTGAATGATCTCAATCTGAGGCAGCACCGCTGGATATAGTATCTATAGGGATTTGACTTTGAAATTATCTATACTCTGGGTAAGGGTAATGTTGTGGTTGACACTTTGACCAGAAAATTACCCATGTAGGTGTTGAGGAAGTCAACCGATGAGTTGACTTTTATGGGATCTTCACCCAGATGCACTTGGAGAGCAGGGAGCACAACAGAGGTACATTCTTGGCTAACAATCATTTGAATCCTTCTCTTCTGGAGTTGATCCAGCAAGAGCATCCTGGTGATGATTTGTGTTAGTGATCCATGCAGTTTCTTCATCGTGGGGAGATCCCCTCTGATTGGTCCTTATCTCCCAAGAGGTTTTTGTGCTTCAAGGGACATGCAGTGGTGCTGTTGTCTCTTGGAAAGGTGGTGGTTCAGGATAGCCGCCAATCTCAGTGGGTTGTCCATCCTGGTGCTTCCAAGATGTATTACAATGTTTGTCTCCATTTCCGGTGCCCAGGTATGAGGCGGGACATAGCCAACTTTGTATCGAGATTCTACACTTGTCAGCAGGTGAAAGTAGAGCATTAGAGAACATCTGGCCTACATCAGCCATTACCCATTCCTACCTGGATGCGGGAAGAGGTCTCCATGGACTTCATTATTATATTTCCTCATAAACCTCCAGGGAGGAATGATATTTGGGTAGTGATTGATCAGTTGACCATGTCATCTCATTTTATCCCAATCAAAGATACAACAAATATGGATGAGCTGGGCTGTTTGTATGTTCAGGAAGTGGTCAGACTTCATGTTGTCCCATCAGCAGTTGTTTCTGACAGGGACCCGCACATTACATCTCGATTTGGTGGAGGCCACCAGAAGTATTTGGGGTCACAAATTAAGATGAGAATGACATATCATACTCAAACGGATGACCAGACAACGCGGGTGAATCAGATTCTGGAGGACGTGCTTTGTAAATGTTTGTTGGATTTCAAAGGGTCATGGGATATCCATTTGGGATTTGTCAAGTTTGATTATAATAACAGTTACCAGTCAACTATTATAATGGAACCCTTTGAGGCTCTCTACGGTCGGCCTTGTCGGTCTCCTCTGTGTTGGGCTGAGGTTGGTGAGACTTCACTCTTGGGATGGAGCCTTGTTCAGGAGACATCTATGAAGGTCAGGATTATTAGACAGTGGTTGTTGACATCTCAGAGTCACCACAAATGATATGCAGATCAGAGGAATCGGGATCATGAGTTTTCAATGGGGGATATAGTGTTCTTGAGGGTGTCCCCTATATTGGGTCACCACCGCATGGGAAAGCCGGGAAAGCTGACACTGAGGTATTTTGGGGCTTTCAAGATTACTGAGCGTATTGGCAAGTTGGAATACAGGTTAGATTTGCCTTCACATGTGACTTTGATTCATGATGTATTTCATGTCTCCTAGAAAAAAATGTATAATCCCAACCCATCACATGTGTTGAATTGGGAAGAGTTGGAGATTAAGAAAGACCTCTTAGTGTTTGAGCAGCCAGTGGGGATAGGGGATTCTACGGAGAATGTACATCATGGAAAGTCCATTCCCTTGGTTCGTATTCTATAGAAGCATGGGAGTGACGGGAAAGATACATGGGAGAGGAAGTCATGTGTTGAGTAGGAGTACCCATTTATATTCTCTCATTAGTCTTAGAGTCGAGTTTCCGAGGGCAGAAAGTATTCATGGTGGGGAGAATTTACACATTCAGACTTTGCTTGAGGTATGTTTTAAATTAAAATTTTTATCCCATGATTTGTTTTCTTTTCATTAATTTTTTGGCTGAAATGCGGTCTAATCCTGATGTGAGTTTTGTGTTTTTGCATTGATAGTGAACATTTTCTTGGCTTCGCTCGATGCACGGGAAGGGAAGAGGTAAAGCATTGTGGCTTCGCCAGTTTAATGTGTGATCTCCCCGGGGCGTTGATGATTTAATAAACAAATAAAAAATAAATTTATTATAATTATAAATATTTTCACATTATTATTAGTATTATTATTATTATTTTTATTAGTTTAGGATAGATTTCCTTTTTGTATGTTTCAATTAATTTTTATTTCCCGCATCTCCTTTTTTTATTTTATTTTATTCGTACATTTATTTTATTTTTATTCACTTATTTTATTTTCTTTTTCAATATTTATTTTTTTATTTCATTATTTTTATCATCCTTTATTTTTTATTTTCATTTTATTATTTCTTTCCTCCCTCTTTTTCTCTCTCCCTCGGTGTGCTACTGTTCATCCCCCACCCCCCACACATGGTCCGCTCGAACCCTAGCCGCCTCAACTTGTTTCATCTTACCGGACCATTCACCCTACGCCTCGGTTGGATTTCTGCTCTCCCCGACTGCTCATTTCTCCCCCTATGACCTTCTTCGCTGCCTCGCCTCACGCAGCCTAGCCTCAAATCGTCCAAGCCGCATGCCAGTCCTCGGCCTGCCTTCATCAAGTTAGAAATCCCCGCGCATAAGCGGCTCTCTTCTATTCGGCCGAGCATCTGCCGGTCTTCCTTGCTGCATAGCACCTCTCCATGACCACCCCTCCTTGTAGCCTCTTCATGGTTCATCTGAGACCCCTCTTGTACACATCTCCTTCAATTATCCAAGTGCTCATGGGCCTTCCCCTTATTCTTCGACATCGTGCAACCCACAACAATCTTCGTCATCCTCCGACCGACCTTCTCCACCCTTGCTGTAGGTGCGATTCTCCCCCCCATTTGGCTGTTCTTCCTATTTAGGTGATTTTTGCGGTTATGGCCTTGTTATGTTTGGTTAATTCTTTACGCACAAGTAAATTACCTTGTTTTAGGTTTTCTTGTGGTCTACATGAGGCAATGTTGGCGAACAACGTCCTTTGCACGACAATTTTGTAAAATTTGCAATGTGTTGGTAGGTGGTTCCACAAATAAGTATTAATTTACAATCATTTCTTCTTATCTAATTACTTTAGTGCTTTGGTATATTTTTTTACATAGTGTGAAATTTTCTTCGACTGTTTTTTATTGTGAATATATTTAGTTACAGTTATGTTTAAGTGATATTGGTGAATGTCATTGTGAAAAACTATCTGTAATTTTTAACAGAATTTTGAAAACTGTGTAGCGTGTGTGTTAGGGAAATTTGGTTGGTGTAGTTATGTTTTGGCGTAGTATTAAATATGTGATTATCTTGGAAAATATTTTGAATGACTTTTTTCCATTTAAATATTTTGTGACATGTTTTGAAACTGATTAATTATTCTGTTTTAATGGTTTTCTTGGTTATAAAAAGTGTTTTTATAAAACTATGCTGCTAGTTTAATTTAATGTGCCAACAGCACAAGTTATTTTTTAAAACTTTTTGTTGTGTTCCTGGTTCAAAAATTGGATATTAGTGAGTGGATGGCATGTTGTTGTGTGTAGGAACCTCGATTGGTTTTAAGTGACATGTTATGTGAACTTTGATCATTAGGTGAACTCAAGGAGGGAAGCTTGGGGTATTAGGTGGGGAGATTATAACTAGTGAGCTAGTTTTACAAAGATGGATTGGCCCGATTTCACTAGTAGGTTTGACGATTTCAACACTAAGTAAACATATGATAACTGAAAGTCATGGCCTTCTAAGCCACGTTTTCTGAGGGTCGTGGCCCTCTATGCCATGTTCTCTGAGGGTCGTGGCCTTCTATGCCATGTTCTCTAAGGGTCGTGGCCTTCAAAGCCACGTGTCACCAAGACACGACGTTCTAGGGTCCCACCTGTTTCTCGTACCCATAGGGCCTCTCCAATATTTTGGTGCTACCAGTTACTTTGTGCACATAAATGATACATGATATGTCACTTGATATATTTCCCAAATATGTGTTTTCTTTAAATTATTTTTCTTTAATGTAGTTTATGAAAACTATTTCCACTAACGTTATTTAGAGATTCTTACTTTCTTTTATTTATCATTGAAAATGTAATTTTTGTTTAATATTTTTGCATGGAATCTTCTCTTGGTGACATCTTGTTGGGAGATTTATCACACCCTAATTACACCATTGTGTGTATGTATAATTGTTTATGTATGATATAGCTAAGGGTCCAGCATTTGGAAGCTGTGGTTCATGTTGTTAGCATGCCTTTTAATGTGGAGTTGTGGTGGCAGCTTGAGGGTGGTGTCCTCACGTCGGGCAATAGTTCTGAGGTTTTTTTTTGGTCACCATACTTTTTGTATTGTTTGGGTTTTGGTTTTACATGTGACTCAAATATCTGTTTTTGGTGAAAGACTTTTTTGGCTGAAACTTTTACTTTTTTTTGGTTAATTCTGATGGCTGCTTTATATTTCTTTACTCGTGTAAATCATTCCCAATATTTATTATTAATAACCAGGCATTTGAATCATCCCATGGGGGATGAGGAATGCCCTTTGGGCTTTGCCGCGGGCCAGATCGGGCATCAGTTCGGATGGTGACCTGACTCAGTTCGTGACAAAATTCCATAGATTTTAGATTCCTAATACAATAGTGTTTAGTTTTAGAATTCTTAAAATTCATGTTTCAAATTCCATAGAATTAGGGTTCCGAATTCCATAGAATTCTGGTTCCAAATTCCTTAGAATTCTAGTTCCAAATTCCTTAGAATTAGGATTCTGAATTTATTAGAATTCAGGTTCCAAATTCCTTAGAATTCAGTCTCCGAAATCCTTAGAATTTACATTCTGAATTTCATAGAATCCATCATATGAAAATTTCTATAATCCTGACTCTGAATTCCTTGAAAAACATTATCTGAATATCCATGTATTATCGACTCCGAACATTTATTTTCAACTAGTCTCTAAAAAATAGATTTGGTTGGGCAACCATATTTAACATACTCATGTTATATTTATGAAATGATGTCATGTATTTAATTTAAAACTAACCATTTTTTTTGTGACACATGAACATGTCCCTATAATATTAATGGAAAAATATGATTATTAGATAATAGAGCTGACTACTTGGAAAATGCCTATAAATATAATATCATTTGAACAAGATCAATAATTTTATCTTTAATTTTTTGTAAAAGTTGATAACTATAGAGACCACATGTTATTGAAGTGATTTATCGAGGGAGAGAATGTCGTGGTATGTGCATACAAGAAATTCGTGTTCTGCTTTCTTAGTGCTTCTTTGAATATTACTGAGTACATTTTTGGCGTTCCTGTGATAGGAAGACATAGGTGCCGACAACCTTAATGTTTCAGGACATCCTTTATATGGAAGACATAAGTGCCAACTGCCGTGAAGTTCGAGGTCTTGTGGGGATTGCATGATAGACTAAAATTTTCATATCAAAGGAATGCCCTGGTGTGATTAAAATAGACATGCAAGAAAGTATTAATCAAGACACCTTTATCTAGGTTTTTTTGGATACCCTACTCTTTGGGTTAAAAGATTCTATACTAGCTAATTTTATTTTTTCATGTTTATTTTACACTGCATTTTGATTATCGAGGAATATATAACTATTTTATACATTCTTATACTTGTACTATGATTAAGTAATATTCTATACACATTAAGGTAGAATCAGTTCCCTTCTAAACTTTTGTCATGTTTCTTTTTCAGAACCATATTTATGGAATCTTGATTGTTTTTAGAACCAATAGGTTTAGTGAATCTATCTTGTTTATGTTTTTTAAACAATAGAAAGGATTATACTGACATTAAATGTTCAAACAGATTTTTTGAAGGATAAATTCAGCCCCTCATAAATATTGTGTATCTACATCATTTTCTCAACCTAAAATTGGTATCAAAGGGGGTCTACGAAATACATATATTCACCTATATGTTTTCTTTCTCATGTTTTCATTGTTCTATATTATACTTGCTTAGGATTTTTTTATCATTGTATACAAAATTTATCTAGTCACATGTTTCTGTGGAAAGATATTTTTTTTCAGATGGTGGGAATGAATGTTGGTTTGATTGACAATATTTATCCTACTAGACCATCAGTATTTTATGGGAATTATTATGTATATTGGATAGATCATATGAAGACATTTTTTATACACACAAGAGTATACAACTATATTATGTTAACCGGAGATTATAAGATTCCTAAAATAGAACATTGAACCATTGATAATCAAGAAAAGTAGGAATACCTACTAAACATTATGTTATGAAATAGTTTTCATTGTTCCATGAAGAGAAATATATATTTCCAAATTTCATCATGTGGAGCTAAAATAGTATTTGGAATAATCTTGAAGTAATGATCTTTGGAGCATCCAATGTCATTGAAACTATAAGAGCTATGCTCAGAGCTGAATATCATAGTTTCTACTTTCTTTATGGAGAACCCATTTGTAAGGTACAACAAAGATTCATGAATATTGTTAAATGTTGAAAATCAATAGTTGATAAAGGATTATATGATGAAGCTCTTTTAGATAAAATAAAAGATATCATGCCTAACGAATGGGAATCTAAGATGACAACAATAGATGAAAATAGAAAAGTTATTAAGATTTCTCTTGATGAGATTTTTGGAACTCTTTATCCACATGAGACTAAAATAAATATTGATGGTGATATGAATAAGAAAAATAATCAAAATAGTAGTGTTACTTTTACAACAAATTCCAATCATATGAAAGCCCAGACTCCTAAGAGAGTAAAAATATCTTAATATAAGAAGGTTGCTATTCAATCTCAGTCAAATGGAAGTGAATCTTCATAAAACGAGTTATCCAATTTTTCCCGAAGAATAAATATGGTCGTTCGATAGAATAAATTTAAATCTAGTTACAAGAATAAATAATGAAAGGACGAGAATGATTCGGAAGTCACGTGCAATGAATACAAAAGGGCAGGACATATAAGGCCATATTTTCCTATACATAAGAGAAAAGATAGAAAGGAAAAACATTCTGAGAGGAATAGATAGAAATACTACAATGATAAAGTAATTAATGATTTATATTCTAAGAAAAACTGGAGTTCTAGTGGTGGAGGCTCTTCTGATGAATTCTTAGTGTTTGAATAATCTGGTCAGAAGAATCTTGGTTTAATTTCCATGTTACCTATTAAATATCATTTTTAATGGCTAAGGTACACAATGATGAATCCATAACCAATGTATCCCTGGATTCTAATTATAGTGATAGTAAACATTATGAATCATCCGATGAATAATATTCTTCTGATGAAGATAATACATTAACTACTTATGAATATGTTTCTAGGTTTTCCATGATCATTGATAATGAAAATTTTAAAGTCAAAAAAAGCTTGATAATGCAAATTCTAGAATTACAATTCTTACTATGGAAATATCAGATCTTTCTAATGATCATTATAATAAAAACATTTATTATGAATGTATTTAAAAAAAATTGATGAAGTTAATTCTGAGAAGCATAAACACTCTAAGGATCTTGAAAATGTAAATTCTAAGAAAAATGTTTTAGATCCTACTTCTAGAGCTAAAACTAATGTTTTGGAGGATAAGAACATAGTTATTAAATTGAAGTTAGGAATATTTTCTTTGAGAAAGTGTTTTTCAAACATTAATTTTAGTAAATAAAAGATTGACGAGATGTATTCCCAAATTTGACGTCTAAGGAATAATTATTGATTCTGTTATACTAATTCAAAACTAGTTTTTAGTAACAATTATTTTGTTCCTCAAGGTGCGCGGTTCTGCACTAAGTGTCAGTGTGGTGGGAAATGGGCAAAAAATTGTTCCCTAAGAAAAACTCAGTCTTTAGGTTTTCATAAAGATAATTTATCATTGAAAATGTAAATTCCTTTGATTTTTCTTTCTAATGTTTCCGAATCCACGAAATTTGGGTTCCGGAAGTCTAACACTATTATTTTCTGGAAAGAAAAGATATTACCAATAGAAATAAATGGTACATTGATAGTGGATGTTCCCGGAATATGACTGGTAACAAAAACCTCTTTCAAAATATTATCAATAAGATGAAAGGAAAAGTAACTTTTAGAGATAATTCTTAGGGATAAATTATTGGCATGGGTAATGTTGTTCTTCATGAAAAAAATATGATTTCAAATTTTTTAATTTTTAAGGGTCTTAAGAAGAACCTTATTAGCATATGTCGATTATGTGATGAAGGATACCCTGTGAATATTAGGAATGATATTTGTTTAGTACTGAATTACATGGATGTGTTTATTCTTTATTATCATAGGAAATAGAATGTATATACATTAAACTTATAAAACCTTAGGAGCCCTAATTTACCCTGTCTTTGTGCAATGGATGATCAGTCTTTGTTATGGGATAAAAGGTTAGGACACATTAACTTTATGAAACAATGAAAAATCTTTATGAAAAGACAAGTAAAGCATATAACGGAGCTTATATTTGATTATTCCAAAGTTTGTGTTCCTTTTCAACATGCCATGCAACATAAATCATGTTTTGAATCAATCATTGAAGACTCAACAACTGATGCATTACAATTGGTGCATATGGAACTTTGTGGTCCAACACATAATGGATGAATTGGAAGAAAATATTATGTATTTGTTTTAGATGATGATTACACTAAATTTACATGGGTCTAATTTCCAGGAAAAAAATGAGAAGCTTTTTCTTATTTCAAAAGTTTTAGAGCCCAGGATAAAAATGAGAAAAACCTTCCATCAAAAACTATTAATAGTGATCATGGATGAGAATTTCAAAATTTTGATTTTGAATCATTTTGTAGAAAAAAATTCATTACTCATAACTTATCGGCTCCATTAACTCCTAAAAAAATGGTTTTGTTGAAAGATGAAATACGATTTTTCAAGAGATAACAAGAACCATGTTGAGTAAATATTCAGTAGCCCAACATTTTTGGTCTAAAGCTGTATGTACTGCTTGTTAAACTAAAAATCATGTTTTTATTAGACCTTTTATTAATAATACTCATTATGAGTTATTCTATGGTAGAAAAAATAGTCATTCCTACTTCATGGTTTTTGGTGGCAATGTATTCATCTTGAATACAAAAGATAATTTACATCAATTCACACCCAAATATTATAAAGGTATTTTCTAAGGATACTCCACAACCTCTATGTCATATATAGTTTTCAATAAAAAAACATTTACTGTTGAATAAATAGTAAATGTTATACTTTATGAAACCAATTCCTTTGCTTTAAAACAACCTCAAACTACATCTTCAGAGTATTTTTCAAAAACTGTTGATCATCCCTTGATAGAAGATTCATCAGATAAGCAATATGTTCAAGAAAATTTTTATGAAGCATTTAACACAGATGGTTTGCTATAATATCATGATAAACAGGTTTTACAAAACCCAAATCATTTGTTTCTAAAGAATCATCCCAGTGATAGTATCATTGGGGATGTAAATCAAACTATAAAGTCTATATGTTTCTTAAGAAATGAAACAGAACAACGATGTTTCCTTTCCCAGTTAGAACAACGAAGTACTGATGATGCATTTGGTGATGATGATTGGATAAAAGCTATGCATGCTGAGATAAATGAATTTGAAAGGAATAAAGTATAAAAATTTGTTGAAAGACCTAAGGATACATCATTTATTGGAGTAAAATGGGTCTTCAGAAATAAGTGTTATGAAAATGGAATCAAAGTAATAAATAAAACAAGAGTAGTTGTTAAAGGCTATAATCAATAAAAAGGAATAGACTATGAAAAAAACCTATGCTCCAGTAGCTAGACTTGAATTATTTTGTATTTTATGTTCTTTTGTTGCATTCTTCAATATTATTACTTTTAAAATGGATGTTAAATGTAATTTCCTTAACAGTTTTGTTCAAGAGGAATTTTTTGTTGAATAACCTCTTGGTTTTGAAGATACAAAACATCCTGGACATGTTTTCCAACTTACCGATGCTTTATTTAGACTTAAACAAGATCCTAGATCTTAGTATGATAGGCTTAAACGGTTTTTTCATCAAAGAAATTGTGTTATGGTAAATAATGATCCAACCCTTTTTATAATGAATGATGAGAAAATTGTTTTGATTATTAAAATTTATGTTGACGACACTATATTTGCTTCAACTCAGCAATATTTAACTAATTTTTTTGAAAATCTAACGAAATTTTAGTTTGAAATGAGTATGATGGGTGAGTTAATATTTTTCCATGGTTTTAAAATTTCTCAAAAACCAGAAAAAACATATATATCTCAACATAATTATATTAATGATCTTCTTAAAAAGTATGGATATTAATACACTAAGGGTATAAGTACTCTCATTGGTATGTCAAATTCACTTGACAATGATGAAGACAGAAAACCAGTACATCCAATAGCATTTAGAGGTATGGTACGATGTCTACTTTACTTGACATCTAGTCGTCTAGAAATAATGTTTTCAGTATTCTTATGAGAAAGATATCAATCTAATCCTATGAAATCTCAATTAATGGTCATGAAAAATATTTTTCACTACATAAAGGTAACCAGGGATTTTAGACTCTTTTATACTACTAGAAATGATTTTAAAAAAAATCTTTTTCATATGCTGACTTTGGTGGATGTTGAATTAATAGGAAATGTACTTCGGGAACTAATCATTTCTTAATCGATTCATTAGTTTTTGGTTATGAAAAAAGCAACAATCAGTTGCACTTTCCAATGATGAAGGTAAATATGTAGTAGCTAGAAGTTGTTGTGCTCAAATATTGTGGATGCAACACAGACTCATAGACTATGGTATGAGTTTTACCAAAACACTAATTTTGTGTGATAATACTAGTTCTATTACGCTAAGAAAAAACATTGCACATCATTCTCATGGAAAACACATAGATATTTGGTATCACTTTCATAGGGATCACACACCAAACAGATATATCATTCTTCAAATTATCAGAACACAATATCAATATGCTAACATTTTCACAAAATCATTACCCTCCAATAGATTTGAATATATTAAACAGATTTTGGGAATTTTAATCGTAAGGTAATCTTCCAGATTAATTTCATGTTGAAACAAATAACCTTAAAGTAACAAATTACTTTTTATAGGGGGTGTACATTTTCTTGTTAGTTAAAATTTTGGTAATCAAAACATTCATAGTTAAAATAATCGAAGTTAAATTTGTCGTAATCTAAATTTCTTCAGAGTCCATCTTTTTTGTTATCAAGTTATCCAAAATCAGATTTTTGAAATCACTTATTTTTCTATTAAATTTGTTTGGAATCAAATGTTATTCAAGAAGAATTTTCCTCATTACGAATATTTTTTATAGAAATATGCAAGGTATGATTTATTTTCTAAACATTTCAAAATCAGCTATTACTAGTTGGTATTTCATTTTTGATTTCAAAATTTTTTGATTCCTTTTTTTTAATCTGAATTTTTTTTCATTAAAACCTCAAAATATCAGTATCTCTAAAAATCATTCTTCAGAAATCATCTCAACCATCAGATCTTCTCACGAAGTTTTCAAAAGTTGGATTAATTGGGGAAGTTTAATCATTTATTCAATTTCCAATATAAAAGGACCCCATAATGGTTATCCCAAAATGAATCCCAAGAACATGCATGATGAAGCTATGCACATCCTAATTAAGACCATTCGTAATTTCTTAGGTCGTCCTATGTTTTGAATGTCTGAAGAAGCCTCTCCTCAGAAAGAAATGTCAACTGTAAAGGAACTCTCTCTATGGTAATTTTTTCATGAAAGGTTGGTAGACCCAGGAATCTTTAATAAGTATGATTCAATCATCTCAAACAACATCAAGTTAAATAGATGGGATAGTATAGCTATATCTAAACCCATGGATGAGGATCCATTGATTCTGGAGTTTCTATTATAGTTCAATGGAACAGTTTCATTTCTCAATCGAATAGGCAGATAGAAATTTTCTTTCAAGAGTTATGGTAAGGTTTACTCTCATTCTTATTCTAAGGCATCTAGTCTAATTGGAATAACTTACAAAGGAGAAGATGAATCTTGTTTGGATAAATTACCTAATGTTGAAGGTAGCTTCGATAAGAAGAATTCAATAGAGTGCCTTGGTATTTTGGAGTCAAGAGTCTGAATATTATCCATCTTTCATCAAATTTCTAAATTCTTGATCTTTGTGTTAAATCATTAATCATTAAAAAAAATAGAGACAAAGATACTATGATGAAAAGTGATATATATGTTTTTTATTTTGTAGTGAACCAATGGAAGCTAAACCAGGTTATGTATATTCTACTTACAATTGAGAATATCATGAATGGGAATATGAAGTCTCATATTATCTTGTATCCCACAATTCAATCAATGATAATTGTTTCTTGTTTATAATCCATGAAAATTTCCTACAAATCAAAGTCAAAAAATTTCAGGGTATTGTTTCTAAGCGATGACACTATAAGGAGGGTGAAGATTGGATTTAATAGTAGATCCGAAATATTTTATGATATATCAGATGCAGAAGTTGAAGTTCTTTCAAAGAAACAAGAAGTGTCTGAAACCTCAAAGAAATGTGGAAAGAAGAGGAAAGCAATAGAAATTCAAGAGAAAGTAGAAGTTATAGTTTCTAAGCCAATTAAATATGCACCACCAAAGATAAAGTAGAAAATATCTTATCCTCATGTGGATGTTTCGAAATGGTGATAGGATAAGAAAAAAAGGAAGGGGATCCAGGTTTTGGATTGGTTCCTACTGAGGTAAAAGACTTGAAAAGAAAACTGCTGAATTGCTTGAGAGGCAAGAGAAAAATAAGATGCAAAAGTAGAAATTTATCCGGCGGAAAATTTTCAATCAATTCTTAAGGATGATGTGAATGATTCTAAGAAAATTACGGTACCCGAATCCTTTTTAATAGAATCATTCCCAGAGACTTAGGAAAAAATATGGTGATTCCAAAACCACATTAAGATGAATAAATATTTCAGTAGGAAGTTATTGAATAAGAATAATAAGTATTAGAAATAGAGGCGGAAGAGGATGTTGAAGAATATGTTGAAGAGGAAGTGGTGGAAGAAAAAGAAGAAGGATTTGGTTACATAGATGACATGAAAAAACAAGTTGAAGAATATATTGATAAAGAAGATTCCTTCTAAGAATCTCTCAATCGGAGCATCTAAGACCGAATCTTCTATGCTTACTACACCTAGAAAAGATGAAAGGGATCAGTAATATGTATACAAAAAATTTGAGTAAGAAAGTATTAATCATGATATTATTTATCAAGAATAACCTCAGGAAGAAGATGAGAAAGAAAATTCTAAGGATGATAAAATTATTGACCTATCAAACTGCGAGCATGACTCCCCAAAAGTTGATCAGTTCATTTCAACAAAATATAAAGGAATGCAGGTGCTAGTTGATATTCCTACCAAGTATTTGGTTAGTAAGAAATATTCTGGTGCATCATCGAAAACGAAATTGGATGTTCTTGTAAATCAATTCCCTTCAATAAATCATTCGGAGTCAGAATCATCTTCTATTGGCAATTAATTGGTTGTTTAGTCTTTGACGAAGCTGGTTGATTCTATTAATTTTTTCTGAGTATAGACTAAAGATGTCAGATGATTCATCATTCCATGAATGAGAAAACAAATTTAGTATCCATGGTGATGGATAAGTGTGTTAAACATAATGCTGATTTCAAATCATTATAACTTAATTATAAATCCCATATAAAATATTATAAGAAGATTACTAGTTGGTCAAGGAAAAATGTTTATGAGATAATAATTCTTGATGAGTTTGTAGAAAATGTCAAGGATGATTTTGAAACCAAAGAATTTATGTTCAAATATGTCAAAAAGTCTTTCGATGATAATTTATCTCTTGAAAAAACTACACGGAGGAAGGAAGTGAAAGATATGAATGGGAAATTGTATCCAGTTTCACAGAGGTGGAAGAGGTAATGGGATCTTTGAATAGAACTTGAGGAAAAAATTTCAAAACATGAAGAAGAATTTTTGGCTTAGGCAGCGATTTTTATGTCACAATATGAAAAGAGAAAAGCCGTAGAGAAGAAAAGTAAAGACCATGATCAGTTTCTCAAACGTTCTGATGAGGATCACAAAGAGATAAAGAAGTTGAAAACCATTATGACGAAGCTGATTCTGAATAAGAAAGAAGGATAATCTTTTCAAAATCTGATCCATTGTTGTATTTACCTATTGTACATATTTTTTCGAATCCTAATGAGATTTTTGATACACATAATATTTTTTATTTTTTAGAACTATTATTTAAAGTACCATATTTTATTTTCTATTCACATTATTCCTTTTTGAAAATCACAAAGAGGAGAATGGAATTTCAAAAAATAATACAAATTAAAGACAACATTTCCCTAAGTAATAAAGAGTTCATCTAAGCGAATGTTTTTACCATGAATATTTTTGTATGCAAGAAAATGTAAAATCTCATTCACGAAATCACGAATAAGGTCCTAACTAATTCTAAAGCCTAAGAGGTAGTTATTTGTATTAATTATGATCCATAAGAAAAGATAGAGAAGTATTTATTTTCAAGTCTATAAAATTTCTAAGTCCGCATATTATTTTTAGTAAGGATGTTTGTGCTTCACAAAAAGGGAGAGATTGCGGAGTCAATAAGGTTACCTTATGAATTTTCTATTAATTTATGTTTTGAAAATCAGAAACAATCTATCTCAAGAAAATTTTTATTTCCCTAATGATTTTCCATAATAAAAAAATTTTCCTTCCCTAAGAAATTTTTTCACCTGTCATTGTTTTCATTATTCATGTTTCAGTTTCTATAAATCTAATTCCTTTTATGTCTAACTGTAAAATTCTGTTTCATTTTTAAAACCTCATAATATTATAAATACATAAATATAAATTATTCTATTTTCAGGTTCTAAATTCAGATACCGAATTACCTGCAATTCAGATCTGAATTCTCTGAAATTCAGATTCCGAATTCTCTAAATTCTGATTCTGAATTCACTGTTATTCAGATTCCGAAATCACTGAAATTCGGATTCCCAATTAAATGAAATTCAGATTCCGAATTCTATGAAATTCAGGTTCTTAATTTCTTGTAATTCAGCTTCTGAATCCCTTAGAATTCAGACAACAAATTCCATATAATTCAGGTTTTGAATTCCTTTGATTTTAGATTACGAATTCCATAGAAATAAGGGTTCTAATTCCATAGAATTCATGTTCTAAATTCCTTAGAATTCAAGGTCCTAATTTTTTATAATTTAGGATTTGAATTCATTAGAATTCAGGTTTTGAATTCCTTGTAATTCTAACTCAAAATTCCTTATAATTCAGTTTTTAGATTCCTCAAAAATCTGGCTCCGAGAATCTATATAATCAGGATTCAGAATTCCTTGAAAATCAGAATCTGAATATCCATGTAATATAGACTCCAAACATTTA
Organism: Viscum album; assembly: GCA_963277665.1. NCBI lineage: Eukaryota > Viridiplantae > Streptophyta > Magnoliopsida > Santalales > Viscaceae > Viscum > Viscum album. Next base: position 456,010,663 of record OY728142.1, read on the forward strand.
TTTTTCCCTAGACTCCGAAAAATATATTTGGTTGAGAAACCATGTTTTACCAACACATGTTACAGTAATGAAATGATTCTGTGCATTCTGTTTCTATCTAACCATTATTTGAGTGACACATGTACAGATCCCTCCGAGAATCAAGGAAAAATAATAATATTGGAGGAGGCAGCCAACCATTGGTAAAATTACTATAAATAAGATCTCATTTAAACGAGCTCAACACTTTTGACATTATTTTTTTGAAAAAGATGATAACTCAATAGAATACATGCTTTTGATGTGATTTTTAGATAGAGAGATACACTCATGCTTTGTGCGTACTGAACATCTTGTTCAACATACATAGTGAGTCTCCAAATGTTTTTAGTACATTTATGGATTCTAGGGATAGGAAGATAGAGGTTACAACAACCATGATGTTTTAGGACTTCCTTGATAAGGAATACATAGGTTCAGACTACTATGATGTTCGAGGGCTTGTGAGGATTGCAAGACAGACTCATATTTTCTTATAGAGGGCTTACCATTTTGTAGATAAGATATAATTTCTTGAATGTATAAATCAAGGGACATTTATCCATGGTGGTATCATATCATACTCTATGCGTAATAAGAATCTATACATGATAATTGCATTGTTTCGAGTTTTTTTCCGATGCACTGTGATTAATAAGGAACGTATAACTATCTTATAGTTTCTTATAATTCTACTCTGATTATGTAAGATTATATATTCTTTAAGGTAGAATATTTTCCATTGTAAATTTTTTTGAAGTTTCATTTTCAAAACCATATTTTTGGAATCTAGCATGTTTGTAGAACGAAGAGGTTTTGTGAATTTACATTGTATACCTTTTTTAACAATAGAAATGATTATATCATATTTAAAAGTTTCAAAATAATTTTTAAAGGATAAAATTCACCCCCCAAAATTGAATATTGAGCATCTACATCATTTTTTGATCCTATATAGAAGCCTCCCAAATAGAATCTCTTGATGATGAACTCTGAAAATTACACATAGATTCTCTACATTCTCCACTATAGAAACATAATAAATAAATATTTTGTTATTGAAAAACACAATGAAATTTTTTGAAACATATCGAACAAAACATTCATTAATCCCTTGAACAAACCTATATAATTATTCACACTGAAAAAAATTCCCACAAACTCTTAATACCCATGATCCCAATAAGAATACATCTTTGGGATATCCTCATCAATCACATGATTCTAATCATATCTTGACTAGAAATATGTCACGAAGAACTGACATTCACCCTTATGTTAATCGAATAAATCACCGATCTATTTATGAGGGTAGTGTTTCTAAAAATTCTCTTGGTTCAGTATAAAATTATTGATAGACACATTCAAATTGAAGTTATCTGTCATTACAAACAAAACTGTTGCACCCAATGGTGACACACTCAACTGCAAAAAACCACACTAAAAATAACCATTGTTGTGTATAAAAATATCTCCAAAATTATAAGAATAAATATTATATCGATACATCGATAATAGAGACACTCATGTTGGTAGTTTGACCCTGAATTGATCTCCCATCAATGGGGTAACCCTTCAACCACTTCTCGGAGGACATCAGGGTACTATTCTATGACCCTATGGAAGAATGATTTCTAAATTGTTGAAAAACTCAGAATCATTGTATCCATTAACTATTAAAAATATGGAACATGCCTCATACCGATATGGGGGTAACACTTTCCAATAAACACCACTAACTCTCCAACAACATCAACGAACAGAACCTTCATCCTAAACTAATCCAAAAAATCCTTAACCAAATAAAACCAAACCATGTAATGGATTATGTCATATGTTTTTATCCGTAATTATCATAGATCTCCCTAAGAGAGTTGATACCCTATGATTAGATTATGATTTCAACATTCATTAAATAGTTCAAGTCTAACTCCAACTGGTGTAGTCTAAGGAAAGGTCACTAAGAGCCTCTATAACTCATGTATAAATGAATTGAAAATGGAAGGATATATGAAGTTTTGTGATGCTCCAAGATCAAACCAGGTTTGATCCACTGTAAATAATAAGTAAAGGGTAGTTATAACGAAATTAGACTCACCTTGCACTCATAGTGCTAAAGCATGAAGCTAATAGTGACCAAATAAATGGCCTCTATGGCCATACTAAAGACCACTCCATAGATGCTCTATGCTCTATATGAATGGGTTTCATCAAAGGGGCTCTCATCTTCCTTCCCAATCTACTTGAAGATAATCATAAACTCTAGAAATATGCTCCTACTTCCTTGAATGGATGTATTGCAATGGAGGAACTAGAAGTAGATCTACAAGAAAATGATGACAACACATCAAGGTCAGTCACACATGAAGATGATGACCATGGCCTCCAAATAAAAAAATGTATTTTATCCCTCTTAATAGTCCTAATATCCACTAGTCCAAGAGAAATATGGTATTGATGGATGGGACCTACCCTTGTATGATTAGTAACACTTTTGTCCTATCAACTTGTATCCCAAGAAAGTATATCTATTTTTTGATGAAATTTTTAGGACTCCCCGGTCCTGATGAACGAGTTCCAGTTAATGTCCTATAAGTGAGCTACAATCTCTACATCACCACTAAACACATATTCAATATATATGGGGTGACAATAAGCTCTATATTTGGATAAAAATCCCATTAGAAATTCATATCCATTAGTTCCTCTTCTAGAAACAGGTCCAAATAATATCAAATAGTGTTCTGAAAATGGATCTCAAACTTTTGAACACTATTCTATCCTATAAAAGGGGAATTGGACCTTGTAAACATGATTCCTTTTGTGGCGAATAAAGAAACTCAGCTTAGAAATTTTCTCAAAACACTTCTCATGAGACTGTCAACTCTTTACGGTCACTGAGGAATAAGAACCACCACTACCTCTCATCCCCACTCATCATCTTCAAAACCAATGACACCCAATTCAATTTCCAAGATAATATTTAATTGAAGGATATCTCAACCACCTCCATACAATCTTCTATAACTATATATTTAAGTGTACCCCCGTACATCTATACACTATGGAACAAAAACATTCAAAGAGTTCTCCTTCATCTGTTTTCATTTCCAACCACTACACTATGGTAATATACTAGTCAATCCTTATGACCATCTTCCATGTGAACCTAATAAGACACGAGACCATATTAAATTACTATAAAATAACAAACAATTTCATCTCCTATCATTTTTAATGGAATAATTTGATATTAATAATGTGTTTTTATTCTTTTTATACTAACATTTACCAGGTTCTACCCATTAAAACATTTTCACAAAGATAATGATTACATGATCATTTCCTAGGTCTATACACTCCTACTAGTATCACATCATTAATTAGATGTACTAAGAAAAATGATCTCTGAATCATATCAGAGTGGGGCGTAAATACCAAAATCTATGTTGGTCACCCACTATTAGAGCACATTCTATACATAACTAAAATTGTATCTCTACAATCCTAGGAAACCTCACATTTTTCTATCTCGAAACAAAATCCATTCCCTCAACCTCTCTTTGATACTAATCATTCATGACCAATTATTCATTAGGTGTACACCTTCATGGATGAAAATGGAAAAATGGTGGTAGTGAGACCTGATCCCCGTCTCATGAAGGATTTGGGATGGATACTAGAAACAAGGGTATACTAAACACACAGATGATAGTAATTACACTCCATGAGAAAAAATGCAGAAGATATAGATAACATAAAAATCTAAAATTTCCATTTCAAACTACAGTATCGATGAAAAGACAACATGATCATATGTATTTTCCTGAATCAACTACTACACCTAAAATGAAAATTGAAATTCCCAAAATAAAGTACATACAATAGTTACCATGATACCTAAAAAAATCTTAAAACCCCATGCTAGTACTTACCATCCTACAGTCCAACATGCTCCATCTACACTAGATTTTTTACATATGCAGGGTGATTATAATATTATACTCATTAGGATACTCCTATGATCATATGTTCAAAATATAATGAAATCATAATAAATTATAATGAATATCATGTGAAAATAACACATCACATAAATAGGTATATTATGTTACCAAACTCACTATGAATACAGTCACCAAGTATTTCATATAAGACATTGTAATATAATAAATAATATCGAGGGAATAACAATTCTACTATCCCACTGGCTATCTAATTTTACACATTGTCTCATTTATTGAGAATCTCTCTCCAAAAAGGGATAACCCGAATAAACATAGGTGGAGAACCACAACACACAACTTGTGAATCACACCACTATGTCAATGTAAACAAAACTAACAATGTAGTCATGGGATTCAACATATTCCATATAATGTGTATCATACATCGAGTATTATAACCAAAGTTATCACATCCCATACACCGTGTAGGAATCCGGAATAAATCAAAGACTATACACATTATACATATAGTGGTCCATATGAAACAATATTTAGATTACATGTGTGTGATATATCTACAAGCCATTAGGGTACTCTAAACACATATATGGGGACAAATAACTATAATGCATAACAAAACATGTAAATTCCATGGGAAGAGAGTGGAGATAAAGGGGATAGTTATCCATATGTCCATCAAAAATGATTGTGGGGACCCACCACCCCAAGGGCTCAAAATCGATGGGGTGACCGTTTTTCTATCAAATAGTTTAGTGTAGCATATTGAAATAGAAAAAATACATGATATTATACAACTCAAAACCACACTATGGGCATACCATTGTCTCGGTGTCAACTACAGCTAACGTCTTTAGACTCCCGACTATGTTAGGTAATAAAAGATATCTAATAACAAAAAAACCATTTAAAAATATTCATTATGATATTTAATTGCTTATTTTTCTGCAGTGGTAAATTATGTTTCATAATTATTAAAAAATAATAAACAAATTTCATCTTCTAAATTACATTACAACAATGTTCCATGCCCTATAGGAATAATAAAATAATTTCCACAGCTTCTATTTATTATAACCTCAACATTAAGTCCCATCATGATATGACCCCAATGGATAACATTTTTTTCTTTTATTAACATAATTACATTGCACATTAAACAATAGTCGATGAATACATCATAAGATACAAAAAAAGTCTAACAACCAAGTACATCCATCTACCTCAAACACTGGTGAAAGGATATCACATGAACAAACAACCGGTTCATCGGCCTATGAACAAATTAAAACAAGAATCCAGATTATTAATCGACAGTTAGTCCTATAATAAACTTGTTATATCATATTTGGTGACTTCCCCAATACTCACATGATTATACAGATGCATCTCACCACTCCAGGTGGCAACAACTACCATAACAACTGGGCCTATACGCCCCTCATACCACAACAACCCTCCAGGCTCATCATTCACATGATCACCTCACATGTTGGACTTCCTAACCCACATATCATAATATTTATCTAGGCTAATCCATCCCATGATCTCATCACATCACATGATGTGTGAAAAAATCATAGTAACTATTATCATCACCCTAAAAGAAGGCATTTGGCATTCACACACAATGATCTCTCACAAATACAACACAAAAGGAACTTTCCCTTTATAGAAAATGGGAAAATCAGACACATAATAATATTTATCCATTATCATGAAAATAATTCATATTCCATATTAATCTAACTAATTTATTATCATAGGTTACAACGATGGGTATCCTATCTATCAATCTATCAAAACTATCAAAAATTAATCAAACAATTAATTTAACTTGACTTAAACTTTTTTATAAAGATAAATCATAATTATTTAGGTTCATTAACTAATTTGATTAAAAATACAATCATTCATCAATTTGGATAACATCAAATTACATCAACTAGATTCATTAAACATGTATCTTTAATTTTTTAGCCAATTAAATTTCAATTAATGTATTCCTTACATTCTTTACCAAATTCACATGTTAAACCAAGAAAAATAAAAACCTCATAGATATCATGGTATCTCAAAAAATATAGAGTCAGCCCATAATCAAAGTACACACAACAACATCACCAAGATATTGATACCAATCCATTCATCTAGTTCATGTAATTATTTGGTTAATTTAATTTTAATACAAGGTGATAAATCCTAATATCTATATGATTTCATTCTAATAAATAGATAAGTAATGAATACCCTACCACAAATTTTTGCCAACATTCTTCACATGATAATGGAATAATGCTATGGATCTTGTTCATGTCCCCCATAAGAGCTACATCTACCCTAGGACATTTCACCCAAACCACACCAAGAAACAACCAACATAAATCCACTAAAAACAAGGAGATAGAGACCATCACATGGTAATGATGGATGAGAGGAATTGTATCCAATAAACCACAATGAAGGAGGAAGAACCTAATTTGAATGAAATATGGATTGAATTTGGGATGATGTGGATCGATACTGGATGATGGAATTCAAAAAATCTTGAAGAGGGGGTTGGCGGGTCACCTAGATTTAGAGGGATATCCACTGCAGTTGTAGGGTTATGAATACCCCAATCGGATAAAAATTATTAAACCAATAATTTAGAGGGTAATTACATATCGTGTAATCCTATATCACATCATGTAATCATTAGGGTTCAGTTTTAGCCAAAAAATTGAATTGCCTCTTATTTTAATTTATTTTTAAAACACTGATTCCTTACACATAATAAACCCACATTCACATCGTGTAAAATATCTACCTGCCATGAAATATCTCTACATACAGCTTCTAGAAACCGAACAACCCCATACATCCTACGATCCTCATATGAAAAACACATTCATTAGAAACAAAAAATGGGTCTATCCATGTGGACTTGATCCCTTATAGTAATTTTTATATGAATAATTATAAAAGAGAACTGGGGTGGGATCCAACTTAGTCTATCTATATCACACCCTATACACCCCCTTCAATGGTGAATACACCATTTTATGTATTTTTGTTTTGGGAATGTGAATGTTTTGTAATGAGGTATTTTGGTTCATTTCTGTTGATTTTGGTTAGCTACTAAATAGAGAGTTGAGGTTTTCCCACACTATCACATGGTGTTTTCATTTAGTTATATATTTCACCATTAATAATTAATATATACTTTGGGTTTTTCTAACTACATGAGTCTTTTAACTTCTTCTAATTTTTTTAGTTATGGAATAGTGTTTTTCAATTTCAACATAGATTGGTTAACTATAATATTCATATATATATATGTGATCTTTTCATCTTTATGATTGGAGGAATCATATACTCTTGGTGTGGTTTGATATGTAGGTTCTAGTATCCATCTTATGGAGATCTAGAAGACATTTTATATTTTCTGTAGACCATGTTCGGTGAGAGTTTATGAGGGTACCAAAGGTTGGTTCATAGTATTTTTAGATAAGAGCATGGTTATATTAGACTTGGAATGTTGGTAATGGGGAGATAGTGTTGTTAAGACTTTAGAGGTAGGATGTGGTGAGTGCCTAGATAGAAAATTTCCTGAAAGGAATCATTATACCATTGTATATATGGATAAAAGTAACATGTTTAATGTTTAGTATATTAATCACAATTTATTATTATGGTTTTTGAGTTTAAACATCCCCACAATGTATGATTATTTCTAGTATTTTCAATGTACATTGATATTCAAGTTAGTTGTGTTCCATGGGTTCCACAGATGAGTTTCCAAGATAATCCCCAAGTGAATCAACTGTTGTAACTAAAATTATTTATTTTATCATAAGTTATGTTAATTATATCAACTAAATTGTAATTAATTTTTTGAAAATAGTTGTTGAGGTACAACCAAGTGTTAGGAGTGAAAGGGATTTATCTCGGTTGTTATAATTCTATAAAACATCATATATATATGGATATCAGTGAGACCCAATAGGTGGAGTACTGGTAGGAAATTATCGATCGTATATTCATCTTCATAGATATACTTGAGAATATCATAGTGAAGTGTTGTGCACGCAGTCTAAAGGGTCCCAACAAATGATGGTTGGATTCCATATAGTAGGGAAATAGATAAATGGGATTAGAATCGAAGGGATTGAAGATATTATTCCTATTTTATTTCATTATAGGGTATATGATGATTGAAGAGACTATTTATATTGGCTCATTATAACAGGGATAGAGATAAATGTCATCATGCACCAATAAATTTGTGGAGATGTTTTTTTTTCACTAGAGGAAATTAAAATTGACCAGCTAGAATTTTTGATATACAAACATTGATTGTAATTGGATATTTTATTATTGATATGAATATTAAATATTTATATCTATGTTGAGAAAATAAATAGTGAAATGATGGTTATAATAGTTATTTCATGCAATATTGAATATTCTTCCCCATCTATTCCACCAAGTGGATGATTCTATAGTCCCTAAGAATAAAGAGTTAGTATAGTGATCATCAATGGGGAAGTAGAGGGGGTTGTCATTATCATTCCTGTTATGCACCATTAGTTATATCTATTAGTGTTTCAGTGACTAATGATCAATGTTTCATAGTTGGGAACACCTATAATTATTTTTTCAATCATTCAAAGATGTATAATTGTTGTTTCCACTGTAACCATTTATAGAGGTTATTTCAGGAAATTTATGCACCAAATTATTTCTAGGGATCATTAGCACAACAAGACAATGTAAAATTATTATATGCATAAATTTTTATTTCACAACAGAAATTGGCTACATCAGTGAAGAGATGTCTTTCAGTGGACATGTATCTGATGATGGTTGATGTAGGACCAATGATATTTAGATGAATAATCATTATAAAATCATATTTGAACCATAATTTTTTGATATAAGTGCCAAAAAATTGATATTTTTTCATCCAATTTTTTTATATTTTGAAACATAAAATGAAGGCCACGTCCCTTTATATTGAGTTAGTTAGACATATTTGTAAGTGTAAAGTGTAGTCATTTTGGTGTATTTCATGTTCAGTATGGACATATGATGTAAATTTTGTATGAGATTTCATTATTCTTCATCATGGCCAATTTGATGTAATCATCAAAATGTATTAGATTATAACTCATCAGGACATGTTATATTTTTATTATTGTCATGTTATTAATTAAATGTGATGGGATAACTCATGTGATTTAGGGCATGTGGGATTTGAGGTCTTGTTGTGTATGAAATTTTGGCCTATAGATAATGATTTTAATATATTCTATTAATGATAAGCCTTCGATTGTTTTCTATATTGGTTATATTCCTCTTGTTGTAATATATTTTACCATTGTATTCCTACGTGATTACACATGTATTACTCAATTAACATAAGAGAAATTTCTGATTGATGTGGTGTCCAGTACACAACTTATCTCAATAACCTATAATATAATGAATCATGTACAGATAGAATATGTCAATATTCAGTTAGAGGATCTAATGGATAATGGTTTCATTCACCACAGTGTTTCACCTTCGGAATCACCATTTCAATTTTCAAAAAAGGTTGCAGGTTTAATTGGATTTTTTATGTAATATAATATTTTAATCTTGGTGATGGATAACAATATGTATCATTTTACCTATGAGGTTTTATTTTATTAGTTAAAGGGGGAAATGTGGTTTTTTATGATTGATCTATAGTTAATTTATCGTTAACTTATTTTTAGAGAGTTTGATCTTACGAAAATTTATTTTCAAGAGCAGTTTTGGAAAATTGTGAATATCATGTGATGTCTATTATAAAGACTAATTCTTTGACCATATTCACTGACTTGGTAAATTGAATATTTTTGTATCAAATTTACAATATTTTTGTTTTCTTCATGGATAATATTAAAATTTATTTGAGATCCATGTGTTAGAAAGAGTTCCATATTATTTTGTATTTCATAATCAGAATGAGTGTCCACTTCTGTGGATATCATCCAAAAATCTAGTTTCAGATACAATATGTTAAATTATTACGGAATTTCTTTATGATCATAGCCTATACATTTTACCCAGAAGTAGAATTCTTATTTATCATGGGAGGATACACAGAATGTCACATAGATTTAGATATGACTGGTTATGCTTGATACATTCATCAATTAAATAAGGATTTCTCAATGCTATCCTCACATTGGACCTTGATTAAAAGAAAGGGGTGATGTTTACCTAAATTTGAGTCTTCTATCAACGAACATAAGTTGATTTTATAAAAATCACTATATATGATTTTACTGAATCCCCTTAATGGTAATATGATATGTAGTTATAATTTTAATGTTGATCTGCTTTGTATGCTTATACAAGGTGATCATGTTTTGTCATAGGGATCTCATTATCTTTAGTCACATGAGAATAATTAATGTAATAAAGGTTTTTATGTTTTCAAAAATATAAATGTGCTTAAATATTGGAGGAACTGTCTATTTAGGTATAGGATATTAGTCTTTTACAATCATCGAAGTATTTAACATATCATTCAACAGAAGGACATGACTATCAAAAAGATTCTATGGGTAGTATAACCTATGACATTAGCCTATTAAATCACTTATAACCAAGGAAATATGATTATCATTATTTATGGTCATAAAAGAAAATCTCAATCATTGTCTATTGTGGAATCAATGGAAGTTTGAAACCATTTGGGATCTTTTCATCAGTTTCAATTGGAAACTCAAGATTATGTTTATGGTATGGTTATGAATAGTTATAAATTATCCCCATATCTATTTCATTATAATGTACTATGGCAGAAGTAATATTATGTCATCGAATGATTAATAGAAATCTTGTATGGTGAGGAGAATATTTTTTAGATGGTCTTTATCCAATGATACTTTTATTTTAATTGGGAATCATTTTATCATCCCATCATATGTTAGAGGATCAGTATTTATACTCTCATATTTATTCATAGACTCTTTATCTTAAAACTATTAATTTATATTATGTCCCAAGGTGTAAATTCAAGGGGATGGGTATGAAGCATGAAATTGTTGGTTATGTGTCCCATTTTAGCACCAACTAATTGTAAATGATACAGAATCAAATTCCGTCTAGTTTACTATTGTTTATTCTAGGTCTAGTTATGAAATGTGGAATGTGGTCCAAATATTTTCTGTTTGATTTCAACAAACTCTTTAATTAAAATAATTCAATATAGGTGGTGATTTATTAGTTGATAAAATCATCACATTTTATTCTAATCGTGGATACAAAAAAATTGATGCTTTGTGTAAGATGTATATATATGATAATTTTAGGATATAGAGATGGTTAACATTGATATTATTTTGAGTAAAGATCCAATATTTACATAATAATTCTAAAAGATACTATCAGAGGATTTATGGACATAGGATAGAAAGAGCACACAATATACCACTGATTGTTAAATTGTGATATAGAGCAAGATACTAAGATTGTAGATGATATACACCACACCTGCATCTTTTATTTTGGTGGCTGATGGTATAAACATCTAGGAGTTTTTGTATTTCCCTAAAACAACATTTATTATTCATTGATAAGAATTTATCTATTTTAGGCCTTCTGTGGTCACTCATATGGCTCACCATTTTGAAAAAATGTGGTGGGAAAAACATATTTTCTGGGACTAAGTATCATTATGGAGACATTGTTTAGTATTTGGAATATACGTCAAAATCATTCATTAGCTCAAAGTCGAAATTATTTGAATAAATATGGTCAACACCATACTTTAGTTTTTTATTACTCAATAGGTTTACATGATGATTTAACCATGGTTGGGTCACTATCATCTTGTGAATCATTGAATGGTATATTTGAAATTTCTTGAGGTCACAGTGAAGCTTTTAAATTTTTATTATCAATATGAATTACCATATCACTTGAAAAGTATTAATGATTTTTTATTTGTATCTCAACTATGGATAATCAATCAATATCCCTCTAATGTTCTTATTTGGGATGATATAAACTTAGAGGGAGATGTTTCAGTTTTATAGTATCCAGTGGATATCACTAATTAATAGGTGAATTTATTACATGATATGTATATTATGTTTGTTGGAGTGTTATGGTTACAATAATATGATTCTCCTGAATCATGAGAGCATTGATTTTAAGGAAGGATCTTTTTTCACCTATATATAGATCATCATTTTTGGACATCAATTCACATGGATATAAAGCCTTATAATGTGGATATCGTTTCATTCTGGTAAAAAGGTACACATATTTTAAAAATTATGTGTTATTTGTGTTTTTAGGAAATTGTTGTTGTTTTGTGAATTTTCTATATAACATGGACTATTATTCCTATGATAAAATTCAAATTGTGATTTGGTTACATGATGTGAATAATTCTTCATGTTGATTTTGTGATTCTGTTTCAAATAATTGAATTATTATGGGCCTTGTAATATGGTCATGGAGTTAAATGATCATCAAGAATTAATTCAGCCTAAAATGATAGATTTTTCAGCCCACCTGATTAATGTGTATTTCATGTCTTAAATATTTTTCACATCATGAAATGTTCATTAAATGATTTATTTTAGTTTCTATGAGAAAAAAATCAAATTTCATTATCTCTCAAGCCCCATTGGGTCACCCATAGTGTCTCATAGACAATTTGTTTGTCTCCTCCCCATACGGATCACACCATTATAAGATTTATCATTGGGAAATTTCATTACATTTCTCCAGGTTAGTGAACTTCTTCATCTTAATTTACATTTTCAATGGAATCCAAAAAATTCAATATTTGTCAAAATGTTGATCTTTTGGTGCTGAAATTCTTGATCCTTACGAAATATTTTTTGGGATTTTCTTCTAGGGTCTATACCTTTTTAGCTATGGTGCAATATGCAGGTTCATTGTAGTATTTCTTGTTTCATATTCTCCTCTAACCATTTGGTCAAATTAATTGGTTCAATGATATGGGAATCAATCATGGTTCCTCAGATTTTGTCTCTGCATTCCATATTGTGTTTGAGGGTACCATACTTTTTCATGTGGAATAAAATTTTTATTTAGTTTGTTCCATATCTAACAAATTTTTTTATTATTATTGAATTCTTTTGATTTACAAATTCATTTATAAATTTATTAATTTTTTTCATGTGGAAAAGTATATGTTTGAAAATGTAGGTTCCTACTATTATGGTAAAATGGAAATTGGTTCTCAAATCATTTTGATATAGAGTTATGGAATGGTTTCCAAAGGATATCTATAATGAAATGACTAAAAAAAATTTCACATGCGAATATTATGGAACATTTTTTGATGGTTTAGTAATAGAACTCATCCTTTGATACTACCCAGGATTTCACCCAAGGGGTATTCCTATATAATCTAATCCGTCTTTCATAGGTACATACTATACCTATTGGGGTTTTCAATTTATATGATGTTCCATGACTCTAAATATTTTATTTATATGTTTTGGGATTTTATTTTCCTGAAGGTCTTTGTATTTTTATGATTTTAATAGCTAGGATGATCTACAGTGATCAATCCCATGAATTACAAATTTTTTAGATATGTACATTTATGGTTTTCATTCCTGATATTGATATAAGTCAAATTATTTCAAAAATGTTTGACTAGATTAATTAAAAAATATGAAAATTGGATATTTTTTACATTTATATAGAAATAAAATTTATTAAACTAATTATCATTCCTATTTTATTTAATGTTTATAATGTTCATATTTTTTTCCATGATTTTTTACAGAACACTGAAGTGTGATCCTACAAAAACTATTTTCTCACTCTCAATGGACCCATTTGGCGGTGTATTGACCTTGTTATATACCTTTATGTGGATACTGTTAAGTTGAAACCATGAATAAGTGATGTTTTTTTAGTTGATATTGTGTTTATGCGGGTGAAATTGTTGGTATTTTTTCAAAAGTCATATAAGATAGTCTCTTTAGGTTTTAGTGGTCCATTAATCTTGGACATGTACATAGAGAAGTTTGTACTGCTTGAGTTTTATGGTTTCCTCTATCCATTTCAATTATGGTATATAGTTTTCCTATTTTCCCTTCCCATTTCTATCAGTACAATGTGAATATATTTAAGGCATTCTACTTCTGATTGGGTGGAAATGATACATATGTTCCATGTTTATTTCTTAGTAGCTATAGGTAGTCCTATGGGTTCCCAGAACAAACATTGACTAGGCCAAGATCTAAGATATGTTCCAGTTTCATAGGGTACAATGTGATAGTTTGTTAAATCCAACAGATTTTATAAATTCTATTATTTGTGTGTTGTGTGATTTTTTATAATTGAGGCAATACATACTAATGATGTTATATATAATAATTTATGAAATTAAAAAATATTTTTTTTGAAATTATATTTAATGTTTGATATTGTACTATTTGTTTGAGTTTTTTAAAATTATGGAATTATAATTTATTTTAATGTGTTATATTTGACTATTTGGATTTTAAAATAAAATTAAGAATTAATTACATAAATGATATGTATTATTATAAATACTTTGCTATAAAAATTATATTGAAATCTAATAAAAATAATAAATTATAATTATATATTTCATTTAATAAATAAATAATTAATTAAACACTTTAATTATTTTAAAATGATGACTTATTGTACACTATAGTGGAAATATACTTCATATTTAATAAATTTTTTTATATAAATTCCTAAAAATGTAATGTGTAAATGATATCCAATAATTTGAAATTAAGAATTAGTATTTCTTATATTCATATACTAAAATTCATTTATTACCAAGAAATCAAGAATAATAACAATAATAATCAAGTTGATAATGAAGTATTATTGTTTTTATATAGATGTAATTTTTATTCACTACGAATAATTTATTGATGAAATTTTTTTATTAGGAAGATCATTTGACCCATATTAATTATAGTGATGGATTTCATGGAATATTGATAATAGTTAAAATATATATGGAATATAGAATACAGTGACGATGAATTAGATCATTTATATTGATATGTATTATTTTTTTAGAAGTATATTTTGATTTGGTGAATTTTATTACTATATAATTTAAAATTAATAGTAAACATATTTGGATATGATTGGTTTGGGAATTTGAAATAATTATAAAATTGATTGGGAATTATATTATAATAATTCCATAAAAAAATGAGATTGATTATCTATTAGGTTATACTTTTTCGATGAATAATTACTCACAAATCTATGTATAAATGATACGTCTGATTATTGGTGGATAATAGTGGAAAATAATTTTTTATTAATTCACTTTTATAATCACCAAAAAACATGTAATTGAGATTGATGGTAATATATTAATATTTATTATCATTTATATTAAATCAATAGGTTAGATATATATTATGATGTATTATTGAATATATTAAAAATAGCACTCATAACACTCTCCTAGAGGTTATTTGTGATATAATTTGTAAATTAATATCATTATCACCAATTTAAAAGTATTTTTTATTCAGGATAATTCAAAATTAATTTGAAAATATTATCTCGTGTAGAACAAGTATATTATAGGATGATGTAAATGTTTTTGTATATATTTTATTACACACATAATTGGGATTGAGGTAGACACGTCATGCATTTTTTTCTATATAATGAGACTACCTATTGATGTACTAAATCACGATGTGTTTGTTCATCCTAGTTTAATCATTAAAAATTGGTTTTATAATATTATAATATTATATAATTTAATATATTCATAATTAATTTTATTAAATTATTATTATTCATAAATTTGGTGAATGTGTTCAATTTCTTTAGGGAGTCATAAAATGATTCTACAGATGATTATTATGTTTTAACTATTACCCCACATTTATATTTTGAAACATGAATATATTATTTTTTAGGATATGGTATCCCATTTTTCATAAGAATTTAATTGTTCATTATGGTTGATTTTTTACGATAACACTATATTAGATAAACAATAATATGTTGGGTGAAATATGGTTTTGAATTTTCATCAAAATATTAGAACTCTAATTACAATTTTTCATGTCTCACATCATTTCAAAATGAAGAAAATATAAAAGGAAATTAAAACATGTTTATTAATGAGGCTATCCATCATGACAGTTACTATATGTAATGTTCTAAAAATTATTCATTTCATTAATAGATGGATTATAATTTTACTAAAATTATATAATTTTTAGAATATAGAAAGGATATTACATTTCATTTGAACATTAAACATCATAAAATAATATTAGATATAATTGAAGAGAATATTATTGGCTGATACATGGAAAAAAAATATGAACACACTATGGTAAACTGTCTTGTCCAAAAGTATTCCAAGAAGATCACTCCTTTCATGAAGATTTTAAACAAAAGGAGAAGAATTTTCTATATGATAGACATTATCAATGGAAGTGTAAATAATTTTTGAGGGATTTGGTTGATATTGATGTATGTGAATGGAAGATTAAATATAGGCTCTAAAGGGAATACTGATTATTGGAATATGGATGTACCTTATTGTTACAAAAAAAGTTTAATTATTACCAATGGAAAATAAATAATATCGAATAGAATTGTAAACAAAATGTTAAAATTCGATTCTTTTTTTTATGTATATTTTATATATGATAATATACGTCAATATACACTTCTTGAATAAATATGCATGAAATTTTAAAATTCAAAAACTATGAATGTCACTAAATAACATTTTTCCTTATAATATAATTATTGTAGGGAATATGTAATTTTAATTTTAATTTATTATTTTTCATAAATATGATTTTCTGTTTGAAACAAAAAATAAATATGAATTTAAAAATTCTGAATAATGTTATGTAAAAATTTTGATCATTTTCTAAAATATATTATTTTTTAGTGAGTTGTAAAAATATTTGGTTTCCATTTATTATATATTTTAATTGTTTATAAATATGCAATAATGATGTTATAACTATTAAAACAAAACCTATAAATAAATATATGTAGTTATATTAATATATGGTATTTATATTAATGAAAATAAATTTTAAACCCTATAAAATACAATCAAAAATCTAATATTGATATTAATATATTAAATTTTATTTTCTAAAGAAAATTTATTCCCATGAAAAATTTAAAATAATAAACTCATTTAATTTTCAAAAACTAAGAGATATAAATCCCCAACCTATTTATTTAATAAAATATAAGGTAAACCAATTGGATTCCCACGAATGATTTATTTTCAAAATCCTAGAAATAAAATGGCTATATTTGAAAATCAATAGACAATTCTCTTAGATTTTATAAAAATAACAACCTGTCAACCAAATTAATGTCACTTCTATAGTATTAATCTCGAACATATCTATATTATTCTATAACAAGTTACTATTATGAAGATATCTAGATCAGAGGGAATTAGAACTCCATGTATAATAAGTGATACTAAAGGTGTAAGAACACGTGTTTTTGAACTAGATAAAATTCCACTGGAAATCGTTTTTTTTTTGATTTCTGGAAGGGTCATTTAATAAAACATGTTCCATAATAGAAATTCATCAGTTTAATCACTTCATGGAGTTGTTTTTGTACTTGGTTAAAGGACTAAAAAGTCACATGGGTGTCACGGTATGTTAAGCGATCACTGGACTTGAGAAATTTGGTTTTTAAGGGTTTTTCATTGTTACATGATTTGTCTGAAATCGTATGGTCCATTTATAGATTCCATGTTACTTATTGCAGGTGGAGAGAGGATATCACATTGTATATGAATTTTTTACCAAACCATGCACCTTTCCTACATGTTTTATGTATTGGTTGTACCTATGAATTGTTTAACACATGATTGGAACACTATTTCAAAACAATGTGGCAATCCTGTACATGGTTCCCTTAGTGCAAAAAATGGTGGCTCACTATTGGCACATGATTTTCCAAACAATGAATCCAAATCCAAATGTGGTGTCCCATTTTAAAAATTAAAATAAATTAAAATTACAGTTAAATGAAATAAATCTAAATAAAAGTTAAATCTCTTATACCCTATTGGTCATGATACTTTACCCTCCCATGGGTATCCTTTGCTACACACAAGTCTCCTCCACAAACTCCCCTTATATCTTTAATATTTTTGATTTCTCATGAATTTCCCAATTAATCTCTATTGTAATATGCTCTTACATGACTCATTCCCTTTCTGGATAAGATTGGGTATCCCCATCACCCCTCATTAATCATCTGAAACCTAGGTTATGATTAACATATATTTTAATTTTTTTTGTGTTATGGAATGAAACTGGAACCTTAAGTCATATTTAAGAATATTTCAACATCATTGTTCAATATATAATCATATCATTTCATTTTGGATCGCTGTTATAACTTTTAGGTGTTGGTTTCTTCTACTTTATATTTTTCCACACTTTTATTTACGGTCTTAAGGTGATTTGAGTCTCTATAATAGACTGTAGGGTGTTCTGATCATCCATGATTTTGCACAAACGCATAAATATATATGTGTGTATACATATATCAACTTTTTTACATATCCCTTCATGGAGATAATAATACATAATCTTTATTGAAAGATATATATGTGTGTATGTGTGTGTGTGTGTTTCTGTGTGTTTAAGAATATATCTGTGTGAGAGTGTGGGGTTGTTTAGACTATTTTCCGCCAAATATTACAAGTGTTGGGTGTCATATTTTTCTACTGATTTATGTTGGAATCCTATACTATTCCAATTTATTTTAATAATTATTTCAGGTTATAGTTTTTATATTTTGAACTATTACTTCCATGATAAATTGTACTATGAACCATTAATGATAT
Organism: Viscum album; assembly: GCA_963277665.1. NCBI lineage: Eukaryota > Viridiplantae > Streptophyta > Magnoliopsida > Santalales > Viscaceae > Viscum > Viscum album. The sequence continues at coordinate 456,029,524 of OY728142.1, forward strand.
GTTTGTTTATGATAATTTATTTTTTGAAGATCATAGTCATATTTTATAATAAAACCCCTCTAATGGATGTGCACTATCTTCCAACATGAAAATTAATGATTAGTTATATTTAATCAATTTTTTAATATTTCATTAATGTTCTCAATTCTTTAGTATCATTGTGGATTAGAGTTAGGATAACATATATCCTCTCTTATTATTGTTATGGTGGATTTCATGAAATGAAATTGAGATCCTAGAATTACTATCCCTAGAAAATGATTTGAATGAATCTTGTTTATGTATGTTATAGCTTCAATACCTTGTACATGAATAAACTATTTTGGTTATAGTTATTTAATAATACCTAAAATAATTTTGGATTTGGGCACCCTTTGGGGTATATTTTACCCAATTTCATGGGATTTAAACTATGTAATTGATATGTACATTGAATGATTAATTTAATAGATTGAATGGGTAGGGATGAGTGATCATGTCCCTTAGTCCTTATTATGTCATTACCAGTTATAAATAATTTCCCATGTGAGTTATATTAACTAATAATCCTTTAGATATAATTAATAGATATAGATACTTATAATAAATATATGACCTGGTTTGTAATTGTGATCCAATACATTATAGCTTTAATGATCATCATCCATCATTTTTGGTATGGTGTATATGTGATGTTCATGGTGTTTGCCCAGATATATTAAAAAATTATAATAAAATGATATTTAATAACATGGTTTTAAATTAAAGGCTTGATATTCCTTCATAATGAAATTACCATGTCAGTTTAATTAAATGTAAACCTTCTCTGTTGGCTAATGTCTTGAGTTACACTTTTGGGTGAGATATTAACGAATAGTTATAAGTGTGGAACATAACATGTTAAATAATATTAATTATATAAATTTTTATTAACATTAATGATTGAATTGTAATCCATGGGTGATACATGGATGTAAATAATTATTCCCATGGACGGACTCATTTAGGCTTGAATTTAATGTCCGAGTGATACATGGATGTCATGGAAGGGGCAATGGGGTTTTTAACTATTATATGCTGAGTGGTACAGGGTTGATGTAAAAGATTCCATGGAAGAACATAAAGGGCATCGATTAGTTATGATATGGGTGATACTTGGTCTTCAATAAAGGTCTTTTAATGATATAAAAGGGTGGCTGATACAGTATACCACACATATAGTTATATCGAGTTCCTAGTAGCTTCTACGGGGTTTGGGATTATATATTTAGGGTTCTTATTAAACATGGAGCGATACATGGATTCCAAATTAAATATTACTAGGGTAAGGGATTAGGTATAATATAGATTAATGAATGAAAGGAACCACATGACACATCTAACAAGCTAAAGAAAAAGAATGTATTTGATAAAGATTATATTTGTAGATGGAATGGTTAGGCATATATGATTATAATGTTACAAGTGATTTCGGGAAACATGTTGGTCTCAATAATTATTTAATTAATGATATAAACCATAATTGAATGTGGTAAAACGAAACAGGCCTAATTGATAAATCAGATACCTCATACATATATTAATTTTATTTAACATATTTGGATATAAGTGGGAACCTATAATTTATATAATGTTTTCTTGTGACTAATTATTCACATTTAATATTAATTCATCCATAGAGCTAAAATATATATACTTGAATGGTCTGGGATAGAAATCATGGGTATTTTCTTATTGAGATTTATATCTCACACACTTCTCTAGTACAATTGGTAATTGAGTTAAACTACTTGTTTGCAGATATATTTACCATTTTATTGGGTTGTTTTTCATGAACATGAGGAGTTAGGAGAATATGATTGAGCTGGAGCTAAAGAAGATTGTGAAAATCAACACTGTGTTTTTTGATTCTATCTAACATTATTGTTGTATTGTATTAAATTGTAATGAATGATGCATATTTTATATTTTTATTTTAAAATCATTGTAAAGCATACTTTTTATAAAGTGGATTTTCCTGTATTATTTTTTCGGTTGATATTACACATGTCTTCTTCTTCATATTCATTGATTTAAACTACATCAACTCATTAATTCGATTTACTCTCAGTTTTCCACTACGAAACTCTGATTGATTTTTTATAGTCCACCACAGAACTAAATTTACACCCTCAATATTAGTCTACCTCATCAAAAGTTTGGGGATATGGGCTTGAGGTCTTGTGGAGACTGATCTGCTCACAGGATAAGTGGTAAATCAAAATGAGATGTCAAAGTGTCGTATCTGAGGGTATTCTTCATTTTACATTACTATTTTTGGACGGTAGATAATAGACTAGGTATGTATCATTGTTTTGTAAATAGTATTCTTTGGACTGATCAAACCATGCATGAGAAATGACCATGTGAATAGGGATTGAAATTGCGGTATATTTTGTTCGATGTCACGGTTGAAATGATTTCACCAAAATTTAATGGTGTATTTATATGAATATATATTTATGGAAATTTAGAGTATTTTATGCTTGGTCAGTAAGGGTAAAAAAGTGATATGAAATTTATAATATTAGTCACATAATAGGATTCTCATCCCATGCATATTTTATGCCATTTAGTGACATTAGTATTTTCCTCTTATATATGATTGTTTGCCTTGAGTGATTCAATGCTTAGTTTTGTACCTTTTTAGGTAATGTTTTATCATTTTTGATTATTTATAATATCATTCCCATAGTGTGAAATTATTATGTATTAATATACCATTCTATTTTACATTATTTCATAATCTCCATGTTACTACTTTTTATATTATCCTTGTTTTGATATATGAAAATTGTAGTATGGGATGATATTTTTTATTTGTGGTTTAAAAGGAATCTAGTTTTTAATTGTTAGGTGTATGGGCCCATTATGATTAGAAAAAAGGTAAACCATATACTCTAAACATTTCTATACATTTATAAAATCTTATAGAAATTGTTATAAAGAATAAAATATTCTATAGAAAAATGTTAATGTTGAATGGTTTTGAATAAATGGAGAAAAATACCAACTATTCGGTGTATGGGTGCCTTATATAATTGTTGATGGACACTCTAATGATTAAGCCATTAAATTACAATATTATTTTTTCGGATGGCTATAAATATGAAATTTATTATGTTTTTAAATATATTTTTTAACATTTAAAATGCTCAACAATAATCATGTAGTTCTATTGTGATTTCTTTTATGGGAACAAATATTAAGGTTTTTATGCTCCCTATAGTTAAAAAAATGACATTGTTTTTGTTTTTAGAGATTTAATTCTAGATTAATGGGACCCCTCTAGGTCACCTTATATGATTAATGGAATATACATTATAAATTTTATAATTATGAATGAATTTCAATGAATTTAAAATGTAATAAACGGATATTTATTTGACTTTCTAGTTTTTTACATGAGTTGTAAAATAAATCAAGTTTCCATGTTACATGACTTCTAGAATGGTACTTGAGGTTTTGATTAAAATTCATTAAAGAAGATATGGGTTTAACTTAATTAATTAAAATTACTTAAATTCTAACTTGAAGAGGTTTCCATTATTTTGACCCTTGAGTAAGGGTAATTTAAATATTTCTGCTGGTATTACTTTGAATAGAGACATGATCATTTATCCAAATGATATTTCATTTTAGAAATGGATTAAATGAAAATGTATCTTGACCCATGTGGAAATAGTTTCATGTAACCTAGTGATAGGGTTGATTCTTATTGTTTATAATGAACAAACCCATGTTAGGTAGACCCTAAAGCATAAAATACCTTGAAAATACCTTGATATTTCTATTTCATGGTGCTACTCTGGGGTGTGTATTCCTGGTAGGAAATTTGGTCATTAAATGGAAACCATTGTTTTGATTGGTGTTCATTTCATCATGACTTTTGATTTTTAAATGTTCTTTAATGAATTCTAATTTTATTATGTTAGTCATGCCTTGGGCATAGTCAACTTCTTAGGAAGTCTCATGAACCTCATTGTTCATCATAAATGGATGACTCATTATGTCATCATCCATGTTAATGGTTGACTATGATGAGGTTCTTTTGAGCTACATTCTATTTGAACCATCATATACTTGATTTGATAGGGATGAAAACCTATGAATTGTACATATTATTCATTGTTTTCTACTGTAAACATGGGGAATTATGCGTTTAAAAAATTAGGAACATGTTGATTCGTAAATGATGTAATGCACTACTTCTATTCAATCTAGTCATTGATCTTTGAACTATTGAATATATTCATGGGTATTATATAGAGTAGTTTGACCTGATCATTTGAGAATTAAGACGTCCCACTATTCTTGAGGACAACCAAGAACATTTATGTTTAGAAATACTAGTAAGATTGACATTTTTTCCCATGAAAAAATTATAAATTACGTGGTTGGGGATTGGGGTAGCGTCATGTAGGTAGTGATGATTATGTGACATTTGATATAAAATGAGCACAACCTTAGTAGACCCTTGAAATTGTTGATTTTGTTTAAATTCCATTGAGTCCTTCTTGTTATAAATATTTGTTGGTTCTTTTTTAGAAGCTTCAAATTCATGTGGTTATTGGTGTATGAATCCTTAAAAACACTACTAGACATGGAGGGACATCTATGGTTAATATTGAGAGATCACAAGGCTCATATGGTGGAAACTTATTATGATCTATTGATTTTGATACATCTATAGGTTGATGTCAGTATTCATTCAATAGGTAGACAATTAGTCATTCATCCATTTTAATTTTGATAAACCTAGTGATCCTCATAATATTTCTTCTTAGTGGAAAGAATGTTCCTATCATGAGGAAATGTTTAATTATCTAATATAGTTTCAGTTATTGGATGAGCTAATGGTTGAATGTTGTGTGGCTAGATTAGTTCTCTATTAGATTAGCTCCCTAATGTGTGGGTTTTTTTGCAGATTAGATAGTCTTAAGAGATACTTGTATTCTCATGCTGGTACGCCTTAGACAGAATTTTGGACAGAATTTGGTCCTTATAATGTGACCACCGGGTGGAGGATGTTCTCAGCTTAGTAAATGTTATGAAATTAAAATCTTGGATTTGTACCAAAGTATAATTATACCATGGGGCATGGGATACATTTGTATAGATAAATGGATTAAAGTGGGTTCACTTCTAGGTTATCTTAGCATGTTTTTTGTTTTAGAAATAATAGTTTAAGGGTAATGATTCTAGTAGGATGGAATCGGTTTGCACCTTCAATTTTAAGAGGCGATATTGTTTTAAAATTCAACCTTTTGGTTTGGTGATGAAATGTAACCATAAGTGTGGTTTGGAATTAGGTGGAATCATTGTTGTATGTGAATAAATATTAAAAGAAGGAATTTTAGTTTTTTAATATGACAGATGATTCACTAATACTCTTTGGGTGTTCTTTTAAAAGAAAATACAATGGTCAGAATAACTGTGAAACAGAATTGGTCTACTGTTTGCGGTATGTTTAAAAAAATAGAGAAGTGATCATGCCATTTTTTAATAGTGGTTGGGAATGTTATTTATTTATTATTTATCTAGTAATCGAGTGCTAGATCTGGGTTTGATGGATTCGGTTCCATGTTCTTCCATAGTACATTGAATTGACTTGGGATTTTGGAAATGTGATATATCCATTTTAACAATAAGATAATTACCTTATTTAGGTCATGTTTTGTATTCATTAATTCCCCAAGGCTTTTCCAGGAAAATATTTTCCATGTTGGAGCATTTCTAACAACCATATTTTTGAATCAAACGAAAATCCAAGGGAATTTAATTTTTTTTGTTATTATTGGATTGTCTATTTTAAAATCCAGAAATAAAAAAGGAATTAAATGATATGGATAACATAATGTTGATATTTTTGGACATGGTTAAAGACCGAAGATTTTATCTAGTGTCCTAGTGAGTTTTTGGATCACCATACCTAAAAGATCAAGTTCCTAAATGGTATGCATTGGGCATATGGTTTGTCTGAAACCATGTGGCCCGTTGTTGGAATATGTATAGCTTATTATAGCTGTACAGAGTCCATAAAATGGGAATTGAATGGTTTTATAAACTTTTCACCTATCCCAAATAGATTTTGGAATGGACAGTAGCTTAGAACTATTCAATACATGGTTTCGACATGGTTTCCAAACCTTATAGAAATCCCTTGCGGGATACCCCCGGAGCCCAGAAAAGGCGTGCAAGGGTGGAAGATAGTTTTCTAAACTAGTGGACCTAAACAATAAATATGGTCCTATTTAAAATAAATTATTATATTAAAAATAAAATTACTTGAAATAAAACAAAATACCCACTAATCATTCTTCTCTCATGATGGTCGAATGACACCCCTCCCTTCATTCTTCTTGGAAGCATGCAAGACACTTCCATGGAATCCCCTCCAATCATCAATCTGTCAAGATTTATAATGGTTTCTTTGTCATATATCCATTATAGGACCTTGTTATATGTCTCCATCCCAATTTGGACTCCTCATCACACAACATGATTCAGCCTAAATCCATGTTTACAGTTAACTCATATTTTGATTTCTTTTTTTGGTATTTTGTGAAGCAATAGGATCCTTGGATAAGAATTATGAATATTATAACATCTTCTGCCTATGGTGAAGTGGATTTCAAGTTTCTTCTAATAATTGACACATTTTGGTGATGGTTTATTCTTATACGCTGTTTCACACAATTAAATTGAGGGTCTTAATGATTTATTAGTCTATATAATTGATTTTTGGGTGTTTTTATCATCTTCTATAGTTTATAGACACATACATCAATATGTATATACATATATATTTTTTCATCATATGTATAATCTTAAAGAGATGGAGAATATGTGAATTGTATTAAATTATATATATATATATATATGTGTATATGTGTTTGTGAGTGTGGGGTGGTTTCAGGTGGTTGTTGCAAAATTAAAAAATTACTGAGTGTCAACTTGGTCTACTACTAGATGTAGCAACTCTATGCTTAACACTTGTAATTTAATAATTCAATAAGTGATTCATTAAATAATTTGAAATATTATTTTCTTGATAAATTGTACATCAATTTGTGAATTAAGTTATTGGTTATGATAAATTATTTATTGATGAACAAATTCTAGTTTTATAATAAAACTCCTCCAATAGAGTTGTATTTTTTACCAAGTTGAATAGTAATGGTTAGTTAATATAAATCAACCTTTTTCAAAAAAAATTCTGTTCTTAATTATTATTTATCCTTTTTCATATGAGTCATGACATCATATAGCCTCTCATTTTATGTTTATAAGGGATTTCTGAAAAATAAACTGTGATCCAAAAATTAATAGGCTTGGCCTATGATTTTAGAGAATCATGTTTATGTAGATTATTGGATGAATACCTTGAAAATGATGGACCCCATTGGGTTTATATTATTTAATGGAACATGAATATATTTTGTCCATGAACACCCATAGTTCTTTGTTTTAACATATTTAAATGGATGATGAACATGTAATTTATTTGTATATTGAATTATTAATTTAATGGATTTAATGGGAAGGGATGAGTGACCTTGAACCTTGGTTGTTTTTGTGTCATTTATTTTTATAATTAATTTTCCAAGTGATTTATATATATTTCTATTCTATGGAATAGTTTTTTATCATTAGATGCATGTGGTAAAGATATGAACATGTGAGTAATTGTGACCAAAGCTGTGATAGATTTCCCTTCCATTATCCACCTATTTAGGTAGGATGAATTATTGATTTTATTAGTATTGATGAGGACATATTAATTCATTCAGATTAAATGATATTGGATAACATAGATTGAATACAAAGGGTTGATATGCCCTTATGATGGAATGACTAGATGAGCTAAATTATTGGTATGACTCTTAATTTTTCCAATGCCTTAAGTTACCCTTTTGAGGTGAGATGATTACAAAATATATATAGTTTTAACCATGACATGTTAAATCTAATTGATTAAATTATTTTTGAATAAATTTATTTAATAAATGATAATCCATGCGTGACACCATGATTAAAATAAAGTAATCCATGGGAGGACTCATTAATGATTGACTTTTATGCTCGAGTGATGCTGGGATGCCAATGACAGACACATAGGGGCATTTAAGTATTATATGTCTTGTGATACATGGAACTCGTATAGGATTCTATTAGTAGAATCAAAGGGAATCAATTTTTAATTCCATTGGTATTAAATGGGGTCCCATAAGGGACCTCTAAGGATGGAATCAGGTGGCTGAGACATTATACCACAATTTGAGTGATACTATGTTCTAGATAGGTTCTCATGCGATTTGATTGTAGGGTGTATGTTCATATTAAAAATGTATAAATATGTGGATTTCAAAATAATAATACATAGGGACTATCTCATGTTCAAATAGATTTATGAATGAATAGAATCATATGATATGTCTTCTATGCCAATGTAAGAGATTGGATCCAGTCTTGATTCTTATTTATAGATGACCCGATTAGGAATCATTGAAAATAATATAATGTGGGACATTTGGATACATGATTTGTCTCAGTAATAATTTAATAGATTGGAAAAAGCCATAATTGAAATGGGTAAAATAAAACAGGTATGGTTGTTAAATAAAATTATTCACACCTAAATGAATTTTGTTAAACATATTTGGGTATATGTGAGAAGATGGAATTTATAGAATGTTTACAATTGTGTCTTTATTTATATGTCATATATATGATTTCACTCATCAAACATACATAGAATTGACTGGAATGGGATAGACTTCATTGGTTCGGCCTTCTGAGATAAATATATCAATCCCATATTATGTTACATTGGTACTCGAGTAGATCTACCTGTTTGTAGGGATATTGACCTTTGGTTTTTTTCTTTCAGATTGAGATTTAGAAGCAAAAGAATGGTTGGAGATTAGGTTACTCGTGGAAATCACCATTGGGGTTTTTTTGATTTTTTTTTACATGTGGGAGGTATTATATTGAAAATTAACTTTTAATATGTTTACCGTTTTAGATTATGTATCTTCATATATTAATCACACTTAATATAAACAATCATTGTCCATATTTTATTTTAAGTTGATGATACATATTTATTTTGATGTTTATTCATTGTTTTATACTACAATTGAAATGTATTACAATTTAATACTTGAATACCACTAAATAACAAAGAGTAATTTGGTACAGTCCCCCATTGAACTACATTTTTAACATTACTTCTATTAGAATACCTCTTGTATTTGAGGAGATGCGCATAAGGACATGTGATGGCCATTCCAGTTATCAGTTTATTGGTAAATCGTGACGATACATTACAAAAGGTAATATATTACATTCATATACCTTTTTATCAATGAACTTTTTCATTATATTGACTAATAATTTTTTACTATTATGTTCTCTTGAACTTATGATAATTAAATTAAAATAAAAATGTTATTTCACAAATGAGAAAATTATATTCACTCTCATTATTCTCATTTTACTATCATAATGTATTACATGTGATACTAATGAATTCATCCATTGATATTTTATGCTAAAATTTTATATTGTAAATACCAAACCAATATTTTATTGAATAAAATTCTTGTTGAGTAAATTATAGGGAGTTTATTTGGGATTTATAGCTATGAAACATACATTCCACTCTCATTCAATAAAAATGATGTAATGATTGTGTTGTTAAACACATATGTACTCAATGATTTTATATGAATAATTTTTTTATTCTATGTAGTTTTTAAATTAAATATTTTAATATTACATATGATATATGTGATAAAAATACATATAAATTGTTAATTGTTTCTATGGTAGTATTGTAATGAATTCAATAAAACATTATCCCCAAAAATAAATAGTTTATAATACATGGTTAATAGCATTGGTAATATGTTTTATGGAACCTAGAAAATGAACCATGGAGATACGATTAGGAATGTTTCAATTATATATTTTTTCCACATAACCAATAAATGTATTGTTTATATATGATTATTCTATCATGATATTTACCATGTCTTATCAATTATGATATTTCGTGTCCCATTTTTTTGTTGATCCCATAATTAGATTTATGTCTACATGTTTATATTGATGTATTCCCCAAACAAACCCCATATATATTGGTGACATAGTATATAATAAATAATTATCACTTTATGTGAAATAAATAAATATTATGTTATTTTATCCCTTATATATATGATTTATTATGTACCCAGATTCCATGACACTAAACATAATAATAATTATTTATATTGTCAATGTAATATTTTTACAAGGATTTATTTAATCAAAATAGTAGTAAGAATACTAAGGATATTTCTTGGAATAGTTAATCATCCATAAATTTTGTTGATGTAGGGAGAGTGTAATTCCAAAAAAAGAAAAAATTGTCAACATACGTAAGGTGGTTATTTATGAAGAACAATTTTAGATAGGGGAAGTGCCCCCAAAAATGAATGTTAAGAATTAAATAAACTTATACCTGGTTTATGAATAACATTAACTTCCTCAAATTTGGTTTGAAACCCCAAGGGGATATATGTTAGTTAATCACATGTTTTTCTAAAACCATTATGATTTATATATTAGTAATTATGCTTAGTTAAAAATTTAATTATAACATACAAGATACATATTTTTTTAATAAAATAGGATGAAACAGTCTCTACGAATTATTATTACAATATTTATAATATTAATTAATTTCTCTTATATGATTACATCATCTATTAAAATAGCTTCAAATAGAATTATTCATGAATGTAAAAGTTACCACATATAATTATATAAATTATCCCAAAAAAAGGAGGATCTAGAGTCAAAAACATTTTAATTTTTTTGAAACAAAAATCCTAGGTCATTAATAATAATCAAAACAATAAAAAGTGTCCAGATTCACCTAGGATGGAACAACTAGTCTTTGAATCCTTGATGAGTTATTGATAATCTTTTCTAGTGAGATCTCCAATCCACTAATCATTAACCAAAGGATAAAAGAAATAGAAAATATAAGGTATTTATTTACATATTAGAAACATATGAATATTTGTTTGGTTATATACTATTTAGAGGGATAATTAGATTTTTGGTGGACACTGATCTAGAGCATGAAGTCGAATGATGACGTTGAAGCTATATAATGATATTATTATGAAAAGGAATTTTTAAAAAAGTTTTTTCCCTAAACCCTTTTCTTGATAATGAAAATCGAATTGCCTAAATTGGATTAATAAAAAAATGAATTTGTAGTGATTTATGGGATGGTAATTACATGAAATTCAAAAATACACTTAAATAAATCTCATTTAATCTATTATGAATATAGATAGAATCATTGGTGGGATAATAAATCATGAATTGAATGCTTTAACTATCCAACATGTATAGAGTTATAAGTAATTTTTTTATTTTAATCCTATTTTCATAATATATTTTAGAGATATATTGGGATATTTTATAAGAATGATTACGAAGAGGGGTATCTAGCATAATTTTGAAAATAATTTCAATGAATAAATGGAATGTTCAAAAAATACACTACTCTGATGATAAAGTGTGCGAAGTTGTAATAAAATAATTATATTCAATGATGTGGAATTTATTGAAATGTTTTAACAAATTACTATATATCATGAAATTTCAAGGATATGTATGTACAAAATATATAAATTAAAAAGTAAATGGGAACATTGTAAAGTAAAACCTACATTATAATGCTTCATGTGCATAAATTATGGACATTTCTTTAACAAATTTCCCAATAAAAATATGATGGATGGAAACTGTCATCAACTATGGAAGATACAAAAGGATAAAGGCCATGTTATTGAAATAATGATAGTTAAATTATATGCTATGAATAATGTTTTAGAATTAATAGTAATTTTTTATTCAAATATATCATATAAATATTGTTTACTTCAATTCTAAAAATAAATTTATTTAATTGATGTTTTCCAATAACATATAATTAAACAATGATCTACAAGTGAATATATTATAAATTCAAACTCATACAGGAAATATTTATGAATAATGTATATATAATTATTCAAAAATTATATTTAGTGAGTTAAATATATTTGAAAATGTAATTGATTTCAAATGGATTAATATGACCGAATACTCAGGATGAAAATTTTGGAAATGTATAATACCATGATCAACTCTTGGAAATAGCAATATTTCTATTTTTTCTAGTGAATAACAAAAATAAACATTAATTGACACATATCTCATCATGAGTATCCTAATGAAGTCCCACATATTTCATTCATTATGTAAATAACAATTAAATAATATGATGAAAGTTAATTTCTAATGATTAGAGATATAAATAATTTAGGGAATACATTGACCTATTTTGAGGTGATTTACAAGGGCATCCCCTTGAAAGTGAGGTAGATATATCAACTGAACTCATTATTTGATCAACAATAATATCAAAGACACCATATACAATAAAATATGTGGAGTTATTGGAATTATAAATGATGAACGACGATCTTCTGAAAAATGATTTCATTTGACCGTGTGTTCCACCTTGGGTGGTCCAATTCAATTTATGAAAATGCTAGAAAAAATTAATTTTGACATGAATTGATTATAGAGAACTAAATGGGATCATAATGAAGAAAAAACAAACATCCAAATATTAAAGAAATTTTCGAACATCTTCATAGAAACCTAGTTTTTAAAATATATATAAATAATATTTATTACAAATTTAGAAATAATATATTTATAAAAAAATTAATTTTATAAGTTTCAATTTCAAATTGTTATTTTATTTTCCATGATAATGTAAATAAATAAATAAATATTTGTGTGTGTCTGTGTGTCTGTGTGTGCATGTGTTTTAGAATAATGTTTACAATTAATAATATCTTATTTCATTTTTTGGAGATATAAAATAGTTTTTTATAATGAATATACTCTATCATAAAGAAAAAGAATGCTAAAATTAAAATTGGATAAATAAGGAATGTTAATTTATAGACCTACTTTATTTTATGAATATAAAAATTTAAGAAATTAATTATATATTTTAAGATATGATTCGATATATATATAGTTATTTTATTTTAATGTAAATATATATTTACATTAATTAGAATATATTTACATGACATATAAAATATATTAAGCATCAAAAATATGTATATAGAAAACTAAAAGAATAACCACATTAATATTTATATATATATTTATAGGTACATATATATAAATAATTATACAAACATATATATTATAATATATATATAAATATATTAAAATAAATTTAAAAATTATTTTTGTAAAATAATTTTGATATTTAATGAAATCTAATATTTATCTAGAAAAATATGAATTCATATTTATAATCAATTTATAAATATTTATAAACATTTATATATAATAATAAGAATATTTTGATATAATAAAGTATTATATCAATACACACACACACACTCATTTATTTATTTTGAATATGAGAAGTTAGGAAGATCAAAAAATGAAAAAATGAATTGAAAATGATAGATGAAATGATTTAAAGATGAGTCATGTGATAAGAGAAGAAATTATATGAAATCTTGTAAACTAAAATTAATTGAATAATGGTGTAGTCAAAAAAATAAAAAAATAATAAAAATAAAAATATATTTAAATGATTGGGTGGATTAAAAAAATAAAATATGTATATATATATCTATGTGGGGAAGTGTAAAAGGTTATATATATATAATAATAATAAATATATATTGTTCCATAAGTGATATAGAATAAAAATAATTAATATATACAAATATTATATATATATATATATGTGTGTGTGTGTGTGTGTGTCTGTTGATTAATGGGAATATAATATCATAAAAATTAATAAATAACTACATAAATAAATAATATATGTATATATTTATAAAATCTCTCTCTCTCACACATATATATATTGACTGACTTAAGAGTTTAGGAATTCAAAAAATAAATTACTATATATATATATATATACAATGATACATAAGATTTATGGAATGAATAATGAGACAAAAAAATGAATAAAGAACACTTTACGAAAAGGTTATGAAATGTGTGTTGAAAAATAAACCACTATTTTAATTTATTTTAAAACAGTGTTTAATATATATATATATATATAAAAATAATTGAATGTTTTATTAATAAATTGGTCTTATGAATATGTTCCATTTACATAGGTTTCATATCCAATGGATGTCTTCAAAAAATCCTGATAAAAATATGAGAGTTTCTATGGTTGTAGAGATATTGTGGGAAGAGTTTAGTCTTCAGGGATTGATGTTTTACAACATTTCAACTATGAGATTTCCATGATTATTATATTAGTTGTTTAGTAATTGTAAAAAATTATTAAATTTCATTTTCAATATTTTCTATTCAAAATATATTTTGGTATGGGTGAAAATAATTTTATTGTTAAATTAAAAATATTCTTCCAAATGAAACTTTATTTTAAAATAAACATAAATAATTAATTTACTTTAAAAATATCTTTGTAAGGGGTTAACCGTCACATTTTTACTATTTTTTTCATTCATTATATTATGCTAATGTTTGTTTTAATTTTATAATTTTCATGTCATTTGATAGCCATTTTACATAATTATAATGTATTTTTAAAAATTCTAATATAATATTTATCCATGAATTAACATTATGTATTTGATGTACATGTATGATTTATATTAACTCAATGTAGAGTTTTATTATCATTGATTTTTTCTGAATGGAACATATTTAATGATCCTGATCATTATAATGATTTATTAGGCTCATTTAAATGTATTCTTTTTTTCTTTTTTTATAAACTTTTTTTATTTACCATGATGTGTGTTTGATTGTAAATTATATTTTTTTGGATGGAGTGGTAAGGTCACTATTAGTGAATTTTTTCCTGAACTGTTCAGCATTTTCCAACAAACCATCCACCCCTTTATGGAGTGGGGTTGCAAGGATGTTGAATATTTTTTTAAACTTTTATCACCCCCAACCTAAAAGTGGCACATGGTTAGGGAAAACTGTTAGGAGTAATTTTGCGCCATTTCCCAGTAGACCATGATAGATGATGATGTTAATTTAAAAATAATAAATTTAATTTCATGAAACCCCATATAAACCCAAAATTGAAAAGTACTCATCTGTGAATATTATTTCACAAATTTTCAGCGGACCAGTTATATTCCAATCGTCATAAGCTCTATTCTTGGAAAATCAGATGGTAGAATGAAGACTTTCAACCCTCCTGTTGTGAGGATCTCATCTTATTGGGTTTTCTTATTTTTTCTCATTTGTCCCTCATATTTTATTGTGATGTTTTTATATATTTTGTATGATATATTATTATCGATATAGATCTAGATTTAATGGGTCTTGATTCATTCAACTTTATTTAGGTGTTATGATCTAGATATCATTTTACGTTATTATTCTCCCAAAATAGGGGATTTATGTTGGGTTATTTGTAATGAAAAAATCAATATAGGTGCTCTATAATTCATACCCAATGTCTTAAATATAATTATGTTAATGTAAATGTATAATTATATTATGATTATAGAAATTTTTTTCATGATTGAATTGATTATTTTGGTCAATTAATAGATTATGGTAAGTATGGAAAAGGGATATTGGGATTGCAAATAATGAATAATTAATTGTAACATTAACTCTTGGATATTGAATTGTGATTAAGGGATTAAAAATTATTGATGTAATTACTACAATATTTCGTTTTCATTTAATTATAATAAATTGTTTCGTTAATTGTTAAGATATTGGATTTTTTATAGATAATAAATTATTGAGTTAATTATCAAAAAATTTAATTGAGATTTAGGGATAATTAATTGTTGAATTAATTAACAGAATATTCAGTTTTAATTTAAAGATAAATAATTTTCATGTTAACTATTGGAATATTGAATTGTGATTTAAGGATAATTAATTAATGGGTTAATTAATGGAACATGGAATTGTGAAATAAATAATAAATTATCAAATTAATTTAGGGATAATGAGATTGTGATTTGAATAATTAATGGTTTAATTAATTACACTATTTTGATTTTCGAGATATGTATTAATTAATTTATGAATTATTTAATGGTGGTTAATATGCTTAATTAAATTGGGATTTAATTAAGGGTATTGAATTGATGAATTAATTGTTGAGTTGGATATGAGATTCGTATGAATAATTTATTTTTTGATCTAATTAATTATATTTAGACAATTAATTAATTAATTATTTAATTTATAATATTGAGATGGTAAGTTAACTTTTGAGTTATTTAATATGATTTTGATGGTTAATTAATTATTATGTTTATTAATGAGATTAATATGACTTTTTAATTGGTTTTTTGATATGTAATATTAATATTATTAAATAATATTTTTATTATTATTTAGATTGGGATGATTAATTATCTTTTTATTTAATTAATGAGATTTAGGTGATTTATAATTTTTTTTTGTAATTAATTGTTATTGAGTAGATAATTTAATTTTGTAGATTACTAATGGGATTAAAATGAATTATTAAATTTTTAATTTCTTGTTGAAATTATCATGTTCATTGTGCTTTATTAATTAACTCTTTAAGGAATTAATTGGTATTTTAGGAATATGAAATTATTATTTGAAAAAAATAATTGTTGAATTAATGATTATGATATTGATATGGTTGAAATCAAATAATTAATTATTAAATTACATATTTATATATTTAAGATGTTGAATTAGAATAATTAATTGTAGAAAGATTTATAGTTGATTATTGAGTTTATGAAATTATTTGTGTGTGATTAATTAATTATGGACTTAATTAATGAAATTTATATGCAAAATTAATTTTTGAATTTAATTATGGAATTGAATGTGAGTAATTAATAGTTGTAATAATTATTGGAAATTTAATGAACAATTAATTTTTGAATTAATTAAGGTAAATGGATGGAATTAATTAAATGGAGAACTAATTAATGGAATTGATATGAATAATTAGTTGGTGAATTAATTTAATGGATTGATGTTATTAATTCATCGTTGAATTATTTAATGTTGTTTGTGTGATAATTTAATTGTTAAATTATTGAAAGTAATTTATCTTATTAATTAATTGTTTAATTAATTAATCATTATTATTTGATTATATAATTGTTAAATTAACTAATGAAATTTATGAGATTAATTATTTGTTGAATTAAGTAATTTTGTTATTGTGGTTAATTAATTTTAGATTTAATTAATGTTTTTTTGATATGATTCATTAGTTTCCGATATAGTTAATGTAATTTATGTTATTTGTATGATTTTAAAGTAGCAATAAAAAATGCGGTGAATAATTAGTTGTTTGATTATTTGACCTTATTAATGTGATTAATTAACTGTTGAATTAATTACTGTTATTGAAGTGGTCAGTTATTTATAGAATTTACTAAATGAGTTGATTTAATAAAATATAGGCTACTAGTTCAATGTCATAGACCATTATCACGGGCAAAAAAATGTTTTACTTTCTTCATGATTCTTGAATTTTTTAACTATATAGAGTTTCATGTAGTCTACATGGAAATTCTAGAGATGAAAGGTACCATGAATTTTATTGATTAGACATCTAATGATTCCCCCAACCCCATCATGGTTGAAGAGGTTGTCCATGAGTTTCATTATTAACATCCCCCAAATGAGGCTTGGATGGCCTATTTTCCAGCAGAGGAGAAGGTAACTGGAATGGAATGAGGTTATTCTGAGACCAAAAAAGTTTTTATATAACAACCAATACAAAGTTTAAGTTAACAAAATTTGGGAGAAGGATGACCAAGGTGGTGATTATAGCACTCAAAAGAAGTGGAGGAGAGTAAGACATCTTGGAGGATGTGGTGGTTACCATAGAAGGGGTTGTCAAAAATGATTATTTTCCTTGTTTTCATTTAGGTTGTTATTATGACACATGTTACATGGAATATTATAACTCATAGATTATGTTTCTTTTTATAATAAATTTCCATGAACTATAGTTTAACCAATAGTTCACACATTTCTGGTTTAATGGACTAATGTAATTATTTAATTATTTATTTAATTAATGTTTTTAATGTGAATCATTTATTATTGAATTAACTAATCAGGTTGATGTGATTATTTAATTTTGAATTATGTAATTGAATTTATATTATGAATTATTTATTTAATCAATTAATGTTATTAATGTAATATTTTAATTTTTTAATTAACTAAAGGTATTGATGTTATTAAATAATTATTGAATTAATTAATGTTTTTAGGGGATTGGTTAATTTTTTAATAAACCAATGGAATGTATGTGATTAGTTAATTTTCGAATAAACTAATGGTTTTGATGTGATAAATGAATTGTTGAATTAATTAATTATATTTAGGTGTTTAATTAATTTTTTAATTAATTAATTGGAATAATTTGTTTTTCTATATGCTAAATCAATAGTGAAATTTATGTGTATAGTTAATTGATTAATTAACCATATGTTGAAAAATTGTAACCTGATAATTGATTTAGTAAATAATTAATGAGAACATGGTCACTCAATTGTATAATGTATGAATAGTAACACTGAAATTCATGTACATATTAAGGAATGAGAACATGGTCATTAAATTATGTTAACTTATAAAAGTAATAGGGGAATTCATTTTTGAATTTATTAATTGTAACAATATCATTTTATTATGAAGTTATTAATGGTGAATGTGTCATTTGGTTGTAAAATAATGAATGAGAACACAATCATTCACTTATTTTAAGTATGAATGTTTACATGGGTATTCATTTCAGAATTAATGAATGGGAACATGGTCACTCAAATTTGTGATTTTTTAATGGTAACATGGGAAATCAAGTATGAATTCAATATTGGTAATAATGGAATTCTGATATATGATTTCAGTTGGGATATTATGGGATCTAGTTTGAGCTGAAGTTGGTAATTATATACGAGTGTTTTTGGGAACCCGAGGGTAATATTGTTAAATAATAATTATTGGATAATGTGATAATTATTAAATAAGAATAATAAATATTTACTTATACTACTGCATCCACTATTTTGTTTAATATATAATGTTTTTTATTATTTTTGTTGTGGCCTAATGATTTTTACTCAAATCCAACTCAGGAATCTTGGACTGTAACAAAAAATACGTCATATTTACATGATTGGATTCGTGAAGATTCCAGGAGTTAGGTGTCTGAGTTTATGTGAAACATGGATGATGAAAGCATCCTTTTTTCGAGATTTGCCTTAGATTTTCAAATGTCTTTACATTTGAGATTTTATTTTTAACACCTGGACGAAAATTTAACAAGGAATATCTATTATTTAGTATTGATATTTTATTTCCATTTTTTGTCATCTTGTGATATAAGAATCCTTCAAGTTATTATTATTTGTTTTTTAATTATATATTTATTTTCAAATAGAGTTTTACTCTAAAAAATTGGGTATAGTCACTTCATGACTGATATTAAACCCTCGTTGCTAGTCAACGACCTCAAGAATAAAATGTGTCACACATGAGGTCATGTGACTGACTAGCTTTGGGCAATGATATGTGGAAAAATGTCTGGGATATTACAAAGTAATATGAGAAGATATTTTCGTTTATTTTAATTTTTCATTCTATTGGTGAAAATTAGAATGGAGACAAGGAGGAGTCTGGCCATGGTTATGAGATCATGAATGGAAGTAACTAACATATAAATTTTGGAGAACCCATGTTCCTAGGGTGGGATTGTTGTTATTACTATTTACAATTATAGTTTAACATATTTCACTATTAGTGGTTCACATGTGGTGTAATGTGATTTTTTTGGTATTTTTTGGATATTTTCCTCATGGATTAGTTTTTAATGAGAATTGAGTTTTTATTCATATTTTAGGCACTTTTTTTTATTTTGACTGATATCATTTTAGTTAAACTCATAAAAATGGGTTATGGGTAATTTTTTTAATTGTGAATTATTTTTCTATCCTTATGAAATTGAAAATAAAATGTTACTAATATGATATTTATAATTTTTAATTAATGACATAAGAGAGTAAATGGGTGTCTATATGAGAATCATGAATATGATAAAATGTTTACCCATTTTTAGCCATGAACTAGATGGATGTTAGTGAAGGGTTTGGATAACACCTCTATTTTGACCATGTGGAAGGGATGAACAAAGTGACACATTGGGTGAGGCTTTGTGACTTGGTAGTGATTGTTGTGTGAATGGATGGTTTTATTTAGAAAAAATATTTATTTTACTTATAAACATGAGTTTATAATGCCCTATACACTGACATTGACCTATGTACATTGAGAGAGAATTGTTAACACACAAAGATACATAAGAAAATTATCATGTGGTATAAAAATGGTATTATATAAGGATGCTTCCCTAGAATATATTGAAGGTGAGACCTTGTGGTGTGTAAAGAACCATCGTTTTTACCCATCTTAGGGTCATAAATATGTTTTGTGTCAATAAAGGATAAGAGTTTTGTTTGGGGAATCCTACAATGGGATACAATTAATGTTTCTAATTTAATATTTTTTTGAGAATATTACAACCATACCCACTTCTAAAGATATTTATGGGAGGGAGAATTAGCCATTCTTGGAGGTTATTGATTGAGGAATGTGATTAAGAAAACACCACTATGTTGGTGAGTGGCATATCATAGATAAATGAGACCTATGAGAAGCACCCTATATGTGTGTTGGATCATAGTGATAATGTGTTTCACATAATGAATGTGTCAATGTTTCTTGTATTTTGGACACATGGTTATCCTATGGAGGAAATATTGGATGTAGAAATGGATAAGAGGTCATATTAGACTAATATTGTGGACTCATATTTTTAGGGACGCATGGGAGTACATCTAGGGGACTAGCTGTTACAAGGAGGAAATATTAAAAAATCCTGATATTTATTGATATTAATCTATATAATTTAGATTTATTGTTTTTCAATTTTTAGAATAACTTATTTGGGTTTTATATGTGATGTATTTCAAAGAAAATATGATATTTTGGATGTAGTGGGCCACTGTACGGTTTGCACAGAGTTTTCCCTAACCGTGTGCACGTGCTTAACTAACAATGAAACCCGTGGAGATCGCTCATAAACGATTTGGGGTAGGTGGTATATAATTCAAATAAAAATATCTTGACTATAACTATGTGTATATATATTTTAAATTTCAATTTTGTGTTTAGAAATTGAGTAATTTATTCACATAATAAATTGGATGATTTAATTAATTAAAGGAAATGTGAAATTGGGATATTGGTATTGTAGATCATGAATATTTAATTGTTAACATAGTTATGAGATATTAAATAGTATTTTAGGGATAATTATTCAATTATTTATATATTAGAATATTTAATTGTGATTTATGAATAATTATTTGTTGAGTTGTTTATAGGAATATTGAGTTGAGTTTTAGGGAAAATTAATTATTCTATTTTTTATAGGAATATTGAATTGTGATTTAGGGTCTATTAAATTTTGAGTTAATTATCATTATATTGAATTGAGATTAGGGGTAATTTCTTGATGATTTAATTATCATAATATTCAAATGTTATTTAGGGATAAATAATCATTGACAAAATTATTAGAATATTGAATTTTCAATTAAATATTTGATGACTGAATTAATTATTGTATAATGGTATTGTGAAATGGAAAATTAATTACTGAATTAATTATGAAATATGTAATTATTGGATATTGATTAATTAATTGGTTTTTTAATAGATGGGGTTGGTTTCCTTAATTAATTTGGGAATTTATTATGGGGATTAGTGTGATGAAGTAATTGTTTAATTAGCAATGAGATTGAGATGATTAATTAATAGTTGAGTTAGTTGAAGAGATTGATATGATTAATTAATTGATGTGTAAATTAATGATAATTAGATGATTAATTTACTTTTGGATTAATTAATGCAATTGAGATAATTATATAATTACTGACATAGTTACCGATATCAAGATGATTAATTAATTATAAGTTAATTAATGAGATTGAGATGATTATTTATTTATTGAGTTAATTAATGATATTGAGATGACAAATTAAACATTAAATTAATTAATGAGATTGTGATGATTTATTAATTGATTAGTCAATTAATGAGATTGATGTGATTAATTTATTGTGTAGTTTATTAATGGGATTGAGATGAATAGTTAATTCATTAATAAATTATGAAGTTATTGTGGTTTTTGAACATGATTAAATAATAGTTTGATTAATTAATTGGAATTTTTTGGTATTTTGATAATCTAATTTTGAATAATAAATTATTCAATTAATTATGTCGATATAGAAATTTTGGAAATCAAATATTTATTTTTTGAACTAATTATTTTTATATTGATGTTTGATGAATTAGTATAATTATTCAACAAATTTATTTTCAGAGATTGTTTTGACTATTAATTTTGTTATATGTTAAAAATAAATTAAAGAATTAACTAACAGATTTAACGTGATAAATTAATTAGTGAATTATTTAAAGATATTGGATGTGATTAATTTAAAGTGGATTTAATTTTTGGATTTGAAATGAAAAAATAATTGGTTAATTATTTTAAGGGATATAATTTTAGTTATTAATTATGTAGTTAATTAATAGAAATTATGTAAAAAAATAATTTGGTGAATTAATAAAGGAAATTGATGTGATTAATTAATTACTGAGTTAATTAATTTAAGTAATTGATGAAATTAATTAAATCATGAATTAATAAATGTTATTTATGTGGTTAGTTCATTTTTAAATAAACTAAATTATTGGATGTTATTAATTTATATTTCATTTAATTAATTTTATAATTAATTAACATGATTGATGTGATTAATTAATTTTTGAATTAATTAATTTTTTTCATTTGATTACTATCTTCCTATGTTAGCAAATATCATTGGTGTGATTTGTTAATTACTGAAATAAAAAATTTAACGACATGATTTATTAATTAATCAATTAATAAATGTTATTAATATGATTAATTAATGGTTGATTTAATTACATTCATTGATGTGAAAAGTTAATTGTTGAATTAATAAAAGGATTTTCTGAAATTAATTAATAGTTGAATTAATTAATTTTTTTGATGTGATTATTTTATTATCATATACACTAGAAGAATTGGTTTTATTAGTTAATTATTTAATTTAAAAATGTTGTTAATGTGATTAACTAATTGTCAAATTAATTAATTTTATTTATCTTCTTAGTGAAATATTGAATTAAATAAATGAAATGATGTGATTAATTATTTTTTGAATTCATTATAATTTTTTATATGAGTTTTTTATTATATAATTAATTAATGGAATTTGTATGATTATTAAAGTTTTGAAGTAACTATTGAATTTGATGTGATAAATTAATTTTTTTTAAACTTTTATTTTTATTTTTGTGATTAGTTTCTAGTTTAATTGACTATTGGAATTTTTTTGGTTATCTAATTATAGTGGTTATCTAATTATTAAACCAATAATGAAATAGATTTGGTTAATTGTTTTTGAATTAATAATGTGTTAATTATTTGTATCACTGTCATAAAACTATGAAATTATGAATGCTAACATGGTCATTTAGTTGATAAATAACAAATGGGAACATTTATCATTGAATTGTACAATGTATGAATGGTAAAATGGGAATTCATATATGAATTAGTGAATGGGAAAAGGTTATCCAATTGTGTGATGATTCAAAAGTAACATGGGAATTCTAATATGAACGAAAGAATGGTTGCACATTCATTGGATTTTGAAGTCAAAATGGTAACCTGGTCATTTATTTGTGAGATAATGAATTAGAATAGGGTCATTAAATTATTTAATGTATGAATGGTAACATGTGAATTCAGGTATATATTAATGACCTGAAAAATGGTCATTTAATTGTGTGAAGTATGAATAGTAACATGGGCATTCATGTATCAATTAAAGAATGTAAATAATTGAATTCTAAGGAATATTATCACTTGTGAATAATTCAGTCTCTAACATGAACCAAAGCTTGTATTCATGTATGAGTATCTACGGGAACCATGTTGATATGTTGTTAAATAATGATTAATTGAAAATGTGAGAATTATTTACTTATTAATTTAAATTATTTTTTATACAATTTTATACATTATTATTTGAATGGATATTTTTATAGACAATATTGGTGGTATCCCACTGAGTTTCATTTACACCCTACTTGGGTTTCCTGATCAATACCAAAATAGAATTATTGTTTTCATGAAATGATAATGTAAAAGGCCATGTGTTATGTTGTTTAGTTGGTATAGATAATGGATGAGGGAAATGAATGAGGTTCATAAATCACATGGAAGTTTTAATTGTACTTACTTTTGAGTTTTCAATTTGAAACATGGCCGATACATTAGAAGAAATATCTATTGTTTAGTTTTGATATTGTATTTCATGTCTAGGTCATCAGGTGATATGAGTATCTATATTTTTATAGTTATATATATTTGGTTATTGTTTATTAATTTTGTGATGGTGTTTCACCTTAAATAAGAGGGTATAATCTAAACAAGACTAATATTATAGTATCACTGCTAGTCGTTAGCCTTTAGAAAAAAAGGAGGTGTGGTTTATATCATCCAATTGATTGGATGAGGGAACTAGTGTTTGGAACCATGTTAATTATGTTAAATAGACACACACACATGTATGTATATTTCAATCCATCAATAATTTTTACAAATGTGTGGTTGTAAATTCCTTCAGAAATGGAAAAATAAATAAGTATAATTAAAATTAGACACTTTTACATTTTAAACATATTGATGATTTGTGCGGTGAACTCAAATCTCTTAGATTGGTGGTCATTATACAACATTCAATGTTCCTGGTTAGATCTTGGTATTTTTTTAGATTACCACATGTTTTATGAAAAAACATAGAATTGTTTTTATAAAATCAATTTATTTATTCTTATATTTATATTTTGATGTGACTCTATTGATTTTATTGCAATTAATTAACATGATTAATTTAGTATTTTAATGTTTATTATGAAAAATATATTATAAATAATTATTTATTTTAAATAACATGATGTATTTTTAATGAGAAAATAAAATTTTATACAATATTTTTTCTTATGTGGGGTTTTAGTTTTGAACGATTTTTTTTACAATAATGTATTCAATAATTTTACTTTAAAAATTGATAACAAGATTTTAAAACCACATTATGATCCATTTTCTCACCACAAAATTATAAAAAATATTTTCAGGGTACAAAGATGAGTGAAAATTACCCAATGGATAGATATTGACTTTGAAAATTGGATGGATTAGACTTGATGATCACTTAGAATAGTTTACATATTAAAACATAAAATATATATTTGTTTTACATTGAGTATGTTTATGTTTTTCTTGATCTTCTAAAACTATATACATACAAAATCCTATGATTTATTATTTATCACGTGCTTCTATAAATTTGTTAAAATATTATTTTATTTTTTTCATGGAACTGGATCCAATATTGTGGGCATGATGATTCATATTTGGAATCCATGCATTTTTTGAGCGATATTTGGATTTTTATGCACATTATAAATTAAGAGTTATAATTTTTTTAGGTTTTAAGAGACTATACGTCAAATGGAATCCCAAAATTATGGTTATATAAATTATAGAAAGACACTTTTATTTAATAATATAATTCAGTCGACCATCTCATGTTTATATTCGCGGATTTATAATTTTTTGGGTGCCTCCATAAAATGGGAAATAAATTACACATGTAATTTCATATAATTATAATGAAAAATAATAATTATTATTAATATTATCAATTTTTATAGTCAAATTATAAGTACTGATGACTTGACAAAAATATGATTCATCAACACTAAACTAGGAAGTCAATCAATCATACGATATAATTAACAGTTTGAGAGAGAATTCTAATTAGCGTGGAGAGAATGTTACATTAATAATTATATATATATATATATATTACTATTTTTAGTAATGAAATTAGATAATAATAATAAATATATTATATATGGTTTTATTCCAAATTAATCATTAAGTTATCAGGATAATTTATATCTGAATATTTATACATGGTTGTGTTCATATAATATAATTTGATAAATAAAATTATATTATGTCACATTAATATAGAAATATGAAATATTAAATTGAAATAAATATACCATTACATAAAAAATAGGTAACTAAAATTATAATAAGATAAATTTTATTAACCAATAGATATTAATTGTGTGTGATATTAATGTAAAAATTCATGATGAGGCGTGTAAATGGTAACAAATTATTTGAGAGATATATAAACTTTTAGGTGAATGTAAATTTTAATAAATATATATTATAATATTTACAATATATGTTAGTGAATATATATATATATATTGTAGATCAAAATAATAATCATATAGATACATATAATTATTTATGTTTATATATAGATATATTTTTAAATATATATATGTATATACACACACATATATATAATTCATAATTAAAAAATTATATGATGTTTTTAAAAGAAATAGGTTAGAGGATGGTATTATATATATATATATATTCACATATGCATAGTTTATATATTTATATACTTATTATTGATATATATATATATATGTGATGTTTCTTGAATGTAAAGAATATAATATTAATATACATACATACGTATATATATATATATATATATATATATCGAATGATAAGTTAGTAATGTTCAAAAAAATGAAAAAATGGAATTGAATTCATTTTTAAAAAGTAGTAATAGACAAGGGTCTTAGTAATAAATAAAGAATGTAAAAAAGATTACAATAGATTTTTTAAATTTAAAAATACAAATAATAATAAATTAAATATGTACTAATGTATTTAATAGTGTTTGATGCATGTAAAATAATGAATAATAAAATAAAATATATATTTTATTTAAATGGGGTGTCGCAAACTGTATATATATATAATATATATATTGATAATATTGAAGGAAAAAAATTATATTAATATGTGTGTGTGAGTGGGTGATTGTTGTATATATGTGTGACTTTTAATGGGTAGGTAACATCAAAAAGGGAAATTATAAATAAATAAATAGTATATATTGTGACATAAATGAAAATGGATGAAAAAATAGACAGATGAGTATATGTTTTATAATGAGCCTTAAGAATTAAGGAATGAAATAAATAGAAACAAAATAAAAATTGAAAAAATAATAATAACATTCCTAATGGTTAATAAAAGTGTGGGGATAAATAAAAAACAATTTGGAAGCCTTCCAAAAGAGTTTTGAAAATAATATGTGAAATAAGTGAATTTTAAAAATAATTTATTGATTTATTAAAAAGTAGGTTTATAAATAGGAGCCCTTCCTGGGGCTTATGCATCCAACAAAAGTCATCCTTAATCCTTGAAAATAATAGTCAATTTTATCTCGTTTTAGAGTTAGTGTCAGATCGAATTCCATCATCGGGGAAGGAATTTTAGTTGGTTTTAGTTAAATATATTAAAAAACATCAGTTAACAATTTAAGTTAAATGAAATTGATTTAAATTTATATTTTAATAATTTTCTCATAACACCACATTATATGGCTGGATTTTATTTAGTATATAATTTCATTAATTTATTAAAAATTTATTTTATATTAAAAAATAATTTTTATTAGTTTATCATCTATCAAAATATATTTTATTAGGGGTTCAACCTATGAAAGATGTTATTTTAATTTCATATTCCTCATTTTATATATAAATGTTCCCAAAAAAATGTTTTATTAATTTTAAAATTTTAATTTCTTATGGTAACAATTTTATTTATTTATTATCCATGTTCCATAACTCCAAATTATTATATATCCAAGAATTAATCATTCTTATTCCACTTCAATGTATGTTTAATATTATCAATGTATATATAATATTTACAAGTTGTTTTATTTTAATTAATTATATACATATATATGTGCACATATATGTATGAATTGATATAAGGGTTTTGAGGGAAGATATCCCAATGATTTCATTATAATTATTCTATGAGTAATATGAGTTTGTTTTTATTCAACATTTATTTACTAATTCTCATACCATATTTATGGATTTGATGTATATAGTCGATAAGAATTACATAGAAAAGCATTTGGTGGTATTTATTCATGATATGATAATATATTACAATAGAAATAAAAATCATGATGATCATTTAAGGTTAAAAAAACTACAAGGAAATAATATATATTCATTAAATTAAGAAAATATTATTATTCCTTATAAATATTTTCTTTCGTGAGACAGGTTGCGGCTAGGGACGAAAAATTAGTTGATCTCTTGAAGACAATATCTATATAGGATGGGCATCCCCAAATAAATAATAGATGATATTCATAGTTTTTTTTGTCTATAGGGATAATATAAATGGTATCATGAATACAATTATAATATTTCTAATACACTAACTAACTTAACATGTAAGGGATTTATGAATATTAGGAAAATTAAGTGTGGATAATGTTATCAGCATCACAAAATTAGGGGTTTCAATGATCATGTGATAACATTAACCTCTAATGGGAATGTATTTATCATGTGTAAAGATGTATTATTGAAATGACATGGATGATTACTCCTAAAAAATTATAATGATATTGCCTATGCATATTAATATTTGATGCCACCTGGATGAAATTATCCAACCCATGATTTGGACTCAACAACGACTATATTTTCATTGAATACATTGGGAAACAATCATTTTGAAGATATGTTTGGTATAATCATCAAGAATCAATATCTTAATTATATATTCACACAAAATTAATTCCCATGAGAAAAAGATATTGTTAAATCATCAAAATGAATGTGTTTTTTCTATTAATTATAAACTAAGAAATGATAAAAATTTCCTTGGTGTGTTGAGTATGAGCGATCCTCTAGTTTTAAGATGATGATATTTAAAGGAGATATATTGATCAATGAAATGGTAAAAGTATACATATAATTCATATGCTCTATGACATCATCATTCCTATAAAAAATTATATCTTTATCATAATTACATTAGATGACAAAAAAGAAATTATGAGATTATCCTCTTTTATAATTGTAGGAAGAATATGAGACATAGTGAAAGTATTAGAAGTTCAGTTTTGATAACGAAGGGATACTGGGGTTTGATAAAATGTAATGTATCCATTATTTTATATAGTTAATCAATTAGAATTTTTTAAATAACATTATTCTTTGTTCTTGAAGGATCATGGTATAACCAAATTGTATATTATCCATGAGAATAATATTTGTTGGATAACAAGAAAATAGATATTGTTAATTATAATGAATGATTTTTGGTATGTTACTATGTAAATGTGGAATATAAACTACACAACATAGTTATGTAATCACTATCCATACATATATGGATGTTGGAAAACATCACAATCAATATTTTAATTGACCATCCAAAGATATCCTTGTTAACACACACCATAAGATTAATCCTTGATAAATTGACCTATTCATACCCTTTTTTCTCTATAACAGTGTATTTCTCCATTGATCAAAAAGATAATATGAATATTCAAGATGAGGAGATACATCATGGGGAACCATGTTCAGTTTTTTTATATGATGATCTAATTTTTACATAAATTTTCTAATTGATAAATCAAATGGAAATGAATACCAAAATAACTGTTTAGAAACCTACAATCCTGAAGCTAAAATAATGTCTTATAGGACTACTGAAACAATTTCATACATGATAAGATCCTTCTCACAGAATATTCAATCTATTTCAGATAAAAAATTTATACTATTTAAATTATTCAATTACCAACATTTTTATTTGTTTATTAAAATTTATCCTTTGGAATTACATTATTATAGGAGGTTTAAAACATTTACATAATTAGATAAAGTGAGAAAATGAATATTTTTAGGACAATGAATTATTAATATAATATATAGCATATACATCTGATCATAAAACATATCATGGTTGCACAAAGTCCAAAAAGAGTTTTCAAAAAATTGATTTAAGTACATTTAATAGGTTGTCTAGGATCAAGTATTCCTTAGGGTATCACCCTAAAACGAATCATGATCTTTGGAATGGTAGGAAAAATATTTCCATTATATATGAAACTATTTAAGATCATAGATCATTTTCGAGAGGATTCCATGTAGAAAAAAAAACCTTAAAAATATTCAAATATCTATGATTTTTTTATGTCTGGATGTGAAGAATGCACCTGTCTGACATAATGAACATGCTCGATAAAAATGTTATCGAAATAAAAACTAAACAATCATATGAAGAATAAAATACCGAAAATTCATTATTAGAGGTAATAGATGTTCAGAATAAAAAAAAATAACTTTTGAATTTTTTTTAGATAAATGAGATGTTTGAAGATTTCACATGGGATGTTGGTTAATTAATGACTGTGAAATACCACCATTTTTTTGAGGCATGAAAAAAAAATTAGATGACATTTCATAATGCTGGATATTGTGATAACCTGAAAATTTATTTATGTTATTTATTAACGAAATCTTATTTTACAATGACTATTTTACTATGGGAAAATAGAAATACGAATATGTTTCATAAGAAATTTACAAAAAATGAAATTATAATGATTATAATAGTTAATAATTGTACAATGAGATAAATTAAAATGCAAAAAATCATTAAGGAATAATTATATGACCAAATTATCAAAGATATGTCACTCCCCCATGGTAAATGTGAACCCAATGAGAATTATTGATAATAAGATAGAAATTATAACAAAGATGGTGGAAGAAATTATTATAATTTAATAAATTTTTATGTATGAGAATAGTGGAGTATTTATAGATAGTAAAGGGAATGTGGACCATCATGACCTAACCATTACATGACTGTTAAATATAAAATTGAATATAATTATTGGAATAATAAAAATATCGATTAAAATAGAAAAATATTATGTGAATATAATATTAAAACTTATTTTAATTATAGTTAAATTATATTATTATATGTTTTTATTCAATTTATGAACTAAATGGTATGATATTACAAAATTGAAAACCCTAAATTTGAATTAATATTTTGTGTCCTTCTAAAATTATTACTATTTAGATATTTAAATATAATTTAATTTTTTTTTCTAATACATAGGGATTTATTTGAATAATAGACATTACATTTGATATTAAAATTTAAGATTTAAGATAGGGTTAAATTTTCATAATATTATAAAATAATTAATTATTTATTGAATACTAAAAAAATTCAATTTTGGGTTTTCAGTTTATTTTCTGACTTCATTAATATGTAATAGTAATTATATAATTATTAAAAGTTAATTTAAGGAAAAAAGTAATCATTTTTTTAATATAATAGTTTTTTATGTATGTAAATTAATTATTGAACTAATAAATGACATTCAAAGGTCATCAATTTAAATTAATATTTTGAACACATTTATTAGTGAAACATTTGAATTCCCATACAGAAAGTAATATAAAAATAATAATTTTGTTCTGAAAGTAAATTATTTCAATGAAAACATACATTATTTGATAAAAATATATACAAAACAATTATCAAAACATGAAAAAGTTATTTTAAAAAACATGTAAATGCTTGGGGAATATTGTAAAAATAAAAAAAATTATATTCACACCATCAGGGGTTCACTACCACTACCTTTATTAACTAATAATTCATATATAGTTATTTCTATAATTTCAATGTTATTATACTCCAAAAAAACAAATACAATTCCATTATATTACTAATTTAGTTTAATTATTAATAATCTTTTATCATCTATCGTCAATTTCATTCCATAAAACACATTGTTTTCCAATTGTGATTAATATTTCATTCATTGATTTTCCATGCGTCAATTTTTTTATTATAAACAAAAAAAAATTTATTTATAATAATTAAGGTATAATTAATTATACATCATTTTATATTTATTTCCATGTATGAAATTGAAATTCAATTTTAACAAGATAATATTATTAAATTTTTATTTCATTAAAAACTAATGTAACCATTTATTTTATATGAATTCAATTCTTTATCCTCCATTAGTTAATGATAAAATGATTTCTAATTATATATAATATATGTGGAACACAAGAATTACAATATATTTATGGAGTCCCTGGAGAAATAAAATTCATTGGGAATATAAAAAATCACAGGGGTTTATTTATTTCTGATACATTTATGAATAATGTTGGAAATATGTTTCATGAAACCATAGTGATGAATCATTATGATACACTTATAAATGCCTCCATGAAATACAATTTTTTTATTACAAATACAATTTGAGGAAAAGTGGGAAACCATCATTCGAAAACAAAATCCACTACGTGATAAAGAAGCTCACGAAGTTATTAAACACTAGACTAAGGTTATTTTAATCAGCCACTCTATATAATTCCCAGTTCAACGTGAAAACCTATATGATTGGATCTTCCCTAAGAAGTTCTTCAAGATGAGAGATCATCTTGTCCATTGTCTGAATGAATTCTTCCAGAGATATTATGGATTGATTGAAACCCTAAGCATTATTCGATCTTTCTTGTCGATCCACGCTTCCTCCTCCTCGGGGGCCTCAACCTAAAAACTTCTTACATAAATACATTAAATTTCCACACTTTATTCATTGGGCTGGATGTCTTTCTCAATCATTTAGTACCTGGAGTGAAAAACTAGTTTTAGAAAATCCCCTACCACTTCTTCTATTACCTTTGGCTCTCTGTATAAATCGCCACTATCCCTGTCTTGAAGGAATTTTCTATCCCTGTTTCGACCTTTCTTGGTCGACCTGGTTACCATAAGTTTGGGAAAGTAAGAATATTCCTTCCGCCCCTGTGGTTTTTCCCCTGTACCACAATGCATTTCTAAGAGTCATGCTTTCCTTTTAGTCCCTTATTCCTTCTTGGGGTGTGAGGACCTTTATATGGAAACGATCATAGTTGTCCACTGAGATTTGTATATAGATATCAACACCTTAATCGTCCTCCTCATGTTAAATTTCTTGATGTTGATCAACCATACTGTCAAAACAATTCTTTTGCTCGACCCTCAGGCCTTCATTGGGGGGATTCAGCCCAAACTTCTTACTCAGATCACTGGGGAACATCATGTTCACCCATGCAGATGCATACTTTAGATATAATGGGAATTGGAGAATGTTTGGACTCAAGGGACCCAATACACTCCCCCCTTTCTGGCCCCCTTTACTTGGATGTGCCACTGCCTGAGCATACCGGGGCACCTCCTGTATTACTAGAGGCTCAGTCACCCTCCCCTCTTCAGGACTCTCTTTGTCAGGGGGAGGCATTGTAGTACATAGCAGAGGCATCCCATGCCTTGAATTCCCAAGATGTTCAGTCTCCTCATTGATTCCATACCCTATCGCAGCACAATCATGATCCCCTTTAGCGAGTTTCTTCACCTCCACTACAATCCATGTATCGACTATCTGCTCAGAACCAGTGAATACTTTCTTTTCTTTATTCGCTATCGGTTCCTGAAATGGTATGTCCATGTTTGATTTTAGTCGATCAAACACATCAACCACCTTTGGATTTTCATCCACCCTCCTTCCCTTACTCTCTATAGAAGCCGATGGATACGTGATCCCATGATTCTCCCAAATACAATGCTGGTTAAAAATATTTTCACCCTTCTCAGAAAGGGTTCCAACTAGGGAATCTCAAACTTTAACGGTGCCATCCTACCATCATCATCCAGAAAGGCTACTCAGGCACCTAGAAATATCATGGCCTATGTGGGAACAACCTGAGAAAAAGGGAATCCATTAGTTTTAGAATACCTTATGATGCCATCAAAGCTCTCCCTCAATTATGATGACTATGGACTCTAGATAGCCTTTCGATAAATCAACATTGACTTATATCCTTGGCTCAACTTGGTGACAGACAACCTTGGTCCAAGAATCAGAGAAAAGGATTCTACCAACCGGATTTTCTATCAACCGTAAGATAGCCAGCTATTGAAACTGCAGTGTAAGACGAGGTAGGGATATCCATAGACCTGAGGTCGGAGGATCACACCTTAGGTGAAAATCAAAAGTCCAACGTAAAAGAGAGAACCTAAAACCCTTCATATAATGCGGAGCGAAGGCCCTAGCAAACATGAGGTCATACTCTTGATGTATATACCCAGAAAATCATTTTTAGTGAGTTCACATAGGTTGTAATAACAATGATATTTTTAAAAAGGATTTAATAAATTTTAAATTTAATTTTTTTATTTGATTAATTTATTATTTATCCTGTATCCAATAATCTAAGCCTCAATAGTTCTTTCAATATTATTAGTTAAATCATTTTATTGAGGTATTATTTTAAAATAAAATAAGAAAAAAATAATTCGTTTTACTATATCTTCATTCTGTGGTTGTTTTTTTCACACACCTATAGATATTGGTTGATTATAAATATTTATTTTTTTCATTTTTACGACCTTAATTATATTCAAACACCTCCAATATATAAACATTTATTCCACAAAAAACTCACTTCTGAAATTTGATGAATACATCTTTAATGAATATTATATAGGGAAATAATGGGTCACAATGTCTGATTGGATATGATATTATTCCTTCTCAGCTCAAAAATAATGTTCTTCCACCTCTACCACACATTAATTCTTTCTCTTCCCTCATATTTTTTATTTCAATCCACATAATCATATTTTCACATTCATATATGATAATTATTCGTTAATTTTAAAAAGCGTAGTTAATTTATAATTTATATTTAAATTATATCTAAATATCTACACTGAATCATAAAAAATAATGGGTTAGTTTTTTAAGAAATAATAAACAATTCCACTACATTACTTAATAAAAACAATTTTTAATAAAATCATTGCATTCATCGAATTTGGTTGTGTTGCGGTGTGAAAATTTTCCATGAATTATTAATAGATATCAAATTTGTTATGGATGAAATTTTATTCATAGTAATCTTCAAGGTATGAAAAAAGAACTTATTGGAAACAAATATTAACATCAAACATTTATAAAAAATTTATATGTCTTCTAAAGTCAATCATAGATCATAAAATATGTGGTTCAAAACTCATTTTAGTTCATTATTTCGTTAAATAACAAATTTTACCAAAAAATGATGCTTATATAGAACATGAAGGTTTTAAATAACTCATAAATATTAAAAAAAATATTCATAAACACTACAGTAGTAATATCTGCATTCAATGAGTTTTGATTGAAATGATATTACAACATTATTTCATACATTCGTAATTTAAATGAATCTTTCATGATATTTATTTAATCATATGTTCCAAGGAGTGGTTAGAGGCACTCATTAAAAATGTTCAGATGAATCATTCATTTTCAAGATAAACCATAAGAGCCTCTATATGAATCTTATAAAAATGTTGCTGGAAATAATAAAAGTATTTTCATTTAACAAACATTAAATCTATGTTCCATAATTAACCTAGTGAATTTAGATACTACACTCATAAAATAACATTTTTCCTAAATTAAACATTATTATATTTTCTGATTACCCTTATGAAATCTTATGATCTTCATGAATTATACATTTTACAACCCCATCATATAATATTAAAAATCATTTAATTTACCCCAATAAATAATACAATATCCCAAAATCATTTGAAATCACTCCATAAATTAATCCCATTTATTGTATTCAATTAATGTTGTAGTATTCATGATCAAAAGTCTATGGATTATCATGATATATTCCATCATTTTTCATGATCCTAATAATTTTATTGGTAATAAAATAAAAATATCCAGTTCATTTAAACTATATTCATCATGAATTATTTCCATTTACACTCATCATTATTATGTAATTTGATTTGTAATGTGATTTCATCAATAAAAAAATTTGTTTTTTGTGAATAAAATATTACCAACGATCACAAGTAAACATTTATACCTTCAATATATTCATCCTACAATTATATGAAGTAATTCAACATTCCCATTTCTAAGTGAAACTATATCATTCACCTAAGAATATAATTAAAAAAATGAACCTCAATCATTAGTTCATTATTGTTGATTTCATGTACAAAATTACCATCTTATGGTTTTTTAAATATCCTATGTTTATTTTTTATATTCATCCAATTTGAGTCCAATATAAAATTTTAAAACAATGATCCCATAATATATGAATATGCGGTAGAAGTGTAAAAAACTTTTCTCCCTCATATTAAAATAATAACAAATAATATTCATATATTGGGTGTGTAAATTCCATAAATTTTATAATATATTTTAATTAAATAATATAATATTCAATAGAATGGGGTATATAGAACACCAAACATAAATTAAATGGACTAGAATATTTAAATATTATTATCATAATATAGTTGTTATATCCTAGAAATTTTTTTTGGGGGTACAAATAAGAACAAAAAAATATGGAATATATGTATATTTTTTCCATTATTAAATGAACAACCAACAAAATATTTCTTATAATTTGCATAAAAATTATTATAACATATTTTTATGTTAAGATATTTAATTTTTTTAAACAAATTCATATCTATAATGAATTTTTTATTAATATATTAAATAAATAAATATTAATTAATTAATTTATTTAATTGTTTAGATAATAGATCAAAACAAAATAATTTAAAAAAATTTCATTGTCTTTAATATATGAGGAATGATAGTAAAGTCATTTTTTTCATTAAAACTATAAATTTTCATCTAAAAAGCTTTTAGTGCTTTTTTCTCATAGATATTATAATTATTTTATAATACATTATGCAATTATCAATGAATATTTGAAATAATTTTTAAAATAAAAATTTCATAATATTCAAAAAAAAATTCTGGAGAGTATTTTTTATTTATTGAATTTTGAAAAATACAAATTTTTGGAAAACTGTCATTTATTTTTTTAAATTGAGAAATACTAATGGAAAACTTTATTTTAAATTTATGTAAAAAATAAAATATTTTCCATTATAATAATTATAGTATCTATAACTCAATATCTATCAATATTGTGTTTGAAAATTGTGTGTGATCAATTTTTTTTTCATAAAACACAATTATCAAGATACATGTTTTCATTGATTTTTTCTCACTTATAAAATGAAGTCATTTCTTATAATTATTCAAATAGATTCCCAGAAAATGGATATGAAATTAAAAATAACAATATGAAATTTTCTAATGAGTTAAATTTCATTTTTTTTTCATTATGAATTGTAACATTGGTAAAAATATATTCTATACAATAGAAGGGAAAAACATGTAAAATAAGGTTAACAATAAGTTTTAGTGTAAAAAAAATGTAAAATTAAATGATAATGGAGGATATTATTTTAATTTAAACCATA
Source organism: Viscum album (assembly GCA_963277665.1). Classification (NCBI taxonomy): domain Eukaryota; kingdom Viridiplantae; phylum Streptophyta; class Magnoliopsida; order Santalales; family Viscaceae; genus Viscum; species Viscum album. The sequence continues at coordinate 456,067,088 of OY728142.1, forward strand.
TTATATATTAATTTTGATTAATTTTGTTAGGTTTACCATTGGTTATAACAATTATATTATTTTGAGAATAGTATAATTGTAAAATGATAATATTTTCTTTAAATATATAATATTTGTTATGGTCGGCATAGAAATAGTATTGAATACTTATAAGTTATTTTTTTTGAAAATTAATATATTATTTTTCTCATAGTGACTTTTTTAATTTTTTGTTTTAAAATATTTACATTAAACACCTATAAACAATTGTTATATTACTTGTGCATATAGTGGAAAAAGATAATTATATGGTTTTTAAAATATTAATATTAATATTTTTGGTTGAATAAATAATTCAATGGATTATAAATTTAATGATAATTTACTGTTAATTTTATATGTTATTATATTAAGTATATTGCTTACATGATGTTTTTAAAGTCATATAAAATAAATATATCCAGAAAACACAATGATAATATTTTATTATAAACAGTATTATTTATATAATATGAGAATAAAAAATTGAATAATGAAAATTATAAGGGAAAATGGTAAATATTTCATTAATAGACTATTTATGATCCACTGCCCACTATGGATTTAAATTAATAACCCATAAAAGGTGAAAATATGTTTCCCAGTTTAAGGTAATATTGGGATAACATAGTGGTTAAACTAGACGATATAGTTTATATTTTATAAAAAACATGCTAAAATATTATTTAATAAGGGATTTTGAAGACAACATGACATACCTTCTATATTATGTCCATTTGGTTCAATATGATATCATTAAAATATTTATTATAGTTGTAATTTTATTTTATTTTGAATTAGGCCTGTCTCCACACATAAAAATAGTTACCACCAATCCCATATTCCTCAAAATTGTTGATCAATTTGTTTTTAAAACTATTTAAAAAAACCATCTCATCCACACCAACATTTAAAAATACATTCTTGTCTAAATGAACACCACCTTAAATAAGATTATTTATTATCTAAATGGGGTTTCCTAGGAAAATGTATAACTCTTAATTGTATTATTATAGTTTATTTATGCACTTACCTCATTTAATTTCTTACTACCCATGATTAGTTAACAAAATATATATATTATATTTAATTACATTTTATTTTTATGATGGAAAAACCCAATTATTTTCATATTTTTTATCATATTAGAAATAAAATAATCCATGATGCGTATGTGTGGAATACCACCTCCACAAGGAGATGTGTTATTTTTAATCACCTCGTATATAGGGTAGTTATAATAATGGTTATAATAAGAATATTATTTAAATTTATTAAATACTTATTATCCTTGAAATAAAATATTTTATGTACATTATTTTCCATCCAACCTTTAAAAAATATAATTTATATCGTGCATACATGTGGAATAATACCTAGATTTGGATTCATTTTAATCATGAAAATTTATTGATGGATTTAAAATATTATATAATATAAAACTATAGTATTTATTTCTTATTTAATATTATTAATATGAAAGGATAATGAACCATTTTTCCTTCGATATCATAAAAATGCTTTTTTTCAATTTTGAACCGAATGTGTAATATATTGAAAATTCCATGTAATTTTTTTAATTATAAGTAAAAAATTTGTGACATAAATATTCTAAGGTGTGTGCTTCTAAGGTGGGAAGATCTTACAACCAAATTTTGAACTTTTTTAAAGTAATGTACAATAAATGTGCTATCACGATTTTCTATCATTTAAACTCGTGATCAGATAAAAAATATGAGGGTACTGTTGTACTCGCAGAGCAGCGATTCACCAAGAAATGAAATAAATTTGCCCGGAAAGGGCTGAGCATAAAATCTATTTTTCATATTTTAGAAAAATAAAAAATAAAATAATATTGAAGAATTATTTTAATTCATTGTCACAATTGAGTGGTCGGTGGATATGTTGTGGTAAACCGACGAGGTGATGATGAGGTGCATTAATGGAGGGTCCTTAATGGATCCTTTGAAACCATGACACTGTTATCTTAATTAATCATTATATATGTCAAGTTAAATAATGATAATTTAGTGAGCATCAATATTGGGCACAACGTCGTTGTTCATTTTCATTTCATTTAATAATACAACATTTGGAGTTTTTGAAATAAATTTGGAGTAATCTCTAATGAAAATATAGATATTATCACATCTAACGAAGAATGAAGAACACTTTAGTGTCTTAATAGTTTTTGAAAAACCTCAAATAAAATGATTTGGAATTGACTATGTCAATGCCTTGGACTCTTGATGATGAATGCTTCCTCATCTAATGTCAAAGGGGAAAGTGATTCATTATCTACAATAATGATTTATCTAGTATGATTTTTCCTAAATCCCTAAGCCTCCCCCTTGATTATAAACCTCTAACATGGAGGGCTTTGTCTTAGAAAAACGAGGCATGAACACCTCTACTTGTGCATTCACGGTGGACAATTTCAAAAAATGATGCCAATGATGATTTCTGTTATTCGCAATGATCAAGGAGAACTTCGGAGGCCATAGATGTAGGCTGCGTGAAGAACGGACCACATGTGTGTGTCTGATTATTAGCCAAATGATCTACCACTACACCAGTGGAACACAATAGTGGTGGTAGCAGCACACACCATCTGCGTGCCGGTCAGCAGGATGAAGTGCTGTCGACCTCACCGACGACCTGGTGTAGGGGAATGCCCATCAGCACGACATGGATGCTGGGGACCATGACCATCAGGTCATGAAATCCGAGGACGGGGCAGCATGCGTAGCACCACGTGGAGTGGTAACTACAAATCACACCACCCGTATGGATAGAGGATCCTTGGTCGGTCGAACATGGATGGATGTGAAGGTATTGCAACGTCTCATGGGGTAGTGGGGGCCAGATGCGTCCAGATGTCGCATCTCTGTTTGGAAGTGCACCACCGGCCGCTACAACGGCCGGTCCCCACCAGATGGGCCAATCCCCTAAAGGGTTGGACACATGCCTGTGTTATGAAACTGTTCCGACGGTCATGAACCATGCCTTTATGGCTAGGCTAGTCTAAACTAAATCATCATGTGACTCGGCGAGCTGGACCTCCCTTAAATAGGGCCGGGTCTAGCGAGGCCTCTTGGGCGAGGGCCACTGGCCCGAACGGACCACAACGACCCCAATCCAAACCCTTTCATGTCAATTCTGTATAAATGAACAAAGGAGTTTGGGCCCTATGCTAGGTTGGTATGGTTAGTCCCACTGATTCATACTGGGCCCTGTCGCAGCCGACCCCCTATTTAACAAAACAACGGTTTCATAAAATTTGTGGGTCCGATTAATGAGTAATTTTTGGTGTTTTGACCCACTTGATGTGGTAGATCATTTCCCATGATTTTTGGTGACATTAATGGACATAGTGATGCGAGAGATGGATTGAGGTTCGTTTTTTCTAAGCGCTCTACATATCGAACCCTATAGTTGGATGAGACCTGATGACTACTCGATGACGGCCAAGTGGAAAGTGGCTCTATGTGACTTAGTAGGCCCATGATGGGGAGATTCTCTATGTGAAACAGTAGACCCTTGGTACTCAGCATGAGAAGAACCTCAGTTCGACAATGGGGGGAAGCAGCTCTGTGTGACCCGATAGGCCCACATTGGGGAGTGTCTCTATGAGACCCAACATACTCATGGTACTTATAAGGGATGAGTACCATATCAGTCCAAGGTTAGTGGGATGCAGCTCTGTGTAACCTAGAAACCCCACTATACTCGATAGAGGTGGTGGTCTCCAGTATCAGAGGTGTTCGATGATGTGACTGATGATGCGACTATCACTACCCTAAATTTATAATTAGTTTGAGCTATGTCTTCTTATTTTTTCATTGTGTTGGAGATCATGTATAGTTTCATGAAATATTAGGAATTTTTATTTGTGGTATTTATTTATGAGGATTACTAACAGACCTTCGGTAGATTCGAGGTCCCTACAAATTATTTTTATACTCACCTATACATGGGCTTCACCCATAAGTGTTGTGTCTAGTCAAAATGATTGACATTTTGATAGGGACTACACTGAAGGACGATAGGATCAAGGACATGGAGGCCTATGATTAGGTGGGTCCCATTAAGACAATGTGGATATGACATAATACTTCATCTTCATTTAGCTTAACTATTATTATGATCAGGTGGGGTTCTTCGAGGATGGCCATTATAGCTCCTTTTTTGTACATTTTTGTTTCCATTAATTTATCAGTTAGTATTCTGGACAACTTAATTTCACTTGTACATTCACTCAGATTTGTTTTATTGGTATACATGTTTACATATTTTACTTTTTTAAGGAGTGGTTATGCGCATGTGTGTACAGGTTTCATGGAATAGCCTCCTACTAGCATGTTTACGCCATCGACGCTAGTCGCCCACCCCTGCCCATTGGGAGGCTGGCTTGGGGTAGTCACGATACAGATCTAGTTGGATGGGATGTGAGAATGTGGTATAAATGGGAGGTTGGTCCCCCCTCATAGAAAAGGAGTCCATGTTCGGTTTTGGAGAGCATAGTTAAAAGTTGCGAGTCTGACCTTAATATTCGGGGAGTCCAGTGTTGGTGCGTTAGCTGACATATCCATACACTGGGACCATGAAATCTACTTTTTGGCTGAATACATGAATACAATGGTTGCGTAAGTGTCTCCTTATTATTATTTAAAATATGCTCATTAGGTATAACCTTCTAACCATGTTATATATTGATCTATCTTAGGATGAATCCATGTGATTGACTAGCCAGGATCCCGATACAAGGTCTTGTGGATAGCCTTCCTAAAGACGGTGCATCTGTTCAAGGACCAATTCAATAGATAGACCCACTGGGTGGTGAAATAGTGCTACCACCACCTGATTGTGATTGTCTAATACTGTTGTTTTTGACAGAGGACATTCGTAGGCTCAGTTCTCTACATGTGTTTCAGAGAATGAGACCTCCCAGATTCTAGGGAGTGACAGATCATCATGTTACTAAGGATTAGATGGAGTTTTGTGATGCATTTCGATTAATTAATGAGGACTCTGATGGACCTGATAATGACCTTGGTTGGGATCCTTCTACAGGGATCAGAACAAATATAGTGGATTATTACCAACTAGACACATGATGAGGTGACCCTCACCTGGGTAGAATTTGAGCGGCTTTTCCAGGATGATGTTTTACATGCGACCTTACGATCTGTGTGCATTCAGGTTCTGCTTCACCTATAGCATAGAAGCCTAATGGTAAATGAGTACTCACCGAGGCTGAAAAATCTATTTTGCTACTCCATTGACATTGTGTGAGTCCCTTTATTCAGGGAATGATCCTTTGGTCTGGGACTCAGGTGAGAGATTTGGTCATCGATTCTTTCTCTCAGCATCCATACCCAGGCTGAAGTGCAAGAGAAATCCCTTATTGTAGAGAGATTTATGGAGGAGGAGGCCCCTAAAGTAATTTCATCAAGAAGACCCCGGGAGGTGGAGTCATTAGTAGGTAGTAGATAGAATATGTGTGGTCACAAGAATGACTATTGTTTCAGAGGACGAACTCATGACTCAAGGTTTGTAGTGTGGGGCTCCCATTCCATGGGTAGATATCTATGATTCATTTATTACATCACGTGCAGTGTACCAGGACACAGAGAACGTGCCTTCCTGATCCGCCATATAGTTTGCTAGAAGAGGGTTGAGGGACCGTAGAGACAAAAACAATGGTTCAAGTGGGTAGGTCCATCGGGCGATAGATGTGGAAGCGTAGATGGCCGAGCGACCGGTGGTGGGTTGCTGTTAGAGGTGTTACTACCACCAACCCCAATTTGTAAACCCTGACCATATGGAGTAGGCAGACAAGGGCATGCACACCTCAACAATGGATAACATTATGACCAAGATTCTCTAGAGATGATCTGAGGTACGATCTGTGTCTTATAAACCCCATCTATTGTTCATATAGACACATGTTATAGTCACTATTTCATTTCCAAGACTCTCATTCAGATATCGAATATTTTGGTGGATCCATTATCTATCCTAACGGCTAGAGACTCATATGTTAGATGATTCAAAGATAAAATGCTGGTGCAAGTAGTGTAAGATTATAATATGAGGCGAGAGCTTTGGCTAGGATCTCCTAGAAACATTGTTAAGGCCTTAAAATGATATCTTGTGTATGGATAGGTTATCCAAAATCCATGATCATATAGAATGTTTTAGGTGTACAGTGAAGTGTGTCCATAGATGTGGGACTAGGTTTTCCATCATCAACGAGAAGGGAACCATTGCAGACCAAGATACACTATCCTAGAGGAGGGTATAGCCAATCACACACAAGTTGTCTAGTATACCCCTTAATGTAGTAGATGATAGGATTATGATTTTTTATATAGTGGTAGATGAGTATGAGGATATTTTTCATGAGTATTTTCCAGGACTACATCCTCACAATGATTTAGTCTTTTGAATTGATCTTTATTGAGTGATGATAGTGATTTATTGACAAGAATATCAAATGGATCCCTTAGAGATTTGTGAGATGAGGGTAGATCTAGTGGACTTCCAAGAGAAGGTTTTTGTAAGGCCCAACATTTAACCATGGGTATCCCCAATGATTTATTCCAATAAGTGAGAAATGTGTTTGAGGTAGTCCATGGAATTATGTCACCTGAACCAGGTGACTATGAAGTGCAGTTATCCACTACCAATAATTGATGAACTCTTCGGCCAACTGATGGTAGAGAAGTAGTTTTCAAAGATATACCTGAGAACATGCTATTAGAAACCTCAAGTGGGCGATGATGATGTTCTGAATACAGCCTTTAGGTGTAGGTATGACCACAATTATTTCTTGGTTATTCCTAATGGTGTCACCAAATCCCCAGTAGTGTTCATGGGGACCATGAACAAGATCTTACATCATTACCATGATAGGTTCATTATTGTCTCCATTGATGACATCTTGGTGTACTCAAAATCGGAGGAGGAGCATGCTACTCACCTACGTATATTCATGGTTACACATTGAGAGCATTAGTTTTATTGTAATCTCCCAAAGTGGCAGTTCTGGATTCGGGAGGACCACATTCTAGGACACGTCATCATAGAGGTTGGAGTCTCTGCCGATCTAACAATGATATATGTTGTTCTTTCTTGAGATCCACCAAGGAGAATGATGGAGGTGCAGAGCTTTGTGTGGTTGGATGGTTACAATTAGAGGTTTGTACCTAAATATCCAGAGTAGCATCACCCTTATCGGCATTGATGACAGACGGGAAAACCATTATTGTGGATGAAAAAATGTCAATAGATTTTCTAGGATATTATGCGAGGATTGACTAGTGCCCAAATATTTAGACTATAAGAGTAGGGCGTTGCGTATGTAGTTTATTGAGATGCATCAGGGATCTGAATGGGTTGAGTCCTGATGTAGGACCAAGCCTTGATTTCCTATGACTCATTCCAGTTGAGACAATATGAGCACAACTACTTAACCCATGACAAGGAGCTAGAAGAAGTGGTATGTTCCCTGAATATGTGGCAGAACTACTTGATGGGTGAACATTTTACAGTTTACTCTGACCACAATGGTCTTAGGTATATATTCTTACTAAATGACCTAAACCCGAGACATCATCATTGGATATAGATCCTCTAGGTCTATGAATTTTAGATAGTCTATACTCCTAGAAAGGGGAACATTTTGTAGACATGCCTAGTAGGAATGCCAATATGTATCTACTATGTCAGGTGACATAGCATTTAGAGGTGATGCATATATCCTATGTGGATGGTGTTGAATGATATCACCTTTGGTCAATTTCTCCCTAACTCTTACAACGATTTAGGGAGGCCCAACTGGTTTATGTAGACTACATGTCCCGACATGCTCAGTTATCCTCAAGATGGTCTTTTGATGGATTTTCAATTGGTGGGGGCAACAACATCCTTTTAAAAGGTGAAACATAGTACCAATGATGTTGTGGGAGGTGGTTTTGGGGGAGTTTCATTCACCCCCCTTGGGAGTATATCTAGGAGTGGGGAAAGTGTACCAGGACCTCTCGTGTTAATACTAGAGGCTGAAGGTGAAAAATGTGGTGGCAGAGTTCAATTCATGATGCCTCAGTTATCAATATGTAATGTCCATGAAGAATGTTATAGATGGATTGTCCCGAACACTAGAGGTACTAGAGTGGAAATGGGATGGTATCTCGATTTACATTGTGACGGGGATTCTATGTACAACCAGGGGCCATGATTCAATCTAGGTGATCATTGAATGACTCAACAAGATGTCTCACTTCCTACCCATGATGTATCGTGGACTGTTATAGGTCTCAAGATTCCTATACATCAAGGATATATTGTGGATTCATAGGGTTCCAATAACTATTGTCTCAGATAGCGATGCCTACATTACATCCCGGTTGTGGAAGGGATTACATGAGGGATTCTGGTCTTATATGTGCTTGAGCACATATTTTCATCCCCAGACAGATGTTCAAATAGTGTGGACCATAATGACATTGGAGGACATGCTTCTTCCTTTCATCCATTAATTTGGTCGCAGTTCGGAGGACCACCTACCTTTGTTGGAGTTCAAATAAAACAATAGCTACCACTCCACCGTCAGCATATAACTGTTTGACGAATTGTATGGGTGGCCTTGTAGATAACCCATTTGTTGGAATGACCAAGGGTAATCAGTACTCATGGTTCCAGAGTTGGTGCGGGCTACCACAGAGATGGTGCATATCATCTATGAGCAGATTAAGACTGCACAATGCAGAAAAATTCCCTATGTGACAAGAGATGAAGATCGTTGTAGTTTGCGATGGGAGAACATGTGTTCCTTTAGGTCTCACGTCAATGAGGATTGTGGTGATTTGTATATAGTGACAATGTATCTATGAGGTTTATCAGATCCTTTCAAATACTGATAAGAGTTAGCGAGGTGACATACCACCTAGTTAAACCCCCACAAATACTCCATTTGCATAATGATTTCTATGTGTCGGAACTGTGGAGGCACATGAATGACCCAACACACGTCACTGACGAGGGAGTGACAAACATTGTTTATGAGGCATCGTTTGGGATGTGATCTGTGGAGATAGAAAACTGACAGTGTCATGTCCTACAAGGATGGTCAATTCCTCTAGTGTGTGTTTTTTGGCACTATGGGAATCTACAGGATAGCACATAAGAGCGGGAGGATTAGATTCGTGCTCAGAACCCACCATCTATTTGTTTAGTTTGGGTTTTGTATTACGGGGTCATAAATCCTGATGGTTGGGGGAATTTAATGTCCCAAAAATTATGTGCATATTTTTTTAATTATATAGAATTATTTGGAGATCTCAAAATTTGACAGTAGTGATTCTCAGGCCCAGAGTGCCCAGAACAGAATTTTAAAAAATTTTATGGTACATTTTGTAAACGTGAGATTGGAAATTTCTATTTTATGCAACAGTTCTCATATTAGAAATCTAAGGGAAATGTTGAACTCTCAGCATCAGGATTCGCCTAGAATTAACATATCTTAATTCAAAAATGAATAATCAAATTTTTTCCGATCATTTGGTGAACAAAATAATAAAATAATTTAGATGAATTATTTCATTTCATTTTCACCGTTTAGTTACATATAGTGAAACTGTGGTGCATCAATGATGCGATGACGAGGCACGTTAATGGAGGGTCATCAATGTATCATTTCAATATACAACGATGTTGTCTTAATCGCTCATTAAATATTGATAATTTAATAAAAATAATTAATTAGTGTAGCATCCCTTCACTTTTTGTTTTCTTTTAATAATCTACCACGTGGAGTTTGGGATCTTAACATTTTGGATTATATGATGAAACTTCAACAAATATCCCCTCCAATTAAGAACAATGAATGCTGGAAGATATTCATTGTCTTCGAAGAACATCAAAAAAAGGAGTCAGATGTGATGAAGTTGACACCTTGTACTCTCTTGGATGAATGGTTTGATAGCAAATTCCAACAAGGTAGGGGTTTTATATGATTTTGATGATCATCCCCATTGTCTTCTAGAATGAAATAATGCCAATGAAGCAATGAAAAAGTTGACACACACATTTAGAGTTTATGAGTGAGGGTTACACTACTGGGGATTTATTTAAATATGATTAATATTATTATTGTATAATCAAACAAAAAACCATGAGCCTACCCCTTGATTATAAACCTCAAACACAGGGAGCCCGGGCCGTCACGAACTAGGCCCCTACTCATCCTCTTGTGCTTTATTGGAGGCCAAATTCTCAAAATGATGGAATGGGTGATTTACGTCCTTCATAGTGATGATGGAGAACCTCGGAGGCCATAGACGTAGACATCATAAAGAATAGACCACCAGTGCAAGTCCGGTAGTTCATCGAAGGTATTGTCACCTCATTGGTGCTAGTGAAAGAGGAGGAAACACATGGAAGTGGCAAACCTAAGCCATTTTGTGGTCAACAGGATGGAGGGGCTCCAGCCAAACATGAGACCAGGTGGAGAGGTGTGCCTTTTAGCATGCTACAACAGAGGATGTAGCACCAGGCAGGGCACCGTGTGGAGGGGTGGCCCATGACCAGGCCAACCATAAGGATGCAAGATCCACAATCCATAGAATATGGAAAAATGTGTATGTCCTCTGGTGTCCCATGGGGAATTGGGGGCAGGGCACAGCTAGACCTTGCTTCCTGGATAGATGTGATGTCCCGACTGGTCAGTTCTCCATCGGATGCTCTAGTGGATGGTCTCTAGCAGGTAGGTTTGGCTGAAACAACTTTGGCTGGTCGGACCTGTGCCGATTGGACGGAACCATGACCTGCCGTCCAGGCTAGGTAAATGGTCATTGTGTGATCTGGTGGGGTGGACAGTCGGTCAAACCGGGATGGGTCGAGTGAGGTTGTTTGCACTGGGCCCACTGGCAAGGACGAACCAGACAGTCACCAACCAAAACCCATACTCATCAAGTCAATCTAATTCAACTATGTAATGTCGGCCCTCAGGTCAGGTTGGCCTAGTTAGTTCAACCGGGTCGGACTAGGCCCTGATGCAACTGGTCCCTTATTTACTAAAACCCCATTATATTGAAAAATGCACATCTTATTGACAAATTGTTGGTGCAATTGTGTCCCTCTTGAAGAGGTGTGTATTTTATCATTCTTTTTAGTGACATTCATGGACATCGTGATATGACAGATTTTATGTGTAGTGGTTCTCCCAAGAACGCTACATATGAAACTTGACGATTGGCGAAGACTTGATGACTACTCAACAACGACCCAGTGGGAAGGGTCTCTTTGTGACCCAGTAGGCCCATGTTGGGCAGTGGCTCCGTGTGTCCCTTATGAGCCATGGTACTTGGAAAAAGGAGTACCTCAGTTTGTCCAGGGTGGGAAGCATCTCTGTGTGACCCGGTAATCCGATGGTGGGGAGCAGCTCTGTAAGACCTAGAATACCTATGGTACTCATCAGGGATGTGTTCCACATGAGTCCAATTTTAGTGGGAAGTGGATCTATATGACCCGGAAGTCCCACTATACTCTATAGAGGTGTAGGTTTATAGAATCAGACGAGATCGATGATATGAATGATTATTCTTCATTCACTACCATTAATGTATACTTGGTGTGAGCTATGTCTTTCACTGTGTTCCTTGTGTTTGATATATTTTATGTGTAATTACCTCTGTGGTATTTTACTTTTTGGTGTTTTCCGTTGTGGATTACTAAGAAACCTTAGGGGAATTATGGTCCCTATTGAGTGTTTTTATACTCACCCAGGGATGGGCTTCACCCACACATGTTGTGTTTTCTGTAGATAATCGACGTTTCAATATAGGTGTCCCAAGGGACAACACATGAAGATGCTACGACGGTGGACATGGTGGCCTTGGACTAGGTGGGGCTCATTAAGAACATGTGGATGTGACATAATACACCAGTTTCTATTAGCTTAACTACAGTTACTATAATGGGGGTATTTTTATGGATTTCTATCAGATCTCTTTTTGTACTTTTCTATTTTCAGTTCCTAGTTGGGATAGCTTTCTAGCCTAATTACTTTCACTTGTACTTACACTCCACATTGTTTTAGTGGTATAATTTTTTTCGAAATTCAGTGTGTTGGGGTGTGGCATAATGTGTTTCTGTGTACAATAATAAATGAAAATGCCTATCACATACAGGTTTATGCCTTCGGCGCTAGTCTCCAGCCCCTGGCCTTTAGAAGGCGGGCTTGGGGTAGTCACGGCATGGGCCCCGGGAGACGGGTTGTGACATAATGTCCTTAAAACATCTGATATGAATTTAATAAATTTGGTAACATTATTTGAAATTATAATAAATAAATTAAAATTTTATTATTATAATTTATTAAACATGATAATTTTTATTAATCAAGTAATTAATTAATATATTTTTCTTATATTCGCATTTAAATAGTATACTATGTAATTATGAAAATGATGTAAGGGAATTTTATTCTCAATTTCATTCCTTTACCACTTATTTAATTTTCACTAAATGATTTATTTTTAGTGATATATGAACTTAATTATATAAACTATTTATCATTAATTTAATTATTCCCTTTTTAAAAAATTAATTTTAGTTTTTTCTTCAAAATCATTTTTTTATTTTATAAATACGATTGGGTGTCTTTCTAAAAAATCATTTCTAATGTATTCATTTCAAATATGTCTACAAAATATTTGTGTTCTATTAAATGTTTTAAGAATTTTATTATTTATAAATAAATGGATATTAAAGTAATATTTCAAATATTATTATCATTATATACAATTTTTAAAAAGGTAATGGAATTATAATCAACCATAAGACTAATTATATCATTTTTCCATGATGAAATAATATTTTCATTAACATGTATTAAATTAAAAAAACATATAGTTGAAATGTTCTTATTAATTATAAATTTTAATCACAGTTTTATCTTGTTTTTACAATGAAAATTATATTCCCTATAATTTTTTTTAATAATTTATAATAAATATTATTCAAATTAAATTGAAAATTTAAAGACATATTTTTTAAATGGAATTTTATTTTCTTATGGGTTAAAATGTGTTTTTTAAATGTTTTTATGATATAAATTTTAAATATTTACATATATTTAATCATGATATTTTGTTTCTATATGATATATATTAAATGATGAGCCTGATATAGACCATGCTACTTGGTTAGTGTGATATAGGACACAAATAGTTTTGTTAATGATTTAGCATTCGAAGGAAAAACATTTTATATATAGGTTTGTTATTGTAATAAAATTAAATAGAATTCAGTTATTTATAACATGGTCTAAACAAGAATAGTCATTGTTTATTAATATTATTCTTGAAGAAATGTATTTTATTCAAGCTATTATATTTTATGAAAATAATTGATTTCATTCATTTAAAAATGTTTATGATCTACATTAGATGAAATGTTTTTTTCCGTGAAAAATTTTCATTATTTTTTAATGGTGTTAAAATTCATTATAATATCATGAAATGTCTGTTTTGAGAATATTATTAATTTCTCTTGTTGATAGTTATTATTTTTTTGATCTAAATTTTATATGGAATTGGGTAATAAGAATCCTGGTATTTCATGTTTTCAAATGAAAATGATTTTCCTTTATTTTTATATCTCATAAATGTTCTTTTTTCCACATCACTCATTTTATAGTTTTTTTCACATGATCTATTGTTGTGTATTAATGTTATAAAGGTGAAAATTTTGTCTATGGTTACTTATATTAAAAAATGAATTAGTTTTTTCAATGAAAGTTGAATTTAAATTTAAGAATTAGATTTTATTGTAAAAATTGGAAATTATTTTTGAATATTCCCTTTATAATTATATATTTTACAAAATTATTTAAAATTTTAATTGAAAATATCTTTATAATGTATGTAAGTGAAACCCTTGATATAAATCAAATAATTTTTGGTTATTTATGATATAGGGAATAATATAGTGGTTTCTTTTTCTTTAAAGTGTTTATAGATGAACCAATATAAACTAAGTCTACCAAACCTCAATTAGTTATGAACATAATTTTTTTAAATTCATATATAATATAAATCTAGGAATAATCCAAAAAATGGTTACAACTCATTGTATTTGGGGTGGTAATTCATCATTCGACTCTTAGATCAATTGAAAACACATTGATTATTGTTTTCAAAAACAAATTGAAATTGAAAATTTAAATTTGTATCATTATATTATATATTTATCCATATAATCAATATAGATTCTATTATTGTATAATTATATTCATATTTTGTGGAGTACAAGTTTAATTATGACTTATTTAAGTTCCATTCGACACATCCTTTACCAATGGAAAATTACTCACCTTATATAGAATTTCTATTTTAGACTCCACCATCTATGTTAGAATATTTAAAATCATTATATAAAAAAACCATTCATTATATACATGAATACTAGTTACATATATTTAATAAATATATAAATATTTCTATCAGTTTTAAGATGATTTATCTTGTTAGTATTGGATTTATTATTGAGAAAAAAGATTACTTTTATATAAAATGAATGACCATGATAAAATAAAATATAAAATTATAACAATCAAATTTATGAATTAATTTTCATTAAAAACCATTTCTTGATAATAATTATATAACTTTTTGCAATATTTATCGGTGTACATACTATCCTAGGTTCTTCCATTCCAAACCATTTACAATGTTAAATGGTTTATTTTTCTTTATAAATGATATAAAAAATGTATTGAAAGATATTTTATCCCAATAAATATTTTACATCCCCTAGTATTAACTCAACATATTTTTCCAACATGTTTGTAAAATTTTCATTAAGAAATACCTACTCATAACTAGAGAATATGTTATCATAATTATACATAATTATTATTATTTACATAATGATAATATTCTTAATAGTTATATATTTTTGTCCACATAACCATTTTTTTCTGTCAACGATATTAATATATTCTTCTAATATGATGTACCATAATTAGGATACATGTTTCAATCCATCAGACCTTACAAAAACATGTATTCATTATTTCTATATGATTTTGAAAAACCATAGTTTTCACCATATATACTTCATTTTCATGAATAATATTTTTAAATTTGTATTTTACATATATTTGAAAAATAATATTTCATCTATAGAATGATATATCATGAAAATTTATATTGTATCTTGTATGAAAATAGTATAAATAATTTTTTCAATTTCAATTTCCTTTATCTATCTATACCCCTTTCACACATGTAAAATTATTGTTCTTGAAACTCTTTATTTCTCATTTATCTCAGCCCTAAAACTCCACTTTTCTCCAATGACATTATTTTAAATTGATCTTGAAACCATCCACCATACTACATTATTTTAAATTTGATATAGTGGATTTTTTTTTGAAAAGAACCAATACATTTCTCTTTAATATCTATTTAGTAATTTGGTAAACAATTTTTGGATGTTATCAAGTGTGGATTTTTTTTCAATTTTACATTATATATTCATTACAATAAATTAATCCCCATTATTATTAGTACATTAAACATGTTTCACATGTGTTTAATTTACTGTAGTTTCCTTTTAATTTTCTCCATCAGCATTATAGTAAGTTGAATCAAACAATTGGTCTTAAATAAATGAGATTTAATTGATACTTTTATAGGAGGAGAACTAAAAACCTTATTCTCATTATTTACCAAAATAGAGTTTTTTATACTCTTGATTTTCAAAGTACAACACATTATCATTGTGAATAATCAGTTCATTTTTTATAGAATAATTATAACCTTACATTTGGATTATAAATATAGTTTATTCCTTCTTTTATTTTCTTATGAAACATACCCCTTTATTTTTTCTATTGTTGAGAATACATGTTATCCAAAACATAGTAACGTTTTATCAATATTTATTATTTTTTAAAAATTATCATAAGAATACATATCAATATATATTCTTAAAAAAATCAATAAACTATTATCCCAGAGGTGGTAATAGATTTGAAATATAAATATATTGATGTTTTATCCTCAACCATTATTTTTCTATCTATATAATCATGTCTTATACTCTTTATTTAATCCACCACATTTTTATGACATATATGATTCATGTAAGTCACATAGTATTATATGGTTATCATGATATTCTACAATTTTTTTTATAACCAATAAAAAAGTACATTCTCAACATAATAATTCAAAAACAAGTTTCTTTTCCTATTAGTCTTTTAAATCTATTGTTCTTAAAAATGTAATGAGTCTTTTGATACATAAACATGTTTCATGTAATTATATTGGAATAATCAATGATGTTGGATAAATATATATATATATATATATATATATATTTAATAAATGGTTGTGTGTCAACAAACAACAAAGTGGACACATTCCAATGGGAATTGAGCATTTATGAAAGTCATCTTATAAATCGAATAACCCATTAAACAAATATAGTTTAATTTTTAAATTAGGATAGTGACATAATGTAAATATGAAATATTATTATCATCAAAATATATAATAAATTTATATATATTTTTCACACATATAGAAAAAAAATTTATATTCCACAATTCATTATCATATTGAATGTCTAGAAATTTTCTTTGGCCACAATAATATTTAATAGGATTCAATGTGTTTTGAACCCTATTTTTATCACTAATCAATATATCAGTCATGTAAATAGAAAAAAATATAATTTGAAATTCAAATCAATAATATAAAACATGGAGTAATTATATAACATATTCTGGATACTGTATATTACAAGAAACTCTGATCCTAAATGAAAAATAAAATACCATAATTTAAAAATCTCTATAAATTACCAGATGTTAAATTGGAATTGATAAAGGGGGTATAAATAAATTATAAATATATAAAAAAATATATAAATATATAAATTTTATTGATATATTTTTAAAAAATAAATAGCTTATTTTAAATAAACTAATTTCATTCATCAAAAAAATATTTTAGAAAAAATATTTTCATTAATTTTTTTTAGAAAATATTGTAATTTATTTAAGGAAAATAAATAATTGTTTTCGATAATGTGAAAATAATTTTGGAAATTAACATATAAATAATTTGATAATTTTGAATTTTTTATTTTTTGTGAAATGATTGGTTTTTCAATTAATTGAGAAAATTAATGATTTTCTAAATATAGATATTTATTTTCATAAAATATATTTATATGATGGTAATGTTATATTTTGGATATGGAATCAATGTTAAATATGAACCAAATTATAAATAATACACTAATTAATATTCATTTAATAATATGTTTTCATTATTTGGTTATATAATTACATTTATGCTTTAAAAAACTATTACCTGGAAGCAGTTTTTTGGTGGATAAAGTGTATCTATTATAACTAATTAAAAAAATTAATGATTAATTATTTTAATGGAAATTATATATTATATATCTATATATATAGATTAAAATTCAAAAAAATTAATATTAATTGTCAATGATTAATCAGGAAATCATATATTGCTAAGAAATTTCATTTTTTGAAGAATTTAATTTCATCATAAATGTCGTTGGAATTTAAGTTCAATTCCAAAACATATATGAATTAAATTAGATCAATTGGAATCCATAACAATAATAATAAAAATTAATTTTACATTATAAGTACAATATTTTTTTATCCAATCAAATAAAAAATATGATTTGAATATGTTACCATAATTTATGTAAAACCAGTTTACAAAGTATAATATAATAAAATAAGGGTTTTAATGGCATAATTATCATTTAATATTAGAATTATATAGACATATATAGACCCTATAACTTCTATGATAAATTAATTTGACATTTTAGACCATTTGGATATGATTAAGATGTTTATAATAATTTAAATAAAGAAAGGAAAAAAATGTCACTCCCTTACTTTTTAAACTATATTATGTTTCAGATCACAATTAAAAGATGTTATTTAATGATATCATCTTTCTTAGAAAATTAGTTTTCATGTTTTGGTTGTTTTAAGTATTCAATGTATGGTGAGCAAGATTGTAAATATTTTTGGTTTCTAAATGATGAAAATAAAGAGAATACATGACATTAAAAGGGAATTCGTGATGGTAATGTCTCATTCTCAGCTTGTCTGGTTGGTTTCATGAAATGTACAAATTTTTTATTGTGTGAAATATTTTTTCACTATATTTAATATATCAGTGTAAAAAAATAATTACAAATTTAAGAGGTGACACATCATTTGGAGGAAATGTAACCTCATTTATTATATAACACAATAAGAGATTACATATCCTATAATACACCTATCCAATTAAATTTTTATTTTTTTTGTTTGGTCGTTCATTCATTCAACCATTATCTCTTCTTACACATTGTTTTTGGTGAAATCTATAATTTTTAGGTGTTTATCGATCACTATTTTCCCTACATTCATCTATTCCTCTTTGTGGTTCTCCATTGGTGATCCATCATTGATCCATAGTAATTTCTCCTCTAATTATCCATTATTTTCTTTTTGAATTATCATAGGGATCCATTGTGGTGGATTTTTATTGGTTATGGGTATGTTTAGGTTGCGTTATTACAACATTGTTTTGGGTGTAGGTTGATATGTAGTTTCTCATTGAGCGGTTGTGGTTTCTGTGATGTTGTATCATCACACTACAGTGTAATGAATTTTGTAGTGATTCAATGAGGTATAATTTCCCTCATTTCACCGTATTGTGTTTCATGTGGGATTGGTGTTATTTTTTTCCTATTGATTATGGTTGTGTTGGAATATTTAACGATAAACTATTGACTATTTAAAATTTTAATGGGAAAAGGGTTTTGATCTTCATGTTATTATATCATTGATATGTTTGTGATATTTTGAATTTAATGTGAATGATTCACCAATGATTATTGTGGCTATTGGGGGAATTTCATATGCGTGATATGTTTTCTCTAATTTTAGTTTGGTATTGATTGTTTGTTATCAACCTACAATAGAAATTGTCTAACCACCAAGATTTGGTTAATATAATGGATTTCGTATGACTTGAATTATGTGATTACTCCATAAATAATTAATGTGTAATGTAATTATATACACATTATAAATCTCTAAAATTATCTTGATATTTTGTGATATGTGTGGTTGGGAATGTGGGTTGATAGTTTTGGTTTTTGTGCATATGGGACAGTGATTTGTGTTTGGGGAATGTGGAGGTGATAGTATATAGGACATGATTCTTGGATGGAAATGTGAGGCATTATTGATCTGTTTGTGGATCATGATTTTGTTATGTTAGATGGTATATTAGAGATAGAATCAATAAATAATTGTTTAGAAATGTTTCAAATGGAATGGATTTGGTATGGTTAATGGGGTGAAAATTGATATTAAATAATTTAATAATGATTTGTGAGATTAAAGGTGGATGATTGAAAATAATGAAATAAATGGGTACTAAATAGAGAGGAAATGTAAATCCACCTTTTAGATCAATTTACCTTAAAAAATGACTATTGTAGATAATAATGACTACATTTAAACGTAGTAGAAAAAGATATGGTGATATGAGTTCGATGATTATTTTTTAATACATAGGTTGGGATTATGTTATTTTCTCAATATATATGTATACATTGTACATTATAGTGATTTCTATAAGCACCCACCCACATGGAGCACTATGTGACGAACAACCACATAGTCATGCAGGGGGT
Source organism: Viscum album (assembly GCA_963277665.1). Lineage (NCBI taxonomy): Eukaryota > Viridiplantae > Streptophyta > Magnoliopsida > Santalales > Viscaceae > Viscum > Viscum album. The sequence goes on from OY728142.1 coordinate 456,086,867, forward strand.
CCCATCATCTACTGAGGTGTAAAGGATGGATGAGGACCCTCTCTTTTATACTCTATATTCTAGGTAAGGATGGTAATGCACAATATTTGATTTAAGAATGTCTACTTGTGTATTATTTGGATGTGTTTTTGTATCCCAGGTGTTGTTGGGATGAGTTGTAATGTGAAGTCCAATGTGAGTTCAAAATTGAGTTATGATGTGATGTCCCATGTATATTTAGAATGAGTTGTGATTTACATTACCAGGTGTCTTCAGGATGTTATTTGATGAGATGTGATCTGATATGTTGTGTTTTGCTGACTATTTTTGTGTGGGAATTATGTGTTGTGAGGACAACGTGTTTGAGAGAAAGATGTGTTTTGAGGCCTAGGTGGGTATGGGTAGGTTTTGTTTTTTTGTGAGGCCCAGGTTTGTGTTGGTGGGATGTGTATTAAGGAACAAGTGTGTACATGAAGGATTTTGTGTGGTATATGGAATGTATGTGATTTCCAGAATATACAATAATGATAGAGAGAATCATGATAGTGGTAAATTGGTGTGAGATATCATATCATAGATTTTCCTAACATAATATTAAATTTATTGAGCTGAATTTCATGGTGAGTGTTCATTGGTGAGGTTGGGATGGTCAGTATGCATTGATAGGTGCTTTTTGGTTCTATTTTCTAATAGGGTCATTAATATGCTTCTTAGACATCAGAATGAGAAACATTGAATTTCCTACTGTGTATACATGTATTGTCACCCTATGTTTGTAATAATATTTTCAGGTTTCTTGGAGGATTATATGGAAAATATTGGGAATTAATATCTTGGGGCTTGGGACAGTTAAAATTTCATAGTATATGAATTACATTTGGGTGTTTACATTAGGGACTTTACTATTTTGTATATGTTATATATATACATTCATTATTGTTTGGTTTATGGGGTTTCATATATATATATATATATGTACGTGTGTGCGTGTGTTGTAGTTATTATCAATGATTCATCTTATCTCCTAATCATGTTTACTTATAGAGGAAATGTCTTCAATATTATAATCATTATACACCCTTGTTACATGTCGACAACCTGGTGCCTACTGGAGGTGGATCTATGAGTTCATTATCTCCCTTTCATAAATTATATCCTATGAAGGTTCTATTTAAAAGTAGGGGTCAGGGTAGAGTAGTATCATAGGTGATGTATTAGAGATATTGTGGATTTTGGATATAGGAATAGTGAGGAAATAATGGGTTGTTATTACAATGGTGTCGCTTCATCAATATGTTTGACATAATCCAGGAAGTTAGGATTGGATGTGGTATATAATGTCCTCCGAAGATCCATTCCATAGAATATGAAATTATTGAACTACTAAGTGAGATGGTGCTACAGGTAGGTTAAGGACCTCGAAGAGGTATGTGAATCATGAGGACATTTGACCGTGTTTGAATCATTTGGAGTTTTGAATGTTCAAATAAATAACAATGAAAAAGAGTAAGTTAAAATAATTATATATGAAGATTATATAATACTCATAATAATAAAATATATTATTTATTTTAATCAATTGATCCATATTATTTTTGGGGGTGGGTTAGGTAGTTGAGGTTCCAAAGGCTAATCTAGTTGATCATCATAGCGTTGGTCTGGTTTAGGTGGATGATATGTGGTAAAGGAAGTTGTTTGTTTGTAGTTTAAGTATTTGGGGAATAACTAGGGATGTGTATTAGACATGTATAATAAGAGATGGCTAGAGGAAATCAATATTACTTTTAGTTTAATCCAAATCCTGATTGAGAAATGAATCTCATTGGTAGTCATCCAGATGCATTGAGCAGTTCATCAGTGGTGAAAATTTTATATAGGAAAGAAGAAGGAGGAAGATGTTTTGTGTTTTGACATCCAAAAAGTGTTTTGGGAAGTGTTACATTTATAGAACATGATGGAAGTAAAGAGGTATGAGATTATTTATTTTTATTAGGGGAGAATGTCAGTATAAGAGTTGGGATTCAAGATCTTCTACCATTATTGTATTTCACAGTTCTTTTTCTAGACGAGGAGTATCATGAAACAGTTCATGAGGAGGCTCAATTTTCTTCTATCATGTTTTTTACCCCTTTTAAAATTTTGACATACAAACATGTTCAAAAGAAGGAAGAGGTGATCAAGAATATTAACACATGAGGTGGTACGCTGTGATTGGGGAGCATGGATGTATCTATTAGGGGAAGAGTTGTTAGTGGACGGTCTCTAGTTCCAGTAATGTGTAAGTTTTAATCAGTATGTAGTAATACATAATAGATTCCTTTTCTCCAATCTAGTGCTAATGGTTACTGTGATTTTCCTTGGAGCATTTTTTCGGTGACTTTTGGTTTTTGGGGTTGTGTCAGTCGCTATATCAATTTACCAGTGGTTCCACATGCTCATTTTGGTGGATGTGTTAAGGTTCCATGCCAACCACTGTAATAGTTTCTAGAGAGGCTATTTTAGAAATAAGGGGGGATATTCATTTTCTATAATGAAGGTATATGGAGTATGTGGGGGTTGACCTCAGGATTTTTTTAGGTCAATGGACAATATCCCAAGCATGGTTTTAGATGTGACAATCATCAGAGAGGAAGAGGAGATGAGAATGATAAGTAGCACATAGTGGAGGCAGTAGTCTCATAGGGTACATATATTTTCATAGGTAATATCAATTTTTTCTTACCATTGTTTGTGTTTTGTTCGATTATGTAGTTTCATAATCCTCTATTTCACCCATTATTCCAAATTCTCTAGGACTACACATATAGAGGATTGTCGTACTAATGGTGTTGAATACACTAGTCTGATACCAAACCATCTTGATTGATTTGTTCTGAGAGTGTACACTGATGATGGTGATTTAATATTTCCATGGGAACCTTTTATTATTAAGGATGGATTGATATGGTGTTATTATCAACATTGACTGGTAGTCTTCTATATTTTTTGTTGACGACTTACTTTTGAAATAGATTCATGTTTCTAGGGGGATGTGTAACATATGTGTTTTTTTGGTGAGTGGATTTTTCATGTGGCTAGTTTTTATGTGAATCCCCATTTTTAATTAATGTCTATGTTTTCTACCAAATTATGATATATAAGGATAAAAGAGGATTCACAATTTTAGTGAATTATTGGATGATTTCTCTATGGAGGTTGTTTCAAAACCTCCATTACCCAAAGATGTGTTTGGGATAGAATTATATCATGAATGCTATTTTGTTTTGATTAATACTTATTAAATGAAACCTTTTGAGTTGTGGGAGATAAGGATTCAGATTGATGATCTGATGTAAATGTTTTTTATCCGGCTATTTGTATCATATTGGGGTGCTCTTCTGTTGTATAATATGTAGATGGAATGTATTCTAAGGTTATGCATAGACTACCATATGTATAATCAGGTGATGATCCATAATAGATATCTTCTTCCAAGTATTGAGAGTCTTTTTGACCAGTTGATAGGTGCTAGATGGTTCTACAAGATTGAAATATGGTCTGGGTATCACCAATTAAGGGTAAAAAGGATGATATATAGAAGAATATCTTTAGTTGTAGGTATGTGCAAATTGAATTCTTGTTAATTCTTTTTGGTGTTACTAATTCACCATCTAAGATCATGGATCTTTTGAACTCCATTATCTAGGAGTTCATGGACCACATTTTCATTTTCTTCATCGATGACATTCTGATATCCTCCAACTTTGGATATGATCTTATTGAGTATATAATAACAATTTTCTAGGTTCATCATCGTTACTAGTTCTATATATTGTTTTCCAAGGGAAATTATTGGACATGAGAGGTCCATTTCCTCAAGCATGTGGTGTTCCAACAATGTTTTATCATTAATAAAAATAAGGTCAATGTAGTAGTTTCATTGGTATATCCCATGAATGTGGGAGATGTTGATAGTTTCCTTGCATTAGTAGGCTATTATTGGTTGTTTTTTGAGCCAATTCTCTTGTGTTTCATCCTTAATGAATGCTTTATCCTAGAAGGAACAAGTATTAGTGTTAAAAAATAAGTTTTACACCTAATTATGTTACCTGAAATGTAACATGTTTAGTTCACCTGTGCTCCAGTTTTCTGATGAATGGGTGATGTATGAATTTTTTTGACATGCTTTGTGTTTAGGTTTTGGGCGAGTCATGATGAAGCATTTGGTATTGAATTTTTATGGGACATGTCCATTAGATTCCCATAAATTTAACAATATCACCCATCATCTAGAATTTGTGATATTTTTATGTTCATTAATGATATTATAAAATTACCACATTGGGGAGAACTTTGTGGTCATCATGGATCATAATGGCTTGAGGTATATCATTTCATAATGATATCATAGCCTTTATAATCCTTGGTGGATTTTATTTCTTCAGGAATATGATTTTGAGATATTTTACACCTTAAGAAGGGGAATTTTTTCAAAACATATTTCTACAAGATGTTATAGAAGGTTGTTTTCATGAGTATGGGAATTATTTGAGTGAAATTGAGAGTGGGATACCTATTAAATAGATTCAAGATTGGATTTTTGTAGAGGCTATTTGTTTTATATGATGGTGTAATATTCATTGATGCATAATGTGTAGGAATCTCAATGGGGAGACTAAGAGAAAGAGGTGTTGCATGATCAAGTTAGCCATAGTGATGCTCTAGATGTATGATCAAAGGATACTCAAAACCAGATGTTATTTTATTGGAGGTTGTATGTTTTTTTTGTAAAGTTATACTAGATTCCATAGTGAGTTTCATTTGTCAACGTTGGTGGCACACATAGAAATTTACAAAATATATCATTCCAAGATGTCACAATTTTGGTGGCTAGGTATAAAATGTGGAATGATAGAGGTTATTTAAAATTTCTTGGGTTTCCAGTAGATAAAGGACAGTTATATAGTTCCTTGTTTTCGGTTTCATCCCTTCGATGTTCTTTAGTGTAAATGGGATGAAATCATGATGGATTTAGTCACAATGTTACCAAGAAATCAGGGATGATATGATGTTAAATGGGTGGTCATGGATCATTTTAATAGTTTTCCCACTTCTTACTGATCATGGATTATAGGCACAATAGATTACTTTTTCTAAGAAGTATGTGGAATATGTGTGGAGGGTTTGTGGATTTTTGAGGTCCATTGACTCTGATCGGGATGTAGTTTTTAACACCTATGTTTGGAGCTGATTGAAGCATGCTTTTGACACACCGTTACACCTAAGTAATACATTTCACCACCATACATATGGTTATATGGAATGGTCTATACATATGATGGAGGATATGTTTTGGGAATATTTCATGGACTTCACTATATCTGGGGTACAAAATATATCTTTCATAGAGATTCCATATAATAATTTAAATCACTCTTACACTATTATGGACCCATTTAAGGCATTGTATGGAAGACCGTGTCTTTCACTATTATTCTTGATAGAGGTAGGGGGGACAGTAGTTCTTGGTCCCGATGTGGTGTAGAGAATGAAATAAAATTTTTAGCTCATTTGCGAGAATTTGAAAGAATTTCATGGCCATAATAAGTCTTATGTTGATCATATGAGGAAGCCCTATGTGTTCAAGATTAGGATCTGCATAGTATTGAGGGTTTCATCTTGATGTGGGAAGTAGAGGTTTGGAATACGGAGACATATGTATCCCATGTATGTTGGGATCCTTGAGGTGTTGGGGTGAGTTGGTGAGGTGCCTTATCAGTTGGTGTTGCGACTGTGGTTATAAAGGATCCTTGATGACTTCCACATATAATATATTCTTCGGTATCTTCATGAGGTATCCAAAGATAATTTGTAGGGAGAGTTTGATTTTGAGGATAACATAACATATTGTGAAACTAGTAGAGATTGAGGATTTCCATGAGAAGGTATTTTGTGGACTAACCATTCCAGTTTGTCATGTTTTGTTGAGACATGGTGGAAAAATGTAGATTACTTACATGTAGATATAAATATTAATTCCTTGTACCCATATTTTTTTGTAATTTTTCATTATTATGTTTTTATTTTTTGGTTTGATTTATATAGACTTTTGTTTTATGAGATGACTTATTTTTCATTGTTTATGAGCTGTGTGGTCTTTTTACATGAGTCTCATCCTAGTTGGTGAGGACATCGTAAGTGCATATAGATGACTTGGGATCAAATCCATGCAGAGGAATATTTCCAAGTACTGAAGAATTACTATAGCAGAACTATAGTAGGCACTATAGTGTTTAATGTAGCAGACACTATTTGGAACAGTAACTGCCAGGTCTATTCCTCCATTTGGGCCTACGAGCCACTGATTTTGGTCCCTGAGTCAATTAATGCTTTTGGGGCACCTAGGCCTTTGGGTTAGTAAGACCTCCAGGACACCTCCAGGTCTTTGTTCCACCATATAATGAACAAGCTCCTGAAATAGGATGAGCAATAAGATTTCCCCATAGGAGAAGCTAAACAGATTGCAAGAATGAGAGGGTATGGAACCTAGCATCGGGACACACTTGTTCATGCACGAGAAAGCCTAGCTGAATATCCATGCAATGGTTGAGAGATGATTTCATGATGAAGATGTTGGGGAGGATCAGTTCCAAGTAGTTATTCTGGGTTATATTTAATATTTGAAGACTTTGAGAAATGAATTACTCTATGTTCTTCGGTCCATGTAATACTTACACCAACGGGCCTAGTAAGGGTTCCACCTCACCCCATGAAAGATGGATTATCAAAAAATCAATAAAAATTAAAGTCCTTTGTTCCATTGGAGGAGATGTGTGGTCTTATATTTTCTAATGTCCAAACTTTTGATAGGGTAAGAAAAGATTCCTAATTATGATGCATTAACTAAGGATTGATAAAATCCCATGCAAGTGATTTAGTGGCACCTAGAGTGGATAGTATATTTACATAAAGGATTGAATTCTCTAATTAATGTGTTCAAGATAGTGTGCATTGTTTGTTAATGTAGTTATTGGTTTAATATGTGTGGAGGTTGAGATGGTTTTTCAGCTGTAATGAGGCTTTCTGGTTACTTGAGAATAGGTTGTATGTGTTTCTCATGATGTAGATGTATAGGGTGGTTGTTGTCATTTGGGTTGGTGTGTATGGATGGTGGTAGAATTTGAGGTATGACGAGATCCGTGATAAGTATCACATGGGGTGTTTTTTCAGACCACATTTTTAATGGTCTTAGTATTGAATTCTCAAGGGACATAATCATTTATAAGGTATATGGTGTAATATTTCATTCCTTCCCAGTCCTCTATATTCCTTGTTTTGGTTGTTGGAGGATTTGATAGGGGTCTTTGATAGATACTAGAGATTTATAGTCAATAAAGTCTTGGATCATGGAGATTATAGATATGGAAAATTGATTACACGACACAATAGTCTCATTGACATCATATCCCAATGGTTCACATTGAATGTACATTTTAAATTATTTGATTTGGGGTTTCATGAGGAGTAATATATCATTGTTTTAAAATGAATAATAAAATGCAATGGTGTCACATTTTATGATGGAAATCTATCCCCAGTAATCACATAACCTGAAAGGGGATTACAAGTCATGTAATACAATTATAGAGTGATGTTTAGATATTCATTTCTTGTTGAACGTTGGTTCATTTAGTAGCGGTGGGGTTTTTTTGTTTTGGGGTAAATTTGGATTTCATTTTTTACTAAATTTAGTGTAGTTTAGATAGATGTGTGGCTCTTTGTTGTGCGGTTGTGGTTTACAAGTGTTTTTATTTTCTCCATGTGGTGTAAAAAATAGTAATTCTTCTTTGAGGTATGATTTCCTTAATTTATACTTATTTTTTATCATGTGGGAGGGGTTTTATTTTGATTACCTATGGATTGTGGTTGTGTTAGATGAATTAATGATAGTGAATTTCCAAATTGAAATTCAATTAGAAAATTGGAATTGATACAAATGTTTTTACAGATTTGACATATTTGTGACATTATGAATTTATGGGAATAATTCTCTATAAAAAAATGTGATACATGGGGTGATTATTTTTACAGGATATGTGTGTTGAGTTTTTTTTGTGGTGATTTATTTTGGCATCACCAAAAATTGAAATTGGATAACCATTTATATTTTCCTAAAAAAATGATAGCCCAAGGACTTCAATTGTGTGATAACCCCCCAATAAAATATATTGGAATGCGATAAAATCCCATTTTTTAATCTGTAAAATTATATTCATGTGATGTGATATGTGTGGTCATTAATATCGGGTTTAATATTTGTGAAGGCATTCTATGTGGACAGAATTGTGTGTTTGGGGTTAGTGGAGGTGATAGATTGTGGGTATTTCTTTTATTGTGGTTAGGTTAAAGAATGTTAACCTGTTTTTGTAATGTGGTTGTGATGTTATGGGTGCTTGAGTATAGATGGAATGAATAAATAATAGTTCAATAATGGTTGAATCTACATGGGTTGGTTATGTTAATCAAATAAAAATGGTTAATTATTAATTTAATAGTGGGTGGTGTTATTAATTGGGGATAATGTTAAATAATGAAATGAATTAATGTCAAATATAGTGAAAATGTCAACGCACATGTCCAAGATCTTTACCAACCAAATGAATATTTTAGATACTAATAAATTCATTTTGAGGTAGCTGAAAAATTTATGGTGATTTGAGTTGGTTAGCTGATTGTAAACTCATAGGATGTGAAGTGGTATTTTCTCTATATATATGTATACACTATACATTATTGTGATTTCAAAATGCACACTATCCAAATTGAGATCTATGTGCCAAACACCGGTATAGTCACATGGGTGGTTTATAACCAACATCCGATGAAGAGTACAGGTGGATTAAAAACCTCTCTTTTAGATTCACTCTACTAGAAGATGTAGGTATTTCATATTATATAATGGAAGAATGTCTGTCAGTTCATTATATGGATGAGTTATGGTATCCTAGTTGTATTTGGAATGAATCTTGATACTATCACCCATGTGTTTTCAGAATGAGTTGTGATGTGATTTTCAATGTTTTTTCAGGATTAGATGTTATGTTCTTTCCAAACATTAATCGGGTTGATATTTAATATGATGTGATATGATATGTTGTTTTGAGAGGACTAGGTGTGTATGAGAAGGATTTTTTCTGAAGCCCATGTGTGTGAGGGGGATGTATTGTGGGGTCCATGTGTGTATGAGGGGGGTGGTTAGGCCCATGTTTTTGAGGCTGTCTTATGTTGTGAGGCTCATGTGTGTGTGATTGGGCTATGATGGGGTATATTGAAGGGATGAGAGTTCCAGTATGTACAACATTGGGAGAGATCTGAGTGTTGTGCATAACATTGTATTGTTGAGGTGATTTACCTTATATTATATTACTTGTATGTATTATATGTTGTGTGTTCCTATGTGTGATTGGGAGGGTGATTTTTCCTTGATAGGTTATGTTTGGTTCTGCTATTTACCCATTGAAAAATTAGTATTTTTCTTTCACAGGTTCATGAATGAGTTTGGTTTTCCTACTGAGTATGACTTTATGATCACCCCCTTTATATGAAATAATATACAGGTTTCTATGTGGATTATTTGACCATGTTTTTTATTTCATCCTCAGACCATGGGACAATTTTTTATATAACTTAATTATCTTTTCTTTTTCTTATATCTATTGGATTCTTTATTGTTTTGTATCCATTATATTTGTACATGCAATATGAAATAGTTTTTATTTTATTTTATTACATATGTATATTTCTTAGATTTGGTGTGTATGATATGATTTATCTACCAATATTGTTTTCTTTATAAGGGTTATTCCATCCCTATTGTGATATTTTTACTCCTTTGGTGGTAGTCACCAACTCGGGGCCTACTAGAGGCGAGACTCATGGGGTCCATGTCTCCCTTTCCTCATTGCCATCCCAAGAGGGCTATCATTTGAGGGAGGGGTTGTGCAAAGTAATGTTTTGTTATAAATATTATTTGAAAAGATAAATAATTTTTATTTATCATGGAAAATTATTTATATAGTTTACTAACAAATCATACCTTATATTATTACATTGTTTCTAAAATTCTAATTATTTATTGAAAAAGAAAATAAAAAAGTTATAATTTTTAAAATATTAAAATTATTATAATATTTATCAATTATTTTGTTACAAAAAGAGTAATGATAATGATAACATTATTTCTATTTTATAATGGTTTATTTTTGAATTCTATAGTGTTCTTGTGGGTTTTAATGTCAAATTAAATTAATAGTGTCAAACATGACATTAATGATGTTTAATAATAAATAATTATTAATTAAAAGATATAACTCTCTAAAAATCATACAGTTGTCGATGAAAATTTAAAGTGGAAAAAAATATCAAAACAAAAACATATGAGGACCGTTTTATAATTTTAATGGTAATTTTTCATCCTCTTATGTTTAAAAATTGTATTACCACGACAATTTTCCAAAAAGGTTAAAAGTTGTTAAAATTAATATGTAAGGGTGAAAAGATTTGCCAAATTATTCCATTTTATTATAAAAGGACTTGGACTCGAAAAATTAGTTAACTATACTAATATAATTTTAAGGACATATTAATTTGAATTTATATATTTATTAATTTTATACTATTGGAAATTCCATAAGTACCGCTCCCCTAACTTAGAAAAAGTAATATCTTATACTCATTTATATAAACATAAATCCCTTTTAGATAAACATATACCTCTTCAAATAGCTTAATAAATTTCCACACATGTCATAATTGTCATATTTTATTATAAAACCCTTATATGAGGGATTTTATTCGAAACATAAAATTGTTGTTGGAATATGATGTATCATTCATAAACAAGCATTTTTTTATTATTCTTCCACATCATTGAAATAATATCCATATACGAATAGTTAATAATATACATAAAATATAATATAATAAGACATTATTATGTAAATTTTATAATCTAAATCTGTTTCAAATTTCATAAAATGGAAAACAAAACTCTATATCATGTGTTCAATGGGATACCACCACATATACTAACATAATTTTTTTCCAATCACATCAACCACAGATGGAACTAATGATTCATGAAAATCATATTTATTATAATTATAAATTAATTATTTTAATGTAATTTTAATATGGAATATACTATATTACATTACAATATGAAATAAAATGATTTCATTGTTCATGCATACATGTGGAATACAACCTCCACAAAGCGATGTGATTCATTTTTTATTTAATTTTTGATACGGATTTCACTGAGGATTTATTTAGTAATTATATATGTATAAAAACAAATAAAATTATAACATATACAATGAATATTATTTACCATTATTTCATTATATATGTTAAAAAATAGAAACATCGTTCATGTGTACATACAACCTACCATATCCAGGAACTGGGAAATTCAACCCTTTATCTATAACATTTACAAATGACTATAAATGTTTATATGATGAATATATACTATATTTCTATATTTATTATCATTATTTGGATTATTGAACCATGATCAATGTTCAATGATAAAATATATTAAACCAAATCACACATGATAAAGAAAGTGGTCATCACATTGAATAAATATTTCGATAATGAATTGTTACTCAATTATTGAGTAAAGGATATAAATTAATCATATATCTTATGAAATATATCTCTATGAATCTATAATTTATTTAAAATAATCTTACATTTCTTTTACATGATGTTATAACCTATAGGATTAAATTCAATACGTGTGTAAACGGATTTTCATGTAAATTTAATTTTTGTAAGACACATGCCTTATTTACCTAATGATAATTTTTTATATTCAAATAATTCTAAAGAATATATTTTTTGACTATTATAATGGATTATATTGATAATTAAACAACCATACAATTTTCTTTGTTATATTCTATCATTATTTAAATGTTCGGAAAGTTTTATGGGTTTTATTTTACAATGTCAGTATTTTTCCAGATTGATTACAAATATGATTCTAAAAATAAAAATTAGGATCTAGCATTCAATAAAACCATTATATTTCTTATAATTGAGTTTTTTGTAGGGAAGAAATGTTTTTTTTCATTTCCAACAATCGTGAAATAAAAAATTCATATAATCTATATTTTTAGACAACATACTTTTTCTCTATATTCTGTTACAAACCATTTCTCTTTTATACCGATGTTTTGTAGATTTATTTTGAATAATTTTTTTACGAATATTCAATGAATGATTAATTACATATTTAAACTTGATTAATTTTTTTTTAAAAAATTCAAATTGTTTATTCTTGTTTCATTTTTTGAATGATTAACTTATAGAAATTTTTAGAATGTTGTAAAAAGATTATTTTCTCATAACTTATACAAAATTTAATAATTTACAACAATCATGATCACTAAATTCTTTTAATATTCATTTATATGTTGCCTAAAATATATTAAAATTAAAAATGTTTAAACATATTATGTGAATTTATATTTTAAATTTTCTTTCAATGTCAAATTGTAATTTTGTTCATTAATATTTCTAATATTATTTTGATGGAATTTATATTAATCAATGAAAGATATTATTCATTATAATCCCTCTATACTGGTGAAATGATACAAGTAATCAATCAATATTCATTTATAGTATGGTTTCCAAATTTGGTGAAATATATTTTCGATAACCTTTCCTTTTTTATAGGTTATTATATTCTGGATTGGTGGAATTTTTATGAAGCCCTATTTATTTCTAGGAGTCATGATCTGATGATTTTTTTCTGAAACCCATTTTCATTTTAAATACTATGATATGATTACTTATTTCATTAATGGGATTCAAATGAATGATTTTTATTCAATGATATATTTTTGCAGAATTAAATTGACTAATGATGAATTGGATAAATATTAACATAACATGAGATAAACCGGAAGAGAATATAGAATAAAAAATGTTAAATAGGGTATTATTTACACTATTAAAGTCTTGAGAGAGAAACATGACTACTGTGACTATTTTTCAAGTTATCAAATTCCACAATGATTGTTTTCAAAATGATCCATGACTTCTAAGGAATATTTTTCTTTTCTTATTTATTTCTACAAAACTATGTCTATGATTGTTTTCTGATGTAATGGGTTGTGTTCATTGATTCTATTATGTTTCACATCTTTTGAAGTAAAATCATTTATTCCATGAGTCATGTTTATTACATATTATATGAATGGTATAGTTTTTTATATTTATTCTCATATAATAAATCATATATGCTCACATCATGTTGTTATCTCGATTGTTTACCCTTATTGAGAATTTAGTCTCACCCATTCTTATGTTTCCATTTTCATTGTTGTGAATAATGTTATTGCATATGATATGTATAAGAAGAGTTATGTTATTTTCATCAGAGTTGGGGTGATGTAGTTTACTTTTGAACATGTTTTCTATTTATCGATTATTGCCATGATCATAGAAATATATGACTCTTGAAGGAATCATCGTTATATTTAATGAATATTCATCTAATAAGATGTAATTTCAATGTATTAATTTTATGGTTCGTTATATTTTGTATCAGCGAAGGTTATTGATATCAATTGAATTATTCGATGTTAAAAAATTATTAATATCCAATAGTAAAAGAATCATTCATAGGTTATAGTGAAGAAAGGTGTGTTGTTTCCTAAAAAATACCCATGTTAAGATATTATAAGTTAAAATGAATTTCGAAAAGATTCAACATGGGGTTAAAAACATGGAAGGAGTTGGTAATTTTTATCCCATCCATAATATTGGTTTATGTTTACTGTTACCTTACTATCAGTATATTTTTAACACGCATATAGGGAATTATTATATCACACAAATTTTATTTATGAAGCATTATGAAGGACTTGAGTAGATGATGATCATGAATTTCCTAGTATAATGCTATGGGTTCATGGATTGAATATAATGTCTAATGAATTAGAAATACAATAAAATAATTTTCATGATTATGTTGTTTCCCACCATGATTATTGTTCATAAAACTATAATTTTTTATATCAGAAAATGTTTGGAACTATGAGGATTTTGGATAATGCTTAATGTGAATTAAAATGGATTATTTTTCTATAAATAAACTATGTGTATTATGAACTAAAATTTATATTTTTATTGATATTAATAATCATCAATAATAATACAATATTAACAGTTTAAACTTTTATTATACTAATAATCCATTAAAAATGAGGAATGTGGACTTTTTATATGTGTTCAAGAGGTATTATATAATAAATAAGGATATATTTACATCATGTAAATAATGTAGAATTAGAAACCTATAATAATTACTTAAAAGAATACAAAAGTTTTTTTTGTGATAAAAATATGTGTTCTTAAAATTAAATATCCATGGAATTTAATGGATTATGTTTGTGGAAGATGGAAATTATCATTGTAAAATCTCTATGAGAAGTATTAACTCCTAATCCATGGTAGAACATAATATAAGAAAATCATTGAAATGGATGGATTGACTTATTTATGAGAATTTATTTCATAAAAATGTCTTAAAATTTAGACAACAATAATAATTTTGTTATATGAATCATGAAACACCTATGGATTCTTCCAAATTAGTTTTCATTGTGTATTTGAAAACATATATATAATTAAACTTTTGCACAATAAACTTGTTATAAAGGTATGATGGTGTATTAGGGAAAAATATTATTGTTGGACTGATAAACCATAAAATTATCCTAATATTGAGTTTATATGATTAAATAGATGATTTAAACTGAAGAAGTAATCCATATATTATTGGTGACATTTAACATTATTACTGATTTGAGGATGAGGTAATTTTTATGGAGTTTTATAAATATTCATATTCATATAATACAAAGTATATTCTGTGATTTTATTCATGGAATATAGGTATAGTTTGTTTTTTATGAAATTAATAGATCATTATGGATTTATGGTTATTAATGTGAATATAATGGTTCAAGAGAATATAAAATTTTTCCATACACACGATGTGTATGTGAAATTAAGAGAAAAAAATAATATTTGGACTAGTGATAAAGATTATATTAAAAAATGTTACCAAATCAATAATATTTGTTACTATTTTATTTAGTTAGTTATATTTAGAATATTTATTAGGTTAACTACTTATGGAATGGATTAAGATAAATACTGATAGTTATAGTTCTGATTTAGAGATTATTGTGTTCTAGTGGATAACGTGTGCTACCCTTTTTTTAAAATATTTACAGTTAAATATAGAAAATTTTAACGATTGCATGCATACTAAGATCCATCCAAATATAATTACAATCTATCAATAATAGATAAATTCATATTTTTTCATTTAATGGATTAATAAATGATATATAATTTGATTAAAACAATACCAAAGGATAAAATAGTTCATATGATGTTTAAATGAATAAAGTAATTATATTTTTCATCTTCACAAAAATGTTAATAAAAGAATAAAACATCTTTAAAAAATAGATATTGGAATAAAATATTATATTTTGACCATTATTTCTTATGAATCAATGTTTTTTTCACCATTTACTGATTTGTTTAACTTTGGTCATTAAATTACATCTTATAATTTTAATTATCAATCTAAATATGTCATTTGGAATTAGTCTTCTTCTATATGTCTAGGCATTCTAATCCCAATAATATTTTTCTATAAAAAAACCTAGTTATGTGTTATTCTATATTCCCTTATAACTTCCCTTTATCTCTTATTAGGAGGATGTTGTATTAAACCATTCTACATTATTGGATTTAACATAATATTTTTAGATAGAGATAAATTATTTTTTAGATCATGTAAACATTTTCAACCAAAATTTATTAATAGGTTGATAATTTGAATCTCGATATTTTAAAAACTAATAATATTTTTGACAACATATACAATAGTCAACCCCATGTTTAAATGAACCTTAAAATTTAATTAATTAATCATGACTGTTATAATGAAGAAAATAAATTGGTATGTATAAATAGGATTTAATTTTTTAGAAAAAATGTATAAATTTATTAATAAATATAAATTTATTTATAATTTATTTGTAAATATGGAATTATTTTTTAATAAAGTTGTTATATTTTTCAGAAACACGGTTTCCTAAAATAATAATTTTATTGATTATTTTTAGAAGAATTATAATTAATATATAGATTTTTTAAGATGAATATGAATAAATGAAATGATTTTTTTTGAAATTATAAAATGAAAATGAAAATTATATGAATTTTTAATATTATTAGAAATAGAAGATTTATCATTTGATACAAAAAGTTACATATATTTCAAATAATGTAATTTATTTTCATTACTTAATTTAATTTATAATTATTATTTTATTTTATATTTTTATTGAAGATAAATAAAAAAATATTGTTTTGAATAATCTTATTAATTTCATTGGTATAAAAAAATTCCATATTTTGGTATAAGTTAATATTTAAGCTTAGAAACCAATATTTCATAAAACTGTTCATAGCCTAATAATGTTAATACTATTTTATTAAATAAAATAAATTCTAATTATGAATGATTTAATTCATAATTTTAAATTATATATCTGAATATTAAACTAAAAATTCAAAAAATGTTCTGTAGTCATATATTTACTCTGAAATCATCTTTTACATGAATAATACATTTTTTGGAATACTTTTTTTCATCACACCTTTAGTTTTTATTTTAAATGAAATTATAAAACTTATGTTAATAAAAATTTGATAAATTTAACCCGTATTAGTAATATTTTTAATTATTATTATATAAATATTATCAATTTATTTTTTGGTCATAATGAATACAGAAAACTATAAAAATATGTTACCATAATTAAAGATGAAACAATTTTACCAGAGATTAAACATAAAAATAAGGGTAATAATGATAGAGAAAATATATATAATTTCAATTTTATGTCTATATATTGATCCAATATAACGCAAAATTATGTTATATAGTTTTTTGGAGTGATATGGATATGATTATTACCTTTATTATAATATATGTCAACAAAAGGATAAAATATCAGTCGCTGACTTTTAAAAATATATAACAACTTGAAATATAGATAAAAGGAGGTATGAACGATTATAAATATTTATTTGAATTTTATAAAATTTATCATTATTATGGTGAATCATTCAAAAAATTTAGAGATAGTATTTATTCGTTAAATTCTTAATCAATGACGATGTAATAATTTTTTAATTAATACTAAAACAAAATATATGATATAAAAAATTATATAATTAAATTTATTTAAATAAAATAATATGTAAAATAATTTTTTTATGTAATTATAACATGTTATACAAGTGGTAAACATAGTGGTTTAAATTAGAATTTTTTCATGTTCTTTTTAATATCAAATTAAATGAATAGAGTTTAGTTGGGGTTTGGCTTAGTGGTAAGAACCCCTAATTTCTAAATGATAAATGGGGGGTTCAAAACCCACTAGGTACATGCACAGTAGTAGTACTATAGTGTACTGTATCAGCGGGGTTACTCTATCCACAACCGGCACTATAGCTGCGGCAGGTCACTGTAGTGGCGGCAGGTACTGTAACAGCGCCGGGTACTGTGCGGTATTGTAGTTGTGCGGGTACTGTAGAAGTACTATTCAAATAATGGGCCTTGGGCCATAAAAATGGGCCTACGGGCCATGTCATGGGCTAAATACCCACTGATCTTTTGGCCTATGTAATGTGTCTCCCTCCACCTAGTTAAAGAGGTCATTCCTTTACATTAAAAATAAATTAGACTTCATCCCCAACCATTAAAAAAATTAAATGAATAATGTCAAAATTTAAATTATTGATATTTTTTAACAAATACTATTTTTTAATATATTTTAACATCATGATAATCATACCTTTAAAAAATGGACTATTACTTATTAAAAATGGTGTCCATTTTTCATTTATTTTAATTTTTCCCTCCTACAATACACTTCTTATCAATTAAGTGTAAAAACATTATCACACTGACAATTGTCCAAGAGTGTTAAAAAAAGATATCGTTGAAAACATTAAATGAACATGTAAAATTTTTATATAATACTATCATTTTTTATATTCCTCATATTTCCTAATAATATTCTCAACATAGATTCAATTTAATATGAATTATAATTTTTAGTAATTTCATGAATTTAGAAATTTCAAAAGTGATTCTCCCCTCATTTATAAAAGGTAATCTCCTCATTTATTTTAATCATACATTGACATACATTTATATTTTATAAAATTAATTTTAATAATTTCCTTAAATAAATAAAAATTACCTTGTTTAATTTTTTAATATAAAACCCTAATTGGATGGATTTTTGTGCATCACCTAAAGAGGTTGTTTCAAAAATAGGTATTCATCTTAACCCAGTCTTTTTTCTTCTTCTACCTATAGAAAATATCATCTAATAATAATTAATAAATAAAAAATTACATCCCATATTCATATATATTATTATAATAATGGTAAAAAAATTATACATATTATTGTTCATGAAATTTGAAATGAAGCTATATATCATGTGTATAATAGACCACTGCCTCATGAACTGATGTAATTTGTTTTTGACCCCCTCCTATAGAAACTAGATAAAATTATAGTATTGCAATATATACATATGTGTGTGTGTTTGTGTTATTTTATTTATGTAATAATTTTATTATGAAATTATAATATAACATATACCTATTTAGCTTTTAATCCGTTGGAAAATGTCTATGACCTTCAAGCACACATGTTAACTACTACCTCCATTAAGTGAAGTGATTTGTTTTATATTTTATTTTGAAATCAATAATAATAGGGATATATTTAATGAATATAATTTAAATATATTATATAAAATGAATATATAATTTTCAATTATTATTTACCTTTGTTTCATTCAATCCATTAAAAATGGAAATATCATTCATGTATTTATAAAATGTACTATACACATAAGTAGTGTAATTAATTATATCATATATAACATTAATGAAATAATATATGTATGTAAATAATTAATATATAATCTATTTATATAATTATATTTATTAATGTTATTATAGAACCATGATCATTGTACAAGTACTAAAACAACCAAACCAAAACAGTTATTTAAAAAAAGTTGTTGTCCAAAAGAATAATGATTTTAATTCATAATTTTTACGAATGATGTGATAAATTTTTTTATTTAATAATAGATTTTAATATATATATATGATAATAGTTCTAGAATAGATTAATAAGAAACCTATATTTGTAACAATGTAGGTTATAATGCGTATTATTAAAATCAATACTTGAAGTAATGGACATTTGCCTCACTTTTTCTGAGACACTTTCCATTTTCACCACCTGTTTATTTTTATGTAGTGTATATATACAAAATTAAATATATTTTTTATTTCTCTTATGAATATTATATTTAATTCTTTATCTTTCTATATTTATTTCATTCAGGGGACTTTTAATTAAAAATTTACCACTATCTTAAGGGTTTATGTTACTGTATCAATATTTATCTAGATAAGATATGATAATGCTTTCGATGGTGAAATATTATGATATAACACCCAAGAAACTCATGTATTTTCTTTTCCAATGAGTTTTAATAATTAATTCATTACATTCTTATTAATCATATTACGAACTAAATAGAACAAAATAAATTTTTATGGAAAATTGAATTTATCCCTCTCTTCAATTTAAAATCTTATATCCTCCACATGAA
The DNA here is from genome assembly GCA_963277665.1 of Viscum album. Classification (NCBI taxonomy): domain Eukaryota; kingdom Viridiplantae; phylum Streptophyta; class Magnoliopsida; order Santalales; family Viscaceae; genus Viscum; species Viscum album. Next base: position 456,106,642 of record OY728142.1, read on the forward strand.
TTATTTATAAAAACATTTAGATGAATTATTTTACCACTATAAAGTTATTTTTAAAATTAATTTGTATATATTTTATTAATTGGTCCAAATTTAAACATTGTATATTTTTTTAAATAATATTTAGTTTGAATTTTTTATAGTGGTGTTAATGAAATTTTTATTTTATATTACATGGAAAAATTGAAATTTCAAAAATAAAACCATTAAATTATTTAAATATTTATATATATGATTATAATTACATTTTCAATTAAAATTATTTTGAATGTATAATTTTTTTAGAATATGTATGTTATTTAAAAAAGTTTACATTAGAATTTCTTAAATATCTTTTTGAATATATTTTGAATATATGCTAATTCATAAAAAACAAAAAACCATTTATTTAAATTTTGATATACAGGGCGTATGATCTAAGAATTCCATCATTATTATATATATATGTGGTTTATTATTATAATGAATTTTTTTATTAAATGAGTTCATTTTCCACGGGTAATGCTTTGATGATTGATGAAATTTGTATGAATACCATTACTTTTCCACATGTGTTATGACATGATGAATTATATGTGAAACACTTTTAAATTTTATGGGTGATGATTTTAGGGAATTTTATATGATATATTTTCACTAATATATATATTTGATATTCATTATGGGAAAAGTGGTCCCAAAATTTTATATCCCTCCAATTGTTATATTCTATGAAATGATACTTGAATACAAAGTAAATGATTTTATATTATAATGAGTATTCCAAAAAAATATGTATTAATAAAATTATATGATCACATAGATTATGTTGTTTTATTCTATTATTATTCATGTATTATTAAAATTAATTACTTCTTTGGTTACTCATGTTTATGGTCTTTGATATGAAGGGTGTGATAATAAATTGTAATTCACATGATCCCATACCAATATGCTCATGTTTTTTGATATCTCCCTTGTATACTCATAATTAACATTTGACCTCACCCATTATCAATTTTTTTATCCAGAATTTTTGTATAATTCTATTATTTTTTATATGTATATATAGGATTATAATTATTAATAACACAATTGATTACTATGAAATTTAAATATGAAAAAGTTGTTTTTGTATCCATTCTTAAAAAGGTACAAGACTCATTCAATTATATTATGGATACCCATGTTATATAGTTAAAATTAATCTAATGTGATGAAATATCTACGTATGAAAATTATGTATCACTATAAGTTCCATAAATGCATATTTTTGTTAAATTAATGGATTATGTATTAGTTTATAAAAATTTAGGCCTTAGTCGATAGATATAATTCTTGCTAATATTTTATGCATCCAAATAAATTTTATTTAAATGAGTTATATTTAATATGGTTAATGTTTAATCCTTCATAATTTTTCAATTTTATTATATTTTTTGAATTACTTTTCATGTTGGAAGAAGAACCACCTATCATAATATGGGGATTTTAAAATTTATATTCATTGAATGTTACATCAACTTCCTTTTCATATTACCTGAAAAAAATCATACTATGAAAAATATCATATTTATAAAAACGGTTATTCTAATATGAAAAAGGTAACAAATTAATTTATGATGTTTCTTTCATGTTATAATATTATATAAAAATCATGGATTCTCCCAAAACTATTTGGAACCTATAACCTCTATATACTATGCCGATGAATTTTTAGATCACACATTTGATGTTTTCATACACTTTATTTACACCTATATTAGTTTATATGTATATATATAAATATATATTATTTTTGATATTTTAGTCATTATTACAACATTCAGATAGTTCTAATATATACCATATTATTTAAGTAAAATTATACTAAAATATTAATTTTATTTTAACCAAATTCTATAGAATCTAGTAATTTAATTTATCTAAACAATATTATCGAATATTTAAACGACATATTGATGTTGTGAAAGGAAATTTCACAAAATTTCCCTTTCTTCTAGATATGTCTAAAATTTTCCTAAACATCTGGGTTTTTGGTTAATCAATATTATAGAATACCACTAGATTCTCTTTTATGAATGGAATTAATTTTAGGTAAGATTCTGAAAGAATTCCCCACATTATGTGCTAAATGTTGTATATAAGATTTAAATGTGGATGGTTTCTTAAAAAACTCAAATAATATGGTATATACTTAACTATTTTCAAATCATAATTTCGCTATTTCAATTTAATTTTATGAAATATTCATTTTTATTTTTTCAACATATTTAACGCCAAAAATGATTTTCAATGTTTTATAATTAATAAATTTTTTCATATTAATTATAATATTAAGAAATTTTTCTATTTCATCAGTAATTAATTCTTTATATATCATTTATTAATTTTTTTTACTTTTTTAAAATTATAATTTCATTTCTCATCCTTCGTAAATTATTTGGAAATGTCTCGATCCAATTTATCTTTTTGTATTCAATAGTTTATTGTCATTCCACTATAGAAAACTAAATATTTATTTTTGATTTATCTTCAAATGATTGTGTTCATTATTCTTATTTTGTTGTGATAAATCTATTATAAAATTAATTAAAATTTTTTTTATCTTCATAAATTTCAACACATTCTAAAATTTATTCATCACTGTAAAAAAGGGGTAATAAAGAATTTTTGGAAAAAATATAAGTTAATTCATTAGGGAAATTTTTTCTTCAATTAATTCATCCAATTGAAATATTATTCTTTATCTCCATATTCATGAAATTATTCTTGTCTCATAATAGGAAACTCGGTAGAAAATTAATCAATTATTTAATAGTTACGTAATTTAAAAGGATGATTTACATCTTCCTTATGTAAATTTCCTAAAAATCTACGAGTGAGTCCCAACATAATATTTTATACATTATTATTCTTCAAAACAACCATATTCATTTTGAATATTCAAATATTTGAATGGTTTCGTGAATTAATTTTCTCCAATTCTCTTGAATTTTTGTGTTTCATTTATTCACATCTCACAATTGAAAAAAAATTATATGAATCAAAACTATAGGAAATCCCTAAAAATTCTTACTTTGAGGAATTGGTATCATTGAATAATATCATTCCACTTATATTATCATATGTTTATTAAAAATATTAGTAACATTATTATTCCTTCATACCAAAGGATGTTATTGATAATAACAATAAATATTGAAATAAATTCATCAATAGACTCATCTTATTAAATTATAACATCATCAAACTAATACATAATAATTTATGACATGAATAATTATCATTTGGTTTCCATTATAGATTTAATTAGGATTAATACAATTAAAATATATTTTTTATGGCCTATTTCTTTTCAGAGTTCCATTTTGGATAATAATTATAATATATAATTTCATTCAAATACATTTATTTGAACATTAATTTTATCAATAACAAGTTATGTTGATGTCTCACCGGGATTTATAAAAACTTGTTGGAAAGAATATAGGACATCAAGACCTAAACATATAGTATAGGTTACCATCTTATCTTTATAAATATGTAATTTTGTTCCATTAATGGGTTTAAAAAAATTTATCTTAAAAAATACGTTTATATATAACAACAATATTTCACGATCATCAATAGAGAAGCTATGATTTAAAATCAATTCCAAGTATCACATGATATGAGATAATTAGAATGAACAAAATGATTCATAATGACATCTAACTCTATGATAGATAAATACATCATCTTTGTGCGGTTTTTAATCACTCCAAAATAGTTCTCATTATTTAATTAACAATCAACGTAGGAAAATATATGTCCTTGATGATGTAAAAATTATAGGATCTACTAAACACTAATGTATAAAAAAATATTTATAATAATCATTAGAATATATATTTCATGAATATTTACTAGTGAATGTTGGTGTATTATGCAAAAAAATAAATGTGATATTATTACTTATGAAATGATTATAAATAATACACAAAAACTTCTCCACATTATTTATTTATCTTATCATTATTTTATATTTCAAAAAATATTATAAAATTTTCATATTAAAATATGGAAATTATCCTTGATTAATGATAGTTTATTTTCTCGATATTTATTATTTAATTTCATGTTAAATATCTTAATTCTATTATCTATGATACTAAGTATTTTAGACCCCTTCCGATATTCAAAAATAGTTATCAATTTTCTTATAAAATATATTGGTAATATATTCCATTTCGGTATAGATTTTTGTTGTGTTATATCATAGGGCATATCCTTCTAACAACATTAGATGTCAAAATTCAAACCAAACATTGGCTGGTATTTTATTCATAATATTCTTTTTTATGTAGAGCACACCATTTCAGTGAATCTTTATTAAATCATAGATTGTATCATTATTTTATATTTTTAGTACATTGACTAACTGATCTATGATTTTCTAGTTTATCACTTTTCTGTGTTTTATTCATTGGAAAATATCACATTTTAAAAATTTATAAATCCCACATAGACCATTTATGGAAATAAGTGATTCTTACATTTATTAAAAATTATAGTTAAACACCAATGAAAAATGTTTCATATCCCATGATTTGGAATAACAATATTTTTGTTAATAAATGAATCTTACAAATTTAAACAGATGTTAAATAGTTGGATATTTACTTTTATGTTTCTCTAAGTGCCTATAAGTTACCTTTTTGATGTTTTTTGATGAATTTAATATTTTTATATTGGAAATTATATAATTAGTCGGGGTTTGTATTTGTGGTGAGAACCCTGTAATCCTACATAAAAAAATATCATTCAAAATCCACTGGGCAAAGGTACTGTTGCATTATTATAGCGACCATAGCAGTGGCAGCACTGTAGCAATGATAGGCACTGTAGTGGCTGCATGTTATGGCAGTAGCGGCAGGGCAATATAGTAGTGGTAGGTACCTGTGGCATTGTAGAAGGGAGGTAATATAGAAATACTATTCTCATAACTGGCCTTGGGCAAAATAGTTGGGTCAACGGGCCATGTAATGGGATAAATGCTCACTATTCCATCTAGCAAGGTAATGGGTCTCCCTATACATAGACAATAAGGCCTTTTATTTTCATTAATAATAAATGAGGCATCGACCCCATCCATTAAAAAAATATTGGACATTACGTAACATCTAATTAATAATAATAAAATTACAACTCTTACAGAATATTATTCCATTAATGAATCACCATTTCTAATATCAATATTACCATTATGAATTTAGAGATGAGAATTATAGAAAAATGGTTCTATGCATTACCTCTTATGAAATTATATGATAAACATTATTAAATCATATAAAAATTAATTATTTTCTATTTTAAACCACAAAAATAGAATGTATAAAAATATGATATTTACATATAAAACATCATCCAATATCCTCTTGGTATTTATAACCACATTATAACGTTATATATAGGGTTTTCTTCAGCTAATGATGTAGTAATATTACTCTACTATTCATGGTTGTTTTCTCTATATTTCAACCATTTTTATTAACTATAAAAATTTTAAAATATTTCCAATATATCCACATGTCCAATCAAAATTATATTTATACGAAAATATATATATCTTCCCATAATATCATATTGTAACGTGTTATTTGATGTGATTTTATCAATCACATCTGATTTCATGTTTTTCATTTAATAATGCATCCCTTGTCATCAAATATAATATTAATTACATATAATATTTTTGGAGAAATAATCTAAAAAATTATGGAATGATTCATTTCTTGATTTACAATTCATGCAAGTGCCTTCGATTCTCTATCATACAACAAAACCTGGCCTTTCTTTTTATGATTGTTTAGTCTCAAGTCACTTTCAGTTGGAATTAGCAACCACATTCTATCCAAATCCATTATCATATGAAATATTTTCTACCCTAGTACTATCTTACAATTATCATTTTTGTATAAATATTTCCAATTTTAATAATAATTTTTGGGTTTTGAATATTATAACTATTTTCGGTGCTTCATAGATATTTAAATTTTTTTGCTGTAATTTATATTTTTTTTATTTTTCATTTAAACTCCTAATATTATCTATTAGAATTTTATGTACCCTTTATTCATGAACTTCATGTATTTTTCAATAGATGATTTTTTTTAAAATATAGGTTTTGTAAAATTATTATTTTATTAGTTCATGTTATAAATATTGTTATTTTAATTGTTAATCTCAATCTATGGGGCCTATAGAATCAACATTTTGAACCAATGTTTTGACAGTCTAGTGTATTTTAGAGCATGAATAAGAATTATGTATAATATATATTTAAGTCATAATGATGATTTATATATAAGATTTTATTTTTAATTAAATAATTATAATAAAATATTCGTGTATTGATATTTTTTACCCAATATATTTTTGTCATTTAATTTATGAAATACTTTTGGATATATTATGATTCTTATTTATAATAGAAAATAATAAATTAAATATACAAATATAATAACTTATTTTCAAATCATGATATTTGTTTTGGGTAATAAGGATACATAGTTGGACAACTGCACTATGAACAAGTGAGCATTATGATTAATTTGTTGACTTTATTCGATTTTCAAAATGAAATGTTGAAAATAGAGAGCTATTTATTTATCCATGGCCAAAACTAGTAAATATGATGATGTTTCACATAAGATAAATAGATGATCATTTTATTAATAATGGATTTATATAAATTTTTAACCCCATTGTTTGGCATAATTAATATTGAAAAAATTATAGATCAAATTATGATGATTATTTTGAAGTGGACGATTCTAATAAAATTTAATAAATGGTACATGATAATGAAGTATAAGAAATTTAGAATAATATTATTATTAAAAATATATATTGTGATATTGGGAAAAAATTATATCATGTTTTTATATAATTTAATGGTTTATCAATGAATTTTCATATTGATTAACATTAAGGAAAAAATGACGGTGATAAAATAGTTTTACTGGGTATATATAGCAGTTGAAAGAAATAATTCCTAAAGTAAACAAACATAGTGATTCAAATTGTAATAAAAATAAAATTTAGTTCGTGATCTGTTTGAGGTAGAATATGGGTCATTCCAAATTGAACGATTTTGTGCAATATAATAATAAATAAAAAGGTCTATAAGAGTGTATTAAATATAATATATCAAACAACAGGTTGATATAAAAATTAATGGTTGGATTAAAAGATATGGATACTCTTATAACGAATTTTTTTATCATTTTAAAATTTTTATTTTGGATTTTTTTATGAATATAAATTATGATAATAGGATAATGTGGAAAGAATATTAGTAGATATTTAATAGGAAATTACATCATCCATATAATTTTTCATAATGGAACATTTTTAATAAATAGTATTTTAAATTAAGAAATAATTGACGAAATGTCAAACTTGTATTATGCACATATGGAATTAATACATAGAAAATCCATAGTAGGAATCATTGTTTATGGAATATTTTATGTAGTATACAACTTCACTGTTGAATTTTTGAGGACACCAAAACATATAATATTGATTTTAATGGTTTCTAAAACAAGTATTTCTGTAAATGATTTTAATTTTTTCTCTTACCCATTAATTATTGATTTTGAGCTCTTATGGGAGGATTGTATTAGAGTGTATTATTCATAAAATATGGAACACTTTAAACCAAATCTAATGATTATGTTCAATTTTAATAACATACTATAATATTGAAATATTTCATTACATTGTTTTAATGGGAATAATGATTATTCAATTTTTAAACAACATTCATCTTATTATTGCCTATAACATGAGTGAAAAATTTATTTATTGTACATCAGATGTTATTTATATGGATTCAAACTTATTTAAGATATAAAATGGAATTCAATGGCTCAAAATAATTTGATAAATTTTCCGAAATCATTTTTCCACCAAAAAAAATTAAGATTGTGAAAAAACATAATGTCATATTCTAAAATACATAGAAATCATTTAATGATAGAAACAATTTGATGAAATTGCAAATATTATTTGAACATCAATATTTGATGTATCATGAGGAAAAAATAAAAAATATTTCATATTTGAGGAGTGGAATATTAGTGATATCTTCAGTAGACAATTATTAGATATTAAATGAAATTATATTGGTAGGTTGAATATAATATATGACTTAATGTCAGTGGGAATATGTTTCTAGTTTGTTGGTACACATAATTCATGGTTAATAAACCAACTTCTAGCATGTTACACTATCCAAGAAGGTTAAAATTAAGTCTTATTGTTGAATCTATCATATAAAAGTATCACTTTGTTATTCATAAAATGTAAAAACAATCTCTCAGTATAATATTTTATCTTCACTAGGATGAAATATTATAACTACCTCATCTTGATGAAAAAAATCCTACCAGTTTCATTTCTAACATTACGTTCCATCTGTGTGAGACTTGCTATCATGAAAGTGTGATATTTTATAATTACATTTTTATCAATGTTACTTATATGATTTAAGTATTTAATGATTAAGTTTCCATACATTTTCAACAAGAAAATTATTTTTCTCGATATTTTTTTTTGTTTTCTTGATAAATTTAATGGATCATTTTTTTGTAAATAATTGCTTTTTAGAACAATGTATCAATGTTAGATATATCATTCATAAATCAATATGATGATACATAAGCTATATATTATTAATCCATATTGATCTAATGAATTAATTTTTTTGGATAATAATTTGATGAGGATTTAATGTGTTGAAGAAGATGAATTTTTCAATAGAGCATATATTTTTTCCAATATCACTCCATGAATGTGTTACTTATGTTGGAATGGTTATCTGCAACCTGAAATTAAAATAATTGTATATTGAAAATATAAATCAATGAAATTCATACATCTTGAATATCATAAATTATTTTCTCCTCTATGTAAAAGTACATATTTTTGTCTTAAAATATTATTCTCCAATGATGGAAGATCTGTGTGTTTTAAATGAAAATAAAAAAATTATCCCCTGATTTAATGATATCATTCATGCTATATAAATTGGATTATAATCATTAACATTTTGAGGGGTAGTATGATGATGAAATTAGATTACATGGTCTAGGTATGTCATTAATTGATATACACTTTAAATAAATGATATGGATAATAGATGTGTAGATCAAAATAATATCTTATTCGAATTTGACCATGATATATAATATATCCTTCCAAATAAAACACCGAATCTCCTGATCATGTTCACATTACATATTCATTAATGAAATATAATATTTTTATTTAAATATCTATTGAGTTCCAATGTTTAAAAAAATGAGTAATTATTAACAACAATTTAAGACAAAATGGATTTTTTAGGAAACTAGTTAATTTAGAAATAGTGGAACTTAGAACTGATCCTTTTATCATTGAAACAAATGAAAAAGAAATCTATATGTTCTGGATCCATACAATATGGAGAGGTCTATTCAATTATATGGAAAAATTATGTTTGTGATGAAATACTTGGAAATATTTAAATTCGAAAATGATCCACATGTATATGGAATGATTAACCAATAATATTGATCAGAATATCACAGAAATTGTTTGTTCCATAAAGAATAATTACGGGGAAAGAATTTTGGAAATAATCCTTTAAATATTTCATATTATTAAAGGTAACACATATATATATATATCATTTTAACATATTATAATTTCATAACATATTAGATTTATTGGATTTAGTTTTTCATTAAATCCGATATTATAACTTATATGTTAACTATTTGGTTTAAATTACTTATGATTTATTCATATTAAATAGAAATTATTTTTTTATCCTTTCCAAAAAAAATTTATTTTCTTATTTTATAGGAATGATGTTTTAACTTAAAATTTTAAATAAATATTAAAATATTTATAAAAAATAATATTCAGAGTAATTTTTTTTTCAATAGGTCGTGTAATAAATTTTATAACATTTCTGATTCACATAGATTTTTTGGAGAGACTCTTATCAATAGTGATATATAAAATTATAGATTCTCTAATGAATACAATCAAGTGTATTTTTTTTGTTTTTTTTGTCTGTATTATTTTAGTTTCTTTTGAAATTATTATGTAATTATTTAATTTATATTCATTTATTTTTGTTATCTTATATCTCATTAATGTAATTAGTATATTATTTAATTATTTTAATAAAAATGAAATAATAGCTCTTTTTACTATTTTTGGATCAATTATCAAATTCTATATTATTTTAATTATAAATGTTAATTTTTTATGAATGGGTTATAATTTTTGATTGTATTCATTTGTAGTTTAATAGTATCTCAATCATAATAATTAACATGATATTATAAGGAGGGTCAGGAAAATACATTTTGGGAAGATTGTATACATGATAATGATGGAGATCCTCTTAATTATTTTTCATGGGACCATATACTTCTACTATAAAGATAATACATTGTGGGTTAGTGAACTTGGAAGTAAAAATTAACCATAATTTTCAATTTCCCGTAAATGGGACCGAGTATAAAATTTGAGTTTTATAATAATGTTATTTTTAGGTGTCTAAATATTTTTAAAAAATAAATCATTTGTTATATTTCAATATAAAATAATTGATATTGATTTCATTTCAACTTGGATAAGTGTTTCCTCAAGAGACAATATCCCACAATTTGGATAAATATCTCATAACATCATTTATTATTATTTTACATTTCATGAAATGTTTTTAATAATTTAGATGTATAATTCTTTTTAGATGACATAAAATATACACGATACATGTGGTGTTAGGGATAAATATATAGATCTATAAACTTTGAGATGTAGCAATTAAAAATCAACTCTCACATCAGGTTTCTTTTATATGGATAAAAAACATATAAATCAATGTTATATATATATATATAAATTTATTGATGAAGATAAGGGCAAAATATTGTATGAAATAGAAAACAATGAGTGTTTTATTGTGCATTGATTGTATTAAAGATAAATTTAGGAATTTTTTATTCATAATTTTATTTTATAAACTGAAATCTGATCTACAAATCCAACGGAAAAACATTTTCCATCATACTTTATCTTATAGAAAATATAAATTATTACATTAAAAAATGATAAATAAAAAATATCCACAATTGAATGTGGATTATTCCTGGTCAAAAATGGTTGACCCTCCTCCATATCTACTCATAAAAAATTTAAGGGGGGGCTGACGAGAAAAAGAGAAATTTGTTAGAAAAGAATCGTTGGACGATATTACGTAGATTGTAAGTATTAATTTAATTTAATTATTTTAGTTATGTTAATTCAAATAACTATATTTTTTTCAATACATATGTTATCAAATATTTTATTATGGTATATCATGATTAGAAGATCCCATATGGGAGCTTAATAGTCGAGGGTTGGAAGGGAAATTTGATACATTAAATTGGTAACCACAACACAATTAGGTCACATATGAGGATACAATATGATAGTATGTATCCAAAATGGATATTGTCCACAATGAAGACCCATAAAAGAGTATGTATATAATTGAAAAATAAATGCATTATAAGATATAGATTTGAGTATGGGTGAGATGATTGATGATAGGTTCAAATATTCATTAAAATTAATTTTTGTATAATTTTTATGATAGTTTCATGGTTTTGATCCCACTAATTTGTATTCCCTTTCTGATCCCACCCCTCTACCTCCTCTTACATATCCACCATCTGCACATCATCCTCCAAAGCATAAATTTTATTATGATTTATAATTTTTGGATCGTTAATATCATATTTTCTCATATGGAATAATATATTATATTTGGTATACCATTCCTCATTAGAAGATAATTATAGAGAGGATCAGGTTAAATGTACATGATATTATTGATAAAAAATTTGAATACTATTTCCCATAGCTAGGGTCAATATAATTTGACAATGTATAAACCATTTTTTATTTTTGATATCCATACATTACTGAAAAATTAACATTGAGTTATGTTTTTATTATATCATTTATATAATATTATTATTAATATTATTACAACTATTTATAATTCAAATATTTTACTAATTGTTTTATAAGAAACATGTAAATTCATAGAAATAATATATTAAAAATATATATTCGATTATGAAATCAGATACACCATTTCTTTTACATGACAGATTATATACATGTTCGTATTTTTTTGGATATTTATAAACAACAAATGAAAGAGAAAAATTGGGAATTAAATGAATTAAATTATTTTTAATAAATATATCCTAGATCGTATAACTAGATATCGGTTGGGCATCGACATTATCAAAATTGTTTCCAACTAATCCAATTATCATATATATATATATATATTTCAAATATTTTAATTTAATTAAATTTAAAACATATTCATTATTTGTATTAAGTTTATTTATACACATTTTATGTTTTGTGATAAAAAATTAATATATGAATTTATGGAAAAAATATTATTTCACCTCTAATAATGATAAATATACCTATAGAAATTCTATTATATATATTTAAAATATTCCAAAACAATGTGAGTTAGTGTTGGGTATTTCCTTATCATTATTAGCATGAAACATATATTTTCCATGTTGTTACTCTAATTACTTATAACCAATCAATATATATATATTTTTCTTTATAACTGCCATTTTCATGTAGTGTTATTTTTTTCCAATGTAGATGAATACTTACTAACTATTCTATATACATGTTGACATGAAATATAGTTTTATGAATGTTTAGAAACCAAAAAAAATTATATGAATACTTTATTAAATTATTAAAAAATTAAATTATTTTCGTACATATTATTTTTACATAAATAATTGTATAACATCATAAGGATAATAGAAAATCATATTTTAATGATCACACATGCATAACAAAATGTTACTTCTCATTTTTAGTTACTACATTTGGAATAAGAGTATGAATAATTTTATTTCGAATATAAAAATTCATTTTAATTGGAATATTGATCTTCATGAAGGAGTAGCAGAATTTGGATACTATGGTCTAATATTTGTATATAAAATAATGTCATCTAGGATAAATAAAACCTTGAATGGGGATATAAGTTTTTTATATACATTCCCTTAATTTTTCATTCATTATATTCATAATGAATCATAATTTTTTTCATTTTACATTTTATCTTTTTTATGACACTCATCCTTATACCTGGGAAGATCGATAACTTGTACCAAGCTAATAGAAGAATATTTCATAGGAATTATTCAGTTTTATTTGATTTATAATTTACATTTTAAGGTATAATATTAAAATTTCAATTCTAAAATGAAAAATAAGCAATTGATGCATTTTATAGAAATGTTGTTGCCATTTTTCAATTTCTACTTTAATTATGTAATGGTGTGATGGATAGATATATTGATTTTTTTTTAAAAAATTACATTTTTTATTTTATAACTAATATGAAAAATTTCAAAATAGTATTGGTAATGTTGGTAATGTAAATACCGTAACGATAAATATGTTTCTGGGTTAGTTTTGATATAACTGATGTGAAAATACACCGTAAAATATGAATATTTTTGGATGGTTTCTACCATGATATTTATAATATGAAAATTAACAGACATATATATAAAGATGAAAATATAAAATTATATATTTATTAAATTTGTTTTAAAAAACGGACATGATAATGAATTTAACATATGTGTTTCATACAATATTGAAAGTGATAACTGATATTTCCAGTCCTTTTAGAAAAATGATATTAAAACCCATCTCAAATTATGTAAATTTTATAATATCGGTTAAAAACATTTTACAACCAAATTTTATTTACAATTTCACCATCAACAAAATAACAATGGAACCAATGTTATACCCCAAAGGAATAACATTAAAAACCATTTCTAATTTGTTGAACCAAAATTATTTATTCTCTAGTATTGAAATAATATGCAATATAATTCATAAGTTTATTCTAATATATCATAATTGTTAAATAAAAAATATATAAAATAAATATATAAAAAACCATATTATTAGTTATCTCTTATGATGAGATATATGTATATTTTGAGAGTATATATTAAGGACTATTATTATGAGTATTGATTATGTGTTTCAGGACCCATTTTATGTCTACATTTCCTCATATTAATAGTGGAAAAATAATATAATAGTTTATATGTGTGGGGTTATTAATTTGAGAGATCATGATGCATTTTTTTCTCATCTCTATATTCACACTCATATTAAATCTACCAATATATTTATATTAATTAGAATACAATGATGAAGAATTATGTTAGTGGATAAATATTGATGATATATATAGTAATTAACGGATTGGTTTCATAATTGGTATATTAAAACATTTATTCACCAAATTAATTTTTTTGTGTGTAACCTACATTTATGTATTCAATTATTTATTTTTTAATATTATAAGTTTTTATATTATATCTATTATTTATGTTACACAATGTGTTATTCATTTATAAAAAAAATTACGATGATGAATATTGATGGAGAATGATGATGATTATTGGAACATCCTACCACTATATGTGAGAAGATACATCATTATTTGACACTAATACCTTCAATAATTTAGTTGGTACTTGGGAGATTAGTTACAAACATATTTGGTTTACATATTTAATAATTATAGTTATATATTTTATTTTCTACCTATGAACATATGTGGTTTGGATGAAATATTATGGACCAAATTTATAAATGTAACTATTGTATAATTAATCACAATATGAAACATTTAAAATGATTTTAAGTGGATTTTGTGTTATTCAATTTGAATGTTGTTGATTGATTAATATAATAAAACATGTTTATTGTAATATTATATTATAATAGTGGGAAACACAAATCATATAAATTTATTTCATTATTCATTATATGTATTCCCTACTATTATACTTTTTATGGAATTTTTGTAGTGTTTAATAATGACTGTATAGCATATCCCAATAAAAAAACTATATATTAGTTATTAGAATCATATACCGATTTGGAAATAGGGACAATTTTCATAAAAATATAATTTTTAATGATATGGAAAAGTTATCACATATTAATGTTTCTGAAAATGACAAATGGAAAATGTTGAAAATTGGATATATTAATTTATATATATACAATGATTTTGGATATAGATATTTTACATGTATTGATTTCGGAAAAATATATTTCATTCACACTACATGGGAGTGATTTTTCATTATGAATAGACTAAGAAATCCATATATAAGAATACTAAAAAAAATTTTGGTTGATTGAACTGCATTTTTTTAAAAAATTATTACTTTCAAACTCATGGACATAAATAATATGGTAATAATTAAATAAATATAGTTATATTAAAGGCAATTAAACACATGGTATGTTATCATAATATCATTATTTAAGATCCTAGTGTAAATAAATATCAACATTTGAAATTAATTAATTAATAGACTCCGACCCAAAAAATATGGTATTGTATGAAAAGATACATGACCCCAAGACCACATCTTAATACACAAGAGGATGTCAACTATGAAAAAATGTTCATGATTTTTATTAGGGAGGGTATACCCTCTATATAAATATCCATATTCAAGAACCCTAAAAAATATAATAATATTAATATATCTAAAATTCTATAATAGGAAAAAATAATATCTAATGAAATATTAAAAGGGATGTAAGGCATCAAAAATTCATATAATATAAATAAATGAGGACCCCAATTAAGTATATCAAACAAAATTATAATGAAAATAACATAATTCAAGCAATGAAATTATGACATATATCTAGTTAATATCATTGTTCTACCTCAAAACACCAATATCCTTCAGTTTTTCGACCCACTACTTGGTACTTTTTCATACATAAATCCATGATCATTAGCAATAAATATGCATCAATATTCTCATACAGAGTGTGAGTACATATGAATATGGAAACCTATAATGATTTCATTAAATTATTTCAGATATATATCATGGTTTATTCTAGATTAATATGTAAATGCATAATAAATGAATAAAAAATCATATTCTGAGTGATCATGCAAAAACCAAGTCTGCACAAACCAATACCATATATTCTTCAGTTTGTGCCTTATGAAATTTCAAAATAAAAGTATTCGTCATATGTTGTCCACAATGACACTATATATCACTGATAAATTACATAGTCCACAATATTTGGGTCAAGAACACATTTAATTAGGCCCCAATATTTAATGTTTATGGCCACATTACAATCATACCCCATCGCTAACTTATATTGGGGCATATGTCCATATTTCACTCTCATTCCTCAAGATAGACCCCATGGTTGTAAAACCCTTTCTTGAGTCTCATTCCATTTTCATCATCATTATCATAATGTATCACACATTATAGTGCATTATGAAATAACTATATAATGACGGTCCACAAATCATATAATACTAGATGAAAAAATCACAAATAATAAATTCATAGAAAAATGTCACAAATCATATTGTCATAACATTATATCTAATGATATGAGTCACCACATCCATACACTGTCACACTCAACATATCATTATAAAATTTGGATCGCATATGATATGCACAAATTGAGAGTGTCACAGATGTGGTCAGTGTAAAATAATGGACCCAGAAACAATCAATATAAAATCATTTGATCTATATGATGGAAAAACATATAAAAGGGACCTCTCTGGTACGAAACATATTTTTATAACAACGATGATTCTAAAAAATATTATGTTCTATGTTTTATGGCCAAATCATACAAATAAAATTAATCAATTCAATCATATATGCCATAACTGTCAAGAAGTTATTATAGTTCATAAAAAATAGGAGGTTATAACAAGGTTCAATTAGATAAATGTGACATATTTATATAATCAAATCAACTTTCCAATCCAAAATCATTGACGAAGGTTCTCCAGATCTAGTTAATGGAAAGGTCACTAACTCTCAACATCTGGTAATGATATGCCAACAAAAAATATTTCATTATATATTGATGATATTAATTCATTTATACAATAAATCTTAAATTTATTCCATATTATAAAAAATATATGATTCATTACATTATAGAAAAGATAGATCTTATTTAATATATCCTTTAAAAATTGAGTTAGATCGTATGATAGAGGATAATAAAAAAACAAATACACTAAAGAGGATCCCTTGATTTTATCCTTTATGAATATTTGTTGTTCCATTAGAGAAAGATACCAAATTGTTATTATCACTTGAATAAATGGTAATAGAAATAATGACCTTTTTTCTTTGACCCAACTGGCCAGTTTGTGATTTGAATTTAGCTGACTAGTATTCCTATTATAGGTAATGCACCATTACCTCAGTCACTGACAAGATGGTGACTATGAACTAAAATATCAGTCGACTCTTCATATTTATAAACTAACTTCATGTATACCAATATTTAATTAGGATAAGTTTAATTTTTGATCCCCTATTATGGACATTCTCATCTCAGGTACCCTTACCAGCAAGCTATAGGCCACTGAAAAAATTATCTTAGTGCTCGCTGATATATCTATCATGATCTCTCTCTAGTACACCTTCCATAATATTATACCATGACCAAAGAAACAAAAATAAATAAAATAAATTCTTATTTAAATCTAATGGTGTTATGAATCTCCCCCTCAAAAGAATTCTTTTCCCCATGAAGTGAAAGTAGTGTCCTTATTCAAAAAATTTGGGATCAAAATAATGAATATAAAACACTCTACAAAAATTAACAATATGTATCGTCTCATTCTTCCATATGACCCAAAAACTAATTATATTATTCTTATACAATGTTTTTTAAAATAGTCTAAAATATATTTATGGATTTTAAAAAATTATTCCTCATATTATAACATTTCATCCTAATAATATGTCACATTCATAAGGTTGGTTATATAACTCTAAAGTTGTGAGACAAGAATCCTGAGTGTAATTATTAAATATTAAGAATGATGATAAAATCAATAAGCTACTACACTAATATTCCTGATGTTTTGAATAGGTCCCACAAACAAGGAATTCAATATCCCTTTTCTATACAAATGATGATTACCACACTAAAAATCCACATCCAAGGAATCATGGTCACCCGTAGTTAAAACTACTAAATATATACTCTTGTTGTAATAAGAACACAATCTACTTAAAGAGGTAAGGATAAACTTATTGGTAAAATTCACCAAATTATATTTTTCATACACTATACTCAAGCATAGGATAACTACCTAACCTAACTTTGGAAAACACAATGGTAAGAAACATATAGAAACATAAATAACCTTAAATGGATCCCTATAAATCAAATCATAAAAACTATTATTTTATGTGAACATTAATTAACATATATTCTAATTTGTAGATTTATAAATATATAAAACATATTCCAAATAAATATCACCCACGATCATGATTGTTTTCTTATATTATCCATCATTTTATGAGTGTTATCCCTCACAATTTAGAGAATATTTTTATGCAAAAATTCCGTTTATTTATTTTTTGTATTGATTCTCACAAGAATCCACCTTTATGTTACCAATAATTATTTAATGTAAATTTTATGAATATAATATTCATTAGAATATTTATTATTTAAATATATTATTTTTGTTGAATCATCCAAAATATTTGTTAATGTATTATTGAATAAATTTAAAATTTATTTCGGAATTATGGTTGGAATCCTAAATTGAGAAGAATAACTTATGGCATAGAAAACCAATGTTTTACAAAACACATATGGATCGTGTACCCTATATTGTTCAAAAAACTGGGATAAAAACATGCATTTTTAGAAAACACTATCTTTGATAAAATAGAAGTATTATTTAACAATCCTAAATTTGTAATCAACATTAAAACATCAACCTTATGCTTATGATCAGGCCAAGGCTAGGATTCTTTCATTAAATGATGAAACCCTATGTTTGACTATTCAATGATGATGTTTAAAATTTATGATAATATTTTTGATTTATAAAACTTTTTCATGAGAAGAAAATCTATTTTAAAATTAATATTATAGCCAATTCAAATTATTATTAAGCTGAATTAAAATTATAGAATTCAATATAATATATATTATTTCTATTATAAATAGAATTTACAACTCTCATTAATGATTTGAATCCAAAATATCTTGATTTTTTATGAGATATTTCTACATCTAATTGACGTCTTCATGGTTAACCAACAATATAAATATGGAGAGGTTATTTATCAAAATGTATATAAACAATATACATATTATGTTATGTTTATAAAAAAAGCATATGTTTGAGAACAATAATTTTTTCCATTGAATTTAGAGATATACTTTGGAGACTTAAATTATTTGATCTATATTATCAAATAAATGTTTTTATTATTTCAATTAATACATTTTAATGTTACATAATATCTTATAAGATCGATGTATAATTTTTCAGATATAAACATTAGAGATACTAATATTTATACATCTGTCTGGTATTTTTTCTATCAATATTTTTATAAATCTTGTACAACGTAGAAGATATATTTTATACTTTTCAAAATTAAAGATATCATAATTATTTGTGTCTCTACATCAAATATTATGTAAAAAACCTTTTCACAATATAATTAATATATATTGATTTTTTAGTGTTTTGGATTCTCATAATTAGACTTCGTATTGCTTAATATTTTTGTTCCTAGATGTGTTTTTTTGGTTCCCTATAAAATAACCAAAAGGGTATGTAATGTCCTTATAAGTTTTCAATTTCATAAAATTAGTTTTTTTAAGAGGACTATGTATACGACCAACTATTATTGAAAATCACAATGTTCAGGGAGAATATTGTTGGAGGAGTTTAATAGCGGGTATTTGTTCCAAAAAAACAATATACAACACTATATTCATTTAATTTGGTCTCTCATTTTTATGATAGAAGGAAAAGATATTTAAAAATATAGGAGAGGTGTTAATTTATTTGAAAATAAAAATACCTCCCCAACTATGTCACTAACTCCCTAATATCCATTATGATACAAACAAATAGTTTTTGTAGAAAATCTATGTTACCTATAGTTTATGAACCTGTGTATGATTCAAACAAATACATCTTGAAATGATATGTGGTATAATATCACAATTAAATATAAATAAATGAAAACCTCATAAAACAAAGGTACACTATTATATTTTTAAAATATGAGACATTCTGAATGCATGAAATTGAAATTATCACTTAGATGAATTGAATAATGAAAAAAAGTGTCATTAATGTTTTATCTTTGGGTGATCAAATTCCAAAATCAGGTCTACTATTTAAATTTTTCATGGTAATACCCCTTATGTAGAGTGGAATATCTATAATTATTCATAAATATATACCAGTAAAATATGTATCTATCTATGAAATAATTTGAGGTCTAATGACGTATGATATAGATATGCAGTCGGATTATGAATGGAATTTCTAACATGAAGAAGTTAGTCTGAGAACTAAAATAGAAGAATTATTTTATTCAAGTAATCAAGATGATAGTTAATATTTGACATATATTTCACATATATTTTAAAAACAATACAATAAAATACTTCAAGAGGCTATGGTAAATATATGCCTTGAATGAGAATTTAATGGTCATAAAAATGTTAATTTTTTATTACTAAATTCTCAATAAAAATAATATTATATATAAAAAGAAAATAATATTATGATTCCTTCTTATAATTATTCTTATAGATTAGAAAATGAATAATCTATCAGTTATTTGGATAAGTATAAAAAACAACTCACATGTTGTATGAATCATATTTATGAGGTATAATCAGCTTACTCTGAAAATTTTAATTGTGAAAAATGGTCATTTAATTAATTAAATTTGAATTTATTTATGATACTAGAAAAATATTAATCCTTAATGGAAATTCATTGTGAAATTTGATAATATTATGATAGTATTTTATTAGAGAGTTTTTTTCAAAATAGACTGGGTATTTTTAAATATAATTCTACTAAAATTTTTAGTTATCATCAATATATTAATATTAATTATTTATATCATGATTTTTATACATTAAAAAAATCTTATAGTATACTAATAAAATTAAATCACGATTTAAAACAAATACTGGGTAAATATATAATTCATAATTTAAAACATGGAAAAACAAATAATGGTGAATGGGTATAATTATATTGTAATTATTTTCTTCATAGTTAAAATAGAAAAATCATTTTAATATTAACTATTTTATTCAGGTATTAATGTACATTATTAAAAATATGGATTATTTATAAAAACTCATATTTTTAGGGTGAATATTCATTATAGTTGAAAATAATTGTTATATTTGAATATTAAAATCTAAATTGAAAATAAACAATTGTTGTTAACAAAAAATTTAAATGCTAACACATTGGACATAAAATGACATGAGTAAAAAAATAAATTTAATTTAATATTTGGAATTAGTACACCTCTATGATACACCATAAAATCTTGAATGGGTCCCAAATTATTACATGGAAAACATTATTTTAACAGAATAATCATTTTTGATGTATTCCATTATCAAATGAAAAATCGGTCAAAACATATTCTATTATCTATGAAATATTCTATTATAATATCCTATATTTTTTAGCACATTAACTTATATATATATATAATAAAATGATATATTGTTTATCATTTAATAATTTTTTTGGAAATATTGAATGAAATGTATTATTTATTTAATGATTTATTCATTCTCTTATGAAATTATTCCTCATATATATTTTTTTACAAAAAAAATTTCAAAGGATAAAATGTGTAGTAATTATTCTATATTTTTAGTACAATAATGTGATACATTTTATGAAAAAGACAAGAATAGAACAAATAATTCCCAATTATATTCCTAGAATCCACCTTTGGAAACATTTAAAACATATTCCTCTTCTTATTTTAAATATTTCATTTGAGGAATTATGAAAACAATTCACAACAAGATAAATCAATCAAGAACATAATTTTCATAGGAAATACATTATCATAGAATAATGAAAGCTAACCTTCTAATATTTTATGAGAATAGTCATCTTGTAATGTTAGTTATTAATTTGGAAATTATTTAGAATAAAATAAGGATTATTATGAGTTTCATGAACTAGAAATATCATCATCTCAATTGTTGTTAGATGATATTCTAATCAATCTTAGTACCTTGAATTAAAAAAAATATTTTACAACTTTTTCTGAATACATATAGAAATATATATGAAACACAAATATGGAATATAAGAATGTAATTGAAAATATGATTTCAAATGAAAACATAATTTTTTTATATTATAAATGGAAATACAAATAGTGTTACACAATGGAACAACCATCACTAAGATGACTCTTTATAAGATGAGTGTTTTCTTACTGGAAATGAATTATTATTATTCTCTATAATAAATATATATAGATGTTCAATTTCTAATTGAATAACTATATATTATTTTTTCTTATTTAAGTGAAAATATTAGTTTTGGAATGTTCAGATTAACTACTTATTCGTACCTAACTAAACAATATTAATTTTTTTTGAATTTTTAATGTTAAACGTTATATACACATTTTTTTGTTATAAAATATATGTCATAATTTTTTTTAATTATTATAATCTATTATTGAACCCAATCATGTATATAATAATTAATTGTCTTATAACATAAGTCAGTTTTTAATTTATAATAAAAAATATTAGTTTTAAAATATATATCATGAAAAAATTAGTTTAAAGGCATTTATTTCTTTAACAAAATTTATAAAAATACTATATGTTATAACATATTGTGATTTGTTATAAAATTTTAAATTTAATCAATAAAAATAATAGTTTATATAACCCTTGATTATATTTTTATATCTTTTCAAAGAAGCATGAATTTATGGGGAGTATATTTTACTACATTTTATGGAAGCCTTTTTGATTTCTGAAAATAGAGAGATGTTTATATATAAAAATGTTTATATCTTTATCATGGGGGAACAATTTTTATTTAATTTCCGGTTTGAGATTTTTTTATTTATAAGAGATTTTTTAGAAATGATGAAAAAATATCGAAATGGGAGAAATGATTTCATTATTATTTATTCTACTAAAATTAATTTAATTATTAATTTTTTTGATTTAACAATTGTTATTTTGATCGTCCATAAAAAAGAGATTGTTGAGAACGTGTCGATTAAACAATTTTACTACTGTCTTTTTTCATGTGATTCTCTTATGTACCCATAGTTATATTAATAATATAGTTTCATTAACTGAATTTTATGATGGAAATTTTCATTATAATATTTATCTTGGAAATATATTGATTTCATTGATATATTCAAAATATTTGAACTGGTATTTTGGATGTATTTTAAATGTATGTCGGTAACACTATGTATACTAAAAAAATTTAAATCATAATATAACATTCATATTATATTTGGTTTGAAACAAACCATATGGTTCATATACCCTACATTATTAGAATGGTGTGGATCATCAGCCATACATTTAGAGTGTACACTACATTTGAGAAAAGGGCTGTATTTTTTCAACTCTATATTTTTAAATAGTTGTACATCCTAAACCCTACAAGTTTTATCTCCCCTAATCTTTTATTTTTCCATTATGTGAGTGAAACCAAATATTAACTATTCCATGATGAAACATAAAATTAATGATATTTTCGATGACTTCTAAAATAGTTTCTTCGGAAGTAAATATTTATTCAAATATTTTTTAAGACCAATTAAAAGTATAATTTTTATTGATTCAAATGATTTCATCCAATGATGTAAATTGTTTCTATTCTAAATGGATATTATGAGTCTCTTAACTGATTTTCAATTCAAAGTATAACAATTTATTATGTGATATTTCTAGTATGGGTTTGACCTGGTGTTATCCAAATATAATATAAATATAGATATTTTATTTATCATAATATATATAAAAGATAGAATAAATTTATTATATATTGAAAATGGACAACATTTTTTAAAAATATAGTTACCTTCGGATATAAACTTGGGATACATACATGTTTTGTTCCATCTCATAGAATCAATATTTATTTTTTTGTCCATTATATTTTATATAATTTCAATATCTTCTTCTTTAGTATCAATGAATAATTTTCATATATAAACATTGGATACATATATATGTATAAATCAATCTTGAAGATTCTCTATTATTGTTTGTTAGAATCATATTAAACCATGGAGAAGTACTTTATTTTAGAAATTATTGATTATCTAATACATATATCAGTTTCTTTGGAAAATATAAAGTATAACATGTTTTATCAATGAAATAAATATATATATATATATAATACTATTTTGACAGCTCAAACTCATTTGATGTAATTTTTCTTCTTATTATAATATGTTTTTCATTTTTGGTTCCATGTAAATGAACTATAAGGCTATGTAAAATCATTTTAAGTCATTAATTACATTCAAATAATTGTTTTTTAGAAGACACTAGATAAGAGGACCTACTATTGAAAATCCCAAATATCATAGAGTAATGTGTTGTTCAAATAGTATTGGGTATCATTTTTTTGTGAACCAATAAACATCATTATGTTATTTTCCATATTTATTTTTAAAAATAACTCCTCATTAAGATATAAATAAAAGTTTGATGCACAAAAATTGTGGTGAAAAAAAAATTTAAAACCCTAATTCATCCCATTATTGTAATTTTTTATTCATCATATCCATTCATACTAAACACACAAAAACATTTAAATTAGTCCCTAATTAATTTTTCATGAAATTTTCAAATTTTTTAGTATAAAATATATAATTATGATTCCATGTTGGGTAGAACATCTTATAGTCATACAATATCTAGAATGTAATTCCTTCAAAAATAATCAATAAAGAGGGCCACTATGATCTTTAATAAATATTCCACATTTATTAATAAATAAAATATCATCTATATAAAATCTTGACTTCTCAGGTTCAATAAGAAAAAAATCAGAAATACGATCATAACCCCATCAAAATTTTATAAAAATGAGAAAATTTGGTGAATAAATCCCCATTATAGATGATGCTCCGCATTGATCTAAATATATGTTATGAAATGAGTGTCGAATCACTTGTTGTCTCTCATTACTCCCTATAAATATAAAAATATCATAATAACATGATAAATATCTATATTACATCAAAAACCCACTCAACATGGGTAATGGGTGTCCCTCAATAGATCTTCTTTCTTGTATGTGTTAACAAAAAACACTCCCATAAAAATAAAGTATTTCATCATTGTCAATTCAAAATCATGGAACTGGTTAAATTTCCCCCAATAATTCCCACAACCATTGGAATTTATAATTATAATTTGACAATTCCAACAAATATTTCACGATCATCAACATGATAAATATTGACTTAAATATTAACCATCATAGGATTCATAAAAGAATCTACCCTCAATTTATATAATAATCTTGTTAGATTACATTATTCCTCGGAAGGTATTTCACTATAATTTTATGTTTCAATAATAATAGTTTTTACAAGAAATACCATTTTCCTGAGAATAATCTATATTAAATTCACATTTATACTGATAATCCACCCAAATCCTCTATCACATATTAATATCCTATAGATAGGGGAGTAACAACAACTCCTATGGTAATTGTATATGTTAAATATCTCAATTAAAAGATAATTTCACCAAAACATAATTGATTGAACCAAAACATTCAAATATATGTTTTTGTAATGATGTTTTACTCATAGAGTTATTGATTGAAAACCCATATGAAACCACTTTTTCCATTTGCATTATCACATCTCATATTCCTAAAATAGAGGAATATTGATAAACTGTTTATCCAATCATTATAATTTGAAATATGATGATTTAGTCTATCATTAATATACTAATTACATATAATGTGGTATCACTACACTAATCTATTCAAACAAACATCATCCCATTCATGGTAATTCTTGTTATAGGTCGTCTAGGTGGAATATTTTCTAAATAAACAATATATGCATCCCATGTAACCAAATGAATCACATGATCATAAAAAAGTGTTCTATCCAGGGAAACATAAAATATACCTTATAAAAGTCACAATAAATTCATAACATAGAGATTACATGTCTACAAAAACATGTCTCTTGAATTTATAATTGATTATTTAAAATTATGTAATAAATATGATGTTTTTGGAGGTTTTTTGTGACACCCTCCATCTCAATAATATATATATATATATAAGAGTAATATCATTATTTTTAATTATTAGTTATGTTTCTTGGTTTAATAGGTTGAAACTAAGTTATTTCATGATGTTATTCTAAGGTGCATGGTTAGCATAATGTTATTCTAACCATGAATCATACATTGAGAGTCTATTACAATTTATGACTGTTAATTTTTTATAGTTTAAGTATTATTTTTTGAATTGTGTGAAAAATATAAGAAAATATAAAAATCATTTTTTTTGATAAATTATTCCCTCACTATTGGTTCATTTTCTTCTAAACCATGAGGCTAAACAATATGGCATGTCATGGTCTGTAATTACCAAAATACCCTTATTTTGTTTGTAGGTTTTGCGGCCTCCTTTCCCCCTCTAATTTTTGAATCTCCTACCCATTTTCATAGAAATTATCCCCTTTTAATTAGTTTTTTTATTTGGAATATATTGTTTTTTTAATTGAGGTATATCAATTTCTCCTTTATTTCTTCTTCGTTACCCTATTCATTATTGTTCCTCTATTTTCATGAATATGTGTAATCCTAGTAGTGGTGTTAGTGAGATTCTGGATATGAGAGGAATGATTTTGTATGTTTTTGTATGTTTCAGTAGTGGGATTATTTTTTATACCACATTCTTGATTTCATCATCAAGGTAAATAAGATTTAGAATAAATATGTTACAGGTATCTCTATTTAAGGGGGTTTTCCAAAAAATACCAAATAATTTTTAATCACTATTTGAATTTTTTGTTAGTGTTTTCTAATAAATGGTTTATTATTGGTGGGGTATTAAATTTCTATAGTGATTACAATATTGGTTTGGATATTTGGATGGTTAAATGGTTATTTCAAAATGTGTATGGCTCATATTCTCACCAAGTGTTGGTTAAAAAGGATAAATGGTTATTAGTGGACGTAAAATGACATATAAATCAGTTTATGAAATAAATTTAATTAGAGAAAATTGTTTTGATTAAAATAATTTTTTTGGAATGGATTTTGTAATACCTTGTTTTATATGGGAATATTTATTTTTATCATGATGTAATGGATTAAATAATGGTCCAACTATGGTGTGCTAAATGGGTTTGTTCAAGGGACATTGTGGTACTTTCTATTGATGACTGTGAAAGCAGATGCTTTTGTTTTTCTAAGTGTCCATATGATCCATTAGAGGAAGGATCATTATATACTCTTATATGGTTTTAAATAGAATATAAATTCCTTTCATATGGATGACTTTTGGAGATACCATATTAGGCGCATAGAGGACTGTGAGAGTTTCCATATTATTAGCTATCTAACATACTTTTTTAGCCACTCATGATACGAAATATGGTTATTTCCATATGTTCAAATTACTAATTATTTATTGTTTATTATTAGGTATTAATTAATAAATGACATTTTCATTTGATAACAATTTTTATTCCCAAATTGGATTGATTTAATAACATATTATTAATTTTGTGCTCAATAATCATTATAAATTGTTTCCAATATTGAGAATTATAAGACATGTCAATTGTTTTATAAATTATATTCATGTCCAAAATTGTTATGGAAAACTACATTTCATTTATATTCAATGTCAAATATATTTTAAATGTTTATTATAGAATGGTGTGTTATCAAACTGGTTTTCCTTTTAAATAGGTTTAAATCTAGTATTATTTCTTTTAATTGGTGAATAATTAAGTAGACTCATTTTTCTATCCCAATAGTATTCATTCCTAAAACCCGAAATAGTTCATTTGGTGTTTGTATATTTTTTTTCATGACATAATTAATGGAAAGTTAACTAGGTTCATAGGTAGATCATCTTGGAAATTTTCATCATGTGTTTTCAGTATGAGATATTGTCAATATTGGTATTTCCAATGTGGGTTAGTTTTGAGGGTTTTTATTAGTTAGGATTCATGTATAGTGTTTCTTTTGTTTTGTACCATTTTATTTGAGTATTGGTATTTTAAATGAGATACCATGTATTTATATTTCCAATTGTGGAATCCTAGTTTTGATATTTATTTTTTATTATGGTATCTGATTAAATTGTGATCGTGAATTTGATGATATTTGATTGGATATCATATTTTATGGATTGATCATGTATGTTTACTAGTGAAGAAACCATTCAAAAGTGATATTTAGTTATCTTAGATTCTTATTATTGACTTATAGTGAATGATATCAATCATCAGGTTGTGTGGTGGTCTATCCTGGGTGACAGGTTTAGTATACATGGGAAGGTTTCTTATTTTCTTTTTGAGAGTCCAGATTTTTTTCGGTGTTACTGTTACTAATAAGCTATTATAATAATGACTTATGTGGTAGGAATGGGGGAGTTCCTTGACCACACTTTATTATGTCCATCCTCATGTTTCAATTGGTGGTATGGGTTTTTGCTTAACTTTTGAGCCAGTATGTGGTTTTTCTGTTTTCAATGACATTTTATATTAAAAGGAAACACATGGGGGTAATCTTGGGCGGTCATGTTGTGTTATTGAGGTGAAATAATGTGGTCTAAAGGAGGCTCACATTTAGAGGGTATATTTATAAAAATATATATACAAAATGTGTGGGCCTACATTCTAACTACAGTTACACCCAGATTATTAGTGCATGATTTTCCTAACATTGTGGACTATTTATGATTCTTTGGGAATTCATCAATTTAATTTCCTCTTTTTTTTCCTGTTTATTGTTATTATTATTTTTTTTGGTGCACTTGATAATGATTATAATTTATTAATTAATTTGGTTTGATTTGGATTCTTACACGATGAAGATTGAGT
This sequence comes from Viscum album, assembly GCA_963277665.1. Classification (NCBI taxonomy): domain Eukaryota; kingdom Viridiplantae; phylum Streptophyta; class Magnoliopsida; order Santalales; family Viscaceae; genus Viscum; species Viscum album. The sequence continues at coordinate 456,135,744 of OY728142.1, forward strand.
TTTTGGTCATGTAATAGTTCACCCTTATAAAAAAAATATCGTCATATAGAAGATTTTTTGGAGAGTACACAATAGTAAGACCCTACTCTTGACCTAACAGTGGTGGAGTCGATGATTAATGTGTTTTATACCATGGATCATGTGGGTGGTAAAGAGAATAAATGGATGGTTAACAATAATCATGTTCTCAGAGGAAAAATCCATCGGTGTTCTATGGTGAAAATGGACCCAATGAGACATTGTAGTGGATTTAATGCGTTGATTGTATATTTGAGTTTTGCAATACCCATAAGACCTAAAAAGTGTGATTTTCAACATTTTTTTTGGAAGGAATATGTGAGAATCTAGGGTAATTGATTGAGTTCTAGGGGAAGCAAAACGATCTCAAATGGACCACCTCTATTATTTAGTTTAATAGACTATTTTACATAGATACCATGATTGATGTGAAGTTCCATGAGTTCCTAAATTTTGTATTGGGGAGTCACTCAATAATGGTGTATACTTCGATATTTACTAAGTCCATATATATTTTTCTAGACTTCTTCTTGAATGATTACATCATGGATTTTAATTTTAATAAGAGATGAAGGCCTATATAAGATCATTTATCATTATTTTATGTATAATAACTTATTCATAGGTGGATGAAAAGGTGTCCATGGGATACTAATATTTCTCTCTCTAGAAGGGTCTCATTAGTGTTCATTTTATAGATCTAATCTAGCGATCTTTTTCGTATTAGTGGATGACTAAGGGTGAATCTAAACAAGTCAGTGGACATAGTGTCATTTAGTGATCAGTTTTAGATCCATTGGTATATATATTTCGTTGAACAATTTCCCAATATCAGTATGTGAAGTTAGGAAAAAATATTAATAATTCTTCTAATAGTATATGGATGTGACAATTTATTTGAAAGTTCAATCATATATCACACTTCTATCAGTTTATTTTAAGTATGAGTGGTGTGGGTTCTCTGTTTTGGAAAGGATCCCCAGTGAAGTTAGAGGAATCCAAGGGAGGAGGATCCTATTTTCATTTAACATTAAATTGGTATCTCATAATACCTCATTGATTTCTATGATACAAAATGAGTGTTTTAATTTGGTAAAACTCATACAATATAACTAAAAAAGAAATATCTTGCAAGTATTAGCATTGAACCCTTGGAGATGGATTATATTCTATAAAAGAATTAAGAAAATAAATTTTAAATTATTTCCCTGTTCATTGAGAAGTGATATAATGTTTTATTGAGTGGGATGTGAATAAATATGTGAGGCATACAAGGTTATGTGACACTCATGCTTTTGTGCTAGGGATTATATTTTGAATAGATTTTTTAGGGTTGGTTTTAGAAGTTTGTGTGCATTGATCCTTTGTATTGGTATCCTGCCCTAATAATGAAATTATACTTTTTTAATAGTCATGTAATTGGTGAGAATAGAAAACAATGTGACCCAAAACCACTTTTAAATGTAACAGACTAAAATTTTATAATCCTCATATTAAAACTAGGGTGATTAATTGATGGAATTATAAAACACCTTATAATGTTGAAGTGGTCATAATATACGAAAATAATGATATTTTAAATTGAAGTGAGAGATTTTAACAATGAAAAATAGTAATATAAATTATGCAATAATATTTAGAAACACATCCCATAGAATATCATTACCCACAAAAATGAAAACTACTCAATCATTCTAGTCAGTATGAGAACAAGCAGCATGAGTACCCAATGAATAATGGAGGTGGAGAAATATAGTGAAGTGTAACCCCATATCATCACTCGATGTTAAATATAACCCTTCAGTGCTACATGGACTTCTATATCCTATAGATTTTGTGAGATATAGCCAAGGTGATCATTTAATAGAAAATTCCCATAAATACATGGTTATTGTATCTTTTATTTTCAGCACATTGACAATAAGAAAACATGAAATTGGGACTAAGAATGGTTAATTCATCTAATTTCTAGTGTCATTTATCTTAGAAAAATCATCTCCAAAATATTGTCTAAAAAAATTCCATGTTGTGTTATTTATTAAAACGATGTGTAATGGTCTTTCCCAGTGTTTGGTGAAGTCCTGACTCAACTTATATAGAAAATAACATTCAAAAATTCACAATGTGTAGTGGACATTAACAGTGTGTACTGTATATAGTTCATATTTCTAGATATGCTTCAACATAAAATATTTATGGTCGTTCCTCTTCACTTCGTTCATATCATGATGTGTATTTAATATCATAATTTAACCTCATTTTTTCACTTTCCTAAAATCATCATTTCATGATACAAAGCATCAATACAAGACAATTAGATCAAAATTTTGAAATATTATTCTTTTTATTACTCAAATTAAACAACTAATAAAATCTAAAATGTATTCATGAAATATAGTTATCAAATACCCCCACATATTAATTCATACATTTCCTTAGGAATGAAATCTTGATATACTTAAAAATAACCCTAATTTGAATCAAATTCAATTAAAATAAAATAAATTGATTAGATTAAAAATTAATTTTTTAGCATCACAGTAATTTTTTTTCCAATTCATCATTTTCAAATAAACAAATCAACCATTTGTTTTAATTTTAGTCATATGAATCAATAAATTATTTTGAGTCATTAATTTTTATTTTTCAATTCATTTTTAGAATGAATTCCACATTCAATTTACATCAATTGAATTTTTAAGCTAATTATCATGGAATTATCGTATATATTATTCCTTACATACCTTAAAAATATGTATCTAACCAATGTATTTAAAGGTATTTGAAATCTCCACTGCCTAAACAGAGATATTATAATTAATGGTTAGTGATTCAATGTTATGGTTCAAATGTGTATGAGGCTTTAGGGTTGGTAGGTAGTTGATGTATAAAGTAATGCTTAAAAAACGAGTCCTCAATCAATATAAATTTTATTTTTATTAAAAAACATCATTTTAAAGACAGACATTCATAGATGTCATTCATCTCTCCAATAAAAATTCACAGAGTGGGATCATGTTACCTATAAACAAAATGAATGATTCAACATATATTTCATTTAATTATTATTTTCTCAAATTTTATGATTATGAAAAATATCACATAAACCATCTAACCAAATATGATCAGAAGATTTTTTGTATGGAAACTGGTGATTTTTGATCTTCCAAAACATAAATCAATTCTTCTAATTTTTTAATTTTTTTCATTTTTTTCAAATTTTTTAGCAAATGTGGGGAAAAATAAAATTCATTAATAAAAATTTCCGGTACCCATAATATATAGAAAAATCAATTATAAAAATATTCGAAATAAATTATATATTTTTACACCCAATAATATTCCACCCCCATAGCTATTCTTTAAATATCAATTAGATGAAGTTTGGAATGTATAAACATGACTTGTAATTTGGATCATTTATTAATAGTGGGTATCATTGATTTTATGGACATAAAATATAATAATGTGTGGTGGGGTCAATATAATTGTAAAAAAAATTCCTCAGTCATTTTAAAAGTTATCATGTTAAGTAATATATTAGATAATATGTTTTCCATGTTCAAGAGGAAAACATGTTTAAGATTCAAAAGAAATACACTTTAGAAAGAATGGAAAATATTGGCTCAATTTATTAATTGGTAATGTTGTGGAATAGTTAGTGAAATCACTCATTCCTTTTCATATAAATAATTTAATGAATTAATTTATATTTTATAAATCTACTACATGTATATATCTTAGAATAATTACATTTACAAAAGTCATTATGCTTTCCTAAATCGTAATTTATCAAATCACTATCAATATGTTTATCTCATCAAATTCTTTTTTTGATTTCACTCATTCAAATCTAATGAAAACGAAATTTAAATTCATGGTATTGTAATTATCGAGTAAAATTTATGTCTCCTAGTTTAGTTTACTAACGAAATAATCAATTGTAGTAATGTAATTTCATGTTAATTCTATAAAGAATTTAATTTTGAGAATACAATAAAGAATTTAAACATTTAAATGCTTACTCTCATTTCCAATTTTCCTTCTAATTTTATATTTAAAGTTTCTTGTTCAGACTTTTGACATGTAAATTTCATTCACACACTGAAATTCCTCTACAGATTCTTCTCCAGATACATCCTTCTGCTTGCTTCATGAATTTTTTATTCTAAAAAATTAATTGAAAAGTAAAATCAATGGACATAACAATGAAATTTTAAAAATATTTGTGTATTAGTTATGAACCAATAAGTTAAAATCATAAAAAACATGGGTTTTCTCCAGAATTAAATTGGTTTACAATTGTTGGATCGACATTATATTATTCATCTCTCTATGGTTGACTGTTGGAATATGGTTACCAGATCAGCATCCACAAAGTACAGATGCCTTGATTCTGCAGTGTATATTCGACATCCCCATTTATAAGATGCTAATTTAACTCTAACATTTTTTTAACACAGTTTGTATCTCTACGGGCCCTATCCATCAGTTCATGGCCCTTCTATAATAGTATCATAGCAGTTCACTGAAAGCCACAACATTCTATTGATCCATCAATTATTCTTAAATAAATTTTACTCAATTTTCTTGATCTATTTAAAACGCATTCTTACCATTCATAAAAATTTTCATAAATTCTTATTAAATTAATAATGTAGCTAAATTAGCTATTCATCTATAGAAAACAGTGTCCTCTTCATTTAGAAAATTATCTCTTGAAAATTCATCCATTTTTTATGATTTCGTCATCTTTTAGTGACATTTGAACATCCCCTATTATCCACCAACTCGTAAATTGAACTCTATATTGTGAATATCTACCAATTACCTTACCATTCTTATGAATGATATTTTTGATATTATTGCTATTTTTCATCTTCAAAGTCCATAATTATAAAATCCACCATAAAACAGAACATTTATTATTTGATGATTTCATATTCCAGTTTTCCTTGAGGACATCTCAAAATTGTATCAACAAGATGAAGCATAATAACTATTGCGTACATCTCATTCAATCAATGGATATTCAGTTCTGTATATGACATTTTTTCTGTATAATCTAAATCAAATAAATAAATACCAAACTCATTAATACAAACTACAATTAAAATTGAAAAACTACCGTGAAATCATATTATCTTTGGTAGGATTCTTGATAGTACTACTGAACATTCTCTTACTAGTGGAATGGTTTCTAATTCATCAATATACTTTTTATTCATCACCTATTCCATTATAATCCTTTCATAGAATGAAATTTTATAAATTTATATAGAAAATGGGATGTTGTTGAGTATCTTTTTTGGTATCCCTAATAAAAATTATTTTTTTCTCATCAATCGTCACCTTTCGGAACCCATATAAATATTGTAGTGGTGGTTGGTATTGTGGTGGTCAATTGTTTTCATTGTTTTATTCATATAATCAGTTATTTTCATTAATTATTTCCACTTGTTCTATATTATTTTCCAGATCAATACATTACACTCCCTCATGTCATCATTCCACACTGAATACAAATGTATTTCACTTATATATGAGGGTGTTGTTCTGGGAATCCTGGAAGTAATCCTCTAGAAGTTTCCTTAATTTGATTAGTTATATAAATACAATGATGTTCCAAGTTTTTCATTGCATCTTGTTAGTTTGGTGAGCCATTTTTTCTATGATTTATGTACATTTATCTGCTTAATATGATATCAAATCTTTAATTTCTACTCCAGTTCTGGTACTAAAAGATGCAAGAATATTATCCATTGAATGGACATGACTGGTCATTGTTGGCTGTTGGTATAGAGGTTGATAACCTTATTAACTATACTGAAATCATTTTCCATGATATTGATTTACTTTTTGTCATCGTTGTGGCCTCAAAACCTGTACACAATTTTTAACATTAAAATCTAAATAATTCACTTATTCTCCATTCATAGCATGTGGATTTTTGATGTCCATCATTGCATCAATTTTTTACATGGTGTTCATTTGGGTGGTAACCTAGTAATTATAAACCATGTTTGATCGTTGTGCACTTACATCATCTATATTCAATTGAAAAATATAGATGGACATCTTATCCAATGGATCATAACTTTCCTCTGGTTACTATATCATTAGTGGACCTCCAACAACAACATTAAATATAGAAAAATTTACATATGATAATTCACTATAAAATGTTTTAATTAATAACCATATTTAAATGTTGTGATGATTACATCATCTTATTAATCCATAAAATCATTTCCAACATATATATGATGATTTATAATTTAATTTTCTCAAATTTTATTATACATACAATTGATATATTGAAATTGAGGGTGTATTAAACCATGTTAAAAACAATGTTACTGGATCCTCCTAGGTGGTTAATTAATGTAGAGGATTTATTTCAATACACTAATATTTTTTGGCTTTTAATGATAATCTAAAAAAGAACAACCTCATAACAAAATTTTTGATGTTCCAAAATAGGAACATGTTACAAAATTATATGAAACATCTGATGTGTGTGTAGGGGTCTTCATGTGGTAGCCTAGATAATTGTAGTTAATTGGTGATAATTTGAATAAATGCATGCTTGAACCCATTGTGATGGGTTATGACGGGATGTATGAGAATTCTCATATTCACTAACTTTTTTGAGGGTCTTAGATAATTTATTAGTTATTTCCCCGTATAAATTTACATTAGACCAATTGTACTACAATCTAGTCCCAATGATGTTATGCTTCTTCAAATTGGAAACTTCCAAACATTATGTTATGTTCTTACATAGATTCCTCATTCCTTTTCCAATTAATGTTCATATATAGATCTGGGTTATATGTATGTATTATAATATATTCCTTAAAATTTGTGTATTATTCCTATAATGGATTGTTTCCTAAAACAATGGAATGACAAAGAAAAGTGAAAAACAATTAATTAAAAAAATTATATAGATTCTGAATTAGTTTTAACATATCATCAACCATCCTTGGAAATGGTGCCAAATATTTTCCATCCTATAGGGGTTATAAATTCTGTAGGGTATAACAAAATTATGTAATTCCATAAAACTAAAAAATATATTTTAAAATATAGTATCTAGAATGTCTGATTTTCGAACCCACAAGAATGGATTATATACTCTAAATTAATTAATAAACATAAATTGAAATTTTTAATTGTTTGATGAGAATTAAAATAATTCCCAAATATTAGGATTTAAATCATGATGATAGGAATTCTAGGTTTATTTATTTTTCAGTTCTTTTGATAGGGACACTATCATTAGATGATTTATTGAGGGTTGGTGTCATAATTGTTTTAGAAAGGAACCATAGACTTCATATCACATCATAATAATGTAATTTCACATTTGGAATGTTCATATAATTGATGAAAAAGATATGTGATCCAAATCCATATTAAAAAACAACTTCCATAGATTTCATTGTGAGTATATGAAAACTAAGGAGATTAATTGATGAAATAATAATCTAACTCAGAACATAACAATGGTCATGAAATATGACAAGAGAGGGATTTGGAATTGAGTGAATGTTTTGCAGCAACCTAGAAAAAGAAAAAATTATAAAATAATCACTATCAACACAATCCATTCACTCACAACCCCTAACACAAATTTAATATACTAGATCATTCTATAAATTGTTAGAACTTGCATCATTGGAACCTGATGAACAACTGCGGTGAGGTGGTACCTTATATCATCACCATAGGTTTTGCAGGCTTACATCAACACTTTTTGGACTTCCTTATCTCATACTACCCCAATTACATGATCGAGGGAGTCCAATTATTTCATAACACTTCAAAAATATCCGCTATAGTGTCTTTATTTTTCTTCACCTCAACACTTACATGACATGTAATTGGTACTCACCATTTGTAATCCTTATAATTATGGCTTCACGAATCATGGAAAAATCATCTCCAAAGTCATGTTTTAAAAATTCACGTCATTTAATGTAGTTTCAAATTGTGTAATGGTCATTCACATCATATATTTAAGACATGAATTTTCCTTAGTAGAAAATTTCCTTTGAAAATTTTACAACACATAGTTACATTACACAGTGTGTAGTCATCTTACTTCATATTTCTAGCTCTACATCATCAACACAAGTCTCAATTTGACATATTTTTCTCACTCATGACATGATGTTTCTTAAAGCTTATAGTTTATATCATTTTATTATTTTTAATAAATTCATCATTTCCTTCCATAAACTATAAAACAAGTCAATTCACTACAAAATTTGAAAGACTATTAATTTAATTACTCAAATTCACTACATAAACACTCTAAAATTAATGCATGAATCATGATTATCTTATATTCTCAACATGGTAAGAATGCATCAGGATGATCTAATATTGAATGTCTTTATGTAGTGAAGGACACGCCAGATGACTCAAATTCATGTCTAGAAACCTTTACATGTATAGTGTTTATTACTTAATCTATGGAAAAATTTATGATTTTAACAAGCACACCACATTATATCATTATTCTAAATAAGGATGATTATTTTGGTATTTGATTTTATTTGATTTACTATTTTATGTATATTATAATATCATTGGGTAATTATAATGGTGAATCATTATTGTTCTCTATGTTTTGTGTTGTGGTAGTTTTTGTGTGTGTCATTTGGGTTATCTTAGTTTAGGAAATTATATTTTTACCTCATTATCAACATGATTAAGTTTATTACCATCATGTCTCTGGTGGAATTTTATTGGGGATGATCCAAGATACATAATATATATAGATACACTCAAATATTCCATGGATAGTGTAACCCTATACATGGTAGGGAATAAGTATTTTCTTTAGGTTTGTGGTTGATCTCATTGCAATTAAACATTTTTTTCTTAGGGTTGTTCAAAAGGGTGTAGTTATTGAATATCTTGTGGTCATTGATTTATACCTAGAATATTTTAAACATTGTTTTATATGATTTCAGCCTCATAACGTGGTCATTCATTCTTTATATCATATCAGTGGTGAAATACTTATTTCTTTACCCTCATATCTAATAGATAAAACTAATATTAAGAAGCTAAAATGCCTACTATATGATCTTGGTGGTGTGGGTTTTATCCATCATAACCTATCATAGTTGGATTCACCTATGAAATTAGAACATAAGGCATATGGTAGGTCTATTCGTTCATTTTCTATTATATTTTTAACAAGGACACTGTAATGAATAAACACATGTTCCCTAGAATTTATTAATTCAATTATCAATGTAGTGGGGACTATGGGTTTTTTATGATTTATCAATGATATGGGTACCACCAGTTAATGATCAGGGAATATGATGTTTCAAATAAGTTTTTTTATTTAACGTATAGAAACATTGAGTATTTGTTAATGCCATTTGGTAGTAGGAATGATATATCCATTATTGTGGAATTAATTGTCCATATCATCGGTTGTGTTTTAGAGTTTGACTTAATCATGTTTGTGAATTATTTCATTGTGTATTCCATTATTTAAGAGGACTATTATGATAACCTATAGGGTTTATTTTTTTTCCTCATAGGGAAATATCTATATTACTAGTTTTATAGGTCCTAGTTCTATATTTTGGAGTGTGGTTTTTGTCACACAATATTTATATGTTTAGTGTTTCAATGGATCTTGATAATTCTTTAGAATTATTTTATTTTTTATGGTCATGAATGTTTTTCAGAACTGTAGTTTTCAATGTTTAAATGTGTATTATAGGCATTTAATTATAGACTTCCCTATGATCTCTTATCCATTGATACCATTTACCAGTAATGGGTTGAATTGTTTTTGGGATGAGAGGTTTATTATTGATTTATTGTAGTTTTACTATTATTTGACATATACACCAGTTATGATTCTAATCAATCATATGACATCTTATTAGGTGTGTCTTCATGCATCAGGTGTAGAATTGGGTTGTATGTTGAGAATATAAGACCATGTCGTGGTGGTAAGGAACATTGAATCTATTCCCTCATTAGAGATATTATCCCATCCATAATCTAGATATGGATTATATGATGCATAAATTGAATATTTGGTGAATCTACCTTATTGAAGAGTGTTTTATAGTTTACTCAGATCATTAGAACTAAAATTACATTTTCCCATAGAGGGACATGATCCTTAGACAGATAAGATGGGTAGTATACCTTTGTATATTTTATTTTTAGATTCTATAGACACCTCGAAAGGGAAATGTGTTTATTGATCAATTTAGTATTCATTTCTAATGTATAATGTTCAAAAATCATTGAATGGTTAGAAAAAATGGGTCTTTATACTGATCAGATCATGAAGTTATATGAGGATGAAGAGATAATTTTTTTTGTCAGTGTGTTGGCTACAAAATATTTTCTTTAAAGGTTTATGTATGATTATGTATGCTAAACCAATTATAAAAATAATAATAGTTCTATAAATTTACATGTGACCTCATTATATTTATCTAAATCTCTTGATTGTTCTATTTTTCTTAAGTGATGACAAATAATATTGTTGAGTTTGAGAAAGTCTGATATTTTTAAAGTTCATCATTCTAGTATGGATTTCCTCCATAGGGTGACGAAGATGTTTAATAAATTTAGAATATAGTTATTTATCCTCATATGATATGTGTTGTAAAATACATTTTTTTGTTGTTTGACATGCCATAGGATCAATGTGTCGAATCAGAGGCAAGCTGGGTTATTGAGCCTCCTTCCCATGACCTTATATGAATTCATACCTGATCTATATGGGATTAATTATTATGAAAACTCATAATACATGTGAGAATGATTAAATATGTATATTTATCAATCATCTAATTAGATTATCCCACTTAATTCCCATTATTTTGTATATGATGGTGGAGGACCTTCGACACCTAAATTCATGATAGCTTGATCGACTTCATAGACTATACTTAGGGAAAGTTTCATATCATTATTCCATTTTCACTTATATCTTTTGAATGGTATAATAGGAGGATTTGGGGCCTAACTGATATTATTAACTAAATATCAACCTCAAGTTGATTTTCATTATGTGTCGACAATCCAGACACTTGAGGACATGTTTTCAGCATGTGTTCTTGATTTTGAGGTTTTGTGGGAATGGATCCTCCCAACGGTGGTGTTTTAAAATAATAAAAAATCTATCAGACCATGATTATGATGGACCCATCTGAGTCTTTTTATGGGTGGTTATTCGAATCCCCATTGTTCTAGGATGATTTAGGTTAGTATACGTTGTATTTACCTAGTATCACCCATGTGATGAATAAGAATTTGTGGCTAATTTATAAACAATTACATATAAATCAGAGTTATTATAAGTCATATTTAGACCATTTTCATCATCTTTTATGGTTTTAGTTTTCCGACCAGGAATTTATATGTGTATTAGTTTGTGGGTAATGTACTATTTGAGAAATCATGGGTTGATGACAATGCCTTATGTTGATAATTTCATATTGTAGAGTATCATGGGAAGGTATCCTATCTGTAATATTTTCGACTATGGTTGAACTCAATCCTTAAAAAAATTTATGTTTCCTAAAAGATCATATAGTATACAAAATCTTATCTTTTATTGGAGTGGGAGGATTATATCTTGAGCCGGATGCAACTATAGTTCAGAAGCATGTCCTTATCATGCATAATTAGAGTATGGTTCTCCATGTTATGTAGATCCTATTGGTATGTGTACTATATAATTGTATTGGTGATATTCGCAAAACATAGGAATGGGAATGGTGTATGAGGGATGAATGGACTAACATATTTTATTCTAGGTAAGATATAGGACATTGTAGGGTATGAAAGTGGCATAGTGGTGTGGTTGTGACACCCATCTGGTAACATGTAAATTTATTTTAGAGTCTTATTTATCATATTATATGTTCATATAGTTATTGTGTGTTGTGGAATTAATCCTGGATTTTAATAGAATACATACCATTGTGCATGGTTATTTCAGGATTTTTTAACCCTCTCAGCCGACCATGTGATGATGAAACAGTTTTTAATATTTTTGTTTTCATAGTGTGAAATATTTTATCCAAATAGTGGGTCCCCAATAGTTAGTTTTTATATAATTTTTTTTATTAATATATAGACTTTCCTAAATTTCCAAAATGTGTGTCATGTACATATCACAAAAAATTGTACATTTACCAAAATAACCATTTCTTGTGTGTATGTTTTATATGATCATGTTCCCCCCACATCATGTGTAACAACACTCAATTAGCTTATATCTTCTTCCCATCCACCTCATTAGTTTTCTCTAATATATCTTATTGTTTGGATTTTTTAGTCAATTTTTCATTAGTTTCATTGTATATTCCCTATCTACATGTGTATTCCTTTATTTCCATGGATATTTATAACCTTGTTTTAGGTGTTAGCTGAATCTAGGGTATGTGGTAGGGTTTCGGGTTAGTTTCCTTGTGGTTTGGGTTTATGAGGCTCTACGGTACCTCATTCTAGTGGTCACTGTCAAGGGATACGATCATTACAAATATTCTGAGGTAGTTGTATCTATTTAAATTAATGTTTAATGTAATATCATTTAATTTAGAATTTTTTTGAGTTTTGTTATTTAAATTCCAAATAAATTATTTATTTCTGGGGTTTGTTTCATTCTTTTTGTGATTCATGGATTGTATTGGAAATTTTGGTTGTTAATTTGGGTTTTTCAATGGGGTGTGAATTTTATTCGCACCATGTGTTTGTTTAAAAGGATTATAGGGTTTCTAAGATTATAAAGGTTATAAACAAGGGTTTTTAGAAACATTTTTACCTCGGGAAACATGTTATGAAAAATGTAAATGTTTATTTTATTAAATGGAAAATGGTATAGCATGTTTTATATGTCGTCATGTTTGTTATGATGTCGGCATAGAGTAGATAGAGGGTTTATAGGGGTGCGAGTGACTGGTATGTTTGAGGGATTCTGTGAGACATCAGAGGGAACACTGTGTGAGCTTCTAGTTCTGTTTTACTGAGTGATTATGTGAGCCATTAGAGAGATGAACATGGTAGCCACCAACATGGTTTCAAATTGGACATGATATCAATTGTGTAGGAAAACCATGAAAAAAATCATTTTTTATAGGGGAAGTACATTTGATATTACATTTTCCTTTCATAGCTATAATAACTGAGTATTCACTCCTGATTGGATTGATGGTAATAACCCTATTTGTACATTACTCATGATGGATTGTTTGATATTTATTTAATCATTTATTAATGACTATTTAATATCATGATATATTTTATTAACATATATCATTATTGTGCATCGACATTGTTGATGTTATTATCCATCGTGATTAATCTTTGGTTGTCATAATTGTCATGTTTTTTATTACAATTGTGTTAATCATGTTGACCAAATTTGGTAAAAAAAATTGAATGTTACAGTTGTTTTAAATAGAATTCAAATGATTAAAATGTTATATTTGTAAATATTTTTGTTTCAATGTGGTTTAGTTTTGAAATTATTTTCAATGGAGTTATATTTTTCTTAGTGGGTAGAAGCCGTAAATTAATTCTTGGTGTTATCCTACTAGGATTCATTCTCCATGCCCATCATTGGTCATTGTATATTTTCAATTTTGTTATCAAATTAAATTAGTAAATTCATGGGATAAATGTTTCATGTGGGTTTTATTGATGGTTGGCTCTGGCTAGTTCATTTCAGCTACACGTGGTAATATCGAATGCACTTCGGGCCATGTGGGGGGCTTGATCAAGTGACAATTGGGTGGAACTATGTTGTGTATATAATAATAAAGACAAAATTCAGGTTAATATTATGAATCTCTTGGATCAATTAGTATATGAATATATCATCAATTAACACCACACCAATTGATTAATGATATGGAAGGATTATCCTATTAATGAGATCCTTGACTACTGGTTATGAATTTGAATACCCATAGTGAATGAAAATTTTATCATATAGTATTTTTATAATTCTAAAAATATTTATAGGAATATCCTCATACATTTTTAGAATCTAGTATTAACTAGATCATAGATCCAACATACATAAATTATAGGCTCTTCAAAACTGACTAAACAAGTCATCAATCTTTAAAAAGAGTTTCAATTCATTATTGTAAAATGGTTCATCTTCCTGTACAACATAGATAACAAAAGGTGTCCATCCACATTCTTTATTAATAATATTATATTAACAGAAGGACATGTGCTATCTAATGAATAACTTCTTATAAATAATCCACATTGATTATATTATGATCATTCACCTTAGCAAATAGTATATCATATAGTAGAATAGATATTGTTTTCCCCAAATATGTTTGATTTAAAGTAAATTACTATATAATGATTATGAATCGAGAAATAATACAGACCCATATCCTTGTAATGATACACCTCAAAATGAAAATTGGAAAGTGTTTTTTCCTAACATTTTTAATGTACCAAATATACTATTCGTGCCACAATATCTTCAAATTGACATTGTTCCATGGTAGTTGTTGATATTCCAACACCATTAACTGCTTAAAAATTGAATCTCAATTATTCATAATAAATTATTCTCATTTGACATATCATTCAATGATTTCTATGTAATTTTTCATCTAATACATATTAAAAACACATAAAATATACTCATCACAATAATCATTAAATCAAATTTATTTCACTATATTTTAATTACTATATGATATTTTGAACAACTATAAATAGGATCTAATTTAATCCCCATGTTGTAATGATGGGTAAAAAAATCAGATGATATAGGGACCAACAAATCATCCCTAATGATGACATGAGAATATATATATATATGAATAAAATTATCTACTATCAAACATAGACAATGAAAACATATATATTAATATGATCATGGGACAATAATTTCATTTCCCCTATTCAAATTTACAAGGGACCGTGTATATTGAATGAATATCTTCATATTTATCCCCACATTCCATCCTTTAATGAGTATAACACACATATGGTTCCTATGAAAATTAGTTATGGTTTTTCTTCTATAGACCATGACTAGATCCGTGGTCGAAAAAAAATTATATCCTTCCACACATTCAATAACCATTCAAAAAATCCCTCAATTATAACTATGTATGATACTATATCATGAAAAACATATTACAACTACTCTTTGGCCTTGGGGAGTAATTCCACAGATCTTACACCATACATGTTTAAAAGAAAACGGAACAACTCCTCCCATATATGGGGATAATGAAACACCAATCCCCTAGGATTTTCTACAATTGAACCACTATAATTCATCAACATTCCACTTCTTCCTACCAAAAGAGACACATATAGTATTAAGTAGTATGATATTAATTATTCTATGATATGAAATAATACCTATATCTATATACTCCTCCAAACCCTAATTGATTGTAAATGACCCGTGAAACACCTATAAATATATCATCCGGTAAATACTCATGACCTGATGACTTAACTCTAACATAAGAAAGATATAAAAAATTTAGAACTTCTATTCCTAATTATCATATATATGGGGAGTGATGAAATGAAACTCCATGAAATGATTATAGTTAGAATAAATTGACATCATAACATGCTAATTTTCTCTTAACACAGATTTAGAATAAAAAATAATTCTCCTAACGATTTCCTCTATGAAATGATTCTTGAATTCACTGATGTATAACCCTAATTCCTACCCACATAAATACTGAAACCACTCTTTATCTCATATGGTCCCTAAATAATTCATGATAATTACTCAATGTTCCATTATGGTCTACACTAGATATAAGATTCTACTAAATGAAATCAATATATTCCATGGTATATAAAGGGCCATAAATTACCTAGAAGGATACGAGATATTGTATTTCAGATGTCCATTGAATTATTACCCATTGTCTTGGGACCTCTCACACCTTTAAAAATAAATTTGAAAAATACCCCAGACAAGAGTGTATCCGCTTCCTAAACCACTAGATAATTTACCAGGGTATTCTTAAACACATCCTCTTAAACCTATTGTGGTGGAATATGAGAGATATCCTTTTATAGAGAATTCATTCTTCCTTCACCAGGTGGACCTTTTAGTAACAATATAGGTGGAAAATTTGAACCAAAAAACATACACACAGAACACCTATAATAGTTTACCGATGATGAAAACCTAATATGATTATAGGTATACATAAGGGATTTTTATTTGATGACCTATCCAAGGAAGATACCTGTGGTGAAAATTTCTTACCCTCCAATATCTACATATTTCATACTCATCATCTTCCTCACGTTCATGTTTTCCATAATCATATATATATATATATATATAAATATATATAATAAAAAGAATAACTATGTCTAAAAAATTACAAATATATACCAAATATATTAAAAAAGTTCAAATAAAATGTCAATACATTTAATTAATTTAACTAATGTTCATAGCATGAAATTTGAATATCTATGAAATATTATCCTAGGTTTCTATATAGGATCCAAGAAATCATCTAAATCATATAATCTGTAAAAAACATAATAATGATAACAAAAAACCATAAATCATAAAATATAATAGTATTATCATAAAAAGTAACACATAGGTATATTTAACATGAGATTGACATAAACACATGAAACCCCTCTACACTTTTTCCACACATCTTATCTTCTTTCTAATATTCCCATAATAGAATCCATATGACTAAAATATTAAAAATAAAACCTACTTTGATACCACTATTTAATTCCATGACCTGAATCTCCTTGTTTAGTATGGTGATCAAAAGGACCTCAGGCATTCTTCTATATAATCAAGAGGATGCCGACATGCAACAAGAATCTAAGTAGTGTAGTAGGGAGTCTATAACCTTGGTATTATTTTCCATACACCAACATCATAATAATAATAAATTAAATTTAACATTTTACCAAAAATTTATCAAAAATGTACATGTAATAAACCCATCTCCAACTCATGGTGGTGACAAATGAGTAAGTCCCATGGAATTATCCCTAATAATGAGATTACAATCATTCGTTAAGGACCCAAAAATGGTGTAATAAATCATTATCATTCATGGACCCCATTACTAGATAGATCATCACCAAAATAATCTTTTTCCTCTATTTATGATCAATATGAATACCTAGATTGGAAAATATTCTATATTTTAAGATGAAGTAACCCGACCCCCATACTAAATTATCATTATTTTATCATACCTGAATCACATAGCTAAATCTGATCCATATTCCCCAATATGGATGTTCTGTAGAATATATAGAATATGACCATTGGCCATGGAATTTTCTCGCATACAAAATAATTAACTTGTATAAAAAATATCTAATGACTAGATTCACTAAAAACATGATGTCTCTCAGCATAACACCTCCACTCATCTTCTTGAAAATAGATAATCCATCCACATTATATTTTATCCCCATAATGGGAGGCTTTATTCTATCCCATATACCCTGGTTTCCCAGTGTAAAATCTATATTCATTATTGTCCTTATAAAAATATGTATTAGCAATGAAGAATAGATGACATATTTGATAAGAGTCTTCAACAATGAAGAATGATGTTAATACATGGTGTGATTATTAACCTAGCAGGACACCACCAATTAATTATTTTGATAATTTCACATTCTAATGATGTTTATAAAAATATAATATAAAAATGAGAAATTGATTAATAATCAATCACTTATCAAGTGATCCCCTTCTAACATAGCCAATATAAAACACGAATTTACATTATTTTGATATATTTTCAAGTGTGATGGTCATAACTAATGTCATGATGATGGGTCAGCAATAAAGAAACCATATATCCTTGAACAACCACATATTCAAGAATCATTAGGTTGGGTCACAAGGTCATTATGCCCCATCTATATCACTGGTAAGTAAATAAGGAATTTTACCCCATATCTACATCATGTAAGGCCATAGGGAGATGGTATCCTACTATTTCATTGAGATATTAATCAAGGACATCACACCCCTTTCATATGTATAGAACCATAATCATAACAATCGTATGTAAAAAATGATACCCATATATGTTCTAACCATGATATGAATTTCCTCCATTAAATTTATTGTAAATGAATAATCCATCAAAATTCAATCATTCATACACATTATAAAATATAAAATATAAGAACTATAGATAATTTAATTCAATTAATCTCATTATCTGTCAAGGCATACGCATTTGATCATTATCTAGAATGGGTCTCATTGACTATAGAAAATATTGATCAATATTTAATTGGGTATCATGAGAATCACATATACTCATTTATTCAATATAAATGAATCAACATATATAATTTACCTTGATGGTTACGAACATTTTACAACAATTGTGTTGAATCCAAACATCAATATTATATTTTTTCTGATACACAAATCATTCTCACAAAAAATTTGATGAAAAGTAAATTTTAATAGTCCCTAAAATTAACTACAATTCATCAATAATAGGTGTTATAGTACATGATTGAAGATGGATATTTTGATAGTGTCAATGAACCAATTCATTATAAAAAATTATTCTTCCCTCTATTGGTTGATTTATATCATGTCTATGAAATTTGGAAATCTCTATAGATCGTGTACATATCTATAAATGAATATAAATATCTTCATGATATCGAGAATATATCTCTATATTTGGAAAATATTACATTGATATATGACCAATTTAAAAATTATTAGACAATAAAAAATTAATATTATGGTTGGAATACATGATTATTACATAATGAAATACAACAAATTATTATGAATATCTGGCGGTGATAAGTGGAAAATAAAAGGGACACATTCTAAAAAAAATTGATTCCTTATGGGATTCTAAATTCATTGAGGGAAATTTAATAATATATTGATATCATAAATAAAAATATGTGTGAAATTGAGTTGTTTTACATACCAATCCTTTCATCGATGGACCATTGGATAATGGTACACATCATTAAGGTGTATCACTTCTACATAAACTACTAATGAATTGATGGATACCCACCTACTAGTAGATGGAAACCATATAATTTTAGAGCCACTGTATCAGCCACCAAACTATGGTGGAATCTACAAAAGGTATAATAATATCTATGGACATCACATTACTTTTGACTGGTACTGGTTATCCAGGGAGAAAAAATCAATAATCTATGTTTTAAATCAGTCCTCAGTAATGCTAGCTATCAATGAATCCTTCAATACCCTAAAAGAATATAATAAACATGGAATAATAAATAAAAAAACAAATCATGGGGAAAATATGATTCCAATATATTATATTATACTAAAGACAAAATAGATCTTGTGGCATAAACATTTTATAGATTTTAATGTTTTACTTAGTTAGTGAAATTAAAATAGTCTACAAAATTCTAGTGAAATATGTTAGATAATTTTCACGATTAGGAATATATAAAAACGATAATTTTCTTATAAAGCCAATCATCCAAATTTAGTTTCATCATGGCAATCAAATAAGTGAAATCATATGAAGAAGAAGATAATAAGTTCATATATTATTATATTTTAAAATAAAATACAATGGTAATTATCATGACTAATTTTTTTCTATTTGTAAACTACAGATATTTTTTCTAACGATCTAGTTAAATATAAAATTTATTCACTAATCAATGTTCAAATTTAATGAAAAAATTAAGAAAAAATTAAGAATTTATAATAAATTATAATTTTATATAATTAAATTTCTAAATATATATAAAATTCACTTTATGATCTATAAATATTTAGTATTTCATTTTTTTAATATTATTAATTTGTTTATATATATATATATTAGGGTAAACATTGGCTAACATAATTTTTGTGTGTATTTTTAGTAATAATTGACTTTTCAAAATGATAGATGAATTTTATATTGGTTTCCTTATACCATTCCATTTATTTGGCTATGAATATAACTTGATAATTAAGTACCATTGGTCATGATAAATTTTTTCAATAATATTAAAATAAATTTTTTATATAGAAACAAGTGGATATATATTCATTCGAAATATAAATAACTATGGAATATTTAGTAATTTATAATTAAAATGTATGTGAATTCTTAATTATGTCATTAATGAGGCATGAATTAATATTTATTCTTAGGAATGTTTATATTATTTTGTGTATTATATATTGATTTTGAAATTAAATGTTAATGTTTCATTAAGTTTATTGTTTGGATGTAATAATTTATAGTTTCCCTATTATATGATTTATTTTATAAGAGAAATTATTTATACACATGTGTATTTTCATTGACATTGAACAGTTGGATTTTTATTTATTCATGAATGGAATATTGATGTTGGATAATTTATATTGAATCCCTAGGTTTATATATTTTATATTACTAGGGAAGGAACTATATTAGATATAAGAATTTGTTTCTTACATGACAAATAGATTTATTGATCGTTGGATGAAAAAAATTTGTCATATGAATATTTAAATATTTAGATAGGAAAAATTGAAATGTTAATCAAGATTTTTTAACATTATTATAATTTTTGAGTTGAATTGTTCATCATGTGTAGAAAATCAAATATTATTTTCCATTTTTAAAAAATAACATACATGTATCTTAGTTTTTGATAATAGTTTATGTTTCATATGATTTATTAAGGGAAATAAATTAAAAATAAATAATTCTAATTTGGTTTTTCACTAACAAAACATGTAATTAATGGTTTTTTTATTTTCGAATGAATAGAATATAAATTAAATTACATATATAATGGAATTTCTTATTTTAAAATGTTAATTTATTCAATCCAACCGACGTCAACCATGAACCATTCACTAATGTTAGGCCAAGACAAGGATATAGAGGCATTCCTGATACTTTTGGGAAGAATACTAGTGATAGGGAATAAATAGAGATTTCATGGGAAGAATTTCTACAAATATAAATTTATAAACCATACAGAAAAAAGAGAGGGGAACAATAAAATAAATTTAATTAAAAAACTGAACACCATTTATATATAAACTGTGAATACAACAAAACTGAACAATAAAACCCAAAATAAATCAAATAACCGCAATGTCTCCATGTAAAACTCGTGTTTAATCATTGATACTAAAACCAACCATCAACTATAATGGTTGAAACCAATTTGAAATCTACACTGAACGAAAAAAATAAGAAATAATTATATTTTTTAGTATTATAAATCTACAGGCATGCCCAAAAAAATATATTCCCAATGAAACTACATTATACTATTGAATTTCAATCTGCATGGTTGAATTAAAATATAAAAAAGTATTCATTTACAAGAAATTTCTTTTAAGTTAAAAACAAAGTATGTTGACCTTTTCCATTTAAAACTGAATTCATTTCCAAGGAGGGAGAATTTTTATTTTAA
The DNA here is from genome assembly GCA_963277665.1 of Viscum album. Taxonomy (NCBI): domain Eukaryota; kingdom Viridiplantae; phylum Streptophyta; class Magnoliopsida; order Santalales; family Viscaceae; genus Viscum; species Viscum album. The sequence goes on from OY728142.1 coordinate 456,157,221, forward strand.
AAGATAAAAGATAAATATTTCACATAAAATTGGAAATGTGAGTGTAAAATAGAATAAATTTTTTCATAATTCATTATAAAATCATCTCATTTATTTTAATAATTAATAAACTTCACAAGAAAAGAACAATAATGATCACAATGTGTGCGAAATGGAATAAGAAATAACAGGAAACCAACCAACAAGCATCTCAATTTTTCACCATAGACAACTAAGAAATGAAATACATGGTAAAATATATGATATTAGTAGAATAATATATAACATATTATACATCTTGAATCTTCGTAATCCCATGACTCACCCAACTGAATTATTTCTCACCCACACGCTCCATCACACATAACCTAGTCTAACCAAGGGGCACTATCTGATAATGAAAAAACCAATCCCATGATACAGAACACTAAAATGAGAGATAAACTATGATATTGTGGAAACATTTCACAAAAAATCCTCTAGATATTCCATTTTACCATCCTAAAAATAATGAGTGTGGGAGCCAATGAATTCCAACTGAACATCCAATCAAATTTACACACATAATACACTTGAATCACCTAGAATTAGTCTCCCCAAAGCCACCACAATAATCAACCTCTTTCCTTTCAACCATTTGAAAAAAATGGTTCTTAATATTGTGGGAATTAAACAATATTCAAATAAAACATGGCATTAAAATTATCCCATGATTGTTTTTTAGACATTCATTTTCACAACAGTTGAAAATGGTCCTTGATAGACCTTCAATAACCCAATGTTTTTCAAAAATAAAAAATAAAAAATTCAAAAAAATGAAGAATAATAATTTAATTAGTACTTTTTTTTAATTTCATATACAGAGTCCCACAACATTTTAAAATCATGGACATATTTAGTAGAAGGCCAAATAGGCGACACACCTTGATCAGATACATTTTTTTTAATGAATCAACAAACATTACATTTAATTAAAAAACATTTATAAATAAATTAGAGAAATCCAAAAAACAATTTGAGATTTCAAAAATACATTTACAAAAACATTTAATCCATTAAAACAAAAAATAACACAAAAATCCCGAAGATTTATTTTATCAAACACGTGGTATGTCCATACTATGGAAAAAATTCCAAATAATTAAAAAAATCAAGAAAAAACCTCATTTAATATCAAAAAGTTTTTCTAATCATCACACATAACTATTTAACATATATAAATTGTTTTAAAATCAATAAACCAATGATTAATAGATATAATGGGCAATTTGAAATGAAATACAACCTCAAATCACATTCTCTTAAACAATACCAACATGAAACAACTCTATCAGAGATCAATGAGGCATGAAATAAAAATACAAAATATATCCGTGAAAAAACCCCCAATTAAAACCATAAGAACATGTTCTCCAGATCCAAGAGTCTTTTGGATAATATGGACCCACAAGACGATAGAAGAATAATGAACTTGAATAAGTGAGGCGGGTAATACATAGGTGAGTCACCCAATAAATTTAAAGAAACCATATATCCAAACAATGATATAGGAGAGGTTGATTTGAGAATTAGGGAGGAGATCTCATAGGGAAAATACAACTATGGGAGGACAAAGGTCAATTGTTTTGATAAATATCAATGATTGTAGAATTGTTAATTCACATTTTTAATTATTAGTATAGGTCGCATGGTTTTCCAGCATGGTTTTACAAACTATTCTACAAATGTGCATCCCTCATTGTCAATGAAAAATAAGATACCAATTATCCCACACTGTTTGTAAAAACATGTTGTATCTAATTCAAAAAAAAAAATGGGACACACATTTTCCATGGCATGGGGCCACATTTTCCCCTAACAGTGCGCCAACCTCACATCAATTGGAATAAAGCAGAAAGTCTCTTTTTTCATTGAATAGTAATATGGAATCCCAAGGGTAAATGAGATACAAAATAAAAACAAAATAATTGCTCAAAATTAAAACCCGGAACACCCAAAACTCAATAGGAATCCTGGGATTGAAAAGATGAATCAGAAAAAGGGACAACAATAAAAATCTAGATGTGATAGTGAAATTAATTTCATTAATAACAATGAGTTTTTTTGGGTAATTTTTTTTGTTTCTCTATTGGATTATTTATTAAAGAAAGAAATGATTTTATTTTATTATATAATATAATATAAATAGTTAATTTAACATAATAATATATTTATATATATATTATATTGGTGTTGACCTTGTTTTTATAGATATTTCCCTTAAATGTTGAATCTGATGGGCATAGGTATTCCACCAATGTTTGAGAAATAATAGTTAATATGGAATCGTACAATTATCACACAAACCAATTATAATTTTTGTCACATCTATCTCTTATTATATAATTTATATGTCTATTTATAATTTGAAAATAATATATAGTATAGTTTAAAAATGTATGAATATAATTAAATTCAGTTGAAATCAATCCATGATACATATTTAGTTTATTAAAATAGTAATATTTTAATATTACAAGATCAAAATAATAATCAAAATGTTTGATATACTCTTTTAAACCTCTCAATCACAATTCAACACATTAATTTTAATATTAATTAATTTGGTTTATTATTATTTTTAATAATTATTTATAAGGACTCATGTAATCAAGATGGATTTTAATAGTGAAAATATTTGACTAAATATGTATAATTATATTAAATACATGTTTTCTTATTGAAATAATCTCATTACTCTAAATATTCAATTGAAAAGTAATGTGATTAATAATTAATATATAAAATTAGATTTGTATCATGTAATTTATTGATGATGAGGCCTTTAAACATTTCAATTACATGAGAGTTTAGTATTATTATGACAGAAGAGTAATATGATTTTATTAAGGACAATATGAGAAGTAAATTCATTATTATTGTTTTTATATTCCTTGTGGGGATATATCAAACAACTGATAGAAATTTAAAAATAAATTTAAATTAATTTATGACAATTTGATGTGTTTATTTTGTTGATATGAGTATGATTAAGTATATTGACTACATATAAAAATTAAAAATAACTCGAAATATTGTTTTTTTCAATGATTTTTGAATTATACTATATTATTATATTTTATAAATTAAATATTGATATATATATATATATATCTCATTTAAAAATGGTTAACATTTAGGGTGAAAATAATGGCATATTGGTGAATAAATATATTTTTTACAATGATAAATGTTATTCAATGTAATTTTTTGATTACTTATGGGTGGGGACATGAGCTAATGAAAATATAATTAAATGATATAAACCTATTATTGTAATATAATGTATAATATTGATATTAATGATTTTAAAAAATTATAATGAAAATATATTTTATCATTGTAATTGATATAGAAAATTTATTGATTATAATATCCTATTGTAAAGGTGATGAGAACCATATTATTTGAGTCTATAGATTTCATTGGTTAGTGATATAAAGATCTTATTGTTTTAATATGAAATATTCATATTTTTGTTTTTAAAATCAATGATAATACATATATGCCCAAATGATGCATATATTTATATGTTGAACTAAATAACTCTATAAATGAAACATAATTATCGATAAATTAAATATTTCTTGATATGGAACATAATATGTCTAAATAATTTAATATATTTTATGGAAATATTTGGCAATTTATTACATAAAATATGGTTACCAAAAAATTAATTGAGTTTATTGATTAATAATTATTTTATATTCAAGGAAGAAATGAATCAAAAAAAATTAATATTATAAATATATTCGGCTCATTGGGGTTGAGCTCCAGTGTATGGTAGACTATAGAACACATCAAAATTTATCATTCTAACATTATTAATGACCCTGAATTTAATCATAGTTGAAATTGATACACACAATTCTATACATTCTCATGTAAGAACATATTTTTCTATGAAATGGGTAAATTATTATTTTAAATTATCAAAAATAAATTTAGGAAACCCATTAACCAAGCATCCATTCCATGTTACAAATTACATAATCATGAGGATGGTGTCATGGAATGAAATGTATCAAAAAAGGAAATATTTCTTGAAATTAAATAATGTGAACAATTGGGTGCGCATAACATACAATGATTTAATGAAATAATATATCAAAATTATATTTATTTTCATTGATATCAAGCATTATATGAAACACTGTCTTTAAACGAACTATGATTTTCTATTAAAATAAAATTTAGTATAATAGTTTTAACCTATCCATTAAAATAAATGTTATGATTATGCATAATATATTTATTTTATATATATGAATTATTTGATTAAAACTTAGTAAAAATACAATCACAATGATGTAAAGTATTTTTATTCCTAAAAACAATTTATTAAAAATTATTTTTATTGATTTTGTGTGAAAATATTAGGATTTATTTGTGAAAAATTCAGATCTTTAAAAAGAAACTCATAATTTTTAAATTCGTTTTTATATATATTCTTTGGATGATATTTTTTGAATTTTCTACAAATTTGTGAATTTTCATTGAATATTTAAAAATAAATATTTTAATTGTAAATTGTATTTTCGTATTTTTGTTTTAAGAATTTAAAAATACATTGTTTTTTTAAATTGTATTTAAAGTAATATTTTTTAACATATAATGAAAATTATTCTAATTAATTTCATTGGATTCATTTTTTTGTTTGAATTTATTATATAGAATTTTTACGTAAAAATGTATTTTTCTAATAAAAATTTTTGTCTGCAATGTGTTTTTATAATAATAAAATAAAATGAACACTATTGGTGAATTATTTTAATTATATTAATATATTATATATCCAATTAAATATTTAAACATACATATAATATTTTCTAGTTTGATATAACTACAAATCAATTTTTATACAAAAAAATTATATATTTTTTAATCCATTTTCATCTTTTTATTGAAGTTTTTTAAAAACAAATTTCACCCACATAATTTTAATTAATTATATATAATGGATTAAATATTTGTAATCATGAGGTTCATGATTTTAAAATATTTTAATTATGCTTTTTGTCAATATAAATAGAAATTGTTGTATAATTTATCAGATCAATAAATATTAAATCAGGTTAATCTATGATAAAACTAAAAAATATAGCCATAATGTTTCATAAATATTTATATTATATTAATAATAATAAAATATTATTACCTTCTTCCAATTTTATGTTTTTTTATTGACATGTTTCTATGAAAATGACTTACATAATATTTACTATAATGAATGTCCAAAAAGACACTTTCTTTGTTTTAAATATCTCTAATATATCCACAAATGAGAAAATTAATTTATAAATGAATATAAATTTAAATTTTTATAATATTTAAATAATTTTAATTCATTAAATTATTTTATAATATTTATAAATTATATTTTTACCTTATGTTCTAGTGAAATTCAAATACATTACTTACTGAACTAAATGAAAAACCAAATAAATGATTTTAAATATATTAAAAAACTTTTATTTTGAATTTTTTTAAATAGATCATGAAATGTATATATATATATCTCATATCAAGAAAGATTTCAATAGCTCATCCCTATAGTCATTAATAAGTGATCTAAAAGAGTTATTTGAAGGAAGATGTAATTGCGTTAACTGATCCCTTACATTTAATTTTCTTTTACCACCACTCAATATATTATATTAATGATTAATTTATAATTAAATTATCCTATGAATGCATAAGTTTTCTTATTATTATGAAACCACCCTTAATCACACTCTTTCTATCAATTAGGATAAGAAGATTTTCCTCTTGTGTCTGTTTGACTTATCATCTACATGTGGTGAAATAATACATTTCATATAACATTATTTTATTGTTTTGTAATGTCCCAAAAAAGACATGTAATTTTTTAAATTAATTTGGGATTACTACAAGTCTGTGAAAATTTACGATGAAAAATTTCGAGGCCCAGTGTCCAGGAATTATTTTTCTATTTTTTATAAGAAATATTCAGTAAACGCTTGTGCGGCGATCACTATCTTTTGAACCTATTCTACTAATTGAAATCTGAAAGCACAGTTGAATCCACAGTGACGATAATCACATAATAGAAGCATCACATGGACCTCAGTTGGTCAGGAGAGAAAAATTGTTTTTGTGGAATTTAAATAAATATTAAAATAAAATAATTATTTTTATATTATTTCATTATTTTTTCTACAACATGTTATGTGGCAGTGGTAGGCACCATGGAGGGAGTCTGATATTTAATATGGGATATTAATTGTCGTTTACTATTTGGATTCATATCCACCACTCATGTAATTAAGGTGGAACCTTCATTACGTCAATTAATGAAGCTCGTTAATTTCACAATGCATTCCCCATCCTTTCCCCATCTAATTAAGTGATGCTCTGGGTGGAGTTTTAACACGGCCTCACCAAGAAAGAATCCTCTTGCAATGTGATGCGATGTCTTCCACTGACAGGGAATGGATGATTGGATGTCATCAGAAGGATCAAAGCGGGAATGCAGAACGCCAATAACATCATCAAAGCATGAATTGTCTTTTCTCCACTGTGATGATTCCAATTACTCATGAGGTAGGGGTTTTGTTTAATTTCAAGAGAATTGGTAATCCCTTGTTCATTAAATAAGTTATGAATTGAAGAAGTATTATAGTCTATTATTTTTTATTAAATAATCACCAACTTGTTATATTGCTAATGTAGAGGGTGTAGGCTAAAAAATTAAGGCTTGGGCCCTCCGCTGTTTCGTTTCGTGAGGCCTTTTTCGTTGATTGATTTTCAACTCATCGGATAACCGAAAATGGGAGGCCCATAGAGAGAAAGACATCCTAAGAGGTTCATAGGAATGTTTGGAAGGATGAAAGGGCCACCAGATCTCACCTGATGGTCATTGGATGCTTCGCTGGCAAGGACCACCGACAGATGGTTGTCGCTCACCGGCCGTAGAGGAGGGCGGTGCCACCCTACGCTGCGGCGGTAGGATAGGAAACCGGCAACAACCGACCATGGATACAGTAGGTGGTGTTCCATGGTGTGCTATGGTGAGACAATCCATTGCATGAATCTACAATGAAGGCTGGGACCCACTCCCTGTGGGTCCCGTGAGTAACGAGGCGGTGCCAACTGGCATCACCAATCAAGGAGTCGAACATCTCCATTGTTTGATTCTGCAGGTGGACAACGTGACCGCTGCATGGGTTGTTCCAGCCAGTGGGATGGTCGGTCGTGTGGGATGGGCTGGTCCACAGCCCAACGGGCCAAGCCCTCTATGGCTTAGCTCAAGCTGGTTTGGGACGGGCCGGGTCAGACTGGAACTGGACCCCTCATGGGCCCAGATACGATTCAGTGATTGTAACATGCAAACCATAAATCTTTTTGATGAACCATCTACGATGCTAGTAACATTGGAGTAAGATCGTACTTCTGAGATACTTCATGGGGTTTTTTTGAGAATTTCAGAGTATTTCCTGGTTGGATCAACTTCGAATCCAACCAGGCCCTCGACACTAAAATTCCAATATCTTATAGACCGGGTGTCTGGTTGATGAGCTATCTTTTGTGATGAAACCTATATGACATGACAGATCATTGGGCAACTTTTTCGTTGGAAATCGTGTTGGTTGAAATTTGACTTATGGCTTGAGGATCAGTTTTTCCCAGAAAACAATCTTAATATGAGAGTAAGTCTTAGGTCTGGATGAGACATGAAAAATAAAGAGGGATTCAATATGAATCAAAACCCATATATTCTATCTAAATCAGTACCCAACAATTTCTTTTTAATCGACACTGAGTGATTCTTTTTGAATCATCAACCAATGATTCTGTGTGAATCAACACCCAATTTTTTTTGTGAATCAGCACCTAGTGAATCTTTGTGAATCAGCACCCAGTGATTCTGTCTGAATCAACATCCAGTGATTCTGTGGAAATAAGAAAATTGCAATTCTATGTGAATCAACACCCATCTATTCCATGTGAATCATCACCCATCAATTTTGTGTGAATCACAATCCAACAATTCAATTTGAATCTACACTTACTGATCTTGTGTGGGTCTTGAGGGGGTTAGTACCTATTTATCATGTGTGGATCAGTAGTAGTGCCTCTTGACAGAGTAAGATTAACTGGCCTTATTACTAATCAACTATAATATTTTAATTTAGTTTTGCATTCTTTGAGCTATGTCTATTTCATTTTTCTTTGTAATTGAGATCATGCATGTGTTATTTCTCTGTGTAATTATGAGATAACTACGAGGGGTCTAGGGGTCCCTACTGAGTATTTTTATACTCACCCATTCACTGGCTTCACCCACACCTTGTTGTGTCTTGTGCAGATGATGAGAAGCATTGTCCTGGACTCTGGAATCTAGGACCTGATGGTGGATGGCGGTGAACATTGATGTGGAGATCTATGGTGATGAGTTGTTCCTACCCATCATGTAGAATTACTGATGGTAGTTTTCAGAAGCAGTATTTATATTTTTTCATTGTAGTTTTATCTTTTCATTTGGGCTTGTATTTTATCCCCTTAATTTCAATACACACTTTTATGTTAGCAGTTTTACTATGTTGTTTAATTTTTTTCATCCCTAGTCTATGTATTTGTATATGTTAAAAGGAAATTCTTTCCCGTTTTAGGGATACACCTTTTTGGTGATAGTCTTAGACCCCTGGCCTAATTATGGAGGGCTTGGGGTAGTCACAAAATAGGCCTTAGGGGACGAGTCATGACAAAGTGGAATCAGATGAGTCGGTTCTACCGAAGAAATATGACCCTGATCATTACAATGGAGAAATAATGTAATTTTTTTGATTGTAGTTTTTAGTTCTATGATTCCAATATTGGTGTGGTAAAAGACATATCCATACAGTAAGACCATGAATTCTAATTTGAGACTTGATGCATGAAAAAACGGATTTTGTATGATTTAGAAATGTTGTTCATTTGATCTCTTTTGAGTCATCTCACCTAGTCTGACTTGTTGACCATGTAGAACCTGTATTATTTCACGATTCCACCATGTAGAAAAATAGACAAGATTTCAAATAGAGTACACGATGACTACCCAACGAGAGTTGAGGCATTGGTGCATGGTCCTCATACTGTGTTAGCACCTTCAGGGGGTGTACTAGCAACACCACATCTCGGAGGGCCGATGTTTCCACTAGCCCCAAGAAAAAAGTGAAAACTGAGTTATCATGTTGCACGATTTCCTATGGCATAGTCTTATGAGGTTTGAGGTGATACAGATCCCCCATAAATTTAGGACAAGATAGAGGCTGTACCTAGTGTTTTTCGCCTAGTTGGGACATCAGTGGTGTAGATGGAGATCCTAGATTCTAGTCGTTTCTTAGGAATGGTAGGAATATGGTGGAGCCTAATATTTCAATGACATAATGAGGTGACCTTCACATAGATGTACTTTGAGAGCCTCTTCATGGAGGAGTTCATTCTAGCGACACTACGCTTTGTGCATTTCCAGGAGTTGTTGCACGTAGAGTCGGGCAGCTTATCAGTGGCTCGGTACTCAGCGAGATTCACTGACCTCTAACGCTACTTCATCGACATAGTGTAGGACCAATTCCTCAGGGCCTAGAACGTTAAGTATGGTCTCCAATGGTATATCATAGTTTCGATGAAATCGCTTAATATCCCGACGTCGTATGGAGTAGGCACCGATGGTGAGAGCCACTGTGGGATGGTAGGTAGCCGATTCTTCTGCAGAATGCGGGAGATATATGACACAGATTTCAAAGTGGAAAAGTCATTATGGAGGGAAACCCCAGGATGTAGGGTCTATGGTGTGGACATAGTGAGGAAGAGGACGATATCATGGATTAATAATGTGCTTTATGTGTGGTGGGTAGGGCCGCAAGGCTCATAACTATCTGACACGTTGTACTGATGATCATCATACAGTCGAAGGACCGCTGATGTAGCGAATGGGGATCAAGTGAGTTGGTCCTCCTGGTGGAGGATGTGGCAGAGAAGTAGGTTGTACAACTATAGGTGGATAACGATTTGAGGTTCTACCCCCACCACCCCTAGGTGATTCTCCCCTGACCATAGGGTGCAGAGGGACAGGGGTGAGGTCAGCTACACACATCTGAACCCTCTGACCATGACGCTTTGGAGATTATGATGGTTGTCATCTGTTTCTATTTCACCAAATATTTAGAAAGTATAGACATAGTTTATAGTCACTCTTTAATTTCCATGACACTTATTTGGAGCTCATAGATTTTGATAGAGCTGTTTTCTCGATCCTTACGATTTGATACTCTTACGGGGGAATATTTGAAGATTACACACTAGTGATAAAGTACTGTGAGTTAACTCTAGGAGGCGAGAGTTTCAGTTGGGATCTCCAAGTAGATGTGTCTAGGCCTTATGATGTAATCTTGGCTATAGACATGATATTTCCATTCAATGCTCAGATCGACTATTTTAGGTGAAAAGTGTGGTGTGTCAGTGAGGATGGGATCATGTTTACCTTCATCGGTGAGGAGAAAACCATTGCAGCAAACGATGTATTATCTCAGGGGATGGTGCAGCTAATTACTCATCAGTTTTCTTGCCTCACCATCAGAGCACTGAATATGAGATTTCTGACTTATCCTGTAGTGGTGGACAAGGGGCTAGGTCAGCTACAGGCAGTAGAGGCCTATGGTCATGGCGCTCCGGAGATTATTAGAGTTATTATCTATGTCTATTTCACCGTAGATGCAGTACATATAGATAGAGGTTGTAGTCACTCTTTAATTTACAAAACACTTGTTCGGATCTTGGAGATTCATAGGGAGTTGTTGGAACAATCCATGCGATTTGAGACTCCTACGGGAGAGGATTTGATGATTATACACTGGTGGAAAGCACTGTGAGTTCACATTAGGAGACAAGATCTTCATCTGTGATCTCTTAGTAGCACCATCTTGGCCTTACTATGTCATCTTGGGTATACACTGACTATCCATATTAAATGCTTATATAGGCTATTTTATGATCAAATTGTGTTGTGTCTGTGAGGATGGGATCAGTTTTACCTTCACCGATGAGGAATAAACTGTTGCAGAAAAGGATGGAATATCTTTGGGGATGGTGAACCTGATTACTCAACAGTTTTCTTCCCTAACTCTCAGAGCAGGTGATATGGGAAGTCAGACATATCCTATAGTGGTGGACCAGCATGATACAGTATTCCCTGATGATTTTTCTGGGACTAAATTCTTACAAGGAGCTGGACATTCACATCGGATTGTACCTTGGGATGACACCGATATCTATAATAGAATATCGGATTTCACCTGTGATGGTATAGCCGATTACTCATTAGTTGTCTTGAATCACCCTCAGAACAGTTGATATGAGAAGTCTGACTTATCCTGTAGTGGTGTACAGGGCGAGGTCAGCTATAGGCAGCAGAGTCCTATGACCATGGTGCTCCAGAGATTATTAGAGTTTTGATTTATGTCAATTTCACCATAGTTTCAGTACTTATGGATAGTTCTTATAGTCACTCTTTCTTTACCATGAAACTTGTTTATACATCAGATATTCTAATGAAGTTTTTCCCTCAATACTTGCAATTTGAGACTCATATGGGGAGAATATTTGACAATTACATACTGGTGGAAATTAGTGTCAGTTCACTATAGGAGGTGACAGCTTCGACTAGGATCTCTAAGTTGAAGCGTCGTGGCCTTAAGATGTCCTCTTGGGTATAGATTGTCCATCCATGCTCATATCAACTATTTTAGGCTCAATGTGTGATGTTTCCATGAGTATGGGATTAGGATTACCTTCACTGGTGAGGAGGAAGCCTTTGTAGTAAATTATGGACTATCTCAGGGGATGGTGTACCTGATTACTCATCAGTTGGCTTGCCTCACTTTAAGAGGTGTTGATATGAAAAGTCCAAGTTATCCTTTACTGGTAGACCGGTATGTTGATGTCTTACCTAATTATGTTATGGGACTATCTCTTCATTTGAAGGTAGACTTTCACATCGACCTATACCTCAGGATGACAACAATATCTGTACATGTATGTTGAATTTCTCTTGTGGAGCTTCGTGAGATGAGGCCCACCCATGTGCCTGAACAGGTCATCTAACTAATGAAATTCCCAACATGAAAACACATTTCATTTCCAGTGTGTTTTGTCCTCAATTACCCATAATCTGGTAAACATCCCCGAACGTCACCAATCCCGATGACTACTCCAGGAAAAGAACACTTAACTATGGAGTTCTAATCAATCATCCTCTTGAAAAAATGGTGCACCTTGTTGAAATTAGTTATATCATTTATTACTTTAACTCAATATCATTCTGGGCAATTACAATCACCCCCCTAGAGCACAACATTTTCATTGTGGACCCTTATGGTTCAACACAGAATGTGTGCTGCACATAAGGATGTGTACCACCTCTGATACAAAATGGAAAACTAGGTCCAAGTGATAACACATACACCCCTCCTTAACCATGGTCATTGGGTCATGTCCTCTAAAGTACTACCAGTTACCCTGTAGTCTTGTGTTTCCAACCCTAGGGCCCACCCACATGTCTGGATGGGTCATATGATTAATGACATTTCCCACAGGCCAACTCATTTCTTTTCAAGTGTGATTTGTACTCATTCACACAAACACTGGGAGACTTCCTCAAAGGTAAAAAATGCTTACGAAAAATACAGTCCATGCATTCTTAACTGTGGAGATCTAATCAAGAAGGCTCCTAAAAAGGATAGTGCACCATGTTGACATGAATCATATCATTTAGTCAATTAACCCTTTATTATTCTGGTTTGTTATAGTTCATAGGAGGAGGACGTACCGAATGCAGCCTTTAGAATCCTGTTTGGTCATTACATGTTCTTGGTTATACCTTTATGAATGAAAAATGATCCCATAGTGTTCATGGGGCTCATGTAAATGGTCTATCATCGATATCTGGATTTATTCTTGGTGGTCATCATTGATAACATCTTGATATACTCAGTGTCGGAGGAGGATCACACCACGCACCTGTAGATAGTTATGGATACACTCCGAGAGCACCAGATGCATGGAAAGCTCTCGAAGTGCCAGTTCAGAATATAGGAAGTCCACTTCCTATGTAACGTTAAGTTAGAGGCTTGAGTCGAGTGGATATGGAAAATATAGAGGCATTTCTTTCATGCAAGCCACCCAGGAGTGCAAATGAGGTGTGGAGTTTCATTCGATTGGATGAGTACTACTAGACATTTGTAACTAACATATCTAGTGTAGAGTCACCATTTTCATCTTTAATGAAGTAGGGGAAGCCTTTCCTATAGATGGAGAAGTGACAATAGAGTTTTTAGAAGATGAGTCAGAGACTGAAGAGTGCCCCCATCTTGATTCTACCATAAGAGGGAGTTTAAAATGTAGTCTATGATGATACATAATGGAATATACTAGGTTGTGTACTGATGTAGTAGCGAGCAGTGATCACATAATTCTGACAGATTTTGGGACAACATGAGATGAACTATGCTACCCATGACCTGGATTTAGAAGTTGTGGTGTTTGCACTAATGATGTGGCAACACTGCTTGATGGGGGAACGATTTAGAGTTTTCATTGATCACAATAGTTTGAGTTATATATTCTCATTTATGGATATAAACCTAAGTCTGTTTTGAACGTTGGAGTTCCTCTACAGATATTACATCGAAATAGTTTATACTCCTAGGAAGGGGAACGTAGTAGAATACACACTCAGCAAGAGGTCTGGTCTACATTTTCAGTGTGAGATGACAAAGTATCTAGCCACGATGAAGTCATACGTTGTTGATAGGGATGGAAAAGATTACCTATACTCTATGAAAGTCACTCCTCCACATCTATGGTGAGTCTAGGAGGCAGATATTAGAGACATAGACTGTGATCCTCGATGTTCTCAGATATCATCAAGACAAGCTCCTGATGCATTTTCCCAATATGGGGATCAAGTCATCCTTTTCAGACGATGCACCATGGTACCAATGATTCTACGAGAGGAGGTGTTGAGGGAGTTAAATACATCCCTTTTAGTAGTACATCGTGGAGTGTTGAAGATGTTCCAGGACCTCCAATGACCGTACTGGTTTCATGGGATGAATAAAGTAGTATCAGAATTTGTATCTGGAATCCCCACTTGTCACCAAGTGATGATTGATCAGTAGGTACCCATATTCTTAGTTCATAAATATGATGTACCAAAGTGGAAGTGAAATGGTATCTATATGGTCTTCGTGATAGAGGTATGATGTACATTTAGGGGCCACCATTCTATTTTGGTGATGTTTGAAAAACTCACCATGTCGGCCCGCTTCTTACCCATCCAAGATTAGTGATCAGTAGAGAGTATGGGACATCCCTATGTAGAAGAGACTCTGGTAATTAAGATGGTCATGTCGATGATCATCTCAGATCATGTTGCATGTTTTTCATCCCTCTTGTGAAAGGGATTCAATGAAGCATTCAGGATGCAGCAATGATTGTGCACCACCTTCTATCCTAAGACAGATGGCCAGACCGGGCAGACTCTACCAACACTCTAGGAAATGATTCGTGCTTCTGTTTTCAATTTCGGCCATAATTTGGAGGACCACCTACCACTGGTAGATATTACATACATTAATATTTATCACTCTACCATCATCATGTCTCCATTTGAGGCCATGTACACGTGATAATGTAGATCCCCTCTGTGCTGGACAGACCTGGGGGAGTCAGCAATTATGGGTCCAGAGTTGGTACAAGCTACCACAGAGAAGTTGCAGATCATCCAGGAGAAGATCAAAACTGGACAGAACTAGTATAAGTCTTATGCTGACAAGAGATGGAGACCCTTTGAGTTTGATGTGGGTGACCACATCTTCCTACAGGTCTCACCTCGATGAGGATTACAAAGGTTTGGCTATGGCGACATGCTATCTCTTAGGTCCATAGGACCTTTTTAGATCCCTAATAGAGTAGGAGAGGTGGCGTAACATCTAAATATTACCTAATTGATTCACCAAGTTCATAATTTTTTCCACTTGTCATAGCTGAGGAGGTTCATGAAAGATCCATCATATTCTATCAACCAAGGAGAGCTAGAAATCGAAAATGTGGCGATGTTTGTGGAGTTCCTAGTGGGAATAAATGATCAATAGGAGTAGCTCCTATGTGGGTGTGTGATTCCTCTGGTGTGAGATTTTTGGCTGCATGGGAGTCTTTAGGAGAGCACATGGGAGCGGGTGGCTCAGATGCATACTCAGAACCCCCATTTGTTTAACTAGTTTTGTTGTAGATTATAGGGAAACATTCTCTATGGTGGTGAGAATATAATGACCTAAAAACTACGTACAAATTTATTTAAATTATTTGGTTTTATTAAGAATATGTGAAATTTTATGGCACTTAATTTTGAGTCTCAGTGATCCTAGAATGAATTTATGAACTTTATTTATGGAACTTTATGTAAACGTGCAAGCATCATTTTCTATCTTTTGAACTGGTGCTCATATTTGAAATCTGAGAGCACCATTAAATATGAAGCACCATGAATCTCTTATGATATGCTTCACATTTTCCTATGTAGGATAAGAGTCAAATTTAGTTTTTGATGCTTTTAATGAAATATAAAAAATTACAGAGAGATTGTTATTTTATTTAATTTTTTCCTACCACCTATGGAGCAGCTGTGGTGAGGACCATGGAGGTAGTCTGACATTTTATATGAGATATTAAATTCTTGTTACACATTTTTTTCATAAAAACCACTCTTTTAATTAATGTGGCACGTTAATTACGTCAATTAATGATCCACCTTAAATCCTTAGTGCATTACCATCACTTTTCCCCTCTATTTAAGTGTGTATTTTGGTGTTGTTTTGATACAGATTCAGTAAGAAAGAAACCTCGGGTAAAGTGACATAAAATATTCCATATGTGGGGAATGGAATCATTTACATCATCAGAGGGATCGAACCAGGAACGATGAATGTGGGGGGCTTCATCAAAACATAAATTCTCCTTCCTCCACCGTGACAACTCCAATGATTCACGAGGTACGAGATTTGATTTTTTCAATGAGAATTGTTATTCTATCGTTCTTAAAATAAATGAGGAATCAAATTATAATAATTGTATATTATTGTGGATTAAATTATCTAATTCTTGTTATAATGATAACGTGGAGGGATCATGCCAAAAAAAAGGCCTGAAACCTCCGCTGCTTCGTTTCTTGACGCCTTTATCTTGGAAAGATTTTCAACTTTTCGGAAAGAAAAAAGCAGGCGGTGTGCATGTATAGAAACATCTTGAGAGTGCCATAGAAGCATTCAGAATGAATAAAGGTCCACTGGTGCTCACTCGATAGCCTGTGGAAGCTCTGCCAGTGTGGAACTGACACCCTATTCCAGCGATGGCGACGGCGGCCATCGCTTATTGGCCCCTTATGGGGGCGGAGCCACGATGGTTGGACATGTGGCTGGAAATGGCTGGCAGTGGTGATAGGTGGCAGTGCGCCTTAGTATGCTGTGGGGAGAAAAGACATAGAGAAGGCCATGACCAACTCCTTATGGGTCTCACTGGTGACAAGGTTGCGCCGCCAATCAAAGATCCAGACAACTGATTTGAGCCGTTCACCAGATGAACCATGCGACCCCCAGACAGGTCGCACCAGCTAGCTGGTTGGACCATTTGATGGGCCATGCCCATCCTACCCAGGATGGTTTGGGTTGGGTTGGGGCGGTTCAGCTCGGTCGGACCAGCCCCAGACACCACTTGGGTCTAGATAGACGTAACATATCGTAACTTGTGAGCCAGATGTCAGTTTGAATAACTTTTAGAAGTGTTGGGATCTTTGAGTGAGAGGACACATTTGAGATACTCCCTTAGAGTTTTTTATAATGTTAGTGTATCGCCATGTGGGATCAGCTTTGAAACCATTTGGGTCATCGACAATAAAATTCCAATAACTTACAGATCTAGTTTTCAGTTGATGTGTCGTCTATAGCGTTGGAACCCTTCTCACATGACAGATCATTGGGTAACTTCATTGTGTGACATTGTTCCAGTTGAAATATGGCTGATGTATTGGGGAGAGGTTTCTCCAAGAAAACCAGCGTACTATGAGATGAAATCCTTTGTCTAGATACGACATGAAGAATGATGTGTGATTCTGTTTGAATCTACACCCATCGATTCTGTATGAATCATCACCCAACGATTCATAGTGAATCAGCACTGAGAGATTCTGTGTGAATCAGCACCTATAGATTATGTTTAAATTAGCACCTAGAGATTCTATGTGATTTAGAACCCAACTATTCTATTTGAATCAACACCCAATGATTCTTTGTGAATCAGAAAACAGTGATTCTATGTGGATCAAGACCCAAAGATTCTGTGTTAATTCACACCTAATGATCTGGTGTGGGTGTTGCGGGGGTTTGTAATTATCGATCCGATGTGGGTCAGCAGTAGTGACTCTTGATACGGTAAGATGATCTATTCTTACGACTAATCATATGTACTACTATACTGTAGTTATACATGGTTTGATCTGTGTCTATTTATTAGTACTTTGTTATTGAGACAATTCTTGTTTTCTTCCTTTGTGGAATTCAAAGAGACCTTCGGGTGTCTCGGGGCCCCTACTGTGTATTTTTATACTCAACTGTGCATGGGATTTAACTGCACATTATTGTGTCTTATGTAGATGACGTGCAACCATGACTGGGACTTAGGGAGCTTGGACCTGATGGTGGATAGTGGTTATGGATGATGTAGAGAGCTGTGGAGATGAGCTATACCAACCATTCATGTAGGATTCCTGGGGGATGATATTAAGAACAGTTTTCTATTTTCATTTGTAGTTGTATCTTTTGAGTTGGGCTTGTATTACGACCCCTTATGTTCATTAGACACTATTAATTTAGTTGTTTCACAACATGGTTTACATTGTTGTATTCCAAGTCAATTTGTTCGTACAAGTTGAAAAGCATTGCCTTCCCATTTTTGGGATACACAGTTCTGGTGATAGTCGACAACCCCGAGTCTATGGAATGTAGGCAGGGGTAGTCATGACATGAGACTTGGGGGATGTGTCATGACAAGAATGGATTACTATAAACATATGATAAATATGAAATAATTACACTTATGTAATGATAATTTCCTATGTACCTTCTTACATTTCAATCTATTGGAAAATAAAAATGTCAACATGCATACATGAGGACTACAACCTCCACGAAGTGATGTGATTCACTATTCTTTTCATTTGTACATTTATTGTAATAATGATTAATTTATTTAATATATATAATATAATAATGATTATATATTGGTGATTTGTTATTTACCTTTAATTTAATCCATCTATTGAAAAAAAATTAAAATTTATTTCATACATACCTATGAAAAACTATCTCCATGACTGTTGTAACTTTTTTTTCTGTATATAATATTTAAGGACTCTAAAAAAATTTATAATGAATATATTATATATTTATATAATAATAAATAATTTCGTTATGGTGGAAACATGATAAAAATATATTGACAAAAACTATTTAATAAGAACATATGTTAAACATAATTAAGATATCACACACAAAAAATATTTAAATATATGATCCATAAAAAATTAGTTAACAATGGGTTTAATTAAATAATATATGTTTTGATAAAAAGATTATTGTTCTTTAAAATATTTTTAATATAAATCTATTTATTATACTAATGTATCCAATGTATGTGATTTAATTTTTCCATATGGAAATGTATTTTCATCTCACATTTATTTCTATGGGATAGATTCCATATACAAAACATATTTTGTTTGAGTGGTGTGTATACTGCCCCTGATTTTATTTTTTGAATATTATCATGAAAATTATATTATATACATATCAACCTATTTTTTTATGTCATAGGGATTATGATTCAATAATGTTCCTAATTAGTATTTTTATTATGTTATAATCTCATTATTTGTCAAAAAAATTTACGATATGTATTTAATAATGATTTCTTTTGATTTAACTATAAAAAGAATCATGATATTTCTTTGGGGTAGACACTAATCCACATTAAAATCTTAGAATCACTAAATTTTAAAAATTATTAATAATATTTACATGAAAAATTTTATATACATATTATAATGAAATGAAATGGTCTTTATTTTGAAGCAACTAACTTTGATAACAAGAATAGAAAGAAAGGATTGAATATAAAATAACATAATATATAATTTTGTTGGGATTATGGGGATATTAAATTCAGCGAATTAGCACCTCATAGGATAGTTTATTTATTACTATGAAATTTTTGGAAATAAATACAGATTGTATGTGTAATAAAGATAACCAGAAAAACTATCTATAGTGGTCATTCTATCGAAGTATGAGGCAGTGATAAAACCAATCATGTTGTGTAAAAATTGTATATTCCAAGATGGAATAATGCACACACACATGAACTATATAGTGAAAATAATTATAGGAATTAAATATAACTTATTGATCCATGATCAATAAACCATAGCATGGTTACAATGAATATAAGTCAGGATATGGAACCGCATATGTTGCATAGTTATCAAAGTCCCAAGGACAGGTTTATGATCATTGAATGTCAATTTGATCAGTGTGTCAAGTATTAGAGGTATTAGAAATAGGTCCAAGTGGAGTTCAAGTGGCCAAGAAACCCATGTAACATATTCTTACTTTACACCTCACTGTGCAGTAATAGAATATCTCTCCGGGATATCTCAAGGAATAGTGCCACATGACAACCCCACACCATAAATGAACTAATTACATCAAATTTAGGAGAAGTGGATTAATAAATATGATCTATTTGATATTTATGATGAATGTTCATAATTTTTTAATTAAAATACCATGGGTGGCTAAGATAAAACAAGTGGTGAAACCAATAGAAGGATAATAGTTGGTGGAACAAATAGTTGAATTCTATTGGTCATAGAGAAATACGCCTAAATAAAGGCCAAGAAAAACAAGAACAACCAATAGGGGTTCCCCCAATTGGATTATTCAGAATCAAAAGTCCGGATTTATCACTCTACATAGTAAGGATAAAAATTATGTTGGAGATAAAAAAATGTTGTGTGAACAATGCCACTGTAAAATAATAATGGAAGTATCCCATATTATTCAATGGTGAAAACATAATTAAAATGTTGAAAATTATGAGAATTTATAGTGATAATTTTAAGTGGGAATAATAACAATTCTCCATATGTAAATTTAATAAATTTATGCATGGTTTTATCAAATCTTATTTTATATAATGAGGAAGAAGTACATTAATTTAACGAAATGCATGAACATGTATAATAGAATAATTATTGTCAAACTATTTGTCAGATTGACCCCCTTGGGTATCATATTGATAGTCTCTATCCCATATTCTCTGTTGTCCCTAAAAAATGATGTCTAATCTAAATTTTGTTCAACATTACATAGAAAACATAGTTAGTATATATATATGTGTATTTTAGATTGGATATTATAGTGGTACAAATTGAAATTAGTTGAAAAAGACAACTCAAAAATAAAACAACTCTTCCATAATGCCTCTTTTATGAATTTTGTCTCGGATATATACTCTTACAATGTGGTGGAGAGGTCAATATTTGATTTTATGAATCAATTACTATAGACCAATGATTCATATACAAGGAATAAATAACCACTGAGTGATTTTTGAGGGTCAACATTTATTGTATAATTTTAGTCAAAAATACCGTCAATTTTATCACTTAAACTATCATTAAATTTATATCTAATGCATAATTTTTCGTAAATTGAAATGTAGCTGAGGATCCATATAATGTAATTATACTGATTATGACCATGGTTCCCCATAACATACTCAAAGTACATATTGAAACCACTTTATATGATCTATCATATAACATAGCATACAGAAGAGTTCCCACCACGTTTTCATGTTGAATATTATTACTGAAGGAAACCTCATTACCATTTTTGGGGATAGATCCATGGAAAATTTAAAATAATTTCATAATAGAATGGTAATAAGATTAAAATTATTAAAGGGTTATCTAGTCAATAACTTTTTGATATATTATAATTATGATAAGTGTAATTATTTTCCCATCTTATATACAATTATATCCCTACCAAATATTTCATTATCTTTATCTAGGTCATTAATTTCAAATAAAAATTTATATTAGTTCTTGAAAAACTATATAGTCCTTATATTTTTAAAAATTAAAATCATGTTATTAGAATTAAATAAAATATGAATGATTTTATGTTTAACAGTTTTATAATACCAAAATATAGAAACCAAACTTCAAAAAAAATACTATCAATCATAATATAGTCATAGCTTTTATACCATTTCCTAGAAAATTTTTAAGAACATATAATAACTGAATAAGAAGGAAAAAATGAATATGTTTCATCTGATTTTAAAACCATTTGGGAGGATTCATAAATATCCTTACCTCAAGGGTAATATAAAAAAAGGAAGTTTTATAATATAATTGGTCAATATGAGACAAACATAGCGAAAATAAATAAGAATCCTTATAGTTGAAATTTTAACATCAATGGTGAATATATCTCTATAATCAATACCGTCATATTGAGGGAACCCTCTAGCAATCATTCAGTCCTTAAACATGATCTTAGTCTACCCAATAATATTTTCAATTTTTTTTAATATACCCTTAGTACAAGTATTTATTTTGAAATTATGTTTGGATATAGAAACCAAAGAGTTATTTTTATGTATAGGATTCATCTATACATTTATATCAATTATCCTCATATGTGATTCATTGGATTTATCATTTTTCTATAAGATTGAGTTTCATCAATAAATAAATCCCCAATAACATTAATTTCATCAGCTACGATATCATCCTTGATGGATTTGTGTCAGGGATTACATATTGTTCTCTATATATGTATATATAGTATGTTTATAATCTCAACAATTATCTATCTTTTAATTCACAAATTTAGAATCTAAATTATAATAGTATTCAAAATGAATATATAAAATGTCAGTGTAATATTTAGTCCTAAATTTGGAATGGTATTTAGATTTCAATGGAACATAACACCTCTAGGTTATGGAGATATACAGGATTCACCATCCTTATAAGAAGACTCTACTAATTCACATATGTTATCATTAATGATATTGTAATATAGAAAATCTACATCTCAACTAACTTTACACTTGTAATAACCTACTTTATCCTTCTATATATGATACCCCATAATAACCTATAGATATCCCATGAAAATAAACATGATATGGCTATGAAAATTTTTGTCTTATTGGGTATGAATATAATATATGGATCTAGAAATTGAATGTTGTGAAAAAGTCAAGGCTAATGTTTTCCATAGATATTATTGTGTTTTAATGTAATGAATAGAAGTCGGACAAGGATTATTTAGGTAGACTATTGTAGATGAAACCTCTTCCCAAAAGATCATAGGGAGTGTATAGTGGGAAAAATTAAACATCACCCTTTATAAGATAGTTGAAATCACTGTTTTTTATAACTCATTATATTCACATGTTTCAGAAATAGTCAGGGATAACTTGATTCCATCATATTCTCTAAATTCAATAAATTTTTTGGACTCATATTCTAAAACATTAAATGTTCTTGTGGATTTAAATTTCTTACAAGATTTACATTCTACCTTATATTTTCATTTTAAAAATTTCTCAAAGGTATCATACTTATTATAGATTATATAATCCCATAATTATATATAATGGAAATCAATAATGGTTTCCAATTCCATGATTCAACCACTGGAGGGGACCCTAGAAAAACCCCAAATATTAGATTTGATACAGACCAGGTTTTATCATTATACATAGACCTACTGAAATCAATTTTATAGATATTTCATATAAACATTTTTCATGGAATGATATACTTTTGGAAGTGGCATTACTCAATTAACTTATTTGATATTTTTAGCATGACCATTAAAAATATTCTTCTCTAAACATTAAAATACATGGTGATTCTATCGAGATATAAAACCCAAGAGGTATTTAAATAATTTTAATAAAATTTAACATCTAAAACATATAGGAAATTACAATGGAATCATTTCATGATAGCGAGGGATCCTTGGGAAATCATGAGACTCCGAGAGAGTTTCCTAAATTTATAGCACTTCTAGTTAAGGATGCTTATGGAAATGTGGTATCATTCATGTACGAGTAATCATCTACCCTCCCCCAGTGTTTTTAAAATCATATCATGGACCAATAAATAATCTAATCCCATTCCCATAATATGAAATATCATATTATACCCTAGAATCACCTTTAGATATTTACATTCCCTTAACTCTTTTAATTACTTCTTCTTAGGACAGTTATCAAATGAAAATTCAAAATCTAGGATCCATTCATAATAGATGGGATTATCAAAAACATTTAACATATTCAAACTATAAAAATCCTTATCACCCAATAATTAATGGTAAAAATTATTATATATATAGTCACCATTATTATTTGGGTGGTACTTTTTACTGTTAAAAATTTTATTGCATTAAATGCATAGAATTTATTTATTATTGGACATAAATATTTTCTTCTTGGAAGGAACTATTTCTTTCTTCCTACCCATAGACTCCCTTCTACCCCTTGAATAACCTCTAAAATATTTTTTATAACCATTTCTATTCCATTAATAATACAATTCTTCATAAATTATTTAGAGAGTAAATAATATTTATCTTCATTGACTATAAGGGTGAATTTTATATGCATCATATAATTGTTAACAGAATTATTGGTATCATATAATGATGTCAATAATATTAGGACATGTGTTTCATCATATAATTTAATGTATATGTTGGAAATATCAAACATGATTTTGTTAAACTCATCAATGTATAATCAAACTACAGTTTGAAGATCCATTCTATAACTATATATTTGAATTTCTATATAATCTACCAAAAAATACTTAGTCATGTTTAGAGATTCAATATTAGACTATATTCATGAAATAAACACATCATACAAAAACACTCTAATAGTCTTATATTATAATGATAAATTTTATAGACAAAGGGAATTCATAACATTCACATTGGGAACATCTACCTATGAGACATAAATCATTCCATCTGGGGAAAGTGTAGGGATATGATTCTTAGTTCTAATTACGAGATCTGTTAAGTCATTGTGATCTGGAGATGTGGTAATTTTAGTAACCCATATATTAAAATCATTTTCACAATAAAAAGTTGATGATATTATTGTTTTAGATACAATTTTATATGTTTTATTAGTATTATATTCAAATTTTAGGGTAGACCCAAATCCACCTGAATATCCAGGAACCACTATTTTTTATAATCCAGTAAATAATGTTGTATGGTTAATTTAATATTATTTCAATAAGAAATGATAAGACATAATCAATAATAGAATCATTCTAATCCCACAAATATAATGTTAGAAAGTAATTATAAATAAATAACATCATATATATATCATTCAATTATGTGTGTTCCAACATTCCTATAGATAATACCAAATAGTCCAAATGTTTTACAAATATGTAAAAATAATTAGGAAATATAAAATTGATGTCTAAGGATGATAACTAAATAATCTTTCTTGAGACAATTACCCTGTTGAATTGGGTGGGAGTTATTAAACACATCACATAGAGTCAACACTTCACACTTCTGGATAGACTCATTCATAAACTCAGGAATGATATTTTTCTAGTAATGATAGACAATATAAATCTATTACAGATCTGAGTACCCAATTCCAGAAATTGGTTAAGATTAATGGAATTCATGATATGGAGCGTCCTATGGTGCACAATCATTCTAGACCTGAGGAAAACTTTATCTCCACTGAATATCAACAAGATTTTTACTCCGGTTGGACAAGGGGCGAGGTCAGCTACAGGCATCAGAGGCCTATGGTAATGGCGCTCCAGAGATTATTAGAGTTATTATCTATGTCTATTTCACCGTAGCTGCAGTACATATAGACAGAGGTTGTAGTCACTCTTTAATTTACAAAACACATGTTCAGATCTTGGAGATTCATATGGAGTTATTGGCATAGTCCATGCGATTTGAGACTCCTACGGGAGAGGATTTGATGATTATACACTGGTGGAAATCACTGTGAGTTCACATTAGGAGACGAGATCTTCATCTGTGATCTCTTAGTAGCACCATCTTGGCCTTACTATGTCATCTTGGGTATACACTGACTATCCATATTAAATGCTTAGATAGGCTATTTTATGATCAAATTGTGTTGTGTCTGTGAGGATGGGAGCAGTTTTACCTTCACCGATGAGGAATAAACTGTTGCAGAAAGGATGGAATATCTTTGGGGATGGTGAACCTGATTACTCAACAGTTTGCTTCCCTAACTCTCAGAGCAGGTGATATGGGAAGTCTGACTTATCCTATAGTGGTGGACCAGCATGATACAGTATTCCCTGATGATTTTTCTGGGACTAAATTATTACAAGGAGGTGGACATTCACATCAGATTGTACCTTGGTATGACACCGATATCTATAATAGAATATCGGATTTCACCTGTGATGGTATAGCCAATTACTCATTAGTTGTCTTGAATCACCCTCAGAACAGTTGATATGAGAAGTCTGACTTATCCTGTAGTGGTGTACGGGGCGAGGTCAGCTATAGGCAGCAGAGTCCTATGACCACGATGCTCCAAAGATTATTAGAGTTTTGATTTATGTCAATTTCACCAAAGTTTCAGTACTTATAGATAGTTTTTATAGTCACTCTTTCTTTACCATGAATCTTGTTTGTACATAAGATATTCTAATGCAGTTGTTCCCTCAATACTTGCAATTTGAGACTCATATGGGGAGAATATTTGACAATTACATACTGGTGGAAATTAGTGTCAGTTCACTATCGAAGGTGAGAGCTTCGGCTAGGATCTCTAAGTTGCAGCGTCGTGGCCTTAAGATGTCCTCTTGGGTATAGATTGTCCATCCATGCTCATATCAACTATTTTAGACTCAAAGTGCGATGTTTCCATGAGTATGGGATTAGAATTACCTTCACTGGTGAGGTGGAAACCATTGTAGTAAATTATGGACTATCTCAGGGGATGGTGTACCTGATTACTCATCAGTTGGCTTGCCTCACTTTCAGAGTTGTTGATATGAAATGTCCAAGTTATCTTTTACTGGTAGACCGGTATGTTGATGTCTTACCTAATTATGTTATGGGACTATCTCTTCATTTGAAGGCAGACTTTCACATCGACCTATACCTCATGATGACAACAATATCTATACATGTATATTGAATTTCTCTTGTGGAGCTTCGTGAGATGAGGCCCACCCATGTGCCTGAACAGATCATCTAACTAATGACATTCCCAACATGAAAACAGATTTCATTTCCAGTGTGTTTTGTCCTCAATTACCCATAATCTGGTAAACATCCCCGAACGTCACCAATCCTGATGACTACTCCAGGCAAAGAACGCTTAACTATGGAGTTCTAATCAATCATCCTCTTGAAAAAAAGGTGCACCTTGTTGGAATTAGTTATATCATTTATTAATTTAACTCATTATCATTCTGTGCTATTACAATCACCCCCCCTAGAGCACAACATTTTCATTATGGACCCTTATGTTTCAACACAGAATGTGTGCTTCACATAAGGTTGTGTACCACCTCTAATACAAAATGGACAACTAGGTCCCAGTGATAACACATACACCCCTCCATAACCATGGTCATTGGGTCATGTCCTCTAAAGTACTACCAGTTACCTTGTAGTCTTGTTTTTCCCACCCTAGGGCCCGCCCACATGTCTGGATGGGTCATCTGATTAATGACTTTTCCCACAGTCCAACTCATTTCTTTTCAAGTGTGATTTGTACTCAATCACACAAACACTGGGAAACTTCCTCAAAGGTAAAAAATGATTACGAAAAATACAGGCCATGCATTCTTAACTGTGGAGATCTAATCAAGAAGGCTCCTAAAAAGGATGGTGCACCATGTTGACATGAATCATATCATTTAGTCAATTAACCCTTTATTATTTTGGTTTGTTATAGTTCATAGGAGGAGGACGTACTGAATGCAGCCTTTAGAATCCTGTTTGGTCATTACATGTTCTTGGTGATAACTTTATGAATGAAAAATGATCCCATAGTGTTCATGGGGCTCTTGTAAATGGTCTATCATCGATATCTAGATTTATTCTTGGTGGTCATCATTGATAACATCTTGATATACTCGGTGTCGGAGGAGGATCACACCACGCACCTGTAGATAGTTATGGATACACTCCGAGAGAACCAGATGCAAGGAAAGATCTCGAAGTGCCAATTCAGAATATAGGAAGTCCACTTCCTGGGTATCGTTAAGTTAGAGGCTTGTGTCGAGTGGATATGGAAAATATAGAGGCATTTCATGCATGCAAGCCACCCAGGAGTGTAAATGAGGTGTGGAGTTTCATTCGATTGGATGAGTACTACTAGACATTTGTAACTAACATTTCTAGTGTAGAGACACCATTTTCATCTTTAATGAAGTAGGGGAAGCCTTTTCTATAGATGGAGAAGTGACAATAGAGTTTTTAGAAGCTGAGTCAGAGACTGAAGAGTGCCCCCATCTTGATTCTACCATAAGAGGGAGTTTAAAATGTAGTCTATGATGACACATAATGGAATATACTAGGTTGTGTACTGATGTAGTAGCGAGCAGTGATCACATAATTCTCACAGATTTTGGGACAACATGAGATGAACTATGCTACCCATGACCTGGAGTTAGAAGTTGTGGTGTTTGCACTAATGATGTGGCAACACTGCTTGATGGGGGAACAGTTTAGATATTACTTTGATCACAATAGTTTGAGGTATATATTCTCATTTATGGATATAAACCTTAGTCTGTTTTGAACGCTGGAGTTCCTCTACAGATATTACATCGAAATAGTTTGTACTCCTAGGAAGGGGAACGTAGTAGAATACACACTCAGCAGGAGGTCTGGTCTACATTTTCAGTGTGAGATGACAAAGTAGCTAGCCACGATGAAGTCATCCGTTGTTGACATGGATGGAAAATATTACCTATATTCTATGAAAGTTACTCCTCCACTTATATGGTGAGTCTAGGAGGCACATATTAGAGACATAGACTGTGATCCTCGATGTTCTCTGATATCATCAAGACAAGCTCCTGATGCATTTTCCCAATATGGGGATCAAGTCATCCTTTTCAGATGATGCACCATGGTACCAATGATGCTACGAGAGGAGGTGTTGAGGGAGTTAAATACATCCCTTTTAGCAGTTCATCGTGGAGTGTTGAAGATGTACCAGGACCTCCAATGACCGTACTGGTTGCATGGGATGAATAAAGCAGTATCAGAATTTGTATCGGGAATCCCCACTTGTCCCCAAGTGATGATCGATCAGCAGGTACCCATAGTCTTAGTTCATAAATATGATGTACCAAAGTGGAAGTGAAATGGTATCTATATGGTCTTCGTGATAGAGGTATGATGTACATTTAGGGGCCACCATTCTATTTGGGTGATGTTTGACAAACTCACCATGTCGGCCCACTACTTACCCATCCAAGATTAGTGATCAGTAGAGAGTATGGGACATCCCTATGTAGAAGAGACTCTGGTAATTAAGATGGTCCTGTCGATGATCATCTCAGATCATGTTGCATGTTTTTCATCCCTCTTGTGCAAGGGATTCAATGAAGCATTCAGGATGCAGCAATGATTGTGCACCACCTTCTATCCTAAGACAGATGGCCAGACCGATCATACTCTACCAACACCCTAGGAAATGCTTCGTGCTTCTGTTTTCAATTTCGGCCATAATTTGGAGGATCACCTACCACTGGTAGAGATTACATACATTAATATTTATCACTCTACCATCATCATGGCTCCATTTGAGGCCATGTACACGTGATAATGTAGATCACCTCTGTGCTGGACAGACCTGGGAGAGTCAGCAATTATGGATCAAGAGTTGGTACAAGCTACCACAGAGAAGTTGCAGATGATCCAAGAGAAGATCAAAACTGGACAGAACTAGTATAAGTCTTATGCTGACAAGACATGGAGACCCTTTGGGTTTGATGTGGGTGACCACATCTTCCTACAGGTCTCACCTCGATGAGGATTACAAAGGTTTGGCTATGGCGACATGCTATCTCTTAGGTCCATAGGACCTTTTTAGATCCCTAATAGAGTAGGAGCGGTGGCGTAACATCTAGATATCACCTAATTGATTCACCAAGTTCATAATTTTTTCCACTTGTCATAGCTGAGGAGGTTCATGAAAGATCCATCATATTCTATCAACCAAGGAGAGCTAGAAATCGAAAATGTTGCGATGTTTGTGGAGTTCCTAGTGGGAATAAATTATCGACATGAGTAGCTCCTATGTGGGTGTGCGATTCCTTTGGTGTGAGATTTTTGGCTGCATGGGAGTCTTTAGGAGAGCACATGGGAGCGGGTGGCTCAGATGCATACTCAGTACCCCAATTTGTTTAACTAGTTTTATTGTAGATTTTAGGGAAACATTCTCTATGGTGGTGAGAATATAATGACCTAAAATCTCTGTACAAGTTTATTTAAATTATTTGGTTTTATTAAGAATATGTGAAATTTTATGGCAGTTAATTTTGAGTCTCAATGATCCTAGAATGAATTTATGAACGTTATTTATGGCACTTTATGTAAACGTGCAAGCATCATTTTCTATCTTTTGAACTGGTGCTCATATTTAAAATCTGAGAGCACCATTAAATATGAAGCACCATGAATCTCTTATGTTATGCTTCACATTTTCCTATGTAGGATAAGAGTCAAATTTAGTTTTTGCTGCTTTTAATGAAATATAAAAAATTACATAGAGATTGTTATTTTATTTAATTTTTTCCTACCACCTATGGAGAAGCTGTGGTGAGGACCATGGAGGTAGTCTAACATTTTATATGAGATAGTAAATTCTTGTTACACATTTTTTGCATAAAAACCACTCTTTTAATTAATGTGGAACATTAATTACGTCAATTAATGATCCACCTTAAATCCTTAGTGCATTACCATCACTTTTCCCCTCTAGTTAAGTGTGTATTTTCGTGTTGTTTTGATACAGATTCAGTAAGAAAGAAACCTCGGGTAATGTGACATAAAATATTCCATATGTGGGGAATGGAATCATTTACATCGTCAGAGGGATCGAACCAGGAACGATGAATGTTGGCGGATTCATCAAAACATAAATTCTCCTTCCTCCACCGTGACAACTCCAATGATTCACGAGGTACGAGATTTGATTTTTTCAATGAGAATTGTTATTCTATCGTTCTTAAAATAAATGACAAATCACATTATAATAATTGTATATTATTGTGGATAAATTATCTAATGCTTGTTATAATGATAACATGGAGGGATCATGCCAAACAAAAAAGGCCTGAAACCTCCGCTGCTTCGATTCTTGACGCGTTTATCTTGGAAAGATTTTCAACTTATCAGAAAGAAAAAAGAAGGTGGTGTGCATGGATAGAAACATCTTGAGAGTGCCATAGAAGAATTCAGAATGAATAAAGGTCCACTGGTGCTCACTCGATAGCCTGTGGAAGCTCTGCCAGTGTGGAACTGACACCCTGTTCCAGCGATGGCGACGGCGGCCAGCGCTTATTGGCCCCTTATGGGGGCGGAGACACGATGGTTGGACATGTGGCTGGAAATGTCCGGAAATGGTGATAGGTGGCAGTGCGCCTTAGCATGCTGTGGGGAGAAAAGAAATAGAGAAGGCCATGACCAACTCCTTATGGGTATCACTGGTGACAAGGCTGCGCCGCCAATCAATGATCCAGACAACTGATTTGAGCCGTTCACCAGATGAACCACGCGACCCCCACACAGGTCGCACCAGCTAGCTAGTTGGACCATTTGACGGGCCATGCCCATCCTACCCAGGATGGTTTGGGTTGGGTTGGGGCGGTTCAGCTCGGTCGGACCAGCCCCAGACACCACTTGGGTCTAGATAGACGTAACATATCGTAACTTGTGAGC
This sequence comes from Viscum album, assembly GCA_963277665.1. Taxonomy (NCBI): domain Eukaryota; kingdom Viridiplantae; phylum Streptophyta; class Magnoliopsida; order Santalales; family Viscaceae; genus Viscum; species Viscum album. The sequence continues at coordinate 456,188,381 of OY728142.1, forward strand.
CAGATGTCAGTTTGAATAACTTTTAGAAGTGTTGGGATCTTTGAGTGAGAGGACACATTTGAGATACTCCCTTAGAGTTTTTTAGAATGTTAGTGTATGGCCATGTGGGATCAACTTTGAAACCATTTGAGTCATCGACAATAAAATTCCAATAACTTAAAGATCTAGTTTTCAGTTGATGTGTCGTCTATAGCGTTGGAACCCTTCTCACATGACAGATCATGGGGTAACTTCATTGTGTGACATTGTTCCAGTTGAAATATGGCTGATGTATTAGGGAGAGGTTTCTCCAAGAAAACCAGCATACTATGAGATCAAATCCTTTGTCTAGATACGACATGAAGAATGATGTGTGATTCTGTTTGAATCTACACCCATCGATTCTGTATGAATCATCACCCAACGATTCATAGTGAATCAGCACTGAGAGATTCTGTGTGAATCAGCACCTATAGATTATGTTTAAATTAGCACCCAGAGATTCTATGTGATTTAGAACCCAACTATTCTATTTGAATCAACACCCAATGATTCTTTGTGAATCAGAAAATAATGATTCTATGTGGATCAACACCCAAAGATTCTGTGTTAATTCACACCTAATGATCTGGTGTGGGTGTTGCGGGGGTTTATAATTATCGATCCGATGAGGGTCAGCAGTAGTGACTCTTGATAGGGTAAGATGATCTATCCTTATGACTAATCATATGTACTACTGTAATGTAGTTATACATGGTTTGATCTGTGTCTATTTATTAGTACTTTGTTATTGAGACATTTCTTGTTTTCTTCCTTTGTGGAATTCAAAGAGACCTTCGGGTGTCTCGGGGCCCCTACTGTGTATTGTTATACTCAACTGTGCATGGGATTTAACTGCACATTATTGTGTCTTATATAGATGACGTGCAACCATGACTGGGACTTAGGGAGCTTGGACCTGATGGTGGATAGTGGTTATGCATGATGTAGAGAGCTGTGGAGATGAGCTATACCAACCATTCATGTAGGATTCATGGGGGATGATATTAAGAACAGTTTTCTATTTTCATTTGTAGTTGTATCTTTTGAGTTGGGCTTGTATTATGACCCCTTATGTTCATTAGACACTATTAATTTAGTTGTCTCACAACATGGTTTACATTGTTGTATTCCAAGTCAATTTGTTTGTACAGGTTGAAAAGCATTGCCTTCCCATTTTTGGGATACAGAGTTCTGGTGATAGTCGACAACACCTAGTCTATGGAATGTAGGTAGGGGTAGTCATGACATGAGACTTGGGGGACGTGTCATGACAATAATGGATTACTATAAACATATGATAAATATGAAATAATTACACTTATGTAATGATAATTTCCTATGTACCTTCTTACATTTCAATCTAATGGAAAATAAAAATGTCAACATGCATACATGAGGGCTATAACCTCCACGAAGTGATGTGATTCACTATTCTTTTCATTTTTACATTTATGGTAATAATGATTAATTTATTTAATATATATAATATAATATTGATTATATATTGGTGATTTGTTATTTACCTTTAATTTAATCCATCTATTGAAAAAAATTAAAATTTATTTCATACATACATATGAAAAACTATCTCCATGACTGTTGTAACTTTTTTTTCTGTATATAATATTTAAGGACACTAAAAACATTTATAATGAATATATTATATATTTATATAATAATAAATAATTTCGTTATGTTGGAAACATGATAAAAATATATTGACAAAAACTATTTAATAAGAACATATGTTAAAAATAATTAAGATATCACACATAAAAAATATTTAAATATATGATCCATAAAAAATTAGTTAACAATGGTTTTAATTAAATAATATATGTTTTGATAAAAATATTATTGTTCTTTAAAATATTTTTAATATAACGCTATTTATTATACTAATGTATCCAATGTATGTGATTTAATTTTTCCATATGGAAATGTATTTTCATCTCACATTTATTTCTACGGGACACATTCCATATACAAAACATATTTTGTTTGAGTGGTGTGTATACTGCCCCTGGTTTTATTTTTTGAATATTATCATGAAAATTATATTATATACATATCAACCTAGGTTTTTTATGTCATAGGGATTATGATTCAATAATGTTCCTAATTAGTATGTTTATTATGTTATAATCTCATTATTTGTCAAAAAAAAATTTACGATATGTATTTAATAATGATTTCTTTTGATTTAACTATAAAAAGAATCATGATATTTCATTGGGGTAGACACTAATCCACATTAAAATCTTAAAATCACTAAATTTTACAAATTATTAACAATATTTACATGAAAAATTTTATATACATATTATAATGAAATGAAATGGTCTTTATTTTGAAGCAACTAACTTTGATAACAAGAATAGAAAGAAAGGATTGAATATAAAATAACATAATATATAATTTTGTTGGGATTATGGGGATATTAAATTCAGCGAATTAGCACCTCATAGGATAGTTTATTTATTACTATGAAATGTTTGGAAATAAATATAGATTGTATGTGTAATAAAGATAACCAGAAAAACTATCTATAGTGGTCATTCTATCGAAGTATGAGGCAGTGATAAAACCAATCATGTTGTGTAAAAATTGTATATTCCTAGATGGAATAATGCACACACACATGAACTATATAGTGAAAATAATTATAGGAATTAAATATAACTTATTTATCCATGATCAATAAACCATAGAATGGTTACAATGAATATAAGTCAGGATATGGAACCGCATATGTTGCATAGTTATCTAAGTCCCAAGGACAGGTTTATGATCATTGAATGTCAATTTGATCAGTGTGTCAAGTATTAGAGGTATTAGAAATAGGTCCAAGTGGAGTTCAAGTTTCCAAGAAACCCATGTAACATATTCTTACTTTAGACCTCACTGTGCAGTAATAGATGATCTCTCCGGGATATCTCAAGGAATAGTGCCACATGACAACCCCACACCATAAATGAACTAATTACATCAAATTTAGGAGAAGTGGATTAATAACTATGTTCTATTTGATATTTATGATGAATGTTCATAATTTTTTAATTAAAATACCATGGGTGGCTAAGATAAAACAAGTGGTGAAACCAATAGAAGGTTAATAGTTGGTGGAACAAATAGTTGAATTCTATTGGTCATAGAGAAATAGGCCTAAATAAAGGCCAAGAAAAACAAGAACAACCAATAGGGGTTCCCCCAATTGGATTATTCATAATCAAAAGTCAGGATTTATCACTCTACATTGTAAGGATAAAAATTATGTTGGAGATAAAAAATGTTGTGTGAACAATGCCACTGTAAAATAATAATGGAAGTATCCCATATTATTCAATGGTGAAAACATAATTAAAATGTTCAAAATTATGAGAATTTATAGTGAGAATTTTAAGTGGGAATAATAACAATTCTCCATATATAAATTTAATAAATTTATGCATGGTGTTATCAAAACCTATTTTATATAATGAGGAAGAAGTACATTAATTTAACGAAATGCATGAACATGTATAATAGAATAATTATTGTCAAACTATTTGTCAGATTGACCCCCTTGGGTATCATATTGATAGTCTCTATCCCATATTCTCTAATGTCCCTAAAAAATGATGTCTAATCTAAATTTTGTTCAAAATTACATAGAAAACATAGTTAGTATATATATATATATGTATTTTAGATTGGATATTATAGTGGTACAAATTGAAATTAGTTGAAAAAGACAACTCAAAAATAAAACAACTCTTCCATAATGCCTCTTTTATGAATTTTGTCTCGAATATATACTCTTACAATGTGGTGGAGAGGTCCATAGTTGATTTTATGAATCAATTACTATAGACCAATGATTAATATACAAGGAATAAATAACCACTGAGTGATTTTTTCGGGTCAACATTTATTGTATAATTTGAGTCAAAAATTCCGTCATTTTTATCACTTAAACTATCATTAAATTCATATCTAATGCATAATTTTTCGAAAATTGAAATGTAGCTGAGGATCCATATAATGTAATTATACTGATTATTACCATGGTTCCCCATAACATACTCAAAGTACATATAGAAACCACTTTATATGATCTATCATATAACATAGCATACAGAAGAGTTCCCACCACTTTTTCATGTTGAATATTATTACTGAAGGAAACCTCATTACCATTTTTGGGGATAGATCCATGGAAAATTTAAAATAATTTCATAATAGAATGGTAATAAGATTAAAATTATTAAAGGGTTATCTAGACAATAACTTATCTATATATTATAATTATGATATGTGTAATTATTTTCCCTTCTTATATATAATTATATCCCTACCCAATATTTCATTATCATTATCTAGGTCATTAATTTAAAATACAAGTTTATATTAGTTCTTGAACAACTATATAGTCCTTATATTTTTAAAAATTAAAATCATGTTATTAGAATTAAATAAAATATGAATGATTTTATGTTTAACAGTTTTATAATACCAAAATATAGAAACCAAACTTCCAAAAAAATACTATCAATCATAATATAGTCATAGCTTTTATACCATTTCCTAGAAAATTTTTAGAACATATAATAACTTAATAAGAAGGAAAAGTGAATATGTTTCATCTGATTTTAAAACCATTTGGGAGGATTCATAAATATCCTTACCTCAATGGTAATATAAAAAAAGGAAGTTTTATAATATAATTGGTCAATATGAGACAAACATAGCAAAAATAAATAAGAAACCTTATAGTTGAAATTTTGACATCAATGGTGAATATATCTCTATAATCAATACCCTCATATTGAGGGAACCCTCTAGCAATCATTCAGTCTTTAAACATGATCTTAGTCTACCCAATAATATTTTCAATATTTTTTAATATACCCTTAGTACAAGTATTCATTTTGAAATTATGTTTGGATATAGAAACCAAAGAGTTATTTTTATGTATAGGATTCATCTATACATTTATATCAATTATCCTCATATGTGATTCATTGGATTTATGATTTTTCTATAAGATTGAGTTTCATCAATAAATAAATCCCCAATAACATTAATTTCATCAGCTACGATATCATCCTTGATGGATTTGTGTGAGGGATTACATATTGTTCTATATATATATATATATAGTATGTTTATAATCTCAACAATTATCTATCTTTTCATTCACAAATTTAGAATCTAAATTATAATAGTATTCAACATGAATATATAAAATGTCAGTGTAATATTTAGTCCTAAATTCGGAATGGTATTTAGATTTCAATGGAACATAACACCTCTAGGTTATAGAGATATACAGGATTCACCATCCTTATAAGAAGACTCTACTAATTCACATATGTTATCATTAATGATATTGTAATATAGAAAATCTACATCTCAACTAACTTTAAACTTGTAATAGCCTACTTTATCCTTCTATATATGATACCCCATAATAACCTATAGATATCCCATGAAAATAAACATGATAAGGCTATGAAAAAGTTTATCTTTTTGGGTATGAATATAATATATGGATCTAGAAATTCAATGTTGTGAAAAAGTCAAGGCTAATGTTTTCCATAGATATTATTGTGTTTTAATGAAATTAATAGAAGTCGGACAAAGATTAATAAGGTAGACTATTGTAGATGAAACCTCTTCCCAAAAGATCATAGGGAGTGTATAGTGGGAAAAATTAAACATCACCGTTTATTAGATAGTTGAAATCATTGTTTTTTATAACTCATTATATTCACATGTTTAAGAAATTGTCAAGGATAACTTGATTCCATCATATTCTCTAAATTAAATAAATTTTTTGGACTCATATTCTAAAACATTAAATGTTCTTGTGGATTTAAATTTCTTACAAGATTAACATTCTACCTTATATTTTCATTTTAAAAATTTCTAAAAGGTATCATACTTATTATAGATTATATAATCCCATAAATTTATATAATAGAAATCAATAATGGTTTCAAATTCCATGATTCAACCACTGGAGGTGACCCTAGAAAAACCCCAAATATTAGAGTTGATACAGACCAGGTTTTATCATTATACATAGACCTACTGAAATCAATTTTCTTGATATTTCATATAAACATTTTCCATGGAATGATATACTTTTGGAAGTGGCATTACTCAATGAACTTATTTGATATTTTTAGCATGACCATTGAAAATATTATTCTCTAAACATTACAATACATGGTGATTCTATCGAGATATAAAACCCAAGAGGTATTTAAATAATTTTAATAAAATTTAACATCTAAAACATAGAGAAAATTACAATGGAATCATTTCAGGATAGCGAGGGATCCTTGGGAAATCATGAGACTCCGAGAGAGTTTCCTAAATTTATAGCACTTCTAGTTAAGGATGCTTGTGGAAATGTGGTATCATTCATGTACGAGTAATCATCTACCCTCCCCTAGTGTTTTTAAAATCATATCATGGACCAATAAATAATCTAATCCCATTCCCATAATATGAAATATCATATTATTCCCGAGAATCACCTTTAGATATTTACATTACCTTAACTCTTTTAATTACTTCTTCTTAGGACAGTTATCAAATGAAAATTCGAAATCTAGGATCCATTCATAATAGATGGGATTATCAAAAACATTTAACATATTCAAACTATAAAAATCCTTCTCACCCAATAATTAATGGTAAAAATTATTATATATATAGTCACCATTATTATTTGGGTGGTACTTTTTACTGTTAAAAATTTTATTGCATTAAAAGCATATAATTTATTTATTATTGGACATAAATATTTTCTTCTTGGAAGGAACTATTTCTTTCTTCCTACCCATAGACTCCCTTCTACCCCTTGAATAACCTCTAAAATATTTTTTAGAACCATTTCTATTCCATTAATAATAGAATTCTTCATAAATTATTTAGAGAGTAAATAATATTTATCTTTATTGACTATAACGGTGAATTTTATATGCATCATATAATTGTTAACAGAATTATTGGTATCATATAATGATGTCAATAATATTAGGACATGTGTTTCATCATATAATTTAATGTATATGTTGGAAATATCAAACATGATTTTGTTAAACTCATCAATGTATAACCAAACTACAGTTTGAATATCCATTCTATAACTATATATTCGAATTTCTATATAATCTACCAAAAAAATACTTAGTCATGTTTAGAGATTCAATATTAGACTATATTCATGCAATAAACACATCATACACAAACACTCTAATAGTCTTATATTATAATGATAAATTTTATAGACAAAGGGAATTCATAACATTCACATTGGGAACATCTACCTATGAGACATAAATCATTCCATCTGGGGAAAGTGTAGGGACAAGATTCTTAGTTATAATTACGAGATCTGTTAAGTAATTGTGATCTGGAGATGTGGTAATTTTAGTAATCCATATATTAAAATCATTTTCACAATCAAATTTGATGATATTATTGTTTTAGATACAATTTTATATGTTTTATTAGTATTAAATTAAAATTTTTAGGGTAGACCCAAATCCACCTGAATATCTAAGAACCACTATTTTTTATAATCCAGTAAATAAAGATGTATGGTTAATTTAATATTATTTCAATAAGAAATGATAAGACATAATCAATAATAGAATCATTCTAATCCCAAAAATATAATGTTAGAAAGTAATTAAAAATAAATAACATCGTATATATATCATTCAATTATGTGTGTTCCAACATTCTTATAGATAATATCACATAGTCCAAATGTTTTACTAATATGAAAAAATAATCAGGAAATCTAAAATTGATGTCTAAGGATGATAACTAAATTATCTTTCTTGAGACAATTACCCTGTTGAATTGGGTTGGAGTTATTAAACACATCACATAGAGTCAACACTTCACACTTCTGGATAGACTCATTCATAAACTCAGGAATGATATTTTTATAGTAATGATAGACAATATAAATCTATTACAGATCTGAGGACCAAAATCCAGAAATTGGTTAAGATTAATGGAATTCATGATATGGAGCGTCCAATGGTGCACAATCATTCTAGACCTGGGGAAAACATTATCTCCACTGAATATCAACAATATTTTTACTCCGGTTGGATGAGGTGATCAAAATAGGACCTAGGTAAATATGGTTGGTTGGGAAATCTTGGATTTCCACTTCTTATTCAATAACATTTCTATACAGTAATATAAGTTCACTCCTTCAACTCTGTACACACAAGAAGATTCCTTTGATTGGGCTGGAGACATACTCCATGTTATTTTGCAAAGCGCTGATGCGGAAAGGTTGGGTTACCCGGAATATTACATGAAATATTAGGAGATACAAATTTCTCATGGGGATTCACATGGAGATCTCTCACACATGGTGAGAGATTAATAAAATGCCTTATTTTTTGAATATATGGAAACAATAGATCGTAGTATGTTTTAAATCATTAACATGGTATCTTTTCCTAGTGAGGGGTTGATGTTTATTACCAGTGATGCTTTTGGAATGTAGTAATTTAGACCACCGTGATTATCTTTTGTGTATTGTGTTTCTTCAAATCAATAAAAATGATAATTTCCAGTCAGTCAATATAACCATACAAAAACCCAAAACTATTAATGGAAAATGTTACTCAAAGAACTAGGAAACAAAACTATAAATGTATTTCATTAGATCATCAATATTATTGGTAAAAATCAGTTGGATGCCATTTGAATAGTCGGTATGCAATGATATATTTTCATAATTGAAGGTGGAAGAACTAGAGAAAAAAATAAGAAGAATACATTGGTTAGAAAGGTACCGACTAGGATCATGTATGAGGCAAACAAAAAGAAACTATTTTCACGATCTGATATTTTCAATACCATAATTGATCTCCTAAATTCTAAATTCTACAGAATAAGTATAACGAGTAAACAAGAGAATAAAAAAATACCCCTTGAAAAGTTCCCATGGGAAATAATAACTCATGTAGCTGATATTATTGAACTGATTAAATGTAACAACAATGGGAAAACATAGATGAATATAAAACTCAACAGTTAATGGTGGAAAAAAATAACAAATTTTGAACCTATTCATATTTATCTAATATAATTGGTTACATTTATTTTACCCAACATAATTAATCATGGTACTAGAAATATATTTTTTTGGGAATATAGTTTTAATTTATCTATTTTGTAAAATTAATATTATGTCATATGTATTTGTTTTATAAAAAAAATTAATCGAAATAATTTATTATACACCTATAATTTTTTGATGTTAGTTTTTCCACTGTTTAACTTTTTTAAAAAAAATCATGTTTTCATTTTTTGAATAATTTATTTTTGGAAATTTTACAAAAAAAGACAGAAAATTTTTTTTAACATTAAAAACAGAAAAAAAATTCATGTAGTCTTGACCTATTAATTTTTTTAATCTTCTATTACTTGATATAAGGGTTAATATCAAATAAAATTTTTACTTTGGTATTTTGGAAATATTTTTATCATAAATGATACTTACAAAATGAAAAGTACTTATTCCTTATGAAATAATTTTATATTCATTAAAATGACTATGAATCTATGAAAAATCCATTTAATATTAATTATGCATACTGGGGGAAAGATTCATTGATATCATTCTTAATCATTATAGGAATGGTAAATCATTATGTTGATCAGACCATTATGTATTTTAATTTTTATATATGAGTAACAATATACTCAATTGAATTAATTATTATGTAATAATTATCTATTTTAGTGGTTATGATGTGATGATATGAAGAATTATTTATATATTTTGGAACCCACATATATGTATTTCATAATGTTATGGTTGTTTCAATATAACCATATATAATGGATATTTTATTACCTAAGGAAGTGGTTACATTATAATCAGGGATGGTGGATTCATTAAAATGAAGGATAGTTGTTACATTATAACAATAGTTGATTGTTATATTATAACCAATGGTGGAGGTTACGTAATAAAAAATGATTGGTGATACATATACATCATTTAAATTCTATGGAAAATCATTTATATGACATGGGATAAACTGGACATGAATGGGGAGTGAAACCATTTCTGTAACAGACTCCATCCCCCGTGATAGTCAATGAAGTAAGCCATTACCACGATGACGTTTTTGGGGGAGAACCCATTTGACTACAATAGTCATCAATGTGACCATACACTAATGTGGAAATTACTTTCAATTCTTATGTGTATTTTATAATATTATGATTTATGTTTTTATTATTATCATAATGAAACATTACATTGATTACATTATGATTCATGTCATATATGCTGCCATATTTTATTCCATGGATTATCATTATGATCTATGATTTTCAAAGTATGATTTTCAAATTTTAATCTCATGTTATCACACAATTATTGTAATTTTATTTTCATGTGAAATTTTTGGTCATTCTTTTTTACCCTTATTTGGAATCTGATCTCACCCTTTCTTATGATTCCATTATCCATGTTATGAAGAAATTTACTTACAATTATATGTCTATAAAGTGTTATAGTTTTAGATAACATTTTAGTGGAGGATGTAGATATTTTATGAACATAGTTTTTATGTGTTATTGTGTTCCAATGACACTGGACTTATAATGTTTCTTCACAGATAAAAATATTATGTAATGAATATTAATATATTAATATGTGGTGTCTTTTTATGAAATGTATGAGTCATTATAGTTGGTATTAGGGAAAGGTGAAGTTATCATTTGAGAAACAAAAATGATTAAAATTTTATGAGAAGCCTAGTGATATTTTTAGGTATAGGATAACAACCTAATATATTGTTAATGATTACAGAAAACCAAGGTATAACCCAATGTGAAATATATTAAAATATATATGTGATGATATATATGTCAAATAATGTTTTTTCATTATTCCAACCTATTACAATTGTTTCTCATGTTATGATTATTTTATTTAGTAATGTTTGGAACCTTGAGGAATCCTATTAACGATGTCAAAAAATGGAATGAGGGTTATAATGAGTAACAAAAGAAAGTGGGAATTGAAATTTGATAGCATGTGATTATATCAAATTAGTAATCATGATATATGTTTAATAAATATCACCTTATCCTATACTCAAACTCATATATAATGTAAATGATAATGTTCACATAGAGTTTTTATGGTGGAGACTATTACATTTAGATGATTCAGATTTATATATATAGAGAATTTTTTATATATTTTTTATGTTAATCTACAAGAGGAACAATAATATATTTCTATGTCAAAATAAGGGAATATAGCAAGAACTTACTTTGTTAAAATTCATCGTTTCATAGATGGAATGAATATCATCCTATGCTACTATTTTTTGTTTGGTGTCTTATATGTGAGGAAAATAGAAATTATCCTGTCCAATTACCTAATCCATGGTTAAAACCATTGGATAAGGAATGACCAATGATGAGAATGTATTTATGATAATATGAATTATGATTTAAGAAATTTGTTTTAGAAGAGTTATATCATTGAATTTTTTTTATATGAATCATTATACATATAAGGATTTCCTCGCAATATAATATGAAAAAAATTTCCTAGGGATAAATATATGATTAAAATTTTATAGATAGTATTACTGACCATGAAATTGATTAGATAATTTTAATGTGATTTAGGTCATATTTGATGATGTTTATTGTAATTCAGGATTTAACGAATACATTCGAAATTTTTGTTAACTTATTTTAAGGATACCAATTGAGGTTTTCTGTAATCACATGTAAATTTTCATATGTGGTGAACATTAAATGTAGCGATTCCATTATTGGTTTTTAATTTTAATGTTGATAATATTTTAAAGGCATAAACACACCAATTTGATGTTTTATGTGATGTGATTTTCATGAGAATTGAAACTTTTTAGGAAGAATAATATACAAAGGATTAAATTATACTTTGGGTTGATATATTATTGGATGTTATATAAATTATGGTCTTATGAAACGTTTCATATATAAAGTTTGACATTTGAAAATCTATTCCTTGATAAAGGAATATTTTTTTATATATCTATGGTTACGCAAAGGATTCCCTTTATGGTTAGTATCTAATTTTATTTCTGAACATTTTTGGTGAATTTCAGTGTATGATAACCTTATATAATTTTTTATAAATATTATTAATGATTAATTTGTATATGTTTATTTGGATTTCATTTTAGCAAGTGATTTAACCAGAAATATTATTTGGGAAAAATTCAATTCAATTTTTAATGATATTAGTTGAGGTTATTACATCGAATTTAAAATGAAATAATTATTTAATGTTTATAATATTTACATAATATATGATGTAGAATTATTTACTTATTGAAAATTAGATATTGTTATTATTAAGTCATTATGTATTAATGTAGTTTTTATTACTACAATTATTTATACAATATTAGAATTATCATACAATTGACTGACCATTTTCCATTTTAATTAATTCCCCATTTAACGAAAAATACCATTGTCTACATGTTTTATCCTTAATATGATGATTTTTTTTCTTCAGGAATAACAACACTTTTCACCAATAATAATCAATTAAGGAAAAAATGTATGATTTTTGTGAAAATTTATTAAAATATTCATTTATTTAATTCAAGAATATACATTATTTATGTTCTATGTCTATATAGTAAATTTCATCATAAAATCTTGGAAAATATTATTGAAAAAATATGTTATAATATTAAATTAATTTAGGACGAATCATTAAATTTTCACCCATTTTATATTTATGGTTTAATGGTTCTTAAATTTCTCCATGAATTTTTGTTTGTCACACTCTATTTGTCCATGGACTGTAGTTTTCTAAACCATGTCCATGTTTTTATATCACACTCATTTTATCCTATTTGATCTATAGTTTAGGGTAATTCCAGATTATATTTTTATATCCCATTCTCTCTAATTAGGAGGAAGCTTAATAACAATTTTGGATATTCTTTCTCAATAAGGATTTTAAGATATATAAATCCCTAGATTAATAAAAAATGATTGAAATTATGATGAAACAATTTATTAAAGGGGGGTTAATGTAACAACATCATATTTAATGAAATAATTTGTTATGATAATTTAAATTTCTTTGATATATTTCATTTCATGAATCACAAAGTTTAAATGAACTCCAATATAATTTCTAAATTAAATTGATTGTGATTTTTATAAAATAAAGGTTAATTTTGTTGTGATGAATATGATAAAATAAATTTATAAATATCTATAAAAAATTATTGTAAAATTTAAAATAAATAATCAACTAATTTATTGTAAAGTCGATTTATTTTTTAAGAAATATATTTTCTTCATAAATGATTTTCATTTTTTTTGATATATTTTTTTATTATTTCATTAAATTGTTCAAATTTTATAAATCATAAATCTCTTTTGAAATAAAAAATTAAATATAATCAAAGGAGTATTTTTTAAAATTTTCTCAAAATTTTCATTTTCTTGTGAATATTAAAAAGTAATAATTATTTATATTATGTTTTTGCTTTAGGGATGCAAAAATATTCATTATTTTTTAAAATTATTTTAAATTAAACATTATTTTACATATTTTAAAAATAGAATTATGGTTATTTGAATCATTTTTATGTTTTAATTTTGTAAAAAATATTTATTTTTTAAAAGGTACAATACGTAAAAAAATTATAGTCTAAAAATATTTTTCTAGGAATTAGATAATAATAAATAGTTTTTTATACTAAATTGTTTCTAAAAGATATTTTGGTTGCGTTTTGGGAATGAATTTTAAAAACCTTTCTTAAAACATATATTATTGAAAATTTTAAAATGGATTCCATGTTTTTAATTATGTTGTGAACATATTACACCTAGAACCTGAGTATTTTTTGGTAATTTGAATAGTAATTGTGGAAAAAATTATCACCATGGTAATGGGAAATTAAGTAAATATTGGATAAACTAAGTGATAAGTACATAATTTATCATCAACAATATAAATAAATCATTTTAATTATACAGGTATCACATTATGCATAAAATTTTGTTTTTAATGAACATTGTTTCAATAAAAATATGTATATAATATTTAATGAAAATGAATATAAAAAATTCCGCTCTCTTAGTTTAATATATATATTATGAGTCCACATAAGGAAAAAAAATTATTCATAACACCAAATGTATTTATTTTTCCTAAAAAATTATTTTCATGAAATAAATTTATTTATAATTTTTTTGAAATTATATAATAACATTAATTCTTTTGAAATATGAATACCATATATATTGAATTTAATAAATAATAAAATAAATAATTTTAAACATAATAAATGTTATGTAATTTGAATTAGGTATCATTTTCGAAAAAATTTCAATATAAATAAGATATATTTAATAGGCCTCTATGAATTATTTTCATCATCAACTTTTTGCATGACTTAATTAATTTCAAATTAAATGAACTGTGTTATAAATCACATTAATGGGTTTTTATAATAAATAATAATTTATGAAATAATATTAAATATGTGACGACCTAATATTTTTTTGAAGGAAATTACATTATTATAAATATGTCATAATAACATTATCTACTAAGTTCTATGGGACCCTTAAAACATAATTTTTTCACTTCTGTGATGTGAATTTCAAAAATCCAACTTACACAGTCGCGATCAGTACGTTATTTAGAGTCCAATAAGAAAAACCTAATTTTTTGGTGAATAGTAGCCTACCCTTATGAATGGTAACATACCCTTATGAATAGTGATATACCCTAATGAATAGTAACCTTTACTATGATAATATATAAATAATATTCAAGTTAAAAGTACGATATACTTATATTTTTTAATAAGTTAATGAATGTTTTAAAACTAGGTTTTGATAATAAAATATGATTTTAATTAAATATTCAATTAATAATATTTAGAAAATTATTTTTGAATCATGGACATCATTTTTGGATTCTTTATGTCCAAAATTGGTAAGGTTTAATTTTTTTGATTTTTCTGAAATACTTGATTTTTTTATGAATAGTAAAATATGGAAATTTAATGTATATATCATTATAAGCTAAATAGACGATTCCTAGACTCATGGCTGATGTCACCACCTTTAATCTGAATTCACATGGTAAAATTACTATTCTTGGTCATGTAATACTTACTATTACTTGTCTAGTGAAGAAATAATAAATTAATGAGTTTTATATTAAGAAATCCCCTCTCTCTTCCACTATAAAACCCCATCTCACCCCCTCTTCCAATCTCTCCTATCAAGCCTTGTACCTTCTCAAAATTCAGGAAAACAACCCTCCGAACCTCCTCTCCCACGTCCAGAATGCTTTGGTCTCATTAAAAGACCAAAAACTCACCTTTAAGGAGGTTTGCAAGGAAGTTTGGTTCAAGAGGTAAATTCCTCTTTTCAATTCTTTGTCTTTCCTTTCAAGTTCATTTGTTTTTTTTTTCTATTACCTCCCTTTATCCAAATTTTGTGATTACTCCAGTACATTATATTTACTGGAATGTTTTCAGGATAGTGGAATAATTTGTCATCATCTCTCCCTTTTTACCTTCTTTTATACTTGTAGCAAGAACACCATCCGAGATGTGTCAATTTTACACATTCAAGGATGGTGGACATTCGATTTCTTTTATCACTCTAAATTCTAGTCATGGACCATTCATGTTATGGTTGAACCAGATTATTATATATAATATAACCTATTTATGATTTTGTAATCCCTTTGTCCAAATGGTGTTAGGTTATAACGAAAAATGAGTTTGTTGTAATCAAAACCCACAAATTAACCCAAACAATTATCATTAATGTTCTATATGATAACTCATCCTCTTTCCATGTAACAAAGTTATATAAATGAAAAATAACACTTATTTATGTTCATAAAAAAGATATAATTTTAATTCTGGATGTTTACCTCCATTCCACTTCATTACATAAAAAAAGTGAACCGAATATAAAAATAAGAGAAACGAACCCTCCAGAACGACGAAATTCAATACAATAACTTGCTAATAAAGACATAAATGAACTAACCAGAATTATGATAAACTAAATATCTGGATAATAGTGTCTTAAATAAGTTATTATCAAGTATAATTTCATATTCCTGGAACTTATGTACCAGAGGGGAACACATTTGGAGTCAAGGTATGGGTTTTTCCACCTGAACTTCCATTTTCATTCGGGATAATTTCATTGTATAATTACCTCAATAAAATTATTATTTATTCTTATTTAGTCATCATATATTATGTTTTAGTATCAAATATATGTGTACAAACCAGAAACCTTCCTTATTTGATGGATAGTTACACATTTTTAATGAAACATTCAAAGTCGTTTCCAAAATACACGGCCGATCCATGGAAATTTCTCAAATTATATCATATTTTCAAGGGAGCTCTATGATCTGTTTTTGTAAACCTTTATCATTATAAAATAACTCATTTTATTATGAAAATACTATCTTACATCACTTATGGTTATATACAATGATTTTTTCCAAAATAACTCTTCTTTTCAAAATACAAGAGTGTTTATCTCAAGAATTGCTTAATGATTTTATAAGAGTGTTTTTGTCCTATTCAACACTGTTGTTGATTCCATGGAATTATTGGGTTTAATAATTTATTAAGTCATATACAATATTTTATTTAATTGTTTATGACTAACTATATTGTGTATGATCTATCCTAAAACCATTCGACATATTTTTCTGAATGGTTAGTGTTTATTTTCAATAATTGGTGAAAGTTTGTTACATTTAATATGATAGTTTCAATATGAATGTATATGTTGTTTATATTTATCCCTAATCATATAAGGAATGCATTGGACTTATTATGTGATTGGTGGGGCCCTCTATAGCCTCTCGATGCATCGGTAGGTCTCATGAAACAAATATACGTGGAGTTGGCCAAGGCCTTTCCCAATGTTATATAGATTTTGGCCGAGCCCTTAGTCAATAGACGTATTGGCCAAGACATTGAAAAAATGTTTCATAATGTCCGACATTATGCATTCCATAATTATGAGTACAGATATTGATATTTCATGTGGTTATTAAACTAGAATAATACCCATGATTATGTTTTATTATGGAATTATTTACTCTAATCTTATTCCTTCTATAATGTGTTCATGTTTATTATTAAAGGCATGTGTTTTCAATTATTCACCATGTCTAATTTTTATATTATCTTCCACTGTATTTATTACTCTTACTGAGCCTTTTAGCTCACCCCTTTATTATGTTTCATTTTCTTAGGATATGAAGAAGTAATTTATGAATGAATTTCAAGAATAATCTAGGAGACATGATGTTTCAAGTGGAATAAAATAGTGTTTTTGTTTCCCTTCATGTTGTAATGATAAACATATGTATGTAAATTTTTTCCAATAATAATAAACTACTCGATCATTCGATATTCATATTCCTTGTATGTATGCCGACGTAATCAAGTGAGGCAGTGACTCCGGGAAATTGGTGTCGGGTCCTTACATTTGGTATCAGAGGAAGTTTAGTAAAATACATGGAAACTAGATTTAGAAAATGTAGAATTAGGGATGAGTCCCTAAGCTAGTATTTGAGGATATACATAAAATAACATCCTAGTATTATGGTAAAGAAATAGATTATGTGTATCTTTCAAGCAATACATCCATGTCTGGATACGAGCAGGAAGAGGTGACTCTGGCACTGATGTATCTAGGGGTAAAACCCAAAAACACTGCTTTGAGATAGAATCGAATGGGAACTGGTGCACAACCACGAGCCTTGCTGCACCCTTGGTTATGACACTCCATGGGGATATTCATAGGATAATTCACATTTTCATTACAAGACATTATGAAGTAGCTTAATGTAAATATTTATCAAAGAATCCATTTTTATTAATATGGGATTATCTATGCATTGTATCTTAATTTTTCTGAGTATTTTTATGTTTAGATTATACATTGTGATTCATAGCCTAATATACATTATGCAATTATCTAAATATAGAGCCTAGTGGATGAAATGGAAATCTCATGAATGTATGTGTCCCCTGTAGGGATCTTCCTCCGACGCAAGACAATGATGTTTGCTCTAGTACTGTGACTGGTGCTGAGAAACTCATAACTATACTGGGATAACTTACTCAGGTTATGAATAATAACCTTACCCATATAGAGCATCCATATCCACCATGTGGAAGAGCCATGCTAGATAATTTTATGCGACAATAGCCTCTCTCATTCAAAGGGACTACAAACCAGTTTGTAGTAGAGCAGTGGATATGTTCCCTTGAGATGATATTTCGCGCTTTGGGATATAATGAAATAGAGAAGGTTGTCATGGAAGTATATCATCTATCGTGATATTCGGATCAGTGGTTTTCATTAATCTAAAACACAAAGTATGAGGAAGAAATAGAAGAGATGGAATGGAGCGATTTTAATAAAATATTATTAGAAAAATATTTCCCTCGAGAACAAAGAGCAGATATGGAGAGGCAATTCTTGAAACTGAGGAAAAAGGAGGATGAAAAGTATGAATCCAACATGACATGGCAGGAAAGACATGTTGTGGACTATACACAAAATACAAGGAAAAAATCGATTGATTCGTTGATGGCCTAAATCCATTCCTCCGGCGGGCACTGGTCTCCCAAAAATTTTAATCATATGAGGACATAGTTTCATGTTCTATCAAGACTGAAAAATAATTCTCTATGTCTTATGATTTTAAGGGAACGAATGAAAAGAAGAGGGCTGCTGAAAGCCATAGGAAAGGAAATAAGGAAACATGGAAGACGAGAACATCTGAATTTCCACCATGTGACAATTGTGGAAGGAAACACCTTGGTGCGTGCTTAAAAGGAAAAGGAGTATGCTACAAATGTGGTTAGAAAATCCATCTTGATGGTGATTGAAAAGGGAAGAAGGAATCCAATGATGTTCGATTCTATAATTTTTAGGAGATGGGGAACTATGAAAATAATTGTCCAATACGTCATGGAAATATGTAATAGAATAGTCCTAGGGAGCAAAGACAGGCATATGCGATCACAACTGCAGAGTTTGATGTTTTGCGTGATGTGGTGGAATGTACATTGATCATTTCCTCAAGATTATACAATTATTTATTTAATTATGGATCATTGCATTGATTCATATCTTCCCAGTTTTCTAAGAAAATTAGATATTTCCAATTTGATTTTACAAGAGAGTTATCGGTCAAAACTCTTAAGGGAAGAATCATTGCTACAATGTTCTGTGAATTAGTTCTAATTAGGGCATAAAAATGATCTTTTTCTACTGATATCATCTTCATACCCACGATTGAATTTGATATAATCCTCTATATTGATTTTCTTATGGATCATGATGAAAAAATTTATTGTAAGACGAAGGAGGTTACGATTTTTGATGACGATGATAAAGAACACATTATCTTAAGAGCAGAATCATCACCAACTGATTATTATCTAGATCTACCCCCAGTAGCTCAACTGTATTCTATTATTGGGGTGGAAGAGAATGAAATAATTGTGGGTGAGGAAAGGAATGTTCAAATAGAGTATGTAACTATTGAGAAAGGATATGTTGATGTGTTTCCAGAAGATTTACCTAGACATCCTCCAGAATGAAAAATTGAGTTTTCCATTGATTTAATTTTTGGTTCAAGGCCCATATCAAAGACCCCTTATACAATGGCCACTGTGTAATTAGTGGAACTAATGAAACAACTAAAATAATTGATTAATAAGGGATTTATCCACCCTAGTGTTTCTCCATGGGGATCCTCTGTCCTTTTTATTAAGAAGAAAGATGGATCTATGAGGTTATGTATCAACTACTGGGAGATCAATTCTATAAAAATAAAGAACAAGCATCCCCAACCTCGAATTGATGATTTATTTGAACAACAACATGGAGCTCAATACATTTCAAAAATTTACCTTCGATCTGGATATCATCAGTTGAGTGTGAAGAAGGAATAAATTCCAAAAACAGCGTTTCGAACCAGGTACGACCATTACAATTTTACAATAATGCCTTCTGGATTGACTAATCCACCCAATTTTTTCATGGATCTAATGAACAATGTTTTCAAGGAATATCTCTATGATTTTGTAGTGGTACTTATTGATGAAATCTTAGTATACTCAAAAATCTGTGAAGAACATGAAAATCACTTGTGCATTATCCTGAAGACTCTTAGAAGACATGAATTATTTGGGAAGTTTAGAAAGTGTGAATTCTGGATATAGAAGATTTCATTTCAATTCCATATTATCTCTAAGGATGGAATACTAGTTGATCCTGAAAAGACAAGGGAAATCCAAGATTGGCCCATGCCAACAAACATAACTGAGGTATGCAGTTTTATTGGCTTAGCAGTTTATTATAGGCGTTTCGTACAGAATTTTTCCTGACTAGCTAACCTGCTAATGAAGATCACACCTAAAGGGGTTAAATTTGTTTGGAAAAAACATTTTGAAGAATGTTTCAAAGAACTGAAGACAAGATCAGTCAATGCACCTATATTGACTCTACCATCGGGGTATGATGTTATTGTTATTTATAGTGATGCATTAAAGTAAGTACATGGTTGTGTTCTTATGCCAATGTATAGGGTTATGGCTTATGCATAAAGACAGCTAAAAATTCATGAGAAAAACTATCCTACTCATGATCTTGAGTTATCTACTGTAATATTTTCTTTGAATATATGGTGACATTATCTCGATGGTAAAAAATGTGATATTTACATTGATCACAAGATTTTGAAGTATATTTTTTTTATTGAAAGAACCAAACATGGGGAAAAGTAGATGGCTTGAACTACTCCAGAATTATTATTGCACGATACACTACCACCTGGGGAAGGAAAATAAGGTTCCAGATACTTTTAGCATAAAGGATCATGGAGATTTGAACAAAATGAGAGTTGAAAGAGATCCTATTTTCATGGATCTATTAAAGATAGATATGGGAATAACCATGGAAGGTGAAACATCAATGATTTTTCAAATGGTTGCCAAACCATATTTACTAGAAAGGATAAAAAGTTTTCAAGATGATGATGAGGGGTTTCAAAAGAAGATTAAATCTGTAAATGATGGGAGATTGAGTAACTTCTTATATGAAGATGGAATTTTGAAATTTGAGAAGAGACTTTGTGTTCTTGATATACCTGATCTAGAGAGGGAATTGTTGGATGATTCTAATAGTTCCAATTTCTCAATACACCCTTGTAGCACGAATATGTATAGAGATTTGAAGGAACATTTTTGGTGGGACAAAATGAAGAGGGAGATTGCTGATTTTGTGTCAAGATGAATGGTTTTTCAACAAGTGAAAGCTGGAAGGCAATAGCCTGGAGGAGTATTGCAACCTCTTCGCATACCTGAGTGGAAATGGGATAATATCATGATGGACTTTATCAAGGGACTACCAAAGACTCCTAGAAGGAATATTGCAATATGGGTCATTATTGACCGTCTTACCAAGTCAGTTAATTTTCTTACTATAAGAGAAGATCTACTACTTGAACGTCTAACAAGACTGTATATTAATGAAGTTGTGGGACATCATGGAGTACCTTTATAGATTGTTTCAGATCGTGATCCACATTTTATGTCAAGATTCTAGAAAAGTCTTGAGAAGGCCCTAGATACTGATCTTCGTTTGAGCACTACCTACCACCCAAAAACTGATGGACAATTAGAACAGACTTTTCAAACATGGGAAGAAATGTTGGGGCCTTGATCACTTGATTTTCAATGAATGTGGGATCATTATTTACCTCTCCTAGAATTTTACTACAATAATAGCTTCTATTCACGTATACAGATGGCACCCTATGAAGCATTATATGGGATACTATGTCGTACTCCATCTTTCTAAGATGATATTGGTGAAAGAAAGCTCGTGGGACTAGAACATGTTGAAGAAACAATGGAATAGGTGAAGATTATCCAAAAATATATCAAAATAGCTCAAAGTAGGAAAAATAGCTATGAATATTACCAAAGGAATGATTTGGAGTTTCAAGAAGTTTATCACATTTTCGTAATGTTATATCCATGGAAATGTATCATACGATTCGATAAGAAGTGAATGTTAAGTCCCAGTTACATTAGACCTTTTTAAATTCTGGACCGAAATGGAAATGTATCTTACCCTTTGGAAATGCCGCCAAGTCTCTCCAAGGTTCACAATATGTTACACGTGTCAATGTTATGAAAGTACATTCCAGACCAAACACATGCACTTACTTATGTAGAAGTAGAACTTGAGCCCGATCTATCGTACTGTGAAGAGCCTATCAAGATTCATGATACTAGAGAAAAGGTATTGATATATCGGATGATTCATCAGGTAAATGTTCTTTGGAGGAATCATAAGATGGAGAAGGCAACATGGGATCCTGAGGATCTTATGATAATGACATATCCAAATCTTTTTAGTTAATATTTTGTCAATTTCATGGATGAGATTTTTGTAAGGAGGGGAGAATGTAACAACCCAATATTTTTTTAATGGAAATTACTTTCTTATAAATATTTCATAATGACATTAACTACTATGTGCTATGGGACCCTTAAAACATAAGTTATTCCCTTCTGTGATGTGAATTTCAAAAATCTGACATATACAGTGGTGATAAGTAAGTTATTTAGAGTCCAATAAGAAAAACATAATTTTTTATGAATAATAAACTTCCCTAATGAATAGTAACATACCCTTATGAATAGTGATATACCCTAATGAATAGTGACCTTACCTATGATAATATATAAATAATATTCAATTTGAAAGTACAATATACCTATATTTTAGAAAAAGATAATGAATGTTTTAAAAATTGTTTTTGATAATAAATTATGATTTTAATTAAATATTAAATTAATAATATTTAGAAAATCATTTTAAAAAAATAGAATTCATTTTTGGTTTCTACACGTCAAAAAGTGGTTAGGGTGAATTTTTGAGATTTTTTAGAAATACTTGATTTTTTATGAATAGAAAAATACGGTAATTTACCATATATATACATTATAAGTTAAATAGACTATTAAGAGGATCATGGCCGATGTTTCCACCCTTAATCAAAATTAAAATGATAAAATTACTATTCTTGGTCATGTTATACTTACTATTACTTTTCTGGTGAAGAAATAATAAATTAATGAGTTTTATATTTAGAAATCCCCACTAGCTTCCACTATAAAAACACCCTATCACCCCCTCTTCCAATCACTTCTCTCAAGCCTTGTTCCTTCTCCAATTTCTGGCCAAATACCCTCTAAACCTCCTCTCCCACATCTATCATTCTTTGGTCTCATTAAAAGACCAAAACTTCTCCCTTAAAGAGGTTCTCAAGGAAGTTTGGTTCAAGAGGTAAATTCCTCTTTTCAATTCTTTGTCCTTCCTTTCAAGTTCATTTGTTTGTTTTTCTATTATCTATCTTTATCCAAATTTTGTGATGAATCCAATAACATATATGTACTGGAATTTTTTCATGATAGTGGAATAAGTTATCATCATCTCCCCCTTTTTACCTTCTTTTATAATAGTAGCAAGAACACCATCCGAGATGTGTCAATTTTACACATTCAAGGATGATGGATTTCGATTTCTTTTATCATTCTATATTCTGGTGAATAAACTATTCATCTTATGGTTGAACCAGATTATTATACATAATATAACCTATTTAAGAGTCTGTTATCCATTTTTTCAAATGGTGTTATGTTATTATGAAAAATGAGTTCGTTGTAATCAAAACCCACAAATTAACCCAAACAATTATCAATAAAGTTCTATACGATAATTCATCCTCGTTCCACGTAACAAAGTTATATAAATGAACAATAACACATATTTATGTTCATAAATAAGATATAATTTTAATTCTGGATATTCACATCCTTTCCACTTCGTTACTTAAAAAACAGTGAACCGAATATGAAAATAAGAGAAACGAACCCTCCAGAACGATGAAATTCAATACAATAACTTGTCAATAAAGACATAAAAAACTAACCAGATTTATGATAAAATAAATACATGGCTAATAGGTTCTTAAATAGGTTATTAACAAGTATAATTTCATATTCCAGGATCTTAGGTACAAGAGCGGAACATGTTTGGAGTCAAGGTAAGGGGTTTTCCACCCGAACTTCTATTTTCATTCGAAATACATTCATTGTCTAATTACCTCAATGAAATTATTATGTATTGTTATTTACTCATCATATATTCTGTTTTATTATAATATATATATGTACAAACCATAACCCTTCCTTATTTTATGTATATTGACACATTTTTAAAGAAACATTAAAAGTCGTTTCCAAAATACAAGCCCGATCCAAGGGAATTTCTCAAATTCTGTCCTATTTTAAAGAGAACTTTATGATCTATTTTTGTAAACATTTATCATTATAAAATCAATCATTTTATTATGAAAATACTATCTTACTTCACTTATGCTTATATACGAAGATTTTTTCCAAAAGAACTCTTCTTTTTAAAATGAAAGAGTGTTTATCTCAAGAATCATTATTATTTAAATACAACAATAATAATTGAACCAAAGAAATTTAATTAATGAATATATATCGTAAATGACTCACAAAAAAAATAATTGAACCAAAAATATTTAATTATTTAAATACAACAATATTTACCATGTCATTGAATTAATGAATATATATATGATTAAATAACTCATTAATTATTTATTAATGGACTACATAATTAATATTAATAGATTTATAGTAAGTAAATAATGATTCAAAATTTAGTAATTTCATTTTATTCTTCGATAATATATATTTTTAAAATAACAATTTTGATTAATTTTTGTGACTGGATATTATAATAAATATATATAGTTTATAAATTATAGTATAATAAATTATATTATTTTCTAAAAAATCATTTCAAAATTATCATAGATAAAACATTTTATAATATTCTAAAAAATCCATTTTCCATTATTTCTATAAATAGTAATTTTTATTGAAAAAAATATTTTGTCATGAATTTCCATAGAATTGTTTTTAATTGGTTTCGATGTAATTGAAGTTATTTTCTTTTTTTACAAATCCAATCTAGTTAAATTTTATGAATGTTATCTTTGAATTTGATATAATCAACTTTCTATAATTAAGAAAGTATTTTTTATTTTAATGTTTTTTCATTAGGTTTTTCCTTTTATCTAAAATTAATTTCCTCCACTTATGATAATTTAATATTTAATATTGATTCCAAATATGGAAATATGAGCTTATTATTTTTTAAATATTTCATGTATATGTTTTTATCATTCTGAATAGAAACCATGATAAATATTATTTTACCACTGTAAGGTAAAAGTGTTTTTATCTAGGATAAAATCATCAAATATTATCCCAAAATAAAAACATATGTTACAATATATTATTTTAAATTGATAAAAAAACATAATATCAATACTATATTGAAAAAGATGTAATATTGGTGTTACTTTACATTAAAAATGAAATTTATTTTATTTTTAGGAATGAAAATTATAAAATTTCACTCTCTTGAATTTAATATATCTAAATTTTTCACATATGGATTAAAACAAGATAATTACAAAAAAAATCAAACATGGATAAATTTATTTTTCAATTTAATTTATTATTTATTTTTTGTTAAAAACGAATTTACTTAAAGTCCTACATAGTGCCAGCAGAGTTTTTATAAAATGATCTTAAAAATCGACAAAATTATCTGAAAATATTATATGTAATATTATATATATACATTAATTGTTCCGTAAAAAATTTAACATAAATAGAACACATTATATATTTTGGAATGGTTTACATTTTAATTATATTTCCTTCATTTTTTTCATAATTATATTATAGGAATAGGTCTTAAAAATTTTATTATATATATTTATAATAATTAATTTTGTATTAATTTATTCACAATTCATAAAAATAAGTCTCCCTAAAAGTTAATGTGATATATCATAATTTAGAATTCATTGATATTTTACGGTTTATAGGAACTTTTAATTTAACTTGCTTTTCCCCTAATACTTAATAATCAACAATATCATGGTAATTGTCAAAATGGTTAACATTTGATTATAACAAGTATATAATAGTTTATCCAACATTAATTTGATGATATTATATTTAGTTATCCTCTCAATATATTCTAATTAAATAAAATTTATCCACTTTTCTTTGAAATTTATTTTATATTTATTTCATTCATTTGG
Source organism: Viscum album (assembly GCA_963277665.1). NCBI lineage: Eukaryota > Viridiplantae > Streptophyta > Magnoliopsida > Santalales > Viscaceae > Viscum > Viscum album. The sequence goes on from OY728142.1 coordinate 456,214,719, forward strand.
TAATTCAAAGAGTTCCTATGAACTCTTTTAAAAATGGGATCCACTTATACTATTTTATTGAAACAAAAAAGGACTATTTTTATCTCCCATTACCTACCCAAAAATAATCCAAAAATTCCCTCCCACATTATAGTGGTCTTATTTTTAGCATAATACCTAGATTACATTGCTTAAGGTGTAACCAAAACGAGTTTTTTCAAAATGGGGTTTAATGTAAAGACCCGTAAAATTCAATGGAAATTTTTTCTTAATTTTCTTTGGAATTTTACAAGAACGCGGTTTCTAACGGCACTTGATTCCGAGGCCCGAAGTGCCCGGAATCATTTTCTGAAGTTCGGCTCGGGTACGTTCAGTGAACGAACGAGCGGGAATTCCTAACTTTTGACCCGGTGCTCGGAATTGAAATATGAGGACACCGATTAACTCGCAATGCCGATATTCTCGTAAGGAGACCTTTTCCGAGGTTGCATTTTATGCGAGATGAAAGTTAGTTTTAGGAGATTTTATAAGAAGTTAAATAAAAATGTGGAAACACTTTTTATTTTTATCTTGTTGGTTAACTCCTCTCAAAGGAAGTTAGGGGTGGGACCCACACCCACTTAACCTCCCTTGAGAGGATTAAGTGTGGTGGGGCCCACATGAACCCTAACTTTTCATCTTCTCTCAAAACTCCCTTTAACCCCTCTTTAAATGACATGACAACTTGTTATTTAATTTGGAGTTATTTTATTTGAATTCAAACCATTGAAATTCATTTTGTTAAGTGTGTGAATAAAATAAGACTCTAGCTTATTTTATTTGGTTAGATTTCTCTAGCCTTCTTAACAGAATTTGGGTTCTCCTTCTTCTTCTTCAACTTTGACGAAGAATGCGAAGAACCTTCGAGCTCCGACGAAGAACGCCACTCCTCTCTTCTTCGTAGCCGGTAGTTTCCGAAGATCGACGATGTCTTCCGTGTCAACAAAAGGGAACGCCGCTTCCTCCTCGGACATCCTTCGTCGGCTTACGAAGATTCTCCAACGACGTACCTCTTCGGACGTACCTCTTCGTCAGCGGATTTGACGAACGATTACCGCGACACCCGACCTCCGCGACGCTGTCTTCCGCGGGCCGTTGACGATCATCGATCTTGAAACCAAGGTTTGGGTTGTTGATGATTTATTATTTATTCTCGTTCTTGGTTCTAGCATGACAAACGTGAGGATATTTATTTATATGTTATCGTCTAACGAGAGGGAGGGGGTCGGACCGCACAAACACGGCCGAATCCCCCCTCCCTTGTTCTTGAATTTTATTATTTCCTTGTGGATGAACGAGATGGCGTGGTGCCGTCGCACCACGCGGGAATCGCAAGGCTATAATCGCGCGGCGCCGTCGCGACACAGCACAGGATGATTACCATGAATGTGATGCCGTCGCACCGTGTCGAAGGGAACCGAAGGCGCCGCGGCCAGAGCGGGGCCGCGGTGGAGGGGCGCGGTGCCGTCACACCGTGCCGGACAACGAACACTGCGGCCGATTCCGGGCCGCTGCGAAACGGGAACACCGGAGGCTAGCCGGGCAGCCGGCGTTAGAAGCTGAAAAGGAGACCGGCTTTGCCGGTCCAGTTGAAGAAAAACCGGCCGGCCAGGAGGGCCGGCCGGAAGGGGAAAAACCGAGGGAATTTTTTTCCCCCGTCCAGCTTGAATTCCCCCCTTAAAGAGGGGGGCCGGTTTCATTAAGGGGGGCAGGCGGCCCCCCCATTTTTCCAAGCGGAAGGCCCCCACGAAGGGGGGCCGTTGATTGGCAAAGGCGCGGCTTAAGCCGCACCGCCAGCTGAAGAATCGGGGACCTTGCCCCCCGCGTGTGGCACTGATCGGCGCCACGCCGCGCCGGACCGCCGCAGGCCGGGCCGGGTCGGCCCGGACCCAGACCCCCCGTTTTTGAAACGACTTCGGTCTTTTGGCCATATCATGAGCCCCAGACCTCTGATTGACGAACCGTCAGCGGAAATGCGATTCTTGGATCGAGACGGTCGTTTCGGTATATCACACTCAATGTTTCAGAATACTTGGGTTCAGCCGGGTTGGTTCGAACACGAAACCAACCGGGCCCTCGGAGTGGAAACGCTCATATCTTGAGCTACGGACGTCCGATTGACGTGTCGTCAGCTTTGTTGTGTTCCTCTTAGTGAGACGGATCTTTTGGCATACTCCGCCCAAGGTTTGGACACAGGTGGAGTACGGTCATGTTGGTTTTTCCTTAAAAACCAACCGGGCCCTGGGACGAAAAAGCCAATAACTCTCAGACCGGGCGTCCGATCGACGCGATGTCTGTTGCATTGAGTTCCTGTTGATGATACGGAACTTTTGGATACATCAACTCTGGACTTTGTGACAGTTGATGTATCAGCCTCTCGGCTCGTGCAGCCGACCATCCTGAACGAGCTTGCTGTGTGCGGGAACCCTAGTGCTGGCTGCGACTGTTACTGTGACTGCTACTACTACTGCTACTGCTACTGTGACAGCGACGACGACAGTACAGAGATCCTGTGTGGATTCGACGACGACTACAACACTCAGCGGTACTCTGTGAACCAGCGCCTACAGATCCTGTGTGGGCCCGATCCTGTGTGGGTCTTGCGGGGGTTAGTTACCTATCGATCCTTCGTGGGTTCGACGAATTAGATGGATCAGAGATCATCTTTATCGTCTTTCGAAGAAGTATACCTGTGTGAGCTGAATCTTGTTGCTATCCTGTGTGGATTGTGTTGTGCTATCCTGTGTGGATTTCATTTTGCTTTCCTATGTGGAATACGTTTACTTTCTTGTGTGGACTTAGTTGTACTTGGGCTCGGAGGTTGGAGCATATTGGAATTGATGACTTAGGTATATGTATGGGAATATACCTAAGTAGTGTCGGTTGTTACTTCTTGATTGTATCTTCCTTTGTGGTTTATCCTTTGTGGATTTTGGGAGACCTTCGGGGGTCTCGGGGTCCCTACTGAGTAGTTTATACTCACCCCTGCACGGGCTATGCCCGCACTACGTTGTGTTTGTTGCAGACGACAGACAGTGTTGATCTTGGCTGAAGTTTGCAGAGCAGGACGGTACCTGGAGGTGGACCACTGGGCGGGACGTGCATAGAGCGGACGGCGGGACTTGAGGAGCAGTGGAGCTATCTGTACCCACCCTTCAGGTGGGATTTCCAGTGGACAGCTCAGTGTAGCGGATTTTACTTTTTAGTTGCTGTTTTCCCATTCGATTTGTACTTTACTTTCAGTTTGGGTTTGTATACTGGCCCATTTACTTTTCCACACATTCAGTTGTACTCTGTTTTTACTTAGTGTTTACTTTCCGCTTGCTTACTCTGTGGTGTTTGTTTACTTTACAAAGGCAATGCCTTCCCTTTTTACCGGGAATTACGCCTTGGTGCTAGTCGCCAGCCCCTGGCCTATGGAACGCGGGCTTGGGTAGTCACGACACGGACCCCGAGGGCGGGCCGTGACAAATTGGTATCAAAGGAGTTCGGTTCTACCGCGAACTCTGATCTTTTCTATGTGAAGCAATAATGTATAGCGTATTGAATGTGGTTATCAGTCCAGGGAGTCCAGTGTTGGTGCGGCGGACGACGTATCCGTACACCAGGACCCTGACTTCTGATTTCCGACTTAATGCACGAAAACATGGATTTTGTGTGTGTTTCAAAGTTTTCATTGTGATTACATTATATCAGCTCACCAGGTATATTCTTCTGACTGTGGCGCACCTGTTTCCTTTTCAGGATGGCCCCACGAAGGCAGCCAGCTAGGGTTCCGAGAGTTGAGTGTGACGACAGCCCACCGAGCGACGAGGCTTCGGTGCAGGGCCCTCTGTCAGCAGTGGCACCGGCGGTAGATCTACCCGCCGAGCCACCGATACTTCCAGTACCAGCCGCTGACGATGCACGTCGCCTCAGCGCACTGCATGAGTTTCAGCGCCAGCGACCACCCAGGTTTCACGGGGAGATGGATCCCCAGGCAGCCGAGGACCGGCTGGAGGCAGTGGTACTTGTGTTTAGGCTAGTGAGGACACCAACAGACCTCATGGTGATTCTCGCTGCGAGACTACTAAACGCAACAGCAGGACGATGGTGGATCATGATGCTCCAGGTGCACGATGAGGCATCTCTTCTATGGAAGGACTTTGAGAGCCTCTTCCGCTCGGAGTTCGTTCTAGCCACCCTTCGTGCGGTGCGTATCCAGGAGCTTCTTCAGCTGCGGCAGGGCAGCATGACAGTCGCTCAGTACACGGCGAGATTTACTGATCTCTCGCGCTACTCGACCGACATGGTGCGGGACCCATTCTTCTGGGCCCGGACATTTGAGCAGGGGTTGAGACATGAGATCAGAGCATCACTGATCTCCCTCAGCATACCGACTCAGACAGGAGTAATGGAGCGGGCCCTTTTGATCGAGAGCTTCCTTGCTGAGTCTACACCAGTGCCGAGATCCACCGCAGGGCGGCACATGGCCGAGTCATCTGCAGCAGGTAGTTGACGGATGACTCAGGGGTTCAGGGAGACCAGACCTTCAGGCAGACGACCTCAGGACACTGGCTCAGCAGTGCGGGGCACACAGCGAGGAGCCAGTCTTTCGAGAGGCAGGCAGTGCTACTCGTGCGGCGGGCAGGGCCACATGGCTTGTGACTGCACGACCCGCCGTGCTGAGGAGCAGCAGACAGTTGAGGGACCACCGAGGCAGAGGCAGAGGGTCGACCGTGGCGGTCCGCAGGGAGGAGGCAGACGAGGCAGAGGAGCTGGACGAGCAGCCGGTGGTGGGCGATGCTTTGAGGCTCTACCACCACCACCACCAGGAGGTCCACCCCGACAACAGGGAGCAGGCGAGCAGAGACAGGAACAGCTCCAGACAGTAGAGGCCTACGACCATGGGGCATCCGAGATGATTCGAGGTACTATCTGTGTCTATTCCACCCTTTCTGTAGTACTTATAGACACAAGAGCGAGTCACTCTTTAATAGCCTCTGCCCTTGTTCGGAGCTCGGAGATTCCGACAGAGCCATTGGATCGATCCTTACGGCTAGAGGCTTCTACGGGAGCAGACTCGACGATTACGCACTGGTTCCGGCAGTGTGAGCTTACTCTAGGAGGCGAGAGCTTCGGCTGTGATCTTCTTGTAGCAGCGTCGAGGCCTTACGACGTCATATTGGGAATGGATTGGCTATCTACGGTCCATGCGCAGATTGACTGTTTTAGGCGCAAGGTGCGATGTTTACGCACCGACGGGAGCAGGTTCACCTTCACCGGCGAGAAGGGAGCCTTTGCAGCACAGGATGGACTTCCTCGGAGGAGAGGGCAGCCCATTACTCATCAGTTGGCTATCCTCATCCTTGGAGAAGTTGTCGTGCGGAGTCCTGGTTTTCCTGCAATGGTGGATCAGTTTGCGGACGTTTTTCCCGACGACGTACCAGGGCTACCTCCTCGCAGAGAGGTAGACTTTTATATTGACTTGTACCACGGGAAAACCCCGATATCCACTCCAGCATATCGGATGGCCCCCGCCGAGCTTTGAGAGCTACGGGTACAGTTGGAGGACTTGCAGGGAAAGGGGTTCATCTGACCTAGTGTTTCACCCTAGGCTTCCCCGATATTGTTAGCCAAGAAGGCGGACAGGATCTTGCAACATTGTGTTGACTATCGTCGCCTGAACCAGGTGACTATGAGGAACAAGTATCCGCTACCGAGGATTGATGACCTCTTTGATCAGCTCAAGGGAGCAAGGTGGTTCTCGAAGATAGACCTCAGTTCAGGCTATCATCAGCTCAGAGTCAGAGACGAGGACGTGCAGAAGACGACCTTCAGATGTCGGTATGGCCACTATGAGTTCTTGGTTATGCCATTCGGTGTAACCAATGCTCCAGCAGTGTTCATGGCTCTCATGAACATGATCTTTCAGACATACCTTGATCGGTTTGTCATGGTCTTCATCGACGACATTCTGATTTACTCTACGACTGAGGAGGAGCACGCCTATCTCTTGCGAGTTGTACTAGACACACTCCGAGAGCACCAGATTTATGGTAACCTCTCGAAATGCCAGTTCTGGATACGTGAGGTCCACTTCTTGGGACACGTTATCTCTGAGGCAGGAGTTGCAGTGGATCCTGCGAAGATCGAGGCTGTGTTAGCATGGGAGCCACCCAGGAGCGTGACTGAGGTTCGGAGTTTCTTGAGACTAGCAGGATACTATCGGAGATTCGTTCCAGACATCTCTAGAGTTGCGGCACCACTCATAACTTTGAAAAAGAAGGGGAAACCCTTCGTGTGGTCAGACAGATGTCAGCAGAGCTTCCAGGAGATGAGACAGAGATTGACCAGTGCACCTATCTTGAGGTTGCCTGAGGAGGGAGTAGGGTACGTAGTCTACTGCGATTCATCAGTGACCGGACTCGGATGTGTTCTGATGTAGGAGCGGGAAATGATCGCCTATGGATCACGTTAGTTGAGGCCGCATGAGAAGAACTACGCTAACCATGACCTGGAGTTAGCAGCAGTGGTCTTCGCTCTGAATACATGGCGACATTACCTGATGGGCGAACGCTTTACAGTCTTTTCTTATCATCAGAGTCTCAGGTATATCTTCTCGCAGAAGGACCTGAACCTGAGACAGCGGCGATGGCTTGAGTTCCTCTAGGACTATGACTTTGAGATAGTCTATACTCCTGGGAAGGGAAACGTGGTAGCCGATGCCCTCAGCAGGAGGACGGGAATTCAGATACTTGAGGAGGCAACGGAGCAGCTAGCCTCTTTACAGATATCCTTCGTGGATAGAGATGGAGCAGCCTTCCTTCAGTCTCTCACAGTCACCCCTCCACTACTGCAGCGGGTCAGAGGGGCACAACGTGAGGACGCTGACTGTGAGACCCGCCGTGCACAGATATCCTCGGGACAGGCACCTGATGGTTTCTCCCTTGGAGCAGAGCACGACATCCTTTTCAGAGGACGTACCATGGTACCAGTCGCTTTGCGAGAGGAAGTGTTGAGATATTTTCACACTTCTCCTTTTGCGGTACATCCAGGAGTGGCGAAGATGTACCAGTACCTCAGACGACAGCATTGGTGGCCGAGTATGAAGAAGGCAGTAGCAGAGTTCGTTTCTCGATGCCTCACCTGCCAGCAGGTGAAGGCAGAGCATCAGGTTCCAGCAGGCTTGGTACAACCCTTGGAGGTCCCGGAGTGGAAGTGGGACGACATATCTATGGACTTCGTGACTGGACTTCCACGCACTTCCAGAGGTCACGACTCCATCTGGGTGATTGTTGACCGACTCACCAAGTCGGCACACTTCTTACCCATCAGAGAGCAGGGCTCGGTGGAGAGCTTGGGACGTCTTTACGTTCAGGAGATTGTGCGGCTCCACGACGTGCCATCATCTATCGTCTCCGATCGAGATGATCGCTTTACTTCCCGGCTTTGGAAGGGGTTACAGGAGGCGTTCGGGACGCAGCTACGTCTGAGCACAGCCTTTCACCCTCAGACGGATGCTCAGACGGAGAGGACCATTCAGAATCTCGAGGACATGCTCCCTGCATGTGTCCTCGACTTTGGTTGCAGCTGGGAGGACCACCTAACCTTGGTGGAGTTTGCGTACAACAACAGCTACCACTCCACCATCGGGATGGCACCGTACGAGGCATTGTACGACCGACCTTGTAGATCTCCTTTATGCTGGATAGACCCTGGGGAGTCAGCACTTGTGGGACCAGAGATGGTCCAGGCCACGACAGAGAAGGTCCAGGTCATCCAGGAGCAGATGAGGACAACTCAGAGCCGGCAGAAGTCATACGATGACAGGAGGCGGAGGCCACTGGAGTTCGAGGATGGCGACCACGTCTTCTTGTGGGTCTCACCTCGACGTGGTATTCAGAGATTTGGCCGAGGCAGAAAGTTATCTCCGCGCTTCATCGGACCCTTCCAGATCCTCAGCAGGATTGGCGAGGTGGCTTATCTTCTGGCTCTCCCACCTCAGTTGCACCGGGTGCACGACGTCTTCCATGTATCTCAACTGAGGAGATACGTGCACGACCCGACGCACATCATTGACCATGGGGAGCTTGAAGTTGATGATGGGGTGACTTTTACGGAGATTCCGGTGGAGATTGAGGATCGACAGGAGCGGGTCCTACGTGGATGATCGATATCTCTAGTGCGAATCAGATGGCAGCACGGGAATCTCCAGGAGAGCACTTGGGAGCGGGAGGCTCAGATGCGTGCTCAGTACCCTCATTTGTTTCCCTAGTTTTTGATGTATCTTTACGGGGACGTAAATCCCTGAGGTGGGAGTAATGTAAAGACCCGTAAAATTCAATGGAAATTTTTTCTTAATTTTCTTTGAAATTTACAAGAACGCGGTTTCTGACGGCACCTGATTCCGAGGCCCGGAGTGCCCGGAATAATTTTCCGAAGTTCGGCTCGGGTACGTTCAGTGAACGAATGAGCGGGAATTCCTAACTTTTGACCCGGTGCTCAGAATTGAAATCCAAGGACACCGATGAACTCGCAGCGCCGATATTCTCTTAAGGAGACCTTTTCTGGGGTTGTGTTTTATGCGAGATGAAAATTTGTTTTGGGAGATTTTATAAGAAATTAAATAAAAATGTGGAAACCCTTTTTATTTTTATCTTGTTGGTTAACTCCTCTCAAAGGAAGTTAGGGGTGGGACCCACACCCACTTAACCTCCCTTGAGAGGATTAGGTGTGGTGGGGCCCACACGAACCCTAACTTTTCAACTTCTCTCAAAACTCCCTTTAACCCCTCTTTAAATGACATGACAACTTGTTATTTAATTTGGAGTTATTTTATTTGAATTTCAAACCTTTGAAATTCTTTTTGTTAAGTGTGTGAATAAAATACGACTCTAGCTTATTTTATTTGGTTAGATTTCTCTAGCCTTCTTGAGAGAATTTGGGTTCTCCTTCTTCTTGTTCAACTTTGACGAATAACGCGAAGAACCTTCGAGCTCCGATGAAGAACGCCGCTCCTCTCTTCTTCGTAGCCGGTTGTTTCCGAAGATCGACGACGTCTTCCGTGTCAACGAAAGGGAACGCCGCTTCCTCCTCGGACTTCCTTCGTCGTCTTATGAAGATTCGCCAACGACATACCTCTTTGGACATACCTCTTCGTCAACGGATTTGACGAACGATTACCGCGACACCTGACCTCCGTGACGTTGTCTTCCGCGGGCCGTTGACGATCATCGATCTTGAAACCAAGGTAGGGGTTGTTGATGATTTATTATTTATTCTCGTTCTTAGTTCTTGCATGACAAACGTGAGGATATTTGTTTATATGTTATCGTCTAATGAGAGGGAGGGGGCCGGACCGCACAAACACGGCCGAATCCCCCCTCCCTTGTTCTTGAATTTTATTATTTCCTTGTGGATGAACGAGATGGCGTGGTGCCGTCGCACCACGTAGGAATCGCAAGGCTATAATCGTGCGGCGCCGTCGCGCCGCGCCACGGGAAGATTACCATGAACGCGACGCCGTCGCGCCGCGTCGAAGGGAACCGAAGGCACCGCGACCAGAGTGGGGCCGCGGCGGAGGGGCGCGGTGCCGTCACACCGCGCCGGACGACGATCACCGCGGCCGGTTCCGGGCCGCTGCGAAACGGGAAGACCGGCGGCTAGCCGGGCCGCTGGCGTCGGAAGCCGAAAAGGGGACCGCCTTTGCCGGTCCCGTTGAAGAAAAACCGGTCGGCCAGGTGGGCCGGCCGGAAGGGGAACAACCGGGGGAATTTATTTCCCCCGACCAGCTTGAATGCCCCCCTTAAAGAGGGGGGCCGGTTTCATTAAGGGGGGCAGGTGGCCCCCCCGTTTTTCCAAGCGGCAGGCCCCCACGAAGGGGGGCCGTTGATTGGCAAAGGCGCGGCTTAAGCCGCGCCGCCAGCTGAAGAAGCGGGGGACTTGCCCCCCGTGCGTGGCACCGAGCAGCGCCGGCCGGGCCGCGCTAGCCCGCGCCACCGCGCCGGACCGCCGCCGGCCGGGTCGGGTCGGCCCGGACCCGGACCCCCCGTTTTCGAAATGACTTCGGTATTTTGGCCATATCATGATCTACGGACCTCCGATTGACGAACCGTCAGTGGAAATGAGATCCTTGGATCGAGACGGTCGTTTCGGTATATCGCACTCAATGTTTCAGAAAACTTTGAGTTCGGCCGGGTTGGTTCGAACACGAAACCAACCGGGCTCTCGGAGCGGAAACGCTCATATCTTGAGCTACGGACGTCCGATTGACGTGTTGTCAGCTTTTTTGTGTTCCTCTTAGTGAGACGGATCTTCTGGAACACTCCGCCCGAGGTTTGGACGCAGCTGGAGTATGGTCGGGATGGTTTTTCCTTAAAAACCAACCGGGCCCCTGGGACGAAAAAGCCAATAACTCTCAGATCGGGCGTCCGATCGACGCGCCGTCTGTTGCGTTGAGTTCCTGTTGACGATACAGATCTTTTGGATACATCAACTCTGGACTTTGTGACAGTTGATGTATCAGCCTCTCGGCTCGTGCAGCGGACCCTCCTGAACGAGTTTGCGGTGTGCGGGAACCCTAGTGCTGGCTGCGACTGTTACTGTGACTGCTACTACTACTGCTACTGCTACTGTGACTGCGACGACGACAGTACAGAGATCCTGTGTGGATTCGACGACGACTACAGCACTCAGCGATACTATGTGGATCAGTGCAACAGGTCCTGTGTGGGCCCGATCTTGTGTGGGTCTATGCGCTCAGCGGTCCTGTGTGCACCAGCGCCTACAGGTCCGGTGTGGGCCCGATCCTATGTGGGTCTTGCGAGGGTAAGTTACCTATCGATCCTTTGTGGGTCCGATGACTTAGATGGATCAGAGATCATCTTTATCATCTTTCGAAGAAGTATACCTGTGTGAACTGAATCCTGTTTCTATCCTATGTGGATTGTGTTGTTCTATCCTTTGTGGATTTCGTTTTGCTTTCCTGTGTGGAATACATTTACTTTCCTTTGTGGACTGAGTTGTACATGGGCTCGGAGGTTGGAGCGTATTGGAATTGATGACTTAGGTATATGTATGGGCATATACCTAAGCAGTGTCGGTTGTTACTTCGTGATTGTATCTTCCTTTTTGGTTTATCCTTTGTGGATTTTGGGAGACCTTCGGGGGTCTCGGGGTCCCTACTGAGTAGTTTATACTCATCCCTGCACGGGCTATGCCCGCACTACGTTGTGTTGGTTGCAGACGAAGGACAACGTTGATCTTGGCTGAGGCTTGCAGAGCAGGACGGTACCTAGAGGTGGACCACCGGGCGGGACGTGCTCGGAGCGGACGGCGGGACCCGAGGAGCAGTGGAGCTATCTGTACCCACCCTTCAGGTGGGATTTCTAGTGGATATCTCGGTGTAGCGGCTTTTACTTTTCAGTTGCTGTTTTCCCTTTCGAGTTGTACTTTACTTTCAGTTTGGGTTTGTATACTGGCCGATTTACTTTTCAGCACTTTCAGTTGTAATCTGTTTTTAGTTAGTGTTTACTTTCCGCTTGCTTACTCTGTGGTGTTTGTTTACTTTAGAAAGGCAATGCCTTCCCTTTTTACTGGGAATTATGCCTTGGTGCTAGTCGCAAGCCCCTGGCCTGTGGAAGGCGGGCTTGGGGTAGTCACGGCACGGACCCCGAGGGCGGGTCGTGACATTTAATATTTAAGTGAATATTATTTATTTATTCTTAATCTTCCATAAAATATCCATCAATGTTGGTGAATTAAGGACATTAGAATACAACATATAATATGATTTTACTTTTTCAATGTATTAAATTATACTCATGTCCCTATCCAAAAAAAGTGAATTCAACCATCATTTGTGTGTATGATGGAATACCACTATGTGAATTGATATAATTGGTTTTCCATCACATCCTCTTATGTATTTTTATAAATCTCTTCTTAATGTATGTATATATATGTGTGTGTTATATTAATCGAATTATTTTCATTATGATCAGATAATACATCATCTATAATCTTTCATTTCCATCATATGAAAAATGATTACATCATTAGTGAAAGTGTCTTGATTACCCCATTCATGAAGTGTTGTGAGTAATTTCTTATACCTTATCACATCACTTGTATATTTAAATTGTTAAAATGGATAATGTGATAATTATTGAATGACAATAAATGGTAATGTCAAAATAATACTTACCTTATTTTCTCATGTTTATTTAAAAATTAAAATGTTTCTCGTTAGGAATTATTGTATGTCATCTCTTATAATTATAATATAATCCATTTTTTATAAAGACCATTCATAGTTTGTTTACAAAATTATAAATAATATATAAAATTAATAATTATTTAATATTATTTCCCTATAATTTATGGAACAATGAACCCTTTGACCAAGGTCAATATACCAAAGCCTTATTTATGATATGAATGAAACATCCTTAAAATACCTGACACTTATATAATTTATTAACTAAATAATTATTAAATTGTTATAAAGAAATAATTATTTAACGATAAAGTAATATATTTAGATAAAGTGCTTATAATATTAAATAATAGATATTAGTTTTGTATATTATATTAAATGGACATAATTGGAATCTTTGGAATTGAGGGATGATATTTCATCTAATTTTTCTTCATTGAGGCATATCATAATGTTATGTAGCTAATTTAAATTATATTATGTATATAATAAACATTTTACTTTTTATTTCATTAAAATTTCTGAAATAAATAACTTTTTATTGCAATTTAAATTATATCAACCATGGGGATTTGAATTGAACATTACGATGGGGTAATTACTTTATCACATATTCATCTGTCATTGGGTTATAACTAGTAATCATTAATGTTATTATGATTTTATTATGTCTGAATTTATATATCAATTTAAAAATTATATAATTAATCTTTTTATTTTGGATTTACATATATTCACATTATTATATTAGGTATTAATTATAAATATTAATTTTTTATCATTTTGAGAGTTTTTATTATGTCATTCTAATTTTCATGATATATGATTCATTTAATTCCCTATGATTTATCTTAATGGATAGATTAGTTTAACATAAATATATATCCGCATATTACTTCATGTAATCTATGGTATTTATAGATCCATATGATTTTTTTATTGAATTTCGATTTAGATAGATTCCATAGTGATAAAGGGTTTATTTTAAAATCACATTTCATTTCAGGTTTTCATTGGGTTCTATTTTGAAATATTTACGATCAAATATTATTAAGAAACTTATCATTTATTTTATTATGGTTATGAATTTGGTTTAAATGTTTAGTTTCAATTTTCATTTTAATAAATAAGGATTCATCGTGAAATATTTTTATAGGTGATATTGATCTTCTATATTCTTCTAAATCAAGAATCATAAACTTCAATATCCTTCTTTTCTAAATATTTTTCATAATGTTAATTTCTAAAATAAATTTATTTCATAAATTTAGTTTACCATTTCATTCTTCTTGTGTAGAGAGTTTTGGGATTTAAATTTCATAATGTTTTCTACATGAGTATTTTTTCAGTCTCATTAAAAAAAATTAGGCTTTTTTCTATTTTTAACATTAAGATCATAAATTTGTTTTTCTACTATCATGATATTTATTTTCATTAATGATACCCTTATATTTATACATGGTTATATTCAAATAAAATAATTTTGTAAATATTTTTTTAAATTCTTATTTTATAATGTTATCAAAATAATATTTTATTTTCCCATGTTTTTAAATATAATATGTAAATATTATTTTAAGGGAATCTTTATTTTTGTCAACATATATTAATGATTCCAATGATTCACTAAGATTATTATCTTATTATAGTATCCTTATTATTTCTCATGATAAAATAAAATTATCAAATATTCCTTTTCTTTTCCACATGTTATAATTGAATGATGGAATGATGATTTTTTTCAAGGGATTAATATTAAAAAGTGAAACATGTAAATGTTTTGTTCATTAATGTTAAAATTAATTTTTTTATGATTATCAATGAGAATGTTATATATTATATGATAGGTGATCCAGATAAAACTAATATAATGGGTTAACCTAACATAGAATATAGGATGGCTGATCCAGATTTATCTCTCCAGAGAGATGAGTAAGGATTCTATTATCTGAAGAAAATAATTAGGTATATGATCAATGAAGACTGTCTTATAGATATAAATAGGCATATGTTAATTTTGACATGGGGTGTGTCGATATTGAACCATTATAACAACATGATTTCTATATTATTCTTGTGGGTATTTAATATATCATTTAATCAATATGATCATCAGATGGATCATTATTAATAATTTCTACTACATTTATATTTATTAATTATTTATTTGATGTTTCATGATTGATTATTCATGTATTGCAGGGTATAAATTCTATAATGTTTTGATCCTTAACCTTAATTATGTCATCATACACTTGTACACATCTTATTCACAGCATTAAAATTAAATTTTTATGGATTTTGATTACCATTACTAAAAATTAGAGAAAATTATTTTAATGTTTCATTTTTCACATGTTATGAAGAATCATTATAAATAATTTGGGTCTACAAAATATTCATGTCCAGAAAATTTTATATGATAATTTTAAGACATATTGTGATGTAATAAAATTTTTGAATAGTTTGGAAAATACTCAATATAGGACATGGGTATTATAATATAATATTTTTATCTAATTATCTAAAAAGTGTAATCAAAATGGTCCTCATTACGTAAGTGAACTTACATTTACTTTTGATATCATATGATTTGGATAGTTGAAATGGGGCTTCATTTTCTGGTATCAATTTCATAAATGTAAAAATTGTTTTTATCATTTTATATATGATTTTGAGTCTTAGGATGTTATATTAATTTTAAATATTAATCTTATTTTTCATTGATTACGATTTAGAACACAAGACAAAGTGTATTTTTGGGAGTTATGTTGTGATTTCACTTTTTCTTTTTGGATGATTTTTGACTTCTTAACCAAAAATATAGGAATGATGATAAACCTATATTTATCATATTAGAGTTAAAACTTATATTTCCCCTCTTAATTATTTTTGAAGTATGTAATTATGAACTATCTCAATAAATATGTAACATAATGAATATTACTATTTTCTAGGAACTATCATAATATAATAGTTGGTATTCTCAACCCTTTCATCATTCTGTGATGACCTAGTATAAAATCCATATCTATTTATCCTATTAATATATTTATATAATTAATAGTCACAATTTATAATTTTAATTAACTATTTACTAGAAAAATATATATCTCCTAACATTATAAATAAGTTATCCGTCATTGATTTCTCATATAGTTTCAATTGTAATATATTTTTACCTTATTCTAATATTAATTATTATAAATGACAATATAAATGTAAGAATTTAAATAAAATTTTTTATGTTTTAATGGATTTTATTTCACATTAAGTATTTTTTTATGAATTTCTGAAGAATTTATATATTTACATATCATAAAACATAGTTTGAGACTTTTGAATTGTGATTCTGATGTAGATATTACATTCTTGCTATATAAATGAATTTTAAAAATGTTGATAATTTATAAATTAAAATTTAGATGTTATAATTTACCAATTAAATGAAAACTATTTGGGATAATTATGTGTATATATATAATTCCAAGGTAGATATCAATTTTATAACATTTGGGGATATTTTTTCACATTTCTATATTAATATAAATTGTCAAATTTCCTATTATACAATTATCATAGAATTACAAATAAAATAAATAAATATTAAAATATATTATTTAATTCAATGTATTATATTATAACAACAATATATGTTCATATATGGGTCTAAATTTTAATCGATATTTCTTATTACATCAAGAGTTTTTAAATTACACGTCAATTGGATTACATTTTTTCTCCCCTAAAGGTGTTTATAAGGGGTGGATGTATAATATTAATTTATGTGGTGTCTAAGACTCATTCTAGATATATAGGATCACCTGTAAAATTTAATCCCTAGATTCATGGAATAATACCCTATGTATAGTGGACCATAATTTTTCCATTTTATATTATTATAAAACAAATAGTAAATAAAATATGTATTTTTGGTATCAAATATACCTAAAATGGAAAAAATAGTTATCTTAATATTTATGAAGAAATAATATCACACATGTAATTTTCCAATTCCACACAATTATGTTTTTTCATTTACCGTGTTTCAATGTATTGTAGAAAACTGAGCATGGAATTATTTACTTTCTCATAGTATGTGGTCTCATAGAATCTATATGGAATGAGAAATGTTTTTTAGAAGTAATAACATGATATATAGAATATATACACTAGAGGACCCTAATCATGAAGTATTTGATTATAAGTTTCACCCATGATTAGTATGAATGATCAATGATTCTATATTCAAATTCAATTCATTCATGTGATGTAGTTATTATAATAATAATATAATTATAATTCTATCATTCATTGGATGATGTATAATTATCCAGTCATAAAAATGAGAATGAAATATAATGAGACAATTTAAATATTTTAATTCTAGAATTTTTGAAATCCAATGGGTGAACTAGACATCCAAAATCAACTACCATTAGTTTAAAATTACTTCTAAAAATGAATATTTTATTCATGTTCCGTTATTGGGTATCTATAATGAGTTTACTTTAAAATCCATACAAGAATAATATAAATCGCATATACTCATAGAACCTAAAATTATATGTATTGTTGATCTTACACCCTTCATCGATTTGTATGATTATATTAGCTTAGTAACAGAACACCATAGATTTATATGTAACATTAACATCGTTTATGGAATTTGGGATCATTAACATGTGAATAAAGTTTCATTTATCTTAAAATAAAATATTCCAAAATATTTCATATTAATTGTTTTTTACACATAACAACCAATCAAAACACAATATCATTAAAAATTTAAACATTCATTCAATCCCCTATATTAGTTGAATTGAATCCATCTATAATGTTACACATACCATTAACTTTGAAAATTAGACACTGGAGTAATCTTAGTCAATTTAATATAGTTTATTTACCTCTCTCAAGATCATCTATGAGAAATAACAATATAATTCTTTTTATTATAATCCCCACACAGGTTAATCACACCGCTCATAATGGTGTTTAATAAATATCCCATGATACCTGATCTTAGATGAATATTTTGATGTATCATTAAATTTCCCAATTATGGTACATGGGATTCATGTACTTGAATATAATAGTTGATCTCCCAACACATGTGTCATTTATAATGGACTAACTTCCACTGTGTCATAATAACCACTTTTGATTGTGTAGTTCCTTCTAATAATGGGTCTTGAAATAAAGACACTATATAATGAACTTTTTATTCTAAATTATTACAAAAGGATTACCATTTTCAATGAATGGGATCTACACATTTACCATGATCCTCTAATGGCATAGTTAGTTATGGACTCCAACCAAGAGAATATAATGATATAATCATGTGAATAAAATTACGATGAAACATTAGAACACCAAAATTTTTCTATGGAATTCCCCAAAAAACATTTATGGTTATTTCACATAAAAAATCCTTGAAAAAGGATTTTTAATTTTATATGCAATGGTAATAGTAAAATGACACTAAAAGGAACCCCAAATGTCTAAGCTATTTGGCCATAAAATGGACCTAAAAAGACCATTCAATAATTCAAAAAAAAATATAGATATGGTATTGGAAACATCAATATAAAAGAAACATCTTTGGCCCTAATCAGACATCCATGATATTTATAACATTAATTTTTTCATGGTTTGAAACTGTAAAGTAATGCTCAATGGGTTTAAATTACACAAATTTGGATATTTAGGATTCCACATTAGTTGGACATGTCCTATGATATCCTTAACTACCACCAATTTTAATCTATTAAATATTCTTGATATGTCCAAAAATAAAAATAATTATTCATTACCCTATTGGGTCCTAAAAACCTAATATTACATTCATGAATTATTATATTAAATGAATATATAGATTGCCATATTTTTTGATTACCGATATAATGGATAGCCTTTATAAATTAAAAAATAAATTGGATAAAACGCACAAAACAAATATACTAAATTTAATACTAAAAAATAAAAATACATTAATTAAAAGCAATTAAAACCTAATATTATGGGTTTATTATTATTAAACACATGCCAATGTTTGTGGTAGTAAAATAGTTCAATAAATTATTGATGTGTCTATAAAGCCCAAGAAGTCTGAACCTACATATTAAACCTATATTGTGGCCTTTAAAAATAACATATACCCATGTGTCTATTGGTTATGATATAATGAACCCAACACCCAATGTTGATCAACATGAAAAAACCATTTGTGATGATCCAAATGATTAATTTATTATTTAGGTGATAATAAAATATTTCTTTTGGGGATCAGACATTAAATCCTCATCTATCCATGATGAGTGTTTATAGTTAATTGCCAAACAACCCCGTATATGGTTATAATTTCAAGAGTGACCACATATATGGATTTAAACAGTTATGTAACAATGAAAAAGTGTATCCTCTTGAAGAAAATGTTGGATGAACCTTTCATTTAGATATTAATTCATTTTTTTATTTCATTACCCATTATAATTATTTTGATAATTTATATCATTATAATGAGAGTTAAATAATATGAGATGGAATATGATATAATATCAACTATTTTTGATTAAGGAAAGGTATTTTAAAAAATAACATAAATATATATGAGATTATATTAGAATAATAATAATCCCCATTTTAGGATTAGTATACCCCCCATAATCTTGTTATAAAATTTAATTACCCATGGCCCAAAATTTGTTGGTTTTAGAAAAAACATTAAACAAAAAAATGGTGAACCTAATTTAAATTGAAAATTCATCATTCATTAACCAAAAATATCAACGATGGATAATTATGACGTCATAATCACATATGGACATCCAATATATATCCATGAGTCAAAATAAATAAGATGACTAGATTTCCATCCCATCATTAATATATTAAACATGTATTTTATTTAGGAAACATTACTCTTAATATACAACCTATATATACCGTTTCTATTACACCATTCTGAAGGATAATTAATATTTTAACACTATAATACCCTAAATCAATTTCACATAAAAAACTAAAAATGTATTTAGTGATATTACACTAGAAGGGGGAATGAATGTCATTCTAATTTAAATAACAAAATCATAAAATGATCATGATAATATTTGATAATATCATCATTTTTAGTTGGTATACTATAATATTTTTCTTTTAATCATGATATAATGGTTATTTCTCATAATATTTCATTTAAAGTTATATTTCAAGGGTTGAATAACTGTAAATAAGAAATTAATGTTTTTTTATAGAGTAAATAAATAATTCCCAACATACACATGTTTTTTACCTAGTTTACATGAACATTGTTAATCAAATGAGAACAAATATAAATTTTGATGACATAAAAAAATACAGTAAATTAAATGATTTCGAGTGTTATTATGATAGGACTATATGTGATTTGGGTTACTGTATTTTCATGTATTGATGGATGGTCACTACCTACATAGGAAAACTCACATACTTGTCTCCTCCACTCACTTATCCAAAAAGGATTACATATTGGAATGTTAGAAGTAATGAATGTTTATCATTATTGTATTGATGCACCAGATGTATAAAGGCTCACCATGATCATCATGTGTCTATCCTCTACAAACATGATTTTATGATCACTATAAAAGAAACATCACCACCCATGACGGTCCATGGAAACTCTAACTAATTATTTCGAAAAGACAATGTTGAGTGTCAATGTATGATTACATATTCTCTTTTTATTCACACTTATCAAATTCATAAAAATTGGTTATTATTATTATATTTTCATATAAATCAATTAATATAGTAATTAGTAATTTTATCTAATCTCTTTGAATAGAAATTCAACCCATTTCCCTCAATAATGATCTTCAATTATAAATAATAATTATGATAAAATTCGAATAGTAATATACATAAAATATTAGACAATTTATTTATACTAATTATAAGATTTATATATTGAAAGTAATATATCTAATATATAAGAATGTATAATTTCCATACCTTGGGTTCGAATTAGTGTATCATATATCAACATTTATATGAATATATTTTTTTATACTTCTAATAACAGATGTATAATTATAAAATTATTAAAAAATGATGTAATGATGATAAGACTAAAATTTTGAAATTATATCTTCATGGGAACAACCATGGAATGACAATATCCTTTGTATAATATTATTAACATCCATCCAATTTCATGGATAAAAAACCTCAATAACATTATTTTAAAAATTATCAGCATCCTCCTTAAATAAGAAGACCATGACACAACTATTTTTAACGCAACATGAATATAAGTAAATAGGAATAACCACCTAAATATTCATAAGAATTATTATGACATGTACATTCATAAATTTTTTTTACTTCATGTAAAATAATAAAAACACATTTCTTTTTTTTTCAAGTGTATAGTATATTTTTCATTGGAAATACCCCTAAATATGATTAATCTCCCTAGAATACCCTTATATAACATGTATTAAACCATTAAACAATAAGAACATTTCTAATTATTAATGGGTTTATCCTCTATATTTATTTGGATTTATTCAAGAAACTTCACTAAAAAAATTTATATTGTATACTTTCTTCATTAATTGTATTTATAACACATATGGATGAAGCCATCCATATAACCCAAAAATATTACAAATAGTAATAACTATTTAGTATTTTCCATATTTATGTATCTAGAAAGATATTTTATTACCCCCAAATACCATTCTTATATAAATAGGTTCTTTTCATGTCCATTTTCTATTAACTTCCAAAAAATATACATAGTTATTCTTCTCTATGTATATTTAGTTTTTTAAAAGAAATGATATATTCTTTTCTATTAGAAAATCTAAACATAACAACACTTTGAATTACACTTCCAAACAACCTATGAAGATTTATCCACTTTTTCAAATAGTTCCAACTCAAAACTATCATTAGTTAATAATATTGAATACCATGTGGAAAATAATATAATTTGGAAAATAGAACATCTAATAACTTATTGAACCTCATATCATCTATAAAAATTAACTTCTCTAACAATAAAACAACCTGATTTCATAGAATTCGTATTTATTACATCAAAAAAGATATAATTGGATACAACACATCACTTTCCATTTTACACCAAATCCATTGATTTTACATATTTCATATCTTAAAATAAAAACCAACACCCAAAAACAACATGTATCGACAAAAAATCCATCTTTAAAATAATCGTGATTACATTAACAAACTAATATATTTAAAAATTACCAAAAATTTAGATGAATTAATTTTAATTTAAAAGTATTCACTATTGACGATTTCTTTCCAAAATATTGAAATAATTTTTTAGATCACTATGTATAACATTATAAAAAATAAAATGGTTTATATATTATTATATCAAAATAAATATACACTCATAAGTTTCACATATATCAAAGAATGATAGATATGTATGATCATTAAAAATAATTTAAATTAAAAAATTAAATAAATTATATGTAAAATTAATATAATATTACTATGAATATATTAAAATAATATTTTACAATGTCATTTAACAGTGAAAAATGAATTAATGATATAAAAATAATAATATAATCACTTTCTTATATAAAATAGGATTCCATGTTATTCGAATTTTTGAAAATTTGTAGGAGGATCATCATCTTGTTATATTTATTGAATATTTTTAAAATATGTTTTTATACAAATAATTCTAGAATCCCAAAACCATATAAAAGTGTTTTAATCCTATCCATTTCATTTGAATGATTCTCTATGGAAGAGTTCATTAGGATTTTATGTATAACTATTTTGACATTTTGATCATTATCATATGAATGAAACTGTCCTTCAGAATAATTCTATTCGATCAATGTTATTTTGTCACTAATAGCCTTACAAATATGAACTTATATTTTTTCTTTATACTTAATGTTTACTAAACATCTAGACACTCCATGATCATAAGAATTTTTTATAATATGGTTTAAACATATTTATAATTTAAATTAAAAATTTATAATACATAATAACAATATTAAATGATGTATGATTTTACTAGATTTTAACCAAGTTTGATTTCAATAATAAGATTTCATAAACATTTCCCATCTCACCTTATTATATCATCTACTTTGATAATACATTCATATCCCAATCCCAACCCACTAAATAACACTGAAAATTATATTTAATGAAGTAAACTATAAATTAATATTTTCATCCATCACAACTAATAGTAATTAATATTCAATCATCCATGATTAGACATCATTCATATAATGGGGTTTTAAATATGTTTCATAGAATGATGAGCCACCATTGTTAAACACCACAAATATGAGACTATATGTGGTAGTGGTAGCTTATTTTACATATTTGTTAATTTTTAGGTCTAATATCATTTATTGCTTATAATGTTATTGATACATGTTAATAAACCATGTTAATTCATGATTATTGTGTTAGAAGGAATCCCTTATACATCTGGTTACAATATTCTCTTAATCATGATTTCTGTGTAATGGTTGGCCTATGAAACCACTAACCCTCTCCATAAAAAATATTTCTAAAATACAATATGGTACATTCATTACAGTCCCGTGATAAGATTTTTGGAGTTTCTTTTTGTGAAAAAAATAAATATAAAATTTTTATTTTCACGCACCGTAAGTGACAATAGTTCACCCCCATTATTTATAAGTCAAAATTAACCTCATAATATTGTATCATGAGAACACATTACAAGAATCAGAAATCGTTAACAATATTAGAGGGGTATATCCTTAATTGATATTATTCATATTTATTTTGTCATCTAAAACCACAAAAAATTAAAATGATTCATATATGATCCATATTAAATGTTTTGGTCTTATAAAATATCATTCCCAATAGAATCTCCCAGGGTATGTGTTACATCCACATGTTATGATGTATTGGATTATTTAAAAAATGGATGTATCTTTGTTTTCATTTGAGTTTATATAAATCCTTTTTGAGGGTAAGAATATTGGTTAGTTTTTTTCATCACGACTTTAACCAATCTACATTGAGTAAATATAGTTAGTTTGGGTATTATATAATAAATGTATAAAATAATACAGTGGAGAATTTTTTTTTATGGATTTTCAATTGAATCTTCATTCAATGGGTAGTAAATATGTAGGTTTAATTAATGTTAAAAATTCATTATGGTTTTGTATGAAAATTTTGTAAACATAATATTCTTGAAATGTGGACAAGGATAACATGAAGTTGTGGAACACTATGTTTTAGTATTAAAAATTTTCTATGAAACAATGGGAGTCCTACTATTGGTGTTATTCTAGTATTGTTGAATCTCATTCATAATTGTATTTTTTCTTATATGAGTGATAAAAACCACAATATATAATACAATAAATTAGGGAATTTTGTTTGTTGAGTTATAGAATACCATTGGAAAATGAGGTAACACTGTCCATATATATTCGATGATATACATGATGAAAATTCAAGATTGATTATTATGGATGATGTTACACCATGTGATAGTGATCCAGGTGCAATATATGGTGAAGGGGGTTTCATAATTACATGGAAATTTTTTTCAGAGACCACATCATATTGTTCGATATTTTTTTGGTTCTGCCCATTTTTGGGTGCTTTTATAACTTATTGAAAATTATTTCTTAACTATAAACCAAAGATATGGAATTTAAGAGTGAAGGTATTATTATATTAAAACCAATGGATGGATTTGACTAGGAGGAAGATTAAATATATTTGAAGTTTTAATATTTAATTTCAAATGGAAAATCCATATATTATATGATAAAGAGAAATAAAGATCAAGCTAGGGGAACCACATTTAATTGAGAAAATAGGTGTATTAATGAACTGAAAATAGATTACTGACTGGGGAACAATATTCTATGTCATGAATTTTTATGTGAACATTTTGTGAGTCTTAATTACCTTTTATGATCAGTAGTGAAAGATAAATATGTTTTGAATATAAATTAAAATCTTCATGTAATTTTTGGAAAATCATACCGATAATCTTATTTTTTTGGATTTGATAATTTTGATTGAAATATATGAGAATGAAGAATGATCTTACTGTAATTTTGTATTATTCTTGAATGATATGTGCATAGTAGTGGATGAAGAAATTGAACATTGATGAGTACTGAGATCTTTCTCATACATATATGCACATAATAATAATTTAATATTTTATGAGAATATCAATACATATATGATTTTTTGTCTAGGGATGTATCCTTTTTGGGAAAATCCATGGGAAAATAACGTGTCTGTTCTCGATAAAATTTTACATCTGATTATGATTATAATGCGACATGTAATGTATTTTCCAATGCAGATGGAAGATACTATTATTCTAATAATAAAAACAAATATCATAACTTCCTAATTTTCCTAACCCTTTAATTGTGAGTAATGACACCCCAAGGGAAAACATATAGAATCATAGACACTAGTTAATTATTGAATTATTTTATATAAATTATACATCCGTCGAGGAAATTTCTATCCTAATGATTATACTGTTATATGATCGGTATATCTAATCATTTATAAAAAAAGTTGGTAAAATTTACAGTCACATTAAATAGATTATTTTCAATTTATTTACATGTAACATATATATATAATTACATTAAAATATAATTTTCTCAAGATGATTATAATTTTTTAAATGATGATGTTATGGTCTAAAATTATTTTAAATTATATCCTTATAATATAATATATTGTTAGGTTCTAATTTTCATACATGAAAATGTATTGAGTTGATAAGATTTTTGGAAAATATTAATGTCTTTCAAAACTGGGGTTAGAAAAGTTTTACGTTTTATTAAATATCATTAAGTATTTAATACAGGTTCTATTAAACATATGGTTGGATTATTTAACTATATTATTAAATAATATGGTTTTATATATAGAAATTTCAATGATATCATAGATTAAAAAATATTGAAAAATATTATAATGATATTAACCCTAATTTATGATATTGTGTATTCAATACAACTGTAAATTAACTCAGGGAGAGTTTTTATAAAAATTGACTAATCAATGTGGTTATCCATGAGATGTTACTGAATCCAATGGTATCCTTAGAACATTTATATAAAGGTATATCCATCAATGTGGTTGATGAGATATAGGTTTAATAGGTATAAAATTGATTTTATTTAGTAGATGATTTAATATAAATTATAGAGATAATGTTTACAAGAGAAATACATATATTTGATGGTAAATTAACCCTTTTATTTATGTTTTCATATGGTTTTACACATCAACCTTATGAGTATAGTGAGTTATTATGAAGATAATAATGACTATAAATTCAATATAAAATTTATGTATAGTTTATCCAATTTATTGGACTACAACACATTTAGTTATTCATCAAAAAATTAATTAAAGGTCTCTGAATGTAGATAGGTATAAGATATAATTTATGATCCACTTTAAGACATAAAGTTCATTTCCATATCAAATATGAAAGTTTATATGAAATATTTAATGGAAATATTAAAATCTATTGTTGGATATGATGGTAAACAAAAAGATTTTTTTGTTATCATATAGATTTAGCATGGTATATTGAGGATATTTTAATATAGATAATGAAGAATATAATAAATACTGGAATTTTGAAAGAGTATTGGATTTATATTGATGAAAAAAATTTGTTGATTATCTTACGTGTTTTTTTGGATGAATGTGATAATAATATATTCAAAATATGAATAATATAATAGTTACATATTGATGATTGAAAATCAGACAATGGTCACCATTGATCATTATATTTCCTTTTAAGAGAATGTTTATAAAATAAATAAATAAAACGTGTAATATTTAACATTGCAATTAAAGATTGAATAAACTATAATTCTTTTAGAAGTTTCATCAGTTTTGTATGTTCACTAATTTTGTTTTGAAATAAATTGTTTTCTGAGGTATAAAATCATTTTATAAAATGTTGACTTCTCAAAGGAGAATTTGCATAAGTAAAACTGATCATTGTTCTTACAATGAACCCCCAATATAATATTTAGTATATATGAATATCACATGGATATAATAGTGTATATTGTTCTTATCCATCAACAATATACTAAAATCCGTGGTGTTTTTCAAAATTCTGACATGTTTACTGAAATGACAAGAAATTGATATTTTCATTGGTGAAATTATAGTTTTGAATTTTTCATATAAATAATATGTTTCATTGTCATGATCATGAATATTATTTAATGGGATATTATATTTTAAGTAAATTAAGAGATTTGGACCAATCACTGCATATTTCACCTGAATTATATTTTATGGAAATTTTTTTCATTAATCAAATATTTGGTAGAATGAAGTAGACTATTAAAATAGTAGATGTAGAATGAATTATTGACATAAAAAATAACAATTTATGAAATTTAATCCAATAAAATTCCTTCTATGAATCGATTTTTAAAAGAAATTAACATAATACAATCTTATTTATTATGCCAATAATAATGAGATGATGTTAATTTTTTTCAAATATTTCATAAATCGAATGGATGTAATTAAATAATGTTATGTAGATATATTAGGACATATTTTCCTTGAAACATTAAAAAAATAAGAGCATCCAATTTTTTAATTGTGGTAGTTCATCTCATTTGATATATAGAATGAATCAGATGATTAAAATAAATGGAAATGTTTAAAGAACAATATATTTTAAAAATTACAGAGAAATAAATATTAATGAGTGTTGTAGGACCCAATTGCCTTTTTATAATTGAAGAATATTGAAATTCATTTTTATGGTCCTCATAATAAATTATGGTCTAATATTCAACTATATAACTCAATTATGTATTTCACATTCAATTATATTGAATTTAGTATAAAAGTAATGTAATGGAAATATATTACTAAAGGATGATGTGTGAATCTAAATTTTTATTATATAGATAGAAAATAAAATACATGTCTTATAATAAAATAAAATTAAAATATCATAGAGAATTGGATAAATTTCCTTAATCATTAGTAGAGAATGTATAATTTAGTAAGGATAAACGATGATTTTGATATTCTATTATTTCTGAAAATCCAAGATATGATTTCCCATTATTTTATAAAAAAAAATATGATAAAAAATATTATCTTATAATTAATAATGTAGAATCAAGAATAAAAAATTTGGTCTAGAGGGATATATATAGTATTATTGGTAGTGTTAAAATATATAATATAAGGCCCCATCCTTAATCATTACTTAATATTGAGTTATTACAAGATTACACATTGAGGATCTATTCATGTTTAGTGTATTATAGGATTAGATCATAAATCATGCATTACATTCCACAATTAAACAAAGTGGTTACATAAAAGATATTATTCATTTTTCCCATCAACGGAAACATATTTGAAACAAAACATGGATTTTTTCATGACACTTCCTCGACCCTATTATCACATAATGTACCTTTCCCTTTACCTGTGAAAATCATTTCAAAAACATGGGATGAGCATAAAAAGCTCAGTAAGGGATATAAAAGTACGAAATGAAAACATTAGTCCATGTATTAAATCATACTTTACTCATTAAACATAATCATTTTAACATACCTCATAAATCATGAATAAATCATAGAAATCATAAGACAAAAAGTTATCTTGAGGAATTCATAACATTCTTACGTAGGGAGTAACCTTCATGGTTAGGTTTGGAATACCCATCACAGTATATTCCCTAAATCTCTTTGGAGAAACCATAACGTTTAACCCCTTCGCGTAACCCAATGCATTGGAGAGATATATCAGGCTCACCCGCCCTTAGTTTATCATGAAACCACTCGTCTTAATAACAATGCCCAAAAACCATAACATAATCGTTTCACATAAAACATGCATAAAGAATCATAAAATTTACACCTTTCAATCACAAGATATCGGTACAACACATTGATATAGAAAAATAATGAAAACCATTTTCAATTACAAAATAAAAGAAAATTAAAACAATGTATTTATTTTTTCATTTTTTTAAAGGATATGTCTTATAGTGGAAGTCGAAGCTCAAATAATGGTCACAGAGGTGGAGAAGTCATTATCGCTGCATAAGTACGTCAAAAAAACATTCCCTTTTGTCGTTTAGTAAAAGCTTCATATAAAAAAGATTTCTTTTGAGTAAACGTAAAAGTAAAAGGTGTTTATACACCATATAAATGAATGTTGTGTATAAAACAAAATATGCCTCAATGAAAGGAGATTGAGATGAAGTCCCTTACCTCGGGTCCAACTTGACTCGATCATTATTTAACATCCTGAATAATAATCATGAGTTAATTTATAATTTCTTAAGAACCGTTTTCAAGTTCATTATTCATTTAATATCACTTATTACCATGTTATGAACACTATGTAATTATTCAAGTTATTAATGGTCATTTTGTCGATCATTGGTACTTGAGTCAAAAATAAACTCTTTATAATTACAAGTTGTTAATGTGGTAAAATATCCATTATATCCAGAATTATATTCATGATTTAGATATCATATATGTCATATATATCCAGTATATACATTCATTTACAATATTACATAACATTTATAGGTAAGAAATGAAATACACCTTTGATGGAGACGGTAAGCCGTACGTACGCATGAACACTACTTTCATTACTATTTCGTATTTTATTGAATGGAATCATAATGATATAAAGGTATATTATAATTCCAGTATAATATCATATATAATATCATTAATTACACCCTTTATACGTCCCACATATAGCATTAACGAATCAAATCACTTTGAAGGGGCGGTAGTCCACACTTCCTAAAATGAAGATATCACGTATACCCATAATGGAAGCCATAAATGTATGCCATAAATGAAAAATACAGATGATTAAGGAAAACATAAACATATTATATATCATATATAATTATAGTGACATCATAATGTCCACCTTTGAAGGTGTTATAAGAATATTGAACAATCATCGTTTCGTGAGGCAGAAATTCACCATCCACAGAAATAGTATGTTATTTAACCATTAGATGTAGGTGTGTGTAAGTGTAGCTCGAATAATTATTATAAAAACATCCTAGTATATTGAAAATACTGTTCTTGTACAAAATAAATGATCAAAAAGTGTTTAGGGGGTTGGAGAAGCAAAATAAAACAAAAGAACATTAAAGAAGTCTTTAACTTTAAATCAGGTAACTCTTCTTGGTTCGAACCAAATTGGTTTTTTGAAGAGATTTATGCCTATTGTAAGGCTTCTAGGATGAAGAGAGGGATGTGTATAGATAAAATGAGTAGGGATTGTCCGAGCCAAAGGCTTGAGATGTGTGGGTAAGGAGGTATAGGCGGGGGCCTTTTATAAGAGGAGAGGAGGGGCAATCTTGGAAAGGTATAAAATGTTACTTTATTTTCAAATGAGTTTTGAATTTTAAAGGTACAAAATTGATTTATTTAAACGATAAGGTGATAAGTGTTCTAAATATACTGATTAAATAGGTATTTTACAAGTTTATGTCTTAGTTTTAACATTATCTTTTCAATTTATTTAAATCCATTATTAATGAGGTAATCGCTGAATCACCATGATGTCATAAATAATTTTATTTATTTAATTTCTAGAAATTATAAAAAATTCTATGTTGTTGGAAATCGTTTTATATTTCCAATTAATATTTATAGACTAATATATAATTTATGTAGACAAATTTAAAAATGTTTTACTCAGGTGATACATTCTTTGTTATATTTAACTTTCTTTAAAAATTAAAAGATAAAAAGTCATTATCACACATAAGTGATTCCATGAGGTCCCCAAGTTTGGCACAAGGCATACAATGGTCGGCCATGACACAACCAGTAGATTTAGGACACATTTTGGGGTCATTTGTTAATATTATGATACTATTTTATTATCCATAACTACCTGATTACTAATTAATCAAGATAATTAATGATAATTATCGTCGTTACTATTCATAATGTCCAAAAACAAAAGATACTTTATTACATAATTTGGACCTTCTTATTCAAAATATATAATCCATTTTACCAAATTACAAACACAGAAATTGAAATAATTAATTTAAAAATAATTCTCGTTGTCAAAACAAATAGCGGGTTTTTTTAGAAACAATATCTATCAAAAGTTTGGCACTTTTTTATGCCCAATTACAAAGTGAAATTAATCCTAATGAACACCATTGGACTAAATAGTAAAAAATATATTCTAATTACACTTTATGAAAAATTAAAAAGATAATCTAACCATATAACTAAATTAGATGAAAAAGCAGTTTTGATGTAAAATGCATTATTTTTCACTATTCATTAAAAAATGAACATTGTCAGAAAAATAACAAAAAATTATATAATGTAAATTTAAATGTCTCAATCATAAAGAATATTCTTATTTTTACAAATAGATATTATAAATTTCTCAAAAGTTTTATTTAAAAATGGTTTTCCATCAAAAGGTAGTAAAACAATCTTTTAAAAATATTAGTGTATTCCATGCTTAAGATTGGATTTATTCTCATTTTAAACCTCTAAAACACTACCTAATTCATAAATAGATATAGATAAAATATCTATTATTAGTTACTCACTTGGGAGGTTACATACTTCCCCCCTTTAGAAAATTTCATCCCCGCAATTTATTTATTTAACGAATAAGTGGAGGTATTTATCCCTCATTGCATTTCAGATTCCCATGATGCCTCATCACTCGTGTGGTTTTTACACAAATCCTTTACTTGATGAATCACCTAATTCCGAAACACTTTCTCCCTATGGTCAAGAATCTGGACCGTTTGTTCCTCATAAGATAGATTCTCTTCCAGCTGAACTACGTTTGGACTCAAAACATGAGATGGATCTGGAATATACTTCCTTTACATTGAAACATAAAAAACATTGTGTACCTGAGATAAACTCAGAGGTAAATCCACTCGGTATGCAACTGATCCAACTCTATCCAAAATTTCATATGGTCCAATGAACCTTGGACTCAACTTTCCTTTCTTACCAAATCGCATCACACTTTTCCATGGTGAAACTTTCAAAAAAACATGATCATCTACCTCAAAAGAGAGATCCTTCCTCCTGTTGTCTGCATAACTATTCTTCCTACTCTGAGTTGTTCTCATGTGTTTATATATCAGCTGAACTTTTTCTGCCAACTCTTCTACCAATTCTAGTCCCATAAACTTCCTTTCACCTACTTCATTCCATAAAGCAGGAGTTCGACACCGCGTCCCATATAATACTCCAATGATTCCATCTATATACTGGAATGAAAATTGTTATTATAAGAAAACTCAACCAAAGAAAGATGTTGGTCCCATATTCCCTGGTAATCCATCAAACAAGCATGTTGCATATCCTCAAATGTCTGAATCGTTCGTTCTGACTACCCAACTGATTGAGGATGAAAAGTCGTACTAAAATTTAATTCAGTACCCAACGACTTTTGAAGGCCTTTCCAAAAGTTAGAAGTGAACCAGGGATCATAGTCAGTTACAATGGAGAGAGGAACTCCATGTATCTTGACTATCTATTTAAGATACAAATGGTAAAGTTGATCTAGGGAAAAAGTACCTCATACAGAAAGGAAATGAGCTGATTTATTCAAGAGATCAACAATAACCGAGATTTCATTATTACCTCTAGGTGTCTTCGGCAATCCCACAACGAAGTCCATGGATATATTCTCCCATTTCCACTCAGGAACTGGTAAAGGATGAAGCATCCTTTTCAGTAACTGTCATTGTTCTTTAACCTGTTGACAAGTCAAACACTTCACAGTAAAATTAGCAATTTCTCTTTTCATTCCGTCCCACCAGTAATACTCTCAAATATCTCTATACATCTTAGTACTTCCTGGATGAACAGAAAATGGAGAACTATGAGTTTCACATAACAACTCTCTCTTCAACTGTGAATCACAAGGCACACACAATCTCTTCCCAAATCTCAAAACACAATCACCATCAATGTTGAATTCAGGCAACATAACCTTCTGAACCAGCTCTACCTTTTTCTGCAACTCGCTCTCTTGCTTCTGTGCTTGCATAATTCTTTATGATATAGAATATTTCAATGATACCTAAAACAAAAAAGAATAACATCCTTCACCAACAATTTCTATGCCAAATTTCATCAAATCCTTAACCAAAGGATCACGTTCCAAATGCAACATTGTTAATAAAGCATTAATTTTTCTACTCAAAGCATCAGCCACTTTATTTTATTTTCCCGGATGGTAATGAATTGTACAATCATAATCCTTGATTAATTCTAGCCATATCCTTTATCTCATGTTCAATTCATTCTGATTGAATATATACATTAAACATTTGTGATCGGTATATATTTCACACTTTACTCCATAAAATGATGCCTCCATATTTTTAATGTGAAAACAACAACAGGTAATTCCAAATCATGTGTAGTGTAATTTAACTTAAGAGTTTTCAACTGCCATGAAGCATAATAAATTACCTGATCATTTTTCATTTGGACGCAACAAAGTCCTTTCAATAAAGCATCACTGTAGAAAACAAACTCACCATTCCTAAAAGGTAGGGCCAAAACTGGAGCATTCACCAATCATCTTTTCAATTCCTGAAAACAATCATCACATTCTTTTGTATAGATAAACTTAACACCCTTCCAAGTTATCTTAGTCATTGGACTAGATAACCGTGAAACATTTCTAACAAAGCTTTGGTAATAGCCTGCCAAACCACGGAAGCTATGAATATCAATTACATTTGTGGTTCTTGACCATTCTTCAACAACCTTTGTTTTTGCAGGATCATCAGTTATCCCATCTTTAGAGACAATGTGACCAAGGAATGAAATTGGTTGCAACAAAAACTCACGCTTTCTAAATTTCCCATACAATTTATTTTCTTTTAATATTTTCAAAATAACCCTTAAATGTATTTCGTTCTCCTCTTTAATTTTAGAAAACACCAAAATATCATCGATGAAAACAACCACAAACTTATCCAAGAACTCATGGAAAATTCTATTCATAAGGTTCATGAATACAGTAGGTGCATTGGTTAGACCAAAAGGCATTACTTCAAATTCATAATGGCCATATATTGTACGAAATGTGGTCTTCGGAATATCTGCTTCCTTTACCTTCAATTGATGGTACCCCAATCTCAGGTCAATCTTTGAAAATTACTGATCTCCTGGAGCTGATCAAACAAATCATTGATATAAGGCAAAGGATATTTGTTCTTAACGATGATGTTATTCAAGGCTCTATAATTAATGAAAAGTCTCATTGAACCATCTTTATTTTTAAAAAATAAAACCGGAGCACCCCATGGTGATGTGCTAGACCATATCCAATACTTGACATAAAGTACATTCCCATTCCGCACAGTTTTAAAACTACTATTGGATATCAATGTATTCACAATGGGAATGATTTTTTCTAAGAAAACTATGATCAAATATAATGAATTAGAAATCATCGAAACCAATAATAACATATTACCATTAAATACATAATTGATCCAAATACAAAAAATTCTAAAAAAATATAACTAAATAAATATCCCAATATAAAACATGCCAATATAATTCCACATGTAAACATAGTCAACACAAACCAAAAGTCTATCATGATACTAATATATAAAAAATATAGAAACCTAAAACTGAAAAAAATAGGGGACTATCGATGCTGGGTTGAATATGCAGTGTGTCAGCTTAAACATCTAAAAAGTTAATCACCATAGACACCATGGATTTCCTATTCCAAAACAGTTGAAATATAATGGTTTGAAATACATTTTTAAAAAATGATTTTAAATCATTTACAAAATATTAACGTATCAGTCCAAATTTTATGGTATAATGAAAGTCATCCAGCATTCCAATTAACAAACATATATATCATCCATAACCCATTTCAATTCCAAAACCCAAGTACAAATCCATGACATGTAATCAACAGTGGATAAGAAACAAGTGATGAAAAAAACAAAGAATAATTAAAAACTAGTACTAAAATTATGTCATAGAGATAGAATATGTAGAATAAGCAGATAGTAATCAAAGTCACTTGCTAAAAATATATAGATGAAATACTTAGAGACACTCATTTTAGGCTCAATCATTTACATATGTTGAACCTCCATAGTATATAACCGACAAGACACTCTATACTAGCGTCACTAGTGTCACATTTTCTTATGCTATCAACAAATCAATGGGATCCAACCCGTCTAACTCATGTATGAAATGAAAAAGTCACCCAATCATCTAGATGATTTCGAGGAATCCCCTGATAATAATACTTGGTAAATGGTAAGGTACTCACACATGTGATTCAACTAAAATCAACTACGAACACAGTTTCATAACCCAAACATCGACACCACCTATGAGATGTCCCTCTCTTTGGGGAATCCTCTATACAATTTCATGTCTCAAAAAGTGTCATTCACATGTTCCTACAATGTTGTAACATCATTTCAGTATCAAAAATCACTTTCCGAGTCATTTATCAATACCAACTAGGTGTCATGATTCCAATATTTCTAACCTATTTTCCAAAACATTCCAACAAGTGCACTGGGGAAATACAACACACAAGTTCTATTTTTTAAACATCACAATGTACTAATATAGACTTCACATAATGTCTCATCAAAACCAAATTTTCATTGATAAAACGAGGATCCAACTAGGGGATTAAAATTTACAATCCAAATACACTTACCCATCCATTAACACACCATAAAAAAATTAATATAAAACACCACCATAACATTCCCAATTAGAAATGGCCCAAGATGTCAGAATGAATTTAAAACTGCAATTAATGTCACAAAAAGAACTAACACACCATTTAAAAATCAAGTAACTAATTGGGAAATAGAAAGAGGGAAGAGAGAAGAAGCCTTATGAAAAAAATAGTTCATGGATGAACACATTTCATTAAAGAAACAAACAATCCTTAAATAACCATAAAGAAAGAACATATTTCCAAAAGAATCTAAAAAACATTTACAAATCAATACCACTTATGAAACCCATTTTAAAACATAACAATTATGTTCCAGTGATAAAAACTAACTTCCTATGAAAAAATTAACAATCATAATATTAACACCTATATATCCATTTTAAATCACATTTTACATGTCTTAGACAATCCATTTAAGACATTAAAAATTAATAATTAAATGTATAATGGAAAAAAATTACTTCTATAAAACCATATTCTGAAACATTAGAAAAATGAAACACAATAAAAACACCATTATTTAGAGTTATCACTTTTTATTGAACCAAAAAACAACCCAAACAATAAAATCACACCATTAAAGACAACCAATTCAATATGCATCACCCAAATGTCAACACATTTTTTTTCTTCAAAACATAGCCAAGGGAATCCACCACTCAAAAAACCAAATTTCATCTTATATGTTCAATTAGATTTTAATCAAGCACCATGCACTCATTAGAACACGGTAATTATTAATAAAACCCTAGGAATCCATTTTCACCCATATTTCATCATGAAAATTCCAAACCTATTTATACATGAAAATCTGAAGATAGATTGTAGTATATTCAAAGCATTCAAGTATATCCCAAGAATAAAAGCAATTTGATGTAATGGAAATTGAAAAAAACACTTACCTTAATGAAGTGAGAATTTAACAAAACATAGAATGGATAATGATTACACACAAAGAGTAAATCTTAACACACTATCATTAATGATAATGAACAACACATCAACCCTGTCAAATAATATTCTCCCAAAAAGTATTCCCTGTTTTGATAAAATAATAACTCAAGAGAAAAGGGATATGGGAGGATGATATCAACCAAAAACCCACAGAAACAATCATAGAAAACATTTATATGAATCAATGGTTTAATGAGTGTATCTATGAATAATTTTGGAGGCCCCTATGGTGCATCTATGCAAAATGTGGGAGGAAATTGTTCAATTTGTGTTCAAATACTAGAGGGGAATTAGGGGATTCGATAATTTTAATGTCCTTAGAAACTATCATATTTTTTATAAATTGTTTTCCAAAATGGGTTCCAACCATGTCTCCATCACTATCCTATAGGAACATGTGACATTGACCAACAAACCATGCACCAACTGTGTGGTCTCCACTTTCCAAATTGATCATTTTTCACATGATTCCATGGTACAAGTAACAAATATTTCCATAAAATGGTTCTAATAACACGAGACCTACTATCTATCCGATAATTTCATTTATTTACAATAAAAAAATAGGAAAAATTATCGAATTAAAAAAAATTAAAATGTGAAATCATCCTGAACCTCAATAAAAATATCCAAATATAAAAGAAGAATTAAATAAATGAATTTCAATGGTAGGGATGTGACTATCCCCCCCACCACAATCAAATTATTCCCCTATAATGACACCCAATAATATGATAAAAAATCATAATATCAAGAGAAAATAAAATTGAGTGGAACTATGATCCTAAATGTGACTTTTTCACCCCTGTCAGAGCTGACCATCTCTAGGAGAAAGACCATTGAAAAGAACTGTATAAATCAAGAATTGTTCTCTCCACAAAACGAACATGAGGACCACCTTGGGATAAATTCAGAATGGTAAAATAAAAGAACTCACAACACTAACTAACCCAATATTATCTTGAAAACCTAAAAATACAAAATTATCATAATTGTGAATTCTCAACAATTCCACTATTATCCAACCAATATAGGAATTATCAACCGAAAACAAAAAACTCTCCCCACAAGGGAAAATCATGGATGTTATCATGACCAAATCGTTAAAACATTCCCATTTAATCATTTCTAAAAGACCTAATAATCTCCACAATGAACAAAGTAGAAAGTCATAGTCAACCCCTAAATAGGATAAGAACCCCCAAATTTGAAAAAAAAAACTAATCAATGACGCACTCCCAAAATAGAATCCATTATATGTACAAAATAAAGAATCCACCATGTTTTTTACAACAAAGGATGACTCACAAGATAAATGAATATACAATAATAAATGATACAATGAAAACACCAACCATCTACACTCTAAAGTTAGTGAAGAAAACTAAAATGAAGTTCCAAACACCCACAGTGATCGATGACTATTCCCAAGATTTACTACAGGCCATCTGAATAGAGCCATGATTTATGAATAATCTAATAACACATAGTTATGAGTCGATATACTCTAATTTAATATTTCATTCAATGACATTTTTTGGAATAATTTTACTAGATGTCCAATTTGGCCACCTTGACAACAAGTATTCATAGGATTGTGACAAGAAGACATCAAATTCTTGAACCATCCCCACAAAATGTACATGAATGATTAGTCTGGAATGTAATTAAACTAAATTGATGAAGGAGATTTATCATTCATGTGTTCTTCTATAACACACCCTTCTCTCGATGGGGGAAGTTTTTTTAGCACCACCTACCAATGTCTGCACCACACAATCCCTCTCATATAATAATGACATATACACGTATTCCTTGAAAATAAGATCCTTATATGTGAGTGAAAAATCATTCATATATGGATGGATACCCAAAACTAAAAGACGATAATTCAACTGAAAAAATCAAGAAACCTTCTTTAAAAATGAAACCAAGTCCTTGAATTGGTCAATATAGGCCTTCACAATCTATTGACCTTGGTGAATACACATGAGCTCTTCTAATTTCTTCATCTTCGCCTCCTCTTGTAAAAAAAATCAAAATAAAATTTCCTTAATATATTTCTGTGATATATCATCATACAATAATGACATAACATCCACTTAACACTTTTACAATGTCGAACCTTCATAGAAACCCAAAATAGCTCAAAACATAAGCACTTTTTTAGTCCCCAATGATCTAATGAAACTCTAAACATTCTTAATCTATTAAACAAAAACAAACATACCATCATCCCCATAAAAAAAATACAAAAAATTATGATGATCTTGACACTTCTAACCTTGTCAAAGTTTAGTGATGACCAACTACTAGGAGAGGAAAATTGTAAATATTGTGTACATTTATTTATATCATACTCAAACCAACATAGGGAACAGAAAGAAAATAACCATAAATTAGAAGCATAACTAAAGGGAACAAATAAAGGTAAAAAAATAGGCTCTTAAAAAAATATTACAAACATAACTAAAATCCTATTTAAGAAAACCACCTTTTTAGTTCCAAATAGAAAACCCTCTTATTTCATATACACTTTCTAAATTTCAAAACCATGCTCTCAATTAAACTCAAAAATCATATTTGGATTCAAAATAAAAACCATGAAATTGTTTTTAAAAAAAGAATTTTCCAAAAACATTTTTTCTTTTTTAAAGACACATGTTTTTAAAAAAACTGTTTCCCCATAAAAATCAACACACAATAGCCAAAAAACCAAATCAGAACTCACAATAATGAAAAAAACAAGGCATGAATCATACAAACAATAAAAATACCAATTGTAAAACTCACATGAAAAAACTGTAATGAGGAATAAGTGGCCATTCATAACCTAGAAACATGGGATGTGGGCCATCCCCCATGTAAGAATCACCAAATATAAGGACCATGAACCATGTAATTGATCTCCACATGGGTCACTACTATATTCGAGAACAAAACATAACATCAATTGTCCTATATTATAATTATTCATCCAAAAAAATAAAAAAAATAGTCAAATCCAAATATACTTCTGGTAACTGGAGAATAAATATTAGAAATGGTTTAGGAGGTCCTTCACAAATATACCTCTCATGTTCTGATAGTAAAAATGATTGATATAAATAACACCCTAACTAAAAAGGTCTTGTAATTATACCATTTATTCATGAAAAATGTCATTATTCAATCCAACTTGACACCCAACATAATCTTAGACATGGCCAGAATGGTGTTCCTGATGACAACTAGATAGAAACTCATGTTTCGAATCAATGTAATCACAATGGGAATGAATGTAATGAATAAATCCTGGATCATGTAATCATATTGATCATTTAGGATAAAATATTATAACTAAATATAAATAAATTTTGTACATGTCAGGATATATAAAATACTAAAAAACATAAACAAATACATAAATATGACCAAAACACACTGACATGATCTTGTTTGGACCCTTTCAAAACAACAATCATTAGGAAAAACATCCTCCAATGGTACAACTGAAACAAATTCCTAAACATTATAAATATCATGTGTCTATTGAAGTCAAGTATCCAAATTATGGTTTTAGATTAAATTTCGTTGTAGTTAATAACAATATATTCCATGACATTCATTTTTAGAAATATTCCACAAAAATTATTTATATATAAATTTAAAAAATAGACATTTAAATCATTTCCATCATGTAAGAATATATTTCAAAACAAATAATTATTAAAAAACTGATGTATATTTATTTTTCGAAACAAGATCAACATATGACAACCCATTACAAAGGCCAAAACCAATTTCTAGCCCATACAATGCTGAAAAAATGTAAATGCTGAAAGTAACTGAAAAAAACCAAATGGATTAAACTACAAGGTCTGAAATCCAAAAAAAATTGAATAAATAAGAATAACATGTATATTGTAATCATGGTAACGTCCAAAATATATCTACAGTAAATCCTTTTTTGCACAATGATTGGCTCACATGATACCATATGGTGATGTTATATATTCTATAACTCACTAGAATCAATAAAATAGACCCACAAGTGGAACATCCCACCCGGCCTTTCAGTAAATACATGTGGTTTTAACCCATCTATCCATTTGTCAAAATATACCATCACTTGACCCTGTAGATCATGCCTAGGAATTCCTTTGTAACAGTAAATGGTGATTGAGAAGGATATAATATGTGTGGTTCATTGAAACCCCACTACCACCGTGCAGGCATAACCCTAACACTGAAACCACCTTTGTGATTCTCATCTCTTGGTGGAATCCTCCAGATAGGTGTCCATCTCAGAACAAGTCATTCACAATTTCCAAACAATCCTCAAACTACAGATATTATCCACTGATTTTCCAAATCTTTTCTGCAAGGCCTACTGTCCCGTAAAACACATGTGTTTGAAAACCAATTTATAAAACATCATATGGTGACAATAGGTCCATCATATCATGTCAAAACAAAACCTAATTTTCAATGATAACATTAATATCAATCTTGGCCTTTATCATTTGCAATATGATTAATTCTATAAGAAAAATGCTACACCATTTCTAATGTCTATTTAAAACACAACATTCACATCTATATTTCCAAATAAACCAAGATATTATAATGAACATGAAAACAAATTTAATATCACACGAACCACCAACACACCATTTAAAAATATTATAACCATTGTGGAAAATGGAATAGGGAAGGGAGGATAAGCCTTTAGAAAACCATGGTTCAACGACGAACCCATTTCATCATTTAACAAAATGGGCCTCAATTAATAATTAATTAAAAAATAATTCTAATAGAATGCACATATATGAAACGTCCCGGATCTAGGTATCACGCAATGGGTTCCAAAAACCTGGTTGGTCACATGACATGAAGATAATTTCACCAAACACCAGAGGCTGCCGACTAGAAGCGAGGCCTAGCACTGATAGTGGGGAAACTATTCCCTCATTTGATAAAGTGTAGCACATCAGAAAACAATATAAACATACAAAAGTGGAATAAGGAAACAATATAAACTGGAAATAGGCTACAAAATTGAAGTAAAATATTACCAACAGTCATATATATGATAATGCAACATGTTGCTAATTTTATTAAAGTATCCAAAACAGGATACACTGCAATCTAATACAATAAAACACAATATACAATGTACAACAAAAGAACAAAAAACAGTGCTACATGAGTTTAGCAGTATCACATGCCTAAGATCGGTCCCATGAACTTCTACTCCACTACAACAGTCATGTACCTATGTAGGGACCCTTGCACTTATCGACACATGCAACAATATAATTTGTTTGGGCCCACAACATGACCCAAACATGGTGTGAGAAATAAATCCCAGTATGAAACCACCAAAGGCCCATGCCTAATTGTCAGTGAAAACGTGTAACACCAGTGTGCAATAATGAAATGTAGTAAACTAGGATGTACTACAAAGTAACAATCCTACTAGTTATATTGACATTTTGATAATTATTTACCAATTTAATATAATTGAATTCTGAGTTTTCTTGAGACTCATCCTCAACTAAGAAACTCTTATACTAGTGCAGCAGCTGAAACCACAACATGCTATCTAACAAGTAGAAGATAATAATAATACCAAGCATTTCTTTATATTGACAGGTACAACATAAGAAATCACCATAGTGAATATTTAATGTAAAAATTGTGCTCAGGCATGCCAATCCTTACCCTCAAGAAAAGATAAAGGAAACCCTCCAGTGACTGACTTCAGGCATAACGAATATTTCCCTCAGGCATAAAAACTATTACCCTCAGGCTAAACAAAACCATTCCCTTGAGCTAAACAAACATTTCCCTCATTCATAAGAAATGTTTCCCTTAGGATAATCAAAATGTTTCCCTCAGGCTTAAAAAACACTACCCTAAGGCATAAGAAACATTTCCCTAAGGCTAATCCAAACCATTCCCTCATGATAATCAAAACCTTTCCCTTAGGCTACATAGATAAATAGAAAATAACCTAGTTGAGCACAATGGATAAGTAAGAAAATATATATGTCTCATGTCATGAAAACTCAAAACATGCTATTACCCCAGAATACCCACGGGTATCCTGGAAAAATGACTAATGAATGGAAATACACACTCGGGGTTTCCCTAGATCAAATCAACTATGTCAAAATATAGTTTATACTAATTCATTAGATTAGCTATGAAATTCTAGATATTACAACTGTTAAGGCCTCACCCATATGACACCATGAACGTGGGAGAGTGGCACAATAGTAAAAAAAATAAACTCGACTGTGGGAATTAAACACCAGAGCACCTATATCGATCTCCTTTGATCAATATACGCGAAAGCCACCTCTCAAAACGACCATGAACGACGTAGATCTGAGATGTACGATTACCCATTAAAAACTAAATAACATCCCGTAGGTAATGATTTGGAATTAAATAACCAAGGAGATGGAAGACCATACTTGCACGGTTCAAACGTGATCATCGGTAGAAGAATCATAGTCTCGGTGGGTGATCGAGAGATCCTCCAATCCTCAGCCTCCTCTACCACTGCTCCTGGTGAGTTCTCTTCTTCATTGTCCAAATGAGGAGCCTACTCCATGTTTTTAATTAAAACTCACAACTAAACGTCGTGTACTTCTAAAGTACATGGCGTATAATTTCGATTATAAATTGTTCCTCTGGGGGATACTCTACACCGCCTCACTATTCAACTACTGACATGATTACACATCATGTATAACTATGTGCATGGTGTGTACTATCGTTTTGCTGGAAGCTACACCCATCGCCTTATTGTTCACATGCTGACGGATTACACTACGTGTATTACTAAAAAAACGGTGTGTAGTTA
This sequence comes from Viscum album, assembly GCA_963277665.1. NCBI lineage: Eukaryota > Viridiplantae > Streptophyta > Magnoliopsida > Santalales > Viscaceae > Viscum > Viscum album. The sequence continues at coordinate 456,257,576 of OY728142.1, forward strand.
GTTTTTACACACCTAATCACCGACAAGACTACATGTCCTGTATTCTAATCCCACACGGCTAATGTACCTGGTGTGTGTACAAAAGTACAAGGACTGTACCCATAAGATTTGGATTTTTCCCACATTACCCTTGTTTTCCTAAAAACTCATAAGGAAAAGAGAAAGAAGAAACTCAAACCTCAAGAATAAGAATAGGGGTCTAACAAACATCCCCCCTTATTGCAATTTTTCCCAAAATTTCCCTTTCAAAGGTGGAAAAGATAAAGCTGAGAAACATTCTGGCCACTAAGTGCGTACATCGGTCTCCCGCTATTATGTTTTATCCTTCACTTGTCTTTGCAGCCATAGCACCCGTACGAGAGTAACTGACCAACCTCGGAGAATCATCATGTTAAAAACAACAATACGAATCAAATGATCCTCTAAAAATGCATCAACATAATGTTAAAACTCCTTGGGCGGAAAAATTTGAGATGGGTCTGAGTGATAATGGCGCTACTGAGATATGTGGAAGATATCATGGATGTCTCGGTAACTCTATGGTAACCGAGAAGAATTTGAAACTGGCCCGACTATCTCAAGAATAAAAAACGACCATACAGTCTTCGGTGAAATATTTACTTGTCTCCTGGTCCGCATGTGTCCTAAACTTGGTGAAACACGAATAAAGACCAGATCCCCGACCACAAACTCTAATTGTCATTTGTGGTGATCAACAAAAGATTACTGACGAGACTGTGCAGTAGCCATCCTCTTCTGAATCAACTAGACATGCTCTGAAGTCTCCTGCAAGAGATTTGATCCCAGTAAAGATGCATCTCCTTCCTCAAACCAGCGTAAGAGTGATCGGCATGGCCCACCATATAAAGCCTCATAAGGTTCCATCTCAATAGTTTCATGCAAACTATTATTGTATGAAAAACTCATCCAGGGATATTTTCTTCACCCAATATCCCCAAATGTTTAGGACTCATGCACACAAAATGTCCTCTAGCACCTATATTTTATGATCTGACTAGCCATCGATCTGAGGGTGGTATGTTGTGCTCAGAAACACCTGTGTACCCAGTGCCCTCTAAAAATTAATCCAGAAACGAGACGTAAAACATGCGTCCCTATCTGAAATGATAGAACGTGGGATCCCATGAAAACGTACTACCTCTCAGATATATATAACTTCCCAAGCTCGTCAACACCGAAGGTCTCCTTGATCTTCAAAAAGTGTGATATCTTCGTAAGTCTTTCCTCAACAACCCATACATCATCATTGCCTCATGGTGATCTTCGAAACCCAGTCACTATGTCCATCGCAATATCATCCCATTTCCACTCTGGAATGAGCAACTGTTTTAACATCCCTACTCACATATGATATTCCACCTTCACCTGCTGACAGGTTGAAAATATCATAACAAAACCTGCTACCTCTCTTTTCATTCCCGACCAGCAATACTAATGTATCATGTCATGGTACATTTTAGTAACTCCATGTTGCCCTGCCCAAGAAGAAGCATGAAATTACCACATCAACTCCTCCTGTATATCCCCTGGATCCCACACACGTCCATGGATACACAGTATATCGTCATCGCATATCATCCAACCAGGAGGAGGGTACTCACTTTCCACTAACTCCCATAAAACTAGGCCTTAGGAATTTGATAGATATCTTATCCTTACACTATCCAGAAGGGTAGAAGTCACAATCATGGATGAAATATAGGCTCTCCCCTGACTATCGTGCACCTCCAAATGAAACTCTGAGAACAATGCCATAATCTACCACTCCCCACTGGCCTCCTACACTGCATGTATCTGAGTCCTCCTACTCAGTGCATCAGCTACTGCATAAGATCTACCAGGTATATAGGCAAGATCAAAGTAAAAGGACTAAAGTTATTCAACCCACCTTCACTATTTCAAATTCAAGTGACGCTGGGTAAATATGTATTTATGACTTTTGTGGTCTTTAAACACAAGAAAATGTTATCCCAAGAGATATTGTATCCAACAACATTACACATGCACAACCACAGCCAACTAGAGATCATGTGTCGAGTAATACCTCTCATGTGGCCTCAACTGCTGAGACCTGTACACAACTACTCCATCGCCATGAATAAACATTGCTCCCAGCCCAATACCTGATGCATCACAATAATCTATATAGAACATCCCTTGCTCTGCAAGTATTAGGGAAAGTGATAATGTCAATCTCCCCTTCATCTCAGGAAAGTATGTCTTGCAAGATTCTAACCAAACGAACATAATACCCTTCTTAGTCAAACCTATCAACATCACTGCTATGTGGGAGAAGTCATGTATGAAGCTCCTTTAATAACCATCCAACCCCAAGAAACTCTGTATTTCAAACACTTTCATCAGCTTATCCTAGGAAACTAACACTCTCACTTTCTATGGGTCTACTGCAACTCCTGCCTCAGAGATTATATGATCCGAGAAGTGAATCTGGTCCATCCAAAAGTGGCACTATGAGAGCATAGCATATAACTGATTCTCTCTTAGTGTACTCAATACGATCACATGATGTCTGGCATGGTCGTGTCGAGTGTGAGAGTACACCAAGATATCATCCCCTTAGACTACCACAAAGGAATCCAAATATGGGTGGAACACCTGATTCATCAGATACATGGATACCACGGGATCGTTTGGGAGTCTGAATGGCATGACCAAGTTCTCGTATAGGCCATATCTTCTCTGAAAGTATGTAAGTGGTATGTATGATGGTCTAACACACAAATAATGATATCTAGATCTCAATTAAATATTTTAGAACACTCTAGATCCACGATGTTGATCAAAAATATCATCAATCCTTGGTAAGGGATATCAGTTCTTTACCATCATCTGGTTCAGATTATGATAATCCACACGGAGTCAGAGGGTACCATTCACCTTCTTCACTAACAGGATAGGCGAACCCCATGGAGATGTACTGCGTCGGATGAAAACCTTTTCCGGAAACTCCTCCAACTTCTTCTTGAGTTCCTACAACTCTGGTGTATCCATCTTTTAAGGAGGAATGGACACTAGTGCCACTCCTAGAAAAAGCTCAATATAGAAGTCCACCACTCGCTCCGAAGGTAGACCTAAAGAGTCATATGGTAAGACATCCCTAAAATGACTAACCACTTTGGATAGAAATCCTTAAAAAAATTTCATTAGTCATCTAGATATAAACTCAAAATCTAGGCTATTCCTCCACCTCGCCCACGATGCTCGGGTCTACCTCGGCTCGTCGGGAAATCTCATTCACCCTTATATAGAAACTCTCTACCCTCTGGTGATGTAAAACACACCCTGCGATGATAGCAATCCCCAATGACTCGAAAGGGTACCAAAAAGTCTATCATGAAAATGACATCATAAGCTATCATCTCTATGAAATAGAGGTCCCATATAATTTTACAACCACCAAGCTCTTGGGGGCACTCCTTGAACTGACACACACCCACCGTTCTAGTTCCCAACATAGTTTCTAGCATCATGATATCAGAATAAGAAGAAACAAAAAGACCAGACTCTCTACAACGACACATATATAAAGCATTTTGTATCACCAATATCAAAAAGTAAAGAAGCTTAAATAGAAGAAACTAGAATAGTACCTCTGACAGTGGAAAGTACAAGATCTTGTTCCTGTTGGGTCTGTTTCACTGCATATGTCTGCCCAGTTCCGCAACCCAATAATCCAGCCTGCATACCCTGAGCTGACTCGCACTACTGTCTCTGAGATCCTGGTGTCTGCCTACGACGACCATGACCACCACCTCGGCATGAACGTCCTAAAAAATTTGAATTCCATGACTGGTAAGAAGCTTTTGGACCTGCTCCTCCATACTGAGTCTGCACAGAACCCCTCTCACTAGTCACTGGTGGAAACACCATACAAAAATTCTAAATATGGCTCAATTTTTCACAAGATCGGAATTCCACTAGGACATGTGGACACTAAGGTCTCTTCTTCCCCTCTTTACCAAACTGGTAACACATTACCAAACCATCGGAAGAATTCTTCTTGCGAGTACTGCCGCCGTATGAGAAAGCCATCTGCCTATTCCTCATCATAGTAGAAATATTTCCCAATACTAGTACAGAACCTCTCTAGTGTGCACAACTATCTTCCTTCAGATTCTGCTCAGTAATCAATAGAGGGTTCATAATAGCATGCACTTTAGGAATCCTGATAACATTCAACATCTCTCGGATGTCATATTGAAGTCCATACTCGATGTGTCAATCCCTCAATGTATAATCATCCACCAGAATAGGTGCAAAACACTATAGCTCGGTGAAGCGGGATATATAGTCCATCACTGACATGGAGGTCGGCTGCAGATTCATGAACTCTCTAGCTCGATCTGCCCTCAGTATCCCCAGAATGAAAATTTCATAAAAGAATTCATGAAAATCCTCCCACTCAATTTCTTGGTGATGTGCAGTCTAGGTGGTAACATGCCACCATATGTTTGCAGAATCACACAACATTAAGTATCGATCTTGACCCTATGACAACCCTGCTTTTATTAAACACTTACACATGATTTATTACATATAACATCACTTGATAAACCAAGAATATCGATAGGTTTAGTGTCTTTGGGGATTTGGATCATTACATAAAAACTTAAAACATGAAATACAACATCTTTATTGAAAACTTCCTTTACATGACCACTACATTCCCTCATACGTAGCATTGTATGGGATAACTTGAGGACATGCATAAGAAAAGGGTGAGCTATAATGCCCAGTAAGGGCGTACAGATGGAATAACATGAGGAGTACAACAGATGTTTGACAATAGGCATATCAATAGATCATAAAAGAAACATGATCATAAAGGCATGATAAAGCATGATAATCATAACATGGAAATGTGGCAATAACACTTAACATGGAATTAGCATGAGCCAAGGCTCATTGCACATAGATCATGAGTAAATCCTCATTGCACATGAAGCACGAGTAAACCCTCATTGCATTTGAATTAGCGTGTGTCAACACTCATTGCACATGGCGTATCATGATATTATACTTTATCCAATGCATTGGAGCAATATAAGGGCGCACCCTTCTTAAACATTTCATTTCATGCATAAGTGTGCCAAATGGATCATGAAACATGGATTCATAAAACATAATCATTTATTCCACGATAAAGGAATGTGGAATTAATACATGAAAATTTCTAATCAATAAATAAAGGTTCATAAAGGTGGATACCCTTGATGGAGAAATGGTCATGGTATCCACTACACAATGGCATTGGCTTGGAAAATCTGTGCGATTTCGGCAGCGTAACGGCGTGACATAAGAATTCATAAAAAAGGTTGATGAGAGAAAAAGGGGTTCCTCATAATATTTACATGTAATGGACAGTAAGGAGGTCATATGGATACATGTCCCAACAATTGTAATGGAATTTAGACTCATGATACAAAAGTAATTCTTGAATGTAAATGAGGAGAGAGAAGTTCATTTAGGAATTTCCGCATAGTAACAGGTGTGCATATGAGGCATTTTATTAGAGAGAAAGTGGCATCCCATCATTCAGACATAAAGAGGGTAGTATGTGGGAGGTGTGAATCCATACCTCAACATTCATAATTGAAATTTAAAGGGCAATACAACTTATATAAAATTGACAAAAAGGAGAAAGGAAGAAAAAACCGTTACTTGGAATTGTGCTTCCAAAGGCTAGAGAGAGGCTTGTGAGAGGCTTCTTGGTAGCTTGGGGCACCTTGGGAGAATTATAGAGAGAGTAGGGAAGAGGTTGGACGAACTCCAAGGGATTTTAGTGAGGAGGAAGTGGGATCATGGGTGGGTTTATATTGGAATGGTGAGGGAATTCTTTATTATTTAGGATTGGGTCCCCTTACATAAAATTAATCCAAACCACAAACAATCCCGTGGTTTTTGCCCATCGTTTTTGTCAAAGGGAAGAGGAAATCAATATTTTATAAGGAAAAAGTCCGAACTTCTTAAAATATTAGGTTTTTTTATGTGGAGGTGAGTCACACTCCCATGGAAATTAATTTAAAGAGGCAAGGTGTTGAATAAGTCTTGAGGGGTCCATTAATGCTTTGAAAAGTAAGTCAAACAAACCCAAAATCACATTATTTTAATGAAAAAACATATATTGGGCGAACATAAGGATTATAGTATTTTATTACATCACTATTGGGTCATTATGATGTCATAATACACATTATATATTTAAACGGTAATTTAATTTTTACCCAAAAATTTGACTCGCAAAAAATTATGAAAAATTCACCGTTGGATAATTTCGATGTCCTGGTTCCAGAAATAACATTTATTTTATCTAAATAATTTTATAAATATATTAATTTTATCTTTTAAAATAAAAATCAACATTTATCGAAAATTCATATGTTTTTACAAAAATGGATTTCAATCCTTAATAAAAATTTTAATTGCATTCATAAAATTATAAGATCATTTATATTTAATAAAAATTAATTTAATAATAATATTATTATTTTATTAAAATATTATTTAATTCAAAAATCCCTTAATTTAATAAAATAGAATTTTTAATTAGATTAAAACTAAAAACACCATTTGTACATTAAAAAACTATTTACAATGTATAAAAAATGACTACAAATTATTTTCATTATTATATACAAAAAAATAATGTACATGAACTTAGTACTACTTATTTGTTACATAACCCCTTAAAACAGCCGCATATGACCTAAGGATAAGGTGTGTGATGGTGACAGACTCTTGGGGTGGCTCGGATAACATCGCTCAAGTGGTAATTTCAATCAACATCCACTTTTCCCGTAGACGGTCGCGTTAGAGCTTGACATGATGAAGCTCAGTTTGGGCTTCGTCAATGGCGAAGCCCAAAGACGCCGCCTCTTTTCCGAGCTCTGACAAATGGGCTTCGTATGGGGAAATTCTACTGGATGAGGCCATCACTTATTTGTCAGAGTAAAGTGGATTTGATAAAGTCTTATATTTATACTAATCATGTGATTACTGTTCAACGACTATATTAGCAACGGTCAAAATTATTAACATAAAACAAAAGAAGTTCACATCATATAAAAATATTTTGAATAAAGAGACATTTAACTAGATTAATAGGAATTTTTCATTAATGAAACTTTGGGTCGTTACATTATTCCCCCTTAAGAAATTTCACCCTCGAAATTTTCCTTTCCCCACACTAAAACAAATGTGGGTAACTCAGCTTCATCATATCCTCCAATTCCCAAGTTGCATCTTCAAACATTTGGTTTCTCCACAACCCCTTGACGAGGGGCATAGTTTTATTTCATAGAACTTTTTCTCTACAATCTATGATCTTCACTGGTTTCTCCTCATAAGAAAGATCATCTTCCAATTGTACCACCTCAATTGAGAGTAAATGTGAAGGGTCCGGTATGTACTTTCTTAAGAGGGACACATGAATGAAATCATGTACTTTGGCCATAGTAGGTGGAACTACTAGTCGATAAGCCACTGCCCCGACACGATCAAGAATCTCGAAGGGGACGATGTACCTTGGAATTAACTTCCCTTTCCTTCCAAACAACATGACCTTCATCCACAGAGATATGCGTAGAAAAATAATGTCTCCAAATTTAAACTGATGGTCTCGTCGACGATTATATGCATAACTCTTCTATCGACTCTGGGATTCCTTGATAGGTTACTGAATGGTTTTCACCTTATCCACCATTTCTTCGATCATTTCTTGTCCAAGCATCTTACGTTCAACGACCTCATCCCAACATGCCGGTGTTCTCCACCTTCTCCCATACATGACTTCATATGGCGCCATTTGGATGCTCGAATGGAAACTGTTATAGTAAGGGAACTCAACCAGAGGAAGATGTTGATCCCATTCTCTTTTAATGTCAATTGAGCATGCTCTCAACATATCCTCAAGTTTTTGGATATTCCGCTCGGATTGGCCATCAGTTTGAGGATGATAGGCTATATTGACGTTTTTGTTCAGTATTCAGAGCATGTTGAAGACTCTTCCAAAACATAGAGGTGAATCTTGGATCTCTGTCAGACACAATAGATAGTGGTACTCTATGAAACTTTACCACCTCCCTGATATATATCCGTTCTATTTGATCCAAATAGAAATTCTCTTGAATGGAAATGAAGTGTGCAGTCTTTGTAAGACGATCCACAACAGCCCAAATTGCATTGTTGCCTTTGGAAGTCCTTGGAAGTCTGGTGACAATGTCCATGGGGATGTTCTCCCATTTCCATTCTTGTATGGTCAATGGTTGCATCATCCCCTTATACTTCTGCCTCTCTGCCTTCACTTGCTGAAACACCAGGAACTTTGATGCATAATCAGTGATCTCATTTTTCATATTATCCCACCAAAAGTTTTCTCAGAGCTCTCAATACATCTGTGTGGTCCCTAGGTGAATTGAGAAATTTGAACTATGTGCATCATGCAAAAGTTCCTTCTTCAGCTCCGGACATGATGGAACACATATTCTTTTCCCAAAATGCACAATTCCTTCTTCATTAACATTAAACTCTGAGGATTTCCCTTTTTTGATAGCTTCCACTTTTTCCTGAATTCCCACATCATCCTTTTGAGCATCCTTTAACCTTTCCAACAGAGATGGTTGATCAATCATTTGTGAGATGATTTATGACGTTCCCTTCTTTATGATTCCCACGTCCAACTTCATCATGTCTAAGAATATTGGATCCCTCTCAATTCTCATCATTTATATAATTACTGGGTCCGTTCTACTTAGGGCATCTGCCACCTTGTTCACTTTCCCAAGGAGGTAATGTATTGAACAGTCATAATCCTTGATGAGCTCTATCCATCTTCTCTGGCGCATATTAAGCTCTTTCTATGTGAATATATATTTAAGACTATTATGGTCAGTATATATCTCACATTTCTCTCCATAGAGATAATGCCGCCAGATTTTCAAGGAAAAGATCACCGACGCCAACTCCAAATCATGCATTGGATAGTTTCGCTCATGGGTTTTCAACTTCCTTAAGGCATAAGATATAACTTTATCATTCTGAATCAACACACAACCTAAGCCCATCTTTTAAGCATCACTAAAAACAACAAAAAGTTCCCCACTTGTGGGTAAAGTGAGCACAGGCACATTGATAAGCCTCCTTTTCAACTCCATGAAGCATTCTTCACATTCATCACTCCAAGAAAACATTACTCCCTTTCGAGTTAGCTTGGTAAGAGGGTTAGACAATCATGAGAAATTCCTCACAAATCGTCGATAATATCCAGCTAACCCCAGGAATCTATGGATATATGTTACCGATGTTGTCCTTGGCCATCCCTCAATTGCATCTGTTTTGGAGGGGTCCATAGATATCCCATTGCTTTTGATGATGTGACCCAAGAATGAGACCTCCTTCAACCAGAATTCACACTTTCTGTACTTTTCATAGAGCTTATCCTTGCGCAAAGTCTCTAGTACAGTTTTTAAATGCTCCTAATGTTCCTCCTGGGATTTGGAGTATATTAGAATATCATCTATAAAGAATACCTAAAATGTGTCAAGGTAATCTCTAAAGACTCTATTCATCAAGTCCATGAATATTGTTGGAGCATTGTTGAGTTCGAAAGGCATTACTATGAATTCATAGTGCTCGTACATTGTACGAAAAGCAGTCTTGGGGACATCTTCCTTCTTCACCCTTACTTGATATTATCTCGACCGCAAATCCACCTTGGAGAAATATTGTGCTCCACGTAGCTGATCAAACAAGTCATTGATTATTGGGAGAGGATACTTGTTCTTTATCATGATTTTGTTAAGTTCATGATAATCAATGCAAAGCCGCATTGACCCATACTTGTTTTTGACGAAGAGGACTGGTGCACCCCATGGTGAAGCACTTGGCGTATAAACCATTTATCTAGATTCTCCTGTAGTTGTTTCTTCAGCTCTTCATGCTCAAAATCAGCCATTCTATATAGAGTCTTGGATACTGGTAGCGCCCTAGGTACAAGTTCAATTGAGAACTGAACATCTCTTCTTGGGGAAGACCAGGAAATTCCTCGGGAAACACTTCAGCGAATTCCCTCATAATAGGCATTTTTTCAAGGATATTTTCTTCCTTGGACTCAATCATCTGAGCCAGATACGCGTGCTCATAAGTCAGTAATATCCATGCTTGAGATGATGGAGCTAAAGGAGAATCATCTTCCTCCTGAAACTTGTAAATAATCGGGGGTCGATTCTCCATATGGAGTGTGATTTCCCTCTCCCGAAAATTTATGTTGGCTCTATATAAGGAAAGTCAATCCATGCCAAGAATTGCATCAAATTCTACCAGAGGGAGTACAACGTGGTTCGCCGGGAAATTCAATCCACAGATTATAATATGGGGGACTTATAATCATGGGATATATTGATTGCCCCATTTTCTGTACTGACCAACATCTTTACTTACAAGATTTGTGGTGGTGCTGGGATTGTTCTACTAAAATTTTGAGATATAAAATAATGCGTAGAACCTGAATCAAAAAGTACGTTCTCTATTCCTGAATGAATAACTAGAGTACCTGTCACCACTTCGTTGTCGGGGTTCACTTCGGCAGAAGTAATGGCAAAAGCTCTTCCTTGCTGCCTTAGAGGTTGTTGGTTGTCTCCGAAAACCCTTGGATTAGGGCACTGATTTGCTAAATGACCCTCTTCTTTTCATTTGTAGCATTTAACAACTCGTTGAGGATAAAACGGAGCATTCCTCTCCTTTGTTGCAGCTGTGGGTCTTTCTTTCCAACGGTTAACTGCTAGGTGCCCTTCTCTTCCACAGCTGAAGCATATTCTCATCCCCTTAAAGCAATTTCCTAGGTGCTTCTTTCCACACTTTTTGGGAAGTGGGGTGCTGTATCTTCTTATCACCGTTGGATTAATCCATCGGGCCACCAACATTGAATTACACCTTACACTTCTTATCCCCATGATACCCATTTGATTCTCAGATCTCCATTTTGACCTTGAGGGAACATCGGACAATCTCCTCATTGCTTTTGAAGTCACGGATCGCTAATTCTTTCTGTAGGCTAGGCTTCAGCCCACTAAAGAAGCGGTAAAATTTTCCTTCGGGGTTAACGATAAATCCGGAAGCGTATCTTGCAAGACATGTGAAATTTTCCTCATACGCTCCAACAGATTCTTCATATATTTTTTTTTGAGGGAAAGGAAGTCCCTCTCTATCTTAAGATGGAGGGTGCGTGGATAATATTTATCGAAAAACATCTTACAGAAATCCTTCCATTCCAACGCCTCGATCTCCTCCTCGGGCTTCGTATTTTTGATCAACATCCACCATTGATCAGCTTCACCCTCCATATGATAAGCAGCCATGAGAACCTTCTCTTGTTCAGAACATTGGAGGATGGAGAATATCTTTTCAATGGAGTTGATCCATTGTTCAGAGATCGTGGGATCGAATGATCCACTAAAAATAGGAGGCCTTTGTCACATGAATCTCTACATAGAGACTTATTATTTCATAGGTGGGGGGGGTGGGGTTGAACATACCCCTTGACCCGTGTTTCTATTCAAAACTTGAGTTAGCTCAGAGAGAAGTGTGACAAAGTTCGCGATTCCCGCTCCCATTGGATTGGGCATCTCATTTGTACAATCATCACACTGATCCTCACAACAGTTGTTAGCTCGAGTCCTCTTATTACCGGCCATTGGCTGGAATAAAAGGAAAGTTCGGGGTAACACATAAAGGGTAATCCAAAGACAATAGTTTATGAATTATAAAAAAAATTATTTCCTTAACTCATGAGTCTATAGGCTTCAATCTAGGGTTTTAATGATCTACTTTCTAACATATATACATAGGGGCATTCTTTTAATTCTCTTAATAAGGGTTCATACTATGCTTTTTAATTTATCAAAACATATCCCCCGGGAGTGTCGTAACCAAGAGTGCAGCAAGGCCCATTGTCGTGCACCAGTTCCCGTTCGAGTCTAGCTCAAAGCGGTGTTTTCGGGTTTTACCCCTAGGATACATCTATGCCAGAGCCGCCTCTACCAGCTCATATCCAGACAGGGATGTATTTGTTTGATAAACCACTTACACAGTATTTACCAAATATTAGGGATTTGTTTTATACATAGTCTTGTATCTAAGGCATTACTTGGGTTTTCTATTCCTAATCCCAAAATTAACAAATCCTATCCTCTGATACCTACTATGACAACCCTGCATTTATTACAAACTTACACATGATTTATTACCAAAAAAATCACATGATACAACAAGAATATCGAGAGGTTTAGTGTCTTTAGTGTTTAGGATCATTACATAAAAATGTAAAACATGAAATACAACATCATTATTGAAAACTTCCTTTACATGACCACTGCATTCCCTCGTACATAGCATTGCATGGGATAACCTGAGGACACACATAAGAAAAGGGTGAGCTATAAAGCCCAGTAAGGGAGTACACATGGAATAACATGAGAAGTACAACACATGTTAGACAATATTCATATCAATAGAGCATAAAAGAAACATGCCCATAAAGGCATTATGAAGCCTGATAATCATAACATGGAAATGTGGCAACAACGCTTAACATGGAATTAGGATGAGCCAAGGCTCATTGCACATAGAGAATGAGTAAATCCCCATTGCACATGAAGCACGAGTAAACCATAGTTTCACTTGAATTAGAATGAGTCAACACTCATTGCACATGATGTATCCTGATACTATACTTTACCCAATGCATTGGATCGCTAAAAGGGCGCACCCTTCTTAAACATTTCATTTCATTCATAAGTGTGCCACATGGATGATAAAACATAGATTCATAAAACATAATCATTTATTCCACGATAAAGGAATGTGGAATTAATACATGAAACATTGTAATCAATATTTAAATGTGCATAAAGTTTGATAACCTTGATGGAGAAATGGGCATGGTATCCACTACACAATGGCATTGGCTTAAAAAATCGGAGCGATTTCGGCAGCGTAACAGCCAGACATAAGAATTCATAAAAAAAGGTTGATGAGTGAGAAAGGGGTTACACATCATATTTACATGTAATGGACTATAAGGAGGTCATATAGATACATTTACCAACAATTTTAATGGAATTTAGATTCATGATACAAAAGTATTGCTTGAATGTAAATGAGGAGAGAGAAGTTCATTTCGGAATTTCGGCATAGTAACAAGTGTAAATGGGAGGCATTTAATGAGAGAGAAAGGGGTCTCCCATCATTCAAACATAAAGAGGGAATTATGGGAGATGTTAGAAACTATACCCCAACATTAATAATTGAAATTAAAAGGGCAATACAACTTAACAAAAATTGTCAAAAAGGAGAAAGGAAGAAAAAACCCTTACTTGGAAGTGTGCTTCCAAAGGCTAGAGAGAGGCTTGTGAGAGTCTTATTGGGAGCTTGGGGAACCTTGGGAGGATTCTAGAGAGAGTATATCAGAGTTTGGACGAACTAAAAAGGATTTTAGTGAGGAGGAAGTGGGAGCTTGGGTGGGTTTATGTAGGAAAGGTGATGGAATTCTTTATTATTTAGGTTTGGGTCCCCTTACATTAAATTAATCCAAACCACAAACCATACCATGGTTTTTGCCCATGGTTTTTGTCAAATGGAAGAGGAAATAAATATTTTATAAGGCCGAAGTCCGAACTTCTTAAAATATTAGGGTTTCTTATGTGGAGGTGAGTCACACTCCCATGGAAATTAATTTTAAAAGGCGAGGGGTTGAATAAGTCTTGAGGGGTCCATTAATTCTTTGAAAAGTAAGTAAAACAAACCCAAAATCACATTATATTAATGGTAAAACATATATTGGCAGAAAATAATGATTATAGTATTTTATTACATCACTATTGGGTCATTATGATGTCATAAAACACATTATATATTTAAACGGTATTTAATTTTTACCCAAAAATTTTACTGCCTCATAAAATTTTGAAAAATTCACCATTGGATAATTTCGACATCCTGATTCCAGAAATAACATTTATTTTATCTAAAAAAATTTATAAATATGTTAATTTTCACTTTTAAAATAAAAACTGACATTTAGCGAAAATTCACGGGTTCTGAAAAAAATTGCTTTCAAACTTTAATAAAATTTTTAATTGCATTCATAAAATTAGAAGATCATTTATATTAAATAAAAATTAAATTAATAATATTATTATTATTTTATTAAAGTATTATTTAATTCAAAAATCCCTTAGTTAAATAAAATAGTTTTCTTAATTAAATAATAACTAAAAACACCATTTTTACTTTAAAAAACTATTTACAATGTATCAAAAATAACTAGAAATTATATTCATTATTATATATATAAAAATAATTTACATGAACATAGTACTACTTATATGTTACATAACCCCTTAAAATAGCCACATAATACCTAAGGTTATGGTGTGCGATGGTGATAGACTCTTGGGGTGGCTCGGATAACATCGCCCGAGTGGTAATTTCAATAAACATACAATTTTCCCATATACGGCCAAGTTCGAGCTTGACATGATGAAGCTCATCTTGGGCTTGGTCAAGGGCGAAGCCCAAAGATGCCACCTCTTTTCCTAGCTCTATCAAATGGGATTCGTATGGGGAAATTCTACTGGATGAGGCCATCACTTCTTTTGTCTGAGTAAATTGGATTTGATAAAGTCTTGTATTTATACTAATAATGTGATTACTGTTCAACGGCTATATTAGCAACGGTCAAAATTCTTAACATAAAACCAATGAAGTTGACATCTTATAAAAATATTTTTCATAAAGATACATTTAACTAGATCAAGATGGATTTTACATTATTGAAACTTTGGGTCGTTATAGACCCCCTCCCAAGAGGCTTCTCCAGATTCTCGAAGATAATTTGCGTAGAACCCAACCATGACTCCACAGCATGTGGTCCTCCATCCCCTAAAAATGTATGTGGATGATGCTGCTAGAATAAACATGTCAGCTCTTCCATTGATGTGGCAAATGACAGTTCTCACTTGAAGATCTGCATGAACCGCATGAAGCTTTCACAGAATTGTGCATCCACACCTGTGTCCAGTGTAACGGTTGGGTTAGCATCTTTCACTGTTGGAGGATCCATCAGTATCCCATGGCCTACCATCTTTGGTGTATAATCATTTCCACTCTCTTGGAAAACAACTTGAGGTCCTCTCAGTGGAATGACTCTACCAGGTCAAACACACGCCTTAGATTGATATCATCAAGGGATAAGAACTGTTAGAGTAAGAAAGGAATATGATAAAGAAAACATTCACATTTTAGAAAACAAGACTACATGGCGTGTATAATAACTACATGACATGTTCTCTTAATTCCTTCACATTGGTGTGTACTTCTTCCAGAACGGGTCATGTAACACCCCAAACACAGTGCGTGTTGTCCTTACAAACGTGGTGTACATGAATTTTCTTCCCCTACCCGAGTCCTTCTACATGGAAAAGCCACACAATTCCCCTTAGAAAAAGATTACAAAGCATGATACACCTGCACACGGCGTGTACACCACCCAGTATCCCCATCCACACGGCCAAGTCTACACAATCTCTCATCGGCCAAGACTACACATTGTGTCCCATAGGTACACGACGTGTACTAAACAAGATTCATCGACCCATTTTGTTTGAGACACGAACAGATAAACAGTTCACACTAGATGGCGTGTTCTAGAAAGACTCGAAGTGTACTTGAAAAGATAACACTGACCCATGTTTTTTGCTACACTACCGGATCCCAATATTACACTACACAACATGTTCCTAATTGACACGGTGTGTATAACATAATATTTCACCATCCGTGTTGTTATTCAAATGGGTAGACACCGGGTAAACCCAACACGATGTGTAAAACTGGTACACTGCGTGTTCTCGGTAAAAATTAGAAGACACGTGTTCTCTCCCATATGGTGGGTTACATTTACTTATACTACATGAAATTTACATATAAGTATAGGGAATTTACCTAAAAATGATTCATTCCTTCCTGAAAACAGGTGTACACATCATGTGTTCAAAACTACGTGGCATCTATTCTGGGTTTCTCTAGACATTAT
Organism: Viscum album; assembly: GCA_963277665.1. Taxonomy (NCBI): domain Eukaryota; kingdom Viridiplantae; phylum Streptophyta; class Magnoliopsida; order Santalales; family Viscaceae; genus Viscum; species Viscum album. Next base: position 456,273,708 of record OY728142.1, read on the forward strand.
GCCTCATAAACTATTCCAGAGTCCCTTATTTATTTAATTTCAAGCATTAGTATTCAAAATTCCAATATGTGGGTGACCATACTCCACACGAACCAATGTTTAGCACCTGAACGTTCACATTATTGAAAAAAAAAACACTACAAAAGGTTAGATCATGATCGGCTAAATTCATGTCCAAGAGAGCCCATACTTATCAGGAACCAATGTTTAGCATCCATAAACCCAACCGTAACATGTACCAGTACACAATCAATAGTAGGTGTATCTATCAAGGTACCAATCACAACAAAATGAATTTTCTATCATATAATATATAACAAAACATGTAATTTATAATTCACAAACTTGGCATGGATACTATGCATGGCATGTGATTCAAACGTGTTCTTAAATGATGCATGTGATGGAATACCCTCATCTGATGGAGTTTCAAATAAATTGAACCCAAGCATAAAAATATAAACAACACACCACAAATATGTTTCCCAATGGTGAAAATCAAATCAATTGTAGTAATCATTAACAGAAAATCATAATTAAAATTGTGGAAATTCGGCCATTACCTGTACACAGAGTAGCTACTCCCGGGAAAAATTTATTTCTAAATCCCTTTATTTTCTATCGCTTTCCATCGTCACCTAATAAAAAAAATAACTCAGAGAAAATAAAATCAACTGATTCCACATTTTAACGACCTGGATTTGTGTGCCACAAAATGGGTGCCCTTAACACAATTGGTCTCATAAACTCAAGCACAGTTCCCCAAATTCTAGAGGTTTCTGACTAGCAACGAGGGTCTAGTACTAATAGTGGTGATATTATGCCCTCATTTGTCAATGTGTATCATAGTGGAAAATAATATAAACAAACAAAATCATAAGTAGTAAACAATATCAACCTGAAATAGAGAATGGAACTGAAATAATAGATAACCAACTGTCATATATATGATTATGTAACATGTCATTAATTCTATGAATGTAGACAAATTAAGATACATTGAAATCTAATACAATACAAGACAAGGTACAATGTACAGTCAAACAAAACCAAAACAGTGAAACATGAACTCAGCTTCATCGCTATCCTATGTTTGGTCACATTCTCTCCTACTCCACCCCAACAATCATTTACCTCTGTAGGTACCCTCTCCCTTATCAACACATGCAGCAATATAATCTGTTTGGGACCAAGACATTACCCAAAAGGGTGTGAGAAATAAATCTCAGTAAGGAACCACCAACTACCTGTTCCCTACTATCAGTGAAAATGTGTAACAATAGTGTGAAATATTGAAATGCAGTAAACTAGGAAGTACTCAAAAGTAACCATCCTACCAGTTATATTTCTGTTTTAATAATTTATTTACAATTCAATATAATTATATTCTGAGTTTTCTTGAGTCTTAACCTCGACCAATAGTCTCTTATACCAGTTCCACCGTAAAAACACAACAGGCTATCTAACGAGTAGAAGATAAAAATAATATCAATACTGTGCTTTATCTTTGAAGGAAAAACATTAAAAATCACCACATTGAATATTCATGGTAAACATTGTCCTCATAAAAGCCAATCCTTACCCTCAGGAAAACAGAAACAAAATTCTCAGGTGACTGCCCGCATGTATAATTAATATTGCCCTTAGGAGTAATAACCACTGCCCTCAGGATAAAAAAACCTTTCCCTCATGCTTAAAAAACATTACCAACAAGCATAAGAAACTTTTCCCTTAGGCTAATCAAAACCTTTCCCTCATGCTAAACAAAAACATCCCTTAGGCATATGAAACGTTTCCCTCACGAAAATCAAAAACCTTCCCTCAGGCTAATGAAAACCTTTCTCTAAGGATACATAAAAGAAACTCATGTAACTTGATAGATCACAACACATAAGAAAGCAATTATATATGTTTCCTATAAAGAGAACTCAAAAAATGCTACAATCACGGCATACCCATGGGTATCCTGGCCAAATGGCTAAACAAAGAAATCACACCCTTAGGGTGGCCCTATATCCAAGAAACGATCTCAAATAGAATTTTATACTTAATCATTAGATTACCTATGAAATTTTAGGTATTTCAGAAATCAAGGCCTCAGCCATACGACACCCCGAACATGGTTACATGGCACAAGGGTACACAAAATCAACTCGACGTATGGAATAAAAAACAAGACCACCTACCTCGATCTCCTCTAATCTATATACATGAAATGAACCTCCCAAAACGAACAAGATCCATGTAGATCTATTATGAATGATTACCCATTCAACCCTAAATAGCTTCCCTTAGGTAAATAATTGTATGGAAAAACTCAAGGAGAAGGGCGGCCTTACCCGCGCGGTTCAAACGAGATTGACAGTAGAAGAATTAGTATCTCGGTGAAAGATTGGGAGATCCTCCAAGCCTCAGCCTCCTCCCCTATAGATCCTGTTGATTTATTTTCCAAATCTACCGAATGAGGAGGCTACTGCCTATTTGTAATGAAAAAACATAACTAAAATGTGTTTAATTCTCAAGTACAGATCATGTAATTCTAAAGTACACGGTGTGTACTTTACTTTTTAAAATATTCCTATGGAGGCTACTCTCCACCGCCTCACTATTCAACTGCTGACTTGCTTAAACAAACTGTAATACTATGTACATGGCATGTACTATCGTTCCGCTGGCGGCTACTCCCACCGCCTTACTGTTCACCTATAGACTGATTACGCGTCATATATTAGTATGTACACGACATGTAGTTAGTTTTTACACCCTTAATCACCAAGAAGACTACACACCCTGTATTCTCATCCAACACAACCAAAGTACATGGTGTGTGTGAAAATGTACATGGTGTGTACTGATAAATTTTTGATTTTTCCCACATTAACCTTGTTTTCTAAAAAAAAATTATGGAAATGGATAAAAAGAAACATGTACCTCAAGAATAAGAACCATGTTCTTACTAACTTCTCACCATAATGAAATTCGTCATCTAATTTCTCTTCTAAAGGTGGGGAAAATAATGCTGAGAACAATTCGAGCCACTGAGCATGTACATCAGTCTCCCACTCCCATGTTTTTTCCTACACACGGCCATGCTGCTATAGCACCCATACGAGAGGAACTGACCGACCTCGAAAAACATTCATGCTTTTTTCAACAATACAAATCAGATGCAACTCAAAGGATCCATAAAACTGATGTTCAACCTCCTCAGGATGAAAAACATGAGATGGTTCTTAGTGATTACAGTGTAGCTGAGATACGTTGAAGACGTCGTGCATGGCTCGGTACCTCAGTGGTAACTACAACTGATATGCAATTGGGCAGACTCTATCCAGAATCTCAAACTACCCTACATACCTCGGTGAAAGTTTACCTTGTCTTCTGATCTGCCTGAGTCCCAACCTCAGTGAAACAAAAAAGAATATTGGATCCCCAACCACAAAATCCAAGGGTCGTCCTTGGCGATCATCATAAGATTTCAGATGCGACTGTGTCGTATCCATCCTCTTATGAATAAACATGACCAGCTCTAAAGTCATCTGCATGAGACATGATCCCAGTAAAGCTGCTTCAGATTTCTCGAACCATCACCAGGGTGATCTTCATTTCCTACCATATAAAGCCTTAGAACTTGACATCTCAATAGTTCCTAAAAACAATAATTGTAGGAAAACTCGACCAGGGGTATGTGCTTCTCCATATATTCCCAAATTCAATGACTCATGCACATAGCATGTCCTCTAGCATCAGTATTTTATGCTCTGACTGGCCATTAGTCTAAGGGTTGTATGTTATGCTCAGAAGCACCTGTGTACCTAGTGCCCTATGAAAACAATTCTAGAAACGTGATATAAAATTGGAATCCCAAAATGAAACTATAGAACGAGGGACCTCATGATGACGTTCTACCTCTCTGTTATATAACGTACCAAGATCATCAACACTAAAGGTCTCCTTGATCAGAAAAAAGTGAGATACCTTCATAAGTCTGTCCACAACAACCCATACGACATCATTGCCTTGAGGTTATTTCGAAAACCAGTTCATGAAGTCCATCATGTCCTCAACCCATTTACACTCCGGAATGGGTAACTATTGTAACAGCCCAACTAGCCTATGATGCTCCGCCTTAACCTATTGATAGGTGGAACATCTCGTAACAAAACCGGCTACCTCTCTTTTCATACCCAGCCACCGATACTGACATCTCAAGTCACGGTACATTTTGGTAACTCAAGGATGCATTGCCCATACTGAAGCATGAAATTCCCACATCAACTCCTTGCGTGTATCCCCTGGAACTCATAGTCGTCCATTGATACGAAGTACCTTATCATCGACTATCGTCTAACTAGGAGGAGGGTTATCACATGAAACCAACTCTCGTAGAACCTGGCCTTCTAAAACTGATAGATGTCTCATCTCACTCTATTCAGGAGGGTAAAAGTCACAACCAAGGATGAATGATATTCTAAACCCTGACTATCATGATCCTCCAAATGCATCTCAGAGAACAAAACCATAAGCTTCCACTCCCCACTGGGCTCCTACACTGCCTGTATCTGATTCATCCTAATCAATGAATCATGTAGTGGATTACCCTTACCAAGTATATAGGCAAGATCATAGTCGATGGACTAAAGGTATTCAACCCACCTTTGCTATCTCAAAATCATTTCATGCTAGGTAAATATGTATTTAAGACTTTTGTTGTCCGTAAACACCATAAAATATTCTCCCAAGTGATCATTTTTACAAAAAAGAAACACATGAACTACTGCAGACAACTCGAGATCATGTGTCGAGTAATTCCTCTCATGTGGCCTCAACTCCTGTGACCCATACACAACTACTTGATCTACAGGAATTAACATTTCTCCCAGCCTAATATCTGATGCATCACAATAAACTATACAGACCATCCCTTGATCTAAAAGTATCAGGACTATTATTGATGTCATCCATCACTTCTGCTCATGAAAGTTTTTCTCGCAAGGTTCTGACAAAATAAACGTCATTCCCTTCTTATTCAAACCCATAAATGGTGCTGCTATGCGGGATAAGTCTTGTATGATGCTCCTGTAGTAACCATCCAACATCAAGAAACATTGTATTTCAAAAAAATTCTTCTGTTACTCCATGTAAACTATTTCTCTCACTTTCTATGGGCCTACTACAATTCCTGCCTCTAAGATAATATCACCCAGGAAGTGAATCTGGTCCATCAAAAAATGGAACTTTGAGATCATAGCATATAATTGATGTTCTCTTGGTGTAATCAGCATGATCTTAATATGTGTGGCATGGTCGTGTCAAGTGTGAGAGTACACCAATATACCGTACCCAAAGACTACCACAATGGAATCAATATATAGGTTGAACACCCTATTCATCATATCCATAAAAGCTACTATCATTTTTGTGAGTCCAAACGGCATGACCATGTAATTTTATAGACCATATCTACTCTGAAAGGTTATAAATGGTATGTCTGATGGTCTAACGTGCAACTGATGATATTCGGATCACAAGTCAATCATTGAGAACACTCATGATCCTCGAAGTTGGTAAAAAAGATCATCGATCCTTGGTAAGGCACATCAGTTCTTAACCGTCAATTTGTTCATCTTCTGATAATCCATGTGGAGTCAGAGGGTACCATTCACATTATTCGCAAAAAGGACAGGAGAACCCCAATGAGAAGTACTAGTTCAGATGAAACTCATTTCCTAAAACACATCCAAATTCTCCTTGAGCTTCTAAAACTCTAGTTTAGTGATCCTATAAAGTGGAATGTACACCAGTGATGCTCCTGGGACAAGCTCAATAGAGAAATACACCTCTCGATCAGGAGGTAGACAAGAAAAGTCATCCGGGAAGACATCTCTAAAATGAATAACCGCTGAAGGGAAATCATTCGGAAAATTTCACCAGTCGTCCAAATATAAACTCACAATATGGGATGTCACTCCACCTCGCCCACGATGCTCAGGTCTAGCTCAGCTCGCTTGGAAATCCCATTCACCCTTGTATTGAATCTCTCCACCCTCTAGTGACGTGAAACTCATCCTGTGACGATAGCAATCCACAAAGGCTCGAATGGGTACCAAACTGTATATCTCGAGAATGACATCATAGGATGTCTTCTCTAAGACATAGAGGTCCCATAGAATGTGACACCAACCAAACTCCATAGGGAACTCCTTGCACAGACGAACAACTGTCATTCTAGTTCCCCACACATTGTCTAGAGTCATGATATCAGAAGAAGAAGAAACCCAGAGGCCAAGGCTCTCCACAACGACCCAGATATAATGCTTTATGCAGCACAAGTATCAAAAAGTACATAGGATAAAACAGATGAAACTATAATAGTGCCTCTGATAGTGGAAGGTTTGATATTTTGCTTCAGTTGGTTCAGTTGCAATGCATATATCTGCCTAGTGTCGTGGCCCTGAAACAAATCCTAGCTTCCCTAAGCTAACACTCCATACTATCTCTGAGATCCTGGTGTTTGGCTACCATGACCACAACCACCACCTCGTCCTGAACGTCCTGAAGTATTCCAATTCCCTTACTCTTAAGAAGTTGTTGTACCTTCTAATGCACACAGAGTCTGCACAAAACCCCTCTAACTATTCACTAGTGGAAACGACCTACAAAAACGCTGAAGATGACCCATCATGCTGCATGATCGGAACACCACTAGGTCATGTGGACACTGAGGTCTCTTGGGCCCCTCTTTCCCACACTGGTAGCGCATTACTGGGTCACCTAAATTATTATTTTCGCTAGTACTTCCACTGTGAGAGAAAATCATCTTCCTTTTCCACTTTCCAGTAGAAATATAGTCAGAGACCACTTCTGAACCAACCTGGTCCACACCACTAGCTTCCAATAGGTTCCACTCAGTAATCAACACTTGGTTCAGAATAGCATGCACTATTGGCAACATAAAAACATTCACCTGCACTTGGATGTCATATCGATGTCCATCCTGGAAGCTTCTCACCCTTAGTGTCTCATCACCCACTAGAACCGGTGCAAAACGCTATACCTCGGTGATGTGGGCACTGTAGTCCATCACTGAATTGGCGCCCTGTGATAGATTCATGATCGCTTGATCTCAATATTTCCTCAGCATATCTGGAAAGAAAAAATCATAGAAGACTGCCTGAAAATCATCTCACACCATGTATCGGTGATGTTAAGTCTGGGTGGTAACATCCCACCATCATTTGGAAAAATCACACATCATGTAAGTAGAGAGCCTGGCCCTCCTCCTATGAGGCATCTCCAGATGATCGAAGAACATCTGTATAGAACCCAGCCATGACTCCACAGCCTGTGGTCCTACATCCCCTAAAACATACACAGATGCTTCTTCTAGAGTATATGTGTCAGCTCTACCATTGATGTGGAAAACAACAGTGCTCCTTGGAAGGTCTTCATGAACTGCATGAAGCCTTCACATAACTGGTCATCCATGCCTGCATCTAGTGTAACGGCTGGTGCCGCATTTGGAAATGCTAGAGGATACATCGGTATCCCATGGCCTACCACATCTAGAGTAAAATCGTAGCCACTCTCTTGGTGAAAAAATCAAGACGTCTCAATGGCATGACTCTACAAGGTCTAACACATGCCTTAGATTTACATATTCAAGGGTTATGAACTGGAAGCGTATGAAAATAACTGGTGAATGAAATCATTTATGTCTTAAAAAATATTAATACACGTCATGTATAATAACTACACGATGTGTTCCCTTATGTCCATCACATGGGTGTTTACTTCTACCAGAACTGGTGGTGTAACACCCCAAACACATGGCATTTTTTCCTTACACCTGGCGTGTACATGAATTTTCTTCCCCTGCCTGAGTCCATTCACATGGAAAAGACGCATGGCTCCCATTAGAAAAATATTACATGGCGTGTTACACCCGCACATGGTGTGTAAACCACCCTATTTCCCCTTATAAATGTCCAAGACCACATAGTCTCTCACCGGTTAATACTACACAGCATTTCCCACAGGGATACGGTGTTTACTAGACAAGCTTCCATGACCCATGTTGTTAATGGCACGACCAGATAAACGGCTAACTCTGCATGGCATGTTCTGCAAGGACACGGCGTGTACTTGAAAAGATAACACCGACCCTTGTTTTTAGATACATGGTTAGATCCCAAGATTACACTACACAGAGTGTTCATAATTGACATGAAGTGAATAAGTTAATATTTGTCCATCCGTGTTTTTAGTCACAGGGGCGGACACCAGGTTAACACAACATGATATGTGCAACCGGTACATGGTGTGTTCTCGGTAAGAACTGGAAGACACGTGTTCACTCCCATACGGTGGGTTACACGACATTATAATACATACCGTGTACATATATGTACAGCGTGTGTAGTTAAAAAAATCATTCTTTCTCGAAGAGAGGAGTACATAATGTTTGCATAAAACTACAAGGCGTGTATTCTGGGTTTCTATGGACAGTTTGCCTTTGAAACTACTATATAGTCCCTTATTTATTTTATTTCAAACATCGATATTCCAAATTCCAAACTGTGGGGGGCCATACTCCCCACAAACTAAAGTTTAGCACCTGAACTTTCAAATTATAGCACAAAACACAACAAATGTATTGATCATGATCTACTAAATTCTTCTCCAAGAGAGACCATAATTCTTATGAACCAATGTTTAATATTCATAATCCCAGTCATAACATGTACTAATATATAATCAATAGTAGAAATTTCTATCAAGGTACCTTTCACAAAAGCATGCATATTCTAACACGTCATCTATCACAACAACATTAAATTTCTAAGGCACCAACATGACGTGGATACTATGCATGGAATGTGATTCTATCATGTGCTTAATTGATGCATGAGATGGCATACCCTCATCTCATCGGGTTTCAAATAAATAGAACCCAAGCATAAAAATATAAACAACACATTATAAGTGCATCACTAAATTGTGAAAATAAAATCAATTATAATAATTATAAACAGAAAATCACAATTTAATTTGAGGGAATCTGGCCCTTACCTGCACACAGGGTAGCTACTCCCAGAAACAATTTATTACCAAATACTTTTACAATCTATCTCTTTCCAGTGTCTTCTAATAATAAAATAACTCAGATATTATAAAATCCTCTGATACCACTTTCTAACGTCCCGGATCATGGTGCCACACAACGGGTGCCCTGAACTGAATTGGTCACATAAAATCAAGTGCATTTCCCAAAACAACAGAGGTTGCCGAATAGTAGCATGGTCCTAGGACTGATAGTGGGGAAACTATGCCCTAATTTGTCAAAGTGTAGCATAGTGAAAAAATATATAAACATATAAAATAGGAAGTAGTAAACAATATAAACCTGAAAAAGACAACAAAAATGAAGTTAAAGATAAACAACTATCATATATATGATGATTCCACATGTTTCTAATTCTATGAAAGCAGCCAAAATAGGATACATTTCAATCTTATATAGTACATCAAAATGTTCAAATTTTAACAAAACAAAACCAAAGCTATGAAACATGAACTCAACTGCATCGCAAGCCTATGCTCGGTCCCATGCTCACCTACTCCTCTGCATCAATCATTTACCTGTATAGGTATTATTTCCCTTATCAAAAGATGTAGCAAAATAATCTGTTTGGGCCAAACACATGACCCAAACAAGGTGTGAGAAATAAATCCTAATAGGCAACCACCAATGTCCCGTTCCCTACTATGAGTGAAAATGTTTAACAACAATGTGCAATAATGAAATGAAGTAAAGTATGAAGTACTCAAAAGTAACCATCCTACCAGTTATATTTACATTTTAATAATTATTTAACCATTCAATTAAATTGAATTATGTGTTTTACTGTGACTCGCCCTCGACCAAAAATATCTTATACTAGTGCCACTATATAAAACATAATAGGATATCTAACAAGTAGATGATAATAATAATAACATAAATTTTCTTTATCTTTGTAGGTACAACATAAGAAATCCCCATGGTGAATATTCAATGTAAACATTGTCCTCATACATTCCAATCCATACACTCAGGAAAATAGAAATGAAACCCATAGGTGACTACCCTCATGCATAATTAATATTTCTATCAAGCGTAAGAATAGTTTCCCTCAGCCTAAACAAAACCTAGACCTCAGGCTAAAAAAACATTGCCCTCAGGAATAAGAAACGTTTCCCTCAGGCTAATCAAAACCTTTCCCTCAGGATAAACAAACACTGCCCTCAAGAATAAGAAACATTGCACTCAGGATAATCAAAACATTTCCCTCAGGCTACACAAATGAAAAGCAAGTAACATGGTTGAGCGTAACACATAAAACCAAAATTATATATGTTTCCTTTCAAGAAAACTAAAAAAATTCTATAATCACAGCAAACCCATAGGAATCCTACCCAAATATGTAATCTAGGTATATACACCCTCTAGGTGGCCCTATATCCCAGAAATGATCTCAGATAGCAATTTATACTTATTCTTTAGATTTCCTATGAAATTATTGGTATTTCAGCAGTCAGTGCCTCCTCCATATGACACCTTGAACATGGGAGTGTGGCACAGTGGTACTCAAAATAAACTCTACATTTGGAATTAAACACAAGAGAACCAATCTCAATCTCCTCTTATCGATATACATTAAAGGAGCCTCCAAAAACTACCAAGATCGACATTGATCTAAGATGAACGATTACCCGTTAAAACCTAAATAACATCCCATAGAGAAATAATTGGATGGAAAGACTCATGTAGAGGGAATAACATACCCATGATATTCAAATGAGATCGATAGCGGATGAATCAGAGTCTCGGTGAGCGATCAGTAGCTCCTCCAAGCCTCAACGGCCTCTCCCGTAGCTCTTGGTGAGTTCTCTGCCACCTCTGCTGAATGGGGAGGCAACTACCTATTTTGAACGAAAAAACATAACTACACGGTGTGTACTTTTTATGCACAAGGTGTGTACTTATTTTTAACAATTCCTCTAGAGGCCACTCTCTACCGACTCACAGTTCATCTGCCGACTTGCTTACATGGCATGTAATACTAAGTACACAGCGTGTACTATAGTTCCGCTGGTGGCTACTCCCACTGCCTTACTGTTCACCTGTCAACTTTTTACATGACGTTTAATACTATATAAATTTTGTGTAGTTATTTTTTACACCCTTAATCACCAACAAGCCTATATACCCTGTATTCTCATCCCACACGGCCAAAGTACATGGCATGTCTACAAATGTGCACTCGGTGTACCCATAAATTTTGTATTTTTCTCATATTACCCTTATTTTCTAAAAAAATCTTAAGGAAAAGGCAACAAAAAACCCATACCTCAAGAAGAAGAACCGAGTTCTTACAATATCATCTAAAATTACAATAGAACATATGAAACCATTTGGGAAAAAATAATTTCACATGAATAATTATCGTATCATTGGAATCCCAACTTCCAACACATGTGTACCTTAAAATCCCATTGAAAACAAATTTTATTCCTTCATACAATCCACTAAACATATATATAAATCAAAAAAATGATTAATTTAAATATAATGATTTTTATTTAGAAAATTATATTTCGATACCAGAACACATAAAAACACTTTAAAAAATTCCATTTAATGAAATATCGATTTCACTTCAACTAAGAAAAGGAACACTTAAAACTCTCACTTTGAAATTCATAAAAATACATTTGTGTATCCCTACTCAAAACCTAACCACATTATTAAAACATAAACAAGTGAAAAACCCATCCAATGAACTCAATTTTCCCTTCAAATTTTAATCATTTTTTATTAAATGCCTTTTATAAATTTGAACATATGTATAATTAGTTATACCCATTTGAAACCTATTTTCACCCATAGTTCATCATGAAAATTCCAAAACCATTTATTCTTGAACATTATAAAGAGGTATTATAACATTTTAAATGTATTAAAGTAATGATCAAGCATCAAATGACTATCTATCAAAGGAAATGGATGAAAATTCATGCCTCAATGGTGTGAAAATGCAATGAATCGTCGTAAGGAGGAAGAATAAATCTGAAGAGATAATATGCACACCCAAACATAATAAAAAAGGGAACACAAGTCCACCATAACCCATAGGATTCTTCTAACAAGGAAACCCCACATAGAGAATCCCTGAAATCTAGAGGGAAGTAAAAGGGGAGGATGAAATCATTAAAAAAACCCATGAAAACATACCATTAAAACTTCTAGATGCTTTAATCATGGAAGGAAATAAGGGTAGCAGAATTGTGTAAGTCCCCGTTTATGTGGATAGTTTTAATGGGGAATGAAAATCCTGAATTGGGTTTAAAATCAAGGAGGGTAAAACAGGGAGTTTTAAAATTTAATTTAACTAGAAAACTCCCATGATGTGGCAGTAGAGTTTTCATAACCAAGGTACTACCGTGTGCCCCTCAATTTATAATATGAATATGTTCCACTCTTATCCCACACAATTTTCTACACGGTGCACAATCCATATCATTGTGACTTTAAAAATGAAAATTTTATATATGGTTTCTTAGTTGAAGGCTCACTATTCTCCCTTACCATATTCCAACCACATACATCCTTTTTCAAGTAATGAATATCCATTTTAACAAAAAAATATATGTCCAAACATCTAAAAAAACAAATTGGGAACGCAACCCAAAACTCTCCATAATATCTGAAGAAAAAAATAAATTCCCAGGTTGGGGTGTGAAAAAATGTCATATAAAAATCGAATAATAAATAATTACATCAAATTGATAAAAATAAACCTTGGGATATTATATACTATCCTAAATTCCATATTTTCATTAGTACAAATTGGATTATATAGATCATGATTAATGAATATGGATAGGTGACCCAATATATAATAAATTATGGTAGACATGTTTTAATATAAAATAAATAGAGTTTATTTGGAAAACTAATCAGTTTGCGAAAAATAATTTCTATTATTAGATTTTTTATAGCACGTACTCTACTATTATATACTACAATAATATATATGGACGTGTATAAAAAATATTATACTTTTTAGTGAATAATTGTTTTTTTAATGACATATTGGGTTTTTTTGTAGATGATGAATAAATTTAGTTTACGTTGATACGGTAATTGTATAGACATCACAAGAATGGTATTATTGGTATAAATTTTTAGAAACATTTAAATAAATTTGTAATACATGAGTTATTGGAATGGGAACAACAACTACATGAAAATTTTAGTTGAATACTTTTTTAGGGTTATCATATATTTTAAGTATTAAATATCTCTTGGAAATGATAATTATAAAGCTTATATATTACCTAAGTTAAAGAGTTCTGATGATTATATGTAAATAACATGAGAGTTCACATTTTTCATTGTTTTATATTGATCAACATCATGAAGATAACATTTTCATTTAAATGAAACTCTATGTAATGGATGTTCCCATAAAATTCAAAATTAATATATGAATTAATGTTTCATATTTAATTATAGTTTGAAGAAAACTATGAAATTATGAAATCAGTAAAGGATTATGCTCAACATTATATTGATGAATCATTAATTGTTTATAGTATCACTATTTAATAGAAAAATTGAATTTAATCATTGTGTTTAGAATAAAATATAGAGTGTTTCTTAAATATATGAAACCATATATTAAGGATATGGATAATAATATATATTTATGAAATGGTAAATATTTTTTAGTGATAAATGATGGAAGACACATGATGTTATTACTTATTTGAATATTTTTTTAGAATTGTATGATTTTAGATTAAATATACATATCTGTGCCAGAATTTTATATTAGTGGAAACTATGTTGGATGACTATATGTCAACCATCATACTATTTAAATCAGTATGATTGATTAATCAAACATTTCTGCTACCAATGGTTCTACATATCTAATATGGTTAATGACTACTTTATAAAATTTCAGTGAATCTATAAAATGACCAATGCTAATAGAATTTGATTAAAAAATATCCAATAGTCAATCATTCATTATATAACAAAAATTTCAAAATAAAAAACTAGGGAACTATTATAACATAAAATTAGAAGGTGGATACCAATATTATTAATTTTGACTTATTAAAACATGAATTTAGATGAATGATATTTTTCATAAACCATTGGCCAATGTTTTTTTATAGAATCTTTAATTGAACAATAGAAATATCCGATTCATTTAATCTTATGATGGGTGGATCACACTATCCTCATTGAACATAACGTTAATTTTTATTATTTGTACTTCATAAATGATTTAAATTCATTATTTTTGAATGAAAATATTGGTGGCTTTTATCAAAAGGGGTTTCCGCACAAGTTCATGGAATAATTAGTTTTATTGATCAATATCAATGGAAATAATTATTTATATAATTTAGTCCTCACATAATTTTCATGTATATGTTAAGTGATTAGTTAAATGATAATTTAATGTATTTTATTACATTATTTTTCAGATTTATGATAAATTATTATATACATTACAAAAATTATATTAATAAATTATGTTTACTAATTGAGTTTATAACCCAATACCCTTTTATTGAAGGAGTAAATAATCGTATCAATTTTATTCTAAATTGTGAAAAATAATTAAGTATAATACTCCTAAAGTGATGGATCTGGAAACAACATTATATAAAATACATGGGGTTAGGGAAAAGATGATATATGGTCAATTAGTATTAGTGAACTCAATGGTAGAGAAATTATCTAATAGTTGGATCTTCATGTAGTAGATTGAATTTAAGTTATGTAGGGGGATATTATTGAAACTAGATGTTATAATATGTTGTTTTATTTGATTATAACCATGTTTTTTTAACAAGAATAGGTCATTGGGGGAAAATTTAAAACTAATGTGTTCGGTGAGAACATTATTCAACATGTAATTCACCACTCTATAGTGTGGCACTGTGGTTTTTCTATATATGTTGTATTGAATATATGAATGACTGGTGTAGACATGAATCATGATTCATTTATTGAATTTTAATTGACAAATTAAATGTTGTGAAATGACGATTCCTGATTATTACACAACCAATAGAACATTAGAAATGATTAATTACTTTTTTAAGATTTTATTCTTATAATAGAGTTATGTTTTATACAATTCCATGGAAAATGGTTTTTTCATATTAATACATCCATCAAAAACATATTGAGGAACACATTAGGTATTGTTATAAACATTATGAATATCATTAGTAAGTATGTAGTTTATATATGGTTTAATGATACATTAAATTAAAATAAACCACTTTATACAGTTGGGAATTTTTTACTGGGAGAATCCTATGTAAAACAGGTTACCAATATTTTAAAAAATTGGTGTTCTTGGGGGTTGATGGTAAAACATTATTATTTTTACATTAATTAATCCTAGGAAATATTATAAATTTTCATCCACAATTATGGTAATAAATTACTATATAATAATTTTTTATAGAGACTAGGATGTTAAATAGTATAAATCTTGAAGGAATTCATAAGTTTCTTGATTTATAACATTTAAAACCTCTTGATGTTATTGATGAAACCAACAAATAATTTATAGTGTTCCTTACAGATGAATTTTCAAACAATTTTAGAGGAAATATTTAATGTATAAGAATATAGATTTTTTTTTGAGTTCAATATTTGAAATTTCAAATAGGTAATTCACATTTTATATTATATTCTATTTTAAAGAATATTTTAAAGGATATGGATGAATGGAAAATGATTGAATATTGAATATCTAAAACATATCATGATGAATGCATGGGTGTGAATTATTATGCTCATTCAGGGTATAAAAAAAATTAATTGTAAAAATTGTTGAAAATATGTATGTGAGGATTAGATCATCACGGGGAATAATAATTCATCTCATGATTTATTATTATTTTTTGAAATCATTCATATTTATTTCTGTGTTTACTATTATTTTTTATACTCTAAATATAGTGACTGGAAGAGAGGAAGTTTCCACATACTAGTATCATATGTGATGTATTTTGAAATAATGTAACCATAGAATTATGATGGATTAATTTATTTCAATATCATTAAATCTTTGATATATTATATGTGGATGGATCATTTAACATGTAAATTATTTAGAAAACACGTTTCCAAAATAATTTTTATTTTATATCTGATTTTGATTATGAAAATAATTCATGTGTCTTTTCAAATGTGAAGTCATGATATGAATTAAATAATGAATTAAATAAATATTAAAGAACCCTAATTGACCCTACCCCCATATATAGAGTGAAGAATGGGACTATAGTGTAAAATATGATGAAATTTAATTTGGAACAATGCCTAAATATATTGGATAACATCATATTATATAACTACAGTAGACATGAACTATAACTATTAAAAACCATTATGATATTGATTAAATGAAAACTATGAATTCATTAAATAAATCAATACCATTGAAATATTTATAATATCCATTGATAAGAAAATTATAATGGCATACAAATTTTATATAGAGTAATTTTATAATGAACATGGGAATGATTTTGATATAAATATCCAATATTAGGGAATAATATTTATCGACAAACACCTGTGAATATAAATACTATCATAAAATTCTTATCACTAAATCTTAAAGATGTTGCTTTTCTTTTTGAAAGCTAGATATTGATGCGAATTTCTAGAAAATGATGATTTCGAAAATACTAGGGCCACCTATGTTTTATCCTCATAACCTCGTGATAGATAACTGACATGAATTAAAATAGATATTGTAATGACTCGAAATTCAAAATTAAGAACATTGTACTTGATAGCATGTATCATACACTACTGAAACAGAATAAGGGAATATAATATCCCAAGATAGAAAAATTTAAATAAAATATTTAACAAATTTAAAAAATCTTGAAAGGGATTGTGTGTTAGCGTTCATCACACACAATAATAATGTTTTTAAGAAATATGATTCATGAAAGACCATGTTTTTCTAAATATCAATATATTATTAAAATATTGTTATTTAATATAATAAGACATAAAAACAGAGTTATATTAGAAGTTATGAATATAATTAACCATTTTAAGAAAATATATGGTTTACACAAAAATAACATGATCTCATTGGTAAAAAATTAATTATAATTTAATATAATAACAAATTGAATATAAAGGAAATATTTGTAAAGAATTTTTTATTATAGAAAATGTTTGTTTTATCCAAAAAAATAAATTAATTATATTTATTAATTAATTTTAATATATTATATATGTTAAATTTTTCTAAAAAATATTATACATATTTATCCAATATATATGATATGAATAATAGGATAACAAACCTAGTATTACACAGAGAACTTGAAATTGAAGCATTCACAAAAAAAGTCTTTTCTGATTGGATCCCATCACAAATGGACCGTAATAGAAAATTAAATTTCAAATAGTTTAGACTATATTAAAATATTCCTTTTGCGATGAGATTAACATAACATTGAATGAAATTAAAAAATCAAAACAAATAATAAAATAAATAATATAGTAATATTAAATTAAATAATAATAATATTAAAATAATATCAATAATAAAAATTATAAACAAAAACTAAAAATTAAAAATAATGATAAAAATATAAATAAATAAATAAAATAATAAACACAATATTAAAAAAAATATAAAAATTAACTATATAGAAATATAAAGGCACGGTTTGATAAAAATAGTAAAAAAAAATTACATTCAAATGTGAATTTGAAAAAACACATAAATCCCTAAGGGGGAAGGGTTATTTGGAGGGCTTAGAGGAGCTAGTGGAGGGAACTCTCTCCCTAAAACATGAGTCAGGCATCACATGTACACCACCATCTACTTATGTTGATTCTGTTTCAATTGACACATCTCCCCCTTTGGTTTCCACTACTTTCAAAAGATCTTTTCAAATTCCATAGGTGTGGGCTCTATACACTCTCTTTAAGCTCTCATATCCTCCTCATACTATTTTGTAGATGATTATGACTCTATATGTGATCCTCTTGATATTCACTATGATACTATATTGGTACCATTATAACTCATTGGAATTAATATATTGTCGATACGAATTAATCATCCATTTTCAATGGAAAAATTACTTCTCTACATCTATATTGCATCATCAAATCCAACAACACTGGAAGTTTAATCGTCAGTATAAAATTCCATATCAACCTATATATGAGATTTAGTGGCCTCATATGACTCCTTAAATTTCAATTTAAAATTAAAAAAGTTTAAATATTTATTATACATAATTTCAAAAATAAAATATAAATTTTACTGACCAAAATAACACACTGGAAACCACCTCTATTATAGCCAGTAACAGGATCGATGTTCATCCTACTATAAACATTGAATTGTCTAATATTTGGTTGTTCAACTACTTAAATAACTATTAAATAAATATTAAACATATAATTTTATATTCATTTTAAAAAAAAATACATACCAAATATTATTGATTCTTACGGAATGTACGGATTCAAGCTTGAGGCACCACCTCATGTCACCCATATTTCTCTAGACCTAATCATGCATTTCTATAAAAACTAACTCCAATACTATAATAACATAATCCAACCAATCATGATATGATATGTAATCTAGTTACTGGGCACCGTAAGACTAATGAAATTATGTTACTCCCACATTCTATATTTTGGCCCATCTTAGTTAGTGCAATAATAGATTGGAGTTGTCTAACATACAACCCTCCCATTCCACCCAGATAGAGTCTCTTATACAATCATCGATGGGTTACAATAAACCTAAAAAATAAATAATAATATGATGTTATTAATAAAATAAATTTCAAAATAATAATTATTTATTTATGTACCATCCAATGATCACTCATAGAGTGACAAACATCAATGGGAATCTGATCCCATGATATCTATGATATAAAAAAATAATTTTTAAATATATAACCTAACTATCCAACAAATATATTTCAATAGTAATGAAATAATAGATAAATAATAAGGAAATTAAAAATAAATAAATTAATTTTAATTAATGAAAACTAATTGAAATACACAAATGAACATACCACTGCAAGCATGGATCGAACTGAAGGCATTGATGTCGCTTGTGGATAGGGTTAGAAATTATCAATATCACCATACTATGACCCCTCTGAGTAATTTCTGAACAAAAATTAGTATCTGGGTTAGAGATGTACCCTCAGGCTCATCATCCAGTAATACAGAATCATGTAACTCACAAATTATATCATATAAATATTATTCGGCCATATGAAACAATAAATAAATGTTATCAACAAATAACTACAATCGTGTATTGTATTTTTATATACATTATTAATGAATATATCCTAAATTTTATTATATCAATAATCATTATCATCTTTTTATTTTACACAGTCAATATCAACAAATTCCTCCTCAGTATCATCAATTTCCAAGGAAGTTTCATCTTTTTCATCTCTTAATATTTTGAAACCATGTATTAAATCAACAAAATAATTTCCTCTATTGACCCATAACTACTGGATGTCATCATTAACACTATTGTATCTTCCTGTAAAATATTTATTTTTGGATATATATATAAAATTATCAATTACGTTCACATAAGAGGAACTGCATTAAATTTGGATAAATTTATTTTCATAAAATTCTTGTTTTATTATGATCAACCAATTACTCATATATCATGATGAAATCCAATAATTATCATAAAAAATTATATGTTCTTTATGATCCAATAAAAATGAATAATTTACTATGAGAAGGATTTTATTTTTAATATCAATTATTACATGGATTGGATGAACAGGAAGGAATATATTAGTATCAAAAATGACATTTAAAAAAATTATATATTTATATCCTAGATAACATAGATAAATTATTTAATTCATCATGTTTTTATGGTTAATGAGACATTCCCTATGATGAGATCCTCTAATGAAAACGCCATTATTCAGTTTTTTATTCTTTATATACATGATTATGAAATTAAAAAACTCTCAACATATATTAATTTAACAATTAACCAATTTTGGGCTGAGGGTTACCCAATTCAAAAAATAAATTGTAAATATTTTCATCAATTTTAGATACATGTATTCATAAAAAAATTCGTTATAACGTGTAATAAATTGATTTTAAATGTGGAACTAAAATAAATTTACATTACATGTTTTTGAAAATAGTATAATTAATTATTTCTTCGTTGTTCTTGAAGAGAAGTTTTAATTTGTGAAAAAATTTCCTTCTTATTTTTATCAAATAATATAGAAATTGAATAATATTAATTTAGTTATAAATGATATAGAATAAATGATGTGGGAACTCATAGTATAATTATTTTTATTTTATCATAGTTGAGAAGAACATATGTACGATCCCTAATATGGTCTTCATATAAAAGCCTTCATTCTTAAATTCCAAAAAATTCCAATCTAAGGATGATTGAAAACTAATAATTTATTTATCATTTCATAATTAACATTTCACTCACTATGGACCATGTAGTTATTCTTTTAGATATATTTTGTTACAAAATAATGAGATTATAAGAAAAAAATTTATTCCAAAAAATAAACATATGTAATTTAAACATCAACTAAAGCCTTGTTTCATACCAATTCCATCAATTTCATCATTCATATCTGAAATTGGTACATCGAAATGATCTATACCAGGCCTCCATAGTTTTCATAATGAGCCGAATTTAATATCAAATATTCTATTGATTATAAGAAATGAAACATGAATTGTTTTTCCAAATTTTATACAATTAAAAAAATAACTTATGGAAGTGTACATTGTACTTTTTAGTGTCTTGTTGACACAAAAATGTCTTACAAATAATATGATATTTTTGTTAACGCATCCCAAATCAAATAATTCAACAAACCATTATGTTCAATCAGCATATGTATTACCATCGTTCAACGACATCCATGAATTTTTAATCCATTAATATGATCATATCTGACACATGTACCCCAATTGTAAAAATAACCATCCAGATGCCTCAAAATTTCAATTAATTAAGAAAATAATAAATTATTTTATTTTTAAGTTGTATATGATGATTGGTTATTCATTATCAATTGTGACTTTTCATTTTAAAACTATTCTTGTTCTGGTCACAAGTAATTTTGTACCAGAAGAAATCATGGCTTTACATTATCATTAGTCTAACCAAGGGTATCCCAAACTGTATAAAATATATTATCAAAATATTTATTCTAAATATGCATGATATACAAAATTTGATGGACCTACAATTCATACATAAATTGAATATCCAAAAAAAATCACTATTTCATCTCACTGTGTTCATCCGAAAGGAAATATATTTAAAATTAGTTTATATTTTGTCCAATGGTAATGAAATGTAGTGAAGGGATAATAGATTTTATATCAATACCTAAGATAATTGTTGGAGGTCCATCAATTTCAATTTTACCATTAGTAAAATGATCTATATTCCTCTAAAAAGGATGATCGGTTGGATGAAATATGCGATGAAATTAAAAATAATATATTCTATTGCTGAATATCATAAACTCTTTATTGTCTCACACACAATGCATACATGCTTTTGGACCTTGTGTACAAAAGCCAGATAACATGGAATATGTTGTAAAGTCACTAATTGTCCCCATAAATTGAGGTTTCATTTGGAAATGTTGTTACATAAGAACATAATATTTTTTGACACTAATAATACACAATAAATTTAAATTATCAGTTAATGTATTCTAATAATCATAAATATTCATTTTTTTATGTACTATATTTAATAAGTTCCAAAATATATATGGATCATGCGTCAACATCAAAGGAGGTAAATTTTATAGAGTTAATAAGAATATTGAATTCTATAAGATTCATGTGGACCGAAACCATCTATAGAAAGATCAAATAATAAGTTTCGTGATTCTGTAGAAAAATATGGAATTAATTGATCAAATACATTCCATGAATCATTATATGTAGGATGATTTTATCTTATATCGATTGAAATATTAGTTTTCTTCCATGACATAAATGACAATGTGTTATGATATATAAATAAAAGAATCAATTTTGGAGTAAGCATGAATGAAATCAACTACTTTATAGAAATTAATCCAAACATCTCTAGTTAAGCATCTTGGTACATCTATTTTCCCCATTTGGGGAAACTGGATAATGATTCATTTTTCACCATAATATGATATGAAATAATTTTAAAATGCATTAATTGGATCACCAAATAACATTATTCCCCTATCATATCCATTCATATCAAACATTATACACTTCTTAGAGTCCTGGGACAACAAAACATAAGAAAGTGGTGAGATTAGATGCTCATTAAAGGGAAATAATTTAGCAAAAGCTATAAAAAATCAAAGAAAGATATGTAATAAAAACAACATACTTTTAAACATAATCTTTAAAATAATATGGAGAAAATAAATGAAAAATTACTATAGATAAATGAACATGGATTTTTTACTAGTTGAATAGCCCCATGTAATAATTAATTTCATAATGAGGGAATGCCAAATGCTAGACATCATTGCACGTATTCAAGGCCTCGTGCCCACACTACAAAAAAATTAGGTCAAGGCATTGTGCCAAGAAACAAGTTTGTCTCATGAGACCTACCGATACATTGAGGTGTTATAGTGAGCCCCACGATCCACTTACAATGTCCAATGCAGTCCTCATATAAAATTGTTGAAACAAAACATAAACATTCGTATTAAAACAAGCATACAAAATTTCAATACATAAACCATAAACCATGAAGGGTATAAAAATAGCACATCCACATTCAAACATATCATAACTTATTTGATACAATATTGCATATTGTTTTATAATAAATCAAAGTTAATCATGAATAATATCTTTTAATGAATGTGGACATAGTTGAAAATGATCAGTAAAACTTTTTCAAACAAATAACCCTTTAGTGAAATAATTTAAAAGTCCAACATTTATAAAATAATGCATTTAATAGATATTTCTGAATAAATGTTTCCCAGACCAAATTGAAACTTTTTAATGGAATTAACATTATTAAACAATCATCTCTATATAAATAACTCCTTAAAACCATTTTGATAACATTGACATTAATGAGAATGATTTAGAAAAAAATTAAAACATTTGAAATGTTGTTTTAGTTAAATAATACATTAATAGAATCATTTTGAAATGTCTTTTTTTAAACATGGTCTAGGATAATAAATATGTCTCAGAAAATACTTACACAAAAACAATTTCAAATAATAGTAGGATGGAAGAATTATCCCATACCATGAAATTTCCTTTGGTTGAGGGTACGTTTAACCTCCTATATAATGACCATAGTATGATATTAAATTTACCGAAAAAATATTCATATTTATTATATCATACATGATTCATTTAGAACATTATAATACACATTTAAAAAATATTACCATGTTAAATTATAATTTCTTGTAATAATCGTTTTCTTTATTGTACGCGTATTAACATGTTATTCTTGATCGTATCATTTAGACCATGATTTAAATACCTCATGAATATAATCCATGAGTTATATATAATATATATTTATAGTATAAATATTTATAACATATAGATATATTAAATGGATGAAATTTTTTTGGAGACGTTAGGACATATGTATGCATAAACATTGTTTACGTTTTCATATCGTAAAACAAAAATAAGTGATTAAGATATATATAAGTACACACACACACACATATATATATATATCTAGTAGAATTATTATGTAATATATTACATACTTATTAGAAATATATATATTTTATAATCATCATTGAATGGTTATCCTGGAAATGAATCTCATCACGTCGTGGAGACGGTAAGCCATACATACACACGAGTGACGATAACATTTCCATAATGAATAAAAAAATCAAATTGGATGGTAAATTAGTTTTACAGAGAAATTATAAAGTTATATTCATTATATATATACACATTACCCATAATTATATCCATCCAAATAAAATAGTGTTGAATAACAAATTACACCACGTCGTGGAGATGGTAAGATGTATGTACGCAGGCATGGTGAAATTATCATTTATAAGATGGATAGAATAATGAGTATGGCTGTAAAATATTTATAATAACATCACATCATGTATAAGTTACATGATTTAATATTTTTCTATGGAAATAAAAAATAAATAGAATTTTTAAGAAGAAATGAACTTTGAACGAGTTGATAAAATAATTACTTATTATTTGGATGTTTTAAGTTGATTTGAACAAAATGGCTCCATAGGATGAATTACTGCTCAATGTAATTCCACTAGGTTGATTTTAGGGAAGTGCGGTGGAGATTTGGGTTGGGATTGGCCAAGCCAAATGGCTTTATAAGTTTGATTTTGAGTGAAGAAGTAACCTTTTATAAGATAGGTGAGGTTCATTTTATGAAACGAATGAAATATTATTTTATTATAAAATCATATACAGTTTTTAGAAAAAAATTGTTCACCAATTGACCATATCATTTGGATTTAACTCTTTGTTAAATAGTTTAACTTTTACCATGTCCACTTGTACTATTATAACAAATGGTTAATAAACATACTATAAAAAGTCAATAGAACCCCATGTGGTTCATTAATGACATATTTATCATCATATAAGTCCTTTGGCCAAACCATTGATTTTTAGGAATATTATATCCTTAAATAATATAGTATGTGTATTTAAACTCATTTATCTCAATTTTCAAACTATTTAGTATTTAGTTTATAGTGAAAGTCCTAAAATCATGATTACATTGATCTAAATTCATTCAATGAACCCTATAATGTCATATTAATCTAGAAAATTCATGGATGTCATCAAAATCCCCTATTAAATTTATTTTTATATTTATAATATCAGTTATTTAAATCATTTATTGATAATGTAATTTATACATCATTATTGTGTCATAAATAATTTTAATTATTAAATCTCTAAAAATAATAAATAAAATATATTTATGTTGTAAATAATTTTATATTTATAATATAAATTTATAATAAAATTAATATTATCTATAACCTCATAATAAAAATGGTTTTGTTAATAAACTTTGAATTTAACACATTTAACTCTTCTTTAAATAAAATAATTACAAATGTTCTAGTCTAATCCAAGTGGACCAAAAATATTATATTTAAATCCAAAGGTTTTTTGGTTCATAAAAAATTATCTAATAAAACTAGGACATTTGTTTAAGTAGTTATAATATCATTTTTACCTCTAATTTCCCTATTTACTTTTAACCGTGGTTAATAAAATTCGAAAGTTACTATTCAACTAAAATTATTTTAATCATATCGAAAAACATATTACTTAATTTTTTCATTTGTGTCTTTTTTATTTTTGAAATTCAATAAACAGAAGTGCTAAAATGATATTTTAAGTAAATTTACCAACGTGCCAAGAAGGTCGATAAAAGACGTTAAAAAGATCAATAAAATTTTATACATCTAATTTTATTATAAAATAAATCCAGTGAATTACATTGAACAATAATAGGTATTATATATCTATTTTTTTTAAATTAAATTTAAATATAAAAATTAATTATTAAAATAAAAAGTCAGTTTTAAACAATAACACAATGTTTTTCACTATTCATAAAAAAAATGAATGTTTTCATAAAAATAATGAACGTATCCTGAAACTAATTTTGCTATTCCAAAATCAAAAATGAATTTAAATTACCAAATTCAATACATTGTTGTTGAATTAATTAATTTAAAATTAATTCACATTGTCAAAACCCAAAATATGATTTTTTAAAAGAAAAAACGATCAAAAGATTGACATGTGTTTATGTCCTATTTAAATTTCAAATTACTTAAAATGAAATATATTGAATTAAATGATAAAAATGTAATCTAATAATACTTAAAAACCATTCAAATTCATAATTTAATACTATAAATTATTTTGATTATAAAAGTTGATTTCAATTAAAATATTGTCTTTTTCAATATTCAAAAAATATGAATTTTATAAAAAAATGTGCCACAAAATCATCTATTCTAAATTTTTTGGTCATGTTCCTAAAGAAGAATTAAATTTCATTAACTTGAATATATTAAATTGTTAGATATTTTTTTAAAAGGGTTCGCTCTTAAATGGCGGAAAAATTGCATTTTCTAAAAAATACTTTGTTTATGTGAAAAAAAATAATTTATTCTTATATTATGTCTATGTTACATAAAATATGGATTTTAAAATTATAAGGAGTATATCTAATTAAAAATTTAGTTAATACTATACGTAACCACTTTTTGAAAGTATAGTCTTGTATGTTGTGGTTTTCTTGAACTCGGTGTTGCGTGTGGCACGAGATATTGAATTAATTTTAAGAGATAACAAACTATAAATTATTGGGTAGTTACATTCTCCCATATTCAATAAATTGTGTCCTTACAATTTTAAATTGTTCTTCGAAATTAAAAGGATACAAATAGGACAATCCCATTGCTGAAAACCCACATCGGAAATTGGGTTAATAAAATATAGTCTTAATAATATGTAAAGGGAAATGAAAAGGTCACCAAAAAATTATGATATCGATTAGAAGAACATTGGTGGAAATTAGAGAAATATAATTGGAGGAAAAACATAAATATTTATAAGAACTGATTAAGGTTATCAATCAAAAACAAGTGTAAAATTGAAGTCCTCAAATTCATCTACCTATGATGATTTAAAATATCACTAGTTCAAGAAAACATAAGGTATTAGGATAACACATTTTTGGTTTTATGATAACGTCCTAAAATTTTAATAATTAATTTAATCATAGAATATTGGAAAAATATACTAGACTAGTAGAGTTTCATCCATTAAGTAATTTCTACCACAAACTCATCTTTCCCCCCAAAAATATAAAAGAAATCAATTATATATTATTTATCTTAATCATATTGGGTACCAAAAATATTATATTTCATTTTTAAAACAATTTAAATGATCTAAATTATACAAACTATGAGCTCACATAGGCCGGTTGTAGGTGATGCACCCTTGTCACCCTTCAGTTGTGTGTTCAACACTCGCACCCTTACCAGACATGATGGGTTATCTCCTAACCCCTTGGTTGTCCCTTTTATAAGAATCTAATAATACAATTATGAAATGATTTAACCTTAACAATAGTATCCAATGTCAGACTTAATTTATTCCAACATTTAGACTTATCCAAAATACTTTTATCCAAACTCACGGTCCATAATTTTTAAGGAAGGTTATCATAATGATGATTTTTTTCCATGTAATAACATGTGAATAACATCATCATGTATTCTTAAAATATAGGGTAACACCCAAAATTATCATAAAACCATATTTATTACATTTATTCTCCTTTATTCCTTATAGAATACTATATATACTCATTATATCAAAAAATTGTGTAAAATCCAACAATAATGGAATACACAAATATTTAATAAGATTCAATGTAGTCATGAATATCGAATATAATTTATCCAAATCCATCATATCTTATTTAGAAATCACTATCTAGGTATCATAACCAAATTAAATTTTCTCTTTCCTTAAAACTTGTATTTTCTAAAATGTTTAACTTGATATTGAGTAACTTTTCAAGGAACCATATATACTCAAATCCTCAATAAAAATTACTACTGTACAATCCTTATTTATTTCCACAATTCATATTACCGGAAAATCTTTGACACAAAACTCAAATGAAATAAATATTTAATAATAACATAAGAACATTAGTCATTCTTCTTCATTTTTGGTAGTACCATAACATGATTATTATTCAATAACATCCTTTGGGGCATACTCTGATGATTTGGACATTGATTTGCATAGTGTGCCAACTCCTTGCAGATGAATCATTGTACATTTTAAGCCTTTTTATAACCCTTAAAATGGTGTACTTGGTGTCATTTTTTCCCACACTTATAACAAATACCCATTCCCTTCAGGAATTTACTAATGTGATTCCTTCCATTGTTATCACATAGGAGAAAACCTTTATTTCCCCTCTTTCTTTTATCAATCATTCGCTCTACCATTATTTTATTCTCTTGCTTCCTATCAAATAAATAGGACTCAATGAATTCTTTACTTATCTTATTATCACATGATTTTATTTCTTTATATAGTGAGAATACATGGGAAACAAATTCCATTCAAAATGATGTCTTAATACCATGAAAAATTTAATCTTTCTTACTCTTTGGATCATTTGTATTCCTAGAGTTTTCATTCCTTCTATTGGGAGCCATTTATAAAAAATGGCATGCACTAGGTTAGTTTATGAATCAGAATGAATAATTCAAAAATCATAAAATACCCTGTGTTAATTGAAACTATTATGGATATAATCTGTATTCATAAAAAAAATTCCTTCAGAAAGTATTTACTTTTAAATCTGTCATGACCCAACCCGTACAGGGCCTCGAGCCACAACTACCCCAATGTCGTCTCAATTGGCGAGGGGCTGGAAACTAGCGTTGAAGGAACAACAAACTAGGAGAGGCATTTTCGTAAGAAACTGAACACACACACACAACTAACTAAACGAAAAAGTGCATAGAAAAAAGAGAAAGATACAACATTTCTACAAAAGGGAAACCAACATACATGAATCTACCTCTAACCAGTAAAAGTAATGTGAACAGTAAAAGGGAAAAACCCCACGCCCAACTAGAAACATTCCACAACTCTACCACAGGTAAAACGAATGTAAAGAGATGGTGAGTCTCACCACCGGAATGTCCTATTACATCCATTGAGCGCGGTCCAAGATCATATGTCCTCTATGCTCCTACCTAGCCTCGACCGAACTATCTGTCATCTACAGGGGTACACCAAGTGTGGGAAATCCCCAAGAAGGGGTGAGTATAATTATACTCATTAAGATGCCCCAAAATCTTGAAGGAGCAATATAGGAGGTACTAAAATGGTGAGTTGTACAGAAATTAAAGAACAGTGTAAGAGTACAAAAGAGAGAGTGCAGCTCAACCCAACAGAAGAAAGCAAGTAGACTCATCCAACCAAGAGGAACTAGACAAAAAAGGCATGTGACATACCCCGCGTGTCGTCACACCTTCTAGAAGGAGAGTAATTGAACCCCAGGAGCGGGGAAAAAAGTAGGGTGAATATATATATATATATATATATATATGCTCAACAATAAATCCGAATAAGTGCGTAATGGGATCTCTATCTGCAATCTCTTCCCAGGAAAAGTCTCCAACAATTCTATGAATAGCCATCACCAATGACCAATAGTTCGACATGTCAAAGTGGTATCATCGCTAATTGTACCACCAAGGGTCCTACTCAGGTAAACATGGAGAAAAGCCACCAACTAGCCACATCAAAAGGGATGAGTCTGAAAGAAGTCATCGAGTAACCCACTGCCCAACCCTGCTGGAGGGTAAACCACAAGAGATCATTAGGTAACCCATTTCCCAGCCCCTTTGGATGGTAAACCACTAGAGATCATCAGGTAACCCACTGCCCAACCCCACTGGAGGGTAAACCTCAAGAGATCTTCTAATAACCCACTACCCAGCCCCACTAGATGGTAAACCACAAGAGAACGTTAGGTTACCCACTGCCCAGCTCTACTGGATGGTAATCCACAAGATATCGATAGGTAACCCACTACCCAGCCCTGCTAGAGGATAAACCACAAGAGGTCATTATGTAACCCACTGCCCAGCCCCACTGAAGGGTAAACCACAAAATATCATCAGGTAACCCCCTGCATAGCCCTGCTAGAGGGTACACCCAGAACATTCCTGATATCTTTGAACTACATGTTCCATCACTGGATGTCACTAACACAGCTACCGTGTATAGGTTCGGAGTGCATCAAAATAACCTCCGACCAATGTCCTTTCATCTTTCTACATTTAATAAGATCTCAAAAGAGACTCTTCACGCTCAAACATATTACACCATTGTAAAACTCGCAGAAAAACACAAGAGATAGAAAACTTGCACACTGGAAACTGGATCTCGGTGGAAAATTTATTCAATGCCACTTTATGCCCATACGACATCTCATGGGGCCCACACCTCAGTCCCGAAAGTGGTCAAGAAAACTATGTCATCGCGATGCTCTCAGAAAAAGACGTCGAAACGAATATTAATATGCCCCAAACGGATGCCTGATGAAAAAGGTCACAGTACGCTGTACACATCATGAAAGAAAGCTCGTGGGGCCCATGCCTCAAGTCCGGCTTCAACCCCTAAAACCACCCTGGTCAACTTCTCCGTGATTCCAGGGTTAGAACTCTGCTAATGTCATCTAAAACAGACTCCAGATGCAGAAGCGGCAACTCCCCATGTTATACACAAATGGGGAACAGTGGGGCCCACACATCGGCTCTGAAACCTATCACGTAGATCGTACCATGGCGTTCCTGGCAGCTAACCACGCGACGTAGGCTATTCATTTTCCCTGAATGGGATTATGAAACATAGGTTATAAAAACACAACATATGTCTGAAATCCACCTTGTGGGGCCCACTCTAAAGGCTCGAATTAGGAGGGAAAGCTGCACCATTGCAATCCCCTCAGAAAAACAATTAGAAACGAGTACTCAAACACCCCAAACGTTTGTCGGGTTAAAAAGTGGTCGTTCACTGTAAAAAGTATGAACTAGGCCATGTGGAGCTCGCACCTTGTCTCAAACCTTAAACTCTTCAGAAAGCATTTCAAAAAGTCCGTACAAGGACTGGGGTCACGTTGCCGCTAACGGTGCGTCAATCAGACATCCCAAACATGATATATGTCCAAAACAAGAATAAATAATTAATTAATTATTCTCATTAAGAATTTCGTGCCATTGAATAGTGAAACCCTCTCGAAAAGGATCCAAACCAACGTTGGAACGACCGTCTTAGCTCTGGAGCCACCGCGCCTCGGATGTCACATCAAACGAACATCTGGATCGCACTCCATGTTCGTCGCAACATTAATAATATTTTATTATTGTTAAATTAAAGCATTTCGGGTGACCTGACTTCAGGAATAGAACACAAAATCCATGAGACCCACTTCAAAATGATTGTATCACTAACACGGACCTGCAGCCAAAGATGGCGCGTCCGACGAATGCACCGTTTAGTTGATATGGCCCCCCGAATGCAAGGGAGGGCCTGACCGGGCCGGTTCAACCCGGCCGGCCAAGACCGAACCGCCAGACCGCGGCCCAACCATGGGTCCGGTCTGACTCTCGGAGGCCTGCTGGCGGTATCCCGCTCCAACAGCACCAGAACCCCCTCGAGTCATGATTTTTTTAAGTATACCGGCCTGTCATCTGGGCTTCGTTGTGCAGCAAGGCCTGCCCTTTGTGGGTCATTGTCCGTGGAACACCCCTGAGGTCAACACCTCGGGGTTCATCCCAACCACGACCACCGAAAGCTGTGACTCTAATGCCTCCACACGCCAGTGTCTCTTCCTCCCGTAGCACACTGCCGGCTTGACGCCGGACCTGCCACCTACCGCGGCCGCTTGGTCCGTCGAAGCCCCACCCTCTACCGCCTCCGATGAAGCCGCGCGCTCTGCCACATCCCCTGAAGCCTCGCGCTTCATAGCTGCCACTAGATCGCCGCACAACGCCACTCGACCTCCCCTCCCTGTTGCCCCCTACACTCACTTCCATTCTCTTCCACCTCCGGCTTTTCCTCCAGCCACTCGAACGCAATGCCTCGGTGTCCCCTTCTCGCATCGTCGTGATCCGCCGTCTCCGGCTTGACCTCTGGCCGTCGCCCCATGCCAGAGCCAAACCTTTGGCTGGTCCCCCTCCCTGAGCACTCCAGTTGTTAGAAAAATTAGACAACACTGGTTTCAGGATCCTTGGGGCCGGAGCATCACAACACCACCTCTTCTCTCGTTGATCTGTCATGGTTTTGGCGCGTCTGAAAATTGGGACAGAGAACGCCCAAGAATGAGAAGTAAAAACAGGGATCAGATGATGGCCATGTGGATTTGGCCATAATCCCAATTCCAAAAATTATAGAAAATTAAATGAAAAAATTTACAATGGTTTGTAAATTAACAAGAATCATACCTCGATCCACCCGTTTTCCACTGGCGACGCATCCACGATTCCCCGACTTCGATCCGCTAAGGTCTCGTCGGGGGTCGCTCCTCGATTCGGTGAAGAATGGTGAAGAACGCCAATGAAAGACGATGAACGCTCAAGGGAGAGATATATATATATATAGAGAATGGTAAAATGGGTTCCCTCCCTTAATTCCAACACTTGGAATTTATAGCTCTCAGAAACTCTGGCGACGAGCACGAATTCCAAAACCTCTAAGACTACTCATTTTATGTCGCCCCTAATTAAGACTCCTCATTTCGAACAGAACATAAGTCTCGTATTTCCATTCCAAGGCCTTGTTCTAGAGTTATTCAAAATGATAGTCAGTGACAAAAAATCACTATGTCATTAATTCAAAAAGACAGTTTTCCCCTGGGTGACATCTCTCACAGCAGGCCCGCGCCCGCAACTTTAACCCCCTTCCTAGGGTAAACAACACCCTCCAGACACAACCTTTCCCTCAGATTTATAATCTGAGATACCGTTTAGGAGATAATATAACCCCACTACATGAATAGTATAAAAACAAATAAAATTTTTATAAAATTTATTCCGGGCACACCGGCCCTTGGAATCGCATGTCGTCTTCATGCCTAGGTCTACAATTATATGTAGATGTATTCCAAAGTATTACAGTGGAAAAACTAGGTCTCTAAATCACTCCCAACTTCATGCATTTCATCCCATAAATGAAAAACATGGGAAAACAAATCAGGATACATATCCCACACATAGCTCTCCCACTCCCAAGGAAACTTGCACAACACCATGTTAGCACAACCCGCGAACCAAAACAGATAGTTTGTACTCGTATGGTCTACTACTCTTGAGGACATTAATGGGAATAAGCATACACCTCATCAGCTGCGACACGTTAAAGGCATCATGTGCCCACTCCTACTATTGGGATGGTAGGGCAAGGTGGTAGGCTGCCTCTCAACCGATTGAATGATTCCTGAACGGCCCAAGGAAAATTGAGGGACTTACCCAGCTGAACTTCTACATTTCACGTCACGACCAAAATCACGGTTTGTTCCTCATAAAAGATCTCGTGATTCCATTTTTCAGAATTCCCTTTGGGTGCATCGACCATGGATATCTGATCATGCAGTACCTCTCTTTCGACATCCCCCAGCCGCGACTCTCTCACACGCTCAAGGAGTGAAGGAGTAAACACCATCGACTGCAGGAAAGTTGTACCCTCATTTTCCACCAAGGTTAGCTGTAGGGAAGCAAAATACTATGAAACATCCCACGCCTGATGAGTATGGGACTTCCTTCTATGGGAACCTGCTACAACACTTCCATTTTCAAAAACATAGACTACATCAAAGTCATAGTCTTGCAGAAATTTCAACCAGCACTGTCACGTCT
Source organism: Viscum album (assembly GCA_963277665.1). Lineage (NCBI taxonomy): Eukaryota > Viridiplantae > Streptophyta > Magnoliopsida > Santalales > Viscaceae > Viscum > Viscum album. The sequence continues at coordinate 456,307,308 of OY728142.1, forward strand.
GGTTCAAGTATCTTTAGTTCAGTGCACACCTGAGACACTGATGTACTGAGAAAACCACAAAGCGATCTCGCAGATTGCAGTGTCTCCACACTCTCAGTGTAAGGACCACCACCACCACCACCACTTAGTGAGACATGTAGTTCTGTTTGTTGGGTTTCTATCACCTTGACCTTTACTTGATAATGGTATCAATATTAACGTTGAGCATGCAAGGTACAAATGAACATGGAAGGAAAGAAAACACATCCATCCGCCAGAGTCTAGACATGGAAATCACGTGGCATACCCCACATGTCTTTTCCCATATTGGAAGAAGAGTAATCCCCAAACCAGGAACTCTTCCAAACTAACTAGTGGCACCTTAAGAAAAGGGAGGTCAAGTAGAAAATCCCCACTGGAAAACGCAGAACCTCCTCTAACACTCCACCGCACCACCCCGCTATGAATGCACATGCCAGAGGGACTCATCCACCGCACCTGAATATTATCCACTTTGGGTTGTACTGAATCTCCCTCACAGTTTAGATCGCATCACAATAACACGTCTCAATGGGGGAAGAACCCTTCTTTCCCATGCTTTCAAAGCTACATTGGACAAAACCAATTCAGGGTTACACGAACACCATGCGTCACCCTATATAACCTCCCAAACAAGGAGTTAGACAAAAAGTGTACCTCACATAGTGTCTAACATGTTCTGCTGAAAAAAGTAGAACAATACAGAGACTGTACCTCTTTTCATCTCATGTGTTGTATGATTGTATACATCCATAGAAAACAGCAACCCACGGTCCCATCTGTCAGCTCCCTGAGCCTGCCATGGGCCTCTTAGTGGTGGCGGAAGGACCTAGAAATGGCGTCTTCCAACTACAGTTCTTCTTGATTATATGCTAAAACTTCTTCCCTAGGTATGACCATATCCTCACCTCGGAGTTCTCTGATCATGACACGACCTCTGTCGTGGCGGTTCATCTACCAACTATCTGAAAACTCTACACATTTGGTCATGTAGTCTCACGTCATGTGACCTCGCACATGAAAAACATATAACTAGTCCTCCCTGGGCTATCTTGGTACCCTACGTTGTCCCGGACCATGTTCCTGAGTCTCATAATGGAGAGATTTCCGGCATCCAGGCCCTTCCAATCGATGTCCCTCTGATAGAAATTTCTCTGTCACCAGTGCCTGCTTCAGCACCCTTAGATGGGTGAGAATTCACAAAGGCACTACGCTGGCACGGATTTCCTCTACAGAGATATCGTTCAAACTTATGAGCTCAGAAGATTCCATCATGGACCACATCCAAAGAGTACCAAGTAAGGTCTTTGAACCCAGTTGCGTACTCATCCACTACAATAATTCCCAACTTAAGCTCCAACAGCTTCTAAAACCGTAAAAATCGTATGTAGGAGGGTAGTAATCTTCACAAAACAGCTACTAGAAGTCCTCCCACGAGAGTACTGACTCATCATTTATCTGAAAAACCCTAGCTCGACCTCACCAAACTGCTTGGTGGAAGAAGACTGGTTGTCAAAGACACCATATAACCTTCCAGTTTCCAAACATGCCTTACGAGGTGGACTACTGACTCCAGCAAACCCTTCACTTTTTGGGTGTTTGGCTCACCGTGGAACCTCAGCAGTCTCTGACGCTGGAACTCACGTAGCATGCCCAACCTGTGCTCGTCATCAGCCTTCACTGTCAGTACTATCTGCTACTCCAAAGGTGGAGGTGCTACTACTTGTCTTCTTGGAGAAAGGGTAATCATATGATGGATCTAGAACTATGGCTTCGTTTCTCACGGAGTCATCATCACAAACCATTGCTATTATCCTGGCTGGCTATCATCACAGAGACATCCTGAATCCTATCAAGGAGTACCATGGACAAATGAGCATATATATAATAACAAATATGGGGAGCTAACTCAATAAGGACAATCAAAGACTCAATACGATATGATGCACGAAACAAATTCCCTGCAACAAGTGTCTAAGTGTGTTGAGTCACCAATCGAGTTATCAGGGTCCTAGTGAATGGATATGTTGGTCACCGTACTATCACTGGGCTCCCTGTCCTGAGAGCCCCTCTCGAGAAATGTTCACACAATTTCCCTAAAACTCAACCAATTCCTTTTTAGGGACGCGAGAACAACAACCCAAGGAACGAACCACCTCTGATACAACTTTATCACGACCCGACATGTACAATTTCTCAAGGTGCAACAACCCCATTCCCGCCTCCATAGGCCAGGTGCTGGAGACTAGCGCCGAAGCCACAACAAACTAGGGGATGCCTTTGCCTACGAAAATTAACAAACAAAAGTAGCTAACTCAATGAAAAATTGTAGAGAAAATAGAGAAAGATACAACACTGCTACAATAGGGAAACCATCGTACATGCATCGACCTATAACTAGATAAAGTAACGTGAAAAGTAAAAGGGGAAAATACATGACCAAATAAAAAGATGCCATAACCTAGAAACAGGTAAATGGAAAGTAAACAACTGGGGATTCTCACACCTGGGAAGTCCTACTATGGCCACTGAATGGGGCCCATGATCATGTGTCCTCTACACTCCTCCGTAGCCTCGACTGGCTTTTACTTCGTCTGCAAGGGCACACCAAGTGCGAGCAATTCCCATACAGGGTTGAGTATAAAGATACATAGTAGGATGCCCAGAAATCTTGAGGGAGCAACAAAAAATGTACTAAAATAGTGAGCAGTAGACAAATCAAAGAATAGTTCAAGTGTACAACAGAGAGAGTGCAACTCAACCCAATAGAATAAAGAAATTAGACTCATCCAACCAAGAGGAACTAGACACGAAAAGCACATGGCATACCCTATATGTATTCACCGCTCCTAGAAAGAGATTAACAGATCCCCAGGAGTGGGAACAAAATTAGAGTGTATATATATATATTCTCAACAGGAAACTTGAACGAGTGCATAATGGGATCTCTATCTCCAAGCTCAGCCCCAGAGAAGTCGCCAACAGTTATAATAATATCCATCAGTGATGTCCAACCATCTCGCACATCAAAGCGGCCTCATCGATACCCATACCACCAAGGGTCCCGCTCAGGTAAACATGGAGAAAATCCATAGACAAGATACATCAAAAGGGATGAGTCAGAATGAAGTCATCGGGTAACCCACTACCCAGCCCCGCTGGGGGGTAAACCACAAGAGGTCATCAAGTAACCCACTACCGAGCCCCGCTGGAGGGTAAACCACAAGTGATCGTCAGGTAACCCAGTGCCCAACCACGCTGGAGGGTAAACCACAAGAGATTGTTAGGTAACCCAATGCCCAAACCTATAGTATTGTATACATAATAGATCGTTAGGTAACCCACGACCCAGACCACTGGAGGGTAAACCACAAGAGATCATTAGGTAAACCACTTACCATACTCACTGAAGGTTAAACCAGAAGATATATTCAGGTAACCCACTACCTAGCACCGCTGGAGGTTAAACTAGTAATGATCGTCAGGAAACCCACTGCCCAGCACTGCTAGAGGGTAACCCCAGAACTGGCCTGATAGCTCTGCACTACCCATTCCATCACTGGGTGTCACCAACACAGCTACCATGCGTAGGTTCAGAGTGCATCAAAGGAACCTCATACCAATACCCATTCATGTTTCCACATATAATAAGTTCTTGGAAGATTCTCTGCATGCTCAAACATGTTACACCATTGCAAACCTCACAGAAAAACATGCGAGATAGACTACTTACTCCATGGGAACGAGCTCCTGGTGGAAAAGTTATTCAACACTGCTTTATGCCCATACGACGTCTCATGGGGCCCACAACTCAGTCATGAAATATGTCTGGAAAACAACGCCATCGCGATTCTATCAAAAAAGCACACCGAAATGACTATTCATATGCCCCAAATGGATGCCGGATGAAAAAGGTCGCAGAACACTGCACACAGCTTAAAAGACGGCCCATGGGGCCCATGCCTCCAGTCTGGCTTTAACCCTTGAAACCACCCTGGTCGACATCGCCTCAATGCTAGGGTCACAACGCCATTGACGGCTCCAAAAACAGACTCTGAATGTAGAAGCTGCTACTCCCCGTGTTATTCGCCAATGGGGCCCTATGGGGCCCACAACTCGGCTCTGAAACACGCCATTCAGATCATACCTTGGCGTTCCTTGTAGATAACCATGTGTCATATTCTATTCATTTTGCCTAAATGAGATTATTAAACATAATTCGTAAAAAACATCATACGTCTAAAAGCCACATTGTGGGGCCCACGTCTCAGGCCCTAATTTTGACGGGCGAATTGTGCTGTTGTAATCCCGTCGAAAAAACACTAAGAAACATGTACTCAAACACCCCAAACAAATGTCGGGTGAAAAAGTGGTGTTTCACCGTAAAACATGTGAATTAGGCCTTATGGGGCCCACACATTGTCTCAAACCCGAACATTTCGGAAATCATCTCATAAAGTTCGCACAAGGACAGGTGTCGCGCTGCCACTGATGGTGCGTTAATCGGACATCACAAATTGTATTTAGGTTTGATGCAAGAATAACTAATTAATTTAAATAATTAATTAATTATTCGCATTAAGCGTTTCATGCCTCTGAGCAACGAAACTAACCCAAAAACATTCCGAACAAACATTGGAAGGACTGTCTCAGCTCCAGGGCCACTACGCCTTTGACAGTAGGTCAAACGGACGACTGGCTCGCAAACCATGTTCGTTGCAACTTTAATAATAATTTAATATTATTAAATTAAAGCATTTCAGGTCACCCACCTTTGGGCGCAAAACCCAAAATCCCTGAAACCCACTTCAAAAAGGTCATCTCTCTAACACAAACATGTACCTGTAGACAACGAATCAAACAGATATGTTGTTTAGAAGACCCCCCCCCCCCCCCCCCCCGAACACAAGGGAGGGCCCGACCGGGCCAATTTACCCCGGCTGGCCTAAACCGAACTGCCGGACCGCGGCCCAGCTACGGGTCCGGCCTGACTCACTGCAGCCCACTACAGCAGCACCAGAACTCCCTTGGGTCTAGTTTTTTTTAAGCATATTGGCCTGTCGACCGGTCTTCGTCGTGTAGTTGTACATACCCTTTGTGGGTCCTTGTATGTAGCGCACCCCCTTGGTCATCACCTTGTGGTTCCTCCTTAGCGTGACCGCCCAAGGTCGTGGCTCTACCGCTTCCACACTCCATCGCCTCCGCCTCCCATAGAACACCACCAGCTCAACACCGCCCCTTCCACCTACCATGGCCACCTTGTCCTCTGAAGCCCCGCACTCTGCCATCTCCACAGATGTCGTGCACTCTGCCGCATCCATTGATGCCTCGCGCTCCACCGATGGCTTCAGCTTGCCACACGATACTGCTCGACGACACCTCCCCAATTCCCTATTCTCTCACTTTTGTGCTTCGCCACCTATAGCTCAACCTTCAGCCACTTGACTGCACCACCCCGATGTTCCCTGCTCACGCCACCATTCACCGCCACCTCTGACTTGACCTCCGACCGCCGCCCCTCACCAGAGCCGAATCTTTGGTCGGGACCCCTCGACCACATTTGTGGTCAGAAAAATTATCTGACAGCGGTTTTGGGATCCTCGGGGCTGATGCTCCACAACGTTTCCCCTCGCTTGTGGATCCATCATGTTTTTGGAGCGTTCGAAAATTGGGATGAAGAATGCCCAAGAACGAAAAGTAAAAAAAGGGATCAGACGATGGTCGTGTTCATTCGACCATCATCCCTATTCCAAAAATTATAGAAAATTATATGACAAAATCGACAAAGTTGTGAAAATTAACAATAATCCTACCTTGATCCGCCCATTTTCCCCTGACGATGCGTCCACGACACCCCAACATCGATCCGCCAAGGTCCTGGGAGGGGTCACGCCTCGATTGGGTAAAGAACGGTGAAGAACGTTGAAGAACGTCGAAGAATGCTCGAGGGAGAGAGAGAGAGAGAGAGAAGGGTAAAATGGGTCCCCAATCATAATTCCAACACTTGGAATTTATAACTATCAGAAACTACACTGACGGGAGTGGATTATGAAACCTTTTCGCCCGCTCATTTGAGGTCGCGCCTACGAAAAAAGACTAATTTTGAACTCAACATCAGTCTCTAATTTCCATTCTGAGGCTTCGTTCGAGAGTTATTCGAAAAGATCGTCAGTGATAAAAACTCACTACGTCATTAATTCAAAAAGACAGTTTTCCCCTGGGTGACATCTCTCATAGCAGGCCCATGCCAACAACTTCTACACCCCGCCTAGGGTAAACGACACGCTATGGATGCAACAGTGCCCTCAGATTTTTGATCCGAGCTACCGTTTAGGAGAAAACACAACCCGATCACGTACATAGTATAAAAACTCTTAATGTTTTTATAAAATTAATTTTTGGCACACTGGGCCTCAGAACCGCACACGTTCTTCGCGACTTGCTCTAGAATTATAGGTAGAAATATTATGAAGCCTTACATGTCAAAAACTGGGTCTCTACAAAATTCTTCATAATGGATTGTAAAAAATTTGAATTATCTTATGCATATCCCTCAGCAATGTCATAACCAATAATTCAACAAGGCCCGCAGTCATGTTCCTGGATAACCCTGGTCAAGTTTAAAACATCATGTCAGAGTTTTCACTATAAGTAACATATGTGCTAGAGCCACATCCACCTACTTGAATCAAGACATGGATGTATTTCATCGAAAATACGCAAAATATATACATTACCAAAATTCTAGGAAGTGAATCTATACAGATCCTCAAAGATTATCTTAGGGTAGAATTCTATTATCAGAGTTTTTCTATATCTAGTTTCCATGGTGTGTACTGAACATCCTCTGATACAAACTATAACCCACCAACCCTAGAATCCTGGTGTCAGTGCATTATTTTAATACATTTTCATTTTTATAATGAATCATGTCCTGAAAGACCAATCAGTTTAGTATTCCTGGAAAATAGATTACATTCATGAATGATACATTAAACATTCAAACATAAAACAAAAAATAAATAATCCATTGTGAATGATATTATTCCCCTATCCTAATACTAAATAACAAACATAATACACTTCATGGAATTCTAGAAAAAAACATAGGAATGGGGTGATCTTAGATGCTCCATAAGGATAAATAATTTTGCAGAAGATATAAAATATTAAGGCAATATTGTTAATAAAAACAATAGCCTTTTAAACATAAACATAAACATAATATAGAGAAAATGAATCAAACAATACTATATAACATGCACAAGGATATTCTACTAGTTGAATAGTCACATATAATAATTAATTTCATTATGATTGAATGCCTAATGTCGGACATCATTATAATTTATTCATGTCCTCATGAGAAGAATATATATATAATTTTAGTTAAGGCCTTCTTCCAAGACCCTGGTTTGTCTCATGAGACATAATAATGCAATGAGAGGCCAATGTGGGCCCACCCGTCAATTACCATGTCCATTGTATTCCTCATAAAAAATGATAAAACATAACAAAAATTTTATTATTAAAACTCGCATATGAAATGTCAATACTTCAACCATAAACATTAAATGGAATAAAAATAGCTCATCCAATGTAAAAAAAATCATAACTCATTCAATACAATATGAAATATTATATTATAATAAATCAACCTTAATATTGATTAATATCAAGTCAGGAATGCTGACATTGTTGAAAATGATTAGTAAAAAATTTTGAGAGAAATATCTCTTTTTTTAAAATATTTGAAAAGGTAAAAATTTATAATGGAAGTAATTTAAAAAAGTATTTTTGAATCAATGTGTCCTATAACAATTTCAAACTATTTAAAGGAATTATCATTTCTAAACAATCATGTCCATATAAATAAATCATTATAACCATTTTGAATACATTTACATTAATGAGAATGATTTAGAAGATTAAATATTTAAAAATTTATAATGATATTTTGGTTAAAGAGTACCCTAAAATAATCATTTGTAAATGAATTTTATGAAACCTCTAATAGATAATAAAAATTCCCCTAAAATACTAACACATAAAGAATCCTGGATAATAAACCGATTAAGGAATTAACCCTTACAAAGCACTTTTATTTGGCCAAAGGTTCATTTAACCTCCTATATAATTACCATATTATGTTGTTAAATTATACTAGAACCATATTCATATTTCTTATTTCATAAAGTATTTATTTATTACTTTATACTACTCATTTAATAATGAGTTCCATGTTAATTTAACAGTTTCGTTAATAATTACTTTTTTATCGTATGAGTTTTTACTTCTTATTCTTGATCATATCATTTAGATCCTGATTTAAATACTTCCAGAATATTAAACATGATTTATATAAAATATATATATTTTTAATATAAATATGTACAATTGATAAATACATGAATTGAAGAACACCATTTATGGAGATGGTAAACCATATGTATGCATAAATGCTGTTTCCGTTTTCATAACGTTTTGAACAGAAGTAAGTGAATAAGATACATTTAAGTAAATAAATACATATATATATATATATATAAATTGGAATTATTATTTCATATATTACAAAATTATTAATATTATAAGTTTTTATAATCATCGTTTAATGGTGAACCAAAAAATAAATCTCATCATGTCGGGGAGACTGTAAGCAATACGTACACACGAGCGACGATATCATTTCTGTAATGATTAAAAGGTGTGGAATTGGATGTTATATTAATTGTACAGAGATTTTATATTTTATTTATTAAATATATATATATATATATTAATCATCATTATATCGATCCAAATAACTTAGTTTTGTATAACAAATTACACCACGATGTGGAGACGGTAAGACATATGAACATACACATAGTGAAACCATAGGATGGATAGAATAAAGATTATGTTTGTACCATATTTATAAAAACATAATTTTATATAGAAGTTAATGTATATTTTATTATGATATATAAATAAAAATTAAAGAGAATATGGATGAAGAAAATAACTTTGAAATATGTGATAAAACAATTACATCTTCTTTGAGTGTTTCATTTTGATTTGAACAAAATAGATCTAATGGATGGGTTTATACTCAAGGGATGGACTCTAGGATTACGTGAGGGAAGTTGGGAAGAGATTCAGTCAGGGTTTGGCTGATCCAAATGGATTTGGAGGTGTGATTTTGAGATAAGGGGAAGTACCCTTTTTTATGAGTTGTGACTTTCAATTTAGATAATGTTTGAAATATTATATTATTATAAAATAATTTTCATTTTATAAACTTTTAAAATTGATTTATTTAGAATATAATTTGTGTAGGTTCAAAAACCTCCCAACCAATAGGTTTTAGACCAGTTTAGGTCACCAATTTACCCTATCATTAATGTTTAACTCCTAATTAAATATTAAAACTTTTACCATATCCTCTTGTATTATTATAATAAATGAATTATAATGATACTATATAATGCCAAGAGAACCAAATGTGGTTAATTTATGAAATATTAATCATTAAGTATGTTATTTTGTAGAAACATAGATTTTTAGGAATATTATAGCATTTAATAATATAATATATTTTTTAAAAACTCATTTTTTTCAATTTTGACACTATTTAGTATTTGGTTTTGGTGAAAGCCATAACATCATGATTACTTCAAATAAATACTTTATTAAACCCTAAAATTTCATATTAATTTATAAAATTCGAGGATGGCATCAAATGTTTCAATTTATATTTATTTTTAAATTTATAATATCAATTATATTAATCAATAATTAATTAAGTAATTATTGCATCATCATTATGTCCTAAATAAATTTAATTATTTATTCTATAAAAATATAAATTTAAGTCCATTATGTAGTAAATCTTTTTATCTATCCAAAAAATATTTATAGTCTAATTTTTCTTACGGACAACCCTATATTTAATATGGTTTTGTTATTAATCTTTGAATTTAATACTTTTTACTATTCTTCAAAAAATAATAATAATAAATGATCTAATCTAATTAAAGTGGACCAAATGGATCGTATTTTATTCCTAAGGTTAGTTATGGTTGAAATTATCTTATTAAATAGAATTAGGACCTTTGTTATAGTAATTATAATATAATATTTACAATTAATTTCCCTATTTATTTTTTACAATGCTAAATAAAAGTCAGATTTTACTAATCACCAAAAATTATTTTCCTCATATTGAACCACAATTTTTTGCTAATGTAAAACTTGTATTTCAGATATTTGGAATTCAATTCATAGAAGGAGTAAAATTACTTTTTATCCAAATTTTCAAATGTGTCTAGAAGGTGGGTAAAATATGTTATAATGTAAAGTAAAATTTTATACATCTAATTTTATAATAAAATTACATCAATTAATTAAATTAAACTTATATAGGTTTTATATATATATATATTTACTTATATTAAATTTAATAAATAATAAATAATTTTTTAAATAAAAATACATTTTTAATCATTAACATAATGTTTTTCACTTTTTATAAAAAATTGAATATTTTTAAGAAAAAATAACAAAAATTCATCCTATGATAATTCTTATAATAAGAATTAGAAAATGAATTAAAATTTAACAAATTAAAAACATAGAAGATACAATAAATAATTTAAAATTAATTTCTATATTTAAAAATTAAATTTTTTTTATAAAAAAGTAAATACCATCAAAATATTGACATTTATTTATGTCATATTTAATTATAAATTGACATATAATTAACTAAATTGTAATAAATTATAATAATTTGATATACGTATACATACAAACAATTAAAATTAAAAATTAACACAAAAATTATATTGATTAAATATGTTGTTTTCAATTAAAATTTAGTATTTATCACTATTCATCAAAATATGAAAGTTATCAGGACAGTACAAAAAACTAATCCCAACTAAATTTTTATGTCTATATTCTATAATAATAATTTAATTTCATTAAATTTATTACATAAAATTTTCAAATATTGGTTTTAAAAAAGGGTTCTCTAATAAAAGCCCATAAAATTGTATTTTTTAAAAAATAATTCTTTTATCTGAAAAAATAAATTAATTCTTATATTATGTCTCATATACACATAATATAGATTCTAAAAATATATGTTGTATATTAAATTCAATTTCTTGTTAATAATATTCATAAAAGCTTTTTGAATTGCTTGTTTTTTATGTCGTGGTGCGCTCAAACTCGGTGTTGAATTAAGACAAGTTATTGAATTACTTTGAAGAGATAACATACCATAAAATATTGGGGTGTCACATGAACTTTATGATAACCTTGCCCTAAATTTCAGATATTCTTATTTCTCACATAGATATTTATAGGCAACGCTTTTCTTTTAGGTAATAGTGCTTTAACCAAATAGAATATCTCATCAAAATAGCTAGTTCACATTACACTAGAATGTTTAATAGGAAAAAATTATACAACTGCATCAAATTTTCTTATCTTGGAACCAAGATATATGATAACCTTAGTATTCATCCACAACTTATGTAATTTGGGATGGTTACAAATAATTATAAAAATAAATATATCATGGGATTCAGTTTTTTAAATGGCCGAACAACAACTTAATGTGTTAAATTTGGAAAATGTGATGTATTTGGCACCAATCTATTAGTATCATCCAAGGAACAAATTTCACCATGTTGATACCAAAAAAATCAATTATAAATCCAATATGGAATATATGACATCTATTGTATTCAAATCTGTTAAACAACCTCGTATCAAATTTCAAAAATGGACATTTAATTTTCTATTCTGAATAATTTTTTTGATGTGGCAAATGAAAAAAAACAACACCCAAAATATACATAGTATTAATTCCATAACCATTTGGATACCTACAATGATTTATACAATTAGGTTTATTAATATGTACTATTTTCAACATCCTTGATACATTTTTCTATAAAAATATAAAATATTATTTTTTGATTAATTTCACATACCAAAAACACAATCCAAAATAAAGAATAAAATTGTAATATTAAAATATCATTTTATTTTCCACAAATTATTACAAATTATTACTAATAAATACTAATTTCAACTAAATATTACTAACTATTAATATTATTTTCAAATTACCACTATTTTTACTATTTAATAATAATTATAATTAATTATCACAAATTGATACTAATTATTACTAAAATCAATTGATTAATAAAAATTATTAAAAATTACTACAAATTAATATGAATTATTACTAATTATTACTAATTATTACGAATTATTAATAATTATTACTAATTACTATTAATTACTACTAATTATTTATTAATTATTACTATTTATTGAAAATTACCTCTAAATTATTCAAATTAACAATAGTTTCTACAAATTATTGTTTGTTTATTCCAATAAATGGAAATTTTAACTAATTACTTGTAATTTTTTAATATTTTGGACAAACTATATAAATTATATGTAGTATATAATAATTAATTTTAATTATTACTAATTATCGTGATTCATTACTACTGAATACTAATTATAATTTTTTTATAAATTATTTGTATTAGGTTATAATAATTTCATACCAATTGCTGCTAAAAAATACAAAATACTATTAATTTTTAGTAACTACCACTAATATTATTAAAATTATTTTTCTTTAGCAATATTATTTCAAATTATAAAAAATTTATACTTTTTGTCATTACTTTTTTACTAATTACATTAAATATTTAAAAATTGCTGCTATGTAATTGCTATTACCCCTAATTGTGACTAATTACCACTACTTATTACAAATTACAACTAATTACATATTATTTTTTCTAATTATTTCTATATTTTACTTATAAACATTAGTTACAATTAATTCATATTGATTATTAGTATTCATTACTAATTATTTCTAATAATTACTAATTTGGCCTAATTATTACAAATTGTTACTAATTAATAATAATAATTACTAATTATTAATAGTTAAATCTAATTAATAATAATTTCCATTATTTTTTACTAATTACCATTAGTTTTTATTAATTAATAATAATTTTAACTATTTATAGCTAATTTTTACCAATTACCTCGAGTTTTACTAAATATAAATATATAAATATGTATATATATATAATTTTCACTAACTACAACTAATTATTTCTATTGACTTCTAATTATTACAAATTACCGATTATTAATAATAATAACATCTATTTGTGAGATATTATTAGTAATTATTATTAGTTTATAACAATTTCTTACTATATATGATTAATTATTAATAATTAGTGATTTTTTTTCAATTAACTATGATTTTAAATAATTTTATTTATTTATCATTATGTTTCACTAATTTCCACTAATTAGTACAATTGATGATATTTTTTACTAATTTCCATTAATTATTATTAATTTATGATAGTTTTTACTAATTATTTCTAATGTTTACTATTTATGTGTACTTATTAGTAATTACTAATAATTACAACAAATGTTTACTAATTATATCTAATTTTTACAAATTACATCTAAATAGTCTAATTTCATCTAATTTTCCCAAATTAATATTAATTATTTCTAATCTTTACTAATTATTACCAATTCATAAAACATATTCCAATTATTACTAATTATTACTAATAATTACAAGTTATTACTAACCATTACTTATTTTTGTAACACATCACGCATCCACCGTACATTTTTTCATAATAATTCAAAAACGTGCAATGTACACAACACTGAGTTCTAGCGCACCACAACCTATTAAACTAGGAGTTTAAAAAGTGGTTATAAATATTATTATCTAAATTTCTAATATAATATACCCCATATATTTTTAAAATTTATATTTTGTGTTTTTTAGACATAACATAAGGACAAATTCAATTTTTCATATAAAATAAGTATTTTTAAAAAAATTACACTTTTCCACCTTTTAATGGAGAACACTTTTTAAATCTAATATTTTACATGTTTATATTCAATTTGATTAAATAAAATTCTTCTATTTACGGAGGACATAAAAATTATGTTTGGATAATTGTTTGATACTTTTTTGATAACATTTATATTAGTATGAATTATGAAAAATACTAACTTCTAATCAATTTTTTTTATCAAAATAATAATTATTGTTAAATTTTATATATGAGTGTTTAAAAGTATTATTAGATAATATTTTAATCATTTAATATAATTAAATTCATTAGAATTATTTTTACATTTAAATTGGTCATAAACTCATGTCAATCATTAAATAGTTTTTTTCTTAATAACCTGCTTTTTGGTTTTGACAATAGGAATAAATTTTAAATTAACATCATCCTACTCTATATTATGAATTTGGAAACTTGGATTCCATATATGGAAATATAACATCCAAAATTACTAGATTTTTACCTTTTATTTATTTACATATTGAGTAGTAACTTCAGTAATTATTTTATTTAACATGTTTAAAGGGTAAATCTAGTAAATAAGTATAAGAATAATAATATAATAATATTATACAACTTTATCACATGTAAAAATCCTATTTTATGAGATATGTCTGACCATGGGATACCTTGAGTCGATTTTGGGACCCCATGGAGCCCATTGGCTGTGAAAATGACATTTCATAAAAACAAAAGTTTACAAATAGAAAAATATAACTTAAATATGATTCGGTCAGTAAATATATATATATATGTGGTTTTATAATTGTTATCATAGACTATTAATAGTCATTATAAATGTAAATATATTTTCTACATCAAGATATTTGTTGGTAAAAATTCCCTCAGGGTATCATTGATGCATTTTTTAGGTGATTTTTTTTTGAAAAAGTGGGACTTTGTGTTGTCTTTGTTGACAAAGCAGACCATGATGTACAAATTTATTGACAAACGAGGTATACATTTTGATTTTTCAGGTTCAATATATGTTGATGGCTATTCATGTTTGACATAAGAACATCAAAAAATCGAAAAATGATCTGGAGTCGGTACAAAAATAGAAGATACAACGTGGCCTTGTTTTCTTGTGTTTGCCAAATTTTTCATCCTGAAAATTGGAAAATGGATATATGTGTTTTTAGAAAATGAAGAGATTGTTTTTTCCAATTAATATTGTGATAAAATATCATTTTATCAAGGAGAAGGTTTTGAAGGGAATAGTAATGTTGGATTATGTGCTTACAAATCTATAAGTTGTTGATATTCTGACAAAGGCCTTACCCAAAGAAGCGTTCGAGAGGCATCAACTGGCTCTGGGAGGTCAGTTGACTCCCTACACTAGAAAAAATTTGGCAGTGTAATTCCCCACTAATTAAGTTATGGTGTGTTTTTTCCAAATGTTATTATATGTGTTCTTAACTCTATTGCAGACCCCAAAAGAGTGTCCATTAGGTTCCCTTACAAAGGGGGATAAATTGTGACTCCTCGAGTGGTAGAAAAAATGGATAAGAAAGGGAGGAAAAGTCTTAGTCAATGTCATGGGGAGATGTTGATTGGTGATTCAGTGAGAAAGGGGGAGAGATATTATATAAGGGGAGTTGAATGCTTAAGAGGAGTTGAATTTGTAAGCAGACAAAGTGAGTTTTTAAATCTGATGATGCTAGAAGAGATCAATAAATGACTAGATATCACGACATCTGTGGATCGTGATATAAGTACAAAAGTTGTGTTGTAATGGTTTCACAAGGTTTATAGATATCACCAATTGGTATTCATTTGGTATCAACAATTGGTATACCTTTTTCAATTGGTATCAGTATGGTATCAGAAGTAGATTTCATAAATGAATGAATTCACTAATGACATTTTCACTAACTCTTGTTTCTCATGGCGAGAATTTCTCATGTGGGCATAGAGTATGTGTTTAGTGAATCCTTGAATGCTCTAAGAATCTATAGGGGTGAATGGGGTAGCTGTTAGAAGAAGCTTTAATGAGGTATCAAATTGTAGATAATTTTTAATGAGATGAGTGTTCATCAAACCCAAAGGGGGGATTTTTTGGAAAAATTCCCGAATGGTATCATTGAAGTAATTTTTAGGTGATTTAGTTTGTTGAAAAATAGTGCCTCCTTGTTGTGTTTGTTCACAAAGCAGACCATGATGCCCATTTTGTTAACAAAGGGGGTTTACATGGTGGGTTTTCAGGTTTATGATATGTTGTTGGACATCCATGATTGATAGAACAACATAGAAAAAGGAAAAATGATTTAGAAGTGGTATATAGTGACAAGAAGTTTTTCATGCAAAATGTGTTTCGAGATCAGAAGCACTAAATTTATAAAAGGAATGAGGTGCACATAAAATTTAATCAATAAACGAAAAAGGAAGTTGTCCATGATATATTGGTGTGGTGTGTGAAATAGATGATTAGAGTTATTCAGACAAGAGGTGTTTCGAGATCAGAAGCTTGAAAAAAAGAAACAACATGAGGTGTGTGAAATATTGGGCAGTGCACGAAAATTGATGTTGCATAGAAGATGTGTTTTTCATTTTCTGAGTGAATTACGTGCTTATGGAGTGTTTTTTTCTTATGGTCTGTTATTCCTATAAATATGGGGTGACCCCATTTATTTGAATAATCTTAAGACATAGAGAGCATCCGAGATCTGGCACATGAAATTGGATTACGTAAGGGAGTTTCTCATAAATCTCATGTCTTCACATAATTATAGGTGTTTGCGCAAAAATAAAATGTTGCATATAAAAATAAGGTTGTTTTAAATGTTTAGGCAGAGCGTAAAAAGGCTATAGCACATAAAGAAAAGTTTGTGTGTAAAAATAAGGTTGTGTGTAAAGCACATGCTACACGTAAAAAGGATGTTGCGTGTATAGAAAAAGATACATGTAAATTAATGCTGTTGTGTGTAAAATTATTGGTAGCGTGTAAAAGAAGCATTGTTCGAAATATAGATTTTTCGAAAAAGTAGGGAATTACGAAAAAGACCCAGTGAACGCTATGCGTAAAAATTGGGGTTTCCCAATACATCTAGTGCAAAAGTTAGATTCATTTATGGGTGAAATTGGGACATCAACAGAGAATCTATCAATAACTATGTTTGCATTCATCTATGATAATGAAGAGACCTACAGGTCTATAAACTGTGGGTGGATCCTTTCCAAAGCAGTGAGATAAAGCAGAGGGAGAGGGTGATCCTTTCTACCCGCAGAGAGATAGAGAGGCAGAAGAACAATGAGTGACTCTTGAGAATGTAGTGAGCACACCCTAATCATTGTAATGGTAGTGATACTATGCATAAAAGTGATCTATCCCGATCATTGTAAATTGGATGTGAGCATTAGTGGATTTGGAATAGAGGCACATCACCGTTTTAGGCTTCTTGGATGTATCCCAGTATGGGTGAACCAAGTGAAAATCATTGTGTCTTCCTGCTAGCTTCAATGCATTTCATACAAATCATCATTATTGGATAAATAAGTAATTTACAAGATAAATGTTAACAATATAAGAGAAAAAAGTGACCATTATAATATATAGGTCAATATCCAGTGGGGAAGGAAGAATTTTATGAATAGAATATCCATTCTCTATTTCACCCCTCCCCCCTCTCAAGGTATCTAAGCCCCTTTTGGTCCTAACTATACATTATTAATAATTTATTGACATAAAATCAATTAATTTAATTATAACTGAATGATGATGCAGTTTTTGCATCATTAATAAAGGATTCAAATAAACAATACTATAAATGTCAAAATTAATGTAATTTAGTTTTTTATGATATCCATGAATGTTTTGGTTGATATTAACATATTATATTTTAGTTAATTCATTGGTTTTTTCATAATCTCTATGTTATGAATTTGTGAAATATTCAAG
Organism: Viscum album; assembly: GCA_963277665.1. NCBI lineage: Eukaryota > Viridiplantae > Streptophyta > Magnoliopsida > Santalales > Viscaceae > Viscum > Viscum album. Next base: position 456,325,155 of record OY728142.1, read on the forward strand.
TATGAATACTGTCCAAAATTGTCATAATTCATAACATAAAAGATTAAATAGTTTACTAAATGATGTTAAATTAATAAAAAGATTTGATTCTGCCAAAAAAAGTATATAATGTAAAAAATTTCATTAAAGATCCATTTTATATTTTCATGACATTTTAAAGCGACCAAATTAATATAATAAAATAAAATTTCAAGAAGACATGGTAAGAGTAAAACATTTTAAATGACGGTTAATAACAAATGATAAGGACAATTTGATGACCTAAACAAAAATAAATCTTATTTTTTATAGTATTTTGACCCTTCCTTATCTTTTCCTATAAATAAATCAATTCTGAGCAATTATAAACATAATATCAATTTATCATAAATTAATATTTCAAGATTTTTCTAATGTGACTCTCACTGCTATAGTAAATGGGATCCTCTATATCTAAATAATTAAAACCTAAAATATCATTTGTCTCAACCAACCCCTTCCCAAATCTCCACCAAACATCCCTCCCATCATCCTAGAGTCAAAATGTAGGGAACAAATCCATCATAAGGAGTCCTTTTGTTCATATCAAAAGAAAAATCCCAAAGAAGAGGTAATCATTTTATCCCTTTATTCCAAGTACACATCTTCTTCTACTTCCTCTTACTATGTTTTTATAATAATAAAAAAATTACTCCAGAATAATATATATGCTGAGATGTTATATGATTATGGGACAACCATATTCCTTATTTTACCCATCCTATAAAATACAATACCACCATGTATCCATATGTTCGACTTACCGTCGCCATGCTAAGGTATAGTTTTTTTTCATTTACAATTTATTTATATGGGTATAACGATGAATATAACAGAATTAAATAATAAATATAACATTATAATGTTTCATTTAAATTCATATTCAATCCAATTCCATACCATTTCACAATTAAGTAAATAATAATGTTGCACATACGTACGTACAACTTACCATCTCCACAAAGTGAGGAGACTCATCATCCATGTCCACCATCAATGAAAGATTATAAGAATAAATAATATTAATAATTATGAAATATATGACATAATAATTATACTAGATTGATATATATATACTTCATTCACTAACATTCATAAAATAAAAAAACATAATTAACGTTCATGTATAGATACAGCCTACCATCTCGATGAATGGTGTATTACTTTTCATATGCCTATTTATATTTATATATGATATATAAATTATATTTTACATTCTGGATGTATTTAAATCATTATCTAAGTAATATGATCTAGGAGAAAAAGTCAAAACGCATATGATAAACTAACCCTTTATTACCCAAAATGTTCAATTAGCAAGGAATTGTTTACAAACTGGTAATATAAAGTCACAAAAGTAAAATATATGATACCATAAATTTTATTATGATTCTGATATAAGTTAATAATATGTTTAAACACATTATATAGGTGTTTCATACATGTACAATGAGTATCAAACCTAAGGTAATGCCTAATTCATCAATATCATTATTATCCAAGATTTGTTAGGTATAATTATTTATTCGGACATATAAATTATCCATGTCAATGTTTCATAAAAATGTTTTCTAAAGGAAGATTTTATGGTTTTATAGAATGCTCTATTTAAATAAATCATCAATATAAATGTTTTGAAGATTTATTTTTCTATATCTTTTCAATTAATTCCCATGTTTTAAAAATAATTTGAAGGATATATTTATGTGGACATCATTGCCTTAATATGTAATTTCCCCAAAAATATTAAATGTTCCATGAGACAATTTTATTCAAAAATGTCATTTAAAAGAAAACATTTAAAAATTTTGTGACTTTTAAATGATTTCAAGAAAAAAGTCACTTTTTGGATAATAGTATTACTGATTATTATCATCTATGTCAGCATCCATTAATAGATATTATTATTGAATAAGGTTGATTTATTATAATAAAATATTCTAGATTTTTTTGAATATTTTTTGATATGTTTGACTATGGATGTGTTATTTTAATTCCATTCATAGTTTATGGTTAATGTATTAACATTTCATATGCCAGTTTTAAAAAACATGTTTATTTAATATTTCACCTATTTAATATGAGGAATGTATTGGACTTATTAAGTGTCAGGTAGGGACCACTATATCCCCTCTATGAATCGGTATATATAATGTAAAAAACTAGGGTATTAGAACAAGGCCTGGAAAAAATATTTGTGAATGGTATCGGGACAAGGCCTTGACACAGTAGTTATAATTTCCGACATTATGCATTCCTTCATTATGAAATTAGTTATAAAATGTGATTATTTGAATAGTAGAATATCCATGTGCATATTTATATGGTTATATATTATTTTAATTTCTATATTATATTCATTTTCATGTCTCAAAGGATTTTTATTTTATTATAAATTGCTCCTTAATGGTTTATAGATTCTGCTGATTTATTTTCCCTTATTGAGCATTTAAGATCACCACATTCTTATTTTTATTTTCCTAGGATTCCCTAAAGAGTATTATGATTGACACATAGGGTTGAGCTAGGGGAATAAGGTCATTATCAAAAGATTGTCAATGTTGTATTTTATGTTATAAATTGTAATGATATATTCTCATATATAATATATTTTCAAATACTGGTAGATTGGTCAGTCCTTTAGGACTAAATTAATTATAATATTTCAAATGTATTAAAATAATGCACCATCTCTGGGATTATGGGGTTAGGGAGTTTCAATTAGTATCAGATAATGTTTTAAAAATCCCTTTAAAATAGATTTAAAAAACATTGATTAGAGACCATAACCATAGGATGATATTTGAGGATATGTATTAAAGATAATCCTATAATATTAAAATTGAGATTATGTGGGTATTTTTAGAAAATAAATCATTTATTATATACTATAAGTGGACATGGTTCATGGATAGATGTGCCTAGGGTAGAAAACTCAAACAAGAGGTTTTGAGCTTGACTCAGTGTATCCTGGTAAAAAAAATGATCCTTACTGCACACCTAGTTTGACACTCTTTGGGGATATGCTTTGGATATTTCATATTTTCATTAAAACCCATTTTGAAGGATTTAGGAGTAAATATGTTCTTAAAGTAACCATATTTATGATTATTTAATAGATACACATAAAATTTTCAATTTATGGTATGTATATTACCATTTTAGGAAAATGAAATATCATTCATGACCTATTCCAGTGTATGAAATAGTTTAGAAGAGGTGCATATTGGAAGAAATGGAAATTGTATCAATACACTCAATACATGTTGAGATTTCCATCATATGATTGATAACGATAACAGAGCTCGTGACACAACTTGTTCTGAACAGCTTATATCCATACTGGGATAGAAGAATTTGGTTATGAATAATAACCTTAAATGTAATGAGAATTCTGATCCAGAACATAGATCATCAATGTTATATCACTACATGAGATAACAGCCTCAACCATTTAATGGGACCTCAAATAATTTTGTAGCTGATTACTAGATAAGTTCCTTGGAGAAAATATTACTTTCATTGGGAAGTAAGTAATGTAAAAATGTTTTCTTGGATTTTTATCTTATCTCGTGAGATGTGGATCAATGTTGGTCATTAATTAAAAAAACAACGGAGGATAAATAATATGTAAAAATGGAATGGGGGGTGTTTAATGTTATTTATCCATATAAATAATTTCCCCATGAATAATGAACCAATATGGAAAAACAATAACTAAGCCTATGGAAAAGATGGATGATAATGTTTCCAAGTATGAATAAAACATCATAAGGTGAGAAATGAATTCTATAAAGTACATATATAACACAAGAAGTATGATTGATTGATTATTTGATGGGATAAAACCTTTACTCTGACTGGAATTGGTCTCACAATATTTCTCATCGTATAATAATATAATGTCGTGTGCTATCAAGAAAAAAATGACATATCTAATTCCTATGAAATTAATGTAAAGAAATATAGGAAGATAATGATGGAGAAAGAGATAGATAAAAAGAAAATGAAAAAATTATTTTCCCTTTTGTGATAATTGTGGGTAGAAACACCCTGGAACGTGCTTAAAAGAAATGAGAGATTATTACAATTGTGGAGAAAAAGGTCACCATGATCATGATTGTAAGGGAATTATAGAATCCATGAAATTTTATTATTGTAATGATATGGGACATTATGTAAACTATTTTCTGAAATTTTAATGAAATATAGCTCAGAAAAACCAAATAGATCAAGTTAGAGATAATAGTTTTACTACAAACAATTTGGAATAATTAATGTATTTATACTTTTTGAATCAAGAATTATATTAACGTTATTAGAGGAATGAGATATATATAATAATTGTAATATCATAAATGAAGTCCCTAGATATTATCAAATATATTTTTTCATTTAAATGGTATATTTTTATACTTGGAACCTTATATAATTGAAATAAATATAATTTTTTTGAGTATTATCTTTCGATGGGAATGATGAGTTTGTTGTATTAAATAGTTAATGTATTAAACTCTACATGGAAATTAATTATAATTCAATTTTTTCTTAGTCTTTGAATTAAATTAATTCTAAAACACTTGGAAAAGGATTATAAAACAAAAAACATTTCCTAGTGCATTCGTTAAAGATGAATCAAATGGTCTTATAGATCATTTCAGATTTATTGATTTATAGTTTTTAACATTCACCAAATAATATTCTCTATCACTTTCCCACTGAAAATTATGTTTTTTTTCACATCCACATCCATGTATTCCTAAATGAAACTCAAAAATGTGTTATTTATGGTGATCTTCAAACATAACATTATTTCTATTTTAAAATAGAAGTCTCATTAATCTATTTTATATTGTTGTATTTATAGTATGATAATTTGAAATCACAAAAACCTAGTTTTCAGTCATGTGTTTAAACTACGTGGACGAAATGTAATGAAGAATGGGATAATGTTACACCACAAGCTTCCGCAATATGCTTTATCATAATAATTCTATAGTTTGTGATGTACGCAACACCGAGTTTAAGCGCACCACAACATATCAAACTGACAATCTTAAAAGAGTTTATAAATATTATTAAACATGTAATAAATTTTATATATACCATAAAATTTTTTAATTAATATTTTTTAATTCTTATACATAATATAAGGACAAATTCAATTAATCCGATAAAAGAAGTATTTTAAATAAAATGTATTTTTTCTACCTTTTAATGAAAAACACTTATTAAATAAAACATTTGACACTTTAATATATTAAATTTGAAGAAATTAAATTTTTATTTATATGTGAGAAATAAAAAATTATTTTTTGATATTTTCTTTTTTCTATTCGCTATCAGATTTTGATTAATTGTGAAAAATACTAAATTTTAATTGCTCCCACTTTTTTATCCTACTAATTTGTAGTCTAAAATTATAAATCTCTGTAGTTTTTATGTATAATAATATAATGTTTTTATCATTTAATATTATTAAGGTCATTAGATGTATTTTTACATTTAAATTGGACATAAACCCATGTAAATATTTTCCTAATTTTATGTTCTTAAAAAACACATTTTGGTTTTAACAAATTTAATTAATTATAAAATAATTTCTACCCACTCAATGTTATTAATATTGAAAAAAGTTTTCTATATTTTTAATCAAATTATCCCAATTTTTTATATAGGTACCTTCTTATTTTTTGACATTATGAATAATAACATCTATAATTATTTTATTTACCATGGTTAAATGGTAAATCTTTTTAAGAATGGGTGAAAATAATTTTATAAAAATATCAAACTAACCTAACACATTTCCTAATCGTATTAGGTGAGATATTTCCCACCATGGAATTCCATGGGTTGATTTTGGGACCTTGTTGAGCAACTTGGGTGTGAAAATGAAATTTTATAAGAATTAATTTAAAGTATTGAAAAATATGACATTAACATGAATCTTTTGCTAAAAATATTTTTAGACTGGGTAATATAATTGATCTCCTCTACTATAAATACTCATTAGAAAGATAAAAATATTTCCTATATCTGGATGTTTAATTTAAAAATTATAAATATAAAATAATAATATTTAATTATGACACAGTGATGATTCAGTGATTGCTTCATTGATAAAGGATTAAAATAAATGATATTATAAATGGTGAAATAATTTTAATTTAGATAGTTTATGACATACATGGATTTTTTTGGAATATATTCACATATTATATTTGAGTTAATTCCTTTGATCGAAAGAATATGGTTGTTATGAATTTCTAAAAAAGTAAAGTATAAATATAATACAAAATTTACATAATTCATAACATAAAACATAAAATAGTTTAATAAATGATATTAATGTTATAAAAAAATAAGATAATGACAACTAAATTAGATAATGTTAAAACTTTCATTAATGATCAGTTTGAGATTCCCTTTTCATTTTAATGTGACTAAATTTATCTTATAGTATTAAAATACATGAATACTTGGTAAGAGTTAAAATGTTAACAAAGGGTTAATCCCAAAAGTCTACGATGATTTTATGACATAAAAATGTATAAATCCTATTGGTTGAGGGTATTTATATGAATCATCATCTTAGACTCTAAAATAATTAATTTTGAGATATTATAAACTGATTATCATTTTATAATAGAATAGTATTCCATGTTTTTCCTAAAGTTCACCTCACTTATCATATAAAAGGAATCTTCCCTTTCTAATTAATTCACACAAGAAAATCCCATTGGCTCATCCAACTCCTATGAAAAAATCTTTCCAACTTCCCTCCCTTCATCTTTGAGGCATGCCATTGTGCAAAAATCCATCATAGGGAGTCCTTTTGTGCAAATCAAAAGGAGACACCCGAAGAAGAGGTAATCGTTTTATCCCTTCATTAAAAGTTCATTTCTTCTTCTAATTATTTTAATAATTTTTTACCATAATAAAATTATAACTCAATAATATAATATATGATGAGATTTTATTTAAATTATGGGACATCCATATTCATATTTTAACCTAACCTAAGAAAAACAATACCATAATGCGTGTGTATGTACAACATATCGTCTCTACGCTGTGGTTTAAATTATTTTTCATGAACACATTATTTCAATGGGAATAAAGATGAATATAGTGGACATAAACAACAAATATAAAATTATATTTTTTATTTAAAATTTATATTCCATCCAATTTAAAACCATTTAACAATTAAATAAATGATATCATCCCTCGTGCATGCTTACAGGTTACCGTCTCCATGATGCGATGAGACACATCTTCCATGTTCACCTACCAAGAATGATTATAAGAATAAATAATATAAATAATTATGAAATATATGACATAATAATTCTATTGGGATAATTTTTATATATATACATACATAAAGATGTTGTTCACTTACTTCCATACTGTTTGAAAACAGAAACAACATTGATGCGTACGTATGACGTACTGTCTCCATGGATGGTGTATTAAATTTCATTTGTACATTTATATTTATATATGATATATAAATAATATTATATTTATCATAAGTAAGTAAATCGTGATCTATGTAATATGATCAAGTATAACAAGTCTAAGCATGTATGATAAACAAATCGATTATTACCTGAAATGGTTCATTGACATGGAATTGTTAATAAAAAAGTAATATATAGTCATAAAAGAATAATATATGATATCATAAATATTATTATGATTATGGTAGAAGTTAATAATATGTTTAACCAAATTATACAGGAGTTTCAGACATGTACAAAGAGTATGAGACCTATGGAAAGAGTTATGTACACAATATCAATATTATCTGTTTTTTATGTATATGTTTTTACTGGGCCATATTTTGCATCCATGTCCATGTTTCATATGTTTTTCAATAAGAATGATTTGTGTTATATGGAAGGTACTCATTAACAAGATCATCATTTTAAAAGTTTTAATGATTTTTTTCAAAATCTTTTCATCTAATGTCCTTGTTTTCAAAATGATTGCTGGGATTTATGTTATGGACATGATTTTTTTTATAATGTTAATTCCATTAAAAATTTTCAATGTTTTATGGAACACTTTTATACAAAAAATTCTTTTAAATGACGTCATTTATAAATTGTGAGAATTTTAAATGATTTAAAACATAGATATATCTCTCAAATAGTTTTACTAATTTTATGAATCTACGTCAGCATACTTTATTTGATATTATTATTGATTGATGCTTATTTATTCTAATAAAATCAACCATATTGTATTTAAATATTTTGATATGTTTGACTTTGGATGAGGTATTTTTATACAATTCATGGTTAATAGTTCATGTATTGAAATTTAGTATGATAGCTTTATTAAGAATGATCATGTTATGTTTCACCCTTTTCATATGATGAATGAATCAGACATAATAAGTGGTGGGAGAGGCCCACTATACCAACTTTATGCATCGATATGACACATGAGACAAACTACTCTCTTGGTACAAAGCCTTGACAGAATATCTGTGAATGGTCTTGGCACAATTCCATGACGAATTAGTTATTATGTCTAACATTATTCATTCCCCCATTAGGAAATTATTTATTACATGCAATTATTCAACTAGTAAAATATCCATTTGAATGATTTTATATTGATATTTGATTTATTTTTCTATAATTATGTGGAATATATTTTTAAATGGATGATGATTTTATTATACATATTACCTTAATCGTTTATAGATTCCACTATACTAGTTTCCATTACATAGAATATGAGTTCACCCCATTCTTATGTTTTATTTTCCCAGGGTGCTAAGAAGTGTATTATGATTGATATATAAGGATAAGATATGAGTATAATGGAGTACTTAATAGAATATATAGTCTGCATTTTATGATTGAAATTTTAATGTTACGTTCTTGTATGTAATATTTGTTCCCAGACTACTAAATCGATCAGTCCTTCAGGACATGATTACTTGTTATCATGATAATGTATTAAAATAATGAAATGGCTCTCGGATTCTTGGTTTGGTCATTACAACTATCAATAAAAAAATAAATTACCACTATTTATTAATTTTTTACTAATTATAACTAATAATTTCAAAATTTTAAAATTTTTCACTAATTATCACTAATTGTTACTATTTCTTACCAATTACTGCTAATTAATACTGATTAACACTAATTATTACTAATTAGCAGTATTTTTTATTAATATAATTATAAGGACCCAATCTTAACCTATACATTATCTTGAGTTATTTCAATAATTATACATTTATTCACATTGAGGATATTTATAGATTCATATATTTATATAATTCCTCTATAATTTATACAAAACAACTCAAATGTTACAGATTTAAAAATTATACTAATTGTCCATTTATTTCATGAAACAATAACACTTAAAAAGGAACATTGTTTCGTTTCAAGTTTAATCATTAGAAATTTTATTAGATCACATACATTGTTCTATTATCCTCTAAAAACTATGAAAAACATTTCAAAACATGGGATGTGCATAAAAAGATTAGTAAAGGATATAAAAAGAATAAATACTATTTGGTTTATCAGAACATTTCAACCCGTGAATACATTATCATAGTGTAATAAATTTTACTCATAAGAAGTAATAAGTAATTTCCATTGAATATTAGCCCAATGAATTCCATTACTATAATCAAGAGATTAACATAAAACTCATAGAATTAATATATATCTTATAAAGGTAACTTGTTACATAATCATACATAAATGGAATAAATATGTGGTTGAATTCCATTCATATCACACTTAGAAATGGAATAATCATACAACTGACTTCCACACCCAATGCATTGGAGTTTATAATGTAACCAGCAATCCTTTGATTATAATGGATCCCACAATCATTGGTTTAACATGTGACCACCTATCAATTGTTAATGTATCAATATATAATCATAACACATAAAATATTTCAATTATCAACATTTCACTCAATAAATTTCATTTTCATTCAAAATGAATCATTTCATGAATTTGAAATTCTCACTCAATTTTCAAAACTAGTTTCAATACCATATTACCCAAAAAAAGGATGTATGCGATTTTTTAGTTATAAAAACATTATGTCTTGAAAATTAATCCATATGAAAACTAATGTTCATGGAGGGAGAGATTTCATTGTCTCTATATACATCAAAATGGACATTCTTTTTTCAAATATAAAGAAAGTAAAACACTCTATTTAGAATGCTTCATTTTGAAATTTTTTTATTAATTTTAAAATAAATGGGTTTGTTTAAAAATATTTAAAAAAACATGCTGTTTAACATTAATATATTCCTCATGAAAGAATATTGAGACAATATCCTTTACGTTAAGACCAATTCAGTAAATATTTTTTTATCATATGGAATAAAAAAAATTTAAGTTATACTTGATTTAGAAAATTTTTCATGTTTATTATTCATTTTATATCACTTATTACAATGTTATAAAAATTACATAATTATTAATATTTATGTTGGATGTTTGGTCGATATACAGTTTTTGAGTAGAAAATGAACTAGGTATGATGTCAGTTGAACATGTGGTCATAACTCCAAAATTTTCATAATAATATTCATGACATTATTTTCATTTTCTTGCATAAATTAATCATTTAAATCAACCTATTATGTATCGTTAAGAAAATGTAATAATGATAGAATCATTTAGATGATAGAAAGTAAGTAGGAATGAGTAATGTTTTGTAGATTTCGTTGAACAATATAGAGTAAGATTAATTATAATATATTTTTCCCTAGTTATCATAATATAATTAATATAATTTTAATCATTTGAATAAAATATTATATATCCTTCATGTAATGTGGTGAATAGAAACTAATCAAACCTCTTTATTGCGGTGATATATCACTTGTACTCACAAATGACGTAATCATTTTTATGTGAAGCGAATGTATGATAGTATTGGATATATTATTAACTTATAATGATAAAATATGTCATTTATATCAAATATTAACAATTATTACATCATTATAACCATTCTTGAGAGAGGGTAATATAGAAAAATTTATATCGGTTCGTGGAGGTGATATTTAAAACGTCTACAATAACGATAAATATGGTTCCCATTAGATCAATGTATGGATGAATTTATGTGATGATATTATCATATTGAAATCTAATAATATTTTTGATATATGAGTTACTATCTCATCATTTTTGGAGAATATTTGACGTAAGTGGAAGGAAAAAATAAATTATAAACACTTAAAAAAATATTACCATTTTTTCGGATGATCACCATTTCTAACACCTTAACACAACTTTGAATGTTGTTTTTGTATACTATAAGGACTCAAGAATTTGTGTAGGGATTTTAAGAAAGGTTTTGGATATATCCATACTAAACCAATATGTTTTTGATATTTGTGGAATAGATATGAATGTGTTCTTTTTTATAGGATAGCGGTGAGACCCTCTTGTTATTAATGAAAGTATTAAATTAATAAAAACTCATTCACTATTCCTAATTTTTGAAAATTTATTTAAATCAAAGATAATTTTATTATGTTATGAAATATAGTCATTTTAAAATATATAGGCTTTGAATAATTTTTTATCCTTATATTTCTTTTTTAACCACATTTAACTCTTAGAATTTTATCATGTAATTTACACTTTTAATGTCTAAATAATTTCAAAAACAAACCAAGACACCAATAAATGACTCATTAATGAAATTTATGGACTTATATCATATTTTACCCTAAATTATATATTTTTATTAATTTTATATCAATTTTTATATTTTTCATATTTTACGATTTGAATAATGTCAATTTTGACATTATTCATTACATGACCTTTTTAAAAAAGAAAATTAATTTATTACTTTGAAAAAACAAAATTAAATAATGTTTAACCAATCAAAATTATTCATAAAATTTCCTGATGGTTGTAAAAATTTAGTTTTATATTTATTTTAATAGTATTGATATCATTTATTTGATTCTCATTTTAAAAAAATAATTACCATATCACCATTTTGTCAGAATTAAATTTAGTTATATAATTTATAAAAATTATAAAAGAACTGTCACGATTTAAATAATAATTTTATCGTTCTAATAAATATTTTTAGTTGAATCATTCTTCTATATAACCATATATTAAAAATTATTTACTTATTAAAAAATATTAGTATGCAAATTTTAACATATCTTTAAATAAAATAAAAGAAATTTCATATTCATACCAAAGTGCCTTAAATGGGTTAAAAATTATTTCTAACAGTGATATTGGTTTAACCTCATTTACATAATGAAATTATGAAAAGTGTTAGGGTAATATTATAATATTATTTTTAACATTAATCACCTGATTTACACTTAACCATGTTAAATAATATAAAAAGTTATTAATCACCAAAAAATATGTTTATTGTATTAGATAACATGTATCATACTGAATAAATAACTTTATGTCACTTTTTTTAATTCAATTACATGAGGTGAGGAAATTATTTTTAACACTAATCATTTATATGTGGCGAAAATATGGGTAAATGAGACGTTCAATAAATCCAATATGATTTTATATAAAACTCCAATCTAAAAATTACTTCAATTAACTACATTGGATTGAATTAAAAAAATAATCTAATTGTAAATTAAAACAAATTAAAACGATAATATAGTAATATATATAATTGGATTAAAATCATGTTATTGAATTTAAATTTGGTATTTTTCACTATTTATTATAATATGAAATTTATCCAAAAAATACAAAAAAAAACCACCAAAGTAAATTTTTATGTCCAACTACCAAATAATATGTTTATTTTATTAAAATATAACTTATAAAAATGTTAAAAATAAGATTTAAAAAAGGTGTGTCATCAAATGGTGGTAAATATGCCTTTATTAATAGTCCGTTTATGTATAAAAATGAATTTGTTCTTATATTTTGTCTCAAAAATATAAGTAGAATTTGAGACATCATATTGAATTTATATTTCATTAATATATAATATAAAGTGTTATATGATTATTTTATAAAGACTATTAATCAAACTTAATTATAATTTCATAAAAACATATCATTTATTTTCATTTGGTTTGTATTTATATTTATATTTAATTTTCAATTCAAAGAATCCTAAATATATAAACGTGTGTAATGCCTATTTTTAGAATTCAGTTAAAATTTTTCATTCCTTCCATTATAATGTCTTGGACAAAAATACCACATAAAATAATTATATTATAATATATTAATTTTTTCTGTATAACTTGGTCTTGTGTGAAACCTATGATTTTGGAGAAACCCAGTTTTGTATGACTGGTACTATATTATACATATCATTCCATTTAGGATAAATATAATATCTATATAGGATCTCAGCCTTAAAAATTACTTAATCTTGAGTTACTTCAAGAATACACATTGAGGATATTTTTAGGTTTAGAGTTTTAGATAATTAGATCATAAATCATGCATTACATTCCACATTTAAACAAAGTTGTTGAATAAAAGATAGTAATCATTTTTCCCATCAACGGAAATATATTTAAAATAAAACATAGATTCTTTCTTGAAACTTCCTTGAGACTACCATCACATCATGTACCTTTCCCTTTACATGTGAAAAAAATTTCAAAAACATGGTATGAACATCAAAAGCTCAGCAAGGGATATAAAACTGCGAAATGAAAACATTAGTCCATGTATGAAATCATAATTTACTCGTAAAACATAAAAATGTTAACATAACTCATCAAATCATGTATAAATCATAGAAATCATAAGACATAAGGGTAACTTGATGCATTCATAGCATTCTTTCGTACGGAGTAACCCTTATGGTTACGTTTGGAATACCCATCACAATATATTCCCTAAAGCTCTTCAGATAAACCTTAACGTTTAACCACTTCGCATTACCCAATGCATTGGAGAGCTATATCGGGCTCACCCACCATTAGTTTAACACGGAACCACCCGTCTTTATAACAATGCTCAAGAACCATAACATAATCATATCATATAAAACATGCATAAACGAAACAAAACATTTCCATATTTTAATCACAAGATATCAATAAAACACATTGATATAATGGAAATATTTGGAAAAACATTTTCAATACCATAATAATTGAAAATTAAAAATGGTATTTATTTTTCATTTTAATAGAATGTTATAGCTTGTAGAGGAAGCCGAAAATCAAATAATGGTCACGGCGGCGGAGAAGTCATTGTCGCCGCATACCTACGACAAAAAAACATTACTTTTTTTGTTTAGTAAAATTATTTGTATAAACAAATATTACTTTTGACTAGAAATAAAAGTCATAGAGGTTTATACACTGTATAAAAGAAAGTTGTGTATAGTACAAAATATGCCTCAATGAAAGGAGATTGAGACGAAGTCCCTTACCTCATATCCGACTTGACTCTATCATTAGTTAATATCATTAATAATAAACATGAGTAAATTTATACTTTCTTAAGAACCTTTTTCAGGTTCATTATTCCTTTTATATCACTTATTACCATGTCATTAACACTATGTAAATATTTATGTTAATAACGGTCGTTTTAACGATCATTGGTACTTGAGTGAAAAATAAACTCTTTATAATTACAAGTTGTTTGTGTATCCATTATATGCAGAGTTATATTCATGATTTAGATATAATATATATCATATATATCCAGTGTATACATGCATTTATAATATTACATAACATTTATCGGTAAGAAATGAAATGCACAGTTCGTGGAGACTGTAAACGTACGTACGCATGAACGCTACTTTCATTTCTATTTTGTATTTTATGGAATGGAATAATAATGATATAAAGGTATATTATAATTCTAGTATAATATCATATATAATATCATTAACTCAATCCTTTATACGTCCCACATATGGTATTAACGAATCAAATCACTTTGATGGGGCGGTAGTCCGCACTTCCTAAAATGAAGATATCGCATTTACACATAATGGAAACCATAAAGGTATGACAAAAATGAAAAATACAGAAGCTTAAGGAAAAGATAAAAATATTATATATTATATATAAATATAGTTTCATCTTAATGGCCACCTTTTAAGGTGTTAGAAGAATATTGAACAATCCTCGTTTCGTGAGGCAGAAATTCACCATCCACGGAAACAGTATACTCTATAACCATTAGATGAAGTTGTGTGTAAGTGTAGCTCGAATAATTATTATAACAACATCCTAGTATATTTATGATACTTGTTTTTTTACAAAGTAAATGAATAAGAAGAGTTTATGGGGTTGGAGAAGAAAAATAAAACAAAAGAACATTACAGAAGACATTACCATTAAATTGGGTAACTCTTCTTAGATTGAACCAAAATGGATTCTTAAAGAGATTTCTGTCTAAGGTAAGGCTTCTATGATGAATAGAGGGATGTGGAGAGATAAAATTTTCAGGGATTGGCCGAACCAAAGGCTTCAGATGTGTGGGTAAGGAGGTAGAGGTGGAGGCCTTTTATAAGAGGAGATGAGTGGCACTCTTGGAATGTTAAGAAATGATACATTATTTTTAAAAGAGTTTCGGATTTTAAAGGCCCCAAATTGATAAATATCTAGGGTAAGGTGATAAGGGTTCGAAATATACTCATCCAATAGTTATTTGACATGTTTAATTCTTATATTTTTACATAATCTTTTCATTTTATTTAAATCGTTAATTAATGAGGTAATTGCTGCATCATCATGATGTCATATATAATTTAGTTTATTTAATGTCAAAAAATTAAAAAAAACTATGATGTTAGAAATATTTTTAGATTTCCAATGACTATTTATATCCCAATATATCATTTATGTAGACAAAATTAATTTTTTTATACTCAGGTGATACATTCTTTGTTATATATAACTTTCTTTAAAAATAAAAGGATAAATAGTCATTATCACACAAAAGTTATTCCTTGGGGTCCCCAAGTTTGGAACAAGGAATCCCATGGTCTTCCATGACACAAACTGTAGCATTAGACACCTGATGGGGTCATTTTTTATTATTATGATATTATTTTATTATCCTTAACTACGCGATTACTAATTAATCCAGATAATTAAAGATAATTACCGTCGTTATTATTGATAATGTCTATAAAAAAAGAGTCTTAATTAGCTAATTTCAACCTTCTGATTCCAAATATGGAATACATTTTACCAAATTCCAAACATATAAATTTCAATAATTAATTTAAAAATAACTCCCATTGTTAAAACAAATAGCGGGTTTTTTTGAAACAATATCTATGAAAATTTTGGCACTTGTTTATGCCCAGTTCTAAATTGAATTTAATTATAATGACCACCATTGGATTATATGGTAAAAATATATTCTATTTACATTTTAAACCCAATTAAAAAGAGAATCTAACTATATAATTAAATTAGATGAAAAATCAGTTTTTATGTAAAATGCAGTATTTTTCACTATTCATTAAAAAAATGAACATGGTCAGAAAAATACCAAAAATTTATCCAAGGTAAATTTCAATGTCCCAATCATAAAGAATATGTTTATTTTGAAAAATATAGCATATAAAATTTTCAATAGAATGATTTAAAAATGGTTCACCATCAAAATGCAGTAAAACAATCTTTTAAAAATATTAGTGTATTCAATGCTTAAGATTGGATTTATTCTCTATTTAAGCCTCTAAAACACTATCTAATTCTTAAATAGACATAGATAAGAATTTATTATTATTCATTACTTACTTGGGATGTTACATCCTTCCCCCCTTTAGACAATTCCATCCCTGCAATTTATTTACTTATTGAATAAGTTGGGGTATTTATCCCTTATTGAATTTTCATATTACCATGTTGCCTCTTCAATCATGTGGTTTTTCCAAAAAACATTTACATGATGAATCACCTTATTTCGCAACACATTCTCCGTGTGGTCATGAATCTGGACAGGTTTTTCCTCATAAGATAGGTTTTCTTCCAACTGAACTACCTCTGGACTCAAAACACGAGATGGATCTGGCATGTACTTCTTTAACATTGAAACATGAAAAACATTGTGTACCTTAGATAAACTCAGAGGTAAAGCCACTCGATATGCAACTATTCCTACTCTATTCAAAATTTCATATGGTCAAATGATCCTTTGAACGAACTTTCCTTTCTTACCAAATCGCATCACACTTTTCCATGGTGAGACTTTGAGAAAAACATGATCACCTACCTCAAAAGAGAGATCCTTCCTCCTGTTGCCTGCATAACTCTTCTGACTACTCTGATTTGTTCTCATGTGTTTCTGTATCTTCTGAACTTTTTCTGCCCACTATTCTACCAATTCTGGTCCCATCAACTTATTTGCACCCACTTCATCCCAGAAAGCGGGAGTTCGACACTGCCTCTCATATAATGCCTCAAATGGTGCCATATGTATACCTGAATGAAAACTGTTATTATAAGAAAACTCAACCAAAGAAAGATGTTGGTCCCAACTTCCCCGATAATTCATCGAACAAGCACATAACATATCCTCTAATGTTTGAATTGTTCGTTCTGACTGCCCATTTGATTGTGGATGAAAAGCTGTACTAAAATTTAATCCAGTACCCAATGACTTCTGAAGGCCTTTCTAAAAGTTAGAAGTGAACCTGGGATCATGGTCAGATAGAATGGAGAGAGGAACTCTATTTAACCTGACTATATCTTTAAGATACAAAGGGGAAAGTTGATCTAGGGAAAAAGTATCTCGTATAGCAAGGAAATGAGCATATTTCGCCAACGATCAACAATAACCCAGATTGCATTATTACCTCGAGGTGTCTTTGGCACTCCCACAACGATGTCCATGGATATATTCTCCCACTTCCACTTTGGTACTAGTAAAGTTTGAAGCATCCCTTTCGGTAACTGCCACTCTACTTTAACATGTTGACAAGTCAAACACTTCATAGTAAAATCAGTAATGTCTCTTTCCATTCTATCCCAACATTAATACTCCCGAAGATCTCTATACATCTTTGTACTGCCTCAATGAACTGAAAATGGAGAACTATGAGCTTCACATAATAACTCTATCTTCAACTATGAATCACACATCACACACAATCTCTTCCCACATCTCAAAACACAGTCATTATCAATGTTGAATTCAGGAAACTTACCCTTCTGAACCAGCTCTACCTTTTTCTACAACTCGCTGTCTTGCTTCTATGCTTGCATAATTCTGTCTGATAGAGAAGATTTCACTTATACCTGAAACAAAACATAATGACATCCTGCACCAACAACTTCTTTACCAAAGTTCATCAAATCCTTTACCAATGTATCATGTTCCAAACGCGGCATTGTTAATTAAGCATTACTTTTTCGACTCAAAGTTTCAGCCTCTTTATTGGATTTTCCCGGATGGTAATGAATTGTACAATCATAATACTTGATTAATTTTAGCCATCTCCTCTGTCTCATGTTAAATTCTTTCTATGTGAATATATACTTTAATCTTTTGTGATCGGTATATAGTTCACAATTTACTCCATACTAATGATGCCTCCAAATTTTTAAAGAGAAAACAACCGCAGCTAATTCCAAATCATGTGTAGGGTAATTCACCTCATGATTTTTTAACTGTCATGAAGCATAAGCAATTACCTGATCATTCTGCATTATGATGAAACCAAGTCATTTCAATGAAGCATCACTGTAGGAAACAAAATAACCATTCTTGGAAGGTAGTGCCAAATCTGGAGCATCCAGCAATCTTATTTTCAATTCCTGAAAACAATCATCACATTCTTTTGTCCAGATAAACATAACACCCTTCCGAGTTACCATAGTCATTAGAATAGATAACCATGAAAAATTTCTTACAAACCTTCGGTAATAGACATCCAAACCAAGGAAGCTATGAATCTCAGTTACATTTGTTGGACCTGGCCACTCTTCAACAACCTTTGTTTTTGCAGGATCAATAGTTATACCATATTTAGAAACAATGTGACCAAGGAAAGAAATTTGTTGCAACCAAAACTCACACTTTATGAATTTCCCATAAAATATATTTTATTGTAAGGTTTGAAAAATAACCCTTAAATGACATTAATACTCATCTTTACTTTTAGAAAACACCAAAATTTCATCAATGAAAACAACCACAAACTTATCCAAGAACTCATGGAACATTCTGTTCATAAGGTCCATGAATATAGCAAGTGCATTGGTTAGCCCAAAAGTCATTACTACAAATTCATAATGGCCATATCTTGTACGAAACCCGGTCTTTGGAATATCTGCTTCCTTTACCTTCAACTGATCGAATCACAATCATAGGTCAATCTTTGAAAAAAAAAATTGAGCTCCCTATAGCTGATCAAACAAATCATCAATATGAGGCAAAGGATATTTTTTCATAATAGTGATGTTATTCAAGGATCTATAACCAATCCAAAGTCTCATAGAACCATCATTCTTTTTAAAAAATAAAATTGGAGTACCCCATGGTGATGTGCTAGGTCGAATGAAACCTTTCTTTAATAAATCATACAATTTCTCCATCAACTCTAAAAGTTCAATTTGAGCCATTAGATAAGGGGGTTTTGAAATTGGCTTACCATCGAGAACTAAGTCAACAGTAAATTATACTTCCCGATCTGGTATTATTCTAGGAAACTCATCAGGAAAAACAACAGAATACTCATTTACCACTGCCACATCATTAATCTGAATAGTTCCCTTGTTTTCAACAATATGTGCAAGGTAACATTCATTTCCATATTTTATAAGTTTCTCAGCCTCTTGATATGTTATCAACAGTAATGGATCATTCTTGTACACAAACTGAAATTATTTCTGAAAAGAAACTTCTTTAGATTTTCAGTCAATCTTAGCAAATTATATAGAGAGACAATCCATACCCACGATAACATAAAACTATACTAGAGGTAAAACAATACGGTTTGCAAGTAGGTTCTTTCCAAGGATAAGGATAGGAAGATTCTTATAATTTCTTTTGCCTCAATATTTTCCCCAAGTGTTTTTACCACAAGATCAGAAGTCATTTCTAGAGATGGTATTCCCATTTTACTAGAAATGTTTTCAGAGATGAAATAATGTGTCCACCCCGAATCAAACAACACACTGGCATAATCTGAAAAAAAAAAAAATGTACATGAAACCACTTCATTTGATGTCCCAACATCTGCTGAAGTAGTTGAAAAGTATTTCACCAGCCCTTTCTGCTTGTAGTCTAACCACTTCCCATCACCCGAGCTCTTTGCCGAACACTCATTTTCATAGTGCTCTATCTCATTTCACTTAAAACATTTCACTAACTGTAAATAAAATTTGTTCATACCATCACCCTGCTATTTTTCAGTGTAATTATGAGCCTTATGTCCCATCTTACCACATCGGTAGCACTTTACATAATTCATAAGACATTCCCCAACATACCTTTTACCACATTTATCACAATCTGGAAACATAGTTTTCTTACCGTTAGACCTTTTTGAAGAATTCTTTCTTTTCTCCTGCCACCTTGGTCTCTTCTTCTGCTGGTTGTTATAGAACACTTGATCATCATAAAACTCTATTTACACCTTCTCATCACATCAAACAAGCTTTTCATAACTCTTGAACTCGCGAGTGAACCTTTCTTCATAGGCAGTCACTGAGTCTCCCTCTTGCCTCAATTCCAGGAATAGTTTTTCCATCCTAAGTTGAATAGCCTTAGGAAAATACATCTCAAGAAACATACATTTGAATTCATCCAAGTCGAGAGCAGCAATCTCATCAGCGTCCGTGATATTTTTAACCATCTACCACCACTGATCAGCTTCACCCTCCAAACCGTAAATAGAAATACTAACCTTTTGATTGTCTGAACACCCCATGTCATTAAAAATATTCTCCAGTGAATTAATCCACCCTTCAGCTAGCACAGGGTAAGATGATCCTCTGAATGATGTGGGATGTTTCCTCGTGAATTTTTCCACCACTGACATGTTCCTCTGTTGTTGATCTAGATGATATCGTGCATGGATACCACCACCATTTATTTCTTCAGTCAACAGCGCCATCACTGTAACAAACTATTCAATTCCAATTCCGATCATCTCAGGATGCTGATTCGGAAGGTCATTTCCTTCTGTATGCCTTCCTAGCACTGCTTCCCTGTTTCCTCTGCTGAAAACCATTCTGAACAAACCTGTATTAGATGAAGCAACATGGTAATATTCAAATTCTATATCACATCAATTTGACTATAAAAAAAATATTTTTGGATAATCATTTAATAGAATTATAGCTCCTAAAGTTATCTAAACCGACCTTTGATACCAACTATAAGGCCGCAACCTTAAACATTACTTAATCTTGAGTTACTTCAAGAATAAACGTTGAGGATCTTTTAAGTATTAGATTTTAAGAGAATTAGATCATAAATCATGCATTACATTCCTCATTTAAACAAAGTGGTTACATAAATGATAGTACACATTTTTCCCATCAATGGAAACGTATTTAAAATAAAACATAGATTCATTCTTAACACTTCCTTGACACTATCATCACATCATGTACCTTTCCCTTGACCTGTGAAAAACATTTCAGAAACATGGGATGAGCATAAAAAGCTCAGCATGGGATATAAAAGTGAGAAATGAAAACATTAGTTCATGTATGAAATCATACTTTACTCGTAAAACATAATCATTTTAACATATCTCATAAAATCATGAATAAATCATAGAAATCATAAGACATAAAGGTAACTTGAGGCATTCATAACATTCTTACATAGGGAGTAGCCCTTATGGTTACGTTTGAAATACCCATCATAGTATATTCTCTAAATGTCTTCGGAGAAACTTTAACGTTTAACCCCTTCGCGTTACCCAATAAATTGGAGATCTATATCGGGATCACCCACCCTTAGTTTATCACGAAACCACCAATCTTCATAACAATTCCCAAGAACCATAACATAATCGTATCACATAAAACATGCATAAAGGAAACATAACATTTCCACATTTCAATCACAAGATATCAATACAACACATTGATATAATAAAAACATTATGAAAACCATTTTCAATAACAAAATAAATGAAAAGTAAAACATGGTATTTCTTTTTCATTTTAAATGAAATTTATGGCTTGTAGAGGAATACGAAACTCAAATAATGGTCACAGCGGTGAAGAAGTCCTTGTCACCGCATACATACGACAAAAAAAACATTCCTTTTGTTGTTTAGTAGAACGCTTCGTATAAAAAATATTTCTTTTGACTAGACAAAAAAGTCAAAGGGGTTTATACACCATATAAAAGAAGGTTGTGTATAGTACAAAATATGCCTCAATGAAAAGAGATTGAGACGAAGTCCCTTACCTCGTATCCGACTTGACTCGATCGTTCTTTAATCTCCTGAATAATAAACTTGTGTTAGTTTCGAATTGCATAAGAATATTTTTTTGGTTCATTATTTATTTTATATCACTTATTACCATGTCATGAACACTATGTAATATTAAGTTAATAACAGTCGTTTTAACGATCATTGGTACTTGAGTCAAAAATAACTCTTTATAATTACAAGTTATTCATGTATCCATTATATCCAGTGTTATATTCATGATTTAGATATCATATATATCATATATATCCAGTATATACATGCATTTATAATATTACATAACTTTTAGAGATATGAAATTAAATGCACCATTCATGGAGATGGTAAGCCGTATGTACGCAAGAACGCTACTTTCATTTATATTTAGTATTTTATGGAATGGAATCAAAATGATATTAAAGTATATTATAATTCTAGTATAATATCATATATAATATCATTAACTCCATCCTTTATATGTCTCACATATGGAATTGATGAATCAAATCACTTTGAGGGGGCGGTAGTCCGCACTTCCTAAAATGAAGATTTCGGTTTACCCATAATGGAAGCTATAAAGGTATTTCAAAAATGAAAAATACAGAATATTAAGGAAAACATAAGAATATTATATATTATATATAAATATTGTGTCATATTAATGGCCACCTTTTAAGGTGTTAGAAGAATATTGAACAATCATCGTTTCGTGAGGCAGAAATTCGTCATCCACGGAAATAGTATTCTCTTTAACCATTAGATGAAGGTGTGTATAAGTGTAGCTAGAATTATTCTTATAGCAACATCATAGTATATTGAAGTTACTGTTTTTGTTACAAAATAAATGAATAAATAGAGTTTAGGGGGTTGGAGAAGCAAAATAAAACAAAAAAACATTAGAGAAGACATTACCTTCAAATCGGGTAACTGTTCTTGGTTTGAACCAAAATGGTTTCTTGAAGATCTTTCTGCCTAATATAAGGCTTCTAGGATGAAGATAAGGATGTGGAGAGATAAATTGAGCAGGTCATGGTCGTTCCAAAGTGTTTAGAAGTGTGGGTAAGGAGGTATAGGTGGGGTCCTTTTATAAGAGAAGAGGAGGGGCACTCTTGGAAAGTTAAGAAATGTTACATTATTTTAAAAAGAGTTTCAGTTTTAAAAGGTCCCAAATTTATATATTTCTAGGATAAGGTGATAAGGGTTCGAAATATTCTCATCCAATAGGTATTTTACAAGTTTATGTCTTATATTTACACTATCTTTTCATTTTATTTAAATCGTAAATTAATGAGATAATTGCCGCATCATCATGATGTCATAAATAATTTAATTTATTTAATGTGTAAATTTTTTTAAACAAAACAGTATGATGTAGGAAATGTTTTTTCTTTATAATGACTATTTATAGTCCAATATATCATTTATTTAGACAAAATTAAAAATGTTTTACTCAGGTGATACATTCTCTGTTATATTTAACTTTCTTTAAAAATAAAAAGATAAAAAGTCATTATCACACAAATGTGAATCCATGGGGTCCCCAATTTTGGCACAAGGCATACCATGGTCTGCCATGAGACATCCAGTAGCATTAGGACACATTTTGGGGTCATTTGTTATTATTATGATATTATTTTATTATCCTTCACTACACGATTACTAAATAATCAAGATAATTAAAGATAATTACCATCGTTACTATTCATAATGTCCAAAAACTCAAGAGTATTAATTAGATAATTTGGACCTTCTGATTCCAAATATGGAATCCATTTTACCAAATTCCAAACATAGAAATTTCAATAATTAATTTAAAAATAATTCCCATTGTCAAAACAAATAGCGGGTTTTTTTAAACAATATCTATAAAAAGGTTGGCACTTGTTTTTGCCCAATTCCAAAGTGAAATTAATTTTAATGACCACCATTTGATTAGATGGTAAAAATATATTCTATTTACACTTTAAACACAATTAAAAATATAATCTAACTATATAATAAAATTAGATGAAAAATCAGTTTTGTGGTAAAATGCAGTATTTTTCAATATTCATTAAAAATGAACATGGTCAGAAAAATACCAAAAATTTACCCAATGTAAATTTCAGTGTCCCAATCATAAAGAAAAATTTTATTTTGACAAATAGAGCTTATAAAATTGTCAAAAGATATATTTAAAAATGGTTCTCCTTCAAAAGGCGGTAAAATAATCTTTTAAAAATATTAGTGTATTCCATGCTTAAGATTGGATTTATACTCATTTTAATCCTCTAAAACACTATATAATTTATAAATAGACATATATAAGAATTTTTTATTATTAATTACTTACATGGGATGTTACAATATAAATCATAAATATTAAAAATTATAAAAAATTATTCTCTCTAATTTCCTAAAATGGTGCGTCCTTCCCCCCTTTTGGAAATTATATCCTCCCAGTTTTTTATTTCAGATTGATAACTAAGGTTTTACTTTTGAAAATTACATCATTAAAAAACATATTAAAAATGGATTCAATAAGACCTCAACATTTAAAGGAATAATGGTAATTAAAAAGGAAACTTGATATAAAAAATACTACGGTTCTATGTAGGAAAATATTTATATGGATAAAAATATAACCATTGTGTTTTTATAGATTGATAGAAACCATTTTCTGGATAATGATAAAAATCTAAAAACCCTAAATGTTTAACAATTAAATACTATTTTATATTACATTAGGAGAAGTTATCAAAAAAATTTTTTTGTTTTAATATCATTTTCATAAAGTTGTGGAATTCATATAATTCTTATACTATAAATATAGTTAAATACATGTACATAAGAAGTTAATTTTAATCCTTTAATCAATTTCCACAAAAAACACATCTTTTTATCAAAAATATGAGTATTGAAGATAAAATTATCTTCTATAGAATCACATAATTCCCAATATATAATTTATTTATTTCTCTTATCATGAAACATTAACAAAAATCAATATGGTTAGGATAAGATAATACAATTCTCCCAAAAATAAACCATTGTATGATTAAAAACAACTTTTAATATTCAATATTTAACTATAATACCAACAGTAAAACATAGACAATTCATTGAATAATTTTCATTAAAATTCCTCAAAATAATCCAAACAATGTTTGAAACCCAAGATTTCGAATAATTTTATTACATATTGCACTAAAAGAAATTATATCATTTATTGTCAATTATCATCGATCACTCATAATGTATCATGCTAAGTATATATGATCCAAAATCATACATTCACCAAGATATATTAATCATTTCCATAAATTACAATAAACTCTATAAGTCCACTAAAAAACTGTGGATTTATACAAAATAAATTTCAATGATTACTCCTAAAAATAAATCTCATAGTCATATATTTAACATATTCCCATAGTGTTCCAAAAAATGTGAACTTATTTTGAAATAACATTCATCAACCAATAACCAAATCATTATCAAATACTATGAATTTATATTTGGTAAAACATAAGTGCTCAAAATCATTTTATTCGTATTCCACAAACATTTTTATCTAAAATGATAATTTTTTATTACCTAGGGACTTCACATATGCTAGTGGTTGGAAGTATAGCCATGTTTCCCTTTGGTTGTGGATTCGATTCATGCTGCCTTGTCCAATACGACGTGTTTGTCACCCATCCTCTGGGTCTTCCATTTTCTAACAATATAATAATTATATCAAAACAAAAATTTGATAAAATTCTAAAAAATAACTATATCATCTTTTAACATCAATGTTTATCTCATGACATTCATTTTGCATCCTAAAATGTAATATCCCATAATTACCTCAATATAAAGGTTCACTAAAACCCAAAAGATTATTTGTACGGTTATAAATATGTCCCTGTATGAAAATTAAATTCTCCCTCAAATAACATATAAAACATTAAAAAAGACTTCTAAAGTAAATTCATCATCAAAATATCATTAATTATTTGAAACACTTCATCATAGATAGAACTATCATAACTCCTGAATTCATTAAAATGTAGATATATTAATCATCCATATTTTCTCATCATCCCCAAACCATTATTTTTCTTATTATTCCATAATAATTCATTTATAGGGAAAAAATCATCAATAATTTCCAATGATACAATAATGTCAAAAAATGAGAAAAGATATAATCCATACCTTTGATGTGCCATTTTTAGTACCCTCATTTTCAATTGGAATGGAATTAGGTATTGATAAAAATATAATTGTTTTTCCCTACTGATCAAATTCCCATAAAAAATAATCATATGACATGAAATTTCATAAGGACCATACTTTATACATGTAAAATATTCAATTGATATTTCAGGAAGAACCTATTTTCTTTTCATCAACATAACCAAATACATCGTTTTTCATCGGAAGATATTTTAATTTTGAACCTCACTACCACATCTTTAACATCATCCAATCCATTTAATTTTTCTTAGGTGTCCATCCAAAACATTAATGTATATGATTTTGAATATGCTTACCTTTATGATCATTATTATCTGAACATCTAAAGGGATTCATTTCAAACATATATGATGCAACATTAAAATACCCACGAGTGCAGTGGTTAATCATTAGTCATAATAGTTGGTTTATAATAACCACAAGATATCTATTAGAATATACCATTTCATTTGGTTAATATTACAAATCACAACACAATTTCCCTCACAACCATTGTTACTTTGGTTTTTAATGGATCCATTCATTTACTAGTATGAAAATGCTATCGAGAATAAATAAGAAAAAAAATATATCATATAATATTTTATATGGTAGTTTGACAATCATATATCTATATTCATCATATCTACAACAAATTTAATTTAACTAAAATATATATAACGCTTCCAACCATGAAAATCATTGTGTTTATATTAAACATTTAACTTATTATTAAATAACACCATATCCTCTAATTTTATCTAAACTCATATTTGATGCCAACTATAATGACATGACCTTAAACATTACATAATATTTAGTAATGTCATAAATTTTACATTAATTCACATTTATTATCTAACTATGTCTATATCATTATAATAATCGGCCAAAATTCTTTCATAATATCTAAAATGTTAAAATATATACACATCTACTCAGTATATATTTATTTCAAAAAAAAACTGACATTGCTAAAAAGTAACATGGTTTTGTTTCATGTTTCACCATCCTAATATTTCATTGATCTGAAAGATGACATCATTATATATTAAATCCTTTACAAAACATTTCAAAACATGAAATAGGAATATAAAAAATCAGTAATGGATATATAATAAAGGAAAAATTTTAGTCATTTAAAAACATGTAAACTCGTGAATTCATGTTAATAATATAATACATTTCACCATTCAGATGTAGAAAAAAATCCATTTGAATATCGGGTCACATTTTTCTTTTATATAATCAATATATTTCGATAAATCTCATATAATATATTTATTACATATAAATGTATCATAGGACATAGACATATTTAAAGGGAATAACCATGTAATCGAATTTAATACAGACCATCCTAACAAAAAGAAATATCCTAAAGACCAACATCCATATCAACTTCATTAGAGGATATAATGTAGCCACCCATATTTGGTTTTTTGTGGACAAATCAATTTTTTTTAATCCCATAACCACCTTTCAAATTTCCACATACCATTATTTTTTCATAACACACAAAAGAGTTTAATTATCAACATTTAAAAAATATTATTTCACTTTCAATCCTAATAAATAATTTCATGACATTGAAATATTCATTAAATATTAAATACAATTTTCAATAGAAAAATATAACAAAAAATGGAAAATTTGGTTTATTTTTCTTTTCGAAAAAATTATGATTTATAGAGGAAGCCAAATATCAATAAATGATCACAGTGGCAGGGATGTTGTTGTTGTAATATATGTTAAAATGAACAATCATTTTGTCGTTTGTAAAAAATGTAAAACACTATGTATATAAATATTTTTTTTTTCATAAAACCATTTAATAAAAAAAATACTAAAAAGGGTTGTTTATAAACCTTATAAAAGAATGTGTTCTATATCATCAAATATTAATATATGGAACGATATTGAGATGATGTTGCTTAACTTGAATCACATTGACCACATAAGTAATTTATCATTCCCTAATAAAAAAATTAAGATAAATTAAACTTTTGATAAAATATTGTTCATGATTGTTATTCATTTTATATCACTTATTACCATGTGATAAAAATTATATAATTATTTGACTTAATGACTGATGTTTTTTCGATATTCGGAAATTTAGTTGCAAATGAACACCATTTGATGCCAATTGTCTATGTGGTCATAAGTCCATTATTTCTATAATAATAATAATGAAATTATTTTAATATTTATACATAAATAATTATTTTAAATCAATCCATGATCTATGGTTATGAAAAATGAACATCTTTATAATCATGTAGATGGTAGGTCATACATATTCATGAGTAACATTTTCCGTTTTTTAATGATCATTATAGAAGTAAGGGAAGTATTATTTTATATTTCCATAATGATAATAACATAATCACTATCATATTATTTATTATTATAAGATTATATAAATTATACAGTTGATATAGTGAATGAAAACAAATTACATCGCTTCATAGAGGTGATAGTTAACAAATATGCACGAAGGACATTATAATTTTTATATGAATAGAAATTGTAATTTTATTGATATATTATTATAATATAATGACTAACATGTTTCGAATATAATATATGAACCTTAATTCCATCATTATTTATATTCATGGAATATTATTATGAAAAAATCAATTATATCGGTTCATGATGGTGATAGTTCACACGTACGAACGAACAATTAATTTCTCTACCACATGATTGAAGTGAATATGGATTTAGTTGATGATATTATCATAATAAAATAATTTAATATTGAGGTTATTATTGATAATATCCAATAATGGTAAGAGATGATTTGATGTAATTTTATATGAAATAAAATAGAAACACTTAAATAGAGAATTACTTTTCCTTTAGATAATCACTATTATGAACACCTCGAAAACTCTAACGGAGTTGTTCTACCATAAATAAAGTTTAAAAAAATTGTGAGGAGATTATAGGAAGGTGTATTACAAGATATTGGTTGACACAAATGGTTACCAATGTTTTTGGAATAGAGATGAATGGGTGACAATTTATAGGACTTGGGAGGGGAATTCTTAGAATTAATAAAAGTGTTTAACTAATATATATTAGTTTTCAACTCTAAATGAGTACAATTAATTTTTCACAAATATATGATGTTTATGGGTCAAAATATAATCATCCAATAAAAATTTAACATTAGTTGAATATTCGTTAATCCATATCGTTTTAATATATCCACTTTTAAATAATTATATTTTATCAAATAATTTACACTTTAAGCGTTAAAATAATCACAAAACCATGACAAATGACCATTTATTTTGTAATTAATGAAATTTTGAGAATAATATAAACTTTTTTTCTTAATCATATGTTTTTATAAATTTTATATCATCTTTTAGATATTTTTTATTTTATGATATTAATTACTTCAATTTTTACACTATTCATTGCACGACTCTTTAAAAAAATCATAAATACTTTATTACATAAATAAACTACATTACCACATCAAAAAAATGTCAAATATCGTCTAGAAATTAATTTATGAAATAAAAAAAATTAGAATTAAATTTACATTGTTATTATTAATATCATTTATTTGATTTTCCATTTAATAAAACATTTACTACATCATCATTGTGTCACAATTAAATTTAATTTTATAATGTATAAAAATTATAAATAACTTGACATGAGGTACATAAACATTTCATCTTTCAAAATAATATTTATATTCAAATTTATCTTCTATATAACCCTATATTATATATTATTTACAAATTAATAAAATTATTATGACATTTTGAACATATTTTGAAATGAAATATAATAACTATCATATTCAATTCAAAGTGCCTTTGAAAGGAAATAATGATGGAATTAGGTTGAATTTGGTATATCCCAATCATCCAATGGAATTAAGATATGTTTTATAATAGTTTTATAATATTAAAAAAATTATTAACTTTAATTATTTGATTTACCATTAATCATCGTAAATAAAATAAAAACATTACATGTTACCAAAAAATTATGTTGATCCTATTAGATAAAATTTCCTATAATTTTTAAGACCATGTATGTTTTTTTTTGAATATTTAATTCACATATGTGACTCAATTATGATTAACAATAATCATGTAGATATAGTGAGAAGACATGTAAAAGATATGATCAAAAATTTCAATATGTTTTAGGTCTAATTTCAATATAAATATTACTACAATTAAACACATTGGATTAAATGAAAAAACCCTTTATAAAATTATAAATTCTAACCAGTTAAAATGATAATATAATAATATAAATGATTTGGATGAAAAATACGTTTTGATTTAAAAAATTATATTTATCACAATTTATTAAAATATGTAGTTCTTCCACAAAATACCTAAAATTAAACCAAATTACCTTTTGATGTCCCACATCTAATTTTTTTTTCCAAATAGACGTTTTACTGCTGTCTAAATATACATTTAAACTAATTTCTCTATTAAAAGGATGTGGAATTCCTTTTTATAAAACAATCATTTTTTAAAAATAATTTAATTTGTTCTTATATCCTTAAAAGATGACATATAAGATGAATTTTAAACATGATATAGAGTTTATATATCATTAATATAATATAAAAAGAGTGATTTTATTTTTTTATATGCACCATAATTCATAATTAAATTGTTTTTCAAAAATACAAAACCATTATATTCAATTAGTCTAAATTTTAATTTCTTATTAATTTTATAACCAAAGAATCATCATTATAAAATCATGTGTATAACCTATTTTCATAATTCATTTTAAATTTTTTAATCTCGAAATTGTATTATCATAGAAATAACTACAATTTAAAATAATATTATTACAATATATTATTTTTTCTTTATAAGTAAGTCTAGCAAGTAACATAAGTTTTCTAATAAACCCATTTTTGAGTGCCTTGTATATAACCACACATATATTCCATTTAAGGTATAATTATTATCAAATTCATAAATATTAAAATAATATGAAAATTAATTTTTCTATAATTACATGTGATTTTACAATATTACTAATTATCAGTAATAATATCTCTATGTTATTTATTATTTTTATTTATCAATAATTAATAATAATTATTACTAATTATTAGTAATAATTAATATTTATTTCTAATTATTACTAATATTTAAACATTCCTAAAAAATATTACAATATATTACTAGTTATTATTAATTATTTCTATTTAGAAATAATTAATTCATATTACCATTAATGTTTAATAATATCTGTTGTTTTAATTAATTAATACTAATTTTTAGTAATTAGTGATAATTTTTACAAATTAAGACTAATTTTTACTACTTACTACAAATTTTTACTAACTATTGTTATTTACTACTAATTACTACTAGTTATTTATAATTATTGATAAATATTACTAATTAATTCTAATTATCACTTATTATTAGTAATTTTTAATACTTTAGAACAATTTTATACTAATTAATGCTAAATTATACAAATTACATCTATTTTTTTAAAATTATCACCATTTTGAAATAATTATATCGATTTATCACAATTTTTTACTATTTACATGTAATTAATTCTATTTTACACTATGTTTTACTACATAAAGTTAATCATGAACAATGACCCCTAATTTTTTCAAAGTATTTCTAGTTTTTAATATTTATTTTCAATTATTATGAATTCCCCCTAATTATTACTAAATACCGCTTCCTTTTAAATTTTTTTATTATATAATAACTTTTTTTCTAATTAATGATATTTTTAAATATTTACATTCATTTGTAACTATTTTGTACTAATTATTATTAATTAATACTAATCACTACTTATTTTACTCATTGTCACTAATTATTTCTAATTACTATAATTATAGCTATATTACAGAAATTAATAATAATTTCCTGAAATTAAAACCATTCACTTTTTAATTACAAACATTTTTACTAATTAAATATAATTATTACTAATATAAAATAAAAACATATTCATATAAGTAATTAATTATAAATATAAATAATTGACTATAATTATAATAAACTACTTATAAATGTCTCTAATTACAACTAATTAATAATAATAAAAAAATAATAAAAAATAAATAAAATTAATTTAATACATTAAATAATAATTTAAAAATTATTTCATTTTTGTTGAAATACTCATAATGAACCTCCCTGTAAAAATATATACTTCTACCTGTTAGAGGGAAAACCTGAATAAATAATATGAGAATTTTAGAATATAGAGAAAAAAATCAGGTGGTAGTTATATATATTTCATATTAATAGAAGATGAAAGATTTTTTAAGGGACCCATCACAAATATTTCTTGTAATAAATTCTTATCTTGATAGTTAAAATCTAAATGTGATGAGACCTATCACAAATACTGTTATCCTAATAGAATATTTGCGACGAGTGAAAGTTTTTATCAAAAATAGTATCCACAATAAATTCGATATTTAAAAACTAGTTGTGACAATTACCATATAAAATAATCATCTTCTAATATAATATTTTCAAGGATTAAATTATCTTATCACAATATCCTTTACACTTCTGAGGGAATTTGTGATGGGACTCAGTTCTCATTGCCAATATTCTTTCCCAAATATTTGTAGGATGGCATGCCGATATTATTTGTGACGTGGTTTTTTACCTATAAAAAATTCTATTATATTTAATTTTATTTGAAATGTTATTAGATTTATTTCAAAAATATTCCCTTTATGGGGATTATTTGTGATAGTCCTAGGTCCCTTCACGAAGAACCTGTTGGAAAAGTTCATTTTCCAATAGTGACATAAAAAATCAATATTTTTATAAAGGTACTTTTACTATCATATAATAGAGATAAAATTTTAAATAAAATTTTTGGTAACGTTTATAGATTATATATTTTCAAATAAGCATAATTTTTTAATGATTAACAAAAAATTATCTTCGGGTGGGGGTTTTTTTAAGTGAAGTATTATTTTCAATGATTAATAAAAAATACTATATTTTAATTCAAAATTCTAATTTCATCTAATTTATTAATAATGATAAATTTCTATTTTTATTTATTTTAAATATAAATTAGATACATTTTATATCAATTAATTCAATTTTGGTCATTTGAATACACTTCACTTTGAAAATGGATATAAAAAGATCTCAAACTTTTAAAATTTTTTACATTAAAAAATGGCATTGTCGTCCCGTATTCTGAATTGATATTAAATTAATTTATTCCTTGTATATGATTGGAATTTTGAAAAATGGATTCCATATTGGTAATAATAAAAATTTAAAATTTATAAAAATTTCAAAATAATTTGTTACAAACAACTTTAGTGAATTTAATTAATATTAATTAAAATTATTAAGAGGAAAATTAGTTTAAAAATCACTAAAATATATTCTTAAGAGCCAAAATGATCTAGAAACATGTATAAATCCCATTATATGGATATATTTAAACCATATATTCTAGTGGTTAGACTTTGGACCATTATAAGATCCTCTATTTGTGTGATAATTGTGGGTGTAATCCCCTTTCCATAACTTTACCAAAGTGTGACACATTTTAAAATTTAATAAGGAACTCACTGCTCCAACATCATTACATATCAAAATATTATTTGGATCGACCAATATCTACCCAAATAAGTCATAAAAATACCTAACGTAAACTTAGAAGCCACACCATGGTAGTAAAGTCATCCATTGAAACCATTAGTTTCAATCCAAAAGGAATTACCTGATTAAGAGGTAACATAATTTATCTAGCAGTTTAGTATTGTTTCTTTTTGCACTCATTCGATTATACATATCCAATTATTATAAAAAAAGGATCATAAACTTAATTATATTTTTTTATATTAAAGGTTCATCCTTCACTTACACATACTTCCATCTAATGTGTAATGAACTTACTATTTATTTGAATGTGGAACTACCACCTTGTGAATGAAGTTTTTTTTTCCATTACAACCTCTCTTGGTTTTGAATTATGACAGAAACCATATTTATATATGTCATATATTTTAATTATAATGAAATTATACATATGTAATTATTCTATAACACATTCCTTCATGCACACCATTTTATGAAAATATGATATCATTTTTTGTTGAAATGCAGACTACAGCCCTCGTAAGATGTAGTGATTCATTCACACTGTACATAGAATGTATAAAGGGTAGTTTCAAAATTATGTTAAATGTATATGAAATTGGTACTATAATAAAATTATAATAAAAATATATAAAAGTTACTATAAATTCTTTTAATACAATAATGAAATGATAATGACATTCATGCACACATATGGCTTACGGTCCCCATGAATGGTGCATTGCAATTCTTATCTAAAAATATTATAGATTATTATAAATAAATATATATATTAATAATAATAAAATAATGGAAACATGTCACTATTCTAATGAAATGGTATTAGACATATTCCATGTCATTATTCTAATGAAATGGTATTAGACATATATATTGAGGTTTTCATGACTAATAAACTCATTGGTCATTTGGTATTGGATTCCATGTGATTATTATAATGAAATGGTATTAGACATATTCTCTAGGATTTCTGGTGTTGGCATCAAAAAATGTTTACTAGAAACCATGAGAACATGATTTTGGAAAAAATATATTTGAGAAAATATCAATAAGATAGAATTTGATCATAAAAGTATAATAACACCATATTATAGTTTTCTAGTAGATAATATGTGATTATTTATAAAAAAACATCCCTTTTTGGGTACTATAAGTGGATATAATTATAGATCATATATTCCATGGTGTTATAACTCTGACAAGGTGCTTTGGGCTTAACTCTGTGTAACTTGGTATGCGACAACAAGCAATACAACACAACGTGTTTGTTCCTCCTAGGTGATATTAATAGTATATTTCACATTTTGTTTACAAACCATTAAAAAAAATATTTTTATTGATAATTAAAACTAAATATTTATGTTTAACCTTAGAAAAAGGAATTAAGTATGTAGAAATAAAAAATACGATATTGGTTTGTATTTTCGTTGTATATAAAACCATGTTTCAAAGGGTATTGAGTGATCATCCTTATACCAATGATGTTCATCATGATTATTTTGGAAGATATAATATTATTTTTTTAGAAAAATAAAACCAATATTCTGTATAAAAACCCATCCATATGGGAATGGCCTAAGGACATGATCCCATGATAGATGAATGATAAGGCTTTCAAAACTATAACATGCCATCATAACGTCAAAGTTAATGATTAATTTTTTTATTATAAAAATTCAAGGAAGTAATATTAATAATGATCCAATAATGCCACTTTTTATGTTTATATATAAATGTATAAACCTTTTTCACATTGATTCATAATTATAGATATTTTTTATAATTGTAAATCTTTGATGGGCCTTATATTCTATTATATGTGTATTTTAGTGTATTAGTGATAAAAGTTAATTTCTGGATATCCATTTCCTGACATTATTTATCAATTCAAAATTCATCAACAAAAACCAATGGATGTAAAAAAAATTATAGAAATAAATCATGTATGTATATTTCTTTATATAATTTATTAATAATAGAATACATTAGAATTTGGAAAATTATATTACAACAAAATGGGTTTTCCCAATACATTAATTTTTGTTGAATCGATTGTCATATAAATCATCAATGATATATGGATTTGAGGCCCTCAAATTTAAATTGACCATTAACTTGATTTGGATTTATGAACTAAATCATTATATAAAAATATTTATTATTTTCATCAATGTACTTATATATACATTCAATTAATGCTCTCCTTATTAGAGATGTAGTAATATACTAGTCCATGTGACCATTATACGTCGAATAATATGTTTTATAAAGGAAATTTTATGGACCCATATCACTATGTTGCATTTCTATATTGAAAATATCTATGAATGTATTTCCATGATTGAAATTATATTGTGAGGAATTAATTTTTTTAAGGTTGGGAGAATGTAATGAACCAAACTTATAAAATATTATCATTGAATTCGATATCACATGTTCCATGATACCCTAAGAACATAAGGAAATATAATATCTCAATACCTTAAAATTTAATTACTATTTTAAATAAATTAAATATATCTTACAATGCACATGATACAGAGTTATTGTTAATCTCATTCATCGATGGGTTTTTTTAATAACATGTGTTACATACAAGACCAAGTATTATTAAGGAAAAATATATTATAAAAATAAGTTCATTTAATATAATAATTCAAAACCTACCCATTAGATTACTATTTGTAAATATTATTAACTAAATTATGAAAATATATGGTTTACACTAATATAAAATGAATTTAATGGTTATAGATTAATTATAAATGAATATAAGAATGAATTAACTATAAAAAGAATATTTTTATATAGGAATATTTTTATTTACACACATATATAAATTTTATCATTAAATTGAAAATTAATTATTGTTATTTAGTGATATTAATTTAATATATATGTTATATATTCCATAAAGTATTTTTTATATCCATACATTATATTGGAAAGGTATAATATAATAAAAAAACAAATATTACACAAAAAATATAAATATATTTATAAAGGAACCTTTACCAACTTTTCATGGAGAAACTATTTAAAATATATAATTTCAAACATTTATATATAAAATATATAAAAATAGAAGTAATATTCGAAATAGGAACATAAAATTTATCTAAGGGGGTATTTTGTTTTTATTAAAGATTCTTTTTAAAATGAACTTTGAAAATACAGAATTTCCATTCAAAAATGATTTTTCATATAATTTATTTATGAGTTTAAATTATATAAAATATTCATTTTAAAGATTAATTACATAAAGTTTATTTATATTAACCCAATTTATGTCCACAGAATGAATTTCACATTGAAAATGTATATAAAAATATCTCAAAATTTTGAATATTTTTTCTTTAAAACCCTGCATTATTGTCCAATCTATAGGATTCATTTTTAATTAATTTCTCAAAATTATATGATTTCAATTTGAAAAAATTGATTAAAAATTTTAAATAATAATATTTTATAATTTACAGTAAGATAAGAAAATATATATTTGCCAATAAATTAGTGAATGTGATTAAAATCAATTATAATGATTAACTGGAAAATTTTATTAACAATTAACATAAACATAATCCAAAGAGAGTAAATAAACAATAATATTTTCTCTAATAAATTTTATAGATTAATTTATACCATATCCTCAATTTTATATAATATTTAAAATTATTGGATATACTTTTCATTGGAAAAACGTTAGTGTAGTTCCATTTCAAAAAAATTAGAACTGTCCCACTCCTCCTCCACTATAAAAACACACTAACTAATCCCACATTATAACACCAATCTAGCAACTTGGGAAGTACTATTTCTGCCAATATAGATCATAAATATTTCTCCCTTAAATATATGATCATATAGTTGGTTATAATTCCATCATAAGAAACCCATTGAATGAAACCTAAAGGAGTTACACCATTAAAAGGTAACATCCTTCCTAAATCTCTATAATATCATTTATTTATTCAATATTATTATTATTCCATGATTATATTAAAAAATTATACAAAATATAAAAATATCTTCTTATGATAGAGTACATCATACACTTACACAGACATCCTTATAATTGGAAATGAACATACGGTATATGTGTTCAGTGAACTAGCGACTCAGGAACTGAAGTGGTTGATTTTTTTATTTACCACCTATCCTAGATGGGAATTATGATGTAAAATATATTTAGATTTTATATATATGATATTTATAATTTATATAAACTTATTTAAATTATTTATGAAACATACCATTATTCACTCTATTTTGTGGGAATGTGACAACATCAATTGTGAAAGTGTGAACATCCACCCCTTAGAGCGATGCGATTAATTCACAATGTAGATTTAATGTATAAAGTATTTGTTTAATAAA
This sequence comes from Viscum album, assembly GCA_963277665.1. NCBI lineage: Eukaryota > Viridiplantae > Streptophyta > Magnoliopsida > Santalales > Viscaceae > Viscum > Viscum album. The sequence continues at coordinate 456,363,785 of OY728142.1, forward strand.
CCTATGCAGCTTTTATGAAATATATATGATACATTAATTACAATACACATATGTATATTTTTATTTTTATTCTTTTCATATGACAACGTATTGAAAGTAATGTACATGCGTATATACGACCTACAATCTCAAAAAATGGTGCATATCATTATAACAATCAAAATATTATAAAATACTACAATTACATACAGACTATATATATATAAATGAATTATTTTTATGTTTTTTATATGATTAAATCATGACTGACATAAATAGAAAAAAAATAATAAGTCAAAACATAGTCGAATGTCTAGGAAATTATAACACAAAATAAAGAAAATAATGAAAGATTATTTTCCAATGGGAAATAATTTATTATATAGATGAATATGGTTCTCTAATATGTTTTTATCACTAATAAAACCATTATTAATGATTTTAATTTCTATTGACAGATAAGGAACTGAGCGGTAAGGAATTTCATCTCAATTTACATTCTATTGAGAATTATTTGTTATTATAAACAAATTAACTTTTATAGGGTGTATATAACACCTTTTGAAAAGGAATATCATGAATAAAAGTATTTTCATGATATTATAAGTTTCACTTTATTTCGTTCCTTCAAGGGGGATATGATTAAAATGTTTCAATGTGGCATGGCACACTTTGGACATTTTATATAAAATTTCCCTATATACGATCTTAATGATTTTGTTTCCAATCTCAATTCCTTTTGTGATTTTTAACATTTTCAAGAAATCGTAATATTAATTATGTGTAAAAATTTTCACTAATATGGTGTAAATAAGACCATAATAACTTTTATTATCATTATTCCTTAATTTTTTTTGGTATTTTGAGTTTCAAATTGAATTATTTATTCTATGGGGATTTGTGATAAAATTAACCACGTGGTAAAGAATTTTAGAACCTAACACCTTTTCATTGGGTTATTCTACTATGTAGTTTTTCTTAATATTTAGTATTTGATTTTTAAATCATTTTTAATATAAATTAATGAATTCCCATTTTATATGTTCATTTACAGTTGAAACACATAATCCATTCATTGATTGATTGTCACTTGAATTTAATGGTTTTTTGGATGACATCAATTAAAATATCATTTTATTGGTGATTGTTTAAAATATAATTAACATACGAGGAAATTATTTTATATTTTTATAATAAACCATTTTATTCTATTTTATTCTGGTTATTCATGGCCAGATTCATGTAATGTTACATTTTTACCAATCTTTGGTACTCAAAATCTTATATAAAATGTTTTTAATAAAATCCAACAACATTTCTCTCTTTAGTAGGATACCCTATTTTCATCTAAAAATAATTATAAAAAAATGATTTCAAAATATTGTATTGTTTCAAAAAATATTTATTAAATATAATTTTACCATTTTTGCCTTTTATATATTTTTTCATAGCAATATTTTTGTTGCTTTTGGAACAATGAATTTTCATAAGCTTTTATAGTGAGAATAGAATGCTAATTTATATTTTACGACATGTAATAATTTACCTGCCATAATTTAAGTGAATAATCATCTTCCTGGTTAAAAGTTATATATATATATATATAATATTCCAATGTAATTTCAAAATAATTTTTTTTGATAATGTTTTTTTCAAAGAAAATGATATAACCCATTATAATAACTTTAAAAGATACTTTTATAGTATTTACATTCATAAACGACAACAACCATTTATGTTTACATAACATCAGATATTTTTTATTAACACCATCCTTATTCTTCTAATGGATTGATTTTAATTATTTTTTTATAAGGACATTATTTACATTTTCTTCCACAATTCATTTGATAGAACACTTGAATTTTTCAATTTCTTATTACTATTGTTCATTGAAATTACCCAAATTGTTCACATAATTTATCATGGGTATATGTATTACCTATAAAAAATATCATTTTCATCCTATGTATACATTCAATGTATTTTTATTATTTTAATAAATAAAGATATATATATATATATATACTTCATTAAATACTGGTATTATATAAGGCATAGTGTATAATCGATATGAGGAAATCTTGGGAAATGAAAGACATGTGATAGGGACCATTAAATGTTATTCGATTTGTTTTTGGACCAATTAATGTAATGCATAAGATGAATAAGTAGTATCATGATATGAAATTAGTTAGTGATACTCCATTGAGTTTGTTTCCAAAAATAATAGATGGGTTCTTACCCATATACTTAAAACATGTTATGAACAATCTTGATGGTATTTGTTCATGTTCCTAATACATGACTCCATTAATTATGTATAATCAACCTTTTAATTCAGTATTTATTTATCCATGAGATTTTTTCAATATATCTGTGGATACATTTCATTCTGACCCCATTTATTAAATTTAATTTGTTTTTAGGTATTTAACATTCCATATTATTTACTCACTTCCTTTTCAGTTATTGATTCTATTTTATGCATTTTCAATTATTAATCTTAGTATAATATTATATCCATTTTTATTAGATATTAATTACATGTCATGTGTTCTCAGTTATTTACCTTTATATAATGATTATTCTACGTGACTGATTATGGATTCCTCTGTACTTTTACCATACTAGGCATTTAATCTGACCCTTATTATGCTATCATTCCACAAAATTCCTTGAAGTTTGACAATATAGTTATTCAAGAATATTTGATATGGAATAAGGTTATCCTCAAAAGGGAAACATTTTATTGTAACAAGTGAATTCATTTTTAATACAAGTCTCGTATATGTATCTGGTTTACTAAAACTACAAAACACTTCATTAATTCAGGATTTGATTATTTGTAATAATGCCAATGTCTAGTAGTAGAAACTAGATTTAGGATTTCAAGGGTTGGGTTGATATAAAAAATAAACACTATATATTTTATGTATATTGAGTTAGAACCTTATTTTTATTCTTTTCCAAAATCTTTATCCCATTATGATATGGAAATATATCATGAATTTTACCAAAAAGGATTATCGAACTTGGTTGAATCTATAATATAACACTATGTTACGAAATTATTTAAAATATTTTTTGAATATAAATTATATAAATACTACTTTATTATGTTATAGATGTATATATATATATATATATTAATTATATAAATAGATAGATAAATTTTGTTATGCCAAAATAATAATATTGAAGTCTTTAATTATTTTTTAGAAATTTATATTAATTCATGTTACTACTATATATGAGTTCAGTTGGTGGTATGGTGATAAACATGAATAATTCCCCAACTATCAAATGATTTATTCATTTTGATAAGAATTTGGGCATGCCTCGCATTTATTTTTTGATAACCATTGTTATCTATTAATTTTGAAGAGATATATATTAATTGAAAAAGATAATGTCATTTAGAGACGATACAATTTCATATTTAATAGTGTTCCTTGAGAGATTTGTGAAACTGATGAAGGAAAGTAATGTGTAACAAAACATCCCAACAGGAGACTCTAGATAATATATTTTTAGAGAAGGAAGTAGATATATAATGGTTTACAGGAATACAAGACTAACCCATGAAAAATATTCTATAAAATGACATTATATATAACATATATAGTAGATTGATATTAGTAATTTTAATATTTACTAACTAGTGATGATTATTTGAAGGAAACATTTTCTAAAGGATATGATATATAATATTCATTTTGGTCTAGTATAAGATTCATGTGATATTGGAATTTTAATAACTATACCATTTATGATACATGAGGTAGTTTCCCCATGTTATAAAATATGTATAATATTGTTTGTTAGATAAATATGGAGAATGCTCATATGTAAAATCATCATTTTCATGTATGAATACATGAAATATTTATTTCTTATTTTAAATTGAAGGATATTGGTATGGGTTTGAGTTAATTTGTATCTATGTGATATGGGATGCAATTCAAATATATTTGTTTAACTAATTATAATCTACGGATAACTCTAGATGTATAAAATAACATTTCTGATGATCAAATATGATAATGGGGTCAATCTGATATCCATGAACTCAACATTGATGGAATGCCATGAAATATGTCATATTTACGTTGTTTTTTTACAATGAAAAATTATATTGTAGATTTTGGATTCAACATAGAACACATGAACAAAATATGAAGTTTGAGGACCATTACAAAAAACATATAATGGAAGACACACAAATATGGTAACTCATGGAATATGATAACGTGCAATTAATCTAGAACTATAAATATATAGATCCTATAATTCATGAGAGGGATCATCAGTTCATAAGGGATAATAAAAATTAATAATAAGGTCGCATTAATAAGGATTTTAGTCTTATACTGAAAAGTGGATATTTTAACTTGTTTTTTCTTAGTGAATTTTAGAATCTTTGGTGATTGGAATACATGTTGAATATGGTATAGGTGATGAGAAACATCCCAATTCACATATATGAATTTCAATGAGTATTCGTTGAAATTCCTGCACATTATATTTCAATTGTATTTGAGTGTTTCTATATAAGAATTTGATTATAATAATATTGAATGTATTATTATCAACAATTTATTCAAAAACATTTTATTCAATATATTCCATATTCATTTTATTAAATATCTCATATGGTGGAGGGGTGAGGATAGATCGTTGATTCATTAAGTGTACAAGTTCACTATGGGATTGTGAAATATGTACCAAAATGATCATTTCTTTTACTTCAATGAATAAGTATAGTAGGGAAAGAGTGTGACATAATTTTTTGAGTTAATTTTTGAGATAATGTAGATGCAAGAATTTAATTATTAGATGATATAATCATGTGGATTTTATAATTATTTTTTATAACCAAACACATTTTAATTTTATTTTTCCTTTTCATTTCCATTATTTAGAATCTTTTTCTCCCTTCATCACTTCCTATTTTGTAAACAAAAAAATCAAATGACAGTTAATGAATGTGGGATTCACTATATCGAATCAAGACGAGTTGGGAGATTATGGTTTTCATCAGTGAACCTATATTAAAATGATATTTCTTAATATGTTTTACCATGATCCCATGATGTCTATAAATAAACATGGAATCATTTAAATGTTGTATTGGTGTGAGAATATATGTTCCTTTTATGTTTAATTTTCATTTGTTTTCTATTTAAATAAATAATCAAATTGATATAGATATACCCTCCATTGATGAAATGATTCATATTTTACCAATAAATATATTGGATTCAAAGAATATTAGTTATGTATAATTGAAGTAAATTATTATAAAGATTAAAGGAAAAATGAAAAATCAAAACTATAATCCATTGAAAAAGTACATAACGAGCTTCAATTTTTTCCATGAATTGTATCTATCTGAGCAAGATGTGTATTATAAACACCAAAGATAATACCATTTTAATTTAACTTTTGAAAAAGATATCCATAAGGGTGAATATTTACATAATGAATATCCACTACCCAACCATCAAATGTTCTATTTCCTTAAACTCATGAAATATTAAGACACACCAAAATAACTACACAAGAGAGAGGAATCATTATTGATTCTATTGTTATATCATTTAAAAAAATTTCATAAATTATCCTCCTCTTTTTAAATCAACATACATTTAAATATGTTATTATTTCCATGTTTAATATGTTGATGAAATAGAGTTAGTGAGATTTGAGGAGAATATGTTATGCCAACTCCTATTAACAGAAAATAGATTCTCGAAGGCTTTTTATGACGAGGTCTAAATAATATATGATGAAAATGGTGAATATTGATTTATTTAGAGAAACAGTTTATTCATGTGATATTTAAAATATTTTTATATTTTATTACCCATATTTTAATCCACTAATTTAGAAAATTTAATGTATAATATGGTGGCATTTAGAAATTTTTTTGCAATGAATATGGTTACCTATGAAGATTGAAGAGAAAAGTGCGAACATATATGGAACCATATTTATGTTTACAAGGATGAAACTGTCATGGTAACTAAATTGATACGAATGAATTAAGTGGTCTTATAGGATATATATATATTATTCGAAAAACCTCATAAGGGTAACCACATAAAAATAATTCAACGGAGTAGTTTATAGTACACATTACTAGTAATATTGACATACAAAATAAAAATAATGAGACAATGGATAACATTAGAGATTGAAAAATTTTATGTATTAAATACATGTGTCTACATATATCATAAAATTAGGGAGAAGATATTTGATATCCAATTGTGTAAAATCAAAATAAAATCCCCCATTTTGGTTTTATAAGAAAAAAGTCACATATTTTTTATATAATGTTGTCATTATTTTCTATTATCTTACATGGAATAACTATCCATATATTAACCCTTTTAATTTTGAATAATTAATAAACCATTATGTAATAAGAATTGGATAACATTTATTAGAGAGTGGTAAATATTTTTAGATTCAAGAACATGGATTCTATTTCGTTCTCATTTTAAATTCTATTTTGGAAAACAATTATATACCATTATAATATTATTTTCCACTAATCATGCATATAAAAATTCAATTATTTTATAAATAATAATTTTACATGACCATGTTAATGATATTACAATCTATTTGGATAAAAAAAATTTGTATAATAATTTTTATCAAAAAAATATAAAAAATAAAATCTTGTTTGTATAATATTTTATCCTCCTCAATAAAAATTAATAAATCAACACATACTACTTAGAACCATATATTTTAGAAGAATACAGATACATAATTATGGAACGGATACTAATGGACAGATATTTTAAACATGTGTGAAATAGTATTTTGATCTAATTTTGAGGTTAATTTTCTATGTTGAATAAGATTACTTCTATAATACATTATATAAGTCATTATTTTAAGTCCTGTGAAACTGTAGTATAATGAGAAATTGAGATCCCACATAATTTTTTAGATAATTATGAACTATGTGTGTGAGTAATAATATAATCTATCTGGATATAAAATAATATCTTTTCACATTCAATGGATTTTAAAAAAATTGAACAAAATATTTTAATTCATTATATTAAAAATGTATTTATTTTGGATTGGGGACTATTGAACCCATATTAATAAGAGTAAACGTACTGAAAAAAATGTCATTTGATTTATATCAAGGATGTGGGAAATAGATCAATATTATAAAGAATATAGAAGAAAATGATAAATAAGTAATATATTTTTATAATCAAATTCATTTAATATATATCTCTTTATAATTTATTGATCAATTATATTTAGTTGGAATCATGTGATACCAGTTTAATATATAGGGAATGTTCACAACGTTATGTGGGGGTGTTATGAAGAATATAATTTCATTTTTATTATTAATTTAAATAAAAAAAATAAAAAAACTATTTCATAATTTTGGAAAGAAATATTATTTTTAAATATATATATAATGATATAAAAGGGAACAAGATAAATTATTCTTTTTGGTGGTTTAATTAGCTATATTAATTATTTTTATGTCTCCTCACTATTTATACTTGTGTTGAATATTTAATTATGTGATAATCAATTGTAATATTAATATATTATAATAATTTTATTAATTATATATTATTTTTAATATTAAAAAAACAAAATTTCTAACATGTATAATTTTTATGTAATTTCCAAGAGTTGAATACCCTTAAAATACGGATATTTCTTTTTGAGATGATACAGCTTGATACATAACTGTATTCATTTGGATTTTATTGAAATTGAAAAATGTTATGCATGTACAACATAATATTCCTATAAGAGTCCATATGCTAAAAATATTAGTGATTCCCGAAGATATTTATTTTTTATATATAGGTATGGAATGATATATAATAAATTTTATTCAATGTGAATTTACACATATTTAATTTGGAGTAATAAATGGAATTCAAATAATATTTTCTCACTATTATTTATTACAAGTAGCATATAATTTTCAATAATATTTATATATATCAATTTCCATGTCTTGAAAATAATACATGATATATTTGTAAATAACCATAAATTTCAAGGAATTTTTTTTCTTTCTTAATTTTGTTTGGATTTTACGAGTACACAGTTTCTGACGGCACCTGATTCCGAGGCCCGGTGTGTCCGGAATCAATTTCTGAAGTTTAGCATGGGTACATTCAGTGAACGAACGAGCAGGTTTACCTAACTTTTGAATCGGTGCTCGGAATCAAAATCAAAGGGAACCTATGAAACCACAGTTCCGATAATAAGTCCTTTTTTAGAGTTGTGTTTTCTCGGGAGGTGTTGTTAAATAAATGGGTTAATAGAACAGTGAAATAAAAATTTCGCTACAATTTTATTTCCATTCTAAGTAATTATAACCAATGTGTTGAAGTTGGGGTGGGATCCACTACATCCTAACTCCACTTGGTAGGATATTAGTGAGGTGGGGCCCACACAAGCCCCACCCCTTCAATTCCCCTAAACCCCCTCTTAAATTTTTCCAACCCCCCTTAAAAATTGTAACTCTTCCACATTAATGCATGCCAATTAAACACCTAATTAATTTTACAACACATGTTTAATTAATTTGTTGAATTCAAGTTTTGAATTTTGGAAAATGTTGGTATGAGTAATAAAATATGTCAAAACCATTATTTTATTATCGTTCTATCATTTTGTGGAGTTTTTGGGAGAGAATTCTATATGTTTGACGAACACGATGAATGCCAGGGCGTCGAAGAATAACACCATCTCTGCAAGGAGAGATCGACGAGCCATATCTTCTTCTCTCCGCAGCCGGTGTGTGACAACGTTCCCTTCTTCAACACGCCTTCCATCGTTCTTCTTCCCGCATCAAAGAAAGGAATACTCCATTTCTTCCTCGGATGAACTCTGTCATCGTATACGGAGCCTTCCCCCACGACGTCGCCTTCCATGACACAAGCTTCCGTGAATTATTCTTCGAGGTAGGGGTTGTTTTATGTTCAGAATTTATTGACGTACTCTGTTAGTTCTTTGGCCACCTATTATCAAAATAACGGAGGAGGTCGGGCAACACGAACACAGCCGAACCTCCTCCCCGTTTTTTGTTGAATATCTTTTGGCTTGGAACAGAGGCAGTGCGATGCAAAGGCACCACGTAGGGACGAGGTAAATCATGGTGATGGTGCGCGGCGCTGTCACGCGGTGCCGGAGAAGCTGAACGAACCTGCGGAATAGGGGCGCGGTGCTGTCGCACCGCACCGGTCAGACAAGGGCCGCGACCTTAGGCCGCGGTGGTGCTGGGGAGGGTAGCCAGAATCGCTGGCCACCAGTGCTCTAGGAAGGCGGGACTGTAGGGGTCCCGCGGCGGCACCAGCCGGCCAATAGGGCTGGCCGTTCCGGAAGTCTGGGGGTCGTAACCCCCTGTGGCATACAAGGAGGTCCCCCTCCATGTGGGGACCACTGTTTCAAAGCAAAGGGGAAATGCCCCCCGCGTCCGCTCAGCGCGCGGACGCCCAGGCCGGACTGGCCACACCGGGCCGGACCGCCCGCACCAGGCCGGACCGCCTGCACTAGGCCGGGCGGCCCGCGCCATACCGAGCTGCACCCAAATGGGCCAGACCCAGACTCGGGTCAGGTCAATCCAGTTCGGGCTGCCCCATTGGGTATTCGGTCGGGTCGGACCGGACCCAAACCCCTATTTTCGGACAGATCCATTCAAACGCCCATAACTTGGGCTACGGACCTCCGATCAACGCAGCGTCAGTTGCATAGAGATCCATGGATCATGATGGTAGTTTTGTTTTATTAATATCAAGGTTTCTGAGAACTTTTTATATGTCTGGGTTGGTTCGAACACGAAACCAACCGGGACCTCGGAGCGGAAACGCTTATAACTTGAGCTTCGGACGTCCGATTGATGTGCAGTCGACTTTGTTGGATTCCTCTTAGTGAGACAATTATTATTGATTACTCAGCTTGAGGTTTGGACATAGTTGGAGTACATTCGGGTTTGTTTTTACTTAAAAACCAACCGGGCCCCTTGGACGAAAAAGTCAATAACTTTCAGACCGGGCGTCCGATTGATGCGTCATCTGTCTCGTTGAGTTCCTTTTGACGAGACTGCACTTTGGGATACATAATCTACAGACTACATGTTAGTTTATTTATCCACCCCCTTGGATCGTGGAGCGGACCCTCCTGGAATTCAGCATGCTGTGTGTGGGAACCCTAGAGCTGGCTGCGACTGCGACGATGACGACGACTATACTGGGATCCTCCGTGGGTTCGGCAGCAACAACGACCATACTGAAATCCCCAGTGGGTTCTATGAATATTTCTACTGTTCTTGTATCCTGTATGGGTACGGCATTACGTGACTACTGTTCTTGTATCATGCGTGGGTCCGACAGTATTTGACTTTGTACTTGTATCCTACATGTGTCTGGTAGAGTTGCTATTCGTGTATCCTTTGTGGGTCCGAATGCTTAGATGGTCTTGTATCCTATATGGGTCCGACATCTTAGATGAATCAGTGAATACATCTGACCATATCTATTACCATACAAAGAGTATACATGTGTGAGGTAGGTCTTGACTTTCAATCAATATTTTGGATATTATTATTTTCCTATCCTATGTGGATTGGGTTGTGTTATCCTGTGTGGATTGGGTTGTGATATCCTGTGTGGACTAGATTGAACATGGGCTCAGATGTTGGAGCTGAACTGGAATTGATGACTTAGGTATATGTATGGGCATATACCTAAGTAGATTTGGTTGTTACTTCGTGATTGTATCTTTCCTTTGTGGATTATTCTTCGTGGATTCTGGGAGACCTTTGGGGGTCTCGGGGTCCCTACTGAGTAGCGCATACTCACCCCTGCACGAGCTATGCCCGAACTATGTTGTGTTGGATGAACACGACCGATATCGTTGATCGAGGTAGGAGCTCGTGGAGCTGGATGGTACGTGGAGGTTGATCACTAGACAAGACATACATGGAGCGGATGACTGGACCAGAGGAGCGGATGAGACTATCTGTACCCACCCTTCAGGTGTGATTTCCAAAGGACGACTCAGTGTTGCTGCTTTACTTTTCTATTGCTTTACAATCTTTTCAGTTGTACATTACTTTCAGTTGGGTTTGTATTCTGGCCCATTTACTTTCCAGCACTTACTTTTGTTCTCAGTTTTCTTTAGTGTTTACTTCAGCTTGCGTACTTTGTGGTGTCTATTTACTTAATAATGGAAATTCCTTCCTTTTTATCGGGATTTACAGCTTTGGTGCTAGTCGCCAGCCCCTGGCCTAAGGAAGGAGGGATTGGGGTAGTCCCGGCATAGACCCCGAGGACAGGTCGTGACAAATTTGTATCAGAGGAGTTCAGTTCTACCGCATAACTAAGGAATCTAGTCTTTCTTCTATGTTAAGCAATAGTGTTAAGGGTATTTAGTGTGGTTATCAGTCCAGAGAGTCTAGTGTTGGTGCGGTGGCCGACGTATCAAGACACCGGGACCCTGACTTATGATTTCTGACTCAGTGAACGAAAACATTGATTGTATGTGTGTTTCAAAAGTTTTCATTGTGATTACATTGTGTCAACTCAATAGGTATACTGTTTTTTCTGTGGCACACCTATCTCTTTTCATGATGGCCCCACGACGACAGCCTACTAGGGTTCCGAGTTTTGTGCGAGACGACATCCCACTGAGCGACAAGGCCTTAGTGCAGGGCCCTGTTACAGCGGAGGAACTCATGGTACCTCTACCCGCCAAGCCACCGATGCGACTAGCCCCAACCGCTGAGAGTGCACGTCGCCTTAGTGAACTGCACGAGTTTAAGTATCAGAGACCGCCCAGGTTACGCGGGAAGATAGACCCTCAGGCAGCCGAGGATTGGCTGGAGGCTGTTGTTCGAGTTTTCAGGTTAGTATGGACACCATCTGACCTCGTGGTGATCCTTGCAGCGAGTCTCCTGCACGCGGAAACATGCAGATGGTGGAGTCTGATGCTCCAAGTGCACGATGAGGCATCTCTCCTTTGGTTGGACTTTGAGAGCCTCTTTGTCTCAGAGTTCGTTCCAGCCACCCTCTATGCGGTGCACATTCAGGATCTACTACAGCTGTAGGAGGGCAGCATGATGGTAGCCCAGTACTCGGCGAGATTTACCGATATCTCGCACTATTCCACAAACATGGTATGGGATCCATTCATCCAGACATGGACCATCGAGCAGGGACTGAGGTATGAGATCAGGGCATCGATGATCTCCCTCAGCATTCTGACACATGCATGAGTATGGATCGAGCCCTTCTTGTAGAGATCTTTCTTGCTAGGCCTACACCAGCAGTGAGACCTACCTCATGGTGGCATGTCACTGAGTCTTATGCAGCTGGCACTCGACGGATGTCACATGGGTCTAAGCGGACCAGACCATCAGGCGGACGACCTCAGGACACTGGCTCAGAGGTGTGGGGCACACGGGGTAGATCCAGTCGTACGAGGAGCAGAGTGTGCTATGAATGCGGTGGGTAGAGCCACATGGCTCGTGACTGCCCGACCCTCCATGCAGAGGAGCAAATGACGGTTGAGGGACCACCCAGGTAGAGGCAGAAGTTCGACCATGGCGGTCCGTTGGGAGAAGGCGGACAAGGCAGAAGAGCTGGCCGAGTAGCAGTTGGTGGCCGACGCTTTGAGGCTCTACCACCACCACCACCAGGAGGTCCACCCTGACCACTTGGAGCTGGCAGATAGAGGCAGACTCAGCTTCAAGCAGAGGAGGCCTACAACCACGACACACTACTGATGATTCGAGGTACTATCTGTGTCTACACTACCCTTGCTGCAGTTCGTATAGACACATGAGTGAGTCATTCATTCATTATCTCTGCCCTTTTTCAGAGTTTGGAGATTCCGACGGAGCCGTTGGCTCGATCCTTATGGCTAGAGACTCCTACGGGAGCAGACTCGATGATTACGCACTGGTGCCAGCAGTGTGAGATTACTCTAGGAGGTGAGAGATTCAGCTGAGATCTTCTTGTAGCAGTGTCGAGGCCTTATGACATCATCATGGGCATGGATTGGTTATCTATAGTCCATGCTTTGATCGACTTTATTAGGCGCAAGGTGCAGTGTTTCCTCACTGATGGGAGGAGGTTCACCTTCACCGGTGAGAAATGAGCCTTTACAATGCAGGATGGACTCACGCAGAGGAGAGGATAGCCGGTCACTCATCAGTTGGCTAGCCTCATCCTAGGAGCAGTTGATGTGTGGAGTCCCAAGTTTTCCTGTAGTGGTGGACCAGTATATGGACGTTTTCCCTAACGACGTTCTAGGACTACCTACTCGCAGAGAGGTAGACTTTTATATTGACCTGTACCCCGGGACAACCCCGATATCTACTCCAGCATATCGGATGGCTCCCGCTGAGCATTGAGAGCTATGGGTAAAACTGGTGGACTTGCAGGGCAAGGGATTCATTCGACCAAGTGTTTCACCCTGGGATTCCCCGATTTTGTTTGCCAAAAAGGCAGACAGGAGCTTGGGACTGTGTGTCGATTATCATCTCCTGAACCAGGTGACCATGAGGAACAAGTATCCACTACCGAGGATTGACGACATCTTCAATCAGATCAATGGAGGACAATGGTTCTCAAAGATAGACCTCAGGTCAGGCTATCATCAGCTTAGAGTTCGAGTTGAGGATGTGTAGATAATGGCCTTCAGATGTCGGTATGACCACTATGAGTTCTTAGTTATGCCTTTCAGCGTAACCAATGCTCTAGCAGTGTTCATGAGTCTCATGAAAATGATATTCCAGCCTTACCTTGATCGATTTGTCATGGTCTTCATCAATGACATATTGATATACTCGACTACTGGGGAGGAGCATGCCTACCACTTGCGGGTTGTACTGGACACACTCCGAGAGAACCATCTTTATCGTAAGCTCTTGAAGTGTCAGTTTTGAATATGTGATGTCCACTTCTTGGGACACGTCATCTCAGAGGTGGGATTTTGTAGGATCTTGCGAAGATCGAGGTAGTGCTAGCTTGGGAGCCACCTAGGAGCGTGACAGAGGTGCAGAGTTTCTTAGGTCTGGCTGGGTACTACAAGAGATTTTCGCCAGACTTCTCTAGAGTTTCAGCACCACTTTAAATTTGACGAAGAAGGGGAAACCCATCGTGTGGTCAGATAGATTTTAGAAGAGCTTCCAAGAGCTGAGACATAGATTGACCAGTGCACCCATCTTGAGGCTACCAGAAGAGGGAGTAGGGTATGTAGTCTACTGTGATGCATCAGGGCCCTGAATCAGGTGTGTCCTGATGCAGGAGTGGGCAGTGATCGCCTATGGATCATGACAGTTGAGGAAGCATGAGCAGAACTACACTACCCACGACCTAGTGTTAGTTGTAGTGGTCTTCACTTTGAAGATGTGGTAGTAGTATCTGATGGGCGAGCGCTTTACAGTCTATTCTGACCACCAGAGTCTCAGGTACATCTTCTCGCAGAAGGACCTAATCTTGAGACAGCGGCGATGGCTCGAGTTCCTCTAGGACAATGACTTTGAGATAGTCTATACTCCTGTAAATGGGAATTTAGAAGCCGATGATCTCAGCAGGAGGATCTGCATTCAGCTACTTGGAGAGGAGACAGAGCAGCTAACTGATTTGCAGATATCCTTCATGGATAAAGATGGGGCAGCCTTCCTTCAGTCACTCATAGTCATACCTCCACTTCTTCATCGGGTCTGAGAGGCACATCGTGGGGACATTGACTGTGAGACGCTACGTACACAGATTTTCACAGGACAGGCACCTGATGGATTCTCTATAGGAGGAGAGAACGTAGTCCTTTTTAGAGGGCGTACCATGGTACCAGCTTCTTTACAGGAGGAGGTGCTGAGAGAATTGTACACTTCTCCCTTAGCGGTACATCCAGGAGTGGAGAAAATGTACCATGATCTCATACGACAGCACTCGTGGTAGGGTATGAAGAAGGTTGTGGCAGAGTTCGTTTCTCGATGCCTCACCTTACATCAGGTGGAGGCAGAGCACCAGGTTCTAGCTGGCTTGGTACAACCCTTGGAGGTCCCGGAGTGGAAGTGGGATGGAATGTCAATGGATTCGTGACTGGACTTAAAAGTACTTCCAGAGGTCACAACTCCATTTGGGTGATTGTCGACTGACTCACCATGTCGGCCAACTTTTTACCCATCAGAGAGCAGAGCATAGTGGAGATATTGAGAAGCCTCTACGTTCAAAAGATTTTACGGCTTCATTGTGTGCCATCATCCTTCATCTCTGATCGAGATGCTCGCTTTACTTCCCGGCTTTGGAAGGGGTTGCAGGAGGCATTTGGGACGGAGCTACATCTGAGCACCTCCTTTCACCCTTAGACGGATGGTCAGACGAGGAGGACCATTCAGACTCTCGAGGACATGCTCCGTGCATGTGTCCTTGACTTTGGTCGCAGCTAGGAGGACCACCTATCCTTGGTGGAGATTGCTTACAACAAAAGCTACCACTCTACCATCGGGATGGCACCATATGAGACATTGTACGACCGAACTTGCAGATCACCTCTATGCTTGACAGACCCTGGGGAGTCAGCACTTATGGGACCAGAGACGGTCCAGGCCATGATAGAGAAGTTCAAGGTCATCCAGGAGTGGATGAGGACAACACAGAGCGGGCATAAGTCTTATGCTGATAGGAGGAAAAGACCACTAGAGTATGAGGATGGCGACCACATTTTCTTGCAAGTATCACCTCGACGTGGATTAAGAAGATTTGGCTGTGGAAACAAGTTATCTCAGCGCTTTATCAGACCATTCCAGGTTCTCAGTAGGATATGAGAGGTGGTGAATCGCCTAGCTCTACCACCTCAGTTGCACCGGGTGGATGACGTCTTCCACGTATCTCAGGTGAGGAGATACGTGCACGACCTGATGCTTATAATCGACCATGGGGAGCTATAAATCAATGACGGGTCAACTTTTGTGGAGATGCCGGTGGAGATCGAGGATTGATAGGAGTAGATCCTACTTGGGCGGTCGATTCCTCTAGTGTGCATGAGGTGGCAGCACGGGAACCTCTAGGAGAGCACATGGGAGCAGGAGGCTCAAATGCGTGCTCAGTACCCCCATTTTTTCCCCTAGTTTGTGATGTAACATTATGGGGACTTAAATTCCTGAGGTGGGAGTAATGTAAAGACCCTTAAATTTGACGGAATTTTTTTTCTTTCATAATTTCTTTGGGATTTTAAGAGTACGCAGTTTCTGACGACACCTAATTCTGAGGCCCGGTGTGCCCGAAATCAATTTCCAAAGTTTAGCTCGGGTACATTTAGTGAACGAACGAGTGAGTTTTCCTAAAATTTTAACCGGTGCTCGGAATCGATATCCAAGGGCATCGATAAAACCGCATCACTGGTAATTTCTTAGGAAGACATTTTCTGGAGTTGCGTTTGTTCGGGAGGTGTTGTTAAATAAATGGGTTAACTGAAGAGTGAAATAAAATTTGTGCTACAATTTTATTTCTATTCTAAGTAATAATAACCTATGTGTTGAAATTGGGGTGGGACCCACTACATCATAACTCCACTTGGTAGGATATTAGTAAGGTGGGGTCCACACGAGCCCCATCCCTTCAATTCCCCTAAACCCCCCCACTTAAATTTTGGTAACCACCCATTTGAATTGTAACTCTTCCACATTAATGCATGCCAATTAAACACCTATTTAATTTGACAAAAAAATGTTTAATTAATTAGGTGAATTAATGTTTTGAATTGTGAAATATTTTGGCATGAGTAATAAAATAAGGAAAAAACCTTATTTTATTATTGTTGTGTCGTTGTGTGGAGTTTTTGGGGGAGAATTCTCTAAGTTTAAGAACACGAAGAATGCCAATGCTTCGACCAAGAATGCCATCTCCACAAGGAGAGATCGACGAGCCGTCTCTTCTTCTCTCCACAGCCGGTGTGTGACGATGTTATGTTCTTCAATGCACCTTCCTTCATTCTTCTTCCTGCATCAATGAAAGGGAATCATTGTTTCTTCATCAGAAGAAATCCGTCATCATTTAAAGAGTGTTCCCCCACGATGCCGTCTTCCGCGACGCAAGCTTCCGCTAATTCTTCTTCAAGGTAGGGGTTGTCCTACGATCGTAATTAATTGATGTACTCTGTTATTTCTTTGGCCTCCTATTATTAAAATAACAGAGGAAGTTGGACCGCACGAACACGGCCGAACCTCCTCCCCTTTTTGTTGTTGAATATCTTGTGGCTTGGAACGGAGGTGGTGCGGTGCAACGGCACCGCGCAGAAAGGAGGTAAACTGTTGTGAATTTGTGAGGCACTATCATGCCTCACCAGAGAATCTGAAGGAACTCGCAGCCAAGAACAGGCCGTGACGGAGGGGCACGGTGCAGGCGTGACGCGCCGGAGTACCATGGAGGGCCGCTGCTCGGGCGGGCCGCGACGGAGGGGCGCGTCGTCGTCGCGCCGCGCCAGTCATACAAGGGCCACAACCTTTCGCCGTGGCGGTGCAGGGGAGGGTGGACGGATCTGCCAACCACAGGCGCTCCCAGAAGGCGGGACCACAGGGGTCCCACGACGGCACCGGCCGGCCAACAGGGTCGGCCGTTCAGGAAGTCCGGGGGTCGTAACCCCTAGAGGCAGACAATGCGGGACCCCTACACATGGGGGGATGCCGTTTCAAAGTATGGGGGGCAGCGCACCCCCGCGTCTGCTCAGCGTGCGAACCCCTAGGCCGGACTGGCTGCACCGGGCTGGGCCGCCCGCACCGGGCCGGACCCCCGCGTCGGTTCGGGCCGCACCGGTTGGACCGAGCCGTGCCAGCGAGGATGGGCAGCTCCCAACATGGCTAGAACCGGACCCAGGTCGGGTTTCCCTGGTTCGGGCCGACCCAGGGGGTATTGGGTGAGGTCAGACCAGGCCCAAACCCCTGTTTTCGGACAGATCCGTTCAAACGCCCATAACATGAGCTACTGACCTCCGATCAATGCACCTTCAGTTGCGTAGAAATCATTGGATTGGGATGGTCGTTTTGGTATATTAAATTCAAGTTTTCAAAGAACTATGGGTATGTCCGGGTTGGTTCAAACGGGAATCAAACTGGGCCCTAGGAGCGAAAATGCTTATAACTTTAGCTCAAGACGTCCGATTGATGTGCCGTCGACATTTTTGAATTCCTCTTATTGAGACAGTTCTTTTTTCTTACTCCTATCAAATTTTGGACTTAGTTGGAGTATGGTCGGGTTGGTTTTGACTTAAAATCCAACCGGGCCTCCGAAACGAAAAAGCCAATAACTTTCAGACCAGGCATCTGATTGACGCACCGTCTGTCGCGTTGAGTTCCTTTTTATGAGACATAACTTTGGGATACATCAACTCCGGACTACATGTTAGTTTATGTATTTACCCCTTGTCTCGTGGAGTGGTCCCTCCCGGAATCGTTCATGATGTGTGCGGGAACCCTAGAGCTGGTTTCGACTCCGACGATGATGACAAATGTGCTGGGATCCTCTGTGGGTTCACAGCGACGAAGACTGTACTGAAATCCTTCATGGGTTTGACGGTGATGACTAATGTTCTTGTATCTTTTGTGGGTATGAAAGAACGTGACTATTGTTCTTGTATCTTACGTGGGTCCTGTAGTATTTGACTTTGTACTTGTATCCTACGTGGGTCCGGCAGAGTAGCTGGTCTTGTATCCATTGGGGGTCCGATAGCTTAGCTGGTCTTGTATCCTATGTGGGTCTGACAACATATATGAATCAGTGGCTACATCTGATCATATCTATAACCTTATGAAGAGTATATCTATGTGATCTGAGTCTTGACTTTCAATCAATATCTTCGATATGATTTTTTTCTATCCTGTGTGGATCGGGTTGTGTTATCCTGTGTGTGTTGGATTGTGCTATCCTGTGTGGACTAGATCGAACATGGGATCAGATGTTGGAGAAAAACTGGAATTGATGAATTAGGTATATGTATGGGAATATACATATGTAGATTTGGTTATTACTTTGTCATTGTATCATTCTTTTGTGGATTATCTTTCGTGGATTCTGGGAGACCATCGGGGGTCTCGGGGTCCATAATGAGTAGCATATACTCAACCCTGCACGGGCTATGCCTGTACTATGTTGTGTTGGATGCAGACAATGGATAGCGCTGATCGAGGTAGGAGCTCATGGAGCTGGACGGTACCTGGAGGTGGATCACTGGATGAGAGGTACACGGAGTGGACAACTGGAGCCGAGGAGCGGAGGAGACTATCTGTACCCACCCTTCAGGTGGGATTTCTAGAGGACAGCTCGGTGTTGCTGATTTACCTTCCTGCTGCTATACACTCTTTTCAGTTGTAAATTAATTTCCGTTAGGTGTGTATTCTGGCCCATTTACTTTCCATCACTTACTTCTGTTCTCATTTTACGTAGTGTATACTTCATCTTGCATACTCTATGGAGTTTGTTTACATAATAAAGGCAATTTCTTCCATTTTTTCTGGATTTACGCCTTTAGTGCTAGTCGCCAGCCCCTGGCCTAAGGAAGATGGGCTTGGGGTAGTCAATGCATGGGCCCCAAGGATGGGTCGTGACAATATTAATGCTTTCCAAATCATTCGAAGGATAATTTGTCATATACTTTTCCCCATTTAAAAAAATATGTTGTACATATTCTTTTTCCAAAATCTAGTGGATGTTTATACATAATATCATTTTTTTCAAGTGATAATGACTGTTAACATTAACAAAATAACATTATTTGATGAATTATTTTGTGTCTCAGACACAATGAGTAACATCATGTCATGACCCAACCCAATGGGTCTCGAGCATAAGATACCCCTAATGAGACTGCATAGTCAAGGGTCTGGAAACAATCGTCGAAAGGTATAATTAATATGGAATCTGTCTTCAAAAGAACCATTAGGCAAACACACAACCATATCCATATATAAGTGAAATGGGACAATAATAAAATATTATGTATCTATAGAATAAACCATGCTTGTAAAACCACTATGTAATATAAGATGATTCCAACATAATCTAAGTTGTTAAGGGTAGAAATACAGACCCTACTATAATGATGTCCATTCCTAAAAAATGGAATTTTTTTTCTGAGAGCACCAGAAACATAACCTCCATGATCCAACAAACATACATGGTCTATTTCACCCTAGTAACATTGTGATCCTTTGTGATCTCTAATGACCTATCCATCATCTACATAAGACACAACACATGAGGGAAAACAACATGTTTGGATGAGTATATAAAAACATTTAAGTATTCCATGAATAATGAAGAGGCAAAAAATGATACATGATAGATGTTGAAAAATAAACCCAAAAAGATAATGTAATAAAATCCAACAATAAGGATAAAAATATATACCCATAATTGAAATAAAAATGATGGAGGAATGTGGAATCCATCTAAAATCCAATCCAAGGAAAAGATTCTTCCATCACATTATATGGTTCCATCAATGATTACATGTTTCTAGAACATTTATCAAAAGAGTAATCCCTATCAATCGCCACCTTACCAATATATCACATAGTTTAGGGGACACAATATCAAGGTTCCTAAACTATTCCATGATATTATAAAAGTATTCCACTCAGAATGGATGAATAGAGGACCCATGGCCTATCCTAACAGGAGGGTTCCATTATGATCTCATCTGATCATATAGTTTCAAGAGTGATATGGCCTAGTAATGACTTCTAAATGATGGAGATGGATGCCTCTGATGTAATCCTGGGTATGAATTTCCTGAAAATGTTCAAGGCTCAAATCGACTCTTATAGGAGAACAGATAGTTTCATGAGTGAGGATGGCATCACAAATCTCTTTAGAAAAGAGAGGATTGTAAATAAGGGTGAAAAGCGCTTGTTGGAACCAATGGTGGGAACAACCTCTTAAAAATTGGAAGGATTGACTTTGGAATCAATTGAAGAGAGTGAGGATAATTTTTTTCTAGCTGTTGTGGATCAATTTTTAGATGTCTTTCCCAAGAACTTCTCAGGGCTACCACCTCTATGAGAAGTGGATTTTATGATTGATCTCCTTCCAGGGACCAGTCCGATTTCCCTTTCATATTATAGTATGGAACCAATAGAGTTATGGGAATTGAAAGTGCAGTTAGAGGAGCTGGAAAGTAAGGGTTTCATTCGACCGAGTACATATCCATGGGTAGCACCGGTTTTGTTCGTAAAGAAGGTAGATGGAACTCTTCGTATTTGTGTTGATTATCGTAAACATAACCATGTTACTGGAAAAAATAGATTTCCACTTCCACACATAGAAGATCAATTCGATCAATTAAGGGGACCTCAGTGGTTCCACATGATTGAATTGCGATCAGGATATGACCAATTGAGTGTTCGGAAAGACTATATTCCAAAGACATCTTTTAGAAGTAGATATGGCCACTATGAATATATAGTCATTTATTTCGGTCTAAAAAATGCACCAGAAGTCTTCATGGAATTGATGAATCATATATTTCAAAAATATATGGTTTTTTTTGTTGTGGTATTTGTGGATGACATTTTATCCTATCCAAAGACAATGGTTGATCATGAGGTGCACCTGGAAACAGTCTTACAGATATTGAGAGATCATATTTTGTATGCCAAATTATCAAATTGTGAAATTTGGATACATGAAGTACATTTCCTTGGCCATTAAATTCTAAGAAAGGAATTTCTATTTATCCTGAAAAGAGAGAAACCATTATCTCTTATCAACCACTGAAGAATGTGTTCAAGATACAAAGTTTCCGTGGTATAAGCGGTTACTACCGATGCTTTGTGCATGATTTATCATGACTAGCATCACATATGAAATCTCATAAAATGAATAAAGGTCCATTACAATGGATAGATTATTGACAGAAGTCATTCCATGAACTAGAAGTTCAGCCTACATCGGCACCTATCTTGATCTTATCAGAATCAGGATAGGGGTATGATGTGTATTGTGATGCTTCTGGATTAGGGTGGGGTTTTGTTCTCAAGAAAAGAGATCATGTGGTTGCTTATGGTTCAAGTTGGTTGAGGGTGAATGAGAAGAATTACCCAACACATGATTTGGAGTTAGAAGTAGTTGTCCATGTTTTAAAAACATGGAGACATTATCTCTATGTTGTGAAATTTAATATGTTTATAGATCAAAAATGATTGAAACACATTTTCTAATAGAGAGATTTAAATATGAGGCAAATAAGGTGGATGGATTATCTCCAAATGTTTTACATTTACTTGATGTACACACTAGGGAATGGAAATTCAGTGGTGGATACATTGAGAAGAAAGACATATTCTCAGTTAGTTAAAGAAGCTTCAGATGAATGGCAGTTGATGTAGGTTTTAGCCAACATACAGGTTGAATGTGAATACTGAGGTGATGTTTCCATTTTCTTTTCCACTACGGTTGTTCATGATTTAGTAAAAATGAACAAAGCAGCACAAACATAGGATGTTGAATGACTCAATGTAAGTACAAAACTCATTGGTAGGGAGACCATTGATGGCTGGAAACTTAACGGATGTTCAGTTTTGTATTTCAGAGATCAGATTTTTGTACAGATAGTTTGTTAGTAAAAACTACTTCATGCTTACCACCGTTCAAGATGGGTTGTACATCCAGGTACATAGATGATTTATAAGGCATTTAAGGCACAGTTTTGGTGTAGTGGGATAAAAAGGAAGGTTGTCAGATTCATCTCGAGGTGCCTAACTTGTCAGTAGGTTAAAGTAGAGCATCATAGACCAGCTGGTATGTTACAATATTCTCCCCTCCCAGTGTGAGAATGGTATCAAATAGAAATGGATTTTGTTATAGGTATTCCAAGAACGGCCCAGAAACATGATGTCATTTTGGTAATAGTGGATCATCTAAACAAGTCAACCCATTTCATCCCGATTCTTGAATATCTTATGGTGGAGGATCTTTAAAAAATCTATATATTAGAAGTCATCAAGATGCATGGTGTACCAATTTCAATAGTATCAGATATATATCTAAGGTTCACATCTCATTTCTGGAAATCATTACAACAAGCCCTTAGAACTTAGTTGACTATGAGAACCACATATCATCCTCAAAATGGATGGGAAATTCAAGCGGACAGTACAAACATTGGAAGACATGTTGAGGGATCGTGTAATGGATTTTGGTGGCTCATCGGAGTAGAATTTACCCTTAGTGGAGTTCTCATACAATAAAAGCTATCAAGCCTCAATAAACATGGCTCTGTTTGAAGCATTGTATAGGCATCCTTGTCATTCTCCACTATGATGGGTGTAAACAGATGAAATTTCAATAGTCGGGCCAAGCCTTGTCCATGATACAACAAAGAAGATCGAGTTGATTAGAAAGAATATGGAGACAGCTCAGATTCATCTGAAATGTTATGTAGATCACCACCGAAGATCGTTGTCATTCGTTGTGGGTGATCACGTCTTCTTGAGGATCTCTCAGATTCTTGGACATCGTCATTTCGGGAAGAAGGTAATGTTATCTCCTAGATATATTGGCCCTTTTAAGATACTATAATGGGTTTGAGAGGTGGCATATCGGTTGGCATTACCACCTTGGTTTAGTTCAATGCATAATGTGTTCTATATATCCCAGTTGAAAATGTATCACCCTGATCCTTACCATGTGATTAGATGGGATAACGTTGAGCTACAACCAGATGCATCACTGGTACAATTTCTAGTGCGTATTATGGATAGACAAGAGAATGTCTTGCATTGGAAAAGCATCGACCTAGTGCAGGTTTTATGGAAACATGGTCAGATTCAGGAAGTGACTTGGGAACGTGAGATAGAAATACAAGACCAGTGGTCAGAACACTTTTTGGCTAGCATGGGTAGTATACTTTCTGTGGATGGAAATACCAATGGTGGGGAGAATGTAGTACCCCTAGTTTCAGTTACGTAACCACTTTCCTCATGTTTTATTAATTTTGTGCGTAATAAAATATGGAGTTTCTATAAAAAAGGGATTTTACATAATATAGAGTGTTTCCATAATATATAGTGTTTCTATTAATTTGGATATTTCAATAATGTTGGTTTTTTCCATAAATTTTTATATTTCCATAATGTTGGTTGTTTCCGTAAATTGGGATGTTTCCATAAAGTGTGATATTTCCATAAAAAATGTGTTTCCATAAAAAGGTTAAAAGTAAAGGATGGGAGAGTTTGGGGGTTTTACGAGGAGTCTTGAAATAATAATTGAGGTCACAAAATCCATACAAGTTTGGAACAAACCGTGTGGTCAAATATAGCGCAGAGGTCAAATCTAGATCATATTTTATAAGAGGTTGCTCATTTTTGATCTATTTATTTTGTTTTGGCTTCAAAACGCCCCTAATCGAATATTACTCTCCCTAGAAGTCTTTATAAACCTTCTCACACGTGTTGAATCCCTTTTGGAGCCTTTCCTTGGTGATTTCGAGTCCAATTCTTGAGGTATGTCAACATTCTTTATAGATTTCACATGATTTCTTAGATCTGCTTAGATCTACTTCTCTGATCTCCATTATTTCTCATATATGATCCTAAAATGGGTATATCTACGTTTTTTATTCCAAATATTTCAATTTTGAGTTGTCATATTTCTAGGATAAGATATCTAGGGTCGCTCCTGGAGAATCGACACGCTTTCTTGTGTGTTCTTCATCAGTTGTTACAGTTTCATCAAGACTGTTAAGGTATGTAGATTCACTCTCATATCCTCTTGATAGAATTGATTGTATTTGATAAAAAAATTTATTAGTTGTGATATTAATGGAAAAATATTCATTTGTGATGATTTTTTGTTTTTATAAAATTGTGTGATCTTGGTGAATAGTTGTGAAAAAGGGTGTTTAATTTAAAATGATGATTTTAAATTATGGATTATTTGGAATTTATAAATGTTTGGTGAAAAATTGGTTTTCAAAAGAAATTGTTTTCAATAAAAATAGAGTTTTATTGAAATGGTTTGGAGTTGAAATGTTTCGGCATTGATATGGTTTTGACAGAAATAATTTTCAATAAGAAGGTGTTTTTATTGAAATGTTTAATTTTTCTTGATCTATGGGCATATGTGTTGTGTGTTCATATTTCATATATGGGGCTTGGTTGAAATACGACCTTATGCTCAGTTCCAAATGTTTAATGGCACATCTGAATTACATATATGTGGCTTGTTGAAAATAAGACCTTATGCTCGGTGCCAAATGATTAATGGCACATGGTAAACATATACCTTCTGACGACTTGGAAGATCGATGAGAAACCGCTCATGAGTATGGAACTGCCATAATGAAGCATGCACAGTTGGTATAATTGGTTGAGAAATGGTTGTGTATGTCATAAAGGAGTGTTTTTGAAATGGGTTTTACGCTTTTTTGGTTATTTTTCTGGAAAAATAACTCGCTGGAAAATTGGTTTCAATTACTCATGGATTGGCTTTGGTTATTAATGGTTTTGGAAACTTGTTTATATTTGGTTATAAACTGATTTTAAGAAAATGTTTTATATAAATTTTTTTTATATAAATGTTGCTAACTCATATATCCTAGTGGCGTGAGTTGGGATGTCATTGCAGTAAAACCTACTTAGTTTTATACTCACCCCTTCTTTGGCACTTTGATGCTTTTGCAGATGTCGTATTCCGAGAGACAGGTAAATGTAAGGCATCTCATAGCTAGTGGTTCATGGTTGTTCTTGGATTATGTGGTTGTGCTTGGTGCATGGAGCATTGTGTGGAGCCATGGAGTGTGTCTTGGTGTCTTTTGAGAGTCATGAGTTATTTTTCCAATGTTGTGTAATTTGATGTGTTTGACCAAAATGAAGTTTCTTAGCTGTCTTTCAATTGTTCATGCATCATATAGTAAATTTTTTGTTATTTTTGGTTGGTTCATTGGGTTATTCATTGTAGGGTAAATAGTCCCCCACTTGTATTTGAAACCCTTCAGCATTTATTGCCAACTGTTGGTGTTTTGGGGATGTCTCATAAGGGATGGTGTTGACTCGTTGTTCTCTCAATCCAATGAGAATCGGCAGGTCATTACATCAATTGTCATCAAGTATCACATAAATTATAGTCTCACTTAGAATTCCATCATTCATATATCAAACTCAAACATGTATAACCGTACACTTCTAAATGATAAAACACATAGGATATGATATTTTGGAAAACATCCACGTTCAAATGAAAGAGATATGTGAGGTGGATGTCTTTCTCAATAATTTTTGCACAACATATATGTGGATATTTAGTTTATGTCGTCCAACCATAGTGATTATCTATTTGATCATTAGTATATGTTTAACTATCCTTGTAACCCTTCCCAAAATTTATGGGTAGTAGATGGCATGTATCTGACTACCTAATCGGAGTTGTTTTCTCCTTTCCATGCATGTGTTTCTCAACCCCTATCACAGAACATTGGTTTGTTCTTGGAAATCCAAATTTTCATGTACTCCATGATTACATTCTGGGTCACCGTCAAAATTTCACATGTAATGTTGGGTACCACATGCAGTGTGACCATAAACTAACTTGGAGCCCACATCAACTCGGGCCATGGGACTACACATAACGTGTTCACCAGACTACACAATGTCTCTTTAGGATTTTATCATAATTCCATATATACAACTCAAGATCAAAATCCAGATTCTCTACTAATTTTTCATCCATATACTCAAAGTGAATAAAATAGGGGGACTTTGTTCCATTAATTCCATCACTCGAGTAGCCAGAAATAGGTATATACCAATACACGGTGATCTATTTATACACATGATTTCTATCTCTACAATTGATATGCAATGAATCCAATATTTATTAAAATCATCCCCAAAACAAAAACTCATCAAGATCCATCCCAAAATCATCAACATGATCATTATATTATGAATTTTATACATATTAAATTGTCAAATCAATGTCAATACAACCTTGGAAAAATAAAATCATGAGTTGTCACAATGTCCATAGATATGGAATCCCATTTCATCTCTGAGATGTAAATAGTTTGGATAAAACCTATTGAATCGTGGAGATCAACTATTACCTACTAACATGGGAGCCACCGAGAGATGAAATCAACCATTCTCTACCTCATCTTATCCCACCAAAACTACCAATGAATATATATATATACATTTACTGCACACCGAGATGAACATCCAAATGAGATGTCTGAAATTATGTAATCAGCTCCCCCCACATTGATACTAGGAAAACCATCTAACCATTTTAAATGATTATGTTTTTGAATATTTTAGCAAATACATCATGTGAATCTCCTAAGTATATTATTTCATGTATAATCACAAAAGTCATTGTCCCCTAACTAGAATCACTTAGAAACTGTATGATAAGATATGTTAAAACCATTGACTAAATAAGAACTAAAACCTCCTCCACAAAAAGGTTCTGATGTATGAAATCTTACTCCTTAGGATCCTCCTCCAGCAAGTGAGCCTGGGACATCCAACTATGGGATTATGTCATCATGTTTTCTATACTATGAGTATATTCAATCTCAAATTTATATTCTAAGAATAACATCAACCAATTATTGTACCTCAATATTAAGTACCACTTCATGATTCAATTCATTACAATCTAATGATGTATGTAGAAAATAATGTGTTCTCCCCATAGATAGTTTCATCTCATTCTCAAAGAGAAGAAAAATGATTCCAACAGTGGGTCTTGATTCACGAAGTAATTTTCATGGGGTCTCAAATTCATCAACCTGTATAAGAAAATTTATTTTCTATATACCAATAAAAAACCACACCCATATTAATAGGGATCATAATATACCATGTACTATATGAAATCTTATGATAGTATCAAAATTGGAGAACTCATCAGCATCAGCCTCATGTCCATGATTGGTGTCTAGAATTGGTCAGTATAGATAAACGAATTCCCATTCCATGATAGGTAGTTTCAATTGTATGAAATCATGGATAATTATTCCACACAACTCATATAGTACCCCACCAAGTCATGATTACTTTTCACAAATGACAAACTCTTAGGAGACTACTAATAATTCTCTATATTGATCATCATAATGTAAAAAAATAATCCATACCATAAAATGGAACTCCCCAATAATTCATCCAAAACTAATGATAGTTTTACATAAGAAACTATAGGTACATTATCTAGTTCTCTAAATGGTCATCCTATAACATAGTGTATACGAGTATGACATTAATGAAGAAAAAAATAAATTATTCCATGTATTTATTATGATATATTTCATCAAATACATAAACATAGAAAAAAATTTATCCCATGAAAAGACTAATATAGAAACTGAATGTGTCCATATCGACCCCATAATACTTGATTTGGAATATCATCCCCATAATCTCTCCACAGGTGGAAGCTAGATGTGATATTGATAATTGAGAGCATTATTATAATTTGAAACTAATAATATATTCCTTTATTCCATTGAATGCATTGATTTTTATTTTTCATGAACAATTTCAGGTGATTCAAATACACATAAAGATATATATTGTTGAACTCCTTTTCTGAACAACATCATGGACACTCAGTTGGTCACACTAGGTCTTATAAAAGACTTATATCAAAGTACATCCAACTAAAACAACAGATTTCAGAACTCAGTTTGGGCCATTTGATATTCCCAAAATATCATAGAAGTATCTGTTTAAATGTTGAGGAAACAATCCATCTCCCACCATAGAAGTTGTGTCTGAACATCCATAGGGAATATAACTATCTATTTATTTAATACTAATGGAATCTAGATTTCGAAAGAGAATTATACACCAATATATAAATATTCAAACCAATGGGTGACTAGTAATAGCCAAATTCTAATGAAACACATTTGACTTACCATGGTATCACTCTCTCTCCCACATAAGAGAATCTTATCCCATTAGTGAAAATGCATGTTACTCAGCTATAGTGGGATTTAATATAGCATTGGAACAAGAAAAAACAATCAAAACCCCATATAACGTTATATGGGACCATATTTAGGACCATATTTTCCCATGATAACCTATCTCCATCAAGTGATAGCTCATACTACATAATGATAAATGAAAACATTGATTCATTCCATGAAGTAACCTCTAAACAAAGTTACATGGACAAATCCCAAAATTGGAGCTCCATCCCTAACACCAAGAGTAAAGAGATGAAGTAATGACTATAATATTTTTACACTAATAGTAATAAAATTTTAAAATAAAAATATGTCAACCTCTTATAATCTAATGTGCTACTTGGTCATACACATCTATAGCCTACATCTTCTTGTCTCCTTAACCACCAACTCTCTAGGACTGATTTTTTCCATAAGGTGTTGTTGGTGGAATGGTAACCAAACATCATCTATCACCCAAAACACCTCCTCTTATATCCCCCCAAGAACATATTCCTTCTTATCCTTCCTTGGGTACACCCATCCCTCTTCAGGGGGATCCATGATCATGACTCTACCTCTACAGCCATTGTCCATACTGTATATTTTTTCCCTACTTAGCCCATATGGTTGTGAAATCACATTAGATATTACCTCAACCATCACCACCCTCTATAGTATTTCATGTTTCCCATTTCAGCCTATTCATTTCATATGCTACATGACCACATGTCATATTCTAGACATGATAATATCACCTCCATTGAGATCAAATATATTTGAACCTACTAGCTTCTACAGATGAATCATCCCCATGACACTCATCTCCTGCTATATTTCCATGGTGTCTATCTAATAATAAGATCTATATCAGTGGAACCAAATCCAAAACATTATAATGAGATGAATCCATTGGGATTCCACGCTAACACTAATGTCTATGTGGACTCCCCTATAAAACGCCTATGCACAGAAGTATACATATTGCATCATGATAAGAGACTATCGTGTAGGGTTTGTAGACCTCAATCTATACTAAAAATTTAATATCACAACCTATAGTATCTATAGATGCTCTTAAATATAAACTCATCATAACCATCAGTGGTAGAATACATCAAAACATAGCTAATGGAAGTCAGCTCTTAAGGGTGTTGACTGTTTTTGTATCTATGTATCTAGACTCCACTAATTCCCTGATGGTCCATGTAAAATTCATAATGAATGAAGAACCACATAATCAGTTTGCGTCCATAAAATATTAAATACACATATCCCCAAAATTACCAAATCATTCACCTCCGGGTGTCATGATTACTATGTAAACTTATTGTATTTTGGCACTAGAACTCATAGACACTATTAAGTATGAGTGCATCCACATCATTTCATATTGGTACAATATACTTCTCATCATTGTGGGGTTCTTAAACATATCCACTTAGAGGAAGAACCACATGTAATGGAACATGATCAGAGGCCTCATCTCTCATTATATACTCATCATTATTGTGAATTAGTAACCTAAAAATAATTCATCAGGGCGGCATACAAAAAAATTTAATCAAGAAATACATGGTAGGATGATAATATGTATATATATATGGGGACCTTACTCATGAAATATAGTAAAAATATTAAATTTTATATGAATAAATTTTATATTCTTGTTACCAATGTTCCATTATACTATGATGACTAGTAGGATGTCATTATAAGTGCGTATGGATACATCGACTGCCAACTAGACTCTTGGTTCATTGGCCTGAGAGCCACACTAAAGAATTTTTGACACTATTTCCATCATTCCTAACCAAGTCAAAAAATGTGGAAAACAATATAAACCATTCTAAATAATGAATCACAATGGAGTTCAATCTATAATGACCTAAACTAACATGGCTCGAGCTACCACTACCCCTAGCCAACCATTAGTGGCCATGGGAAGAAGATAAGTTCAAAAATGAATAACTAAAATTGAAGTAATAAACTTAGTATCCTTTATTAATAAACAAATCCATGTCCATGTATATGTGTATTGGAATAATAATAAAATATCAAACTTCTATAGAATAAACCATTCCAATGAAACCACATGGGAAAATAAGAGTTCAAATGCATAATATGAAAATTAAAGGGGAAAATGTATTTCCAAATAGAAAGATTTACCAAAATAAAATAATGTAAAAGTATATAATGATAGAGCCTATATATATATATTCAGGATATAACCTTAGTTTGTGTTCTAGTGAACTAGTGTATTTCTATGATCCATTGAAATCCCCACCGACC
Source organism: Viscum album (assembly GCA_963277665.1). Classification (NCBI taxonomy): domain Eukaryota; kingdom Viridiplantae; phylum Streptophyta; class Magnoliopsida; order Santalales; family Viscaceae; genus Viscum; species Viscum album. The sequence goes on from OY728142.1 coordinate 456,395,027, forward strand.
TATTCATCACCTCCATAAGACACTAGACATCTAGTAATATCCTATATAGGATTGAGTATATACTTACCCAGTAGGATACCTTGAAATATCAGGGGTTAATAATGGTAAACATGATAGGAGAATAATGATAAACCTATTAAAATAGTGTAACTAATACAAATAACAAGTATATATATATATATATTGATAAAAGAAACCTAGAAAATAGAGAAAGGGTACCTCCATCTCATATAAAATCAAAGGAAAAGAGTATTCCATTAGTTACAAGGTGTCCCTAGATGATACCTAACATTTCAAGCATCATTCCAATGACACATCCAGGTAAATCCCCACCTAACAATGGTGTGTCACATTCAAGGGGTACAATATCATTCTAAATAAACCATACCCTGTAACAACCATAGGATTCCACTAAGAATGGATATAGAGATGAACCAAGTCATATCCCTATATGGGGGTTCTACTCTAATGGACTCATTTTATGAATATCATCATTGATCATGCCATAAATAAGAAAATCATTCATAAAAACTTTAATCATTTCTCAAAAGCCACCATGATGTCGAACATAATGTTTTATGTGAAAAAAAACTCATTATAAGATACTCATAAGACATAATCCAAGTCCAAATGAATGATATATGAGGGGTATATAATTCCTAAAATCATGGCATAAGTCATTTAATGGGACCCACATAAGGTGTCTTCCCACAAATCTTCTTAGCCATGTCCATTAAGGTACATGGTTCACAGACCATGTAGCCATACCCTATGTGTAATGAAAATACATGGTGTGTATCAACACTTAAGGTCTAAAGGTGTTCTTTTCATGCATGTGTCTCTCATCTAATTTCTGTGTACACTAGTCATGTTATTGGTTATGCCAGTGTCCATGTACTCCTAAAGTACATAATTTTTCTCTATGACCCTGAAAATGGTTTTTTGGGGTCTCACACATCTTGTGGTATTTAGATCACCTAAAATCCCTTGATGATGTTACCCAGGGCCGTCTTTCCGTGTTCTATTCAGATTACACAATGATTTTTTGGGTTTTAAATAGAATTGAAAATCTACTAATCATGATCCAAATCTGGCTTCATCGATGTATATCCTATTAAACTATATCCTATAATTAATGTGGTACAATTCCTTTTATATATTATGACTCTCTGGTGGATAGATATTTATATTTTTCAATCCATGATGGTCTGTCATAATCCCCACATTCATCTGGTTAGAGGCATTTCATCCCAGATCATAGATCTATTAGAATCATCACCCAAATCCTAGTACACATCACAATACATCCCCAAATCATTATCTTAATTTTACTACAATAATTTCTAATGAATCAAGGGGTCTAATCCTCTTCAATAACACACACACATAGTTGAATCCTAACCGCCTTTTCCAATAATGATTAACGCACAAATGAGAGGGGAAATATCATGAGAATAGATGGAAAAATATTTTTCAATGTTTCCATCTCAAAAAATTAATTATATAGGAATATTGGGGTAGGAAAAAATCATAATGGGGAAAAAATGTTATATAATAATGTTATTTTGATAAGGGATCAAGCAATTTTACAATAATTATGCACGTTATAGAATTAGAAATGGATATTCTCAATAGTTTTCATCAAAATGTATGAATTACACAAATTATCAAAAACTAACTCATTTTAGTTTGATCAGTGGTGAAGAATACAATCTATAATGAAGTCGGACGATCAGTTACATCTACTACCCCTCATTTTGTCTCCATCTGATTGTTTATCATCACTAAATCTTGATCCACCAATGAATAATGGTGAATCCTCCTATAAATAATCTCATGGTTATATGGATAACCCTATAATATTATTGAAATTATGAATGTATAGAGGGAATTATGTTATAGGTCATTTAATGAATAAATCCAATGAACGAACATTCCAATGGCAGTTTTGTTTAAAAATACCATACAAACCCACTTTATGTATATCATAGATAAATCCTCTATTTTATAAATAATCCATGGTATAATATTTTTTATTGGGGACTCCATTTAAATACTATCATTTTTTTCTGAATATATGTGAACACAGAATATATGAATATATATATATATATAATTAATTCTAAAAACATTCTGACTCGAAATAGTATGTTGTCTTAGTTCTAGGCTCAAAACATATTTTTAGATATATTTCAAATTCTATAAAATGATAAAATCATGCTCTTTGTACTTCACATGTTTTTATCCCACTAAAATCACTATGACGAAACCTTCCCATGATCAGGATCATTCTAACCATATCAAATGACATTCTTAAAAATCAACTATGGTTGTGGGGTCAATCTATATTATTGAAGTTCAAAATGAATGGTATCTCGATAGATAGAATATTATATTAACACTAAATCTTTAGATAACATAATGGATTTTAACAACATGAGTTTCTATGAAATGTTTATTTTCTATTTATTTAAATTCATTGATACAATACATTATATAGAACACTGAGTTTCAACAAACAACTATATGAAATTTTAATTATTATTATTATTATATGAATTTGTTTATGAAATCCATATGATATGGAATATTGAATATGAATATAACCTAAAAAATATTATTTATTATGGAAGTATATAAATAAAACATATTTATATGAAAATATATAATTTTTAATAATGTCCATTTATGTTTCTAAATAACTATTTTTTTTTAAAAATATTAATGATGGTTTTTTTGAAAAAAACATATTTTATTCACTTTTATACTTTTTTACAAAGTAATTTGTGTCTTTTATTCATTATATCCTAATAATTATTCAGTGTGTTTTTTTAAATTTTTAATGGAGAAAAACTAATCAATGATTAGTTTTGAATACTGTTTTTTATAAAATGAATTTTTAGATTAATGAATATAAATGATTAAATATTAAATTAATAATTATTTAAATTTTATTAAATAAAAAATTATTATAAATAATGTAATTTATGACATTGGAATAAATTTAATGCTATATTTTTTTATTAAAATATTTAATCAAGTGAGTATTTTCTCTTTGGAAACCTCATTTTCATCATGCATACGTATTTAATTTTGAGTTAAAATACACATCTATGAATAGAATTATTAAAAATGAATATGTGTTTTTAATTATCATATTTATTATTATCTAATATGTTCAACTTAATTTTTTATCGTATTGATTATTAAGAAGAGAAAAAATTAATTTCAATAGTTATGGTTAAAATTAGATTACTATTGGGTCAAACTAAAGGGATATGAGTTAAAATAATGTTAAAGTATATCCAAAATCCTTTTTATGAAGATATATCAACCAAATAATCTATTATTATCTATAATTACTCATTTCAGATCATTTTGATATGTGAAGAACACGTCAACATATTATTCTATTGAAAATATCCATGTTCATCCTCTCTCTAATTTTAAATATCTACCACATATCCTCTTCTCTCCACACATATAATACATATATATCATCTATAACTGACCCAAATATCATCCAATATTAACTCTCCGTCTCCTAGAGGACTTGAATTGATTAGGAGTCCATCTTATTAATGATTCAGGTATTATTCTAAAGAGGTTCTCCAATGAAGATGTAAAATTTCTAACATTGAGTTTTTTTCTCTTTCATCAACCACATACTTAATATATAATTCAATTATTATGATATAAGATCAAAATTATAACCCATATACTAATATATTATTATGTTCATTTAATATCATATATCAATATTCTCTTAAAAAATTGAATGCAAACATGTTGGTCTTGTCTACGATGGGCTAACGCATTGTGAAACAATGTTATTAATTTTTTGTCACCACCAATCACGACTAGTTATAATTAATGATCTAATTTTATATATGTTATTTATGATATTATCATATAAATAGAATTATAACCCCACCTCATCCATCTTACCTACTAATATATTGTAAAATAAAAGCATCACTTGTGTCTAGAGAAGACAACCGCCTAACAAATTGATGTGTTTTGTTTTTGATTTTTGATTTATATAGATGGTAATAATGAAAAATTAGAAGATTATATTAGTTATTTTAAAAATAAATATACTTCTTTATTTACGATATCACATTCACATTATTACTTTTGATCGAATGAGGGAGTTGAGATCATTGTTTTTTTGACCGGTGGAATACCACCTCGCAAAGAGATGTGGTTTTTTCCAATGAGCTTTTCATAAAATGTAATATGATAATATTTAATGAATATATGTTAATTAAGTGAAATTAAAATTACTCTATGGTGGTAATATGTTACTTACCTTTATTTCATTTCATACATTGTGAACATGGGAAAATTTTTCTTGAATACATATGGTTTAACATCTCTATGAATAGTGTGTTTCATATTATATTTCATACTTTTATGGGTTATTATAAATAAATATAGAATGAATATATTTTATATTTATGTCAAGATTAATAATATTGATATTATTTAACCCTAATTCAAATTAATGTCTGAAAATACCAAATCCATGTATACAAGAAAAAACAGTTATTTCCTGAAACGTGATTTGAACAAATAATTATTAATAAAAATGAAACAAATGGACTATGTAAATCATATATGATATGATATATTTAATTATGGTTATATAATATATTTTTAACAAACAAATATTTATTATTTGGGTTTTTTGAACTTGTATAATGGAAGTCCCAATATAACATAAGGGTTTTTTTCATTAATTTTCATTCTTTGATACATAGGTTGTGTAATTCACCTATCATAGTTTGTGTTGTGTATATAAACCCCCTTTGTTATTTTCTATCACTAATATCTCTATATTCATGATATTAAATGTGTATTTTTATGTTATTATTTAATGTGGCTTAAAATTTGAATTTTATCAAATTTTTAAGTGTTTGATGTTATAATATCATTGTTTATTAAGATTGGTTTCCATTTTTTTCGATGATGAAATAATATGATATAATTATCATCAAAATTATATTTATTAAACTATTATTATTAATTTATAATACATGTTCCCACATCGTTTTATTCTCTTTATAAAAACATGATTTCATAATAATGTTTTCATTGAAAACCTATATTATTTCTCTCCTCAGATGAAAACCCAACTATATTCAATGCCAATGTTTTCTAAAAAAAATTTAAAAACTATTTTACTATAAAAAATTTATTTATATAATTATTTATATAATTATTTTTTTCTTTAATAAAATGTTCATAAAATGTAATAATAATTTCAATTTCCAAACAAGTAATATTTTAATTTTAAAAAAATTAACAAGTAATCATTGGGTTATCATGTACAATATAAAAAATGTCCAACCATCATGATCAGTCATTACTTTAAATATTATTTTATAAGTTTCAAATATTATTTTACATGATAAGGATATCTAAAATATTTTAGGAATTTTTCTTTGAAAAATGATTTTCAAATAAAGGATATTTTCATAATGATTTGTTTTAACTCACATTTTAATATAAATATTCTTATAATATTACATCATTTTAGGATACTAAAGGTTTAATATGGATTTAATCCAATGAGGCCATATTTATTCTTCCTATTTATGGTTTATTTGTTATTATTTAATGATGTTTTTCAATCATGTTACTTTTCCATGAGTTAATATATGATGGATTGTTTAGAAAACCCATTTTTTCATGGTTTCTTCTATCTTGAATGTGTTGTGATCTTATGGAACACTTATTATTTTTAATTATGTGGTAGTTTTATAATTATTTCCATGGATGGGTGTTTTGTTATATCCATGGGTGGTTTCCATTTTATAACCATACATGGTTGTGATGTTTTTATCATGGAAGGGGGATTGATTATAACCTAGGATAGGTGGGAAAAATATATCCCTCTATTACATTGGTTAATTATATGTTATGCATGAACCGTATTTCATGTTCAAAATTTTATGTTTGGACATGATTTTATTTAAATAGATTCATTTTAGGTCCTAATTTAGGTTACATAAAAAAATCAGTGATCCTATTTGCCAATATATATGATTAAAATGATATAATCTTATGAGTTGGTGAAAGAAATATTGACTATTACAGGGTTATGATTTGATGGGTTTTTTTAATTGACACAATTTTGATTCATGTCTTATAAACTACAAAAATGTATTCCACAACACTTGTTTATGATTGCTAAAATGCATGTTTAGGTTTTCAAATGGTAATCTTGTGTTCTTATACGTATTTTATCATCTTAATATTTTGTGTTCATTAATATATCCAGTTATTTCTCTAGATAAGTTTCATATCTCAATGTATGTTATTTTTTCCTCCCTAGTTTATGTATAATGTTTTTATGTATGATAATTATATGAAGGTTTCAAGATATGGATATCTTACTAGGATAATATGTAGTTCATATATGATTTTTTTGTTTACATGTTTCCAATTATACTATCAATATTTTATTCTATTGTGGATCATTATATTATGTATTGACTATTAATCTATTAATATTTAAAATATATGAATTAAAAGTGTATCTTATCAATGTTTTTATCAAATAAAGTTTTAATTTATCATATGAACATTAGATGAGAATAATTTTGTAATAACTCTTATTATGAGACTATGTAAATAATAACCTCCTCATGTTTTGGTAAGGACTAGATTATATGTTTCTCATCATTAAAAATCCATGTATATGTACATAATATACAAAAATATTTAGGAAAAGATATACCTATGGGTAATAACTAAAAAAAAGTTTAATACGAATTGACTTGACTATTACATAGTATGTAAAAATGGCCTTTACTTCACATGTGGTTTGACATTCATGGGGTAGGAGATATTATATTGTTATTTCAAATTTTCTTTAAAAATCTACATGATTTATTTCAATATATGGTGACCATTAAGGACGTAGTTTAATACCTGATGTATTATATATTTACAGGGCGGAATCATGTTTTAAGAGACCTATAAATGATTTTGGATGATTATGTTGTTTCAATAGTATCCTTCTTGTTTCTAACACTTTGAAATTTAGTTTTATTCATTGGATATAACATTATGTAAATGCAGTAAAATTGAATATTATGAATTGTACAATTATTTTTTGTTGGATTAGTGAAATTTTAAAGGATTTTGAATGAAAAATATCATTTTTATGATCTTAATTATTTTACAATCTATGAATCATACATGATTTATAAATGATTAAAATTAGGGAATAATTTTCTATTGAGTACTTCATGAGTAATCATCGACATATTTTCATCATTACACTAATCCATTAATTTATGAAAAATGGATCAAAATCATTGAAAATATATAATTCATTCTATAGTATTTATAGAATGAAAATTTCAATTTTTATTTTTATAGTTTAGAAGATGAATAAGATCAATGGTGTAATATTATTAAGAATATGAGCATATATAAAAAAATTTAGGTCATGTTAATAAATGAGTTTAAGATAATATTTTTTGTGTGCATCCATAATATTATATACACAAGAATGGAGAAAGAAGTTATTGATCTCGATAAGAAGATTTATGAACATAATGGTTCCGAGTATCCAATTTAAAAAGACATGAAATGTATGGATTCTGTTTAGTAATTATAACTAAAAGGAAAATAGATTGATTCTCTGGTAGTTTAAAATAATGTATTTTAATGAAGTAATCTCTAAGATAATTTATTATTTATAAATAAATAATTTTATGTCCACTCATGGTATGATTAGAAATTTGAGACTCATATAATTCATATGTATTTGAAAATGAAGTGAATCTTATGTCTTTTGAGTACTCAAATATATAACATTTTAGAAAAATAATTGTACTCACATTAAAGAAATAAATATGTCATAAAATATCATGGGAATAATTTGAGTGTAATTGAGAAGTGTTTTAAAAATTTTATGGATATTCATATATCTGTTGAATATTGGAATACAAAGATGGGTAAAATTAATAATGATGACAAAAATAAGACTACCAATATTACATCACCCATGATCCAATGATTCAAATTCATGGAGTATGAGTATTATTCAATACAATTCAAAAATCCTTAGATTTATGACAGTGATTGATTTCATCAACCTCTTAAGATAAGAGATAATATTAAATTTAATGTGATCAGAAATTTTAATGGGAGGTACAATATTCGTGGTGTTAAAGGTACACATACTATTAACTCTAGAATTGTTAATGTATTATTTGATAATAAATTTACAAAATAATTTATATCTAAATATTTCTATAAGGGTTTCACAATACTACTTTGATGATTAGATGATAAATTATCAATGAAACGCCTTAATGGTTTAATGATTTCATCTCATGTGTATAATGATTCTCTAATCATTGTTTATAGAAATATTATTCATTATAATCTTGTAATTATCCATTTGGATGAAATTTGTTTTTCTTAGGATGGTAGTATATTTCTCTACATAAATACCATATAAATTTCAAGGTATGGTAATTTAGATTTGATATATAGAACATTTCTTTGATCATCCATCATTGAGATTATAGATATAAATCTCAACGGATATCACATCCATCGTATGGATCATGATTCACTTTAGAAATGGTATGTTATCATATATGTCTAGGAAAAAACTAAACATAAACGATATGATGATTATGGTATTGTTTTTAAAAGTATTTCTAAAATATATTTCTAGTCTCCCACTAAATCAAGATTTTTATTACAAATAAAACTCATAAATACTAAAACACCTATTAAAAATAATACAAGTATAATGGACCTGATTAAGATTCATGATTTTACAAGGAAACTATTCAAAATCCGTAATATAAGATTCATCTAGCCAGTAGTGTAACTATAGGGTGGTTAGGTTTATTTTTTAATTAGAATGATATATCAATGTGACTCCACATTCATTATTAGGAACTGAACATCATCATAATTATATTCATGTATCCACTTTCTTATATTTATGACTTCTTTGATCAACTACAAGGACCTAAATTATAGCACATTATTGACCTTTATTCTTGATATATTCTAGTTAGGGTCAAATAGGTTGATATACCCCATAAAGTATTATATTAAATGCATTCCCAGTATGGTTATATAGTTATTTCAATTATTTATTTTAATTCCCCTAGTATATTCATGTATTTAAACAATTGGGCACTTATATATTTAGTTGACCAATTTATCTTGTTATTTATTATTGACATTATTATATATTTAAATACATTGGATGATAATGAAGATCATTTTTTGATTGTTTTAAAGACCCAATGATAAATGAAACTGTATATTAAATTTACCAGTTATGAATTTTTTATACCTAAAGATTATTTTTTTTAGTTTATATTTTCACAATAAAAGGTATATGAGTTGACCCATAAATGATGAAAGTTATTGAAAAAAGTTCAAAACCATCCACTTTGACTATGATCCTACATTTGCTCAGTTTGGATTGATATTATAGAAAATTTGTGGTTATTTCTCATCACTATCTAATACACTCACTATATTAACTCGTATGGTAGATTTATTAGTTTTAGATATGAATGGTTATATTTTATAATATAATAATTTATTAAACATTGATTTTATAAATTATTTTTAAATAATATAATCGAAATGCTATCTTATAAATTAGGAAAGAAAATTCATGAAATTAATTTTATAGATTGGATTAGAAAATAATTATTTTCCAATTAGGTTTTACTTTTAAAAAAACATACAACACTTGGAAAAAAATTTAGTTAGAATAATATTATATCATTAATCATATTGAAATACAATAGTAATTATTATAATATTAGTCTCTCTGATAGCCTACAGAATATGCAATAATAAGATTAAATGAACCGTAATTTTTGGCAACATCAAAAAAATTTAAAGACGTTAATATGGATAGTAATAATTAAATTATTAATAATGTTCTTATTTATTTATTATATATATAATAAGAATAATTTAATTAAAAATTTAATGTTTTTTGTAAAAATTTATTTATTTCAAAATGATGTATTAGATTCTACTACACATAAATTTTAAAATTAATTATTAACACTTTAGGAAATATATATGAACAATTGATTTTTTTAGAAATAAACATATTAAAATTATATTATCTTGATTTTTTCAATTTTTCTAAAATTAATAATTTTTTTTCGTGAATAGTAAAAAATAATAAATTTTAACTGAAAATTATATTTTCATTAAAATTATTTATAAATATAAATTATTTTTTAGTTGTTTCAAAGTAAAATTAGTGATATTATATCTCAATTAATAAAATTTGAATCATTAGAGTCATTTTCATAATTAGTTTTTATATAAAAACATTGTAAACATCTATTCATTTTCACTTTCAAAAACTACTTTCTTATCAAGTATGTATAAATAATTTTCATTTAATGTTTTCCCCTTTTGTAAATTTTTTTTTGAAACATTTAATCTATATTGGGAATCCGAAATAATTATATGATATAATTAATTTAGGTTTAACTTTTTTCCTGAAAAAATATTTAATATAATAAAGTTTATTTATTTTGTATTAAGAAAAAATGAATTAATCAGGGGTTAGAAAAAATAATAATGGTTAAATAGATACAAAAACAGGTCTAACATATATTTATTGGCCATATTTAGACCCTATAATATTTATTTATATATATTTATACTAGTTTTATCATTTATACATTTTTATAATGATGTTTAAACATTTTCATTTAAAAATTTCAAATGTAAAACTCACATAACTTATATAAGGTCATCCACTCCCCTATCTTATTCAGACATGAAAACTCTTTTGTTTTGTAAAATATATACCCAAAAAACATAAAAAATTCAACAATATAATCCAATAAGACTTAATTTTTTTGTTTATAAATCCATCATTGGATGGATTTGGTGAAACCCTTTGGAGGCCACCCGATGTAGAGGTTACATTCTTCATTGTGATATTTTCTTTTACTTATTCCTCCACCAAAATCAGTTCATATATAAACCTGATGATATAATAAAAAAGTATATTCATTATAAATATATATTTTATGTTAATTTTGTGACCTACCACCATTAACACTTCCATAAAATTAGTTATGAAGTCATCATTTATGTATATAGAGGACAACCACATTATGAAACATTATCATTTGATTTTCCCTAACCACATCTCATAGTTGGAATGACGATGTATATAATGTGTATATATATTTTTTATATATGATATTTATAACATCATCACACCAATAGACTCATTATAGCATATATAAAATTTAATATTCAATTCATTAGGGCATACGGTTAGGTCGCTCGTGAGGATGAAAAAATACTTCCTCACGAAACGATGTGATTCATGCTCCACTAAGGCTTTACATAGAATGTGACTAGGAAAATGTTAATTAATATTTGTGTTACAAATGAAATTATAGTTATATTAATTATATATTTATCATCTCTAAGTGTTTATATATAATTTTATTTCATTCCTTTTCACTCAAATATAGTTATATCATTCATATATATGTGGAATATCACCATGAAAAAGTTGTGTGACTCTCATTTCATCACCACAAAACATGGAAGATATATATATATATACGAAAATTTTATGATATCATATAGTATTTAATATATTATGATCATTTTATTGAATATAATTTTTTACATACATCCATACCATATTGATTATTGAAAATGAAACATTTCCTCATGCACACTTACCATTAACCGTCTCTATGATCGTAATATAAATATTTCTTTAAAAACTACATCTCATGGATTTTTATTAAATTAAAATTTCAGTACATGATAGTTATTCCATGATTATTATTTAATAGGTTATGGAATAGTACAATATTCACATGAACTAGAATATTCTTTAAAACGAATTAATGAGAAAACAATTAAATTATCTTCCTAAACATTCCAAATGTAGAAATATTATTGATATGATAATATAAAATAACATGTATGAAATTATAAATATTAATTAGGTTGTTTTCTATGTTAATTACATTGTTAAGACCAATATACAAGAGTTTAAATAATGTTAAACCAAAAGGAAGCATGAGGTAATGGACTTCGTCTTAATTTATCTTTATTGAGACAAATTGTAATATTATACACATAATTTCATTTATATGGTCCATATATATCCACTTTTAAATGTAATATTAGGATTAAATAATATTTAATGGTGTTTTGAGTTTCAATTTGATTTATTAAATCCATGGGTAATTGAATTATGTGATTCTATGTGGTAATTACTTTCAAGAATCATTTTTTTCTCTCAGTTATTTTACATGTTCATCTTCTATTATATTATATGATTATTTTTCAAATCAATTTTAATTTTTATATATTATATTAACACATTATTATGAGAATTAATTTTTAATACCAATTATATATAAATTTTTTAATACCCACACAAGTTTTATGATCATGGTACAAGTTTATTACTCAATATCATTCTAATCAAGATTGTACACCTTGAATTTGCATTGAAGAAAATTAATTAAACACATCAAAATAAACCCATTTATTTTTATTATAATATATTTATTCTAGATATTTCCATGTAATATTAACATTTTACCTCTATTATAATTCAAATTATATATAAAATGTTATCAAAAAATCAAAACTCATTTATCTATTCGATCAAAAATATTTTTTCTTCCAGGTATATGTTTTCTAAAAGTGGTTCCAAAAAAGTTTTTATACATTTAAAAATATTTTTTAAAGAAATTATTCCTGATTATGACATCAATTTTTTTAAAGTTGAATTCATGGAATTTTAAACACGAGGAGCATTTGGATGTAACAAAAAATATGGTATAGATATTTGTTTCAATGTACTTTGCAAGTATAAAATTTCATCCCATCATGACAACAAAATATTTTTAATATTTCTTTAATATATATAATGTATATTTCAAAATGAATGAATTTACATTTTTTTTCTAAATATTTGTTCAAATATTTGATTTTTGAAATTAAAATGATATTCCCCATAATAATGTTCTAACGACCATTTTAAGACATTCTTATTTATTATTTACAATAGCCATTAATTTTATGGAAACTGTTGCGGGGATATGTAGCCTTGATTCAATATGTATAAATTATATAGACAATTTATGAACATTTTTTCTAATTAATTTATTGAAATACCCTTCCTTGATAAATTTTTTACTTATTAACAATCCCTTGAATTTTTTACTTTATTGTGGAAATTAAATTTCCAATAAATATATATATTACATATCATTGATATGTTCATTGATTAAACCACATGATATTTATAAATTTTATATTTTATTTTAAAATTATTTTTGTATCTGTGGAAATATTAAAATTTCAAATTATTTACTCAACACAGATATATGATGAGATGGAAATTTTTTATGAATTAAATCAATTGTTAAATATATTATGAATATATTGGACATACATCAAAAAGGATCAATGAATTCTAGAGTGCTTGATGCATTGATAGTCCCAGGATTCAAATTAATAATGTAGAAATAAATGTTTTTCAATATGTTGTTTTATACCTTATATGAAATGAATTAATTGTAGATGTATCAGGATTTTGGAGATCATGAAATCTAATAATTAATCATTTCGTTTATTAAGAATTTTGTTATAATTTTACATGAAATTTTAAAAATGATATTACCTTTATTTTTTAATAATTTTAGTTCTTAAATAGAGTTTATTTTTAGTTACATCCACCTATTCATTATGAATTATCTTATAATGATAGTGATGTTATTTAAATGGAATGTTTGTTATGTTATTTACCCTGAAATATTAATTTTTCCTTACCATATTATAATAGAAATTTTTTTAAATGGAATATATGTTTTGTTACATACCATGACATATTTATTATTATATATATAATCATAATTGTAAAAATACTTAAATGGAAGTGGTTTTTAGTAATTTACATTGAAATATGGATTATTCATAGTTATTTATGATAGCTTTTGATGTACTTAACCCTTATAGAGATTTTTTACTCACCATTATTTTGATTCATTTTCATAGGATTCCAAGAAGTGAAATATGATTGATATCATTGTATATTATTGTGAATATAATTTTATTCAAAACATTATGTTATAATTTTTTTTAAATGTGATATGGGAATCATGATTTTATCTAGTTTTTCAAGAAAACTAATTTACCATATATTTTGGGATCCAATTATAGGTATCTTATTCAATTTAATAAATCAAACATCATCTCTGGATTATTGGGTTCATGTTAAATACTAATATTATTATGAAATAAAATATCGTTTATGGATGTTCTTTTTTTGTATTGTTAAAAAATAGATTTATTTGTTATTATTGAAAATTATTGGTTTTTGAAAAAACTACAATCCATAAAAATGTATTTATAAAGGATAATTTTATTTCGATATGTTTAAAGGTATAATTAGTCCCATTATACTAATATAAATATAATTTATTACAAAAAAATCTATACTATTATTGATTTTCATAGAAAGTATCATTATGAGTATAAACAAGAATTTCAAAAAGATATTTTATTTATAATTATGTGATCTGTCACGACCCGCCTCCTCATGCCATGAACCTTGTCATCTGACCCCATGGGTCTCCTCCTGTAATACTTGGGTTACCTTCCCACCACAAAATAGGCAATTACTCACTAGGGTCGCTTATCAGACTAATGGATGTCCACATAGGCCAACACATGTTCTTTCAGTGTGTTTTTTCTTCACTCACAAACACCCTGGGAAACTTCCTAGAAGGTAACTCATCTTGATTACTACTCCATGATAAGAATGCATAATTATGGAGTTCTAATTATATAGGCTCTTGAAAAGAATTGTCCACATTTTTCACATGGGTAGTAACATTTAGCCTTTTAAGTCTCACTTTTTCAGGGGTGTTACATTATCCACCCCCTTAAAGCAAAACACCCTCATTATGGACCCCAAGCCTCAAACCCAGGTAGTGCCGAAGCACTTACGGCTGGGTATTGGCACTGATACCATTTGTCAAGACCTGCCTCCCAGGGCCATGAACCTTGTCATCTGACTCCATGGGTCTCCTGTAATACCTTGGTTGCCTTCCTAGCACACCATAGGCTATTACTCACTAGGTTAATTTATCAGACTAATGACTATCCCCACATGCCAACACATGTTTTTTCAGTGTGTTTTGTTTTCACTCACACACACCCTGGGATACTTCTCATAAGGTCACCCATCCTGGTTACTATTTTAAGACGAGCATGATTATCTATGGAGTTCTAATAAGATAGGTTTCCGAAAAGAATGGTGCACCATGTTGACATTGGTAGTAACATTTAGTCGTTTAAGTCTCCCTTTGTCAGGGGTGTTACATGATCATTTTGTGAAATTTAATTTCAACTAAATTTAAAATTTTATTTTTATAAAATTTATATAGTGTTTCAAAAGAGGAGTTTAATATTTAGTCATATGGACAATTTTTTGTATTTAATAATGAATACTATCCATTGTAAAAATATATCACCACGATAAATTTAAATATATGTTAAATAATTAAAAAATGAATTGATAAGATCAAAAAATATCAACATATATAATATTTAATGAGATAATTTCCTCTATTTTCAAATTATCATTTAATTTTGATATATATTTTGCACCATCTTATTAATTATTGTTTTTATTATTTTTAAAAATTTGAGAAGAATTACATTAGTGTAACACCATTCTCTTATAAAATCGATCCCCACACTTCTAATATTCAAACAAATTATGCAGGTTAATTTAACAAATACCTGTCTAAAAAACATATAAAATTACACAAAAACTTCATAGAAATATAAGGAGGAGTAAACATCCCGTATAGATGGATTATTTGGTAGGCCAAATGTTTTTCTCCAAAAATAATACATTACTCAAAACTGAGTGTTTTCAGGTTTATATATAATTTACAATCATTCAAATATTCTACAAAAATAGTCAAAATATAACATAATTATCATCTTTAAACTATAATTTAATTATGTTACAGAAACCAACCTTGTTATTTTTATTTTTCTATTTTATTTGAATTTAAATATCACTTAGGTGACTGTGTAGACTACCTTCACAATGAGGGGATGTCTTTCTTTTGTGATAACCTCCCCACAATGATGGTTAGTATGATTTAAATAATGAATATATATATATATATATATTAATTATTCTTCTCGATTGATTATATATTTCTTACCTTCTTACCCTTCGATCCATTGGAAAATGATAGCATCACTCATTCGTACTTTTGGACTATGATATCTATTGATAGATGTAATTTATTTTTCATGTACACCATTGATTGATGGTTATAAAAATGTATTAAATATTTAATAATTATTAATATTTCAGAAATAATATTTTATATATTATAGAACCAAGACAACTTTGACCAAGACAAACTTATTGACTTTGGTTTGGGATTCTGTAAAAAATTTCCTCAAAATATCCCACAAATACTTAATAGGTGTAGTAAATATATAATATTTGATAAAAAATAAAATAATATATATTATAATAAGGAAAAAAGTGAAAAACATTATAATTTATGTAACTAATTAATTTTATTTTTATATATAGTATTTTTAAAAAATAACACTATATTTTATACTAAATGTAAGATATTTATATTTATAAAATTATTTATAATGTATTAAGGATTTACTTATATTATTACTCTATATGAAATTAAATTTAAATTTCACAAGGATTAAAATATTATATTAATATATTACTATGAAATAATTGAAAAATATGTTATAGTTTCTATATGTATGATTAATACATAATATTTATATTAATTTCTAACATTTTATTTTTTACCTTCTCAAGAGAATAATTATTTGTCATATATGACATGGAATAAACTTACCATTATCATTTTAATTGTAATTTACAAATTTAAAGATAAAATATTCATTGTTTTTTTTTTTCAATTGGTAACATGATTATTATTTTTTCTGTGTTTTTCATTTTACGTGCATTCTATTGAAAACAACTATTATTCAAATTTCTACATGAATCCAAAATCTTATTAAGAATATATGGTTAAAAAATATTCTATGATATTTTATGAAAAATTATATATATTTTATATATGATGTGAAACATGGATATTATTTATTAAGATGGTTTATCCCCCTACATCAGACAAATTTATTGGATAATGATTTTTTATTAAGTGAAATATTTCATAATTAAATATTTATGTTGTCTAATTTGTAGGAGTTATAGTCGTTGTTCATTTATTGGATATTTAAAAATGTTATCCCTACAATCCCACTTTAATTTTTTAATATTTTAAAATAATTTTTACTTATTTTTTCAATTTACTAATGTATTAAAATGAACTTCGGTTTTTAGAATGTTTATGATCATTCAAAGGGTGAATGTTATGTTTTATAAGATAAATGATTATGTGTATTATCCTATTTTTTATGATACCCTCATGACTATAAATGTTCTTTAAAATTTTATTATAAATTTCATTATAATAGTTTGTGGATAAATATTATACTGCTTTTAAGTAAACTAATACTTGATTTCAATGGTTATTTTTAAAAATGTTACATTTTTTGGGATTTCACAACTTGTGGAATACACTAATGATCCTCTTTTTTCCCTCATCAATTTTTTTTTTATAATCACTAATTTTTTAATTTTTTTCCTTAGGATTATGCATAAATGGTAACTTTATCAGGTTGAATCTTTCAACTATGGATATTCTTCTTAAAATAATGTCACATGTTTTTCATAAAAAATGAGTTTAAAATAAAAAAAGAATGTTTTTGGAAACAATTTTTTTTGATTAGAAGCTTCCAACTTATTTTTATGGGATTTATGTTATTTGATATTTATTAATTATCTAAATCACTATTCCAAAATGATTTATGTAATTTCTAAAAAGGTATACTTTTCATTAAAATCATAATTATTTGTTTCTAAATGAACGAGTCATTATTGTAAGTATACTAGATAGGATAAGATAAAATTTGATGGTGGGATGTTATAAAGAATATACAATTAACTGATGTAAATATATATAGTATATAATCATGATAAATTATTTTGGGTTTTTTTTGCTTCATCAAATGTATTTCAATTTCTGAATGGTTTTCTATATAGTAAATTTTGGGAATGTGGGGGAAATGAATCAATGGGATAATATCTTCCATGATGAATAATATGTAATTGTTTTTATTGGATTATATTATTTTTTAGTGGTGTCAATTCAATTGAAATAAACTATTAATAGTGTAATTCAATATAGTGATAAACCTAACTCTTAATAGGGGAATAAGCCTATAATAATTCACATCATGAACAAAAACCCTATAAAATATGTTGGAAACCCCATAGCTAGTGGTATCATAAGAATAGTTAAATTCTGTAGAATTTATTTTGGATGAATCATTTAATTATAGAAAAATAATAAATTATTTATGTTTATAATTTTGACGGTGAATCTATTAATTACAATTTATTAGTTATTAATACCATGTAGAATATTGATATCAATTCGATGGAGTGATTTGCATTAAATGAATCTTTCTAGGTATAGTGTTTTACTAATTTTTTCCAACAAATATGTAAAATTATTTTTTCATAATTGATGAAAAAAATGTGGACTTGATTGAGTCCAATGAATCCCATTTTATTAGAATATCCAGGTATGCACCAAATTACATTCATGAAAATGATTTTAAAATTTATTTGTTTTACTTATGAATGATTTTTTTTGAATATCATTCACTCTTATAGAAATAGAAATATATGAAATGTAAATAGAGATTGTTGAGAAGTTTTAATTTGAGTTTTTTAGTTTTAAAATAATATATATTATTAATAGTCTTGCGGGAAAGAGATGGTGAATAACCCATCAAATAAATTGAATGGTATAAGGACTAACTTCCCTTCCCATAATATCATTAGGATGGAAAATTTTTTAATTTCATACAATGTGATAATTTAAAACTTATAACTCATGACTATAATGGAAACTGTATTTCTAATGTTATGATATAAATATAACCAACCAGTAAGGTGTTATAATTTTAATGATATGGGTCATTATAAAGATGATTGTCTGCTCATAAATATGAAATTTAGGAATCATCAAAACTTTAATTATTATGGTGAAAAAATTATATTTCTGAAATCCTTAAGTAATATAAAACCATTGAATATATTGGTAAAAGGTATACTATTTTTTTACTCTAATTATATTAATTTCATTTTTGTTTCAAGATCTATAGATTCATTTATTTTCCAAGAATTTATATTAAAATGTAATTTTAACATCTAGAAAGTGATACATATCATTTTTAAAGGAGGCATACAAATGTATTAAATATTTAATTATTATATGATTCTTCCCATGATTATCATTTGAATGGTTTTTTCATAATTCTCACTATCATTTCCATAATAGAGTTTTATGGAATTCCAGTATTGGTTTGGTTCTCAATTTATCATTTCATAAATGAATGAATATATAAGAAATTTATATTTTAATTTAAGAGTGGGTATTTATTTTTATGAAATAATTAGTTAATACAAAATATACTAGATAAATATTCCATGAAATTGATTAAAGATGATGATGAGAGTTTAATTTCTAACAATTTAGAAAAAATTTAAATTGTATAGAGTTGTGATGTTCATGTAGTAATGATATATTTGTATTAATTTATTAAAAGCATTGGTAGTGTTATTTAGAATATAGAGATTGAATTCACTTTTGACAATTTTGTAGAATCTATACCAATTGATACCCCCTTATCCAATGGCACCATTAGAGTTACAAGAATAGAAAAAATTAACAATTCACCATAGGATCCTAATATTTTTCTAGTTAAATAGTTGTAAGGTTCAATGATGGTTTTTATTGATTATTTAGTTGTCAATGATATCACATTTTAGAACAAGTATTTATCACCACATATTGATGAACTAATTTATTTTCATTAGTGATAATATTGTTTTTAAACAATAAATATCATTTCTCTCTATCATATGATTAAATTGGTGGAAAATATTGTGAAGATATTTTATCATCCAGGTAAAACCCATAAAAGATTCTTTTTTTCATTATAGTCAATTAATGAACCTATTGTTGTCCTTATATTTTCTAAAGTGGATTTGCATGTTTAATTGGATAGTTTTTTGGAGGGTTTCATTAATGATAATTTATTTATTCTATATGTCTTAAGCAACTTAAAAACATCTAGGTTTTATCCTAAATGCCATAAAATTGAATATATTGAATGGAAAATTCAATAACTGTGACTTTTAGTAATAGAATATTTCATTCCATGGGAATATTTCTTCTATAGTGGAATATCTAATAACCCTAATAATACTAATGTTGCTAAATATTTTTAGGGACCTATAAATTTTATTATGGTTTAATATTTTCATGGATTATAATCTTACTACTGACACTATAATGAAAAAATTTATTGTATGTATTTCCCACTTACTAATCTATCTCGAATAAAAGATAGATTCATATGGAGAAAGAAGTGTGATGAATGATTCTTTGGATCAAAAAAATATTGATCAATTTTTTAGTGTTAGAATTTCTATTTAGAAATGTAATTTTTTCAATTATAATTATTCTTATTTGAAGTTACATGGTCTTTTTATGATTCAATATGATCATTTGAATTCATATGATTTATAGAAATTTAATAATTATGTGTTAAATTAACATATTTATGATCTTGATCGTATAAGGGTGTTATTCTCATTATATATTTTTAGTGATATTATATATGTTGTGAAAGATGAAATAAAAATTAACAATAAAATTTTTATTTTTAAATTTTCAGTTTATATATAAAAATGAGGAACCTATGATTGTTGAAAAAGATAGTGTATTAGGATTTCACAATTAATTATCAACCAGGTAATAAAAATTTATTTAATTCCAGGAGATAAAAATAAAATTCATGATTACCCATTTAACATTTGCAAAAAAATAGTTTTGTAAATTATTTTATTAATGTTATCCATGAAGTATTCTATGATGGTATTATTTTTTTCCGGATTATGTGGAAATTCATTCAACATTGACATAAATAATTAATCAACTTCATAATCCAAATCATTGTTTATAAGAAGAATTATAAATTGTTTTTAAGGGAATTATGCATGAATTATTCTTTGAAAAATAATGTGTTATATGAATTAGAAAAAGAATTTTCGTGGAATGTGATCCCTAGTTCAAGATGAAATTGTTTAGTGAATCTCATTGTTCCTCATTTTCAATTCATCCCGATTAAACTATTATGTATAGATAACTTTGGGAATAAAATGGGATGGAATTAATGATAAAATATATTTCATATTTTGCATATATTTTTAATTTTCAATAAGTCATAACTAATCTATAACTTCCAAATGTGGTGATTATACATTTTATAGTTCTTAAATAGAAATAAAAAAGAGGTTTTTAGTGTGGGATTCATAATTTAATAATGATATGATAATTTTATTTTGGTTATTTTTGAATGATTGAAAAAATATTCATATTTTATTCATATTCAATATAGTATTTATTTAGATCATGATTCTTAAATTCATATTAACATGATATTCAGGTTATATAGTGTATTTCCATCTATTGTATTAGACTATAATCCCAAATTTTTAAAAATATATTTTAATATTAGATCATGTATAAATGGATTTGGAATTAAATTTCATCTCAACCATTCACCAATAATCAAATGAAAATTCATAGGGCACATGAAATCCTTTGCAATATATGATATTTGATTTCTCATTATACTACCATAGAATTTATTATCATTGTATTTCATTATTTTAATTTATTTACAATAATAATTTTCATTCAATTCTAAATAAGCATGTTTTTGATGTATTATAGGGAATGAAGTGTCACAATCAAATATAGTGGGATTCAATAGGTCATATAAAATTATTGATACATAAAATAGTAAATGTTTTTTAGGAAGGTAATGATGATTGAGAAGATCATGACCGATGACTTGAATAGAATGTGGATTGTAACATATACAGTTGTTCTTGATATTAGAGATGTGAAGGTCATTAAATTTATCATTCCTTGATTTTTATCATTGTATTCAATTATATAGTGGCTATATTTTATTAAAATTGTAGTTGGGCCTTATATTTAATGTAATAAGATTATACTTAGAAGAATCATTTCCGAAGACTACCTATATATGGTAGGTGGAGTTTTTGTAGCTCTATAGGTTCTTGATGACCCAACTTACTAGCAAATGTGGTACCACAAGATAGCTCGTTGCCATAGAAGATTGCAATGCATTCCTCCTTGCACACTCACCCACCAATTATAGCAATATAGTGATGATTTAAATAAACCCATATGGATTTAAATTAACATAGTTTTAGAACATGTTTAATATACAATTATAACCCCTTTATAACCATTTATAATTTTATTCATCTCTGTTATTTCTAAAGGCTTTTCCATTCATTTCCCTAGCCTATCAAATATTTTACAACTCCATAAATGCTAGAACAGTGAAATCTCATTAGATCAATGATGAATAAATCATTATTCATGTGATATAATCACAGATCTATGTTGGTTTTATGTTTTCTATATAGATCTAATTGCAAATTAAACTATTATTTATAGAGTAGTTGTTGATACTGAATGCAGGAACTGTTTCTTGACCAAACTGATATCCACGAACAATAACAAACATTCTATGGTTAATAGTTGTTGATTAACCATTCTAAGCATATTTTTTATGGTTTCTTGGTTATATAAGCTTAATACATTTTAATTCAATAGTATATTGGTGTAGAATTTTAAATTTCAGTGTTAAACATTCTTTGAAGGAGAAATTATTTTCAATATAGTTGTTTTTTCTAGGTAATTTTGTTTAAAAAAATCATTATGATACACAATTGAACATTAATTACATCTTGATTATTTTCATTATTGATGGATTCATGATTTTTTGAAGATCTATTAATGATATTTAGAAATAATTGAGGATCTGTTATAGAATTTGGGAGAAATTAAATATTCATTATTGATTACATAATGCACCATGGGAATATGGGACTATACCTTCAACATAACAATAAAAATAGTCCGATTCGATGATTACATATGTTATATAACTATTTAATGATCTTAATAACCATTAATTATCTCTATTTGTTATTATGAATATCTTTCCTTGATTTACCAGAACTGTAGTCAGATATCCAGGTCATGGAAGTCATAATCAATAGGTGGGTGATGTTTTTGGTCTATTATTATTTCATTAAAAATGGTGTTCGTTTTCAAAAAAACCCGATGTATAAATTTCCTTATCGTGTTTTTCAATGATCTATCATGTTTCCATGATTAAAATAATGTTGGAATGAATATTGTTCTATATTGATGGGGTTTTCTTGTGGGAGTGTTCATTGTCCTGCCACCCATATATGATCCATGTTCCCATGAGTATTTCAAGAGTCTCATTTTACCGTTCTTAATAATGATCATATTTTTATATGATGCCATTATATCATCAAAATCCCATGATGTTCATTTCATATTATTATCCAAAATTTTTAATTTATTATATTTATTTTTTATGTTATTCATGTTATATCATGATGGGTTTTTGTCATTGTATTATTACTCTTTTGAGTATGAGGGTTCATGAATTGTGATGATGGGGGTGGTGGCCCCAACCTATGGTGGGATAACGAAATCCATATGACCCCAATAAAACTCCATTCCTTGTGGATACTGAAGGAAGTTCTTGATCTTGTTTCCTTTAAGATATTATGTTCCTAGAAATCATGATTTCATGAGTTTGTTGAGTGATATATTTATATCCTTGTGTCTAGACCATGTTCATTTCCATATTCATGAAAACCATTTCAACATGTCATTGAATTAGCTATGGTTGGGTCTCATGGTGTCTTGGTTAGATCATGGGTTCTTTCTAGATAAGTGTTTATTATTTAATTACACATATATTGGTAACAAGGAATATACATGATAAACATTAATATATTTTTTAATGTTGAATTTTATGTTATATAGTAGGGGTTTATTACTCAGACCCTGTACAATCATTTTGATAAACATTAATAATTCATGCATACAAATCTAGGAAAGGGCTAGGGGACTATAGAACAGTATTAATAGAAATAGTAATTTGATGAGTGTGTTTCAAGGATATACATCAGTGGATTATTTTTTATTTGTTTATTTATATTCTTTCACATATTATGGGTTTGTCTTTCCACACAAGTATATTTTTTTCATATTTATATTATAGATAATTAATTTACATAGTTCCACATATTTTCTATGATTATTATATTTTATTATAATATTATATTTTCTAGGACATGATATTATGTGTATAATCACTCCCCAAGAGATATATAACATTATTTATACTAAAAAAATCAAACACACTGGAAGGTGTTCCTGATTTCTTATTACTCTATGTCATAGACCCAATGTTTTATATGGTCATTGAAGAATATTATCATAGAATATTATTTTATTATTTTTTGGATGAACCATGAACATTTTATAATGGGGATAAAATTGTGAAACTTGGTTAGGAAATCATGTATTTTATTTTTTAAATCATTTGTAACATACCACCATGTTTCCATTAATAGAATTATTGTTGTAGTTTAATTATATAGGTGGTGTACTCAGGCATCAGGATTTGGAATGTTTATTTAAATTCTCAATATACCTATTGTTTGTTGTATTCTATTTCATTAATTTAATTCCATGACGTGTAGTTTAGGTTTGAGGGAAACATTTATACTTTTATTGTGAGTTAGAACTGTTTCTTTGCTATTGGGATATATTTTTAGGAATTTATTAGTTGCACTTGATTATTCTATTGTGTTTGGTATATATATGTGATTATGACAAATGGTCATGGATGGATACTTATCTTAGTGATATGAGAGATATACTATACATAATGTTTGGAATCCAATGTAATCCTTTTTATCATAAATTTAAATAATTAGGATACATTTGAAATGCATGAAATGATAACCATCATGTTAAAAAAGATTCATCATCAAAGTAGACTTAAGTGTCTACTAGTTGACAAGGTTAGGGTACTCCAAATAGGGTGGATTATTCACATCCACTACCTAAAACACATAAGGTGACATTGAGAATGTATTTCCACTTGAAATAGTAGTAAAAAATTTGTACTTAGCCCAATCAACAATCTTTATTCTGGTTCCTTCATTAGCTGAGGGTCATCAATGTCCGTGGTCAACTACACCATAGAAATAAAGCTCTATCATCCTCTATTCATTCCTAAAACAATTTAAATGAACATAGAGGATGATTGGATTACTATCATCTAGAGTTTATTTAACTAATTAAGGCACATGAAGAACAAAATTTGATACTTTTTGTGTGTTTTTTGTAGGGTCATGCAAGGCATTTTTTGTGGATCATGGGATAGGCTAGAAAATGTAAGGGTCTCAGATAAGTATCATTCTTGGATTGATTCAGTGTATTTTTATTCACAGAATTATGAAAGTAGAATGCTAATATGAGTACATATAGCTAATTTAGGGACCATGGATATATTTTCATATTCGGATCATTTCAGAGAAATTATCTTCATTTATTTATTAATCACCAAAAAAGTATAATGAAAGGCCAAGATTCTTAAGATATATCTTCATCAAGACATCAGAAGAATGGTTCAACATGTTGAGAGTTATTTATACACTATGGATCTATGTATCGCCTTGACTATTGACATGGTTCTATAGGAGGATTATGCATTTTATTTTCTCCATTATTTAATATGTTATGTGGCATACGTAATATAGATGCAGTGAGTATATTATCTAGTATCATGAAGAGGAAAACGTGGTATGTGAAAAAAAATTAGTGCTATATACGTATAGTGTAATATTGAATATTTATCCCCATATGATGAGTGCAAAGTTTATTCAAATGGGTACTATTTTTGAATTAACAGATGTTATGTGCAGTACATCAAACCAAAATTAATCATTGTTGCATGATAATGAATATGTAGAAGTTATCATAATTGTATGAAGATTTATTTTACACTGTGGAAAAGGAAAAATATTTTCAATATACAAAGGATTCATATTGGGTGCTCAGTAGTAGGTTCAAATGAAAATGGCTCAGACTGGACATTTGTTTCTGTGTAAGGGTGCTAGAGATGAGGAATGTTGTATTTCTGTATTATATAAAACACCAATACATGGTGGTTAGGGGAAATACGATTTTTGATGTTTGTATTAGTATAAATCTAGTTATTCTACTCCCTATTCATTACTAGTAATTTTCATTCCCTCATATTTTCAAAAACATTTCCCATCTAGACATAATCATCAAGTTCTCTTTTGAGTTGCATTCCCTCAAAATGTTGTAGGGAATGAATGTGTCCCATGATCAGTGATACCTAAAGTTCCCTACCGTCATTTTTGCTATGGAAATATTTGGAATTTCATGATTCTAGAGATGATGATATTCAATGGTATTAATAACATTTACTTATTGAATTGAATCTAATATCACATTTATTTTTAACATACTTGGGTTTCATTTAATTTTACGACTGGAGAGAATGATACAACTTCACGTTTATGAGAACATGGAGTAGTTATACTTTTTCAATTCATGAGTTTTTTTAGGAAGATCATGAAATATATTTATATCTTGAATATCATAGTACAATTAGTGGAATTTTATTCTTATTATAATCATGTTTTTTATATCTATTTTGACGTAGTTCCTAATACCCTCACAGGATTACCCCCCCAAATATTATAGTTGAATTTGAAAAAAATATATTTTTTGTTGCACAACCCATTTTAATTTCACCTTATTAAATGGTCTTAAATTAATTTAATAATATCAAGGCGAATCTTGTTAATTTTGACTATAAGGTATTCATCATGACAATTACTATTCCATGAGGTGGACATATTTTTTTCACCAAGAAAGAAGATGGTATTTTTCAGCTATTAAAATATTACTGAATGAAAAACTGGGTGGAAGTGTAGAAATAATATGCCATTCCTAGGATCAATTATCAATTTATTCAAATATAGAGATAATAGTTTCCTATATGACCAATCTTTTATCATACTATCACCAACTATGGGATTGGGATGGGGAAGACCAAAATATGTATTTTCAAATTATGTATGACTTGTAAGAATACTTTTTGGTGTGTTTAAAATAACTAATTCCCCATTAATGATAACAAGTTAAATTAATAAGTTATTAAACCAATTTTTAAACACATTTTTCATGGATTTTGTTGAATACATATTCATCTTTTCACCGAATCAATTGAAGTATGCTATATTTATTGATATAAGCATGAGTACTCATTGAGCACATCAAATTTATTATAATACATCAATGAGTAAATATTGGATTCATGATGTGACATTAATAGGGAATATTTTTTCTAAAATAGGAATTCTCATGGACAAATAGACCATGGATTCATTAATTTTCTATATATATCCCAAGAACATTTTATTTTTAGGACCATTTTGGGTTTAACAGGATATGACAAAAATTTTATCTATCAGTTATCTTGTTTATATGCATCAATGACTATACTAATGTGGAATATAATATTGTTATAATTCATGGACAATTGTTAAGGGACATTTATTTTATAGAATATGATTGTAAGTAAATATCTTGTGAAGATACTTACAATGAATGGATTGGTTATATTTTTAACTATAATGTCTCAAGAATTGGTTTGGGGAAAATATTGATACATCAAGAGAATGTAGAAGATTAATGGGTTTCTGCAGTTATAAACGCTTGAGAGAAAATATCCTAATAATTACTTAGAGATAGAAATAATATTTTACAATTTTATATTTTTGAGGAATTATCTATTTGATGAGTGGTGTTTAGTATATACTGACCTCATGTTCCTTCACTATATATTCACAACGTGGAATGAGAACCTGATGGTGGTGTGGTAAGATGTCTATCTTTATATGATAAATATTCATATATATTAATACACATGTTAATAAAACGTGATTGTATATTTTATTAATCATAAAATGATGTAATATCTTTTGAATTATGAATAATGGTCACCAGAATATAAGTTCCTGTTGAGATATTAGGATTACATGAGGATGAATAATTCTAATGATCAATGATCAATGATATATTCTACAAAGATGGTCACATATTCTCTAGTTGACCAGGTAATGGAGAAATAGGAAACTAATATCAATTGTGTTTTTATATGAGAAATGCTACCTGAAAGAGACCTAATAATCATGTGGTTTGTCTAAAATGATGATGTGATCCTCATTAATAGGAGGTTTATAGTCATGAAATACATATGAGATGTGTTTTGGTATAATAACATTCCACTTAGTGGGAGAAACATCATGGGGTGACCTTGATGTTCCGATAATTCATGATATTTTTCATGAGGTTAGGGTTAAATTTGGACATTACTAGCTTCATTACACAATGTTTTACCAGCCTAGGGAAAATGGAAGATCACCAACATCATGGTGGATTATATCATGTGCATTCAGTTCCCATGTTGAAGTGGGAGATAGTCATGATGAATTTTTTATGAGGTTACCCAAGAAAATTGGGACCCATGACACTGTCTTGGGGATTTTAAATCATTGGAAAATAGTTTTTCATTTCATAATAATTTTTGATAATCTCTTATTATACTAGAAACCAAATTTTTATGAATGTGCAAAATTATTCTTACATGGATTTCCCTGGAAAATTTTAAATTAAATTAAATTAAACATTATATTATAGTTTTGGTGGGGATGGTAGAATGCCTTCAAGAATAAGCTTATATTAAGATTATTGTTCCATCATTAGATATATGTATATAATGAGATGATAATTAAAACATCAGGGGATATGAATTTATAAATATTCATATAATTTGATAGATATTTTGGGGAAACCTTGGAAATGTAAAAATTTTCATAAAAAAATTTCTTAGGATTGTATTTAGGTTGAAACTAATGAGGGTCTTTAAAATAAGTCATGTCATTCATCACTTTTTCTGCATGATGCTTCTGAGGTATAAGTTATTTTTCTGACCATGATATAATTGACCTATAAAAGAGTGAAGAAGATCCATTATAGGTTAACTATATCTCATAAATGATATAAGTCACATGACCACCATTGATGGAGACCTTTACTGGTCATTATATGCGATATGGTTTTTATGATAATTATTCCTCCATTATGAAACATATGTATTAGGATGTAAAGGAATATGGAACCTCACTATGTGATAACATTCAAGATCATAAAGCATGTTTGGATAGTGGTATAACATATAGACCTTTTGTTTCTACTATGAATTTACCAAAATGTTTCACATTTCACCAGTTTGAAGGTATGTGTCTGATCCCATGAAATTCAATGATTGAGAGGCTTTCGAGTATGTATCTTATTAAACATATATTGATATACATGTGATTATTGAATACCAGATATATAATTTCATTCAAGGAATGATAATTCAATTTTTTACTATTCTATATCATCTAGGGAGGATCAATGTGGTGACTCAAGAGTGTGAGGCTGAGGTTAAGGAAAAGTGGACATAGTTTTTGAAGAATAATATTGAATGTAATCATTATGAATATATTCTATCAATGGGTTAATTGAAAAATCCACATTTATTCAAGATGCGTAAGTTGACATGACCCCGAATTCCCAATTCATCCTATTTTTTGTCTCTTTTATGTGTGTTTATGATTTAATTTTTTATTCGAAATTGGTATGGGTCCCTGTAGTGATAGTCTTAAGAGAATACCATATAGAACAATGGATAAATACTTAAAAATACAAGATAGAGTAAACTATCAGCTGGCTGGAAGTGTTTCTGTAGGTATGTATGTTATAGTGGACCCCTCCTACTAGCTGGTGGTTGTGGTAGAATGAATGGAAATCATTCAAGCACACTAACTAGTCAATAAAATTTTACCCTCCAATCGGTGGTTCCACTAGAATAATGGTATAACCAGTCCATTGATACAATAAATACATCCAATGAGATTAAAATTTACTTGGTTTTACGTTTGTCTATTTTAAAAAAATAAGCCAATTTCACTCATTTTAAATTATATACCTCCCAATTGGCTCCAAAATATATCCCATTCATTTAACTTTCCTCTCAAACATTTATATAACCAGAGAAGGTATAATATTGAAATTTCATTAGATCTATGTCAAAATGACATTGTTTTATAACCGAGTAAAGATCTACCATATAAAATGAACATCGTATGTTGTAAATTTTTTGGAATAAAATTACTAGACCTATTATTTAAAAAAGAGTGGAGTAGATACAAAATACATTAATGAATACATTTTATATAGGTGTTTGATTCCACATGTTAATTAAAACTGACATTTGACGATATTTATAGTTATTATGAACAGTGATTTTTCAAAGATATTTTCTTTTGAATGATCAAGTGGATATATTAAACTTATAGAATCTCATCCAATATCTATTTTATACTAAAGGGTTGATGTTTTATTTATGATCATTGGAAACCATCATCGATATATTATTTAATTGGTGAAATAATCATGAATCATTATTCATTAAATAATGGATCGAAAGAATTGGTATCCCCACATCAACATATATCATACTTGAGTCTAGTTAGTGGAATATTTGCGGTATGAGACTCTTGAATGAGCATCATGAGATTGGCCAATATTGAGTCTATATTATGTATCAATATACACAATTAAATTGAACTAGATATAAATATCAATGACATGTAATCCTTTTGAATGGGTGTGAAACTTGGTTTGGGAATCAATACTTTGATGAACATTAGTGTTCTTCATCAATAACTATGTGGATGGAAGTTCCAAATCATTTAATGAATTTGTATTCACTTATTTATCAGATTTAACTTGTGAAAAAAAAATTATTTTCCATGAATATTGGTTTTAATTTATTTGGGTGGGAATTTACCTGATACCCATATATGATTATAGTTTCCATGATTGATGATAGAGTAGAATGTTTCCTAGAATGATTATGATCATAGGTCATTAATAACAGCGACTCATTATCATGATTCCAATACCTGAATGAATTATTATTATATACCTTGTTATGTGTAATAACATTTCATTTGAGGGTTATTATTGGAAATTAGGTTGGTTCCTTGTAATCTTTTTTTTATAGAGGTGTCAGTGCAGAAGATGTTCAATGATGATGATTTTGGCTCATTCATAGACTATGGGCATGAAAATATTATTGACCAAATAGACCACAATGTCTTAACAGTACAAAGGGACTAATAAAAACTTGATATATTATAGATACAAAGTGGAAATCCAACTAGATCACTTTAGGATGTAGTGTTATGGGTCACTATACTTTTAGATAGTTCTTTATTATTTTTGACTTCTTCAGCATCCATCAGAAATTGATATTAACAAGTTAAAACTGAATCTCATATTGTGTTGGTTAGTAAAAAGAATCATAGTATGTGAATGATTATTATTTCCTTAAATTATTATTATCATTGAATACTTTTGTTATAATTGATAAAATTTATAAAGTATGCATTGGTGGTGTCCAGTTGGGTTGTTTTACTCACACCCTATATGATAATTTCATTGAACATAAAGAAATAAAGTGGTGGGATCTAGGGTTAGAAAAGGGGGATGTGAAAGGTGGTTTAGCCAACAATCCTAGAGAAGGGAGTGGAATGGGGATGTATATTATTAAATTATAGTATTTATTTATTTATTTATATTCGTTCACATGTACATTGGTCTGTATTTCTTATCTAGGATCATTGATTACTTTTTTATTACTAGTAATCAATTTTCATTGTTCAAGATCCTCACTATAATAATTATTTTTTATTAAAAAAATTATATTATTATTTCAATATATTAATGAAATTAATGGTATTTAATATTCAATGACTATCATAAATCCTTTTTTATATACGGTATCCTCTTGCATATTGAGCGGCTGGGATGGGGTCATGTGAATTTATGGCTCATACCTATTGGTTTTTGTTGTTGTGTTTGAAACAGTTATGTCAATAATAAGAGTAAATAAATTTCATTTTATATAGATGACCATATAGTTTATACAATATCACTATGGAAATATGTTATGTGATTTATCAAATATATAAACATTAAACTTCAATACATTTTTTATATGAAATGTTTAAAATATGTTTTATGTTTCATATCGAGTAGCTTTGCCTAAAACTTTATCTCATGTTCATTATGTGTTTCATGTTAAATTGTTAAGGAAATATAACCCAGATGAATGTATTGATCACTTCCTTTGGTGGTATAGTTAGAATAGAATCATTGATATTGGGATAATATAGTGAAAATTCTAAATTATAGATAGAAGATGTTATGGAATATTTTAACGTTACTGGAAAATATTTTTAGGAAGAACCACATAATTTAGTTAGGAAAATGGGAACATGAAATGATTAAAAAAAATTCCATACCTATTTAACGGATGAATAAAATTACAAGAATGGAATTTATTTATAGGGGGGTGATTGTGACATTAGAGTAAATGTTTATAATTAATTATTTTTAAGTCTTAATAATATTTCGTGATTATGTTTTATATAATAAAATACATAAAATAGTTATATTCTATTTTTTAAAAAATATGTTAAATTATATTTGTTATAAATATTGTTTATTAAATTAATTATATTGGTTTATTATATTGGTAAATTTAGGAATTTTGTAATTAAAATTTGATAAAATATAATTTATCTTGGATGTAAAAAAGCAAATTATACATCAGAAATAAATCCTAAATTTTATGAAACAATATATATTTTAATGTATTTAAAAATAATATATACTTCATGGATGATTTAAAATAAAATTATTTCCATTATATTAATAAAAATATATTTATTTTTATAAGAATCATATTTATGTGTATTTTTGGTTAAAATTAAATTCATTCATAATAATAAATTTTTTAATGAAACTATTTTTCATTGGATAATGAAAACTGAAAATAAAAGTAATATCTGCCCCATATGTAAAATAATTATTAAAAAATATTTAAAAATTGGAATAATGAAGTTTAAATTTAGTAATATTTACAATAACATTTTTTTTCATACTAAATAGTTACCAAAGTAAAAAAATACATCTATATAGTAATGTGTTAAATTACTTAATTATATTTAAAATAATGTTTATTTGGTCGAACAATTTCTTATAAAATTTAATTTAATATGACTATATAAACCCCTTTCAACTTATCTATGTAATTAGATAGATTTAATTCCACTTTTAAATTAAAAATTCCTTATATTATTGAATTTTTTTTAACAAAAATGTAAAGAGTTTCTCTCAAATCAAATATTAATTGAAACCCCCATCTCCTTTCATATTCACACACATTGGGAATATTTTAACTAATACCTACCCAAATACCTTTCCAAAATACATACACACATCCTAGTGGTCATAGATTCCCAAAACATCATTGATGAAGGATTTTGGTATAGGATAGTGGTAATTTTTAAAAATTCTGTATAAATAATAAAGTAGTGTTTTCATGTTTATTTCTTATTCTGACACCTTCAACCAATTTATAACAATGATTATATGATAAAATAAATATCTTTCATAAGAAAAAATTTTATATTACTAATGGGAAACCCACTTTAATTTTATTTTTCATCCCTTGGGTAATGAAAATACCTCTCTTGAGTAGGTGTTGAATACCACTACTAGGAAGCAATGTTTATAAATTTTCATCACTACCACACATTAATGGTTATTAAAAATAATTAATTAATATATGTTATATTTATTTAATAATTTTTATTATATAATGTTATTATATTAATTATTTCTCACCCTTTAAACAGTTGGAGAATAAAAACATCGTCCACAAGTATATGTCAATAACCACCTCCACGAAACAATGTGATTCATTTTTCATGTCGACAAATCAATATTTTTTATAAGTTTTTTTAATGAATAAGAATGATAATACATTTATTACTAATAATCAGGATATGATTTAATCTGGATCCTTTTGACAATGATTGACATACTGATGTTGTTTTTGGATTTTGAAATAAATGTCCTAAAAATATTTTGACCTAAACATAATAAATATTATAATAATAAAATATATGGTAATAAAATAATTAAAAAGAAAAATAATAAGTAAAACAATAATAATATGTTTCTTATTAATTTAATTAATTAATATTAATTCATTATATTTTATTTATTGAAAATTTTTGTTATGTTAGAGTCGAAAAAATTAATTTTTCATTAAAACATAATTTTAAATATTTAATGGGTTGGTTATATTCTTCCACCAAATAAATATTTATTAATATGGTTTAATAAATTCTAATAATAACATAAATTTAATGAATAATTTATCATACATTAATTATACTTTCTCTATAAAATTATTAAATGATATCTACATTTTTCTTTTCAAAATTGGTAAAATTTATAGTTTAAAAATGTATGAAATGAATCATTATTTTAATGTATTTTGAATGAATGAAATTTCCCACAATCTAGACGTTATTATTTATGAATAGAACACTTATTTTTTAAATAATTTTTCAAAATATTTTTACATTTCATGTTCTTTAAGAAATACTTTTTTTAAATATTTTCAATTTAAAAATAAATTTTATCAATATTTTGACAAGAACAAATAAGGTTTTTTAGCATATAAATAAATTAATATAGTGTGAGATTTAATTATGTAAATAAAATATTCTAAGTGTTTAATTTATTTATTAGTATATTTAAATTGTTTAATTTTATTTGTGAGATGAATATGTCTCTCTAATTCATTTTGTAATGATATCATTTGTATGATAATTATGTTTGAATTAAAATTGTTGGTTAATCTATTTTTAAGGGTTCTCAAAAGGATTAAAATACAGAATATATGGATTTTATTTACAAAGACACCTATATGATTTTTTATTATTTTAATATAGTATATATAGAAATATTTTTATTTCTTAATGTACGGAGAAATATTTTTTTTTTGTATTGATTATGAAATTTTCTGGGTTAAATGAATGTTTTTGAGAAATTATCGCATATGTTCTAAATTTTTCTCTAATATACTAGAGATTAATATTTTACCTTAATTAATTTTTATAATAACTTTTTCGGGAAAAAATCATAAATAATTTGTTTATAGAATGTAACAGAATATTTCTGTTCAATGTTAATTTTTTTAAAAGATAAAATTAGACCAAGATTTCATAATTATATAATAGAATAACTTTTTTTCATTATTTATTTCCAATAAAAATATTTATGTGCTTATCGACCATTTTAAAATGTTTCCAATTTCAACATCGGATTCATAAGAACTAAAAAAGGTTTGAATTTCCATTTTGGGGTGTCTTCCAAAATTCACATAATGTGCTATAATTATAGAAATTCTTTAAAAGAATTTCTTAATGGATAAAATCTCTAATGAATGTATGTGTACCCATTATTTTTCAATGGTTGGATATGTAAGAATGTTTTCTATTTCTATAATCATTATACCTAAATTATCACCTGATTGTATGGAAATTCAATACTTTATATTAAATATTTGATTATGGATTATTAAAGTAATGTGTAATTATATTATCCACACAATTATTTATATTGGGAACTAAGAGTAATTGGTAAAAAAAATACCATTAATTTTGAATTAATTTTCAATTTATATCAATCACTATGACCCTACATGATACTTGAACAATACACTTGGATTTCCATTTAGTCTCACAAGGTAATATAAGAAAAACCCTTCTGAAGGTAAAACATTAGTAGTGAAATTTCTCATGTATAAAAATTAGATAGAATTTTAGGTTTCTAAAATGAATAATTAGATACCAAGAATTACCTAATATATAAATATAAAAGTGGGAAAGAATAAAATCATGTATAAATGAATAGAATTACCAAAAAAATTATATTTAAAAAAACATGATCTTGACTTTTTAAATGATATGAATAAAATATACATTTCATTTCACCCATTACCTAACATCACCTGATAATAAAAAAATGGAAATCCCCCTTTGGAAAGTAATATAAATAAAGTAAAATTAGAAATAGTTCCTTATGATGGTATCCGAACATTAAATAATCTATTTAATGTTTTTTTGGAAATCCTTATAAAAGGTTTATTATGACTCTAATATATTTTCATTATATTAAATATCTATTCGCAGTATTCCATGAATCTAGTTGAATAAAACATACGATTAAATTACTTTTCAAATCATCAATATGTTTTTAACGAATTATGAATAACTAAATAGTTTTATTAGGTTTTCAAATAAATTATCATAGGCCAAACACATCCCACATATCATTTAAATCCATTGGAAAATATAAAATAATTTATTTAAAACAAATTGTTTCCCATAACAACATTCAAACATAACAACTTGTTTCCAACACCCCCTCATATTATTTATTTCATTTACCAAATCATCCTGGGATATTTAACAGACCCTTGAAATTATATTAATTCTTTTTGAAAAGGATAATGGGAGAATAATTTTGAAATTATTCAATTCCATGAATTTAATAAATTTTAAATCCAATTACGACAAATAATTATCATTTATAAAGAAATGATAAGTTGAATAAATAATATTTATCTTCTATAAATAATATAAAACTTATTATAGTTGAAAATTCCAAGAAAAAATTACCTCAATAAAAGTTAAAAAAATCTCCATCAATAATGAATGGAAAATTGATGTAGGATTCGTCCTTAGATATCCCTAAAAATTACAATACATAAGGTTATATACTATTGGATTCAATTATTCTCCCCTATTAATTATGGTATCCAAAATAGGGTAAAAACAATGTTAAGTGATTTTGGTAGAGGAGACAATTGAGAATTGGAATACTAATATTCCAATCCATTGGGAATATTTAATTTATGAAAAATAAAACCAATGAACAATGAAGGAGTGAACCTATGTGGATAACCCAAAGGTTAACATGTCATATAATTGATTAAAAAGTTGGAAAACACCATACTTTTCAAAAATGGGAAAACATAGAAAACAAAAAAAAATTTACATCAGGAAACATAATTCCACATCATGGTCATCCCGTCGAAGTAGTAATGAATACTCAAATAGATATTCATAAAAATGGTTAAATGGAAACAATACATAGAATTTAAAATTTCAAAATATTCATTCCCATGAAAAATACTATTCTTGTGCATCCCATCTATGTTTCACCACCATTTACACTTACTGGTGCCTCTATTTGGTGTGATACATGTCTTTAGTGAAATCACTATTAAAGGAGAATATGGTATCTCCCTTATTCTAAAACCCTCCATTGTGTATGTTATAGTTCTTACCCCATGACGAATCCTTCCATGAAATTCCAGAATGTATAAAATTGGTAGTTTCATTGAGATATCTAGAGAGGTAGAGTAAGTTTTTTCAAATATACAAGCCACCATGAGACAACCTTGGACACCATAGTGAAATGATTCATCCCGAGGGAGCTCTACGGAATGGAATGAATCCAAATAGTGTGTCCTATTATATAAATTTCCCAAACCTCACCCAAAATATTATATAACATACATAAATAAAGAGAACACATATAATCATAAATATTAGAACTTGTTAAATAAAAAATTACATAATAATAAAATAGTGGTTCTATAATTCAACAAAAAACTACCAATTTATTCACCTAAAATTATTTTTTAAATTTGGAAAAAATATAACATAATAAAAAATTCTTGAAAATAAATTTGATAATAATAATACGAATTCCTCAAAAAAATATCAAACAACTACAAGTAATATAAAAATAACATGAATTCAAAGAACAATTACTTTGATGATGTGGACCTAACATTAGATTAGGAAGCATTTACAATTGAAACAAAATAGTGGACATTAAAATAACCTCCAATATAAATATATCAATATTGAGAAAACAATGAAAACACATTTAAATAAGGTAACTACACAATTAACCAAACCATAACCCAAAAAAATTCTATCTCATACACGATATTGATGCATAAAACATAAGACCTCTGAGAGGCCACAAACACAAGGAATAACAAAAAATTATACGACATGATCATTGAAAATATCATAACCCATAAAATATTGAATTTAAACATAGATTCATTTCCCAATAAGAAATGTTAAGTTAAGAATATAGGGTCTTCATATATAATTGAACCATATCTTGGGGATGAACTCAAAATGCAACAACTCAATGATATCATGAATAAATATACCGAAATGGTAGCTCTTATATTCTATATATAATTATATATAAACTTGGTTACCCATTCACAAAATATAGGATTCCACATAAAATATCCATCAATATGAAACCACATTCAGAGCTCCCCCATAAGGTTATCATCATAAAAAACCAAATATGGAAAAAATTAGTCATGAAATTTCTAAATGAACCATTGATTAGAGAGGGGAATCTAAAATGAAATGAAAAACATCACATTAAATGTGATCCACCCCAATATTTTAACTACTCTAAACTACCATTAATATATTCATCAATGTATAATTTCTCAATTCTTCTTTACTCATTCTAGACGATTCATAAATAAAACCTCTAGAAAAAAATCTATTTATAATTCCATGATACATCACTATAGAAAATTTTGAAAAAACAATCACATACCACTTCAATTTTATTATATTATATACAATTAATAATAAATAATGGGGCTTTAAACATATATATAAATTCTCTAGTATTAATTATCACCTTCAAGGATTTATTATTTTAATCAACTCTATACAGTAACAGTTTCAATAAATGCTCTTGGATAACATAAAAAAAATGTAAATATAAACTATTCTAAAAAAATTCAATTATAAATATTATAAAAACAATTTATTAAAATTTATGTGAAAAAAATACACCAGTACAAACTAGTGTACCTTTTTATTCATTAAACCCTGTTTACAAAATTTAAAAATAATAAATTTCATATGTATAATTTTATGTTAATATACCAACCATATTTAAAACATTTCAAAGTAATTCTCCATTGAAATGAAATTATGGGTCAAATATCAAACAAAAAATAATAAATGTTTTGTAAACAAACTATATAATATAAAATAAATAACATAGTAGAAAATTCAATTTTCATATCCCTTTATAAATAATATTCATAAATAATCACATTAAATAAATTTATATTTTTTAATTTATAACATACTCAGATTTAAACCAAACTTCTAGTATGTTAAATTAATTATAAATAATCTATCTCCATTTCATAACTTGAATGAAGATTTTATATTTCATAGTGAAATAAACCACGTAAAAAATAATTTATTTATAACAAAATAACATCTATTAATATGATATAATTATTTTCCCCACAAATTCTGTTTTTTAAAATGTCCATTTTCATACTGTAAAAATAGCATAGTGACCACTTGATAAATGTAATGACACATGATTCAACCGAAATATGATCAAATAATATCAAAATATATCATAAACAAAGATGATTATTTTCCATATTCCAAAGAACACATGGATGTACCTAATTAATGAGGTCTAAAATATTATATGAGATATACTACTATTATTGACATTTAATCATGGTCTGAATTACCTTGTGATTATTATAGAGTACTTTAATAAACATTTCCATATCCTGTGTTTTTCCACTGTTTAGTTTTTCT
The DNA here is from genome assembly GCA_963277665.1 of Viscum album. Classification (NCBI taxonomy): domain Eukaryota; kingdom Viridiplantae; phylum Streptophyta; class Magnoliopsida; order Santalales; family Viscaceae; genus Viscum; species Viscum album. The sequence continues at coordinate 456,434,883 of OY728142.1, forward strand.
ATCCATGTAAACCACCCCAATTCAACCTATTACATCTTAATATTCATCAAAAAATACATTGAAACCCCTGAAAGATACTCTTATAATTACAATGATTATATAAATACCTCTCATAGACACCACAATCCCAAAAAATAATCCATTGAGAAACTGAATCCTATAATTCACTAAAATATAATTGTTTTAGGAAATAATGATATATCTTGACTCTTATCACGCCTCCCTCTTGAGTCTCAATAGTTTTATATCCATCATGAATATCATCCTAATTAAAAATATTATATTTTTAGAGTCTATGAAGCTACTTATAACCAATTATTTATTAAAAATTTTAATAAATTGGAAATATATTACTGGATACATCTCCTGACCAAACTAAAACTATTAATGAAGAAGGATCGTAATCTTTATGTACTAGAAAAAATTTATTCCATATTTTAAATTCACAATTATTAATGCATACAACCATATATATTAATATCAAATAATTATATAAACATCATCAAATCCGGTATAAATTTTTTATATATTGGAAAATAATGGAAAATAATAATATAACAACTAATGAAGTGTAAAAACAGTGTATGAAATTATGTAAATATTATCCCATCAAATATATATAATACCAACCATACATAAAACTTTCAATAATTTAATAAAAATGGAAAAAAATATTTCTTGAAATATATGAGACAACTAATTAATATAAGTAAAAAAATAGAATCCCTATTTATTTATTAAAAAATCCATCATTACCCATGGACAACCACAATAAGCATATCAGCATCAATGCAGAAGGATGAAAATATAACTTATACCAGGACCATGAAAAATGAATTGGGAAAGGATCATTGAATGCACTCAAAAAGAACTAGGTCCATTCATATAGTAATATAGACATTATTGTTAGGATCTCACCATGGAAACTATAAGATTTATATTATAATATATCACATAAAATTTATTTATAAAATTATATAGTAAAAGAGATTTTGATTTTACCTGATCATGCATAAAAATAACAAGCATTATAAATTTGTTCTTCCTTTTTTTTAAACCATAAAAAACCCATTTCTCATAAAAATATACTTCTGGATAAAAAATCTGATTCAATCCCAAATGTTGAATTAAAATTTAACAGAAATAATTTTTCACTTCATTAAAATAAAAATATCATAATTTATAAAATTTAAATATATATATTTATCTCTTTTCTAAAAACAATTCTTTTAATTCCATTTCGAAAACATGTAACTCATCACTCAGTGGATCATACATTCCATGAAATTTTAGAAAATCATTTCCTATAAAAATGGATAATAATTGAATAAAATCATTATAGGCCCCATGATATCATTCCTGAAATATTAATGGAAAATAAAAAAAATATGGTGGATGGTGAGAAAATTAATAACTGTGGATTTTGAAACAACAAATATTATATCAATGTGGGTAACTTTCTCCCTCCCCATATAAGAATATAGTGGTGTGTATCTCCAACCTCATTTTTTAAAGATTTTATTCTCTTTTAAATGGTTTTATGATCTTAACTCAGGGGGATAAAACTTCTATAGTGTATTATTATGTATAGATTGGAAAATGTTCAAACACATGAAAAACAACTACTTTGTCCCAAATAAATTACCGTATAGGAGGATATGCCCTTTATAAGGTATTCTTGGAATGAATAATTGGTGAATACCTATAAAATACATGGGTTCCCTAGTGATCACTAAAAAGTTAATCAGAAAACAAATTTATTTGATCATCAATCAAATTTTGGGTCAATTCCACAAATGGAAAAAATATATTTTTAAATATTAGTGGGAGGATCACTGTCACTAATAGTGTCCACTCTTCAATAACAATGAACATTAATTATATATTGATAGTCCCCAAAAAGTGATTTCAAAACTGTAATGCGTAATGATATCCAATCAGTTGGACATCGACTTTGAATGAATGATCATTAGGATTTGTGTAATATGATTGCTAAATATATTAATGAGCCATCACAATTTATTTTATTTTGGGCTCTATATCGTAACTAAATTATATGCTATACTGGGAAATCATCGAGGGGAATCCATTGTGGGTCAAATAATTTCTAAGCACCTATTACATTGAAGGGACATCACACCATCTATGGACCTCTAATATTTATAATACAATCCATCCTTATCTTATTATTCATCATCTTCATAACTAGTGGACTCTTGGTAAGGGAACATTAGTTATTGGTATCAAAACTGGATTCGTAATATTCATAGTTTATATGGACTCCATGATCTTGATATTATCATAAAAGTGGAAAATGGTCAACCAAATTTCATCTTGTCCACCTTGGATGTCAATCAAAGGGAAATATTTGACAATAATGTACTTAACCAATCCCTGGTTTGATGCATTTTTATTGGATCTACTTATTGTCCCTTTCCTATTATATATTTTTCTAATGATTAAATATATTTCTACTTCTTCTAAAACATGTAGTGAGACTTTATTACGTAAGGATCTTATTTCTATGTTCACCGGTATAGTTTGGCGTGTCTGACACAAATCATTAACTACCGAGGTGAATGTTCTACGACAGGGTATTATCCTTGTCTCTAAATTTATTTTAAGATAGTATACAATTATGTAATCTAAAGATAAAATTTTCATTAATAGTTAATGGTATTGGGAAGTTGGGGTCTTGTTTCAGAAGTTAATAAGATGGTCACCACATGAGTTCACTGCTATTTTATTGCTTTTATAGTGGTTCCATGGAGTAGATCAATACGGTGTGGAGAAGAAGGCCCTGGATTTAATTCTATCTACATGATGCTATCTCATCTTGTCCAACATGAATAGTATATGTCACTAGAACAATCCCAGTTCTGTTTAATGTAACTTTTCCAAAATATATTTGGTAATTCTAGATTTGTTTGGGTTATGTACCGGTGTAGGGGAAGCCCCTTCTTTCATGTTCATTATGCCTTCTCAGAAATCCTCCATGAACAATATTGACCATGGGAGAAAGACAATCAGGTTGCTTCTAGATCTGGGAAATAAATTGAACACTGATTGGACCTACCTCTGGGGATCAATGTGAAGGGGTGGAGTGAAATGGGAATCTAGGTTCCCAGTTAGACATGGTATTTATTATTTCTTTTGGGAAGCAAATTCACTCCCATAGAATGATCAAGGACATTACGGAAAACCTAATATATTTTTCTGATGAAATATTCCACTTTAATAGATCGAGAGATATTCATTAATTGTTTATAATGTATTAAAACTAAAATTACCAATTACTATTCTATTGTGTATGACATAAAAAGTGTTTGGGGATGTTAAAAAACTATAGGATTATCCACCATACATGTGGAGAAGGTAACGTAGTTGCTCACTACCTAGCCTCCAAATCATCCACCAATGATTTTTTCATTTATTTTAGAGTCTTGATTCTTTTCCCTTCGAAGGAACATCTTTTTTCAAAATCTGAGTCTTTAGGCCTTCATTACATCAGGCGTTCGTGAGATTCTTTGTTTCATCCCCTGCCATTTCGTGATATGTTAATAAAAATAAATCATTAGTGGTGGACCAAACAATACATAATTTAATCAATGAAATATTAAAAAATATTAAGGATTCAACATGAATGGTGTAATAATTATCTTGTTATATTACCCACATGGATCCTATGTTAATCCAATACAATCCTATTAACCTTCCATTTAAATATATTCCTAATATATGAGAATCTCATTTGAGGTCATTATAATCCTTGGGTACTAGTAGGTGTTTTAAAACCAATCACGAATAAAAATCATACAATTTTTATACTTATCTATATTTTCACCCATGATATTAAAAAACGGAGGTTAGAATTAAAGAGGCATTTTATTATCAAATAAATCAACAATGATAATGAAAAATAAAAACACATCATCACACATCCTATACTCTTATAGTAAATAGCCTATTTCATTTCAAAAAATCAAAAAATCACCAAATAATTATGCAATATAAGATACCCTACCCCCTCATTGGTGATAATATATATAAATTATAATAGAAAAGGGGCTCCAATGGTGGCTACTTACTATAATATAATCCATTTATAATATTCCAACTCAGATTTTTACTCTAGGACACTTATTGTCATTTAAAATGTTATTTTGATAAATATTTTGGAATATAGTTATGAATATGAAAAAAAATATCAATTTTTAATTCATATTTAATTTTTAATCTAATTTATAAGGACATATATTCATGATGATATTTAAAAATACAATATCATAGAACAAATACATCCAATATATTTAAATATTTATATAGAAAACAGAAAAACTAATTATTTGAAAATCATTTGGTGTGAATCATCTATTAAAAATTTATAATTATGTGTAAAAAATAATTTAATACTTTTATAGAAATTACAAAAAATCAACATTGTAGTATTTAAAAACACTTTCCATACCACTATGTTATTTAAAAAAAATCTATTAAAATTTATTAAAACACATTATATTTTATAATTTAAATCAAATTTGAATCCATTTACAACCCAACATGGGTATACCAACTAGGAATCACATGGAATTTATTATATAATATATTTTATGGAATAACATAAAAAAATTTATTTGAATCATAGAACTATTAATATAGAGAAAGAGAAATTGGGCTAGAATATTTTCCCACGAAGCCCTTAACATAATATTCCTTATGATTATAGAAAAGTTGAAATATTTATTTATCCCTTAATAGAGATAGTGTTTTCCAAATAATGGAAACATGAGCATAACTGGAGAAGTAATAATATACAACACATTCAAGTAAATAATGACTTGGAATACTCATCTAAGGAATAATCATGGTGATTTTATTCAGTGAAAAAGGAGGGATTAAAATTCTATGTCCCACCCATGGTTTAAAATTTTTAATAGAGAGGGATATATGATATAAATGTAAGAAAAAATCAAATAGTAAATATTGGACAATCAAAAATAAATTAATAATTTATAAAATGAAAAATAGGTTCTTGGTTTGGTCACCTTATTAATGCCACATAGAAACACCATGTAAATATCATTTGGTGTTCTCAATGGAAAATGGGGCTAGTAACTGATAATTCCCTAGGTCCTTTTACTTAATAAACCTAGTTATTCCATGACTAGTTTATGTAGTGTCATTGGACACTCCTTTGGAGAAATCATAATGTTAGTCTACCCATCCAGGGTATAAAATCCCTAAAAAGGCGAAAATGACATTTCTATCACCCAAACCCCCTTAACTATCATTAATTTATGCTTTCATAGTTTATTATTTTTCCTTTTACACCAATATAGTATGTAATCCTTATTTTTTCTAGGATATCTCTCAGGGGAACAAAATGAGGTTTTTTAATTAGCAATCCTCTCTGACATAGTGTTAGGATACAAAGATCATCGAAGATTACTAAATGGGCACCATGGTGTTGTATTCTTCCCCTTAATATGGTATGATATAGACCTAGACTATAGCTACCCGTTATATCATCAAACACATGAATGTCAAATATATATAAGAAGAAGAAACAATAAATAATTAATTAATAAACCACAAAATTAATACATTGCGATGTCATCCCATATTTATTATAAAGATAATGTTTTCCTATTGATTGTTTCATTTTATAATGATGCATCTGTAATTTTGAGGTATTTAATATTTAGTTGATTATTTTATTGTTTACTACATGTAATAGAATTTTTTATGATATATTTATCTTTTGAATTTTTTCTATTGTTGAGAGTTTAGTTTCAATTGGTGTTGGAACATGATTTTGGAGGTTACATTTTCTGAATAACATTTTGTATATGTGAATCTGATTTTTATTGATATATACATCATATTTCTATATTATTTTAATGATATTTATTTCATTCATGTAGAATAGTAATAATTAATTTCTATATTGTTAACCATGGTGGGAGAATCTCACCTCAATTCCCTTATAAGACTAGAACCATTAATTACTATCTCGTAATTATTGAGAAGTAATCCCAGTTCCATGTGTTTAATTATATTGAGTGTCAATTTGTTGTATTTAAAATAACTATCACTATATGTTGATATTAATGAATAATTATTCAATCATTTATTTGTTAGAGGTATCTAGATGGCAGAAAATGAGAGAAAATAAGAGTTATATTGGATTAAACTAGATATGTATCCTAATAAAATACTTTTTAATCTATTTTTATGAAAATACCTAATTATTAATAACGTTCTGGTGCCTATGTAGGAGTAACTGATATAAAATAGGTATCAATTTTAATTCTATATTCCTTAATAAGAAATATTATATAATGTATATTATGGAATTGTGATGTGCGAACTTATAAATTGGATTATATATAATTAATCATTAAATTAGGGTACAAATAATGACACAAAATTACATAATATTCCCTTTTATGAGGGTTTCTGTTATGTAGATCAAATAAACTATGAGGTTAAATTAATTTACAAATAATATATATGTATGTATATATATATTATAGATTATGAGGTTACTATTTTTTCTTATGGTTCCTTTTTTAAGAGATGGTTTGAATCATTTCAGTTAAACACATTTATATTGCTAAATATATATAAGGCCCCTACCTTAAACCTTAATTAATCTTGAGTTATTACAAGATTACACATTGAGGATCTTTTCGGGTTTAGATTTTTAGAGAATTAGATCATAAAACATGCATTACATTCCACATATAAACAAAGTGGTTACATAAAGATAGTATTCTTAATTACCATCAATGGAAACATATTTAAAATAAAACATGGATTCTTTCTTGACACATCCTTGACTCTATCATCTTATCATGTACCTTTCCCGTGACCTGTGAAAAACATTTCAAAAACTTGGGATGAGCATAAAAACTCAGTATGGGTTATAAAAAACATGGAAAGGAAACATGAGTTCATATATACATAAGAATGAAATCATACTTTACCCATAAAACATAGGCACTTTAACATACCTCATAAAATCATGAATAAATCATAGAAATCATAAGATATAAAGGTAACTTGAGGCATTCATAACATTCTTACGTTGGGAGTAACCCTCTTGGTTACGTTGGGAATACCCATCACAGTATATTCCCTAAATCTCTTTGGAGAAACCTTAACGTTTCACTCCTTCGCGTTACCCAATGCATTGGAGAGCTATATCGGGCTCACCCGCCCTTAGTTTATCACGGAACCACCCATCTTCATAATAATGGCCAAGAACAATAACATAATCGTATCACATAAAACATGCATAAAGGAAACATAACATTTCCACATTTCAATCACAAGATATCAATACAACACAAAAAATATTGTGAAAACCATTTTCAATACCAAAATAAAAGAAAAGTAAAACATGGTATTTATTTTTCTTTTAAAAAGAAGGTATGGCTTGTAGAGGAAGCCAAAAATCAAATAACGGTCACGACGGCGGAGAAGTCGTTGTCGCCGCATATGTACGACAAAAACATTCCCTTTTGTCATTTAATAAATGATTCGTATAAAAAATATTCCTTTTGAATAAATGTAAAAGTCAAAGGGGTTTATACACCGTATAAAATAAAGTTGTGTATAAAATAAAATATGCCTCAATGAAAGGAGATTGAGACGAAGTCCCATACCTCGTATCCGACTTTACACGACCAGTCTTTAATCTCCTGAATAATAAACATGAGTTAATCTCTACTTGCTTATGAACCTTTTTCAAGTTCATTATTCCTTTTATACCATGTTATGCACATCATGTAATCATTTAAGTTAATAATGTTCATTTTGTCGGTATTTGGTTCTTAAGTCAAAAATAGACTTCTTACACTTACATGTTGTTAATTTGGTCCAAGGTTTGTTATATCCATAATGATATTAATTATTTCGAAAACATATATATCATATATATTCATCATATACATGTATTTATAATATTACATCACATTCAGAGGTATGAAATGAAATGCACCGTTCATGGAGACGGTAAGTCGTACGTACGCATGAACGCTACTTCCATTTCTCTTTCGTATTTTCTGGAATGGAATCATATTGATATAAGAGTATATTATAATTCTAGTATAATAACATATATAATATCATTAACTTTATCCTTTACAATCCCACATATGGTATTAACGAATCAAATCACTTTCAGGGGGCGGTAGTCCGCACTTCCTAAAATGAAGATATCGTGTTCACCCATAATGGGAACCATAAAGGTGTGCCCAAAATAAAAAAAATAGAAGCTTAAGGAAATAATAAACATATTATATATCATATATAAAAATAGTGACATCATAATGGCAACCTTTGAAGGTGTTAAATGAGTATTGAACAATCATCATTTCGGGAGGCAGAATTTCGCCATCCACGGAAACTGTATGTTCTTTAACCATTTGATGTAGTTGTGTGATATTGTAACTCAAATAAATCTTATAAAAACATCCTCGTATATTGAAGATACTGGTGTTTGTTACAAAAGACGTAAATAAAAAGAGTTTAGGGGGTTGGAGAAACAAAATAAAACAAATGAACATGAGAGAATGAATTACCTTTAAAAGTGTAACTCCTTTTGATTTGAGCCTAAAGGCTTCCTTTGAAAGGATTCTGCCCAAAGGGAATCCTTTATGATGGGTAGAGGGATGTGGAATGAGTAAATTTTCAGGTTTTGGCCGAGCCAAAGGCATGAGGAGTGTGTGAAATGAGGTAGAGGTGGGGTCCTTTTATAAGAGGAGAGTAGGGGAACTTTTGGAAAGTAAAGAAATATTACTTTATTTGAAAATGTGCTTCGGTTTTAAAAGGTCCCAAATTGATATAATTCGTGTATAAGGTAATAAGGGTTTGAAATCCACTCATCCAATTGGTTTTTCACATGTGTAGTTTATAGATTTTACATTATCTTTCCATTTTATTTAAATCGTCAAATAATGATGTCATCGCTGCATCATTATTATGTCATACATAATTTACATTATATAATGTCTAAAAATTATAAAACAAATACTATGATGTTGTAAATATTTGTAGCTTTCCAATGATTATTTATAATAAAAAATCTGATCTTTATAACCCCATGTAAAAATTGTTTTCGTAAAACATATTATGTTTGTGTCATTTTTACTTTTACATTAAATAAAAAGTTGTTTATGTCATTTCCCAACCAACGTGGATCCATGGGGTCCCCAAGTTGACCCATGTCTTGTCTTGGTAGGCCATGACACAACCAATGAGGTTAAGAAATGTGTCAAGCTCATCTTATTTTATTAAAGCATTATTTTTACCTTAAACTACACTAATTACCACTAATCGCGTTTAAGAACTTAATAAGTTACTATTCACCAAAAAATTATTATAATCTCATTGAACCACATTTTACTTATTAATGACAACCATGTATGTTGGATTTTTGAAATACAAAACAAAATGATGGCAAATTTTCATTTAAACAGAAAATCAGTCTTTATAAGTACCACTTAGTGGTTTCACTATTCATCAAAAATTGAAGTTTTTCAGAAAATTACCAAAAATTCACCCTAATATATATTTGATATTACGAATTCAAAAATGAAGTCTATTTTACAAAATTAAAAACATATAAGTCACATTAATTAATTAAATAATAAATTCCCGCTGTCAGAGCAAATAGCATGTTTTTATGAAACAATAAGTATCAAAAGATTGACACTAGTTTAAGTCCAATTTAAAAGTGAAATTGATTCCAATGACCACCATTGGATTAAATGGTAAAAATATATTCTAATTTCACTTCAAAACCAATTCAAATGATAATCTAATAATATAAATAAATTAGATTAAAAAGCAGTTTTGATGTAAAATGCAGTATTTTTCACTATTCTTTAAAAAATGAACATTGTCAGAAAAATACCAAAAATACACACAATGTAAATTTTGATGACCCAATCATAACGAATAAGTTTATTTTGAAAAAAATTGTTTATAAAATTGTCAAAAGATATATTTAAAAGGGTTTTTCTTTATAAGGCAGTAAAACAATCTTTTAAGAATTTTAGTGTATTCCATGCTAAAGATTGGATTTATTTTCATTTTAAGCCTCTAAAACACTATCTTAATCATTAATAGACATATATAAAAATATCTATTATTCATTACTTACTTGGGATGTTACATCCTTCCCCCCTTTAGAATATTGCGTCCCCGCAATTTATTTACTTATCGAATAAATGGGGGTACTTATCCCTCATTGCATTTTCAGATTCCCATGTTGCCTCTTCAATCATGTGGTTCTTCCATAAAACCTTTACCTGGTGAATCACCTTATTCCTTAACACTTTCTCCCTGTGGTCAAGAATCAGGACTGGTTGTTCCTCAAAAGATAGGTTCTCTTCCAGCTGAACTACCTCTGGACTCAAAACATGATATGGATCTGGCATATAATTTCTCAATATCGAAGCGTGAAAAACATTGTGTACCTGAGATAAACTTGGAGGTAATGCCACTCGGTATGCAACTGATCCAACTCTCTCCAGAAATTCGTATGGTCCAACAAACCTTGGACTCAACTTTCCTTTCTTACCAAATCTCATCACATTTTTCGAAGGAGAAACCTAGAGAAAAACATGATCACCTACCTCGAAAGATAGATCCTTCTTTCGTTTATCCGAATAACTCTTCTTCCTGCTCTGTGCTATTCTCATGTGTTTCTGAATCATCTGAACTTTTTCTGCCATCTCTTCTACCAATTCTGGTCCAATCAACTTCCTTTCACCCACTTCATCCCAGAAAGCTGGAGTTCGACACTGCTTCCCATATAATGCCTGAAATGGTGCCATCTGTATACTAGAATGAAAACTGTTATTATATGAAAATTCAACCAAAGAAAGATGTTGGTCCCAACTTCACTGATAATCCATAGAACGAGCTCGTAGCATATCCTCCAATGTCTGAATTGTTCGTTCTGACTGCCCATCTGATTGAGGATGAAAAGCTGTACTAAAATTTAGTTCAATACCCAACGACTTCTGAAGGACTTTCCAAAATTAGAAGTAAACCTGGGATCACGATCCGATAAAATGGAGAGAGGAACACCATGTAACCTGACTATCTCTTTAAGATACAAACGGTAAAGTTGATCAAGAGAGAAAGTATCTCGTATAGCAAGGAAATGAGCAGATTTGGTCAAGCGATCAACAATAACCCAGATTTCATTATTACCTAGAGATGTCTTCGGTAATCCAACAACAAAGTCTGTGGATATATTCTCCCATTTCCACTCTGGCACTGGTAAAGGCTGAAGCATCCCTTTCGGTAACTGCCACACTGCTTTAACCTGTTGACATGTCAAACACTTCACAGTAAAATCAGCAATATCTCATTTCATTCCATCCCACCAGTAATACTCCCGCAGATATCTGTACATCTTAGTATTGCCAGGATGAACTGAAAACAGAGAACTATGAGCTTAACATAACAACTCTCTCTTCAACTGTGAATCACAAGGCACACACAATCTCTTCCCAAATCTCAAAACGCAATCATTATCAATGTTAAATTCAGGAAACTTACCTTTCTGAACCAACTCTACCTTTTTCTGCAACTCACTATCTTTCTTCCGTGCTTGCTTGATTCTATCTGATAGAGATGATCTCACTGATACCTGAAAAAAAACACAAGAACTTCCTACACCAACAACTTCTATGCCAATGTTCATCAAATCCTTAACCAAAGGATCACGTTCCAAACACAACATTTCTAATGAAGCATTACTTTTTCGACTCAAAGCATCAGCCACTTTATTTTCTTTTCCCGGATGGTAATGAATTGTACAATCATAATCCTTGATTAATTCTATCCATCTCCTTTGTTTCATGTTCAATTCTTTCTGAGTGAATATATACATTAAAATTTTGTGATCGGTATATATTTCACACTTTACACCATACAAATGATGCCTCCAAATTTTTAAAGCAAAAACAACAACAACTAATTCCAAATCATGTGTAGGGTAATTTACCTCATGAGTTTTCAACTGTCGTGAAGCATAAGAAATTACCTGATCATTCTGCATTAGGACCCAACCAAGTCCTTTCAATGAAGCATCACTATATATAACAAACTCACCATTCCTGGAAGGTAGTACCAAAACAGGAGCATTCACCAAACTTCCATTCAATTCCTGAAAACAATCATCACAATTTTTTGTCCAGATAAACTTAACACCCTTCCGAGTTAGCTTAGTCATTGGACTTAATAACCGTGAAATTTTTTTAACAAACCTCCGGTAATAGCCCTCCAAACCAAGGAAGCTACGAATATCGGTTACATTTGTGGGTCTTGGCAATTCTTCCACAACTTTTGTATTTGCAGGATCAACAGTTATTCCATCTTTAGAAACAATGTGACCAAGGAAAGAAATTTGTTGCAACCAAAACTCACACTTGCTAAATTTCCCATATAGTTTCTTTTCTTTTAAGGTTTTCAAGATAACCCTTAAATGTCTTTCATGCTCCCCTTTACTTTTAGAAAACACCAAAATATCATCAATGAAAACAACCAAAAATTTTCACCTGAGTCAACTGAGCCATCACTACAACAAACTGTTTAGTTCTGATTCTGACCATCTAAGGATACTAATTTGAATGGTCATTTCCCTCTGTATTTCGTCCTATAAAAGCTGCTCTGCTTCCTCTATGGAAAACCATTCTTATCACAGAAATACCTTAGGTGAAGAAACATGGTAATCTTTAAATGCTATATCATTTCAAAAAAAAATATTTTTGGATAATCATTTAATAGAATTATAACTCCTAAAGTTATCTAAACCGACCTCTAATACCAACTATAAGGCCCCAGCCTTTATCCTTACTGAATCTTGAGTTATTACAAGATTACACATTGAGGATCTTTTCAGGTTTAGAGTTTTAGAGAATAAGATCATCAAACTTGAATTACATTCCACATATAAACAAAGTGGTTACATAAAGATAGTATTCTTCATTCCCATCAATGGAAACATATTTAAAATAAAACATGGATTCTTTCTTGACACATCCTTGACTCTATCATCTTATCATGTACCTTTCCCATGACCTGTGAAAAACATTTCAAAAACATGGGATGAGCATAAAAACTCAGTATGGGTTATAAAAAACATTGAAAGGAAACATGAGTTCATATATACATAAGAATGAAATCATACTTTACCCATAAAACATAGTCACTTTAACATACCTCATAAAATAATGAATAAATCATAGAAATCATAAGAAATAAAGGTAACTTGATGCATTCATAACATTCTTACGTAGGGAGTAACCTTCTTGGTTACGTTTGGAATACCCATCACAGTATATTCCCTAAATCTCTTCGGAGAAACCTTAACGTTTCACTCCTTCGCGTTACCCAATGCATTGGAGAGCTATATCGGGCTCACCCGCCCTTAGTTTATCACGGAACCACCCGTCTTCATAATAATGTCCACGAAGCATAACATAATCGTATCACATAAAACATGCATAAAGGAAACATATAATTTCCAAATTTCAATCACAAGATATCAATACAACACAAAAAACATTGTGAAACCCAATTTCAATACCAAAATAAAAGAAAAGTAAATCATGGTATTTATTATTCTTTTAAAAAGAAGGTATGGCTTGTAGAGGAAGCCGAAACTCAAATAACGGTCACGACGGCGGAGAAGTCGTTGTCGCCGCATACGTACGACAAAAACATTCCCTTTTGTCATTTAGTAAACTCTTCATATAAAAAATATTCTTTTTGAATAAACGTAAAAGTCAAATGGGTTTATACACCGTATAAAAGAAAGTTGTGTATAAAATAAAATATGCCTCAATGAAAGGAGATTGAGACGAAGTCCCATACCTCGTATCCGACTTGACCCGACCGTTCTTTAATCTCCTGAATAATAAACATGAGTTAATCTCTACTTGCTTATGAACCTTTTTCAAGTTCATTATTCCTTTTATACCATGTTATGAACATCATGTAATCATTTATGTTAATAATGTTCATTTTTTCGGTATTTGTTTCTTAAGTCAAAAATATACTTCTTACACTTACATGTTGTTAATTTGGTCAAAGGTTCGTTATATCCAGAATGATATTAATTATTTGGATAACATATATATCATATATATTCATCATATACATGTATTTATAATATTACATCACATTCAGAGGTAAGAAATGAAATGCACCGTTCATGGAGATGGTAAGTCGTACGTACGCATGAACGCTACTTCCATTTCTATTTCGTATTTTCTGGAATGGAATAATAATGATATAAGAGTATATTATAATTCTAGTACAATAAAATATATAATATCCTTAACTTTATCCTTTACACATCCCACATATGGTATTAACGAATCAAATCACTTTCAGGGGGTGGTAGTCTGCAATTCCTAAAATGAAGATACCGTGTTTACCCATAATGGGAACTATAAAGGTATGACCAAAATGAAAAAACAGAAGCTTAAGGGAAACATAAACATATTATATATCATATATAAAAATAGTGACATCATAATGGACACCTTTGAAGGTGTTAAATGAGTATTGAACAATCATCGTTTCGGGAGGCCGAATTTCACCATCCACAGAAACAGTATGTTCTTTAACCATTTGATGCAGTTGTGTGAGAGTGTAGCTCAAGTAAATCATATAACAACATGCTAGTATATTGAAGATACTGGTTTTGTTACAAAATAAGTAAATAAAAAGTGTTTGGGGGGTTGGAGAAACAAAATAAAACAAATGAACATGAGAGAATGAATTACATTTAAAAGTGTAACTCCTTTTGATTTGAGCCTAAAGGCTTCCTTTGAAAGGATTCTGACCAAATGGAATTCTCTAGGATGAGGATAGGGATGTGGAGAGAGTAAATGGGAAGGGTTTTTCTGAGCCAAAGGTATTAGGTGTGTGTGAAATGAGGTAGAGGTGGGGGCCTTTTATAAGAGGAGAGGAGGAGCACTTTTGGAAAGTAAAGAAATATTACTTTATTTGAAAATGTGTTTCGGTTTTAAAAGGTCCCACATTGATATAATTAATGTATAAGGTGATAAGGGTTCTAAATCCACTCATCCAATTGGTTTTGGACATGTTTAGTTCATATATTTTACATTATCTTTCCATTTTATTTAAATCGTCAAATAATGATGTCATCGCTGCATCATTAATATGTCATAAATAATTTAATTTATTTAATGTCTAAAAATTATAAAAAAATTACTATGATGTATGAAATCTTATTATCTTTCCAATGACTATTTATAATCAAAAATCGTATCTTTATAACCCCATGTAAAAATTGTTTTGGTAAAACATATTATGTTTGTGTCATTTTTACTTTTACATTAAATAAACGGTTGTTTATGTCATTTCCCAACCAAAGTGGATCCATGGGGTCCCCAAGTTGACCCATGGCTTGTCTTGGTCGGCCATGACACAAAAAATGAGGGTAGGACATGTTTCAAGCTCATCTTATTTTATTAAAGCATTATTTTTACCTTAAACTACACTAATTACCACTAATCGCGATTAAGAACTTAATAAGTTACTATTCACCAAAAAATTATTATAATCTCATTGAACCACATTTTACGTCTTAATGACAACCATGTATGTCAGATTTTTGAAATACAAAACACAATGATGGCAAAATTTCATTTAAACGGAAAATCAATCTTTATAAGTACCACTTAGTGGTTTCACTATTCATCAAAAATTGAAGTTTTTCAGAAAATTACCAAAAATTCACCCTAAGCTAGATTTGATATTACGAATTCAAAAATCAAGACTATTTTAAAAAATTCAAAACATATAAGTCACATTAATTAATTAAATAATTAATTCCCGCTGTCAGAGCAAATAGCGTGTTTTTATGAAACAATAAGTATCAAAAGATTGACACTAGTTCAAGTCCAATTTCAAAGTGAAATTGATTCCAATGAACACCATTGGATTAAATGGTAAAAATATAATCTAATTTCACTTCAAAACCAATTCAAAAGATACTCTAATCATATAAATAAATTAGATTAAAAAGCAGTTTTGATGTAAAATGTAGTATTTTTCACTATTCATTAAAAAATGAACATTGTCAGAAAAATACAAAAAATTTACACCAAGTAAATTTTGATGTCCCAATCATAACGAATAAGTTTATATTGACAAACATAGTTTATAAAATTGTCAAAAGATTGATTTAAAATGGGTTTCCATCATAAGGTAGTAAAACAATCTTTTAAGAATATTAGTGTATTCCATGCTTAAGATTGGATTTATTTTCATTTTAAGCCTCTAAAAGACTATCTTAATCATTAATAGACAAAGATAAAAATATATATTATTCATTACATACTTGGGATGTTACAATATATCACTTCTAAGAATGATCATGTTATCCCTCAACAAGTTAAATTGTAAAATCTAAAATTTTTATATTCATTAATCATATTATCCTTATAAAAATGACATAACTTTGTACTATTTTGTTGATATGTTAATTCCATGGAAGTAGTGACTAATTACCAATGCATTCAATATAATTTAATGAATTATTTAATTATGTTATGTATTATTACTTTTACAATAAATATTTTATTGATTCCTTGATATATAGTAACCATTGTAAAATAATGGTTATTATAGAACGGATGTTTTTAATTTAATCATGAATTTCTCACAACAAATATATATTTTTTATCTATTTGTATTATAATTTATAGTTGTATTATATTTCTTGTGGACTTAACGATTTTCAATGAAAAAT
The DNA here is from genome assembly GCA_963277665.1 of Viscum album. Lineage (NCBI taxonomy): Eukaryota > Viridiplantae > Streptophyta > Magnoliopsida > Santalales > Viscaceae > Viscum > Viscum album. The sequence goes on from OY728142.1 coordinate 456,451,693, forward strand.
TGGAACATTTTAAAAGATATGATTTCATAATTTTTTTACGATTTTAATTGTAATATGTTAATAAAAATTATAAATAATTATTTATTCATATGTCAATTTATAATTTTTTTCAATGTATAATATATAAAATAAAAATAAAAATTTAATTTTGAAATGAAAATGGAAATTTTTTTTGATAATAAATAATTTTGATAAAATTATAATATTTTATAGGCGATTAACAGAAAAATAAAGAAAATTGTTATGGTTTGGAGAGCTACAAGATGAATGGTATTTTGAGATATAGAATATTGACAATTTGGTAATTATTAGATACTTATTTTAGTTTAATATATTTTGGTAATAAACATTAATTTAGTATTTTATTATTAAAGTATTGTATGTATGTGGGTTGTAATTATGGGATATAATATGAATAATATTTAGATGATTTATTTTGTTTTTTGTGGTTTTATGAGATTCATGATATGGTGTGATTACTTGGAGACCCTTATATGTATTATAAATAATAGTATGTTTTTTGGGTTGGTGATAATAACCTAAGGTTTTAGATTACAATTATCCTAGTAAATGTGATGGTTTCCACAATTGGAAGATTATTAGATACCAATGAAATTTTTTTAGGGACGAAAATTCTAATATTGGAATGTTTTTAATGGAATTCACCATAATTATTATTTTTAGTAAAACTATTTATATAATTTTATGGAAAATTAGTATTTCATAAATATGGAGAGGTAGAAAACATTTTTCCATTTCTGTATTTCAATTTTATTCTTTTTGTGGATTTATATGAATATAATGATATGGTATTTGGTTATGTAAATTAATAGTGTAGTTATATTATCTCTTAATAGAGACACCCCCTGCAGTTATATACTGTATGTCAAAATCTATACCCATTAGTTTTTATTGAGTACCCTGTGACCATAGAACAAGTCCAGTATACATAAGAGTTCCCCTAAAAACAATGTGGCCCCACGATGGGTACTCGGTGACATTAATTATATCTACCCTAGTTTTATTATATTACATTAAAATCATTTTAATGATAACCAACATACAATCATTACAAAAATAGTATCCGAAAGATTTTTTTATAATGAAAACTTGGACCATCAATAACTTGTATAACATAAACATAAACATTTATTTAATTATTTATTCCCGGTAATTTTATTGGCCATTGAATTATCATTTTTACATGTAGTCACTTGAGGATGTACATTCAAAGGGGTGATCTAAAATCCATGTAATTGGGTAGATAATAACATAAAACAATATAACATGGTATAGGCATAATAATTATCATAATAACATTGTTATATGATCAAAATCATTATACGAATTATTAATCAACGACTTGTAATGTGGCAATGCATTAAAATGAAACATCATGTCTCTATGGTCGAAAATCAAAAATAGTTGTGAGAAAAAATTCCATTATGTACACACATATTTTAAATTAGATTAATATACTCATCACATTCCCCAATTCATTTGTCTACTATATAATTCTGGACACACCCATAACATCATAACTTTTACAGGACACTCTATAATCCCAGGAACTCCTGTCACATTATAAAATTTAAAATATAATGCATGCCACATTAAACATATAGAAATATTTGTCATATATTTACCCATGGAAATTAAGGTATTAAATTTATTAATTAATAAATTCATAAACATTGTGTTACAAAAAGAATTATTTAATTGAATACTTTATCATAAAACATTAGTGAAGACTGTATTGAGATGTAATATGTCTATTTTCTATTAAAAATAGTGTTTTTGAAAACATTATGTTCATCATAATATAATTTAAAAACACATATATACATTAAATTATATTATAATGATGAATAAATTATATTTATAGAATATCCTGACTGAAAATATATTGAAAGAGGGAAAACCCAATGAATGAGAGTTGTGTTAATGAACTCCTCGTACATTGTATCCAAACTATTTTTCCCATTAATGTCATGTATAATGAATGTAGGATTAATAATTAATAATTACATAATCATTATACATGAATATGGTTCGTTATATTATCATGATGTTCTCTTATGGGCCATTGGATATGTTATAGAGTTTGAATTCATTATTCGATAATGTCATTTTCATAGTTTTTGTGAACAGTTCACATGTACAAAAGAACAGATGTTCCTGTAGATCATGGATAGAATATAGAACTGATATTACATGATATTAATTATCATAAATTTAATAAAACAATCTTGTAATGAATTATCATATATACTATGGGGATGAATCATTAGATAATATTTTACGATGATCATTTTTGGTTAATTTGGGCGGTTTTTGGATCACAATAAACAAGTATTGTTTTATCATTTATTATAATGTCTAAAAGTTGTTTCTAGGACATAAAAGGGGTTTCAAAAATAAATATTAAAATTATTTTTCTACCATTTTATGGTTTTATTGACATTATTGATTTATTATAAAGAAAATAGAAGTCTATCGCCCTTGTGTAGGTAAATAAACACATCACAAGAAACAATTTATTTTTTATAAAAAAATAGAGTGTTGGAGGAGTATAATGAATAGATTATCATTAAAATGATACCTTAAAATTATAGCAACCATACTTTAGTTTTAATGTTATTTAGATTAGATATGTTGATGATAAGAGAATAATGTCAATGAAATTTGAAAGAAATTTGAACGAAAAGGGAGAGGGAAATGACCTCTTCGATATATCGTATTTTAGTAACACTTTAGGGGAGAGGATTTCAGAATTTTATGTGAAAATGGGCTACAGGATGTTTGGTAGGATCTTGGGATGATATGTAATTATAATTTTTAGCCGGTATAAGGCATGAGAGGTTTGAGTAAATTAGTCAGTCGTTAGTGGTATTTATAGTGGAGGGGATATGGGTTTTCTCACTATTATATTAATTAATTTATTATTTCTCCATAAGATAAAAAATAGTGAGGAGTATTGTGAAAAAAAAGTAATAGTTGCACGTGAGTTTGAACCAATAACCATATACATCATTAAAGAATCCATCATGATGTAGAAATTTGTATATTTAGAATTTTTTTTAAATTATCGAATTTCACTATAAACAAAAAATTCTTCTATTTTAGAAAAATCCCAAAAATAGACCGTAACCAATTTTTTATGGTTATAATCAAAAAAATAACTCCATTTTATGAAAATAATTTTTTAAATATGATTAATTTATATATATTTTTTAAAAAACTTTTCATCATAAATTAAGAATTAAAAATTAAAAACTATTTTTCTTACACTTTGATAATGTATTTATGATTTCATTATATTAAAAAATCATCATATGTCATATAAATAAACGTCTGTGAAATTATTTAATGAAATGATTTTTTTTAATTTATTAAATTAAACATTAAATATTCATGATGTACAAAAATACCAAAACAACAATATAATTATATTTTCACTTATAAGATGGATAAATTTTATTTATATAATCATTGGTAATGTTCCATTTCACATGTATGATTAATAATTCATAAGGGTTATATTAATATTTATAATTTTTTCATTATTATTCATAACAGTATGTTACTATTCATAAAAATATTATATTATTCTTATCAGACTCCAAGAATCTTACTGATCACACATGTGTATGTAATATTTTTGAAATTCAAAAGACAAATGTAGAAATTTTAGGTTTACCTGTAACATAATAGTTCATTTATTCATGATGTGGCATTGTGTTTCCTAATATGATTTTATATGATTATAACATTACTAATATAAGGGATAAATTGATTAGATAAATATTTGGTTCCTTACACTATTCTCCCCTTTAAAAATTTCACCCTTGAAATTTTTTACATAATCATGTGATGGTAATTATACTTTATTGAATCCTATGGTTCCAAAGTTATTTATTCTTATATTGGATTATTCCACAACAATTTGACATGGTAGATTGTATTACTGCATAGAACCTTATCTCTTCAGGCTTGATTCTTTAATCGTTTCTCCTTATAAGAGAGATCATATTCCAGTTTTACCAACTCAGAGTTTAATACATGTGAATGATTTGGTTGATACTTCTCAGGAGTGATGCATGAAACATATCATGAACATCATCCATATTCTATGGAATTGAAAGCTGATAGGCCATGACTCCTAAGTGGTTAAAGATCTCAATGTAGAAAATATACATTTTTTTAGATTCCCTTTCATTACAAACATCATGACACTCTTCCATAGATATATCTTAAAGAAAAAATTTATCTCCATTTTCTAAATCCATGTCATTTATACTATTGTCAGCATATCAGTTTTTCAGACTCTGATAACCATTGGTATGTTGTTGGATGACTTGATCCTTTTTTCATCTTTTTCACATGATCATGTCCATGTAGAATTCTTTCTCTATCATTATACGAAAAGGATGAAGTTTTAAATCAATTATTATAAAAAGATTCATAGGGATCCATATAAATACTTTAGTGGATGCCATTATTGTGTGAGAAATCAACCAGTGTGATATGGTTCTCTTAAACACCCCTAAAATCCTTCAGCGTCTGAATTTTCTTTTCATATTGGCCATCAATTTGGGGGGGTTAAGACATGATGAAATTCAATTCATTCCTCAAGTCATGTTGAATACTCCTCTAAAGATTGAATGTGAACCTGGATTCATGTTATGAGGAAATCATCTATTAAATAAAATTAAATCTCACAAAATCATTCAAATATATCTATGAATGTTGATCTAGAGAAATATCATCCCAAATAGTGATACATTTGATAGTCATGGTTAGTCGGGCCACCAAAACCCACATCTCATTATTTTCTTTTCATGTCTTTGGGATAATCGTAACAAAGTCCCTATTGACATTCTATAATTTCCACATGTGTATAGTCAATGGTTGCATAACCCATTTTGGAAAATTTTCTCTATTCTTTAACTTGATGCCATATCAAGAACCTTGAGAATCATTCTACAACCTCAATCTTCATGTTATCCCAACGGAAATGTACAATGTGAACTCGTTACATCATGGTGCTACCATGAAGGAGAAATAATGTCGATATATGTGAATTATCTAATAGCTCTTCTTTATCTTGGGTTATGAAGGCACACAAATCGATATTCCAAACCTAATCACACCATCATCACTGCTATGGATCTCTTATAGCATCCATTCCATTACTATATTCACTTTCTTTTGTAACTTTAGATAATATTTTTGTGCCTCCTTATTATGATACTCGAAAGATGGTTGGGATATCATTTTGGAAATGAAAAATGTATTTTGGAACTTTATTATAAGGATCCTGACTTAAACATTACATAATATTGAATTAAATGAATAATTCACATTGGGGATCTTTTCAGGTTTAGGGTTTTAGGGAATTAGGACCTAACTATTTCATCGCAAAAGAATACAAGGCAGACATATCCACATAGTTTCCATTTTCTTCATAAAATAAAAACTCTTGAAAAAAAGTCATGTCTAGTTCCATATTTTAGATAGCATGTATTTTCCTTGATCCCATCCTTGGCATATTCATCATTAAGTCATGTGAAAACATTTCAAAACATGGGATGAGCATAAAAAGCTTAGTAAGGGTTATAAAACAAAGAAAGAAAACATTTGTTCAAAAATAAATACAAAACATGAAGTAATTTACTTACCTCATGAAATCATATGAATTATGAATGATAGATAAAAATCATAAATCATAAAGGTAACGTGTGGCATCCATATCATACTTACATTGTAGCTATCACAGCTATATAGGGAGTTACTTTGGATTACCCATCACAGTATATTCCTTAAAATATCTTAGGATAAACATTCATGTTTACGTCTGTTATGTTACCCAATGCATTGGAGATCTCTCTTGGGCTTACCCGCCCTAGGTTTATCACAGAACCACCCGTATACGTAAATAATTACCAAGAACAATAACATGATCATAACACATAACATAAGCATAAAGGAAAGATAACATTTCCACATTGAAATAATAAAATATCATTCCAAGATATTGAAATAATAAATCCATTCTCAAAATCATTTTCAATACCAAAATACATAAAATGAGTATATGGTCTTTATTTTTCCTTTTAAAAAAACATTCTGGATTGTTAAGGAAGCCAACGATCAAATAATACCCGCGGCGGCGGAAAGGTCATTGTCACCACTTACGTTAAAATAACATATCTTTTTGTCGTTTAGTAAATCTCTTCATATAAAAATATTCCTTTTGAATAAAATTAAAATTCAAAGGGGTTTATACACCATATAAAATAAGGTTATGTATAAAACTAAAAAAAATGCCTCAATGAAAGGAGATTGAGACGAAGTCCCTTACATCACGTGTGACGTGGCTCGATCGTTATTTAATCTCCTAAATAATAAACTAAAGTTAATTTCTACTTTCTGAAGAACCTTTTTTCAAGTTTATTATTCCTTTTATATCACTTATTACCATTTTATAAACATTATTCAATCATTTAAGACAATAACGTTCATTTTGACGATATTTGGTACTTGAGTAAAAATGAACACCTTATATTTACAAGTTGTCCCTGTGGTCAAATTTTCATTATATCCATAATGATATTCATGATTTGGATATCATATATATCATATATATCCAGTATATACATGTTTTTATAATAGTATATAACATTTAGAGGTATGAAATGAAATGCACCGTTCATGGAGACAGTAAGCCGTACGTATGCATGAACGCTACTTTCATTTATATTTCTCATTTAAATGGAAATAAAAAATAATAAAACATAGGAATATTATAATTCTAGTTTAATATCATATATAATATCGTTAAATCCATCCTTTATACATCCCACATAAGGCATTAACGAATCACATCACTGTAATGGGGCGGTAGTCTGCACATCCTCAAATGAGATTATCATATTTACCCACTATAGAAACCATAAAGGCATGATATAAATTGAAAATACAGTAGAATAAAGAAATCATAGACATAATATATAACATAAAAAATATAGTGCCATCATAATGGCCACCATGAGAGTCGTTAATAAGTAATTGAACAATCATCGTTTCGTGAGGTGTTAGTTTTCCATCGACAGAAACATTATGTTCTTAACCCATTAGATGGAGGTGTGTCTAAGTGTAATTCGAATACATATCATAAATACATCCTAGTATATTGAGGATACTGGGGTTGTTACAAAATAAAGGAATACAAAAGAGTTTAGGAGTTGGAGAAGTAAAATAAATGAAAACAATTTAAGAGAAACTGTTACCTTTAATTTGGGTAACTTTCATTGGTTTAAACCAAACCGACTTCTTTAAGTGAATTCCTCCTAAAGAAAGGCTTCTAGGGGGATGAGAGGGATGTTGGGAGCTTAATTGGGCAGAGGTTGGATGAACCAAATGGCTTGAGAGTTGAGAGGAATTGGATAGAAGTGGTCTCTTTTTACAAGGGATTGGAGGGGCACTTTTGGGAAGTGTGAAAGTATCATTTTATAATATAATGATATTCGGTTTCTAATGGTCCAAAAATCATTAAAATCAAAGATAAGATGAGTCATGGTCGAAATAAAATCATCTAATCAGAATTGGACATGTTTTGGATAATATTTTAAGCATTATAATCCTATTTATTTAAATCGTTTATTAATGAGATAAACACTACATAATTAACATATCATAAATAATTTAATTTATTTGTTGTCTAAAAATTATAAAAAAAATACCATGATGTAGGAACTCTTTTTATCTTTCCAATGAATATTTATAGTAAAAAATATTACTTATATAACACCATATAATAAATAATTACTAAATGATTTATGTTTATGTCTATTTTGACTTTACATTAAAATAATTATTCTAAATTGTTATTATCACTCCCAAGTGTCTCAAAGGGGTCCCAAAATATACCCAAAGATGCCCATGGTTGTTAATGACTCAACCGTGGTAAATAAAAGTCAAAAGGTACTATTCACAAAAATATATTTTCATCTTAATGAACCAAATTTTACTTCTTGATAACAATCATGTGTGTCAGATTCTTGAAATTCAATTCACAGAAGTTGTAAAATTACATTTAAATGAAAAATTCGGTTTTTTAACTACCACTAAGTAGTTGCACTATTCATCAAAAATTGAGGTTTTTCAGAAAAATACCAAAAATTCTGCCTAAGAATTATTTGAAATTCCGAATTCAAAATTGATGTCTATTTTTCCAAATTCAAAACATCAATGTGCCAGTAATTAATTTAAAAATTAATTCCTGTTGTTAAAACAAATAGCGTGTTTTTAAGAGACAATAACTATCAAAAGATTGATACTTGTTTATGTCCAATTTAAAAGTGAAATTAATTATAATGACTAACATTGGATTAAATGGTAAAAATATATTTCAATTTCACTTTAAGAACAATTAAAAATCTAAACTAACCATATAAATAAATTAGATTAAAATTCACTTTTGAATTAAAATACAATAATTTTCACTATTCATTAAAAATTGAAATTTATCAGAAAAATACCAAATAAATACCCAAAGTAAAATTTGATGTCCCCATTATAAAGAAGGATTATATTTGGTCAATTATAATGTATTAAAGTGACCAGAACTATATTTAAAGAGGGTTCTCCATTAAAAGGCGGTAAATCGGCCTTTTAATGTAATTTATGCTTAAACTTAGATTCATTCACATTTTAAGCCTATAACGTTTATTAGATAAAAGTAAATACATATAACAAACATGAATAATCATATTGTAGTTAGTTTCATTCATTTCTACCACTACAACGGCTAGGAGTTAACTAAAATTTAAAATAATAATATTATATTACTAGTGTGGAACGTAAAATTCTAAAGAAACCCGTTTTTGCCTATCGGGTATGCTATCGAGCATAGAAACCCTTTTAAATTAAAATTAATATTTAATTCAAAAAAATTAATAAGTATAAAAAAATATTATTCTTCATTTACTTGGGATGTAACATCCTTCCCCCTTTTGAGAATTAGGTCCTCACAATTTTTATTCACATATCAAAATAAGTTGGGTTAGTTACCCCCCATAGCATTTTCAGATTCCCACGTTGCCTTTTCAACCATATGGTTTTTCCACAAAAACATTACCTGATGAATTACATTATTCTGCAACACTTGCTCTCTACGGTCAATAATCTGCACTGGTTGTTCATCATAAGATAAATTCTCTTCCAACTGAACTACCTCTGGGCTCAAAACATGAGATGAATCTGGCGTATACTTTCTCAACATCGAAACATGAAAAACATTTTGTACCTGGGATAAACTTGGAGGTAAAGCCACTTTGTATGCAACTGATCCATCTTTCTCCATAATTTCATAAGGTCCAATGAACCTCAGACTCTAATTTCCCTTCTTACCAAAATGCATCACACTTTTCCATGGAGAAACTAGGAGAAAGGCATGATCACCTACTTCAAAAGAAAGATCCGTCCTCCGGTTATCTGCATAAATTTTCTGTCTGCTCTGAGCTGTTCTCATGTGCTTCTAAATCAACTGAACAATCCTTGTGCCATCTTTTCTACCAATTCTAGACCCATCATCTTCCTTTCACCTACTTCATCCCAGAATGCTAGAGTTTGACAATGCTTTCTATATAATTCCTCAAATGGAGCCATCTGTATAATAGAATTAAAACTGTTATTATAAGATAATTCAACCAAAGAAAGATGTTGGTCCCAACTTTCCTGGTAATCCATCGAACAAGCACATAACATATCTTCCAATGTCTTAATTGTTCATTATGACAGCCCATCTGATTGAGGATGAAAAAATGTACTAAAATTTAATTTTGTATCCAATGAATTTTTAAGGCCTTTCCAAAAGATAGAAGTAAACCTGTGATCATGATCAGATACAATGGAGAGGGGAACTCCATGAAACCATATTATCTCTTAAACATATAACCGAGAAAGTTTATCTAGATATAAATTATCTCGAATTGGACAGAAATGAGAAGATTTAGTCAATCGATCAACTATAAAATAGATAGCATTATTACCTTGATATGTCTTTGGTAATCCCATAACAAAGTCCATTGATATGTTTTCCCATTTCCACTCTGGTACTGGTAAATGATAAAGCATCTCCTTCGGTAAATTCCAATATGCCTTAACCTACTGACAAGTCAAACACTTCATAGTAAAATCAGAAATATATCTTTTCATTCCATCCCAACAGTAATACTTCCGAAGATCTCTGTATTACCAAGATGAACTGAAAACGAAGAACTATGAGCTTCACATAACAACTCATTCTCCTACTGTGAATCAAAAGGTACACATAATCTCTTTCCAAATCTCTAAACACAGTCATTATCAACGTTAAAATCAGGCAACTTACCCTTCTGAACCAACACAACCTTTTCCTGTAACTCACTGTCTTCCTTCTGCACTTTCTTAATTCTATCTGATAGAGATGATTTCACTGACACCTGAAACAAAATAGGAAAATTTTCTACAACAAAAACTTCTATGATAAAGTTCATCAAATCCAAATCGAAGGATCTCGTTCAAAACGTAACATGGATAATAATGCGTTGTATTTTCGACTCAAAGCATCAGCTACTTTATTTGCTTTTCCAAGCTGGTAATAGATCGTTCAATCATAATCCTTGATTAATTAAAGCCATCTCCTCTGTCTCATTTTCAATTATTTTTTGAGTGAATATATAATTAAAACTTTTGTGATCGGTATATATTTCACACTTCACTCCATACAAATGATGCCACCAAATTTTTAAAGAAAAAACAACAGCAACTAATTTTAAATCATGTGTTAGGTAATTTAACTCATGTGGTTTCAATTGAAGTGAATCACAACAATTACCTGATCATTTTTCATTAGGACACTACCTAGTCCTTTCAAAGAAGAATCATTGTAGACAACAAACTCACTATTTCTGGAAGGTAGTGCCAAAACTGGAGAATTCACCAATCTCCTTTTCAATTCCAGAAAAAAATCATCACATTCTTTAATCCAGATGAACATAACACATTTTCGAGTTAACTTAGTCATTGGACTAGATAACCATGAAAATTTTTCATCAAACCTCCTATAATAACCTAACAAACCAAGAAAACTACGAATCTCGGTTATATTTGTGGGTCATGGCCATTCTTCAACAACTTTCATTTTAGCAGGATCAACAGTGATTCCATTTTTTGAAACAATGTGACCAAGGAAAGAAAATTTTTGTAACCAAAACACACACGTGATGAATTTCCCATAATGTTTATTTTGATTTACGGTTTTCAAGAAAACCCTTAAATGACTTTCATGTTCCTCTTTACTTTTGGAATAAACCAAAATATCATCAATGAACACAACCACAAACATATCCAAGAACTCATGGAAAATTCTATTCATAAGATCCATGAATATAGTAGGTGCATTGGTTAACCCAAAAGGCATAACTACAAATTTATAATGGCCATATCTAGTACGAAACACGGTATTTGGAGCGTCTGCGTCCTTTACATTCAACTGATGGTACCCATACCTCAAGTCAATCTTCGAAAAATACGGATCTCCCTAGAGCTCATCAAACAAATCATCGATATGAGGAAAAGGATACTTATTCTTAACAGTGATGTTATTTAATGATCAATAATCAATGAAAAGTCTCAATGAGCCAACTTTCTTTTTAACAAACAAGACAAAGGCACCCCATGGCGACATTCTAGGTCTAATGAAACCTTTTTCTAATATCTCCTACAATTGATTCTTTAACTCTAAAAGTTCAATTTGATACATTCGATTAGGGTTTTTTGAAATTGGATTAGCATCAGAAACTAAGTCAATAGTAAATTCAACTTCTCGATTCGGTATAATACTAGGAAACTTATCAGGAAAAACATCAAGGTACTCGTTTAACACTAGAACATCATTAATCTAAACAATTTCGTTGTTTTCAACAATATGTGAAAGGTATCATTCAAACTCTACTATAGGAAAAACAATAATGTTTGCAGGTAGATTCTTTCCACATACAAGGAAAGGAATGTTCTTATGTTTTCTTTTTGTCTCAATATTTCCTCCTGGTGTTTTTACCGTAATTTCAATATTCATATCATGAGATGGAATTCCAAATTTACTAGAAAAATTCTCAGAAATTAAAGAGTGTGTAGACCCCAAATCAAACAACACATTGGCATAATCTGAAAAAACCAACAGTGTACCTAATACATCTTCATTTGATGGCCCAACATCTGCTGAAGTAGTTGCAAAGGATTTCACCACCCATTTCTGCTAGTAGTCTGGTTTCGTTCCTTCAGATGAGTTCATTGTTGGATACTCATTTACCTAATGACCCATTTCATTGCACTTAAAACATTTTACTGATTGTAAATCAGTTTTTGTCTTACCATTAACCTGATCTTTTTCAGTGCAATTACGAGCCTTATGTCCCATTTTACCACATCGGTATCACATACCAGAATTCAAAAGACACTCCCCAGCATGCTTTTTATCACAATTTTCATAAAACTGTAAACTTAAGTTTCTTTCCATCAGACTTTATTGAAGAGTTATTCCCTTTCCCCTGCCACCTCGTCCTCTTATTCTGTTGTTTTTCAAAGAATACATTATCATCGACAAACTCCATCTCCACCTTATCTGAACAATGAACATGTTTTTCATAACTTTTGAACTCATGAGAAGTGAAATCCCTTCGATACTTTGGCTTTAATCCTGAGTAAAAATTGTTGATTTTACTATCAATATATCTTATGAAATTTGGAGCATACCTTTCCAGTTGAGTAAATTTTTCATCATAAGATTCCACTGAGTCATCCTCCTGCCTTATTTCAAGGAATTGTTTTTCCATCGTAAGATGGACAACATTAGTAAAATTTTTCTCAAGAAACATACCTTTGAATTCATCCCAATTGAGAACTCCAATATCTGCATTATCCCTGATATTTTTTACCATCGACCACCACTAATCAGCTTCACCTTCAAAACGGTAAATAGGAAGACTAACCTTTTGATGTTCTGAACAACCCATGACATCGAAAATCTTTTCCAGTGCTTTAATACACCCTTTTTCTTGCACCAGATCATATGATCCTCTGAATTATGGGGGATGTTGCCTCATGAAATGCTCCACTACTGACATGTTCCTCTATTGTTGATCTATCTGATCTCGTACATGGATACCACCACCGTTTATAACCTGAGTCAACTGTGCCATCGCTGCAACAAACTATTCAGTTCTGATTCTGACCATCTCAGGTTGCTGATTTGGAAGGTTTTCTTCCTCCGGATGTTGTACCAACATAGCTGCCCTATTTCCTCTGCAGAAAACCATTCTTAACACATAAATATCTTATGCGAAGCAACATGGCAATCTGTAAATTCTACATGATGTCAATATTAACATAAATTACATTATGGATATTACTTTAACAATACCATAACACCAAATGTTATCTAAATCTCCCTTTGATACCAACTATAAGGACCCGACCTTAAACATTACATAATATTGAATTAAATGAAAACTTCACATTGAGGATCTTTTCATGATTGGAGTTTTATGGAATTAGGACATTACTATTTCATCTCAAAAGATTACAAGGTAGAAATAACCACATAGTTTCCATTTTTTTCATAAAATAAAAATGTTGAAAAAAATCATGGCTACTTCCATGTTTTAGACAGCATGACTTTTCCTTGATCCCATCCTTGTCTTATTCATCTTTAAATCCTGTGAAAACATTTCAAAACATGGGATGATCATAAAAAGCTCAGTAAGGGTTATAAAACAATGAATTAAAACATTTGTTCATAAAAACATACAAAACATGAAATCATTTACAAACATCATGAAATCATATGATTTATGAAAGACACATAGAAATCATAAATCATAAAGGTAACTTGTGTCATCCATGTCATACTTACTTTGTAGCAATCATAGCTACACATGGAGTTACTTTGGAATACCCCATCACAGTATATTCCTTAAAATCTCTTAGGAGAAACATTCAAATTTACCTCTGTCACGTTACCCAATGCATTGGAAAGCTATCTCGTGCTCTCCTGCCCTAGGATTATCACGGAACCACCCTTATACATAAATAATTCTCAAGAACCATAACATAATCATAACACATAACATAAGCATAAAGGAAAGATAAAATTTCCACATTGCAATAATAAAATATCATTTCAAGATATTGAAATAATAAATCCATTTTCAAAATCATTTTCAATACCAAAATACGTAAAAAGAGTATATGGAATTTATTTTTCCTTTTAAAAAACATTCTTGCTTGTTAATGAACCCAAAGATCAAATAATACCTACGACGATGGAAAGGTTGTTGTCACCGCTTACGTTAAAAAAAACATTCCTGTTTATCGTTTAGTAAAATGATTCGTATAAAAATATTCCCTTTGAATAAAATGGAAAGTCAAAGGGGTTTATACACCGTATAAAATAAAGTCCTGTATAAAACAAAAAAAATGCCTCAATGAAAGGAGATTGAGACGAAGTCCCTTACCTTGCGTCCGACATCACTCGATCATTCTTTAATATCCTGAATTATAAACTAATGTTAATTTCTACTTCATGAAGAACCTTTTTCATGTTTTATATTCTTTTTATATCACTTATTTCCATGTTATAAGCATTATTCAATCATTTATGTTAATAACGTTCATTTTGTCGGTATTTGGTACTTGATTAAAAATGCACACCTTATATTTACATGTTGTCCATGTGTTCAACAGTTCTCTATATCCATAATGATATTCATGATTTGGATATCATATATACCATATATATCCATTATATACATGTTTTTATAATAGTACATAACATTTAGGGGTAAAAAATGAAATGCACCGTTCATGGAGACGGTAAGCCGTAAGTACGCATAAACGCTACATTAATTCATATTTCTTATTTTAATGGAAATAAAACATAATGATCCATAGTTATATTATAATTCTAGTTTAATATCATATATAATATCATTTACTCCATCCATTATACATCCCACATAAGGCATTAACTAATCACATCACTTTGAGGGGGCTGTAGTCCGCACATCCACAAATGAGATTATCGTATTTACCCACTATGAAAACCATAAAGGAATGCCATAAATATAAAATTCAGAAGCATAAAGAAAACATAGACATAATATATATCATATATAAATACATTTCCATCATAATTTCCACCATTAGAGGCGGTAAGATATTATTGAACAATCATCGTTTCGTGATGCGTTAGTTTTCCATCCACAGAAACATTATGTTAATCACCCATTAGATGGAGGTGTGTGTGAGTGTAGTTTGAATAATTCTCATAGAAACATCCTAGTATATTGTTTATACTAGTGTTGTTACAAAATAAAGGATTAAAAAGGAGTTTAGGGGTTAGAGAAGTAAAATAAATGAAAACAATTTAAGAGAAACTCTTACCTTTAATTTGGGGAACTTCTTTTGGTTTAAACCAAAAGGACTTCTTGAAGTTCCTTATGCCTAAAGTAAGCATTTAGGGGGATGAGAGGGATGTTGGGAGCTTAATTGGGCAGAGTATGGATGAGACAAGTGGCTTGAGAGGTGTGAGGAATTGGTTAGATGTGGTCTTCTTTTATAAGGGAGAGGATGGGCTCTTTAGGGAAGTGTGAAATTATTATTTTATAATATAATGATATTCGGTTTTCAATGGTCCAAAAATCATTATAGTAGAAGAGAAGATGATTCATGGACGAAATAAAGTCATCCAATCAGAAGTGGAAATGTTTTTGATAATATTTTAAGCATTATAATCTTCTTTATTTAAATCATTTATTAATGAGGTAAACACTGCATAATTATTATATCATAAATAATTTATTTTATTTTTTGTCTAAAAATTATAAATAAAAATACCAAGATGTAAGAAATCTGTTTATCATTCT
Organism: Viscum album; assembly: GCA_963277665.1. NCBI lineage: Eukaryota > Viridiplantae > Streptophyta > Magnoliopsida > Santalales > Viscaceae > Viscum > Viscum album. Next base: position 456,467,664 of record OY728142.1, read on the forward strand.
AATGAATATTTATAGTATAAAATATGCTTTATATTACACCATATGAAAATTTATTACTAAAAGATTTTTTTATGTCTATTTTGCCTTTACATTAAATTAATTAGTCTAAATTGTCATTATCACTCCCATGTGGCTCAAAGGGGACCCAAAATAGACCCAAATATGCCAATGGTCGTTAATAACTCAACCAATAAGTTTTGGACAAGTGTTAAAGAAATTTAGAATTATTATAATATTCTTTTAATCTTGGATTACCTTATTTAACTTTAACCGTGGTAAATAAAAGTCAAAAGTTACTATTCACCAAAAATTATTCTCATGTTAATGAAACCACATTTTACTTCTTGATAACAATCATGTATATAGGATTTTTGAAATTCTATTCACAGTAGTGGTAAAATTTCATTTAAATGAAATTGTCTGTTTTTTTAACTACCACTAAGTGGTTTCACTATTCATCAAAAATTGAGGTTTTTCAATAAAAATCAAAAATTCAGTCCAATAATTATTTGATATTCCGAATTCAAAATTGATGTCTATTTTTCCAAATTCATAAAATAGAAGTGGAAGTAATTATTTAAAAAATTAATTCCTGTTGTAAAAACAAATAGCGTGTTTTTAAGAAATAATAACTATCAAAGGATTGATACTTGTTTTTGCCAAATTTCAAAGTGAAATTTTTTATAATGACTAAAATTGTATTAAAGGGTAAAAATATATTTCAATTTAACATTATGATCAATTAAAAAGATAATTTAACCCTATAAAAAATTAGATTAAACGACACTTTTTAAATAAAATAAATTATTTTTCAATATTCATTAAATATGAACTTTATCAGAAAAATACCAAAAAAATACCCAATGTATAATTTGATGTCCCCATTCTAAAGAAATATTTTAGTTGGTCAATTAGAATGTATTAAAGTGACCAAAACTATAATAAAACGGGTTCTCCATTAAAAGGCGGTAAATCAGTCTTTTAATGTTATCTATGCTTAAAATTACATTCATTCACATTTTAAGCCTCTAACTTTTATTCGATAAAATAAAATAAATCTAACAAACATGTATAATCATATTGTAGTTAGTTTCATTCATTCCCACTAATACAATGGCAAGGAGTTAACTACCATTTAAAATAATATTATTATATTACTAGTGTGAAACGTTAGATTCCAAATAAACTCATTGTTGCGTATCAGGTACGCTATCGAACATAGCAACCCTTTTAAAGTAAAATTAATATAAAATTAAATAATATTAATAAGTATAAAAATATATTATTCTTCTTTTACATGGGATGCTACATTTATGATTTCTAAATCAATCCTTTTTCATATCCACGATGATGGTATCTTTCTCAATTTACATTGTGGATAATATATTTGGTTCATTTCTACTTATAGCATCAGCTACCTTGTTCGCCTTGAAAGGATTAAAGTTAATAGAGAAATCATAGTAGTTTATTCTCTATAAATATATCCTTTGATGAATGTTGATATATTTTTGTGGGAATATATATTTCAGACTATTGTTATTGCTATATAAGTCACAGTTTTTACCCTAGGGAAGTGCCGCTAGATTCTCAAGGCAAAAATCACTTCATCTTGATCAAGTCATGCATTGGGTGGTTATTCTTAGGGATCATAAAAAATGGTGAGATATAGGTTTTGCGATTATCATTTTTCATGAGCTCACAACATAATCCATTATACAATGAATAAATATATAACAAAAAGCATACACCACGTTTCTTTAGTGTCAGTACATGTGTAGTGATGAGCCTTATTTTTAGTTCCATGAAGCATTCCTCACATTATTTCATCAAGACAAAATTTACCAGTATCCTAGCTATATTATTTAGCATGCTTGAAAATCATGAAAAATTTCTTTCAATACATTGGAATTATCCAAAAATTCTAATAAAACTATAGATTTCTATGACACTTGTTGTTCTGGGCCACTCCTTAATCTCTTTTCTTTTTTAGTTGTCAATATAAATTCACTGACATGTGATCACATGTCCCAAAAACGTGGCTTGCTTCATCCAAAACTCACACTTGAAAATTTTGACATACAAATACTATATTATCAATATCTCCAACACAAGTCTTAGATGTTTTTCACATTCATTAGTGATCTTGGTGTAGATGAAAATATCATCAATATAAACTTCCAAAAATTTGTCGAGGTTTTTTCTGAAGACTCTCTTCATCCATTCTTGGACGATTGATGATGTATTAGTATGTCTAAAAGGAGTCACCAGAAACTCGTAGTTCTTATACCTTGTACGGAATCCAATATTTTGAATATCATTATTCTTCACCTTAAAATAAATATTTCCATTAGAAACATCCAACATTGAAAAGTAATATGGTTCTCTTAATTGATCGAACCACTCATCAATCCTTGAAAGTTGATACTTGTTCTTTAGGTTGATCCTGTTGAGTTCCTAATAATCAATACATATCAACATGGTTAGAAAGTGGACATCCAATAGAAGAAATTTGATATACGAGTAGCACTGTGAATGAATTTTATGGAGAACTCTACCCCATGATCAAGGGATGGTTGGTTATCAATTTTGGAAATAAATCATTTTATTCCCTTATGATTGATATTACAAATTGGTTAACACAATTCATTGACTCAACCATTTGAGCATGGTAAGAAACTTTATAGGTAATCAACACCCACATATTTGTGGGATTTTACAATAGAGATTCAAGATCTTCCTTGAGTTTGAATATGATCATGGGATGATAAGGAATATTAAAAGATATTTTCTTTTGATGAAATTCATATTTTCTCTATATAGGGAGAGCCAATCCATTCCCATTAGAGCATCAAATTCCACCATGTTATGTATTAGGTGATTCACTAGATGAATATTTCAACATAATTAAATAAGAGTAGAGTCCAAAAAATGGGTTGGAATGATTACACCACTTTCTGTTCTTATAAATATCTCAACATCATGGGTTTAGGGCTTTAATTCTATAGTTCCATCAAATATTCAATATATAACGGAATCTAAATAACCAGAAACAAAAAATCATGTTTCCATTCTTTAGTAAATAGGAAGTGTACCTTGTACAACATAAATTTATTTCTCTACTTCCTCGGTAGTAATGGAATAATAATTCCCTTGTTCCATTGTATTTGTTTTCTGGTGTCAGTAATTGATCTCTAGGACTCGAGGTTTAGTGCCCTAGATTTCATTGTTCCCTATTTCCACACTGTTTTATAAGTGGACCATGGTTGGTCCACTCCATTACTCCGCAAAATTACCCTACCTTGTCATGTATTTCTATAACTGTTGAACATTGTTTCCTTCTCTCCCACACTTGAAACATTTCCCCGTCCCATTTAAGTCAATTACTATGATGATTTTTTCCTCATATTTGACATGTGGGTAGTTGAATTTTCCATCCACTATACTCATTGGATCATCAAACACAAAACTCCATTTTTCATTTCGTATCAACGTAGCCATGATAATATTATAAAAAATATATATACACTTTAAGGTCACATCATACATCCTCTTCATATCTCGTACATTCTTGATTATCAATATCCTTTCGATGTAGTGGTTTTAATCCCCTAAAAAATCTATCAAATTTTCTATCATTTTTTATAAACAATCCTAATGTGTACCTTTTAAGCCTTATGAAAATTTCATTAAAAGATATGATATATTCTCATTCCATTTCTATTAGCTCTAGTAATTCTAAATTTATATTAATATAAAGAGTTTATGGGAAGTACTTGTTATGAAACATTATCTTAATGTGTTCCCACACCATCTATTCAATTTTGTCTCATGGCATGGTGTTTTTAATAAAATCTATCCATTTTTCGGCCTCTCCATTGAGATGATAAATAGATATAGTCACATTATATGTCCCAAAATTGTGAATCATATAAATGATCTTCCACATTGAGTTAACCCACTATTCCGTAGCTAGTGGATCAGAAGATCCCCTAAATGACGATGGTCATTATCGTGTAATAAACTATATTTCCAGTTCCCCTTCTTATGTGAAAAGGTACATTCCACATTATTCTAGATATTATTCAAATCCTGAGAAAACTGGGTAAGAATCACAATTATGTAGTGAACTCCAAATCCAATTGTCTTGTGGATGTCATTGGTGAAATGAAATCTTCTTCACCCAAACAGGTTGTTTTCATGGTTTCTCGTGGTTCCCACTATTTTATAAATATAAATTATTAAATGATTACATATGTCAACAAGTTATTACTAAGTAATTTATTCCATTGTTGAATCATCACTAAAAGAACATCTTATGGGATACTTATGTTTTCAATGGATTATTTTGTGCTTGTATATTAATAGTTTAATACCAGGATTTTTACAACGGTTCTCAAATCCTAAATCCCAAATTAATTATACTTTTCCTCAAATACCTAATATAGATGCCCAACTTTTCTTTCATTACAATTACATAAATTAAATGATAAACATGATTAAATAATTACACAAAGTGGATCAAAATATATATTTTATTATGAAAACAAGGCCAAAACAAAACTATTCTAAAAAAACATAAAAATTTATTTATTTCCATTTTCTATAGCTTCTTATTAGCCCTTGAATTTTTCTTAGTACACATAGTCACCTAAGGATCTACATAAAATTTGGGTGAGATAAAAAATTAGTTATAGGTAGATAATAACATGAAAAAATATAATTTTTTGAGAATATTTTTTATCATAATAAAAAAGGAGTGGTATCATTATCAAGAGCGGAAGTATTAAGAAAATACATGGAATATGGTAATGTATAAAAATTAAACATATGTTATTAATGGTAAAATAACAAACATAGTTGTGAAAAAACCTATCATCATGTTCATGAATATTTCACGTTAAATATTCTTATTAATCAAATCCCTTAATTCATTGGATTTATATATAATTTTGGGTGCACTAGCCACATCATAACATTTACATTGTGCTTTATAATTCTGAGTGCACCCATTACATCATTACATTTACATTATCATGAATGGAAAGTATAACATATATAATTATTTTCATTAGAGTATCCAATGTAATGTGGTGGGTAACATATCATAAATAATAAATTCATTATAATTGGGTTCCCAAATTAATGATGGATTGTCATTCTTGGTCATCAAACATTAGGGAAGAAAATCATGAGATGTAAAATGTGTTTTTTATTTTAAAAGAAGTGTTAATTCGATAAACATTTTGTTTCTCATAAAATCTATTAGAAATATTTTATTTCTTTGAAATGGAACTATAATGATGAATGAATTATTTTTAAGGAATAATTATACTGAAAATGGAGTGAATGAGTGAAATCCCAATGAAAGAGTGTTGGGTACAAGAATTCCCCTAACCTTGAATCCAAATGCTTTCTTCACATTAATGTCTTATATAATAAAATTAAATTAATTAATTAAACATTAATTAAACATTTTTATATGAATATACACAATTATGGTTTCATTAATATATTTTATGTGCCTCTGGATGAGTTGTAGAGTTTGAATTCATTGTTCGGGAGTGTTCATTTAAATAGTTTTCATTAACAGTTAACATGTACACATGAATGAATATTCATGTAGAAAATTGATAAACATACGAAACTAATATTAAATGTTGTTAATTTTATTATATGATTTTAAATTTATTTAATGAATTGTGTTATAAACCATGTGCATGAATTATTTTTTTAAATTTAATTATGATTGTTTTAGATTTATTTTGGCGGTTTTGGGATCACAATGAACTTTCTTTGTTTTATCATTTAGTGTTATATATAAAATATATTTCATGAACATAAATGGGTTTACCACCTAAATTTGACAATGTGTTTTCATCTATTTAATTTTTTTGGACATCATTGAAGGAGCCGAATGAAATAGAATGTGCATTTCCCATGATGCCAGTGAATTAAAGTGTCCAAATAAAATAATTAATTTTTATAAAAAAAAGACATTGGGAGGATAATAATTTATAAAATACAATTAATATGATATAATATCAGTTTATAAATGACAGTGTAGATAACATTAAATTTGAATGAGATATTTGGATGATAAGTGATGAAACTAATTGAAATTTGAAAGAAAAATGAGGCAAAAGAGAGTGAAAAATTACCTCTTGAATATATCATAATTGAGAGAAACCATTGAAGAGAGGTTTAAGTAATTTGATGAGAAAAGGGATGATTCATGTGGGGAGGATCATGGAAATATATTTCTATAGAATATGTAGTCGGTATATGTCTTGAGAGGTGTGAGGAAATGAGGTTATGATGGGTGTAATTTATACTGGAGGGGAGTGGGGTTTTCCCAAATATTATATTCATTAATTTATTATTTCTCTACAATAATTGAAATATTGGAGATTAATGTGACTAAAAATAGTAATAAGTGAATGATAATTCGAACCAATGACCATTCTCATCATCCATTACTCAATCATTATGCATAAATTCATTTATATAGCATATTATGTAAATTATCAAATTTCACTATTCACAAAAAATCAACTATTTCAAAAAAATCACAAAAATTAAACATAAAAATATTCAATTTGAAGAATAAAAATGCAACTCAATTTTTAGAAAATAATTTCATAAATATGAATAATATAATTTTTAATTAAAATGATAATTTACAAGAAAATAAAAAATAAAAAATAAAAAACTACTTTACTTACACATTGAAAAAATAAATAAGGTATCATAAAATTATCATATAATCATAAGACATATAAATAATAGTTATTGAATAAATTTTATATAAATAGTTTATATTATAATTTATGAATTTAATCATTGAAATTCATGACTTACAAAAATACATACACTATATTATTATTATATTGTCACTTATATGAATGATAAATTTTATTTATAATATCATTAGTAATGATCCTATTCTGAAAACATATTTCTTATTTATAATGTTCAAATTAATATTGATATGGGTAATATTATTATTCATAATGGTATGATACTATTCAGCAAAAGTTTATATTTGTCCTATTAGAAACCAAACTTCTTTCTGATTGAAACCGTGTATGTTAGATTTTTAAAATTCAGAACACATTAGTGAAAAATATAGGTTTAAAGGACAAATAGTAGTTTGTTTAATAATAGTGTCTCAATGTGTTTTCCAAATGTGATTTTATGTCATTATTACCTTATAATACAAAGGGATAAATTTCATCAATAAAATTTTGGGTCATTATATTAATTTATTTTATCATTAAAAATAATGAAATTTTTATCAGGTTCCACCAAATTTAATCTTATTTTTGATCCCATGAAGTCAATTAACCAAGAAATATATGAATAAAATTCCATTGAGTCTACTTGATCTCTTTTTCCCTTAACTTTTTGATCATTTATTTAATAGGAATCCAAGGTATTTCTAATTTACGAATTAATGGGAGTATCCCAACAAACCCACACATTTATTCTTCTATAGTTTCCTTATCTATTACTATTGTTTTAATGAGATTAAAAAAAATGTATTTATCCAATGTGATTGTGAAGTCGAATAACAAGCCTGAGTTCATTCTTTTATGGGTTAAAGGAGTTTTAGGTTTGCTTTTTTATGGAAGATTTACCCTGACTTGGATAAAGTCATAATGTGTATTATTTTGAGGATTTTTATAATTTAAGAATATTATTTATTTTTTATAATTGTAATTATATTTATTATTTATATTTTCTAATTATTAACAAAATGGTTTTGGAATTATGCCTATTTATTTTTACTATTTTTGATTAGTTTTTCAATGTTATTATTTTAGTTGAATGGAAAATTGGTTTCTATTTTATATGGATTAATTTTTTTTATTTTAAAGTGATCATAATTTTTAATAGGAGTATAATAATAGACTCATCAATTATATGTAAATGGGATATGGTTTTCATAATTTGAATGACCTTATGATATTATTTGTATTGACCATCCATAATAATTATTAAATGAGTGTATCATGTTATTTATTATATCTAAAGATATACATCAGTTTTTTAATTATTTCATTGTTATAAATTCAATATAAATATATAAAAATATATCATTTAATATAATGAATGGGTTAACAAATTAATTGTTTTAGTTTATGAATTCTGAACAAATAAATTTTAGATAAGTTATTTTTTAGTATGTCATTTGAGTAATAATTTGTTTTCTCTAGGTTCCAATATAATTTCTAATATGATAGGAATTATTATTAATTATTTAAATCACAAATATATATAATTATATTTAAATTTGTGTTAATCATATTATATAATATTTGAACATGTTTTGTAAATTTAATCATTTCATTGTTAGGGAAAATTAGAATTAACAAATATCTTGTGATAAATTATAAATGTTATAAAATAAAGATGTAATTTCATATTCTGTAAAGGATATTATATAGTATTAAAACCCAATTTTTTATAATAACATAATTTATGTGTCTAGAAGTGTAAATATTTTTCATTCCTTAGTATAACAACACAAACTAGTTATAATGTCTAGACTGTACGAAATTCCTTTATAGTTGTCTTCTTAAACACATGTAGAATCATAAAAAATATAATAATAACATCCATAGTAATTTAAGATGGGATGTATTTTTAGTGATACTATGATTTTTTATAATCACCAATATTTAATAAAATATCACTTATCATAAATGTTCTTATTATACGCTATATTAGTTTTTATGAGTAATATGTAAAAACAAAAGAATGATTTTTGAATAAGACAAAAAAATGGCTAGGTGAAGGGAGAACATTATTCCTAAAAAAGGATTTATGTGACAAAAAAACCTTATTTGTTTCATTAATTTGATTTCAACCAAAAATAGGTACATTATTTTCCAAATAACACATACTTTATTCAGATAAATTATTGGTCATGTAATTTATTTTATAGAAATCAGATTTCTAAAAAATATGTATCATAATTCAATTAGTCATTATAAAATAAAATTTTTAATCATTTTTCACAATATGTGTTTTATAATTAAATTATTTTTAAAGTATTAAAAATAAATTTTTTTCATTGAATGTGTAAATTCCAGGTATGTTGAACTTATTTTGAGAAGACAAAAATATTTAAACCAATATTTTAAATTTATGAAATATTACTTATTTCACACACATTGGAGATAATTTAGTAAAACTTTTATATGAAAAATAAAATATATATTACAAAAACATATAATTTAATAGAAGATCATAGTTATTATCCTTATAAGAGATAGTGAATTTTTTTTCTATTGTATATTTGACCATTATTTACCAATATTTGTTGGTTGTGACTTTAATATTATTCATAGAAACATTTTTATATTGTATTCATACATATATATAACATAAAATATAAAATTATTATGTGTTAGACAAATGAAACCATAATTATGGGTACATCATTATTCCATGTTTAATGTGTATATTGCACACTGATTTTGGAATCATGATACTGTTAATCATGTAATGTTCATGATATTAATATTTTAAAATGATAATAATTATTATTTAGTGAATATTTACACTCATTAATGTTGATGTGATTCATAAATTTTGTGTTAATTTTACTCATAGCGTATGAATGCCACATGATATTTTATAATCATGTTCATTGGAATAGTTGGATACACAAAATATATTAACGAAGGAAAAACATGATTGGAAACTTGTATTATGGGTGGTATAAATGATATAATACAATATTAAACCTTTTCTATATTCCCACAAGGGCTGATTGTGACCTTAAATTCCTATTCAACATTCCATTTCTTTCAAATATGGGTGTTTACCTAACTGACATTTATAATTCATTGACTATGATGGGTGAAATGATTTCAAAGTAATTACAGCATAGATTTAGACTTCACGATCAAAGTGTGTATTATTGTTATTGGTCCTGTTAGTTTTGGGAGTTATTTTTTATTTTTTATGCTAATATTTGAATATCTCTATTATATACTATAGAAACAAAACAAACCAATATAAATAAAAGTCCCTATGTTTTTTAATTAAATAAATTATTTAATATTACATCGATAATAAACAAATACACTAATTTTGGTTTACTTTATACTCTTATAATTGAGTTATTATTAAGAATTAATCCAATTGATAATATATCCACTAAATAGTGATCATATGACTACAATAATTACAAAATTTTGATAAATCCAATTTAGACATATAAAGGATGTGATATCATATACTAAGAGGATCATACCATATTATTCCTATTTTTCGAATTATATGTGGGAGATAGAATCCCTAATATTTTCCATTGGCCAAGCCCTTATGTAGATCCAAAACAATAAGACTTTGTGAAATCATTTAAATGATGTGTTTAAGCTCATAATGTTCAGATATCAAACCATGTATACAAAAGCACCCCATGAATGTATCAACATCAGACACCTTATACATATGGAGGATTATATTATATAAATATGATATGTTGCACGACCATTATAATTGGAATATGTATATTCAGATTTTAAATTAATACTCTTCATTTTTTCTACTTATTATTACATTATAAATGATTTTTATTTTTATACTATAAAACAAAAATTATATTTTTAATTAGTATTCAATTTTATGTATGAAATTTAATTTGATTAAATTATGTATATTTTATATAAATTATATTTTAATAAAATTCTCTATTTAAGAACATTATTAACTATAAATAAGGAAATAATTTTTATAATCTCAAATGTAATTTTTATATGGCTTCAAAAACACTTTTTTTAATAAACCCTACATTTGTCAATAAATTTTGATTCATATATTAAAATATAAAATGAACATATATATAGTGTTAATTTTACAAATTTTATATTATTTTTGGAATTTGATGATTGAAAATTTCCAACAGCGAATTTTCTATTATTTTATGAGACCGTCAAATTTTTGGTTAAAAATTAAATATAGAAAAAATATACACTATGTATTATTCAATAATAATGAACTAAAAGTGATGTAACAATTTCTATAAATTTTATACATGAGGAAATTTATGTTTACCTTTAAAATAATTTTATTTTCTGTCTATTTTATTAATTTTATAAACCATTTAGTAATCCTCTTAAACCATTAATAAATAATATGTTTTTAAAATCATTTTATTATGATTATAAATCACTTTAACATCATCAATGATATTATTTTCTTATTTTATCCCATGTTATTATAAAATAATGAAAAAATTCAATTTTTTGGTATCCTTGGTAAAAAAACCATTGGATTGCTTTTGGTATTTGTTATTGCATAATATAATATACCAAACCAATATTCGATAAATAAAAAATTAATCTCACATCATTTCATATATAAGACCGCATTGGATCCCATTTAACATCACTAAAAACCTTTTATCATGTCCATAATTCAACATCCCCTCTCTCGATTCTATCTATGGTCCACCATGCTCTGAAGAATCACCACTTAAGCATAAAGAGTTAGACATTAAAGTAAGGGTTATTTTCCTCCACATATTTATTAATGTTTAATCATTATTTTAAACATTATATTTCTTATTCAAACTATAGGTACATTTTTTTAATTTTCCATAATACATTTTATTATAAGAAATTTTTTTGACAAACCCATTTCACTCATAGAAACCGAATTTATTAATCATCATGAAACTCTTTTATGCTCCGAAATTTTCATTGTGATTTTATTGAACAAACAAATTGTGCAGTGAATAACATACCTATTTACTATCAAGGGAGTTCACTATTGTAGGATTATAATTATTTAATTGAGTAAAAAAATGTATATATTCGACACACCATGATAATTTAATAAAATATGATTATGAATGAATACATTTTTTATGATTTATATGGAACAATTTAGTAAGAGAAAGAAATTAAATTTATTAGTGCACACAAAATTATATAGTGATCCAATGCATTGGGTAATTTTTTATATCATGAGATATCATGGTGGGATAGGGAGTAAAAATTATTATTTAATGGGAGTTTTCAAATCATTATTTTCTAGAGGTTATCCATGACCTAAATTAATGATGTGTTGTTTTATGTTTTTTAAAAATTCCCATGATTTATTTGTTATTATAGTGTTATATCATGCCAGATTATTCATGTTTATGATTCTAAATACTTGTATTACCCATTGATATATCTATTGTCTGACGAGTATTATTATCTTCATGTTATGTCCTGTTTTATTCACTTATTAGGGTTCATATCTCACCCATTTCTTATGTATGTCAGTAGGTTATCTGAAGTAGTTTTATATACGATATTGTAAAGGATGTTTTGAATAAATATTTTTTTTATTTTATGTTTTTATATTACCTATTACAAAAGAAATAATAATTTCCAATCATATGAGTAATATTATGTGCAATTGTATATAAAAAATCACTAAATAATGTGTAATTAATATATGGGTAGTTATAGTTGGAATCAATGGAAATGTTTATTTATTATTTCGATTTGGATTGAAACATATAGATAAATAAATATCGATAATACAATGAATTAGAAAACATCCCTAAATTTTTATAAGTATATATTAAATGGATTATCAAGATAACAAAACAATTTCAAGATACAATATGTTTATATGGCTCTAGAATAGATGTTCGTAGTTGTAAAACCCAAAAATACATATTAAGATACACTCGACCATGAACTGGTGCCTAAAAATATCCCATGATTTACACATTGTTTGACAGTCCTTGGGTATATTTGTCGGGAAATTCACATGCTGACTAAATACCAGAATAAAGGGAATAATTTTTTTTATAAAAATATATTTTTGGAAATATATCATTGATAACATAGATTGTATCATAATAATTCATTTGTAATGAAAATATATAAAATATAAATTCATTCTTCTTAATTTTCTTATATATCCATTTTGTGTCAATAGTTAAAAAAGCATCATCTAAATTTTCCCCATTATTCTATCCATTGAGTATAGATAATATTAATCAGGTAAACAATCAATGAAATGGGAATTGTGATTATTGTCCCAATTATATTACTAACTCGATGGTAGTGGGCTTAACAATTTTTGTGAAAATAATATTTTAGATGAATCAATTTTTTAAATAGAAAACTAAAAAAATATGATTGCTAAAATCTGAATAAAAATGAACAAGATTAAATTGTGTCCTTTATATGACAATGAACCTATAATGATTTATGGATTATATGATCCCTTAATAATGGAATAATGGATCAACTAAATTTAGAAGATATTTTCAATCCTAGAATGTTTGGACAAATAGATAGTTCAACTGGTTTTTTATTGTATGGATAGGAAAGGTAATCAGTGGTAGACCTTGATCAATAATAGTATGCATGATGAATAGATCTAATTGATCGTCTAATTTTTTTTTTGAAAATGGTCATTGATAATTTTTTTCCACTCAATGTCGGCATTAAAATGCAATGGGATTTCCTTTCTCACTGGACTGAAATATAATAAATCTACAGGGATATATATTAAAAGAATTAATATACCTAGATGATGCACCTCTATATTTCTAGATACCCATGAATGAAATGATTGGTGCTTCTTAGATGGCATAGAACATATTCAGTTAAAATACCCAGAGATATGAAAATTTGATAGATATGAGTAAAATTATTGATTTTAACTAAACATTAAAATAGAGATCGACATATAACAATGGTTTCCTGGGGATAAGAAGTGGAATGTGGGGTTTAATTATGGAGGTTCATTGGAAAAACATAACGTTGCTAATAAATAACAGCATCCCACATGTAAATAGTACAGATAGAAGAACAATGAAAATTGCATATGGGGGAACATGAAATTCCTTAGGTGTGTGAAACAAGGGAACCCCGATAGTTATTTATGATAGAATAAAGCCACCAATGAGATGTAGGAAATTAATTCTACAATAATCCATCGATGCATTGTACATTTATTAAACTGTATGGAACAAAGGCACATTGCAAAAAAAATAACTAATTCAATGGTTTTCAGAGACAATCATCAATCTTCATGGATGTAATAGTGAATTTTTCTATCAAAACCACTAATTTGGGTCCAAAAAACAATGTATTTATAGTTTATATAGTTTTTCATTCAATAATAGTAAATATTCAGTTTTATTATGGTTCAAAACCTTTCTTCATATAAAAAATGTTTATCAGAACTATTTAAACACAACTAAAAAGAATGTAAGAAGAAATGTTAGTGAATATGAAATATGGGAAATTATTTTAGCCTCATTATATAACTCATATCATATAAAATATTTTTTTAGAATGTATCTTAAAAGAATTTCATATAATATATAATGGAATTTGTTGAAATTACGAGTATAGATACGTTGTCCCTGTATTGAGCCATCACAAATTTCAATGAGAAAGAAATCACTCTTTGTTTCATGAATCAAACACCATTTATATACAAGTGAAAGGAGGATGATGAAAATTATTTTTCAAAAACATATCAAAATGGATATTTTTTATTTATAACAATGTGTATGTTGATGAAATGATTGATTCAAAGGAAAACATCATCCTAGAAGACATGGTGATTGTCATGGAATACAATGAGGTGTTTTATGAAAAATTGTTTTGCCTTTATCCTAGATGAGATGTTTAATTACAATTTGATAATATACATGGGAAATTATCGTTAGAAAAGTCAAATTAAATAAATATTATTATAAAAAATTAGGAAATATAGAAAAAACTACAAGATAATCTGGATAACTGGTTCATAGACCCACATGATTCATCATGGGGTGAACCATTCCTATTAGTCAAGATGAATGATGGTTCAATGCACATTTAAATTGATTTTCATTATATTAACAAGTTTTCTATAAATAAAAATTATCATATTCAATGGTTTGATTAATTTTTTGATTTGATATATGGAGAATAATAGATTTATCACTGATACTGCCTTTTGGACATGGTAAAAGAAAAATAAGTTCAAAATATTTTCATTAGGACAAAATAATTATCTAGAAATATTAATGGAAATGATTAATATATTCAATATATAATACATTGATATTATTTTTAGTGCTCATATTCGATATTATAATATATTACAAAATCAAGGTAGTCCAGAGGATCCTATGAGTACTGTGTTAATAATCCTGATCAATATGATAATTATTATGAAAACTATATAAAATTTGAGTTGTGTTTTAAATAAGTATCATTATTAGAAAAAATATCATAAGAAATGGTACATATTTTGAACCATCAATGAATGTAGAATTGGAATGAAGGAAGAGGATGACATCCATAATAAAATTTCACAGTTTCCTCGGATGAACTACGTAATATAATTTATTTGTGAGAAATTTATCATCATTTCCAAACAAAGAAACCATTTTACCTCTTAATGGAGACATTTTTTCAAGGAATTATGTATTTAAAGAGATAATTATTGAGTTAAAATGGTGTCTTATCATTTCACCGAAACCCACACTACATGTAAGTATGTAACTTTTAAATGTATTCAACGATTATTTAAATATTTTATTTGGTTTTGTGTCAATGTAAAATGTAAACGTGATAGAAAATGAATCAAGGATGACTAATATTCACCAATAAAAATACCTAATAATTTTTATGTATTTGGATTCAGTGATATTTTCTTTAAAAATATGGCATCATTATTTATTTTGGGAGATATTTGAAATATATATAGATAAAAAAATCCACATGTATATATTATCATTGAATGATATGAGAATGTTATAATGAATATGGTTAGAGATGATCATAGAATATAACATCTCAATTCACAAGAATCGTAGGAAATATCATAAAGTGGCAGACACTCTAATTATAAATGATCCATCACTTATGTTCCAACCTTAATTTCATGTATGTAGGAATTTATTTTTTTATTTTTGATAACTAATGTTTATGGGGGATGTTTGAAAGATATTTGAAGATTTTTGGAATGTTTTTGGGGATTTTATAGTGAAATATAGTTTGAGCATGTCTATTAGAAACTCTAAATCCCATACATGAAACCATACAATATAAAATAAGGTATTATGGAAGGACGCACAGTTATGTGCACCATTAGTCAAAATCGTGCAACCACACCCGGATTAATCATGAAGTGTGTAATATAGTTAAAAACCTATATAGCGAAAAAAATAATATCTATGTAGACCTACTGCATATGGGTGTTTAAATGTAGAGGCTTGCACATAGTTGGCACACAGTTCTCCAAACCATTCATCAAATAACACACGATTAATATTTTAGATATGAAAAAGTGGATTTTACCTGTTTTCACATATATTATAATTTTTAGCCTCTTTTTTAAACCCTAAAAAGTATTTTATATCTCCCAATGGATACAGATGCACTCTATTCAATTCATACGAAATCATGTAGAAAATCATAGTTTTTTATGCCTGGTTCCATTGATAAATCTTCATTTTATGGGGGATTCATAGATATTTTTCTATTCGATATCATGTATTTAATGAAAATATTTGTTGGGAATATATATATATATATATATATGATATTTGATTCCAATACATATTGTATCTGGCTGTGTTAATGTTAGGGAAATGGATCTAAGGTGCATTTTCATGTTTTAAATATTGTGGTTGAAGATTTTTTTTTTCAATTTCACCATTATTTCATAGATGTTGGATACACTCTTGAAACATATTATTATACAATGTTGTATTAGTCTCAAATGATAAAATATAATGAAATTGATTGTGTTTTTGATGTTAAAAACTCATTATAATTCTTCTTTAGTAATGGTTTTGGGTTTTTTAAAAACTCATTTTCTGTAATTTTTATTATTTATGATATTAGGTAAACTAGATCCATTAATTATAAATATTACATAAAATTTATAATATGTAAATTCTCTATTCCTGAGAAAAAAATTTAAACACAAGCTCAT
This sequence comes from Viscum album, assembly GCA_963277665.1. Taxonomy (NCBI): domain Eukaryota; kingdom Viridiplantae; phylum Streptophyta; class Magnoliopsida; order Santalales; family Viscaceae; genus Viscum; species Viscum album. The sequence continues at coordinate 456,484,626 of OY728142.1, forward strand.
GTAACGTGCAATACCTCATTTTTTCCGTAAACATGTAAATTAATTTATTTCCATTTTTAATTACCATTTTCACCATGAATTATGTTTACCATATTAAATAATATTAATTATTATAATTAAAATTTTAAAATTAATTTTATCAAATTATATTTACAAAATTAGTGAATTTTAATTTAAAATAAACTCGAAAAACAGCTTGGAATTTCATTTGGAATATATTTTACCATCATTAAATGAACTTATTTAACATTACTATTAGTGATAGTAATTCAGTGGATTAAAAATAACTTATTTTTATATGTGATAAATTAATTTGATTATTTATTTTATCTATTGAATTTTATTGTAATTAAATAAATTGGATATACACTATTCTTTTTTAATCAAAAATTGTTTTCTGAAAAACAATATATTTTATTAAATTTACCTTTTACCAATAAATATTAGAATATTTATTTATATAAAATTTATAATTAATCATTTTGTAGTTAAATAGATTAATAATAAAAAATTATAAATTAATTAATGAGTTGTTAAATACAACATTTTTAATTTTTCATTAAATTTTATTTCTAATGAATGATTTCCCAAAATATATCGAGGAATAAAAGACCATGTAAGATAAAATTGATAGTATCCAATTAAATTAATTTTTTTGTACCATGGAATATTAAAATGGGAATTTGTTTATAGTTTTTGAAAATATAATTTCAATCCTTTCGGATTATGTTGTAAAGAAGATTTTTTATGTTGGTAATAGTTTGTAATGGAAGTATTTTCTTTTGTTGTCAGATAGCATGAAATCACCTCAAAATTGTATTTGTTAGTGATTAGAGTCTCAATAATCATCAATAGACTTGACACAAAATTATTTAAAAAAGTAAATTGGGAATCGAATATGTTTTCTGGAGAAAATCGAATATCAAACTCACCTTTGGAAAGGAATGAAAGATTAAATTATAATGTGGAATTTTATCAAAGTTTTAATAGATCAAATTTCAATCCAAAATGTTTATTGTTTACATTGGAGTTCTCATAACTGATATGTTTTTTTATTAAATTTTTTTATTAAATCCATTTATAGTAGATGAGGAGAAAAATTCCTTCCATTATGACTGAGGGGTGGTTGGAAGGAAAGATGATGCATGGTGGATGAGATGTTAAAATACATCCCAATGTAAGTCAGATGTTGTTATTCTAATCCTGAAAATACATAAAGTCATGAGAATGACGTAATACAACAAGGAGTTTTTAGATGATGAATATTTATGAATGTAATGTATTCATGTCTTAGTACATTGTTTTGAGATTACCACACATTGAATTGTTTGAAGGATGTGATGTTTCGTTTAGAAAATGACAATACAATGATACTAGTTTTCAGTCAATCCTAGAAACCACAAGATTAAAATCATCAGTGAACAAATTTATCTTGTTCTATAATCATAAAATAGAATAATTTATTGAAATAAAATTTATTCATATTGGTAAATAAGATATTTTTACCACTAATAATGAGAGTTTTAAAAACCTAGACCTTATTTTAGGTTATGGGTTTATTACTTTTGGTGCTTTTGAAAAAAGAGGAGAATATAGATATTTAAGGATTACATGCCATGAATCCAGTTGTAGCAGGTGAACATGTTATGGGCATGTAATGATCGTGTAAATGGCCATGTAGGGTGACTTGTAGACCACCTAAAGTTTTCCTGATTAAGGTATATACACGCCATGCACTTTTAAATGAGAAGATGGGTAATTTTCATTACAATTATTATATCTGACCGATGTTGCATCTCATTCACATAAAATACATCTTCTATACTAGTCTCATCTATGTGTGACCGATGTCGATGATTCTTCTCTAAGCCCCCAACTCAATGTTCGTTCTCGTAATCAACCGTCGCCGATTGCATTAGAATTTCCGTGGTATGTTCTTCCATCTTATACAGCCTCATTTCCGGATTTATCTTCTTTCCAGAGATATCTGTGGGTGAATTTTTTGGACATTTGGGTACATCTACCACATTATAGGTTGATTTAATTTTCAAATTTAGAGTATATTGATTTTAAAATTTCTAAGTAGGTGGTTTGTGCCTTTACATAGTTATTCATTGATTCTTATATGAAAAAATGGCATAATTCCTTAGAACGGGGTATTGAGTGTTTAAGGATTTTAGCTCTGTTAATTCTTGAATATTCATTGTTTTGAAGATTAGGGGTTGTTTGATTGTGAATTGGGTTATATTCAGTGTTATGGATGTGTTTTCCATGTTTCTTTTGATATTGACCAATTGTGCATGCATTTCCTATTAGGATGCTTGTTTTCCATTCCTAATGTTCTTCGGATGGAGTGATTTTTTGTTGTGGTTTTATGCTTATACCTATTTAGTGAAGTAGTTTTTAAGGTTTAATTTGACTATTAAACATCATTGTAAACTATTGACTTACACAGGTCTTTGGGACCCTGGTATAATATATCATTGGGAGAATAGATGCTGAGGACTTATCCAAAGTGTCTATTTACTTTTCACGATGTGAGGCCATATGGGGAATGGACATGAGTTCTCCCTCTTTGTGTATTTAATTCTATGTTGCGAAAAAACATAGGTAATAGGACATTGAGTGCTTCCCCATAATATTTGTAGTTTACCCCTAAAAGACAATAGTGGGAATTGACTATGAGTACTTCCTCAGAGTGTCTTTGCTAAAGTTGAACCATAGGGGTGATACTATGTGTACATCCCATATATTATCTTGTGTTTGATAGGATGATCCATATGGTATAGTTTGTGAGTACTTACCATATGGTCACATGTTTTTTATTAGATTCTTTCTTGATATTTGAAAATGAAGGAAATTGAAATGTATGAATGTTTACTTTTGAGTACTTTTTTGGTTACTTGTTCATTTTGCTTTTTTCCTGCCACATATATTCTTTGAATATTAAGAACAAATATGTGGGTGGTGTCCTACTAGGATTCGTCTCACAACCTATTTAGGTCATGCTTTTGGACTCAAATAGATTACATTTCTTCATGTATAGATAAGTGGAAGCACACATCTACTTCATGTACTTGATTTATTTGTAGCTAGAGAGCATGCGACCAAGTATAGGCTTATGATACTGTTGTACATTATATTTTTTCATTGTAAATTTGTTTAGTACTGTATTCTAGCATTGTGACTTGTTTGGATCCTTTTCTATACATATGTATCATGCTTCATATATATATATATGTTCTCTTGTTGGTAATTACTTCTAGTATTTTGTTGTTTAGTTATTGCATGTTATTACTACCTCTGTTATTTTTAACTGTTTATATCTACTATGTTACTAATACAATGAGGGAATGGATTCCCCAATATCACACCCATGTCCCTTTATTCTAGTCGACTTACTTTTGTGTTTGGTGAAATGTTCTTGAGGCCATGTGACGAACAGGGTAAAGGGAACCTCTATGCGGCTCCTATAACTGGGATGTTTGAAGATTAATCATGATACTAATCATCATATGTAGTTGTGGTTATAAAATTGATTTTCAAGGGATAAATTTATTTAAGATTTTATTTATGTATATTCATTTGAGACTGAAATGAAATAATATGTTGTTGGGACGGATAAAAAATCACAATAGAGATCAATAAATTTTTTAACCATTTTCATCAGGATAATTCTTCATCAATTGGGTTATTAATGAAAAATGAACTATGATTTTTTTTCAATGGATAAATAATAACTATATCTTTAATGGGGTAACAATTATTTTTAAGAAAGAGTTATATAAATATGCTTACAAGTGGACAACATAATGAGACGACATCAGTTTCGATGTATCAGAATGTCCGTAATGAAAATTAGAGTGTTTATATGTAATAATTATTATGATGAAATCAAAATAAAAATAAGAATTATATTAATGAATGTTTAGAATTTATGGAGAGTAGAAGATGTGAGGATATTAGAGAAGTGTTAATATTTGATGAGAACAGTTGAGAAGATGTAATGAAGTCAAATCTAATGATGATATTAAAGGAAAATATAAATTTTCATTAAATTTCGATATGATAGAATTGTTTTCAGAATGCAACCTGACTCATATTTTCTCACATATTAAAAAATATTTTTAATTGGTACCTGATGAAACTTGTACTATTCATATGTGAAGAGATAAGGTTGACTACTGAAATATTTTATATTTAAGGGGTTTTGAGATTGTGTATTTTTTAGTTATTTTTCATACATATGGAGTGGAAGAAATATTACGTTCAGTTCATACTGAATCATGTTACTCATAAATTAAGAGATATTTCTTGACCAAGGTAGAATCTGTTCATAATTATATTAGGTGCATCCTGTTAAACATATATTTCCAGAGTAAAAAATCACTGGAAAAATTAGCATAAGTATCATTATAATATATATATAATTCCTTAAATGATCTTGAGTAGGAATGTGAATAATTGTTTTGAAGGTCATATTTTTGAATGTTAACAAGGAAGTAAAGTTACATTTTTGGATGTAATTGGTGTATAGTTTTTGTCTTCATAAAAAATTCATTATTACATCAATTTATGATAAATGAAAATCATTCACAATCATATTGATCATAGTGATAAAAATACCTAATGGGATATCCTATATTTTTGATAGACACTGAAGGATTATTTTCATACTATTTCTGTGGTATTGGATTATTTTTAAACCAAAACATGGATGTAGCTACCCTATTTGAGTAGTGAATCTTGCAAATTATTGTATTACTATGAATGTATAAATAATTTTTATGAAAAGTTATAACTCATTTATTGTAACATACCATGTCAGTAATGAATAATAGATATTTTTTTCTATGACTATTAGTGAATTAGATAGTGTTTTAGAGGATTAAAGTGAGAATAAATCCAATCTTAAGCATAAAATACACTAATTGTATTACTATTTTTTGATGGAAAACCATTTTTTAAATTTATATTTTGAAAATTTTATAATATATGTTTTGTCACAATAAACATACTTTTTATGATTGAGACATCAAAATTTACTTTGTGTGAATTTTTGGTATTTTTCCAATAAAGTTCATTTTTTATGAATAGTGAAAAATGTTGTATTTTAATTCAAAACCTCTTTTTAATATAATTTATTTATATGATTAGATTATCTTTTGAATTAGTTTTGAAGTGAAATTAGAATATATATTTACCATTTAATCCAATGGTGGTCATTGGAATCAATTTCACTTTGAAATTGGACTTAAACTGGTATCAATCTTTTGATACTTATTGTTTAATAAAAACACACTATTTGTCATGAAATCGGGAATTAATTATTAAATTAATTAATGTAACTTATATGATTTGAATTTTTTAAAATAGACATCATTTTTGAATTCAGAATATCAAATATATATTAGGGTAAAATTTTGGTATTTTTCTGAAAAACTTCACTTTTTAATGAATAGTGAAACCACTAAGTGGTAGTTAAAGAAACTGATATTTCGTTTAAATGTAACTTTGCCACTTATGTGATTTTATTTTCAAAAATATGACATATATGGTTGTCATTAAGAAGTAAATTGTGGTTCAATGAGATTAAAATAATTTTTTGGTGAATAGTAACTAATAAGTTCTTAATCGCGATTAGAGGTAATTAGTGAAATTTAAGGCAAAAATGATATTACAATAAAATTAAAATATCTAGACACATTTCCTACCCATATTGGATGTGTCATGGAAGACCAGGACAAGCCATGGGTAAACTTGGGGACCCCATGGATCCAATTTGGTAGGAAAATGACATTAATATCTTTTTATTTAATGTTAAAATTAAAATGACACAAACATGAGTTGTTTTACTAAAACAATTTTTAAATGTGGTTATACAACTCAGATTTTTGACAATAAATATTCATTAGAAAGATAAAAAGATTTCATACATCATGATATATTTTCTTATAATTTTTAGACATTAAATAAATTAAATTATTTATAACATCATGATGATGCAGGGATTTCCTCATTAATAACGGATTTAAATAAAATGAAATGATAATGTAAAATATATGACCTACACATGTCCAAAACCTATTGGATGGGTGTATTTTCAACCCTTATTACCTTATACTATAAGTATTTCAATGTGGGACCTTTTTAATCCGAAAATCATTTTAAAATAAAGTAACATTTTTTACATTCCATGAGTGACCCTCCTCTCCTCTTTTAAAAGGCCCCCACCCCTACCTCCATACCCACACTTCCAAAGCCTTTGGCTCGGCCAACCCCTGCCCATTTTGTCTCTCCACTTCCCTCTCTTACTCCTTGAAGCCTCACTTTGGGCTGAAGTCTTACCAAGAAAGCCTTTCAGCTCAAACCAAAGGGATTTACCCGATTTTAAGGTAATGTCTTCACTTGTGTTCTTTTGGTTTATTTGGCTTCTCCAACCCCCTAAAGTCTTTTTATTCATTTCTTTTGTAACAATAACAGTATCTTCCATATACTAGGATGTTGTTATAAGAAGTATTCTAGCTACACTTACACACACCTACATCTAATGGTTAAGGAACATACTGTTTCCGTGGATGGTGAATTTCTACCTCCCCAAACAATGATTGTTCAACATTCTTTTAACACCTTAAAAGGTGGCCATTAAGATGACACTATATTTATATATGATATATAATATGTTTATATTTTCTTTAAGATTCTGTAGTTTTCATTTTGGGAATACCATTATGGTTCCCATTATGGGTAAACGTGATATCTTCATTTAAGGAAGTACGGACTACCGCCCCATCAAAGTGATTTGATTCGTTAATACCATATGTGGGACATATAAAGGATGGAGTTATGATATTATATAAGATATTACACTGAAATTATAATATACCTTTATATCATTATGATTCCATTTCATAAAATACGAAATAGAAATGGAAGCAGCGTTCATGCGTACGAACAGCTTACCATCTCCATTAACGTGCATTTCATTTCTTACCTCTAAATGTAATATAATACTATAAATGCAAGAATGTACTGGATATATATGATATATATGATATCTAAATCATGAATACAATTCTGGATATAATGGATACATGCACAACTTGTAATTATAAAGGGTTTATTTTTGAATCAAGTACTAATGATCGTTAAAACGACCGTTATTAACTTAAATAATTACATAGTGTTCATGACATGGAAATAAGTGATATAAAATGAATAATGAACTTGAAAAAGGTTCTTAAACAAGTAGAAATTAACTCAAGTTTATTATTCAGGTGATTAAAGAACGACCGAGTCAAGTCGGACCTGATGTATGGGACTTCGTCTCAATCTCCTTTCATTGAGGCATATTTTGTTTTATACACAACCTTCTTTTATAATGTGTATAAACCCCTTTGAAATTTATTCTAATTCAGAAGGAATATTTTTTATATGAAGAGTTTACTAAATGACAAAAAGGAATGTTTTTGTCATACGTATGCGGCGACAACGACTTCTCCGCCGTCGTGACCATTATTTGAGTTTCGGCTTCCTCTACAAGCCATACATTTTTTTAAAGAAATATAAATACCATGTTTTACTTTTATTTTATTTTGGTATTTAAAATGGGTTTCATAATGTTTTTATTTCAATGTGTTGTATTGATATCTTGTGATTGAAAAGGGGAAATGTTATGTTTCCTTTATGCGTGTTTTATGTGATATGATTATGTTGAGGTTCTTGGGCATTATTATGAAGACGGGTGGTTCCGTGATAAACTAAGTGTGGGTGAGCCAGATATAGCTCTCCAATGCATTGTGTAACACAAAGGAGTTAAATGTTAAGGTTTCTCTGAATAGATTTAGGGAATATACTGTGATGGTTATTCCAAACGTAACCAAGAGGGTTACTCCCTATGTAAGAATGTTATGAATTCCTCAATTTACCTTTATGTATTACGATTTCTATGATTTATTCATGATTTAATGAGGTATGTTAAAGTGCTTATGTTTTATGGGTAAAGTATGATTTCATTCTTATGTATATATGTACCCATGTTTCATTTCCATATTTTTATATCCCATTCTGAGCTTTTTATGCTCATCCCAAGTTTTTGAAATGTTTTTCACTGGTCAAGGGAAAGGTACATGATATGATGATAGTGTCAAAGATTTGTCTAGAAAGAACCCATGTTTTATTTCAAATATGTTTCCATTGATGGGAAAAATGAATACTATCTTTTATGTAACCACTTTGTTTAAATGTGGAATGTAATGCATGTTTTATGATCTAATTCTCTAAAACTCTAAACCTGAAAAGATCCTCAAGGTATAATCTTGTAATAACTGAAGATTAAGTAATGTTTAAGGATGGGGGATTATAGTTTGTATTAGAGGTCGGTTTAGATAACATTAGGAGTTAGAATTATATTAAATGAATATCCAAAAATATTTTTTTTTGAAATTATATAGCATTTTAAGATTACCATGTTGCTTCATCTAAGAAATGTTTGTTCAGAATGGTTTTCCGTAGAGGAAACAAGGATATAGTGATAGGAAGGCATACAGAAGAAAATAACCTTCCGAATCAGCATCCTGAGATGGTCGGAATTGGAACTGAACAGTTTGTTGCAGTAATGGCACAATAGACTCAAGCGATAAATGGTGGTGGTATCCATGCATGAGATCAACCAGATCAACCGCATAGGAACATGTCAGTGGTTGAACATTTCATGAGGCAACACCCCCCATCATTTAGAGGATCATCTGACCATGTGTTAGCTGAAGTGTGGATTAAAGCACTAGAGAAGATTTTCGATGTCATGGGGTGTTCAGACAATCAAAAGGTTAGTCTTGCTATTTACCGTTTAGAGGGTGAAGCAGATCAATGGTGGCCGATGGTAAAAAATATCAGGGATGCTGATGAGATTGATGCTCTTGACTAGGATGAATTCAAAGGTACGTTTCTTGAGAATTATTTTCCTATGGTTGTTCGACTTAGGATGGAAAAAAAATCTTGGAATTGAGGCAAGAAGAAGACTCAGTTGCTGCCTATGAAGAAAGGTTCACTTGATTGGCAAGTTATGCTCCATATTTTATCCGAGACCTTGATAGTAAAATCAATCGTCTTTACTCAAGATTAAAACCAAAATATCGAAGGGAATTAGATTCTCGTGAGTTTAAAAGTTATAAAAAGCTTGTTCGATGTGCTGAAAAGTCGGAAATGGAGTTTTCCGATGATCAAGTGTTCTATAACAACCAGCAAAAGAAGAGACTGAGGTGGCAAGAGAAAGGGAAGAATTCTTCAAAAAAAGTATGATGGTAAGAAAAATATGTTTCCAGTTTTTGATAAATGTGGTAAAATGCATGCTAGGGAATGTCTTCTGAATTCTGGAAAGTGCTACCGATGTGGTAAGATGGGACATAAGGCTCGTGATTGCACTGAAAAAGATCAAGGTGATGGTAAGACCAAATTTGATTTATAGTTAGTGAAATGTTTTAAGTGCAATGAGATGGGTCACTTTGAAAATGAGTGTCCGACAAAGAGCTCGAGTGATGGAAAGTAGTTAGACTACACGCAGAAAGGGGTGGTGAAATCCTTTGCAACTACTTCAGCAGATGTCAGGCCATCAATTGAAGTTGTATCAGGTACTTTGTTTGTTTTTTCAGTTTATGTCACTATGTTTTTTGATTCGGTTTCTACACATTATTTCATCTCTGAAACCTTTTCTAGTAAATTGGGAATACCATCTCAAGAAATGACTCCTGAACTTGTGGTAAAAACACCTGGGGGAAATGTTCAAGAAAAAAGAATTTATAAGAATCTGCCTATCCTTATCTGTGGAAAGAACCTACTTGAAAACCTTATTGTTTTACCTCTAGTAGAGTTTGATGTTATCCTGGGTATATATTGGCTCTCTATTTACCATGCTATGATTGACTGTAGAGCTAAAGATGTTTTTTTTTCAGAAAGACTTTCAGTTTGTGTACAAGAATGAACCCTTACTATTGATAACATATCAAGAGGCTGAGAAACTAGTAAAAGATGGAAATGAATGTTACCTTGAACACATCGTTGAAAATAAAGGAACTGTTCTGATTAATGATGTTCCAGTGGTAAATGAGTATCCTGATGTTTTTTCTGATGAGTTGTCTGGAATAATACCAGATCGAGAAGTTGAGTTTACTGTTGACTTAGTTCCTGATGCTAATCCAATTTCAAAACCCCCTTATCAAATAGCTCAAATTGAACTTTTAGAGTTGAATGAGCAATTGCAAGATTTATTAGAGAAAGGTTTCATTCGACCTAGCACATCACCACGAGGTTCTCTTGTTTTATTTGTTAAAAAGAAATATGGTTCTATGAGACTTTGAATTGATTATAGAGCATTGAATAACATCACTGTTAAGAATAAATATCATTTGCCTTATATCGATGATTTATTTGATCAGCTCTAGGGAGCTCAGTTTGTTTCAAAGATTGACCTGAGATCGGGGTACCATCAGCTGAAGGTAAAGGAAGAAGATGTTCCGAAGACAGTGTTTCTTAAAAGATATGGCCATTATGAATTTGTAGTAATGCCTTTTGGGCAAACCAATGCACCTGATGTATTCATGAACTTAATGAATAGAATTTTCCATGAGTTCTTGGATAAGTTTGTGGTGGTTTTCATTGATGATATCTTGCTGTTTTCTAAAAGTAAAGAGGATTATGAAAGACATTTAAGGGTTATTTTGAAAACCTTAAAAGAGAATAAATTGTCTGTGAAATTCAGCAAGTGTGAGTTCTGGTTGCAACAAATTTATTTCCTTGGTCACATTGTTTCTAAAGATGGGATAACCGTTGATCCTGCAAAAACAAAGGTTGTTGAACAATGGCCAAGACCCAAAAATGTAACATAGATTCGTAGTTTCCTTGGTTTGGAAGGCTATTACTGAAGGTTTGTTAGAAATTTTTCATGGTTATCTAGTCCAATGAATAAGCTAACTCGGAAGGGTGTTAAGTTTATCTGGACAAAATAATGTGATGATTGTTTTCAGGAATTGAAAAGAAGATTGGTAAATTCTCCAGTTTTGGGACTACCTTTAGGAATGGGCAGTTTGTTATCTACAATGATGCTTCATTGAAAGGACTTGGTTGTGTCCTAATTCCGAATGATCAGGTAATTTCTTATGCTTCACGACAGTTGAAATCTCATGAGCTAAATTACCCTCAACTTGATTTGGAATTAGCTGCTGCTGATTTCGCTTTAAAATTTTGGAGGCATCATTTGTATGGAGTAAAGTGTGTAATATATATCGATCACAAAAGTTTAAAGTATATATTAACTCAGAAAGAATTGAACATGAGATAGAGGAGATGGATAGAATTAATCAATTATTATTATTTTACAATTCGTTACCATCTGGGAAAACCAAATAAAGTGGCTTATGCTTTGAGTTTAAAAAGTAATGATTCATTAGAAATGTTGCATTTGGAACGTGATACATTGGTTAGGGATTTGATGAACATTGGCATAGAAGTTGTTGGTGCAGGATGTTGTTCTATTTTGTTTCAGGTATCAGTGAAATCTTCTCTATTAGATATAATCAAGAAAGCAGAGAAGCAAGACAGTGAGTTGCAGAAAAAGGTAGAAATGGTTCAGAAAGGTAAGTTGCCTGAATTCAACATTGATAATGATTGCGTTTTGAGATTTGGGAAGAGATTGTGTGTGACTTGTGATTCACAGTTGAAGAGATATTTGTTATGTGAAGCTCATAATTCTCCGTTTTCAGTTCATCCTGGCAGTACTAAGATGTACAGAGATCTGCGGGAGTATTACTGGTGGGATGGAATGAAAATAGATATTGCTGATTTTACCGTGAAGTGTTTGACATGTCAATAGGTTAAAGCAGAGTGGCAGTTACCGAAAGGGATGCTTCAACCATTACCAGTGCTAGAGTGGAAATGGGAGAATATATCCATGCACTTCGTTGTGGGATTTCTGAAGACCCATCGAGGTAATAATGCAATATGGGTTATTGTTGATCGCTTGACTGAATCTGCTCATTTCCTTGCTATACGAGATACGTTTTCCCTAGATCAACATTCCCGTTTGTATCTTAAAGAGATAGTTAGGTTACATGGAGTTCCCCTATCCATTGTATCTGACCGTGATCCCAGGTTCACTTCTATCTTTTGGAAAGGCTTTTAGAAGTCGTTTGGTACTGAATTAAATTTTAGTACAACTTTTCATCCTCAATCAGATGGGCAGTCAGAACGAACAATTCAGACATTGGAGGATATTCTATGTTCTTTCTCTAAGGATTATCATGGAAGTTGGGACCAACATCTTTCTTTGGTTGAATTTTCATAAAATAACAGTTTTCATTCCAGTATACAGATGGCACCATTTGAGGCGTTATATGGGATGAGGTGTTGAACTCCAGCATTTTGGGATGAAGTGGGTGAAAGAAAGCTGATGGGACCAGAATTGGTAGAAGAGTTGGCAGAAAAAGTTCAGCGGATACAGAAACACATGAGAACAGCTTAGAGTAGGCAGAAGAGTTATGCGGACAACAAGAGGAAGGATCTATCTTTTGAGGTAGGTGATAATGTTTTTCTCAAAGTATCACCATGGAAACGTGTGATGTGATTTGGTAAGAAAGGAAAGCTGAGTCCAAGGTTCATTGGACCATATGAAATTATAGAAAGAGTTGGATCAGTTGCATACTGGGTGGATTTACCTCCGAGTTTATCTCAGATACACAATGTTTTTCATGTTTCGATGCTGAGAAAGTACATGCCAGATCCATCTCATGTTTTGAGTCAAGAGGTAATTCAGCTGGAAGAGAACCTATCGTATGAGGAACTACCGGTCCAGATTCTTGACCACAGGGAGAAAGTGTTACAAAATAAGGTGATTCATCAGGTAATGGTTTTGTGGAAAAACCACATGGTTGAAGAGGCAACATGGGAATCTAAAAATGCAATGAGGGATAAATAGCCCCACTTATTCGATAAGTAAATAAATTGCAGGGACGCAATTTTCTAAAGGGGGGAAGGATGTAACATCCCATGTAGGTAATGAATAATATATATTTCTATCTATGTCTATTAGTAAATTAGATAGTGTTTTAGAGGCTTAAAGTGAGAATAAATCCAATCATAAGCATGGAATACACTAATTGTTTTACTGCCTTTTGATGGAAAACCATTTTTTAAATTTATATTTTGACAATTTTATAAGCTATGTTTTTCAAAATAAACTTATTCTTTATTATTGGGTCATCAGAATTTACTTTGTGTGAATATTTGGTATTTTTCCGATAAAGTTCATTTTTTATGAATAGTGAAAAATGATGTATTTTAATTCAAAACCTCTTTTTAATCTAATTTATTTATATGATTATATTATCTATTGAATTGGTATTGAAGTTAAATTATATTATATTTTTACCATTTAATCCAATGGTGGTCATTGGAATCAATTTCACTTTGAAATTGGACTTAAACTGGTATCAATCTTTTGATACATATTGTTTCATAAAAACACGCTATTTGTCATGACAGTGGGATTTAATTATTAAATTAATTAATGTAACTTATATGAATTTAATTTTCTAAAATAGACATCATTTTTTAATTCAGACTATCAAATATAGCTTAGGGTGATGTTTTGGTATTTTTCTGAAAAACTTCAATTTTTGATGAATAGTGAAACCACTAAGTGGTAGTTAAAGAAAACTGATTTTTCATTTAAATGAAACTTTACCACTTCTGTGATTAGATTTTCAAAAATCTGACATACATGGTTTTCATTAAGAAGTAAAATGTGGTTCAATGAGAATAGAATAATTTTTGGGTAAATAGTAACGTTTAAGTTCTTAATCGCGATTAGAGGTAATTAGTGCAATTTAAGGAAAAAATGATATTATAATAAAATGAAAATACCTAGACACATGTCCTACCCTTATTGGATGTTTTATGGCCGACCCAGACATGCCATGGGTCAACTTGGGGACCCCATGGAGCCTCTTTGGTAGGAAAATGACATTAATATCTATTTATTTAATGTTAAAATTAAAGTGACACAAACATGAGTTGTTTTACAAAAAAAATTAAATGGGGTTATACAAGTCCAATTTTTTTCTATTAATATTAATTAGAAAGCTAAAATGATTTCTTACATCATGATATTTTTTATAGTTTTTATACATTATATAAATTAACTTATTTATAACATCATGATGATGCAGCGATTACCTCATTAATAAAGGATTTAAATAAAATGAAAAGATAATTTAAAATCTCTGAACTACACATGTCCAAAACCTATTGGATGGGTGGATTTAGAACCCTTATCACCTTATACTCGAATTATTTCAATGTCGGACCTTTTGAATCCGAATCTCATTTTAAAATAATGTAACATTTCTTTACTTTCCAAGAGTGCCCCTCCTCTCCTCTTATAAAAGGCCCCCACCTCTACCTCCTTACCCACGCTTCAAAAGCCTTTGGCTCGGCCAAAACCTGCCCGTTTTGTCTCTCCACTACCATCTCTTACTCTTTGAAGCCTCACTTTGGGAAGAAGTCTTCCCAAGGAATCCTTTGAGCTCAAACCAAAGGGAGTTACCCGATTTTAAGGTAATGTCTTCACTTGTGTTCTTTTGTTTTATTTTGCTTCTCCAACCCCATAAACTCTTTTTATTCGTTTTTTTTGTAACAAAACCAGTATATTCCATATACTAGGATGTTGTTATAAGAGGGATTAGAGCTACACTTACACACACCTACATTTAATTGTTAAAGAACATATTGTTTCCGTGGATGGCGAATTTTTGCCTCCCAAAACGATGATTGTTCAACATTATTTTAACTCCTTCAAAGGTGGCCATTAAGATGAAAGTATATTTATATATGATATATAATATGTTTATGTTTTTCTTAAGATTCTGTATTTTTGATTTTGGGCATACCTTTATGGTTTCCATTATGGGTAAACATGATATCTTCATTTAAGGAAGTGCGGACTACCGCCCCCTCAAAGTGATTTGAATCGTTAATACCATATGTGGGACGTATAAAGGATGGAGTTATGATATTATATATGATATTACACTAAAATTATAATATACCTTTATTTCACTATGATTCCATTTCATAAAATATGAAATAGAAATGGAAGCAGCGTTCATGCGTACGTACGTCATACCGTCTCCATGAACGGTGCAATTCATTTCTTACCTATAAATTTAATATAATATTATAAATGCATGAATGTACTGGATATATATGATATATATGATATCTACATCATGAATACAATTCTGGATATAATGTATATATGAACAACTTGTAATTATAAAGGGTTTATTTTTGACTCAAGTACCGATGATCGTTAAAACGACCATTATTAACTTAAATAATTACATAGTGTTCATGACATGGAAATAAGTGATATAAAAGGAGTAATTAACTTGAAAAAGGTTCTTAAACAACAAGAAATTAACTCAAGTTTATTATTCAGGAGATTAAAGAACGACCGAGTCAAGTCGAACTCGAGGTATGGGACTTCGTCTAAATCTCCTTTCATTGAGGCATATTTTGTTTAATACAAAACCTTCGTTTATATGGTGTATAAACCCCTTTTACTTTTACGTTTATTCAAATGTAATCTTTTATATACGAAGTGTTTACTAAACTACAAAAGGGAATGTTTTTGTCGTACGTATGCGACGACAATGACTTATCCGCCGTCGTGACAATTATTTGAGTTTCAGCTTCCTCTACAAGCCATACCTTTTTAAAAAGAAAAATAAATACCTTGTTTTACTTTTCATTTATTTTGGTATTTAAAATGGTTTTCATAATGTTTTTATATCAATGTGTTGTATTGATATCTTTTGATTGAAAGGTGGAAATGTTATGTTTCATTTATGCATGTTTTATGTGATACGATTATGTTGAGGTTCTTGGGCATTATTATGCAGACAGGTGGTTCCGTGATAAACTAAGGGCTAGTGATCCCGATATAGCTCTCCAATGCATTGGGTAACGCGAAGGAGTGAAACTTTAAGGTTTCTCTGAAGAGATTTAGGGAATATACTGTGATGGGTATTCCAAATGTAACCAAGAGGGTTACTCCCTACGTAGGAATGTTTCGAATGCCTCACGTTACCTTTATGTCTTATGATTTCTATGATTTATTCATGATTTGATAAGGTATGTTAAAGTGCTTATGTTTTATTGGTAAAGTATGATTTCATTCTTATGTATATATGTACCCATGTTTCCTTTCCATATTTTTATATCCCTTACTGAGCTTTTTTTGCTCATCCCAAGTTTTTGAAATGTTTTTCACATGTCAAGGGAAAGGTACATGATATGATGATAGTGTCAAGTAAGTGTCAATAAAGAACCCATGTTTTATTTTAAATATGTTTCCATTGATGGGAAAAATGAATACTATCTTTTATGTAACCACTTTGTTCAAATTTGGAATGTAATGCATGTTTTATGATCTAATTCTCTAAAACTATAAACCAGAAAAGATCCTCAAGGTGTAATCATGTAATAACTCAAGATTAAGTAATTTTTTAGGCTGGGGCCTTATATTTATAGTTGGTCAAGGTAGTTTTAGTAAAAAAATATTCATAAAATAAAAAATTATCATTATATCAAACCTCTCCATCTATATGATACTTGGGTTATGGCTGAGCAATATCAGTAGGTATGAGACAAATACTTCCCATTATATTCACTTTATATGTGTTTTTAATTATATTTTGTGATGGATATCATGAATGTTTATAATAGTATGGGTATCATGGTATTCAATGGAATGAATGATCATATTTATTAATATAAAATATAAGCTTATCTTATGCCTCTTTGATATGACGTTCATCAAGATGCAACATAGTGATTTCCACATATTAGTAAAATTTCCTCTCACATATGTTAAGAAAAATAATATTGAGTTACATGGAAGATCTACTAATGGATTTCATTTATAACATTCTTAAATTTTGTTTTTATGAGTTAAGGTTTTATCCAATACTAAAAGTATGTGTGATAAACTAAAGAACATTAATAAATGAAATATAAAGGTGACTAAGGAAAAGTTACAAATATCGATGGTGATGTATGATGATATAAAAATGGGTGAGTATGAATAAGTTGGTGACTTCCTTATGAAGTTGAATGATATTTTTAGCACCATCATATTTATTTGAGAAATATTGGTTGAGTAAACTGTTTTCGAAAATATCATAATAATTCTTCTGAAAAAAATTGTTGCCAAAATTTCATCACAAGAAGATATATATCCTGAAATATTATCTTTTTATGACATTCATGTTAATCTCTTTATATATTAAATGATAAGGATAAAATTTATTAAGTGTAGAACAAAATTTTACCATGAAATTTCATCCATTTTGACCAAGAAAGAAATATTAATTTGATTATGGAAGGAGGAGTTTCTAAATTTAATTCTTAAAAGGAGGGATGTGAAAATCATTGATGGATATTTATACTTTTTAATAAAAATGTTAAAGGAGTTATATGTAAATACAAAAGAAAACATGCATTGAATTGTATTGAATCTGGAGGCACTGGGATCATTGTATGTAATTTTCGTTGAAGGCGGAAGGAAGAGGATAGTGATGAAAATGATTGAAGGTATATAATATTGTGGATGAAATGAAGAGATAATGCTAAATCGTATTTGAAATAGAATATTAAAATTTCACTAAATCCAAAGGGATTTTTTATTTGTCTAAATATGAGGACGAATAAAATATTGAAGATAAATCGTAAAATTGTAATGTGAATTATGGATAGAATACATTCACTAGTATATTTTACAATGATGTTTATTGATTAAACTGTTCTAAAGAAGATAAATCATTATTATAATTTCATCAGAAATAATAACTGTAAAAATGATTGAGGAAGATTAGAAGTATTGTGAAAGAAATCAGAAAATTTAATCTTGATTGTTCCTCAATAAAACAATCTTGAATATTTTGTGGAAGAAAATTTAATGTTTCTAGAATATATTTATGATTTTGAAAAATGTATTAATAAAAAAATGAATCTAAATTAACACCTGAAAATGATGATTAAGGACAATGATAAATATTTTTAACATGTAAAAAACATTATATACATGAAAAGTGTGTAAACCATTTTAATAATTCTATATTTGATGTTAGAGAACGATTTGAGAAAGGTCTAAATTTTAAGATCAAAATATTACATAAAATTTTGAGGAGAAAGTTGAAATTATTTCAGAGTGTAAGAATGCTATAAAAATTATGTATGAAGTTAAATTTTTTTTGGAGAATTTCTAAGATAGGAAAAATAACATGTATGAAAAATATTGATTTAATATTGTTCCGATGAGGATGAAATGAAATACTAGAAGAAAATAACATTATTTATTATAACATATTGGTTGGTGGTAATTATTGATATGATAAGAATATAAGAGTGTTCACCAAAAATATTCTCACAACTATTAAAAATTAGGACGTTATATAGGAAAATAATATTTATATGGATACTGATTATATTTTTCTTGATTCAAACAGATATAAAATATTATATTCATTGATAAAAAAATTACTTCTATTTTACCAATTACAGATGGTATAGTTTTAGGTGGTTTCGATCCATTAATATGATGAATTCAAATAAGCATGTTTTCAAGATATCTAATATGGTAGGTGTAAAAATTGAGAATATGTTCCAACCTCAAGAAATTATTTATGAAATATTTGAACAAAATAGATATCCTAGAAATTATTTATAATTTTTTCATCCTCGTAAAATATTTATTAATTTACTGATTCCTATTGTGAAAAAATATAATGGGAATAAAAAATATCTTTTTATTGAAACTTCTCTAAATGAAACAAAAGGAGACTGAAATAGGATATTTGATAGTGAGAGATATTATAATATGAATGTGTAATTAAAATTAATGGGGAATATGAAATAATTGATGAATCCTTCAGAATTAATGATATCGGATCTGATATAATTGGGGAAGAAAATTTAAATTCGATGAATGATTTGACTATTTATGAGATGAAACACAACATTCAAAGTGTTTCACCACATTATAATGAATGAAAGAAATATTTTTATAAAAGATAATGTTTTTTAAAATAGGGTATGATATAAATATAGTTATAATAAGACAATATAGAAATGATTAAATATTCCCAATTGTCGAGGTTCAAAACCCGTTTTACTTAGGTATGGTTGAAGATAATTTGTTATGGATTAAATGGTTTATGAACTTGCTATAGAAAAGCATGAAAATGTAATCAATGTGATAAAGTTTCCATGGTATACCATATTTTTCATGATAAAGAGATTGGTGTTTCAAAATTTTTAAAATGGAATGAATAAGATCTATGTCTATAATAAAGTATACACCTATTGAAAAACCCATGAAACCTATTCTTTCTTATATATGTGTTCCAATGAGAAAATAGTAAATTGTTGGAGTAATTAATTTATTACTTTCCTTTATGATTTTACTCACTTTACCTATGTTATATATTCAAACAGAAGTCAGGTTCTATAAAAAATTTAAATGCTCCTCGAGGAAATATAATAAGTAATTTGATTCTTTAATAACGGTGTTGAGAACATATAATGGTGGTGAATATTCAAAAAAGAAATTATTGAAATTTATATTCTTAATCAGCTAATTAATCATGAGATTAGTTGACCATTTCTTCCCCAAAAAAAATAATGTTCATGAATGGTTCAATAGATGATTGGTTAAAATTGGAAGAACTATATTACTTTTTCAAGCTATCTATCATTAAATTTTGATAAAATCCATGTGAACTATTGTCTATATTCAATACTGATGTTTCTAAATGAAATTTTCTGATAAGGATCATTGTGAAAGTTTATGTTAAAATTCTATACCTTTGGAACATTAGAGTGTGTTTGGGAGTCCCTACATCATATATAGTAATAGTTGAATCCAAGGATAATCTGAGAATAGAGGTGAAGATGGAATTTATCTTTGATATGATTTAGAATGAAGAGGATACATATATTTTACCAAATAGATAATAATATTAGTTTAATATATTATTGTTAAATCTATTGAAAATGATGAGGAACATGATAATCAAACATTTTCATATAATAATGTTCACTAGGGTTAAATAAATATTGTTAAGATTTATCACAAGGATAAATGAAATTGTAATCCTACTAAAGAAGAAGAATCAATGTTATCTATTTACTGTGATGAAGAGTAATCCTGAAAATATCGTCCCATATTGAAGAAGTATGTTAATGTTCAAAACATTACTCATGATCAACTTCAAATCATTCAGAAAAATAATAACATCAAAAGCAATTAATAATAATTCTTTGTATTCAAATGTCGAGTATAATGATGTCAATGAATCCATTGTGTATTGGGAATGTGTATTTTCGAAGGAAGATAAATCTGATCAAATTTTGAATAATAATACTTGGGAGATCATACCTATAAAATGATAAAATTTTTATAATTACCATGCCTATGTTTTTGGAACATGATTTAAGGGTATGGTCAGGTTAATGAATTAATTAATTATTAGTGTGTAATGGTTACTCATATATTGAATATAATTTATATTCATGATACATTTTTTCCATTGGATATGTTATAAAAAATCATTATTTGTCTTACTATTGAAACATAATGAAGATAAAATCATTTTCATATGGATGGGAAATCAATAGTTTTGAATGGTGATATTGATTAGCATGTTTATATTGATCATCCTTGTGGATTTTTGGATAGGATGTTTGACTTTTTTCTTCTGTAAGTTAAATAAATACTTATATGGGTTACAAATTTTGGAAATTAAATTCATCATTATATTATTTAATGATAAATATGTGTTTTATTATATGGATAGTTGATGATAAATTTTATATCAATGTTTATTAGTATTGTTCCTCATTGTAATTGTCTATTTTAATGAAATAATACATGCTATGTATTATAATGAAACATATGAAATATTTTCTAAATAAGTGAAAATGTTAATTGATATGTCAATGCTAGGTTAAATTAACTACATTCATGTCTAAAAAATCTCATGAGTGATGAAACACATATTCTTTCCCTTAGAAATAAATGATAAGGTTCCTCATAAGATTTAAAGCACAGAAAATTCAAAACATATTTCCATATAGATTTCAGTGGGAACCATGTTTTCTAAATATGTTGAGGAAATGAAAGTTGACACTAAAGAGTTTCAAAATCGAATTGAATCATTTTTTAATTTCACTACCTAAAAACCTGATAATTTTCTTGTACATTATTTGAAGGTTTTCATAATTCTCCCAAAGATTCACAAATATTATATGGAAAAAGGAATTCCCATATATATCAAAGGAACAACAATATTTAGAATAAGCTGTGAAAACCCAGTATGTATTGTATTATTTTTCAATTCTAATACTAATTGGTCTAAAAATGACGATGAGAGAATATAAAAATATGTTAAAATTTTTATTTATAAAATTTTTTTGTTGGAATATAAGGAATCAAAAGTAAGTAACTATTGTTATGGCTGAATCTATGTATGTTTTTTCAACTCATGTGGCTACCCAACATATGTGGATGATGAGTCTTTTTAAATACATACATGTTGAAGTGAAGTTACCCTTTCTATTTTATTCAGATATTAAAAGTTATATAATACTTAAAATAAATTTGATACAACATTCTCATTTATAATATAATGACAAAATATCCAACTTTATCAAACAACATGAGAAGAATAATGAATTAAATATGGACTATGAACCTACATTAAAAAAAGTTAATAAAATTTTCACAAAATCATTAGAAAAGTATTTTTTTTTAAATTTTTATCTTCAACATCGATGTTTAAACTCTTTATTATCATGTTTGATGTATGTTTTATAATCTCATCTCTGATTTACTATTTCGATTTTTTGGTCATTGGGAAGAATTTTCTCAAAAATATTTCCATTTATATGTCGTAATCCATTTTTGGAAGCATGTTTGTAGAGGTAGTTGTGGGTAAGCTATGAATGTAGTATTTATGTGCGTGAACAATTCTAACAGGTTGTTTGAGTGGTTATTTAAAAAATGTATTTTTATGAATGTTGGAGATGTTAAGAAAGATTTGATGAAAATATAATGATGTTTTATTGTTCGCTAATTTTGGAAATATTGGTTTTTTGTTAATGCGTAATAATTTATAATATGATTTATCTCTTTTAGGCCTAGAACTTTTGATAAGTGATACATTGTATGAGATTATAATTTTTAGATATATATGATACTTGGTCGATAAAAATCGAAATGTTATGTTTGTTCGGTCCAAGATAGCAAGAATTTGTTTTTAGATGCTATAAGATGTCTGTAAATGAAATGCTTGATTTTTCAAATGATAATCATATAAAATCATTATGTATGTGTTTGTTATTACAATCACAATCATAATAAAAATACCATACATTGAATTCTTAAATATTTCTATCAAATTGAGATTATGTTTTATGGAAGGAATGTTTCATAAGACTCACATTGGGTACAGAATGAAACTATAAATCGTAATGATGATTTTTATTAGAGTATGAATAGCTTCGATGTCAAACAAAATGTTTCTTTTCTAATCTCAGTGTTCTCATATATCATTTTTTGGGAAACATTTAATGAAATTAATATGAAATAATATTGGGTAACAAGTTATTCTAATCAGATTTATCTTTGATTGGAATGAATAATGATTTTGAAATGATTGGAACTTATGATACATTCAAATGTAATAGATAATATTCTATAAAAAATTCTATACAATCAAATTCATGAATATATCTTTATAGAATCATTTGTTTTGAGAATAATAATTGTTCTGAAATTATAGCACTCTGGTCTGATTTCATCAGTGGGAGATTTCTAGACATAGAATTGTTAGATATATATTAATTAAAGTTAAAAATATAAGAAGAAATATATGATGTTTTTCAAACAGGCTAATAAGACACGGAATAATATTAAATGTGGAAATAATTTTTTATACACTATAGTAAAAAAATTGATGAATTTTCTAGGGTGGAGGATATTAATACTGCTATATTAGATAGAGTGTGTCACCAATAATTAGAGTAATAATTACACTGATCGTTATACATAATGATTGTTAAAAAATATAATCGAAGTCTGAAAATATTTTTAAGAGGATATGTGTGTAGGGTTTTTTGAGATCAAAGAGAACGATGATGTTTTTGGGACTAATGTCAATTTTTATTAGACATAAATCAATAATAAAGTCATCCATTTTTATCAGGTTTATTTTTTTGTATATAGGTTAAATAATGAAAGAGTAACGTTGTTATGTTTTCATTTGGTTCAAGAGATAATGAATTATTCTCTAGTATTTAAATCAATTGGGTTAAGATTCATCAATCCAGCATTGAAAATTATTATGATAGTGAATCATAGACTGATCCATCAGACTAATACTAATATCAAAAACCTCATCAGATGCTAGATCATCATGTGTGTGGAAATGTTGAAATTTTTTAATTCATGAAAATGTCAAAAATGTTTTTATCAATGTAAAATGAAGCTAGTTATGATGTGTTTCTAAGAAAATGATGTAGTGTTTATAAATTATTACTATGTTTATGGTTAAAGAATATAATGTAAAGAGTAATGGAGTAGATAAAATATATATTATATAATTATTTCAATATGAATAAGATTGTTCCCAATAATGGGATGTATTATGTTATGATATTCCATTATGGGTGTCAATAATTTTGTAGAGTCTATATGTCTTCATCATAATGAAGAAATCAGAATGACAATCAGAATCAGACAAAAGAATAGTTTAAAAGTATTAAGTGTGTTAATGTTGATAAGAAGATTCTAAAAAGTTTGAGATGGAATTAAATGTGTTTAAAAGGTATAATGGTGTTAATTATGAATCTTATTTTTTGATATATTTTGAGGTTTGGGTAAATTTGGTTAAGTAGGAAAACATTTCTGAATCCCACCTAATCCAATTTTGGAATAATTATGAAAGATGTGAGCACATTATACTTTCTGACACATTTTTATCACAAATGTATAAAAATGGAATCAAACATCAATATTTTATAAGGAATGAGTTTTTTGGATTGATAATTCTTAATGAAGATTTATATATATAAGAAGAATAAGGATGATCATATTCAGTTTAGACTAGTTTATCAGACTAAGAAATCAGATTGAGATTTCTAGACTAAGGCATAATTAGTTAAAAAATAATGGTAATATTATTCAGGTAGAAATAAATTTATTAACTAGTAAATAGGACTAAATAATTGGACTAAAGAATTGTGATGATATTAATTAATATGTCTAGTGATGTTATTACATATTACTGAGTATGAAGGTGATGGATTCTTATGAAGATAATATTTTTAAATGTTGACAATGTTGAGTAGTAATATGTTTTGAATAATCTGATGAATGTTTTATAGCATGTTACACATGTTATTATTAAATCATTTCATGATACATTAATTACATGAATTTATCTGTTGGTCTTAGTGCCACACCAGTTTAGTGGAATATCGTACATGTTGCAACCATGGAAACGAATTGATTTATATTTCATTGTGTGATATTGGATTATTTCAAAAACATAACAATAATGTAGATACTACTTTTGAGTAGTGAACCTTGAAAAATCTTGTGTTTCTTTGGATATGAGATTTTTTATAGCAATGTTATAACTCTTTAACTTGAGGAAAATTTTGTTTAAATAAAGTAAATTTTATCAAAAGATATATCACTACTTCCCCCAAACCCTCTTACTGATATGTTGATCCTGGTAGGAAAATATAACCAATTACTATAATTAAGGATCATGGTTATGTTTATGTAATTTTATTGAAGATATTAGTATTTATTGAAAAGGAAGTATATCATAATGTATCAGGATGATAAATTATTAACTCATTCAAATATTGTATTCTCATATATTCTATTATGTTGCCTTCTAAAAACATATGGTTGTTCATCATCATAAAATACTCTTTATAGAATGTCATATACTCCATTTTATGATTTATAAAGAGTACCTTTATCAGTTGAGTCGTCTGATTCTTCAATAGTGTCACTATAGTATCATGAAATGGATGGTCTCTATATTGGAAGATTTACCATGATACAATTATATCTCTTTTGGGGATATCACATTCATTTCATGTGGAATTAACTTCCATAATAATGATATATGAAACAAATCAAGTAATTTAGTGATTCTTTGCGGGATATCCAGTAGATAAGACTCAAGTCCAATTAATTCAATAATTTTGAATGGTTCAATGAATGAGGAACATAGTTTTGCCTTATTATTGAACCTTATGACACCCCCTGAGTCTATGTTCATGAAAAACAGGATCTCCCAGTTGAAATTATAAAATTATCTGTTCAATGAAAACATAAATTTTTCCCTACTCTAAGGTGCACTATAATGATCCAGAATAATCCTTACAAATATCATTGTATCTTTATCAACTTATGGGATTGAATGATTCATTTCATAAATTGTATACCAATAAGATGTTGTAAGAAATATATTTCCACATAAGACTCCACAAATAATTTTCTGAACAAATTAAAATCCCCCAAATCTAAAATATATTTCCAAAAAATTTACCCTATAACACATAATGTAGTTTATCACGTCTCATATAAAATATGTTAAAACCTAGATTATATAATTTCAAAAAACACTATAAATAACAAAAATAAAATTAAAAAATAATTCCAAGACTCATTATTAAAAAAATAAATTCTATTTTAATTCAATAAATTAAAAATTGATTATTGAATATATTCTATAAATAAAAAAATGTCATAAAATCCATCAAGGTTGAAATATAAAACTTCAAAAAATAAATAAATAATTAGTTTTAAGGTGATAAATAATATAACAATTACTCAATCAGTTTTAATCATCTCTTTATTCAAACTAAACATTATTAACTTGACATGAGAGTGATATTAAATATTATATATCATGTAATGATGTGTTCTCAAAAAATCACACATTACCACTAAATTGTTTTTTATGGTTATAAATACCTTTAAATATATAATTTAATTTCATAAAAACAATAAATTAAAATCTTAATGCATTTTATGAATTTTATTACCAAAATTTCATTGATTTAATATATCTACAACTTAATTATTTAATCTAAATGAACATAAAATTTATTAATCCCACATCGGCTATATTAATAACATTTTATTGACCATAATACCTACACTTCGTCGAAGAAATATTCTTTTAAAACATATGTAATAACATTTCGTAGTGCATCATATTTATAAGAACATAAGCCTCAACCCGATTGGTGGGGACATGGAAGGTGCATCCAAGAGACCCAAGATCAAATCTGGGTGGAGGCATATTTACAGTATTGTAGAAGGACATATTCAGTATTGTGGTAGATTGAACTATTCATCCATCTGGGCCTCTGGGCTACTAGTTTTTTCCTCATGTCCATCATGGCTTTTGGGACCCTCAGGCCTTTGGGACAGTTGTTTCTCACGGCCTTCGGCCTAACATACAGCCTTACGGACAACCCATGGCCTTTATTCCACATGAATGAAGATTTACCGGTAAGAATACAAGGGAAAAGTCTTACATAATGATTCAGGGGAGGCACATTCACTAGAGAAGAGTGAGCTGGAATTGGAAGAATGGGAGGGTATGGCTTGGCCATCAGTATCAGGATTGTGTAGATTTTCATAGGATAGTTAGCCAGCCATCCCTGCGAAGGTGGAGTGATGATATCCAGACATATGTTGGGGAGGAGAAGTTCCAAGTTATTTTTCCTGGGTTATACTCTCTAAGACCTACAGTGTAAGATATTTTGTATATGCCACCAAAAATTTCAAGGGTTCCAACTCACCCATTGAATGGTTTATTATAAAATATGAAAAAAAATTGAAGGCTTTCAGGGCATTTTAACCGACCCCATCACTATAAATTGTAATCATTGAAAATTATTTTTTTATTTCTAACCCATATATTCATGCACTAGATATCTATTCTTCCCACGCATGATGAAAAACTCACATTAAATTCAATCATTTACCCGAGTCTTTTTTCATAATTATCTAATTATAAAAATACCCTTATTTCAATTCATTCTCTAATACATTTTTTCCTTTCTACTTCTGCTTCTATTTATTCCTTTTGAATACATATGAACTATAAAATTCCATCTATATTTTAAAGTAATATAAAAACATTTCATCATATGATGAAAATGTTTTAGAAACCTGTTCCTATAGAGACATGGATTAATCCCTTCAATTAATTGGACAATATTAAAACCATTATTATATATGTAATTGATATAATATTCGTATAGTAATGTGAATTTATCATTATACACCAAAACTTTATTCATTCTATTTCGTTATATTAATGAAATTTTTCTTCATTATAGTTTTTATCTCAGAAGGAAATATTTTTTATGAATGTTTTGATAAAATAATTAGATTCCATTTTATCCGTATACTTTTTGTCCCTATAAATTTGGATCAATGGTCCCCATTTATCTACATCAACTTGGAGACAATACACTGAAATTGTATCATTTTCATTTTCATTATATCATAAGGATGGAATTATACAGTCAAATAACATAATTCATTTCTAAGATACCTCTAGATTAGTGACCCAACTAATTGAGTGCAGATTCAATTTGTTAATGTGATCTAGCATAAGAGAATAAAAATGATGGATAATATGTTACTCTATTTATGTAATGATATTTTTCATATGATGATTAGGGTTTTTAATACATTTAACCAAACAAGATACCCACCCAATCATCTACCAAAACCAACCAGTATCATAATCAATGTTAATTACAAATCCCCCTAGGCTTGATACAATCACCCATACATCAACAACAACTAAATGAAAAAATTTATTCGAATATGTGAAATAACACATTCCATTTGTATTTATACACACACAATGGGAAGAAATCGTGGAAGATAAAAATATGAAAAATATGCAATAAAAAAAATGAAAAACTAAGAAGTGATATAACACAAAAGTAGATAAACAAAATTCAAGGTAACATTACTATATCAATTGAAAACTCTTATATTGAATATAAATATTCCATTTGATAAGTATAAAACATCCCACAATCTAATGAATACATACCCAACTCAGCTAATAATAATACAACTTCTTCATAACGTCACCCAGTCGTTCCCCATATAAGAAAAATTAAATGAACTATGCACAACTAAATTGGTGTATAAGGTGTGCGATAAAATTCATTGTAGGATCCAAACAAGGAGTTCCATGACATGAATATTCCAAAAAATAAACATGATCAAAAATTAATAAAATCATTTATGAGAAATAGTTAAATATTTTTTAGATAATTTTAATTGTAAACATTCGAAATTTTCAATATTTTCAAATAATCCATGTAAAACAGGTTAAATGCTTATCACAGATATAAAAACATGAAATAGAATCCAATAAGTATAACATAAAATAATAGATGACATCACACCATTTATCACTACTAGATCTGTTAACTCGAACAGTTATACATAGACATTTAAAACTATGTTTATCATGTCAATAGACTTATCCATCAAAACTAGAGAGCATAGGAACCCCCACGAATATCATCCTCCCAAACTTTTACTTCATGTCCAATCAAAATGGACTTATATAGGAAGAAATATTCCGTGATTAAACACCCTAATGTGTTCAATGGTTGGGGCCAATTAATAATACATTCCATCTAACTACCTAATTCCTAATAAGCGACACATCATCCACACCATTTCCTTAAACAATTCATTAAATCCATTTCAAAGACATAGTTCTTAATTCATTGAAAATACCCATATTTCATTTAAAATTATAGGGAAACCATATTTAATAAAACCTTGAGAACACGATGAAAAATCAATTTATTATTCATTCTATTTAATTAATAGAACCAAAATATTTCATGGACATCCAACAATGACTATAGATGTAACCAAGAACCTCAATATTGGATCACACATTCCAATATATAGATCCAAATCCATTAAAAGGAACACAACACAAAATATTAATGTCATACCTATGATTCCCAGATATCAGAACCATTTTCAAATACATCTATTATCATTATCGATATTCGGACACAAATAATATAGAAAAATATACCCTACGCACCATAACTAGCAATGGGATGTCCCTTGGAAGAATTTCACATAGAATATCTAAAAAGGATCAAGTTAATCATCACCACAATATTAATGAATTATAAAACATAATGAAATGTCCCTACTATGAAAAATTATATTTAAAAGGATGTATTATCAATTTCCCCCATAGATAGAACACATCAAAAATAATGATCAATAAAAAAATAAAATTATCTTAATGAATTTGAGTTCCTAATATAATTTAGGATTTCTAGTATGTTTTAATACAGAATATTGCATATCTAATGAAGATAAAATAAAACTTGTATAGTGATTAAAATCAATATCCCTTAACTATTCATGATGTGAATGTAATGATTTACAAGATATTTCAATAATGGAATATTCTCATATAAAATTAAATTTGATAAAAAATTTCATTATGTGAACATGTATCACATCATGTATGTTTTTCATAATCAAAACTAGTTCATGAAAAAAGAGTAACAATAAATTCATATCATCTATATATTTCACGACATGAATGTGTCCATTTGGAAATCTATAGTACATATTTTATATGATTAATGAAATCCATGGAACAATGTATTCCTTATCCATGGAGAACCCTCAAAATCCTTTGGCTAATATATTTTTACTAATTTAATAAAAGAAAATACATCTATAAAATATATTTCATTATCATAGAAAAAATAGTCTCTCTCTTTGAACGGTGCTAATGACACTGTATGAAATCGAAAATAAAATTGAGATTATTTATACCTAAATAATGGTAATGAGATTTTAAAATTCCACTCTATAAAACATTCCCTCCTCGATTAGTCATTCAAAAGTATAGATCTCAATAAAGAGGCGAGACCACTGCTACCTCGATGATAATTCATACCTTGAAACCTTGTGAGGATATGATATATGTATTCATGACACTATGAAAAATTAGATAATAATACCATGTAATTCATTCACCAGAGATTTGACATTCTCAATAGTATTATCAAAAATAGAAATTTTTGGATGATCTCATTCCCTTCCCAACTCAGAAAATGATAGGTATTATGATAATGTTTCCAAACATGAGATATATTAACATTATTATACATAACCATTAACTAAAATATAAATGAAAAAATATAAGGACCCTTCCCAACATAGATGGTTTCCTCAAATAGGTCATCATATCCTAGATCAAATTTTACATTTTTTATAATTAGAATATGGCCCTACAAATGAGAAACATTCACTCAATCCATTCAACCATCGAAGATATTAATGAATGATGTCAAACATCAAAATAATATTTATATATGCATCGATATATAACCATATTCTAAATTATATCCCATAAGATATTTTATGTCTCTTAAACGAGACTAGATCCTATAATAGAGGCATCAACCACCTATTCCAATAAAATAGGTGACGTATATAGGGGACTATAAAAATCCTTGAATGATGTCATTCTTGTGGATAAGTAATAAATGGGTTTTTAAAACAATATGTATACTTGATGTCTATCCCATAATAGAACAATATCCATGATGCAACTATGAACCCTATCCTCTATGATGTAAATATTATACTCATTTCGATTGTCTATATTGTGATGGTTTGATGTATTAAACCTTACTGGAGTCTCTATTACTTCAGTGATAATACTCCAAAACCATGATCTATACATTGGATCACTATATAAAATAATGGATGAAGGATCCCCTTGTATCCTCACAAAATCCTACACCTATATCATACCATGGTATGAAACATTAAAGGTGTCCTTTATCAAAATTAAATATGTTGGATTTTTGGACCAATCAATCACCACATCGATAGAATTTTTACCTTTGTGAGTCATTGAAAATATTACAATAATATAAATGGAATCTTCATCCCATTCCAAAACCAGTATCATATAAGGTTGTGTAAAACAAAATGTTTCAAATGTTATGCCTATAACTATTGGTATGTGAAAGAGGGGGACTCATAATTTACAATTCCATGCTTTATAACCAAATATTAAAATATTAGTATCGTGAAATGATAAATCTTTCTAGTTACCAGATAAATGATCCATGAAAAACTATAACTATCCAATAAAAAATGAGATGGGATGAAAATTCAATCCCAAAAATCAATAATATCATCTGAGGGGTGGAACAACCTAAAAAAATTATCCCAACCAGAATGAGTTTATCAAATTTCCCTAAACACATCATCCCTCCTTTTAAAGAAAAAAATTTACTCATGCTGATATGAATATAATTAAAAACTAATATAAACTATTAAATCAAAATCCAACTAAGGTCTAGATTCATCAAAGTAAATATAAAAATCTTTTTCTATTCCTCCTTTGATTCATTAGCATTATGTTATGCTACAATCTAGGTTAGAGAGTGTAAAACAAAATTTTCCCTTCATGGTTTGTAGGTGATGTCGAGTAAAAATTTATAGATGTGTTACACACACAATATTTGATTTAGATTCATTCCCATTAGATAAAAAAATATTTATAAAATATAATGATTATGAATTTATGATAATAGTCCCAAATATATTGTTCTATAAACACATAAAGACATAAATAACTATTGAAATATCTAAGTAATGTGCTAGGTTATTCTAATCATGTGGTCATATATGGTGATATCTATAATCCAAAAAATGATCATTATTGATATTTATGAATCCAATAACAACACCAGAAGTATAAAATTACACCATATACCTCATTTTTGGATTTAGAATGATCATAATTGGTGTTGATTTTAGAAGAGGTTTTATCTCGACAATAGAATACTAATATTTCACATCCCATGTATATTTCACGAATTTACATGTGAGATTAGTAAAATGTGATTACAACATTGATAAATACAAAATTAACCATCAATAATATCATATATTTCTATGAATGATTTATATATCAATGTTGTTTCATGGATTATCCCATGAAATGACATCCTTCTACTTCCAATGATCAATTGAAAATACTTTCTCATAAATTCTGTTCCACAGTAAATTCTCATCATAGTTCAAAATTTGACATTTTAAATGATTTCATAAAAATGAGGAATTATGAAGATTTATATATCCAAACTATGTTGGTCCTCATTCTCTCGCTCAAATCTAAATAAACAAAAATATAATATATGAATAATACCAAAACTGTTTTGAGACATTCATGGAATATCTGGTTCATAAAATCCATAATTATTTATTTAGTCACACCAAATGTAATCACAAGATATTAATAATTAAATACCTAGTCATGTAATATAGGTTATTTATATCAGACATCAAAACTCTAGGTTTATGATCACTCGACAATAGAATGATCTTTGAGAACAATAATTTTCCCTTTAACTAGTTTAAGACATATAACTTTTGGGAAAAATTATAATTTTTCTTAACATTCACATAATTCATATCATAATAGTCCATGAAATATTTGTATCAACCATACTGATTCATAAAATAGAGAACATGGGATTCCATAGAAAATACATGTGGAGAATGACACAATTAACCAATAGATCATCCAACTGAATATTAAGCTCTTTTTTCTCAACTATATCCATACAATATGGGGGTAATACAATTTGATGCATACATTGAAGACAATAATTCATGAACTATATGCCCCTATATTAAATAATATTTTAGACATAAGTAATTACTTGAAAAATATTGTTAATATTAATAATAAAATAAACATACCTAGGATTTACAACTATAGACGACACTAAATTATTGTGTTCTCAGAGGGAAGGTCTTGCACAACCAAATGTCGAATCCTATTCTTCCTAATAAAACCAAGATATCTAATAAAAAACACAAAAATGATAATAATAAATCCCTGCATGGGAAAAAATTATCCAATCCAACACAATTATGACATCCATCATATCCATATTATGAATGAAAAATTCATGAACTAACACTGCATCAGCTATCGATTGAAAACAAGATGGATATTGAAAACCATGCACTTTTCTCATCTAAAAAGTTGTAAATAACTCCATAAAAAGGATATTATATCCATTATGTTTATTAATATATAAAATAGATAGAAACAAATTAGTGTGATGTATTTTTATCAGACAAATATATTGTTATAGTGGATGTAATAAAGATGTTACCTCTCAGAGTTTTTTGTCCCACCAAAACCTCCATCGAAAACTCATTTATTGTGTGATGTTTGATCACACCTATTTCATGTATTTAGAGAAAGGTAGTCCTTGATAAATATGAATAAACAATAGTGGACTTTGTATTTGACGATCCCTCATTATATTGATTTGTATACATAGACTGACAAAATCACTAGAGCTGTCTATAGTAGCCATAATCATGAAATATCATTGTTGTACCCTAAAATTAATGTCATTTTTGATTAGAAATTGCAAATTTATTGAACTTTTGGGGAATACTAATGGCTATAAAAATTTGTTTTCTATATTCTCATGTATGAGAACATCCACCCCCACTTGTTATGCTCAAAAAACATATGTTTCCTTCTATGTACCCCACAGAAGCTTCTACTATGTGTAAGATTAGGGGTTGATTTTCCATTCTAACCATCCATATATATATGCTTCTACATAGCTTATCATACCATCTACGCACACACATACAAAAATAATATAAACAATTGAAATATAATATTTGGTCTCAAACCCCACAGACACTTATTTGTCATCCACTAATGATTATTTATTATCTAAAGAAGAAAACAAACAACCTCTATGAATTGATTGTTGTACACCATCATGGAATTCTCTTACTACTATTAGGAGAGGAACTACAGAGACATTTATGTCATTAAATACTCTACAGAAAACTGATTTAAGAATATATTATTTTAACACTTCTAGTCCATTTCAATATTTCTATTTACTATCAATATTGAATCCCACCATCGCTAATAGGGTCCTGTCAGTCATAGAATTGTGAACTTCACTGGAATATTTTCATTTAGATATATAAAGTAAAATTTCTATTTTATCATTTCTCGGTATACCACAACTTCTTGAGTATTATTCATAAATGTAACGTAGGATAGTTTCTCACATAAGAACTCATGTGATCATTATGTTTCACTTTCATCTCCTAGTTGTATATGAACTTGTTTTTTCTATAATTGTTGTTCCTTTTAGTCCATCATACGATCTTCTAACATGATAGTCTGTATATGATTTTGATCCAATGGTATAATCCCCTTTGGATCATCCACTTCTACTTCTTATATAACCTCTATAAGAAATGTCAGTGTTATATCACAACGTACTAGAAAAATAAAAATTGATAAAATGATTAGAAAATCTCTCTTAAATCCAGAAAAAATTAACAAAGATTATTATTAGGATAAGGAAATCCAAGCAATTGATACAAATCCCATCATACCATGGTATCCTGGGCCTTTATAAAAAAATATAATTATAGGGACCAACCAAAATATATACCTCATGTCCTCATAATCATTTCATTAACCTAACAACATCCCTAAACTATGAATCAAACCATCATTATAACAATCGGAAATGATTCGACCTAGACACCAACAAAAATTCGAAACCAACATTACCCATCACCCACATAAAGGGAATTATCAATCCTTATGGGATGAAGACTTATACCATCACATTAATAATAACCAGAGGGAATTATTTTTCCCAAACTGTATTTGAAAAAACATGATATATATATATAAAATGGGTTGAAACTGTAGATGATTAAAATAAGAATTTATTTCCATAGTAAAAAAAAGAAGTGATACAATAGAAATGTAATAAAAAAAATAATTATACCGAAAATAATGAAAAAAATAAGATTAACATATTATATATAGGATAAGGAGAGAATGTACTTCTATATCATCATGCATTATAATACTAAGTAGATTGAATCCTCCTAACCTAAAAAAACATACGTTCCTTTACCTGCATGAAAAATCATAACAATGTATCACTAAAAAAATTACTTCCATCCATGGGCCTATAGCAACTTTTTTTAGTCCGAAGTTATATATTAGTTTATAGACATAGTTTTAATTAAAACTGTGGCTATATATCTATGTAATGACCTGGTGGTCTTCAATCCCTCATGCAACTATATCATCACCACGACCCAATTCATTACCCTAATGAAGAAAACTATTACCTTAAGACCTCTCCAATCAGATGACCTACACTCTAACTAGTGACCATTTCTCTCAGCGACCCACCAACTCTCTTGTGACCTCTCTTCTCTACAGCGACCTCTCCTATCGGTAGCAACCTCTCGATAGAGGCCTCTCTGGGGAGGCCCCCTTCACCCTCATGACCACTCGATGACACTAGTCCACCAACGCTTCCATCCAACATGGACACTCCCTCCTACCCTACAACTCTACTCCTAAGAAAACTCACATTCTCCTCATTCTTTACTCTTGTGTATTTGTATGAGAAATGGAGAGAATAACTCTCCATACCCACTTCATACTCCTCTTATCCCTTTGAATTAGGTGATCTGACAATTAATCATCATGAAAACATAGGTAAGAACATACCCTATATTATCCATTATTAGTTTTTCGATTTATGACTCCAAAAAAGTATTTTGTGACCACTTTTATGATGGTGATTTCTTGCACAACAGTTAACGGAGACATAGAAACCTTGAAATCTCATTATTTCCTGTAATTTGAGTTTAGCTTTTCTAATATGTTTATTTATTTATGGCTATTCATGATGTTTGATGAAATTTTAAGTAGTACTAGGTTGAGAAATTTTATTTTTTTTAATTATTAGGACATTGTGGGTGTATAAAGTGGGCCCCTCACTTAGCTTATTTCCTATGTTCAGTTATATTGCCATTGTAGTTAGTATCAATTATACTGATTGAAGTTTTAGTTTTAAAATGGGTTTTCGATTTATTTATATTTATTCATGGGTGATACGAGGGACAAAATGATCCTTGGTGGTTGGTGCACACATGAGGTCTATTTATGGTTTATCGGTTGAAGTAAGTGTCCTTTACATTACTAAGCCTCATGATAATGTGAATTATATTAGGATCCTATCATCATTATTATTATCCATGTAATTTAGATTGAACATGTACAATATTTACTAAAAAATAGGATGGTATTGCTTTGACATAATAGTCAACAATAAATATATATCATTATAAATGGATCAATGGTTGGACTATGGTCGAACATATGCATCTTTCCCATCATATGGTTTTGTTGGTGGTGTTTATTGAATTTTTTAAGGTAAATGTGATTTCCTTATTAAATTTTATTTTAAAAATGATTTTTGTTTATTTTGAAGTACCAATGGAAAATTTTTCCCTAATAAAATGTTTGTAAATGGGTTTTCAAAGGAAATGAGGGGTTCATCAAGAACATAACAACGTGGTTTCGCATAAGGGCTATAATGTGCAAATATGAGATAAAAAATCTTTTTAATATGACTCATAAATAGGGTTTTGGATTTGATTTTATGAGAAAATCCATGGGGGAATTTTTTATCACATGTTTTGGTCTACTTTACATTGTGAGGATTATAATCATTTTTCTAATGATTCTTTTCTTCTGAATTACTCTCTTATTTATGGTTTCATTATTTGTTAACTAATATTTTATAATGATGGAGGAATGTGTTGTAACTGTGATAGAGACCTACCCTTTTATTAATGGTCAGCATGATTTAATCGGGATATTCATTAAGTTTCATTATAGTAATTGTTTAAAAGAACCTTGACATTCCCATGATATGGGTGTGATTTTTGTGATAGGTCAGAAAAGATGTAAGATGTTCATTGTTTACCATATGGAAAATATTGAACTTTTGGGTGGGTTGTATTGATACCCTAGTTTTCTTATGGGATTGTATCATGTTTGACCAATTTTGGTCCCCCAGTGGACTTTTTTGAGAGATACCCTATGGTGGTGGGTGGTTGTGTAAATGAGGGTACAAAACATATTTTAATTTCAACACTTAATCCTAAAACTCTTGTTATTCTAAATAATATTGACCTCATTATTAAAAGAGTTACTCTTAGGTTATTCTTTTATGGATGATTGGATTGATATTTCATTTACCTTTAGATTAATACAATTTCATAAATAATAGCATAACCTACAGACACCTATTTATATATTATATAATGAATTTAACTCTTGAATACAAGACATCAATATTTTAATTCCTTCACCCTTATTGGATTAATTTATGGTGAATTCAACAACACTACTCCATTGTTCAAAATTCCACTTAATTGACTATTTTTTAGTAGGTATAGGCTAGGAAACACCAATCCAAGGGTCACACACCTTATAATGAGTCATTTATAGTTCCATACCTCTCCAGTTTCACTCCCATATCAATGTTATAGGGTCTTATCCCTCCTCACACATAATGAAACTCCCTCCTACCTCTCTTTTATATACTAATAAATTAGGGATAACACTTTGGTACACATTATAAGAAAATGAATCACTCTCTCTACCCGACACTAATTATGGGTTGATGCCCGTTAATCCACAAAATACTCATTCAATTATGACTTGTAAAATCCTCTATAAAAATAGTTTCACTTTAATTAATTATATCTTAGGTGTCTTAATGGAAAAATTCCTAATTTTCATGGAAAATAATGAGTTCACATTCACATTCCTCATTGATTAATTATTTTTGAATACCCTATGACCTATTTTACACAACATCTATTTATGATAGTATACAAATGTAAATTTTCATACTATAACTCAATCATGATTCATTATTTTGGGATATACAATACATTCCAAAAAGAAATGGGTCACATGAAAAATATATTCATAGAACTCAGGGGTTTTCATATGTAACATAAACAACATAATTGTTTATGTAAATATTTTTCACAACATCCCCTATGAAGAAATAAAATTGTTTGAATAACTTATATATTCACCAAAAATATATCCTCTATATCTATTAAGTTCTCTATTTATAGATTGATTATTTATAAAAAAGAATTACCAATTTCTTACAGTAATACCTCTTCTTCATGTGACTCTCATTCACGAAGAAATTCTATTTCCTTATTGACTCTATTTCACAATGGTAAATGAATTCACACAACTCCAATCTTATATGAGTATAAATTAAGTGAGAAAGGAAATTTTTATCTTTATGTGCAATGGCGTATGATCATTTACAAAAGACTAAATATGGTTATTTATGGTGAAGTATAATAATAAAAATTGATGTCTAATTTTTGGGATTTCGTGGGTGGTAATGTTAAATTTTGAGAATCACTGAGAAATTTTAAAAAAGATAATATTTTATCAGGTAATTAGTGAGTGTATTTTTCTAACCTATATGGTATGTGTGTTGGTGAAAACTATGTTAATACTTATATTAGTAACAATTAAATTTCAAATTATATGTTTTTTCATGTAGAGCATGTGAGACATTTCGATATGTTTTAAAAAATTCTCTAGGATATTGATATTGAGTTGGTAATGCTACCTGACAAATGAGGAGAGGTCCTGATAACCGATAAAAATTAAGTGTGGTTTCTAGGGATATTTATTTTATGTGGGTACTATATATTAGGGTGTATGAATACTCACAACAGAGACCTTTATGAGTTTGGAAATTATTAAATTCATGAATTTCTATCTGGGGTCTATAAATCATATAATTTTCATGGCTTTGGGAATGAGTTTTAAGGGTTTTGTTCCGATTAGTGGAAAATTCATCTATAAAATGATAGTGGAATGGTATGAGATTATTTGTTTATAGGTGGTGTTTAAATGAACCCAATCCATATGTGGTGGTGTTTTGGGAAGGCCACATATATAAAAATAGTGTTGTTAGATATATGAAATTGAACTCACCTATGTAATAGTGTTGGATGAAGAATATTATGGTTAGAGGTAAACAACGTGGATTTGAAATAACCAATATTTATGGGATTAAAGTTAGGGGGTACTACTAGCAATAAATATTAGTAAATACCTTTGAAGGAAGACCTATTCAATAGTTATTTGGTGATCAATAAAAACCTATCCACATGCATGATATGGAATGTAATTTTGTTATAAATATTCTTGGGAGTGAGACAATTGGATCAAATGAGATGAACTGTGACATAAAACATTGATGTAATATATTAAAGATTTTTTAATTCATCAATTCCACTAGATGTGGGTTATCATAGAGGTTTTGAAAAAATGATTAGTAATTTGTTGTAGAGGTCAGTTATGTTTTAAAAAATAGAGTTGGTTTTGGTATAGTGTTAAAAAGACCACAATCAAGGAGCGTAATAAAATTCATTTCATTCAATGGGAAAGATTGTTGGATAGTGTATGAAAACAAACCATATCTCATTGGACATGTTGAGATCAAAGATCCTAAATTTTATTGGTTTTTTAAGAACAAAATGTCTTTAGTGAAGTAGAGTTTATGTTCGATGGAGAGGAATTTTTCTGTTTCAATATATAATAATCTCATATATGATACTTAAGAGATTGATTGGTTGATTTAAATAAATTAAGAGACATCCTAGTGTTTTACATGACATGATCTCGGGGGGTGTTGGGAAAGGATGGTTTAGGGGTATAAGGGCTATTATAGTGGGGGGTTTGTGGGGGGGGGGGATAGTGAAGGTGGGGGTTTGGTGGAGCAGGTGCAAGGGATGATGTGGGGGTTTGGTGGAGCAGGTGAAAGGGGTGAGGTGGGGGTGGTGCATGGGGGTGTGGGGGATGTTGGTGCACATTGGGGGGGGGGGGTTGTGTGGGGCTGAGGAGAAGGCTAGGGAAGGGGTGAGTGGGGGAGGTTGGTTCATGGGGACGGGTGTGCAAGAGAGGTGTGGGAGAGGCTATTGTCTGGGCGAAAGGGGGGGGGGGGTAGTGCAATGGGAGTGGGGGCATAGTGTGTGGATGGGGTTGATGTGGGGGGGTTTGTAGTGGGGCTGGTGACTGGGAATTGTGGGAGTGTATGGGGTGGCTCTTACTATATGGGGACTTGGAGAGGCGTGTGCGGGGATCTAGGGGGGGTTGTAGGGTGTTGTCGGTTTTTTTCGGGGTGAGGTGGGGGTGGAGTTTGGGGAAGAGGGGGAGGCTAGTGAAAGAGGCTGGGGTGGAGTGAGCAGTCCATACGTGTGATGTTTGTTAGTCTATCCTACATTCAATTATGATAAGTATTGAGGAGAATAAACAAAATTTATCCATTACAGTGTAATTCAAAAATATGGTTATTCAGGAAAACCTAAAAGTTTATTTTCATGTGGTTTTGAGTCTCTATTTCCTAGTTTTTTTTAATATTTATACAATCTTACATTTTTAGTACTTGTGAATTACCACATTTATTCAATAATTTTTTAGGAAAACAATTAACTAAGACAAATTCATTCCCCTTTCTTCTTACATTTATTAGGATATGATCATTGATGTAAAAAAGGTTCATCGTCATTTCTAATTTCAAATATTTATACTTTAATTGTTTCTAGTTTCAATATTATATATGTTCTTTTCCAACCACATACAAAATTGTTTTATTTAATATTTTCATCCACATAACAAGATCCTACCATATTATTAAACTGAATATATTATATGATAAATGATCAGATTAGTTTGTCAATTGTGATTTCAAACAGTCCCTAACTGATAAAACTCACCACTCAATTTTTTACATAATTATTTGTAATATATTGTTATTTGTTTTAATTTTTAAATAATATCTCCCAAAATATTTATATAATATACATAAATGAAAAAAGATTTCTTATTTTAAATAAATGAAATCTTGAGAAGGCAACTATATAGTGCCAGATTAGAAGTCCCCCTTGTTTTATACCTTTTCTATCTTTCTATCGTGATAGAAACTATGTAGATTTAAAATAAACACGTGTGTTTGGACTTTTAACCTCTAGATTGTGATCCCCCTTTATTCATGGAATGTATCATAGGAAAACTCACACTTATATTTTCATTATCTAACATTTACTTATGCTTTCAGAAATACAATCATGAATGAATAAGAGATTATCTTCGAGCTTCATGAATGTAGGGTGATTCATGGATATATATTCTTATTTTTGTGTTGAAACTCACCAGTTCAGCAAGAATATATTTTAAAATTTACTCACTATAAAAAACCGTGAAATTATTCTAGATTTTACATTCTCTTCATGTAAGATAATTCTTGGAGATATTTTGAGTGAAAAAACATATTTCATTAAACCATTTGATGAGTTAGGTTCATATTTCATTTTTTAGGGTTGAGACCAATTGATACATATAGATAT
Source organism: Viscum album (assembly GCA_963277665.1). Lineage (NCBI taxonomy): Eukaryota > Viridiplantae > Streptophyta > Magnoliopsida > Santalales > Viscaceae > Viscum > Viscum album. Next base: position 456,526,141 of record OY728142.1, read on the forward strand.
CATGACTTTAACTTATGGAGTTTACTTTTAATAATCATATAGATGCATCTTTATTCTCTTAAAATAAGAATTTAAAACAAAAATGTATGACTAGATGTTTCTATCCAATATGTCTTCATCCCATCATAAATTTTTAGAAAAAATTTAATTTATTTAGAGTTGTGTAGCTCAATCCTACCAAGTAAATGAGTGTGGTATCCAGATTTGAAAAACCCATTTATTTTATTCTTTACTTCTCCCATATTCATATTTTGGGAGTGAAATTTCATCACTTAATCCAATTCTCATTCCACCATAACAACCTCAGTGGTGATATTTTTCTTCCTTGGCCTAATATTCTTTTATATTGTGGGAGAAATTCCACATGTGAACTTCTCCAGCATTGATTCCTTCCTATTGTTTTCATCATTATCTTTCTTCCTCTTTTGGATGAAACTAACAACAGATTGGGCCTTCATGTTTTTATTGAGTGCCATTCCACTAGACATATATTCACATAATTATCATGCGATCTTGTCAATCATTCCATTTATTTCCTTGATTTTCATGTTCATCCAAGAAATGGAGTATTTAAGGACCCCCTTTTCTAATTTCCTCCTTCTAATCATCACTACTAGATTTTCCATTAATGTAACCAACTCATTTTTTTATCTAAAACAATTAAAATTTAATTGATTTATATCCCATCTCATTAGAATTAACCATGAGAAGATTTACATTGTAATACATTACATCAAACATATAAACAGGGGAGTAATTCTTCTTCTACAGATCATTATCCACCCAAACCAGCTGATTGACGAATCCTTTAATAATTTCAAACTATTTTTCGACCTTCATGATCTAATCCTCTCATGACGTGATCTATTACATTAGTATCCAATTGTATTCATTTTTCTTCTAATATAATTCTTATAAAAGTTGAATAGATTCTACCATCAGTGTTCATGGAATATGCTCATCATCAATACTCTCAACATGAACTGGAATTCCGTCCTCTTTAAAATTTCATTCAGTAACATTATATGTAGACATATTTACAATTTAAACTATTCATACCTTTCTGTTTTAGGATGTTAGACTTTTGGACCCGATTATCATTTATTCAAAAAATATTTCAACACATTAAAATTCATTTGGGTGATTTATCCAACTTTAAACATATTCATTTTCTATGATTCTATAAAATTATGAGGAAAGAACAACTAAGTTCCAAAATCCACTTTATATATTGGACACATAATCAGAATCATAGTCTATGATACCAATTTTATGGTCACTAATTAGATCCCTAATTGAGGCAATGTAGAATTAGGGGGAAACCAATCCATAATATTTTATACCACTTTAAAAAAAATTCATTATAAATGTTATTCTTATATAGTTAGGAATAATGTTACCCAGTTTTCATTTTTTTTTCTTCAATCATAACCCCAGAAGTTCCTTCATGAAAATGATGGACTATAATTCATCTTGTTATAAATGAATATTCCCATGGTCCACCCACAATAGGATACTATAAAATAATATGATATCAACATTGGTTCAATGATCTAATTAACCACTAGGCTCACCACTTCCATGGTTTATGTATTGAATGACATTGGATTTCATTTTAACCAAAAGTCTATATTGACAATCATGTTATTTAGTATTATGGTGTACATATGAATCTGAATATTCATTGTTCATTGTTGGTTATGGATTAATGTATCATTTACTAATTACAGTTGAAACACTAATCATATATATATATATATAATAAGTCATTATATAAAACTTATTTCCCTATTGTTTACTTATATCTAGTTACTTATGATTAGGTTAGTTGTATACATATAAATCGATGTCAGTGAGTTTGACATCGGATTCAGGTAAGAATTTTTCCTTATTTATTATTATTCTCAATTTTAAATAGTGATTATGTAATTTCTGGGTACCATGTAATTTTATAGTGTGTTTTGAATCATATTTAGGAGGATTCGAGCAGTTGTTTGAGAAGGTGAATTACATGTGTAAGAATAGGTATCCATATACATATATATGTTCCCCATTAAATTTATTAAATCATTGAAGTATGAATTTATAAATTGAGGATAGGTGTGCTTATATATAGATATGAAAATGCATATGTGTGTAAGGGAAAATGGTTATATGCAAGTATAAATGGAAATCACATTACCTTATTTTGCATAATTGGCCATGAAAATATGTACCTAAGGGATAGGTGACCTAATATATAGCTGAAGGTTCATATGCGTGCAAGAATAAAAAATAAATATTTGGGTTGTCATCATCAAAAGTCGCGTGCCTTGACGTTGATGTAGGATCCCTATAACATACCTTTTAATTTGAATTTTATAATTTCGTGATTATTTTACGATCTAGTTTCTTTTATTATGGATAAAAATTAATATACATTAGTAATTATAATCGTACCAAAATCACCAAAACACCCCTTAGTAATTAACTACGATGTGGATGCATTTTTATTTCACATGACCCTATGAAATGGTTTCCATCCCCTCACCATGGATCACATTTACCATGATGCATCTTGAATTATCGCAACGTTAACATTAGGAAATCATTAAAAATGATTTATGATCCTTAATTAGCCATCATAATTCTCATATGACCATTACACAAGTCTTGAATTTCTTTGAAATATTCTATTTTTCTTTATTTTTACCACTATGTATTTCGTGAATGACCTTTACATAGCTTGTTATCACATTATGTATCCAATATATATTTCTTTATATATCCATACTCATTCATATAATTCCATTAAAAAGTTATTTCATTATCCAAATGAACTTTATGAAATGTGATTTCACTTATACCTAGTTCTTAAATTTACATTATTCATCAACATAATTTATGTGAAACAATTATATAGAAAGTAAATTACCTTTGTGTAGTGGGTTAATGGGATGTTTAGGGGTGTTCTGGGTGAGGGGGAATGGTGTAGGGGGTTTTAAGGTATGGGGGATGTGGGAAGGTTGTGTGAAGTGTTTTATTTCAATGGGTTGGGGAGGGTGAAGGGGGTGCAATGGGTGTGCATGGGGGTGTGTGTTGGGGAGGGAGTGTCATTGGTTTCGATTCTAGGTGTATGAAGAGGGTTGTGGGAGGGTGTAGGGGGATTCAAGGGGGTGTTCTGGGGGATAGGATAGGGGTGTGTAGGGGAGGGGCCAGGGGTGTGATGGGGTTTTTTGAAAGTGGTTGGGGAGGGTTCATGGGATGCACGTGGTGTGTGAAAGAGTGGTGGAGTACTGTGTTTTATTTATAGTGGCAGGGGAAGTTGTATGGGTGTGAAGGGGGTGAAATGGGTGTCCATAGGGTTGATGGAAGAGGGTTTAGGGTGAGGGTGTGTGAGGTAGGAGGTAGTGGTGTGTAGGGGGAGGGGGAATGGGGTATGAAAATGGATGAGTGAGTGGGTTGGGGGTTCAAGGGTTAGGGGTAGGGGTGGAAGGGGCTTCCAAGTGTTGGGGGGTGTAGGTGGGTGGAAGTGGGAGGGGGTGCAAACCTGCATTATGTAGATCTGTTATGAATTATGTAATAGGTGAAGACATGCATTATGAAAAATTGATTGAAAAATAGTGCATTTTGTGACTATTATTATTTATTGGAAAACTGTATTACACCCCATGGATTTATAGTACATTATCTCTATAAAGTAATTCAATATCTTGCATCTCACACAACACCGAGTTCAAGCGCCCAACGACATTCCTAATTAGCCGTTCAAAAGTAGTTATGAATAGTATTAACTAAAATTTGAATTTTATATATTCTATATAATTATAACATCCATATTATCTATTTTTTAGACATAATATAAGAACAAATTCATTTTTTCAGATAAAGGGAGTATTTTTTAAAAAATATAATTTTACCACCTTTTAATGGTGAACCCTTTTTATATACAATATTTGAGACTGTTATATATTCAATTTGACAAAATAAACTTCTTATTTATAATATGGTCATAAAAATTTAGTTTTGATAAATTTTTGATGTTTTTCTGATAACTTTCATATTTGGGTGAATACTAAAAAATACTAAATATTAATTGAATTAAACTTTTTGGACAAAAATAATTTTAAATTTTAAATTATAAATTTTAATTCTTTGGAAGTTTAATTAGGTTATATTTTTACAATTTAATCCAATTTTTGTCATTGGAATTAATTTCACTTTCAAATTATACATAAACAAGTGTCAATATTTTGATACTTATTGTTTTAAAAAACACGCTATTTGTTTGAAAATGAGAATTAATTTTAAATTAACTAATAAAACTTATATGTTTTTAATTTGGTAAAATATAAATCTTTTTTAATTTAGAATATCAAATGTTTCTTAGGTTGATTTTTTCTATATTTTTCTAAAAAACATCAATTTTGATGAATAGTAAGACATCTTAGTAATAGTTAAAAAACAAAATTTTCATTTAAATGAAATTTTACCAGTTCTGTGAATTGTATTTACAAAATATGACATACATGGATGTTATTATTAAGTAAAATGTCGATAAATAAGATGAAAATAATATTTGGTGAATTGTAACTTTTGACCTTTATTTACCGCGATTAAAGGTAAATTGGGTAATTAAAGGTAAAACGAATATTATTATAATAAAAAATTATCTTAACTCTAGTACTAACCTAATTAGATGAGTCGTGGACGACCATGTGCATCCTTGTATTGTTTTTGGGACCCCATGGTGCAACTTAAGTTTGATAAGGACACATTATTTTAATTAATTTAAAGTAACAACAAAAATGTCATTTGAAAATATCTTTTAGTATTTCATTTTTACATTGGGTTATATAAGTCATATTTTTTACTATAAATATTAATTGTAAATATAATAATATTTCATATATTATGGTATTTTTATTTATCATGTTCAGATATCAAATAAATTAAATTATTTATGAAATAATAATTAGGTAGTATTCACCTCATTAATAAATGACTTAAATAAATAAGATTATTCATATTAAATAAATATCCAAAACCTGTCTAATTCTTATTGGATGATTTTATTCCAAACACGAGGAATCTTATCTTCAACATTAATGTGTTTTAGGCATTTTGAAATCGAATATTAGTTTATAATAAAATAAAATTTTCAAACATTCTTAAAGATCCCCTCATCTTCTTTAGTAAAGGAAACCACTTCTATCCCATTCCTCACACAACTCAAGCCCCTTGGCTCATCCAACCCCTTCCCAAATAATCTATCAAGTTCCTTATTTTTCACCTATAAGCCTTATATTAGTTGGAAGTCACTTGAAGAAGCCCTTTTGGTTCAGACCAAAGGGAGTTACCCAAAATAATGGTAATGGTTTCTCTTAACTTCATTTCTATTATTTTACATATCTGACCAATAAAATATATTTATTACTTTAATTAATAACAACAACAGTATCCTAAATATACTAGAATTTTATTATGAGAATGATTCAAACTACAGTTACACACACCTCCATCTAATGTGTAAAGAATACACTGTTTCTGTGGATGGCAAACTAATGCCTCAAGAAACGATGATTGTTCAATTATCTCGTACCGCCTCTCATGGTGTCCATTATGATTAAAATGTATTTATATATTATATTTATTTTGTTTATACTTTCTTTATACATTTTTATTTTCCATTTATATCATACCATTATGGTTTACATTATTTTAATGTCACAGATCCTTATGCCACACAACGGGTGCCCCAAACCCGGTTGGTCACATGACCTCAAGAACATTTCCCCAATTGCTAGAGGTCGCCTACTTGTAGAGAGGGCCTAGGAATAATAGTGGGAAAACTATGAACTCATTTATAAATGTGTAGCGTAGTGTAAAAAAATATAATCACACAAAAGAAGAAGCAGTAAACAATATCGACCTGAAATGGACCACGAAACTGAAATAAAAGATAACAAACTGTCATATATATGATGATGCAACATGTCTTTAATTCTATGAAATCATCACAAATAGGATACACTACTATCTAATAAAATACCACACTATGTACTAAGTACAAAAAAAACAAAACCAATGTAAAGAAAGTGGAATGCAGCAGCATCACAAGTCAAATCTCGGTCCCTTGCTCTCCTACTCAACTGCAACAATCATGTTCCTGTGTACGGACCCTTTCCCATATCGACACCAACAACAATAAAATTTGTTTGTGCCAAAGACATGACCCAAACAGGATGTAAGAATTAAATCCCAGTAGGCAACGACTGAAGGCCCATTCCTAACTGTCAGTAAAAAATGTGCAACATTGGTGTGCAATAATGGAATGTAATAAACTAATAAGTACTCATGATCAAACAATCCTACCAATTATATTTATATTTTAATAATTATTTAATAATTAAATATAATTGAATTATGAGTTTCCTAAGACTCGTCCTCCATCGAAAATCTCTTATACCAGTGATAAACATAAACCAAAACAGGCTATCTAACAATTAAAAGTTAAAAATAACACCCAGTTCATGCTTTATCTTGGAAGGTACATTCTAATAAATCGCCACAGTGAATATTCAAAGTAAACATTGTCCTCAGACATGAAAATCATTACACTATGGAAATTAGAAGTAAAAACCTCAGGTAACTGCCCTCAAGAATAACGAAAATTTCCCTCACGCATGCGAGATATCGCCCTCAGGAACAGAAGCTACTGACCACATGCATGCGAAATGGTGCACTCAGGAAAAACAAAACTTTTCCCTTAGGCAAACCAAAACACTACCCTAAGGCATCCTATAGGAAGATAAATAACCTTTCCAAGACCAATGAATAAGAAAGAAATTTATATATGTTTTCTCTCAAGATTACTCAAATCATGAAATAATCATGGCATACCCACGGTTATCCTGGACAAACGGATAATCAAGGATAGTGCACCTTCATGGTGCCCCAGATCCAAGTAATAGTCTCTAATAGTAGTTTATTATTATTCATTAGTTTACCTATGAAATTATAGGTATCTTAACAGTCAAGTCCTTAGCCAGTTGAAACCCCGAAGATGGGCTCATGTCCCAAAAGTTAACAAAATCAACTCAATAGTAGGAGTTAAACACAAGACCACCTACCTTGATCATCTCTGATCGATATACATGTAAGATGCCTCTCGAAATGACAAAGAACAATGTTGATTTGAGATTAACGATAACATGTTCAAACATAAATATCTTCCCTTTAAAAAATATTTCGATAGAATGACTAAAGGAGAGGGATGAGATTACCCGTGTGGTTCAAATGAGATCAACAACGGAAGAATCAGAGTCTCTATGAGTGATCAAGAGCCCCTCCAAGTCTCATCCTCCTCTTTCACAGCTCCTAGTGAGTTCTCTACCTCCTCTATTGAATGAAGAGTCTACAACCTATTTTTGAGGAAGAAACAGAACTACATAGCATGTACTTCTCAAGTAATTGGCGTGTACTATCCATTTGAATTGTTCCTTAGGAGGATAATTTCCACAGCCTCACTGTTCTTATGGTGTCTGATTACACACTCTGTATTACTATGTACACGGTGTGTACTATTGTTTTTCTTGTGGATACATTCTCTGCCTTACTATTCACCGGCCGACTGATTACACTGTATGTATTACTATGTGCACACCGTGTAGTATGTTTTTACACCCTTAATCCTCGACATGCCTACACACCCTGTATTCTCATCCCATACGGCCAAGGTACTCAGTGTGTGTACAAATGTACACACTGTGTACCCATAAATTTTATATTTTTCCCACATTACCCTTGATTTCTAAAAAAACATAAGGAAAATGAAAAGAAGAAACTTGTACCTGAAGAATAAGAATCGGGTTCTAACATACTTCATCCCTTAAAAAAAATTTCCTAGAATTTCCCTTCCAAGGGTCGTGAAGATAATGTCAAGACCAACTCTGGCCACTAAGAACATATGTCAGTCTCCTGCTCCGAGGTTTAGTTCTGCACTCAGTCATGCTCCCATAGCACCTGTATGGGATGAACTGAAAGAATTATGAGAACCTTCATGCTCCTATCAACAATATGAATCAGATTCTCCTCAAAGGATGCATCAAACTGAAGATCAACATCCTCGTGCTGAAAAACGTTAGACGGGTATGATTGATAATGGCGTAGTTGAGATACTTGGAAGACATCGTGCATGGACCAATTACTCTGTGGTAACTGCAACTGATAGGAAATCATCCAGACTCTCCTCAACAACTCAAAGGACAATATATTACTCGGTGAATGTTTTATTTGTCTTTTGATCTCCATGTGTCCAAACCTTGTCGAAACACAAAAGAAAACCTGATCCCTAACCACAAGATCCAAAGGTCATCAGCGATGATCACCATAAGATTTCTGATGAGACTTTATAGTACTCATCCTCTTCTTAGTCAACTGGACCTCCTATGAAGACTCATGCATGATATGTGGTCCCAGTAAAGCTTCCTCACCTGCCTCCAATCATCACATGGCTGATCGGCATGGCCTACCATATAAAGCCTTGTAAGGTTCCATCTCAATGGTTTCCAAAAAACTGTTATCATAGGAAAACTCGACCAGGGGTATGTGCTTCTCCCAAGAGCCCACAATGTTCAGGGCGCATGCACGTAGTGTCCCCTCTTACTCTTGTATTGTATACTTAGACTATTCACCAGTCTGAGGGTGGTAAGATGTGCTCAAAAGAACCTGTGTACCCAGTTCCCTCTAAAAACACTTCCAGAAATGAGACATAAAAATGGTGTCCCTTTCTGAATGGATCGAATGAGGGACCAAATGAAGACGTACTACCTCTCTGATATACAACTTATCGATCTCATCCATATTGAAGGTCTCCCTGATCAGCAAAAAAGGAGCTACCATCTTATGTTTCTCCACAACAACCCATAAAACATCATTGCCTTGAGGTGACCTCGACAACCTGGTCACAAAGTCTATCACAACATCATACCATTTCCACTCCAAAATGTGTTAACTATTGTAATAGTACGGAAACCCTCTGATGCTATGCATTCACCTATTCACAGGTGGAACTTCTTGTATCAAAGTCATCTAACTCTCTTTTCATTCCCAGAGACAAGTAGTGACGTCTGGAGTCACAATACAGTTTATTAACTCCAGGATACAATAACCAAGCTAAATAATGAAATTCTCGCATAAAATCCTCACGTATATCCCCTAGAACCCACACTATTCCAAGGATACCAAGTACCTCGTCATTACCTATTGTCTCACCAGTAGGGGGTCCTCACATTCCACCGACTCCCATAGAACTATGCCTTCTAAATTTGATAGCTGACTCATCATCACTCTATCCAGGAGTGTTGAAGTCACACCTAATGAAGAACGATAGGTTTTACCTAGACTATCATGAACCACCAAATTCATCTCTGAGAAAAAACTAGAAGCTTCCACTCACCACTGGCCTCCTGCACTGCCGGTATCTGAGTCATCCTACTCAGTGCATCAGATACTATGTTACCCTTACCAGGTGTATAGGAAATCTCAACATCTAAAGAATGAAGGTATTAAACCCACCTTCATTGTCTCAAAATCATGTCACATTGTGTAAGTATGTTTTTAAGACATTTTTTGTCTGTAAACACCAAAAAATATTCTCCCATGAGATAATGTCTCCAACAGCGTAACCCATGAACAACTGGACCCAACGAGAAATCATGCGCCGGGTAATTACTCTAATGTGGGCTCAACTGCCAACACCCATACACATATACTCGATCAAAATACATCAACAATAATCCCAACCCAACACATGACGCATCACAGTAAACTGAATAGATTTTACCTTACTATAGAATTATCAAGATTGGTGCTGATGTCAACCATTCCTTCAACTCCTGAAAGGTCGGCTGAGATGTTTCTGACCATACGAAATTCATACCCTTCTTAGTAAAACCCGTCAATGGTGCTACTAGGAAGGAGATTTATTGTATAAAGCATCTGTAGAAACAAGAAATCCCCATGAAACATTGTATTTCAAACACCTTCTTTGGCTGCTCCTAGAAAACTACGACTCTCACTTTCTCTGGGTCTACCGTAACTCCTGCATTTGAAATAATATGACCCTGGAAGGGAATCTAGTCAATTCAAATGTGGAATTTGAGAGAATAAAATATAACTAATTTTCTCTCAGTGTACTGAAAATGATCTTAGGATTTTTGGCATGGTTGTGTCGAGTGTGAGAGTACAAGAAGATATCATCCACAAATACCACCACGAATGAATCCAAGTATTGATGCAACACTCGATTCATCAGAGCCATAAAACTGGTGGATCATTTGTGAGTTCGAACAGCTTGTTTGACTTCCCATATAGACCATATCTGTTTTGAAAGGCTATAAGTGGAATGTTCGGTGGTCAAATGTGCAATTGATGATATCCATAACTCTCAAAATAATCTTCGAGAACACTCGTGCTCCTCGAAGTTGATCAAAAAGATCATCAATCCTCGGTAAGGGATATAGGTTCTTAACAATCATCTTCTTTAGTTTTGAATAATCCACATAGAGTTTGAGGGTATCATTCACTTTTCTCGTAAACATGATAGGTGAAACCCAAGGGGAAGTACTGGGTCGGGTGAAACCCTTTGCCTACAACTCCTCCAACTACTTCTTGAGATCCTGAAATTCTAGTGTAGTCATCCTATAAGGGGGAATGGACACAGGTACCGCTCCTGGAACATGCTCAATAGAGAAATCCACCTCTCGCCTTGAAGTTAGACCTGATAAGTCGTTTGGGAAGACATCCCTAAAACGATTTACCACATAAGGGAAATACTTCTGACATGTTCCCTAGTCATCCAGATATAAACTCACTATCTGGGTTGTCACACCACCTCGTCCATGATGCTCAATTTTAGCTCAGCTCAGTTGGACATCTCATTCACCCTCGTATAGAAAATATCTTCCCTCTAGTGATGTAAAACTCACTAGGGAAACAATACCAATCTGCATTGCCTCAAATGTGAGACAAACTGTCCATCTTATAAGGACATCATATGATATCATATCTTAGACATAGAGGTATTATACAAATTGACACCCACAAACCACTAGAGGCACTTCTTGCATTGATGCCCACCAGTCGTTCTAGTTTCAAACAGAGTGTCTACAGTCTTGATATTAGAAGAGGAATAATAGCAGAGCATGAAGCTCTCTACAACAGGTTATTATATAATGCTACGGGTAGAACCAGTATCGAAAAGTGAATAGGATAAAACAGAAACGCGGAAGATGACCCATCTTGTCGCAAGCTCGACATTCCACAGTGTCACGTGACACTGAGGCCTCTTGTGCCCCTCTTTACCACACTAGTTTCACATCACATAACCACATGTCGAATTCTTTAGGATAGTACTACCACCATGAGAGAAATAAATTTTCCTCTTCCTCTTGCTGGTAGAAATAGAACCAGAGACTGGTTCCGAACCACCCTGGTCTGCACCACTAGCTTCCCGCAGGTTCTGCTCAGCAATCTTCCCCTGTTTCACAATTGCATTAATAGTAGGAAACCTGAAAACATTAACCAGTGCTCGAATGTCATATAGAATACCATCTTCAAATAATCTATCCCTCAACACTTAATCTCCCATGAGAAAATTTGGAAACGTTGTAGCTCAATGAAGTGGGCTGAAAATTCCATTACTGACATGACGTCATGCTACAGATTCATGAACTCTCGAGCATGACCTATCCATAGTGTCTCTGGAAATAAAAATCTATAGAATAATTATTGATTATCTTCCTACTCCATGTCTCAGTGATACTCAGTCTGGGTGGTAACGCCCCACCATCTGTTGGCGGAATCACACAACATGTAAGTAGCGCGCTTGACCCTCCTCCTAGAAAGAATATCTAGATTCTCTAAGATTTTCTGCATAGAATCCATCCATGACTCCACAGCCTATGGTCCTACCTACCCTAAAAATATAGGCGGATGCTTCTGCTAGAATATACATGTCATCTCTTCTATAGATGTGGCAACTGATGATGCTCCTTGGAAGGTCTTCATGAATCACTTGAAGCATTCATGGAACTGCGCATCCATGCCTATGTCCGGTATAATGGTTATCACCAAATCTGGCACTACTGGAGGATCCATCGGTAGCCCATATAATTCTGCCTCTTGAGTATAATCATTTCCACTCTCTTGGAAAACAACTCATTTTCATCTCGGTGGCATGACTCTACAAGGTCAAATAGACACCATAGATTAATATTATCAAGTACTATAAACTATAAGCGTAAGAAGTGAACATGAGAATGAAAACATTCATGTTTTACAAAACATGACTACATGGTGTGTATAATAACTACACGGCGTGTTCCCTTATGTCTTTCACATGGGAATGTACTTCTTCCAGAACTAGTCATCTAACACCCCAAACACATTGCGTGTTTTCCTTACACACGGCGTGTACTTGAATTTTATTCACCTTCATGAGTCCTTCTACACAGTTAAGCCACACGGTTCTCATTACAATGAGACTACACACTGTGTTTGTTCTAGACAAGGCGTGTACTAAACGAGATTCACTGAATCATGTTGTTTGGGACATGTCTGGACACATAGCTCACCCCACATGGCGTGTTCCAGAAGGACATGACATGTACTTAAAAAGATAACATCAACCTGTGTTGTTTTCTACATGGTAGGATCCTAAGATTACACTACACATTGTGTTTAGCATTGACATGACGTGTTTATGCTATGATTTATTCTTCCGTGTTTTTAGTCACATGACCAGACCCAGGTTCACGACGAAACGGAGTATAAAACTGGTACACGGTGTGTTACGACAAGAGTTTCCCTATCCCATGTTTATTACCTTGGTACATGACGAGTTACACATGCACACAGGATGTACATCACCCTGTTTCTACAGCCACATGACCAACCCCACATGGTCTCTCACCTGTCAAGACTACATGGCATGTCCCATAGGTATACAACGTGTCCTCAATAAAATTTGAAAGACATGTGTTCCCTCCCACATGTTGGGTTACACGGCCTTACACTACATGGAGTGTACATATATGTACACAGTATTCACTTAGAAGTTTTTCAATTCATCACGAACTGAAGAGTTCAAAACATTTGTTCAAATCTACCGAGTGTGTATTCAGGGTTTTTCCATACAATAAGCCATAGAAACTAGTACGAAGTATCTTTTTCTTTAAATTCAACCATCTGTATGCCAAATTCTGATCCATGGGGGACCATACTCTTCATGAACCAATCTTTAGCCCCTTACCATTCACATTATAGTAAAAAACACAACAAAAGGCTGTATCATGATCAGTCAACTTCTGGTCCAAGAAAGCCCATACTTCTCAGGAACCAATGATTCACATCTATAAACTCAACTGTAACATGTACCAATACCCTATCAATAGTAGGCTTATCTATCAAGGTACCAATCACAGCAGAATGCACATTCTAGAAAAACATATATCACAACAACATGCAATTTTTATTTCACCTACTATGCATGAAATGTGATTCTAACATTTTCCTAAATGATGCATGAGATGGCATACCTTCATCTATTCAGGTTGCAACTAAATAGAACCCATGTATAAAAATAAAAACAGCACACCACAAGTGCATCACCCAATGGTGAAAATCAAATCAATTGTAACAATCACTAACATAATATCACAATTTAATTCGAGGAAATATATTTTTTACCTATACATTGTGTAGCTACTCCCATGATCATTTTATTACTGAATCCCTTAACAATCTATCTCTTTCCGTTCTCACCAAATAATAAAATAACTCTGAAAAATGAAAACGTTATGATACCACTTTGTAACATCCCAGATCTGGGTGCCACACAATGGGTGCCCCGAACCCGGTTGGTTACATGACAACAAGCACATTTCCCCAAATGCCAAAGGCTGTCGACTACCAGTGAGGGCCTAGGACGTATAGTGTGGAAGAAGTTCCCTCATTTGTAAAAGTGTAGCACAGTGGAACAAAAATATATACATACAAAACCAGATGTAGTAAACAATATAGATTTGAAATGGACAACAGAATTGAAGTAAAAGATAACCAACTATCATATATATATGATGATGCAACATGACTATAATTCTAAGAAAGAATCCAAAACAGGACACACTGCATTCTAATACAATACAGCACATGGTACAAAGTACTGCAAAACAAAACCAAATCAGTGTAATAGGAACACAACAACATCGCAAGACAAAGCTCGGTCCCATGCTCTCCTACTCCTCTCCAACTATCATGTAGATGTATAGGGACCCTTGACCTTATCGACACCTGCAGGAATATAATATGTTCGGTCCCAAGAAATTACACAAACATGGTGTGGTAAATAAATCCTAGTAGGAAACCACCAAAGGCCCATGACCAACTGTCCATGAAAAATGTGCAACAGAAGTGTGCAATAATGAAATCTATTAAAATAAGAAGTACTCAAAAGTAACCATAACTACAAGTTTTATTTCCATTTTAATAATTATTTAACAATTCAATATAATTGAATTATGAGTTTTCCATGATTCGGCCTTAACCTACAATCTACTATACTAGAGCCATAGTAGAAACCACAACATGCTATCTACCAAGTAAAAGATAATAATAACAACAAGACTATGATTTTTCTTGGTAGGTACAACGTAATAAATAACCAAAGTGAATATTCAATGTAAGCATTGTCCTCAGACATGAAAATCCTTACACATAGTCAAGAAGAACTAAAACCCTCATGTGAATGCCATTAGGAATAATGAATATTTCCCTCAGGCATATGAGTTATCTCCCTCAGGCATGGATGCTATAGCCCACATGAATACGAAACATTTCCCTTAGGCTAAACAAAACCATTTTATCAGTCTAAACAAAATTCTACAATTATCCATTCCATAGGAAGAGAAAATAATTGGGCCCACCCCAATTCATAAGAAATCCATTTATATATGTTTCCTCACAAGAAAACTCAAAACATTCTATACTCACAACATACCCACTGGTAACCTGGTAAAATGCCTAAACAAGAGGAACACACCCTCGAGGTGGCCCTAGACCCAAGCAATGATCTCAAATAGCAGTTTATAGTTATACATTAGATTACCTATGCAATTTTAGGTATCTCAACAGTCAAGTCCTTATCCATATCAAACCTTAAACATGGGTGCGTGGCACATCAGTACACAAAATCAACTTGAATGTTGGAGTTAAACACAAGACCACCTACCTCGATCTCCTCTGATCGATATACGTGAAAGGATCATCCCGAAATGAACAACAATGAAGTATATATGAGATGAATGGTTACTTGTTATAACATAAATATAATTCCTTACATAATGAATTGGAAATAAAGACTCGGGGAGAGGTAATAACATACCCTCGTGGTTCAAACGAGGTCAACAACAAAAGAATCAGAGTCTTGGTGAGCGATAGGGAGCCCCTCTAAGTCTCAACCTCCTCTAACGCATCTCCTAGTTAATTATCAACCTCCTCTACGGAATGAGAAGTCTAATGCCTATTTTTAATGAAATAACATAACTATAAGGAGTTTAGTTTTCATGTACATGGTGTGTACTATCCATTTTAACTGTTCCTCTGGTGGCTACTTTCCACTGCCTCAGTTTTAATCTGCTGAATGTTAACAAGACGTGTATTAAAAAGTAAATGGTGTGTAATATCATTTTTCAAGAGGCTAATTTCACCACTGTACTATTAACTTGTTGACTTATTAAACATTTTGTATTACTAAGTACATGACAATTATTTTGTTTTTACACCCTTAATCACTGAAAAGCCTACACGCCATGTATTCTAATCCCACACGGCCAAAATACATGGCATGTGTACAAAAGTAAATGGTGTGTACCCATAAATTTAATATTTTTCCCACATTACCCTTTTTTCTCAAAAACACCTATGGGAAGGGAAAATAAAAATTCTGTACCTCAAGAATAACAATTGGGTTCTTACTGCTTTGGGTAAACGTGATAATATTATTCGAGGATGTGCGGACTACCACCCCCTCAAAGTGATATAACTCATTAATGCTTCATGTATGATGTGTAAAGGATAAAGTTAATTATATTATAAATTATATTGTATTGGAATTATAATATACAAATCTATCATTATTTTTTAGTTCTATTAAAACAAAAAATAGGAATGGTAGTAGCATTCATGCGTATGTATGATTTACCATCTCCATGAATAGTGAATTTAATTTCTCATCACCAAATGTTGTATACTATTATAAATAAATATATATACGGTACATATAATATATATGTGATATCTAAATCATGTATATCATTATTAAGATAATGGACTTTTGACCACATGGACAAATTGTAATTATTACAAGTTCATTTTTTACTCAAGTTCCGAACATCAATAAAATATCAAATATAAACACAAATAATTAAGTAATTTATATAGAAAATTAATTTTTGGTATAAAAGGAATAATAAACATGAAAAATGTTTTTAATAAAGTATAAATTAACTTATTTTTACAATTCAAGATGACAAGGAACATACAAGACACATCAGACTTTAGGTTATGGGTTTCTTATCTCACTTTTAATTATGTGATATTTCCATTGTTTGCCACTTATTTATTGCATGTGGTGTATTGTATACTTATATTGGATATATACTATAAATATTATCTTTACATTAATTTTATTATGTGATTCATTCGTTGGTTATTAACTTTTGTTCATATAACTCGATTGATTACAATGTGATAAGGTTTTTTCATCTCACTTTTTATTCCCGTGAGATTCATGCTATATTAACCACTATTTTATATTGTGTGGTATATGTAAATCCCATTATTGTATTTTTGGTGTAATATATTTTAATTTATCAATATTTACATATACATTTTATGAACCATATTTCATGGGGTGAATGTTTTTTTAGTTACCAAATCGGTAAGGGAATTTCAAATTTCAATTTCTACTCATTGGGCTTTACACATGCTTCATTGATTATTTTTACAACAAGATTATGTGTGGAATCAATATTTATTATTTATGTATTAATTTCCACTCCACTTTTTCTGGATATAATATTTATACACAAAATCACTCCATTGATAATTTCTCATGTCAGTGATATGAACATGATAGGAATAATCTTAACTCAATTTCAATTCATTTAGTTAAACATCCATGTCATTGGTTTTGTTTTTACAAGAAAATATGTGAATGTCCTCTGATTTATTTACACTGAATATCCAATCATATTGAGTGTATTTTTATTTGTCACGCATAATTATGTCATTGATTTATTCCTAATTTGAGGATACAGTCTTTATAATGGATTTCATCTCAATTTACATTACAATGAGACTTCTTTGTTGTTATACGCCAATTAACTTTTATATGGTGTATATAATGTACTTCGACATAGTATATCATGAATCCAATTATTCTATTGATATTATAACGTTTTTTACCTCTTTTATTTTTATTCATGTTTCTCTATTTTGGTTAAAAAATCTAACTAAAATATCATTATAAATATTTTAAATATTTATTCTTCTAAATCATTTTCATTAATGTCCACATTTTAAATATTTATATGGATTTATTTTTATGGATATTAATTAAAATTTCTTTAAAATGTTTCAAATTGGAATGGGACACTTTGATTCAAAAATATTTTTTAAATTGCTTCATGATAAGTAGTGACTTTTAAATGTTTTCAAGAAAATGGGGATGTTTCTCTCAATTATTTTTTATGATTATTTTAATATATGTCAATATCCTTCATTATTCATGATTGAGGTTAATATATTATCATTAAATCATTAAAATTATATTAAATGAGTTATGTTTGACTGTTGATGTTCTATTTTTATACCATTCATGGTTTGTGGTTAAAATATTGACATTTCGTTTGCTAGTTTTAAAACGAATGTTTAGAATATGTTTCAACCTTTTGATATGAGGAATGTATTAGACATTGTAATGGATGGGTGAAGCCCGCACTAGTTCCATGATGCATTGGTAGGTCTCATGAGACAAACTAGTGTCATCCGAAGAGGCCTTGACTATGTGGTTATGTTGTCCGACATTATGAATTCCATCATTACGAGATTAACTATTGATATTTCATGTGGTTATTAGACGAGTTGAATACCCATGTCTATGTTTTATTATGGAATTATTTACTCATATCAAATTACTTCATAAAGTGATCTTGTTAATTATTTGTAAAGTAATTTGTTTTCAATTTTTCACCATGCCAAATGTTTATGTTATCTTCGACTGTATTACTTACACGAACTGAGCATTTGAGCTCACCTCTTTCTAATATTTCATTTTCCCAAGATATGAAGAAGTTAGTTATGAGTGACCAACAATCATAATCTAGGATGCTTAGATGTTTCTAATGGGATAATTCATTGATGTTTTTCTATTCAAATTATAATATTGAACATATGTTTGTATCTTGTTTCCAAACTACTAAAATGATAGGTCCTTTGGGACTAGATTCATTGTAATCTTGGTAATGTATTAAAATAATGCACCGTCTCCTAGATTCTAGGGTTGGGCTGTAAAAATCTAATTAGTATGACAATTCATCATGTGTACTATAATTTTTTTATTGATTTCTAATCATCAAATTATACGTTAGAAACAAAATAGGTCAAGGGAGAATAAAATCTAGAAGGTTCTTTTCTATAAAATACATTACCTTCAATAACAATCATGGTGGATGAACCGTGTTGTTTTTTATGGAATAGGGTGACCTGTTAGAATGGTTTGAAACTATGGCCATAGGTCTTTTGTGAACTATGATTCCGCCACAGATTGAAAACTGTGGTTATAGGGATGATTCCATAGGTGAATCTATGGATATTGGATTTATCCTATTGGTATTCCAATACTAGAAACAGTTAATTAAACCGTGGATAAATTTATAGCCAAATGTTTTTGGTCCTATAAACTTGTTTTTAAATAGTTGGTTAATTTTTATTTTGTAGTAGTGTTAATGTATTCTAGAGGGATATGCTTGGTATGATCTAACATACATTCTTGGATCCTACATAGTTTTTTGTTACCAAATATCTATACAACAATCCAAAAATTATCATCATTATGGGGAAAATGGAATGATAATCAGTTAAAATGTTTTTATTTCTAATTCATGGAAAACATTCCACTTTAAAAATGATTTATATAATCTAGGTAAAATATTTTCAAATAATTTCACATATATTTTGGAATTAAATCACATCCAAGTATTACAACACAAAACCATAGGTGATATAACACCCAGGAACACAAAATATTAGGTTAAATAGAATACTCGCACACATATATAGTAATTTTTATGTATCAAGTATCCATATTAATGAATTGAGTCAATAAACCATAATAACCACCTATAATGTGGATCTCAAAATCTTTTCGTACAATTATATTGAACAAGGGGCCTTGGGTGTATAGGAACAACCCATGATTGAATCTATAGAAGTTATCAATAGATGAGTCATATTACATCACCTTAAAATTAAATACCCATGTATTAACATGTTCTGAAATTTCAAATCCATTTCATCAAAATAATAATTGAAATCCATTTAAAAGACCCATTTCACAAGGCATGAAGAAAACTATTTTGCGTATTAATATTACGAATGTAAAAACTATTTTCTCAAAAAATATGTTTTCAAACCCAAAAAAACAATCAATCAACTGAGATATTTTATTTTTAATATAGTATATTATATGATATCTATAAAGTTTCATCCAACACATTCTTGAGATGAAACTAACTACATCAACCTCTGGTTACAGACACCCTAAATTGAATCCTCATCCACAAGAAGTAAAGTAGAATAACAAAAAATATCCTTCCCTATGATAAAATTTATTTTCTCGTCGATAAAAATAAATTTTGGTATAGAGGATAGGCCAATAATATCGTAGAGAATATTTACATGCCCAACCCTATATATCAAAAGACCAAACACATGAAGATGATCGAAAATATTATCTATAAAGGGAATTAATAAAATCACTATAAGATAAATAGATATAAATAATCAATTAAATAAAACTATTATGATGAATAATAATGAAAATGTAAAAATATCACATAATAAGAGAGACACATCTCTTTCACCATGATGATCAATCGAAGAAAACAATCTAATATTAATAGAGGTCCCCAAAATCTCTTAAGAGATCATATGGTTTAAGAGGGAAACCATTATACTGAACAAAAAAAATATTCATCATGGTTAATATAGGTATATATAAACCATTCAAGATGTGAAACCCATTTATGACCGAAATTGTTTGATTAGGAGATATGCCAATGAAGTCATTTCTTTAGATTAAAATTACCCTAAATTACCCTTTCACAATGTAAACTAGTCTCATGTATTATAAAAATATCATAATTTGAACCAATTCGTGGGATTAAATAGATAATATATTCATGTTATTTAACTATTTATTGATATGAAAGTTTATACATGAAATTTCAATGTCAAATTCAATAAAAATAACATGAACAACCTATGAAGCTTTCCAAACCCATGGAGAACCCACAATGTTATTTGATACATTTAAACTGGGATTGCATTAATAAAAATAAACATTCATACCAAGACATTAGGTAATTTCTCTTAAAAATATCTATCTATCCATGAATGACCCAAAATAAAAACAAATGAAAATTTAATGAAAATGGGAGATGATACATATTAGAACAATTATAATGATATTTCACACCTAAAATTGAAATGATCTACATAGTTCTAGTACCATTTGTATTAGCCTTCTTAGTAGGTAAATATTTACATTGTCCTTCAATAATTATACCCTAATTTCCACCTAGTATAATTAATAAATAAGATAATAAAGCTGATTATATCATAAAATTATAAATTTTAAATTCGAATGGATGTTTATGAATAATTTTTATCAAAAAAATAAATAGAAATTTTTTTCATTTTTAATATCAACATCATCATGTTATTTTCATTGGGGATATTTTTATTTTCAAATCATTTATAATTTGATGTAAATTGAAATTTAATTATCCTAAAAACACCATCTATGATTCTGAAACCAATTAAATAGTAATGGAACACTAAATGTGGTCCAAAATTAAAACCAATATTTACTCGACCGACTCATTTTAGGGTTAAGACACATAGATGAATATAAGAAAAAATGGAATCCTCTTGTACGAAGTTGAAATGGATTTATTTCTTGGAACGAATCTATAATATCAATATTTATAAAATCATATGGATGTTTTTATATTGTAATCCATAATTTTTATCATAGGGTTATGTTCAATAATCAATGTTTTATTTACGCTAGTTTAAAATTCCTCTACAAATAATTATCTTATATCAACTATAATAACCAAAATCCCAATTTAATGTATTTGGTCTCTAAATTATTACATTAAAATAGATATAAATTTTCAAATTATAATCGTTCTTTCTATTTAATATTATTGGGGATCAAGATACACACTAGATACCTATTTTATAATTGGCGAAAAAATATAATTCCTAGAAATTGAAATCAAAAAACATCCTTAATATCATTCATATTACTATTCGCTCTATAGATGGTTAATAAATAAAAATAATTTTTCTCTCAAATTAAATTTAAAATCTACCTAAAATGAAAGCATTAAGAAATCAATAATCCAAAATAAATACCTAAAGGAAAATAACTGATCACACATTCCATCTAATTAATTAATTGACTTTCATAATTGGTTAGGAAATTATAAATATAAAAGTATAAATAAAAATTAATAATAATTTAATCAATAATAATGCATAAGTAAGGATTCCATGGACAATATTAACACAATAATCAGATAGATAATAATATGAAATTTGTCAATAATGGAAACAATTAATTCTAAATTCGATGATTTTAGATATCATGGTATTTATTCTGTCAAGGCATTTGATAAGTTGTTTTTTATATATTGTAAAAATTGGTGTAAAATTAATTTAATAATAACATACCTAATACAAATATTTTGGATATTTAAGTGTAATATATCTTTTAATGAAAAATGACCACAATAAAGTAATTATGCCGCATGAGTGTAAAAAATCACAAAATTAATTATGAAATTTTAGAAGACCACTATTTAAATGGGAATATATGTTTTTTAAATAAAATAATTTTTTTTAAAGAATAAATGTAGGGGAAATGAGGTATAAAAATTATTGATCGAAAATTATTTTTCTTTCCTAAAAAATATAAAACATGAATAAGAAGTTACATTTTGTAAAATATTTACAGTAGTGTTGAGGAATGTTTTTTCCATATATGATAAAAAACTTACTTTGAACATTATGTTATAGGAATTTTTTTTGAGAAATATTTTAAATATTCATTGAAATTGATATCTAAATGTAATGGATAAATTATTAATGTCCATAATAAATAATATGAGTAACTAAAAATCATTTTGTACATAATTTTTGTAAAACATGGACATGAAAGAATCATTTCTCGAATCTAGTAGATAAATTAAAGAGATTATATTATAATAATTTGTTTTATTGATTAAAGAACGCATAAATAGAAAAAAGGGAAAATCTATCATATTGAATATCCAATGGATAATAAAATTTCTGGAGCTTCTGAATGATAAATTGTATGATTCTATTAACTAAGGTAAAAAAATCCCAAAAGAAAGTGAGATTTTAATATATATTCTTACCTATTTGAAAACATTAAAATTATAACCCATTCATATATTAAACTATAATATAAACATTAAAAATTATTAATAAATAGGTATTGATATCAAATACATCATAGGGGTAGTATAAACTTCACATAAAATTTAATAGGTTCATATTAATATACATTTCTCAACTCAATGAAAATTAAGCCGAATAACATACATCATTATTACTTTTAATTAAAAGTTAAATAAAATATTTGATACTAATTTTAAGAGTCTAAATATGTTATAAATAAACCATATAAATGGTTATAATATAAAAAATGTTCATCTTATAATATATTACCACCCATCTGCTATGAATATATCATTTGTTTCTTTTAATCGTCTTTTATGTGCCTCGTTTTATCAGGTGTTCTTTATTATGAATTTTATTGGTGTATATAGATCATATAGAAATCCATAATAATTATTGGATTCCAATAATTCCATATATATATAACATATATATTCATTATTTCCATCACTATGGATAACCATGTGATTCATTGATGAAAACATTATTATATCAGTTCGCTATATTGCATACAGTCATACACATGAGAGATAACATTGTTTCCCATTTGAAGGGATGTTGGTGGATAAATATTATTTAAAAAACATAATAAAATCATAGTTTATTAAATTTAATTTTGATATTATATTTTAATTTCTTAGACTAAATTGATGGTTTTAAAAAGATATATAATAATAATTATATTAATTATGATATTTACATTATCTTAGAGAAAATTCATATTGATATCTTCTTAAGGATCCTAAGGGTGATATTTGTTATTGAAAATGAGCTCTATAATTCTTCTAATACTTTTTCTAAATATTTTTTGGGATTTTTGAGTCAAATGAAAATATAGTTTTGATGAATTGATGTGAGGGAGTACCATTTTATAAATGAGGAAGAATGAAAATTTTTTAATTAACCAAAACTATTCGACCAGGGGAAGTCACTATAACCCTATGTGATTATAATATTAATAATTATTTATTTTTTGGATGGAATGGTCAAAATACACCTCATATACCTAAAAATAATTACATTACTCTTTTATCTTCTATGTTTACTTTCATTTACCATTTTTCTATTCACCCCGCTAACATGGTTTTTGATATTGGTAATTTGTTCCATAATTATAAATTTAAATGATATTTATTATATAGTATATAAATAAAAATCTAAATATTAAATCCAAATTATCAAATGAAAAATATATTCTTATATAAAATTTTGTATAACACAATAACACAAAATGTGAAAAACATCATTTTAACTGTAACAATGTTTATTATTTTATTTCATGATTTTTGTAATAATATCCCCAAATTCTATATTTACGTTACATAAGTAGTGAGAGTAACATTTTATTTGAATCCAACCACTACATATATATTAATAAGGTGAAACACCACATCCATTCATAAAAATTAAATTTTTTCACTCATTTTGTTTAAAAAATTTGTGTTAAGGATATATTTATTATATTAATTATTGGAGGTAACATGGTAATGAATGGATGATAATTTCAGTTTTTACACAATAAATCCCAACTATTTTTATATTTAATTGATATGTATGGATAGAAGAAATACTTCAGTTTACAAAAATATAGTACAAGATCATGATAGGGTTATTTGGGGCACTTGAAAATATTGATGATTCATGTAATATAAAAAAATTCACATATTTGGAGGGTGATTGTTATAGTGATATTATGAATAAACTACATAAATAAGTTATATGAAATAATTTCGATAATTTAAAATAAATATAGATATGCTCATGGATATAATATTACGTGTCATGAAGAATATTTTATTCTCTAAATTTTGTTTTCCATATTTATGAACTGGTGAAATAATTATTTCATGGTAAGGAAATGTATTATAATTTTACTAATATAATTATTATAGATAAATGATATTGACATGGTCTTTTATCTATGGGAAATATATTATTATTTATGGGAATATAATTACACACACTTTTGTATACAATGTTGCATGATTTTCTTAATCATGTTTTTAGGAAGTGTTATCATGGTTATTGTGGTTTATAGGAGAACATCAGTGGTTAGGTATCGTTCATGAACTACTGTGGTATATAATTTATTTGTGTTTTTAATCTAAAAAGGTTTTATCCATTATTTTTTCAATATATTTTATTTTCTTACATTTGTCTTATATTTTATAAAATATACATTTTAATTATATAAATACTAATGGGTTGACGTTGTTCCATTATTCAATATTATATATTGATGTTAACCATATTCCATAGTTTTATCTCTCAATAAGAAAATAAATTTATAAAACTATACACTTAGGGATAGTTATTATCCTATAGTTGATGGCATATGGTATTTGGGAATACAATATTAAAAATTATATATTGTTTTTAATAGGGGTATTGGTTTGGACCAACTCCAGAAAAATATATATGAGATAAATTTATTAATTAATATGTAAGACTAAATATATAAGACATGTAAACATATAAATTTGTTAGGATAACTATTTTTATAAAATCCAAAATTTAATTTCGTGTTTTCTCTCTACAATTCTAACAGACGGATATTTTCGAATATCTTCCTTCTTGAAAAAAAACACATTTAATGAAATGTTTGATTCACTAAAAACACATGAATAAAAAATCATCATTAATTTATTTTTATAATATATTAATAATTGATATGAAAATTAGTAAATTATTATACTAAAATTATGAAATTTATAAAGAACTCTAAAGCTTATTCTAAATTAGAATATAATAAGATTTAATTTTTTACAATAAATAATTAAAATTTAATTTTTTTTATAGAAGGATTTTACTAGTTCTAATAAAATTAAAGGATTTATATTAAGTGATTATAGATAAAATATGATATTATCAAAATCATTGGATATTAAAATGGGATTTTATTTAGTGAACATTATTTTTTCTGAATAATGTACTTTCTATTTACAAAATTAAATGAATAAAATTTATTATTTATTATTTTATAATTTAAAATTTTAAATTCATAAAATAATAAATTAACTATTATGTATTTAAAAATTTAATTTCAATTTGATTAATAACACTTATTTTTTAAAAAATTTCATTTCTCTTTAAAATATGTTTTACATTATTTTTTTTATTAAGTGATAAATTTTTTTATTTCAAAATTTTTACTTGATAGTATGAAAATAATTTTTTGATTCCTAATGTAAAAATTATATTGGAATTAATGTAGGGAATTTTTTAAATGTTTTTTTTCAGTAAGTACGGAAAAATATAGAATTGACTAATACTATATTTTTTATGACATCTTTATAAAATAATCTTAAATTAAATATATATTACAAATATTTTCAATCATAACATAATTAAAATTGTAAAATATGACTTCTCAAATTATTTTGTAAAATTTATGAAATATATGGATGATTTTATAAAGCTAAATGTAAGTTATAATCTAAAAAATAATAATTTGATCCTCATACATTAATTCAAAATATACATTGATCCATTAATTTTTTTT
Source organism: Viscum album (assembly GCA_963277665.1). Taxonomy (NCBI): domain Eukaryota; kingdom Viridiplantae; phylum Streptophyta; class Magnoliopsida; order Santalales; family Viscaceae; genus Viscum; species Viscum album. The sequence continues at coordinate 456,552,458 of OY728142.1, forward strand.
GATTATTAGAAATTAGAAATGTAACATATATTTTAGGAAAAATGTAAAAAGTCACTATAAACAATACATTAAAAGATATTAGTTTAAATTAAATTTCATACAACGAAATTATATGTTTCTAAATGTAGGTTTTGTTATGTTAATCATTAAATTAATAAAATTAAATTTTATCACTTCATGGAATTGGATCCTAAAAAATATTAATTATTATTTAAATAAAAATATTTGAATTATTCGATATTATAAAAATTATAACACTAATCAAGAATAGGTTAGAAATGTAAAATATAAATACCCTAGTTAAGGTAAATTTTTGTAAACAATTATATTATGTGGAAATGTTCTAAAATATATTAAACCCTATCCCATTTTGTGTATATGATTGGATTGAATATCATTTCTCATACCATATCCTTTATTTTTAACTTTTTGAGAAACAATATTATGAATTTGATGTGCCTATAATATAATATGAATTTTTGAAAATTTATCCCCACTCACATATAAATGGAACCCTTAACATCCCCATGTCTCCCTAAACAATATGAAATTTAGTTTATCCAATATATTCCCAAGTATCTCAAAAAAATACTTGAATTGTCATAGAGGTTCTTATCAGACCAATAGGTACTTCTATGATGTCATAATGTGTTTTTCATAGGATGTTAATAGAGGGATTTTTAATTGTTATAACCAAATTATTTCAAATTTCATTCTTCATCTATTCCCTTCAAATATAATATATCCCTATAATTAAATTTAAACCCATTTTTTATTTATATGAAAATTTATTTATGTTGATGGAAAAAATGTAAACTTCCTCCTTCCCCATCATTAGAAAACGAAAACATCACATGTGTTATGTCTGGACTACAACATTCATTGAATTCTTACTCCATTTTTCAACCCCACATTACACCAATGATTATAAATATGTATTTTATTATTATAGATAATATTTTAAAGAATTTCACAAAATTAATATGATTTTCAAGGTAATGAATATTAAATTTTATTGAAAATTAATAATATTTTATTGGTATATAATGTGAAAAATGATTTTCAGTAATCACATTCTTATTAACAATAATAATATCTTCAAAAAACCAATAATGGTAATTAATAAATAATTTAAATTGAATGACACCATTAATATGAGAAATATTTTAATGATTAAATTTTTATCAATGAATGTGTATGAATATACTAGTTCATTAAATAAAATGAAATAATTCAAAATAGAAACAACTGATAATAAAAATATCGATTGGTAAACTAGTATATTTGTAATGATAAATGACAATTGTAGAGTTTAAATGCTAATATATATGTATGAAGTTAATAAATATTTAATTTAAATTTTTATGTTTATTATACATGATTTTAGAAAATTCTTGACATTATGGGAATCAATGTTATGTGTTTTTCATCTCAATTATTATTTACAGAGACATGCATTATATTGTAAAACTATTTTAATTAGAATTGTTTTTATAATGAAAATTTCAAATATAATTTCCTAAAAATAATTATTATAATTATTTTTTTGTTCATTCTCATATAATTTAATTCAATATGGTACTTATTTCAAAATATCTAATGGGTTTTATTTAAAATAATTACTTGAAATAGTTTTTGGATTATTACCATAGTCATTTCCCTTTTCTTCCATGTTCCTTATATTTGATCAACAATTTTATTTCAAATATTTAATTTATTTTTTACTATAAATCTCATTTTTCTTTTATTTTAATTGAAAAATTATAAAAACGAACCATTTTTTACTTTTACTTGTGACTTATATTTTACCTTATAATTATGTGAAAATAATTATTTTTTTCATTAAATGATATATTCCATTTCATATTATCCAAAACGATAGTAATTTTTAGTAAGAATTTTCCCATTAAACAGGATTTTAAATGAAAATATTATTCCAATTTTTATGTGAATTTTTCAATATATTAAAATATAAAAAAAGATAAGAATGAAAGTTTTTATATAACAAATAATGCATATATTTTTTTCTTTTAATTGTAACTTCATCTATTTAAACATCCATTAATTGATTTTATACATCAATAGAGATGTTCTCTAATGATACCATCCACATTCTTTGTCTTGATTTATTATGGTTATATTTTGATGAAATATTTCTGAATCTTATTTTTTATTGGGTTATTTATATTATAATTTAATGATGAATAATCATATGTTCTTGAAGAAAATGTAAGAATTTTTTGTAATTATGTGAGTGGAGGGGTAATATTTACTCCACCAATACATTTCTTAATGAGTTTTACCTCATTATAAAATTACAGTTTCTTTGGAAATTAATTTTTAGCATTGTTCCCTTGATATTTTATAAACATGATTAATGTTTATCATTGTTCACATCCCATTTTTTGGATAGTAATTTTTTTTGCTATTTTTAGATCCTTATTCATAGAAATGATTCTATTTATCATTTTAAAAAATGAAATTATTTCTTATAAAATAGTTTATTCCATAATCTAATGACATGTTTCCATGGTTTTCCATTACTATCACATATTTCGAAATCATTATATATGTTTTTTTCTCCCTTGATAGTCCTTTTAAGTTATTATTATCACAAAGAATTATGGAAGATGTTATACCACTTATTTCTATTATCTATTATGATTCTATTTTTAATCACTTTTTCTCCGATCAATTATGCATAAGATCTCACACTATACTTCTCATTTATAAATTTTCCCTAACATTTTCTTTGAGATCATTTTTTTCACATGTCCAAGAAATTATACTTATGACTAAAAGTAGGATAATGATTAATCTATAGATATTCTGGAGATGTTTTATAGGTATAAATAATAATTAGTTTTTTATGTAAATAATATCAAAATACTCTATACAGTTAGCATCTAGGATTGATGATTATTTAAGAGATGTATTTCATAAATAAAAAAAATATAAATTCCGATTATTTTTTATATTGATTCATATAATTTGGTATTTGAGAAGGATTTTGTTTTATTCCTGGGCATTATTTTATGAATAATAATATCACCCAACAAGAATAAACCTATTTCGAACCAAAAAATTATATAGGTGGAAAAAATTTAACCGATATATCCTAGTATATGAATAAGGTGTCTATGATTACAGAATCTATACGCTGCACTATTAAATTATTTATATTTAGTCACAATCCATATATATTTTAGTGTGATGGATTAATATAATAATTTAAAATTCAAGATTAGGTGATTTGGAAATGTATTTTAACATTCAGTAGAAATTTAGCTAACTGTAAAAAATTTCACATTCATCTTTTAAACATCTACATCATGAAGGATCATGGGTTATAGTTAACCATGTATTGAAAATCCAACACTTTCACCATATTGGTTCAGGAAATTACTATTTGGAAAATTATCAATTATTTACAATATATTATTTTGTGAATGGAATTCAGACCTTCATTTCAACTAAAATGAAGGGAGACCATTGAAAAAAAATGAATTTATATTAATATAATGTGTTATTTAATATTATAAGTTGATTTAATTTTTCAAAAAAATGTTAACCATTATCTAAAAGTGAAATTGAATTTTTTTTAAATTTACAGTAATCCAAATTCATTTGTATGGTATTTATATAATAGCATTTTAAAAACCACCCAAAAATTATATATGTTTTATTCTCTAGTTGTTTTAAAAACTGTATGTTAAATATTTACTAAAATGTATTAATATGCAATTTCAGTCATCCCAAGATTTCATTCCCCCCTAATTTAAGACATATCCCCACAATCCCCCACCCTCGAGACGTCACTGATGACTATATCCCATAAGACCATCTCCACTGATTATTAACCATTACCACCTCTCCAATTTCCTATGCCTCATCCTCAACAACACTGGTTAACTCACCCTCATATCCCCTCATCACATATACCTAGAATCCTTCACCCATATCGCTTCCACGCACTCTATCCCTTTTGATTACATGGCCAATCTCATATTTTTTTTTGGCATTATCCTCTCAGACATCACCACATTCTATCATTTATTCTCTAAATCAATTAAAACCCAAAAAATCCATCACATTTTTATTTACAATAACCTCATTTTAATTTTTATTTTCATCATACTAATCACATATGTGGGAAGTCTAAGGTTATATATGTTATTAATCATATTTGAAAAAGTTTTTCGTATATTGTTATTCATTTTTTAATGATGATGGAAAATAATTTATATATATTTCGTCCAAAAAAATAGACATTATCATGGAATTAATATATTATATTTTGATGAAAAAAATTATGTTACCATAACTGGATGAATTATTTAAAAATATGTATGGTCATTATTTTAATTTCTTTTTTAGGATATTCATTTTCATTATTTAGTTATTTTTGGTTACATTATTTATTGATACATTCTTTTTTATTGTAGTTATTTTACATTATATTTATGGGTATAGTATTATAATAGTAATCAAAACTATATATAATTAATTTAAAAATTCATCATTACATTAATAATTTTTTTTATGCATCATCTATTATGTTGAATGAATATTTGTATTTTTAATTTATTTATAAATTTTTGATACAATTACACAAGAACACACCTAACTATACTAGGTTTTTGAAATATTTTATAATATTTTCAATTTTCAATAAATAAAGAAATATTTTAATAGTATTGTCATTTAATAAATAATAATTAAAAATATGGTTAAAATGGATTGATGTATATGATAACTCAATGTTGATGTAATTTAATATATACATTTTATGTTTTATTTTCATTTATAATTGAATTTTAAAAAATTCACTTGCATAATTTATTGGCTTCCAAATTAGAATGAAACATACTAGACATTAGATGGTTAAATTTAGAAAATTATAAATGATTATTGTTTGATTTTTTTCATGAATAATGAAGATAAAATAATATAGGTGTGTCTTATCAAGTATACAATAAATAGTGACATTAATAATGAATTTTCATGGACATAATGAAAAGTAAACCAATATTGTATCATATCAGTGGATCATATTATAGATGTTTCAATGACCAAATTGAGAGTGAAAATTAATTTGTAGAAAAGTTATTTCATTATTTATTTGTGTATGGAAAAAATAAGATATATGGAGGATGAAATATGTAATAAAAAAATAATTTTCTTATGATGTGGAACAACATAAAAAGACAATTTTTAAATGATGATAATGTAATGCACATGATATTTGAATTTTTACATGACACATTTTATGAAGAAATTATTTAGGAGTCATTATGAAAAAATAATGTCATTAACATAATTGGGATCACTAATATTAAAATAAATTCTTTTTTAGGAAAAATTTTCATTATTTAAGAGAGTATTCAACTATACATGAGTGAAAATTTATATTCATTATAGAGTAATTTGGGAAATGATAGTTGTATAATAAAAAATACTACGATTACGATGAAAAAAATAATTCTTCTAAAATTAATGTGAATTTATTCACATTAAAACATAGATTAGAAAGATTATTAATTTCATTAAAAATAAATTATAATATGAAGTGGCATGGTATAGAAAATAACAATAATTATTTTAGTTGAAATCAAATAGATTGATTGTATGTGACGAAATTTGATTAATTATATTTGGAATTATAATCCATTACTAGGAATGTGTGAATATGAATTTATATGGATAGATATAACCATTTTTTGTAAATTGAGTATCAATTATATCATGTTTCCTTGTGTTTTTTCCTTTTAAAATTTTTCTTTGTGGATATATATGTAATAAAAATAATTTATACATTTAATGATTATTGATTGAAAAAAGTATCTTGATATGATAATTATGTATACTTTCATCTTCTATTTTTATAATTTATGGATTTATTAATAACATTTTCAATACATATATTATATAAAATATATTAATTTTCTAAATGTATAATTATTTAATATAATCCACGAGTGAAATCATAAATACGATACCTTTTCAGGTTGGAATGATAAAAGAGATTTGGTTTTTCAAATTTTTTACATTTATTTCAAAGTCAATTAATACCTTAAATTTTAAAAAAATTATGGGTTTTTGACTATATATTTCTGAATTATTCTCATATATTTTAGTTTAATATTTCAAAATTCATTGAATTAATTTATCATAGACTTCCATTTAAGTTACTAAGAGGTTCGGAATTACTTCCCAAACTAGAAACATTTAATTTATAATTTTTAAAGGCCTGTGTAACATATCAATATATTTCAAAAAATTAATTTCAAATATTATTTAATTCATCAATAACATGTTATGCATAGAACATAATGTTTTAATAAAAGTAGATACAATATTAAAATATTATATTAACATGACTGATATATCATAGTCATTAAATTATTATTTATAAATATAATTAAATTAATATAAATAAATATTTTTCACTCATATATTTTCTGTATGTTGATTATAAATAAATATAAATATCAATTCTAATAAAAACAATTATTTTTTAAAAAACTTAATTTTTATTCTAAAAGTTTGTTTAGTCTGACTTTCCATAGATGATTTGAGTGTAATTCTTTTCCACATAATGAAAAAATGGAAAATATAAAATTAATAATTAAAATAGGAATACCAGGATTATCTTTATGTTATTTTTGGTATTTTTTTAAATATAATAATTTGTTAAGATATAATGAAAATACACAATTCTTATTTCGAACAACATTTTAAATTAACTAAAATTATGATATATTATATTGTTCATTTTTTTGAAATTTTTATTTTTTTCAATATTATAATAATTTATAATATATATTTCATTTTAATAGTTTTCATTTCAATAACATTAATAAATTATTTTTCAGATATTGGAAAGTTTCTCGTTAAATTTCCTCTTTGTTGTAGCGTCTGCGAGATAACTGTTAAATTAAAATTTATAAATTATTAGAATTGATTTTGAAAATTGGATTCAATGTTTGGAATCATATTATTTTAATATTTATAATATGGAAATATTATTTTTTCACCAAAATGAATTGTATAATTACAAAAAAAAATATTTAGTGGGGTTAACGTGAGAACAAACGTATCGGGGGATTGATCTAAGAAGATATGTGTAAATAATAACTTATATTCTTTTCCAATAAGTTATTCTTGAAATAAATTCACATAATATATTTAATTTTTGATAATATCTCTTTTTAATATTTTATCCTGAAAAAAACATTGGTATGATAAATTCTTCTTAGAATATTACAAGTGTGCCAGTCGCCTCATCAATAAAAGTGTACCAAATCTCTATTCTTTTTCACACCTTAAAACATATTTTTTAAGCCTACAAAAACCTAAATAACTCCTAAATTTACCAATACCATCTGATGATCCTTATTGTGTGATATAATCCAACATATTACGGATTTTGTAAACTCTTAATGAAGATACTGGGGAAGAGGTACTATTATTCAATATGTAATTATTTTATCTAATTCACTAAATAATATAATTATTAAAAAAAATGAGAATAAAATAACCTAGGATTATTAAATATATATATATATATTTGTGTGTTTCTGTGTGTGTGTTATTATAATTACCCACAACCATCTCCACTTCCATAAAATTGTTTATAGAATAATCATTAATGTGTACGACATTCTACTACCCCAGGGACTAATGTCATTAGTTTTTTTCATTACAACCTCACATGGTATAGTATAATGATAAATATAATAAATAAATATGATATTTATATCCTTATTATACAAATGGAGTAATTATATCATATAAAAAAATTTCATTCCTTTCTCAAGGGGATATGATAATGTTGCTCATATGTATGGAAGATAATTTCCACGTGAAGAAACATGATTCATATTTCAACAACACATAACAAAGAAGTTGCTGAGGAAAAAATTAATTATAATATGTGATAAAACATAACTAGTTAAAATATCCATTAGATATTTATATCTATTAATGATAAAATATTTTTTTTATTCATACCATTTCACATAATGAGGAATGTTAACATCATTCATGAATGTATGGACTATCGAGTTCACAAAATGATGCAACTCAGTTTCTATCACCAATACATATCAATGATATATATATATATATACACGAATATTTAAATAACAATACTGAATCAATATAATTTTGTAAATATGAAATATTATTTACCACTCCTCTATGAAGATATTTTAAAAAATGAAATGTTACTCCATATATATATCCTACCATCTCTATGACGGTTACATTCATCATTTCATAGAACTATAAATCGTGATTGAACATAAAAGTGTATTGAAATAATAAAAATGGTGATTATTTGATTATTATTATTCTATTTGTGAATAAAATATATAATATTCTTCAGAAAAGATCTTTCTTGATGAAGGATGCAAGAGATAACAATAAAATTAACACCTCAAAAGATAAAAATAATAAAATATTAATAACTAATAGGTGTTAATATTTTTTATAAAATGATAATATATGATATTATAAATATCAATGTGGTTCTATAATATGTAAAATAGTAGTTTAAAACTATTATAAATGAGTTTAATAAACAATCAACCAAAAGGAAGTGTGAGGTAAGACAACTTCTCTTAAGTAACATTCTATTGAGGATTATTTTTTATTATGAAAAAACTAATTATTTGTGGCGTATATACTACCCCATTGAAATTAAATGTAATAATACATTCATAAATTATGGTATTTTATGTTTTACATTGAATAATTTCTTCCAAGGGGTTTTGTATTTGTAAATTCCCCTATGAAAAAAGATATTTTAGAATCTAATATTCTTTTCTGGTTGTTAAATTCCTCTTAAAATAATCACATTCTTCTAATAATTTTTAATTTTTCATAAAATTTATCACAATTATATGTATTCTTGAATAATTAATAATATTATTTATTAAATAATTTAAAATTATTATATTATGTGATTACTTTTAGAGTTACTCATTAACATAAAAAATTTATTTTAACCATATATACTTTACTCAATATAAATATTATCTGATAAGGAAAATTTATCATTAATTGAATCTATTAATAGATATATGAGTATTTATATGGAAATTTCGAAATTTGCGTGTACAAGTTATCGATATCCCCTTGATTCATCGACATGTTTCATTATGTTAAATTTATATTCAAATCTAATGAATTTTTGTCTATATTATTAAAATGAATTTGAAATGGTACTAATGGTAGAGGTATCATGTAAATGGTACTTGATGTATAATAATTAATAGTTTCCATCATTGATAATTTAGATATTATAATTATACATTATATTTTTATAGGATATTTCATTGGATTCGTTCTATTCTTAGTTTTTTATTAAATGGGATGTGTTTTCAGTTATTTACCTTTCCATATTTATTATTCCTTTTCATATTATGTAAGTGATGTTTTTGAATGTAATATATGGTCAGTTATTTAACTTTTAATATTGAATATTATTATTTATTCATGATATATTTCATTAGAATAAAGAATTAATAATAATTTGATCTCACCCTGGATTTGTTTCATCTCTATTATAATTGAATAATAGATAATTGAATGAGTTATCAAGGATAAAATATATTTATTGATGTAATAAATAATTTTTTATTTTACTATATCAATATAAAATGGGTTTCCTGTTATTATATGCACCACCAAAACTACTAGACTAACCATTCATTTAGGATTTATCCCATTGAATCTTTGTCATTGTAATGAATTAAACATCATCTCCGATGTACATGGTTTGATACCATAACAGTTTCTATTAGAGGGAGTATTTGTATAAAATTTGGGAACTATACTATGGAAAGAATTTATTTTGGAACATATCAAATTGATAGGCTTTTAGGATAAAAATATAACAAACATATTATGCTATGTTATAGAGTATATTCTGTGTTTTTTATAGAAAATCAGTCCTCATTGCATGCTCAATGTAGATGTGGTTCTTACATAGTGGTCCCTAGGGGTAGAAAAGAAGAAAAATGATCATTAATCTAGACCCAATTATCAACTAGTGTAGGAAAATGGTCCTTACTAAGGACTTGGATTGACATTTTTATGGGATTTTCAAAATACTATTCACATTTTCATCATAAACCATTTTTAGGGATATGAATATAATTACATCCCCATAGAAACCAATGTATTTTACTGTGAGATTAAATATTCATAAATTTTAATTTAGGTTAACTATTACACCATATATAGAATTATAAATAACTGTATTTAATTAATAATTTAACGAGGTTTTCTGTTATTTTCCATTTTTTAGAAATGGAACCTTGAATGAAGAAGGATACTAATAGTCTTATCTTGAATAAATATTTCCCTACTAATATAGGAAATATTGATGATATTGTAACATGAAAAATAATTTATATCTTAATATACCTCATACATATTATGAAAATATCCTTCTTCAGATATAGAATATTATTCCATAATGATATTATTAGTTGTTGTATCACTTTATGAAAGAGAAACAATCATGTTTTATTTGTATTAAAAATATAATTGTATATGAACAATATATTATGTCATTGGAGAATATCATTATGTCCTTAGGATGCGGTTAAAAGATAAAGGTTACTCGTGTTTTTTATTTTTTTCAGATTTTATATTGATAAATGGTGTTCACTAATAAAAAATACAGGGTATGAAGGGAATATTGAACTCGTGGAATGGAATAATTTTAAGGATACATTATAAAAAATGTATTCCCCTGATGATATAAAAAATTAAATCAAGATAATGTTATATAGAAGAAATAAATTTTAATAAGAAGGTATTGATAAGTATGAGGTTACAATTAAGAGTTTATCAATATATAATATAGATTACATACACATAAATGAATAAGGGATTTAACATTTATTATAAGGGGTTAAAGAAAGTCTCTAATGGGAACTAGTCTATTAAACATTTTCATCATATCATGAAATGATTTTATATTCCATAAAAATAGAAAATTAATTATCGAGATATTATTTTTAGAAATAAAACCCAAATAATTATTGGACATCCAAACAATAAAAAAATATTACATTTTCAAATAAAAAAATAAAATGATTTCCACCATGTGAATACTACTGAATGAATCATGTTGGAAATAGTTACAGAATTTGTAGTGTGTTATAAGATCATGGTTATGTTTGAACAAGTAATATAGTTCTATTGTAAAAAAATCAACAATTTATGTTTATTGTTTAAACATTATGTATGTGGGGAACAATGAAAATGAATTTCCCAATAGCCATGGGGATCTACCCAAGAAGGGTCCAAAGGTGTAAGGCCAAGATTATATGATAATTACATCTGAGGTTGATTTACCCAACTACGTGGTGGTACATAAATTAACCAAATCCATAATTTAAAATAAATCATTATTTCATAATTTATCCTATAAATATAATATTTCATCCCAATTTTCCCAATATAATATAAATTTATCATATAATCTAATACTGTAGTTATTTTTTCAAATTACAAGGGGATTAATCACTGAAATGAAGATATGTTTGGAAGAACTAATTATAAAACCTAAAATATTGTTATTTTGATACCTAATTTTCATACATAGTTTAAAATTTCATATAATACTTGTAATGTACTAGATTTTAAAATAATAATCAATAAAATTATTATAAAATAATGGAAAATACATTTTGTGTGATGATATTGAAATGTATGTCTTTAGAGAAGAGACTTCATTATTGTAACACCCGAGACTTTTATGAGAAATATTTTGTTTTTATGTTATATAAATCATCAAAGGAATCTTTCGCTACACGCAATCACGACCTTCCTCGATAGCGTGTGTGGTACGCAATACCGAGTTCCACTAAAAGATGATAAATTGTTATAATATTATAAACTGACCGTTATGAATAGTATTAACTGAATTTTATATTTTACAACATTATTATTCATCTTATACAATTTCTAGAACATAGTAGGAGAACAAAATAATTTTTTTGGGTAAAATAAGTATTTATCAAAAATGCAGTTTTGCCGCCTTTTGATGGCGCAACCACATTAAATCTAGTTTTTTACATGTTTATAAGTTCAATTTGACAAAATAAAATTCTTCTTTTGAATCAGTATATAAAAATTTACTTTGGATAAATTTTTGATATTTTTCTGATAACTTTCATATTTTGATGAATAGTAAAAATACGCTAATTTTTATTTAAAAACAACTTTTTTCATTGAGATAATTTATATGGTTAAATTATAATATTGAATGGTTTTAAAGTATAGATAAAATATATTTTTACCATTTAATATAATGTATGTCATTATCATTAATTTCACATTGAATTCATAGGTAAAAACATTTCAATCATTGGCAATGTTTTAACTTCTAAAACCTGTTTTCTTAACAACGGGATTTATTTTAAATTATTTACTGCAACTTATATGTTTTGAATTTTGAAAAATGGATTCCATATTCAGAATCAGTGGGTCTAAATTATGTTAATAGGATACTTTTTATTTTTTGGGCCTTATGAATAGTAACCACGGTAAATTTTATTTACAATAGTTAAAGGTAAATCAGGTAATTAAGGGTAAATATAAAATTATAAAATTACCCTAACACATTCCAAAATCCTATTGGATGATTAAAAGTAGACCCATATCACATAAGGGTCAGATTAGATTCATTTAATATACTTTTGTCCATGAAAATAATTTAATTATTATTATTAAAACCAAAGAATGTGACAACATGTCACTTTCTTAAATCTTATAAGTATAATAATTTTAATTTGGTCATAAACTTAATGCAAATTCGAACATGAATAGTCCCCAGAAATTTAATACAATTATCTACATCATAGCAATTTATTTATAATTTTTAGGGATTAAATAATTATCATTAATTATAACACAATAGTAATGTTGAAATTATTTTATTAATTAAAGTATCAAATAAATTGTTTTAAAAATATTAAAATAATTGTTATATGAACTATTTAATGTTCTCCACTAATTTTCTAGATAAATATGACATTTTATTAATCTATTAAAGCTTTTAGTTCGAACATATCCTCTGTATATATTTTATTTAAATTCAAATAAGTGAATAGTGTCAAAATTGACACTATTGTTATTTAATAAAAATAACATATTATAAAATTGTTTAAAAATCACAAAAATATTTAAAAATTATAAATTAAATTTTATATGGTCGAAAATGTCATAAAGTGTCAAATTATGTGAAATTAACAACACATATGTAATTATTAATAATAATTTAAAATTTAGAATATTATTACCACAAATAAAATAAAATTAATAAATAAGGATAAATCAAGTTTATAATGTTTAAAATAAATTCCTAACATGTCTAAATTGTATTGGTTGATTATATTACAGCCCTATCTCATCTAATCTTCGGATATGAGTCTTTTTTGGAGGTTTTTATGTAGGGTTAGATTTATTATAAATTAATATTTTTAAGATTTCCAAAGGTGCCCCTCTCCTCCCTTATAAAAGGGAACCTCCTCCCTCTCTTCCTCACACCACATTGATCCTTCATGCTCAGCCAAAACCAGAAAATATCTCCTCTCCACTTCCCTAGAATCATCCTATAGGTTTTGGTCTTCTTCAAAGACCAACCCTAGTGCCCTAAGAGGAGATTAAGAAGAGGCGCGTCAAAAATAGGTAATATCCATTACCGATCCTTTCCAAATTCTTTCATCTTCAACATCTTCTTATTTAGTTGTTTCATTATGAAGTAATAACATCAGTATCACTCATATACTTATATGTTATTAGAAGTATTAAACAACCCTATTTCAACATCTATCTATCCTACGGAAAACAAAATCACCGCACGTGCGTACGTACGGAATATCGTCTCCACGTAGTGGTGTAATCTATTTTCCACCACCAGCTTACTTGGATGGGTATAATTGTGTAAATAATTAATATATATGATTATTATACAGTGATATTGATTCTGAAATAGTATACATACACTCCAATACAATTCCACGATCATGGGAACGATATCATCGCTCATGCATACGTACGAAATACAGTCTCCACGATGTGATGTGATTCGTTCTACATGATCTTCATTGCATAATGATTATATAAATGAATTGAATGAATAAATATGATATATAGTACATTAATACCATTCTGGAAATGATGTATCTATAAACTAAAGAGAAGAATAAGAATTTATTCGACAAAACACGCATAAGAACAAAAAGTTATAAACACCCGAATAACAAGTAGCAATGAATTATTACTACAAAGAGGATAATAATATGACCATATATGATATCATAACAATAATTATGATTCTGGAATAAGTCAATAACATTATTTAAATCATTATACAAGAGGATCAGACACTTACGAGGCAAATCAGACCTAAGGTAATGGAAATATCACAATATCATTTTTATCCGAGATTGTTTATACTTTGAAATTTACTGAGGTGAATTTTAACATCCACATCCATGTTTCCTCAATATTTAATATTTACATCCTTCTACAATATTTTATATCCAATTTTACCCTTCGGTGAGTTTTTAGTAAAGGATTTGAAAGAAATCTTCTGTTGTTTTTTGTACGAGGTACTTTTTGAATTTTCCGACAAAAGTTCGAAGAATGATTTTTTTAACTTATACCGCATGAATGGAATTTTATAACATTATTTCCAAGAAACTTTCTTTAAAAGTTTTCAAGTTTATTTTTAATCAACTTCTTTTAGTTTAAAATTGTATGACATTTTAAGAAAGGAAAAAGTTTTTGAAGTAGAAAGGATATTTTCCTTAAGAATGGAGTTCAAGTGTTTTATCAAAATTGTTTTCCATATAAGATAATAATGGGTTCTGTTTCAATCCCTATTATTACATTGATTTGATTATGTTGTGATGGAATTATTTTTATGAATTCCTTTATCTTATAAAAATTGTTTTATGATTTCATGATTTTTATGAATCCCATTTTTATTACATGGGTTATGCTATGATGTATGGTTTATGATTTTGTGGCACACATAAGAATGGTATCATTATGAGATGGGTGTGACCTATATCTCCATCCAATGAATTGGGTAAATATTTTATATCTCATGATATAGACATGGCTGGAACGACAGGTTAAACCGGTTCAGTGAAACAGGACTGAAACGAGGAGTGAACTCGGTTCAAAAATGGACTTTGTCCACTAAGATAGTCATGGAAATGAGTCTTGACTAACAAGAAATGATTCTCTATGATTATGTGTGTATGCCACAAAGTTTCATGTTTTATATTATGATTATTGGGATTACATTTCACTACTATAATTTATCCCATGTTATGAAATTATGCTCTCTTTTGCAGGTTAAGATTTCCAAAATGTTATGTTCTTATGAATATGATGTGATTGATATTTCTTTTACCCTTACTGAGAATTTGAGATCACCCTTTAGTATGTTTTCTTTCCCTAGGTCAGGAATAAGCTTATTAGGTATGATATGCTAAAAGGGACTATAGATATGATGAAATAAATGGGAGACAATGTAGACAATTTATGAACCAGTTGTTTATGTTTCCCAGTTTCTAAAGACACTGTACCTATACGGTCCTTTCCTGGTTTTGATATATATTGTAATAAGTGTGCTTCAATTTTGAAGTAATAACAATGTATGTAAAGTATGGGTCGTTATAGTTGGTATTAGAGGAATGGTATAGTCAACCTTTGGAAACTAGGATGCGAAAGCCTTAGTAAGAATCCTAAGGATTAGTCTAAGCATAGAACACAATCATAGTGTCTTATAAATGGCCATGAACAACATATGATAAGACCTTAAGTGTGAAATTTTATTCTTGATTATGTTGTTTTCCTATTATAATTAGTGTTTCTCACACTATTCTTCTTGGTTTTAGTCAATGGATGGAACCTGAAGGAACCGTGTTAATGCGGAATGCGACAGGAAATGCAATGATTATCCCCATGAGCAACCAAATGTTATGGGAGCTAGAATGAAAAATATTGTAGCCATGCTCACACAACTTTCTCAAGCTATGAATCATGCAGGACTTCCAAACGAGCAAAGGAAGGAGCAACATTCTATTGAATCCTTAATGAGGCAGTGTCAACCTTCATTCAGCGGGTCTACTGATCCATTAATTGCTGAACAATGGATTAGTACTACTGAAATGATATATTTAGTTCTTCAATGTTCTGAACATGATAAAGTCATCCTAGCAGTGTATCGTTTGGAAGGAGATGTTGATCAATGGTGGGATTTTATTAAGAATACAAGGCAAAGGGATGAAATTGAGTCTCTGGAATGGGACGAGTTAAAGAACTTATTTTTCAATAAGTACTTCCCTCATATTCTCTGAACAAAGATGGAGAAAGAGTTTCTTGAATTGACGTAAAAGGATGATGAATCTGTTGGTACCTATAAAGAAACTTTTACAAGACTTGCAAGGTACGCTTCTGGTATTATTATCCAACCTGAGAGTAAGATCGATCGATTCTTTAGTGGCTTAAAACCAAGTCTTTGAAGGATGTTAGCCATAAGGGACTTCAATAGCTACGAGGAAATCGTTCGATGTTCTCTCAATGTCGAGATAGAGATTGGAGTAACCCATCAGTCATATGGGTTTGATAAGAAGAGGAAAATGGAATTCAAAGGAAAATCTAAAGAACACACTGAAAAGAATATGATCTTTCCCTTATGCTCAAAGTGTGGAAAGAAACATGGAGGGGGTTGTCTTAAAGGGAAAAGTAAATGTTTCAAATGTGGAAAGGAAGGTCATCGGGCATTTGAATGCCGCAATGATGGGAAGAAGATGTCTAATGATGGAAACAAAGGAAGGGACACATAGAATGAACCTACTACACTTCAATGTTTCAAGTGCAAGGAGATGGGGAATCATGCCAGTGAATGCCCAAATCCAAGGGTTGATGATGATGGTCGACGTCAACAAACACTTAAGGCTAAAGACAAAGGAAAGTCACATGCAATTTCTATCAGCGATGTGGAGTACGATAACGATGTGGTGAAAGGTACACTTACCATCCACTCTAATGTAGAAATGGTTTTATTTGATTCTGGATACACCCACTCCTTTATTTCTGAAGAATTTTCTAAGGATATCACCGTATTACCTCAAAAATTAGATGTTGAGTTAGCTGTGACAACCCCTAATGGCACAACAGTTGTATCAAATGTTTATAATTCTTCTCCGATTGAAGTTTGTGGGAAAGTGCTTCCTGTAAATCTTGTGATCCGTCCTATAGTGGAATTTGATGTGATTCTTGGCATCGGTTGAATTTCATTATATAGATCTCATATCAATTGCCATATAAGGGAAGTCACATTTCATATTCCAGATCAATCTATGATCGTCTATCGATGCAAGGATGAACATAACATTCCAGTGGAAATTTCTTCCAACTAATGGGTCTTGATTCCACATAATGAAGGTTATTTATCTCAAATGGTTTTTGAGAAACTCACAATTAAGAATATGCCCATTTTACTAGAGTTTGATGATGTCTTTCTAGAGGAATTGTCGGGTCTTCCACCAAATCGTGATGTTGAGTTTTCAATAGAACTCGTACCGGGTGCTTTACCTATTTCAAAGTCACCTTATAGAATGGCCCCAATTGAGTTGCAGGAAATGAAGAATTAACTCCAAGAGAATCTTGATAAGTTATTCATACGCCCTAGTGTGTCACCTTGGGGAGTACATGTTCTGTTTGTTATGAAGAAAGATGGATCAATGAGACTCCGCATTGATTATCAAGAACTTAACAATATCACTATAAAGAACAAATATCATATCCCACGCATTGATGAATTATTTGACCAACTACGAGGAGATCAATACTTTTCCAAGATTGATCGTCATTCAGGGTATCATTAATTAAGGGTCAAAAGGGAGGATATACCAAAGACGGCATTCCGTACAAGGTATGGATACTATGCATTTATAGTGATGCCATTTGGTCTTACTAATTCCCCTACTATCTTCATGGATCTAATGAATAGAGTCTTTAGAGACTATCTTGATCAGTTTTTTTAGACTTTATAGACGATATTCTTGTCTATTCAAAGATCAAGGAAGAACATGAAGATCACATGAGAATTATATTGAAGACCCTGAGAAATGAGAAGCTTTATGCCAAATTTACCAAGTGTGAATTTTGGCTTCAAAGAGTCTCATTTTTGGGTCACATAATCTCAAAAGAGGGGATAACTGTGGATCCAGAAAAAAAAGAAGTTATCAAAAGATTGTCGAGACCAACAAATGTAACTAAGATCCGAAGTTTTCTTGGTTTGGCTGGATATTATCGACGTTTTGTGAAAGATTTCTCACGATTATCTAATCCACACACCACGTCGACTCGGAAAGGAGTTAAGTTTTTCTGGATGGAGGAATGTGAAGATAATTTCAGGGAGTTGAAAATAAGGTTATCCAGTGCACCTGTGCTCACACTGCCATGTAGTGGAGAAAGGTTTGTGATCTACAGTGATGCATCCAAGAAGGGATTGAGGTGTGTTCTTATGAAAAATGATATGGTGATAGCTTATGCCTCATGACAGTTGAAAATCCATGAGCAAAATTACCCAACTCATGATTTGGAGTTAGTTGCGGTAATCTTTGCATTAAAGATTTGGAGGAATTACCTTTATGGTGAAAGGTGTGATATTTATACTGATCATAAAAGTTTAAAGTATATTTTTACACAAAAGGAGATGAATATGCGCTAGAGAAGATGGTTGGAGATGAATAAGGATTACGACTGCTCAATTCATTACCACCCTGGGAAAGAAAACAAGGTGGTAAATGCATTAAGTCAACATGACCATGCAAGTTTATCCATGATGAGGATCACAAAAGATCCAATATTTATGGATTTACAATGGATGAATCATGGAATTATAATGGAAGGGGGAAAATCGTATCTTTCTCAAATGAATGTTCAACCATCTCTACATGTGAAGATTAAAGAGGCAGAGAAAGAAGATGTCAAGTTACAAAAGAAGGTGAGAAATGTTCCTGAATTCAACCTTGATTGTGATGGGATAATAAAGTTCCGGAATCGGGTTTGTGTTCCTCCCATCCCCGAATTAAAGAAGGACCTGCTGGATGAGGCTCATAGTTCTTCATTCTCTATTCATCCTAGAAGCACGAAGATGTATAGGGACCTAAAAGAGTTCTTCTGGTGGGATGGCATGAAAAGAGATGTTGCTGAATAAGTCTCTCGATGCTTGGTTTGTCAGCAATTTAAAGTTGAGAGACATAAGTCTAAGGGAATGTTACAACCATTACCCATACCCGAATGGAAATGGGAAAACATCACTATGAACTTTGTCATAGGACTTCCTAAAACATCCAAAGGCAATAATGCTATCTGGGTCATAGTTGATCATCTTACAAAGTCTTCACACTTCATCGCTATTAGAGAGGATTTCTCTCTGGATCATCTTGCCAGGATATATGTAAAGGAAGTGGTAAGATTACATGGAGTACCACTTTCTATTATATCTGATCGGGATCTGAGGTTTACCTCAATGTTTTGGCGAAGTCTTCAGCATACTCTGGATACAGAGTTGAGTTTCAGCACTGCTTATCATCCTCAGACAGATGGTCAGTCTGAGAGAACAATTCAAACTCTAGAAGATATGTTGAGAGCTTGCTCTATGGATTTCAAAGGTGGTTGGGATCAACACCTACCTTTGGTGGAATTTTCTTATAATAATAGCTTTCACTCAAGTATTCATATGGCTCTTTATGAAGATCTCTATGGAAATAAATGCATGACTCCAACTTGCTAGGATGAAGTTGGGGAAATAAAGATATTAGGACATGATATTGTTGATGAGTTGACCGAAAAGGTCTGATCTATTCAACAACACATAAGAGCAGCTCAGACTCAACAGAAAAGTAATGCCGACAACCGAAGAAAAGACCTAGAGTTTGAAGTGGGTGATAAAGTGTTCTTACGAATATCTCCCTGGAAGAGGGTCATGAGATTTGGAAAGAAGGGGAAGTTGAGCCCTAGATATATCGGTCCTTTAGAAATACTGGATCGTGTTTGGAAGGTAGCTTACCGATTGGCGCTTCCAACGAATCTCTCTCAAGTTCACGATGTGTTCCATGTGTCTCTCCTGAGAAAGTACATACCTGATCCTTCACATGTACTCAGCTCAGAAGTTGTACCGATGGAGCAAGATCTTTCTTTTGAAGAACAACCGATAGAGATTCTGGATTGTAGTGAAAAAGTCCTGCGAAACAAGACCACTCTTTTGGTGAAATTTTTATGGAGGAACCACCAATTAGAAGAAGCTACATGGGAGCTTGAGGATATGATGAGGGAGGGGTATCCTCATCTGTTTGTTACAAAGTGACGAATTTCGAGGGAAAAATTCATTTTAAGGCGGGTAGAATGTAACACCCGAGACTTTTATGAGAAATATTTTGTTTTTGTGTTATATAAATCATCAAAGGAATCTTTCCCTACACACAATCGCGACCTTCCTCGATAGCGTGTGTGGTACGCAATACCGAGTTCCACTAAACAACGATAAATTGTTATAATATTATAAACTGACCGTTATGAATATTATTAACTGAATTCTAAATTTTACGACATTATTATTCATCATATACATTTTCTAGAGCATGGTAGGAGAACAAAATAATTTTTTTGGGTAAAATAAGTATTTATAAAAAATGCAGTTTTTCCACCTTTTGATAGAGCACCCACATTAAATCTAGTTTTTAACATGTTTATAAGTTAAATTTGACAAAATAAAAATCTTCTTTTGAATCAGGATATAAAAATTTACTTTGAATAAATTTTTAATATTTTTCTGATAACTTTCATATTTTGATGAATAGTAAAAATATGCTAATTTTTTATTAAAAACAACTTTTTTCATTGAGATAATTTATATGGTTAAATTATAATATTTAATGGTTTTAAAGTATATATAGAATATATTTTTACCATTTAATATAATGTATGTCATTAGAATTAATTTCACATTGAATTCATAGGTAAAAACATTTCAATCTTTGGCAATGTTTTAACTTCTAAAACCCATTTTCTTAACAATGGGATTTATTTTAAATTAATTACTGCAACTTATATGTTTTGAATTTTGAAAAATGGATTCCATATAAAGAATTAGTGGGTCCAAATTATGTTAATAGGCTACTTTTTATTTTTTGGGCATTATGAATAGTAATCACGGTAAATTTTATTTACCTTAGTTAAAGGTAAATCCGGTAATTAAGGGTAAATATAAGATTATAAAATTACCCTAACACCTGAAAAAATCCTATTGGATGACTAAAAGTCAAACAACATCACCTAAGGGTCATATTAGATTCATTTAATATACTTTTTCCATGAAAATAATTTAATGATTATTATTAAAATCAAAGAATGTGACAACATGTCACTTTCTTAAATCTTAGAAGTATAATAATTTTAATTTCGTGATAAACTTAATGAAACATCAAAGATGAATTGTCTCCGGCAATATAATACAATTATCTACATCATAGGAATTTATTTAGAATTGTTAGGGATTATATAATTATCATTAATTATGACACAATAGTGATGTTTAAACTATTTTATTAATTAAAGTATCAATTAAATGGTTTTAAAAATATTAAAATAATCATTATATGCACTATTTAATGTTCCCCACTAATTTTCTAGATACATATGACATTTTATTATTCTATTAAAACTTTTAGTTTGAACATATCCTCTGTATATATTTTATTTAAATTCAAATAAATGAATAGTGTCAAAATTTACACTATTGTTATTTTATAAAAATAACATATTATAAAATTAATTAAAAATCACAAAAATATTTAAAAATTCTAAATTAAATTTCATATGGTCGAAAATGTCATAAATTTTCAAATTATGGGAAATTCACAACACATATGTAATTATTAATAATAATTTAAAATTTAGAATATTATTACCACAAATAAAATTAAATTGATAAATAAGGATAAATCAAGTTTATAATGTTTAAAATAAATTCCTAACATGTCTAAATTTTATTGAATGATGATATTACAACCCTATATCATCTAATATTCGGATATGAGTCATTTTTGGAGTTTTTTATTTGGGGTTAGATTTATTATAAATTAATATTTTTAAGATTTCCAAAGGTATCCCTCTCCGCCCTTATAAAAGGGCACCTCCTCCCTCTCTCCCTCACAACACTTTGAGACTTCAAGCTCGGCCAACCCCTGCCAATATCTCCTCTACACTTCCCTAGAATCATCCTAGAGGTTTGGGTCTTCTTCAAAGACCAACCATAGTGCCCTAAGTGGAGATTAAGAAGAGGCGCGTCAAAAAGAGGTAATATCCATTACCGATCCTTTCCAAATTCTTTCTTCTTCAACTTCTTCTTATTTAGTTGTTTCATTATGAAGTTATAACATCAGTATCACTCATATAATGATATGTTTTTATAAGTATGAAACAACCCTATTTCAACATCTATCCATCCTACGGAAAACGAAATCACCGCGCGTGCGTACGTACGGAATACCGTCTCCTCGCCGTGGTGAAATCTATTTTCCACCACCACCTTAATTGGATGGGTATAATGGTGTTAACAATTACTATATATTATTATTATAAAGTGATATTGATTCTGAAATAGTATACATACACTCCAATACAATTCCACGATCATGGGAACGATATCATCACTCGTGCGTACGTAGGAATAATGTATCCTTGATGTGATGTGATTCTTTCTACATGATCTTCACTGCATAATGATTATATAAATTAATTTAATGAATAAATATTATATATAGTACATTAATACGATTCTGGAAATGATATATCTATAACCTAAAGATAAAAATAAGTATTTATTCGACAAAACAGGCATAAGAACAAAAAGTTATAAACACCCGAATAACAAGTAACAATGAAATATTACTACTAAGAGGCTAAGAATATGACCATATATGATATCATAACAATAATTATGATTCTTGAATAAGTCAATAAAATTATTTAAATCATTATAAAGGAGGTTCAGACACTTACGAGGCAAATCGGACCTAAGGTAAGGGAAATATCACAATCTCATTTTTATCCGAGATTGTTTATACTTTGGAATTTACTGGGGTGTATTTTATCATCCACGTCCATTTTTCCTCAATATGTAATATTTACATCCTTATACAATAGTTTATATCCAATTTTACCCTTCAGTGAGTTTTTAGTAAAGGATATGAAAGGAATCTTTTGTCATTTTTCGTACGAGGTACTTTTTGACTTTTCTGACAAAAGTACGAAGAATGTTTTTTTAACTTATACCGCATGAATGTATTTTTAAAACATTATTTTCAAGAATAATCCTTTAAAAGTTTTAATGTTTTTTTAATCAACTTCTTTTAGTTTAATATTTTATGACATTTTAAGAAAGGAAAATTATTTTGAAGTAGAAAGGATATTTTCTTCAAGAATGGAGTTCAAGTGTTTTATCAAAATTATTTTCCATCTAAGTTAATAATGGGTTCTGTTTCTATCCCTATTATTACATTGATTTGATTATTTTGGGATGGAATTATTTTTATGAATTCCTTTATCTTATAAGAATTGTTTTATGATTTCATGATGTTTAAGAATCCAATTTTTATTACATGGGTTATGCTATGATGTATGGTTTATGCTTTTGTGGAACAAATAAGAATGGTATAATTATCAGATGGGTGGGACCTATATCTCCATCCAATGCATTGGGTAAAGATTTTATATCTCATGAGATAGACATGGCTGGAATGGCAGGTTAAACAGGTTCAGTGAAACAGGACTGAAACAAGGAGTGAACTCGGTTCAGAAATGGGCTTTTTCCACTGAGATAGTCATGGCAATGAGTCTTGACTAACAAGAAATGATTCTCTATGATTATGTGTGTATGCCAAAAAGTTTTATGTTTTATGTTATGAATATTGGGATTAAATTTCACTACTATGATTTATCCCATGTTATGAAATTATGCTCTCTTTTGCAGGTTAAGATTTCAAAAATGTTATGTTCTTATGAATATGATGTGATTCATATTTCTTTTACCCTTATTGAGCATTTGAGCACACCCTTTCGTATGTTTTCTTTCCCCAGGCCAGGAAGAATATTATTAAGTATGATATGCCAAATGGGACTATAGATATGATGAAATAAATGGGAGACAATGTAGACGATTTATGAACCAGTTGATTATGTTACCCAGTTTCTAAATACACTATACCTATATGGTTCTTTACTGGTTTTGTTATATGTTTTAATAAGTGTGCTTCAATTTTGACGTAATAACAATGTATGTAATGTATGGGTCGTTATAATTATCTCTTTCATAGCTATATACACCATGCTAACTCTATTCAATGAGAATATTAGGGAAGAATATATGAAACATTCTAGTGATAGAGAAGGTAGTACTCAAATTTTGGATGTACCTATTGTACATGAATACATTATTTTATTTCATGATTAATTTCCTCGATATCACCCATCATGGATGTTTAGTTTTCTATCAATTAATCCTATGTACAATAACAATGTCAACTAATCTATAAGGAATGAAAACTATATAATTAGTGTATTTTAATAAACATCTAAATGATTTGAGTGATAAATGATTTATTAATACTATCTTCCCTCCACATATGACATGTAGAAACCCAAGATTTTATGAGGATTAATCTTTTTAATTTCATTGAATTCGTGTGTTGTACACTACACCAAGTTTATCTTGTACTATAAGCAACACCGTATTAGCATGCAGTATATGCAACACTATTCTTGGCTCGTGTTACACACAATTTTAAGTTCGTTTTGTGGAAATTATTCTATGCAACATTAAGTATAGATTTTTTTAATGTATAAATGAAATAAGTTTTGATTATGTTATCTGCCACACCAAACAGTGATTTCACTACATGCAACCCTGACTTGGCATGCATTACACGCAATCAATACCTTCCTCGATAGTGTGTGTAGTACGCAATAACGAGTTTCACTAAACGAGATGGTATTATAATATTCCTATGAACTAGCCGTTATGAATATTAATGCCCAATTTTTGAAATTTTTGAAATTTTATTTTTCAAAATAGACTTAATTTTTGGATTCAGAATATCAAAATTACCATAGGGTAAATTTTTGGTATTTTTCTGAAAACTTTGAATTTTTAATTAATAGTGAAAACACTCGGTTACTATTTAAAAACCGACTTTTTATTTAAATAATTATTTATTTTATTTAAATTTATTTTAGGTCAAAATTGATACATAATACCTATATAAGTTCAATGTAATTCATTGGAGTCATTTTATAATAATTTTAGATATATAAAAATTTTATTGAACTTTTCACCGTCTTTTACCCACCTCATAGGAGAATTTGGAAATTCACATAAAACATAATTTTACAGAATCTCTGAGTGGAATTTCAAAATTCTGAGAGACACGGTTAATATCATGGACTAAAATGTGTTTCAATGAGATGAAAATAATTTTTTGTGAATAGTAACTTTTTACTTTTATTTACCACTTTTAAAAGTAAATAGGGTAATTAATGTTAAAATTGATATTATTATTACCCTAACACATGTCCACATCTATTGGATAAGTTTAATTAGACCAAAAACAACCTTATAAATAAAATATGACAGTTTAGGTCCACATGGATTAGATTAGGACATTTATTATTAATTTATTTAAAGAAAGGTTAAAATAGTTAAAATCAAAGCTTAATATATTAATGATTTTTAATATAGTGTTATACATAAGATAAATACGATTATAAATATTCATTAGAAATGTAAAAATATTTCCAACATAATGGTATTTTATTTATAACTTTCAGAAATTAGATAATTTTTTTAATTTATGTCATAATGGTGATGCAGTAATTACCTAAATAATGAAATATTATAATAATTGATATTATAAATACCCAAAAAAATGTTATTTGAGACTTTTAATGAATTACACTAATTTTATATGTTAATATGACATGTTATTATTGATTAAATTAACTTTTTTATAACTAATCATTCTGTTATGATTTTTCACAAAAATCAATTACCAAATAGTGTCAAAATTTACATAAAATAGGTTTTTGAAACAAATTTTATATTATTAATTGTTATTTTATTACTAAAAATCTATGGTCCATAAAAATGATTAGATAATGATATATATATTAATAATGAACCACTTTGGGGTCTCTTGGATTGTTATAGTATTTTAATTAACCATATAGTGTAAGAAAACAAGAAGACACAGTAAAAGTTAAATTATTTAACTTAGAGTAAAATTTAAAAGATAAGGTTAAAATATTAACCTAAAAATGTCTAAATCCTATTGGTTGAGAGGATTTAGACACATCCCCACATTATCTTCAAAATAAATCAATTTGGAGCTATTATAAACTGAATATTACTTTATCAGAAAATAATATTTTAAGTTTTTTTAAAGGTTCCCCTCTCCTCCCTTATAAAAAGGGAACCCCTTCCCTCTTCTCTTCACACCATTTTGAGCTTTGATTCTCGGAAAAACCCTGTCCATTTCTCTTATTCACTTTCCTAGAAACATTCCGGAGGTTCTTGTCTTCTCAAAAGACCAACACTACTTCCGTAAGATCAGGCTTAAAGGAGGTGCGTCGAAGTAGAGGTAATTTCTTCTTTCGATTCTCACAAGTTTCTTTCTTCTTCAACTTCTTCTTATTTAGTTGTTTCAATATATTGTAATAAAATCATTATCAATCATATACTGATATGTTATTATGAATATGAAATAACCCAATTTCACCTTCTATCCATCTTACGGAAAATGAAATCACCACGCGTGCGTACGTACGGAATACCGTCTCCACGCCGTGTTGTAATCAGTTTTTCCACCACCACCTTACATGGATGGGTATAATGGTGTAAATAAATAACTATAAATGATTATTGTAACGTGATATTCATTTTGATATATTATACATACACTTAAATACAATTCCAAGATCATCGGAATGATATCATCGCTCATGCATACGTACGGACTATCTTCTCCACGACGCGATGAGATTCATTCTCCATGTTAACCATTCATGAATGATTATAAATTATATAGAATGAATAATAATGAAATATATGACATAATAATGATACTGGATTTATTAATATATATATGTATGTCGTCTACTTAATTCCATTCAATTCAATAAGGAAATGAAAACAACATTCATGCGTACGTACGGCCTACCGTCTCCATGAACCGTGTATTTCATTCCATTTATCATTCTATCATATTTAATATATATATATGTATATTCTGAATATATATTATATATAAATCATGTTTTACATTCGGGAATTACCTAAATCCGTATATGAGTAATAATATAAAGAACAACAAGTCGAAAAACGTACGATAAGTGAAAGAATTTTACCCAAAATGCTGCATTAACATGGAATTTACAAAATAACGGGTAATATAAAGTCATCAGTGAACCATATATGATATAATAACAATTAATATGATTTATTAGTAATTAAATGACATTATTTAAAACATTATACAGGAGGTTCAGATACATACGAAGCATATCAGATGTAAGGTAATGGATAACTCTTCCAATCTCGTTCTAATCCGTGATTCTTTATTCTTAAGTATTTACTAGGGTTATTGTTATCATCCATGTACATGTTTCCTAAAAATGGATTCATGTATGTTTAATGTCCTTTTTAACCATTTTTTACTATTACTACATGGTATGTAAGTAATCTTTTTATTACCATACGTGGTATTTTTTAACTTTTCCGACAAAAGTACGAGGAGTATGTTATTTTTAACTCATACGGCGTGAATGGATTTTTAAGGATTCATAACACCTCATTTTCATGATGCTTCCTATACAATATTTCATGATTATTTTCAACAAAACCTTTATCTTTTAAAATTTCATGTAATTTTGTGAAAGGAAAATTACTTTGTAGAAGAAAGGATATTTTCGTCTAGATTTCATTTCAAGTGTTTTATCAAAAATATTTTCCATATAAAATGACATTATTTAATATCTTTATGATTCAACTATAATGTATCCATTATTTACATGGTTTATTTCTTCTTATAATGAAATGATATACATTTTTTTATATGGATTATGATATGATGGCATGATGTTTGTGAATCCCATTATATTACATGGGTTATGCTATGATGTATGATTTATGATTTTGTGGCACGTGAAAGAATGATTTAATAATGAGATGGGTGGGACCTATATCTCCCTCCAATTAATTGGGTAAAGATTTATATCTCATGAGATAGACATGCCTGGAATGTTAAGTTAATATAGTTCAGTAATACAGGACTGGAACGAGGTGTGAACTCGATTTAGAAAGGGACATTGTCCACTAAGATGGTTTTGGAAGCAATGCCTTGGATACTATTGAATTCATATCATATTCATAATGGTTTCCACAATCACATGTTTTATTACCATTCTATTTTATCAGGATTGATGTTCATTTATGATATATTCCTTACATACATCCATGATTTATGTCATTGCTCAAGATTTTGATGTTTAGATTTTATGTTCATGTTATTGCATTCAAATTATTATGGAATGTACAACATTATCTACGTTTACCCTTACTGAGCATTTGAGATCACCCTTTTTATGTTTCATTTTCCCTAGTATATAAATAAAGGTTTAAGGTAAGAAAAAAACGGGAATATCTTTATGGGAGATGTTGAAGATCTTTCATCTCGATTAGAAGACTATGTTCCGAGTTTCAAAAGACACAAAACTATTACGGTCCTTGAGTGTTAATTTTTTTATGCATTAATTATTCCGAAAAAGTAATGTAATGTCCATGTACGTCAAGATTTGGGTCTCTATAGTTGGTATTAGAGGAAAGGATTAGTTAAACTTTGGAAACTAGCATCTGAAAACATTTGTGAGATCCCTAGAGATATTTCTAAGGTATGTCTAGGGATGTCATTAAGGTTAAGTATAAGTATAGGTTATAGTCATAGAATTACGGTAACGATATTAGAATTAATCATAAGATGTTTGATATTGAAGGTACTCCCCCTTGATTATGATTTTTTCCTCTCACACTATACTTTTTGGGTTTTAGAAAATTGATGGAAACAGGAAGATTCACGACAATGGCGGATATGATGGACAATGGAATGATATTTTTCATGAGAAACCAAATGAAACAAGATTTGGGAGTCCAAACATCGTTATTATTCCTAATTAGAAATCCCATAATATGATCAATACTCTCAACTTTGGTACGTTTCCCGACTCAGATAATAAGAGAAAGATGGAATTTCATGATGATCATAGAGGAAAGAATGTTCAATTTCCTTAATGTAAATCATGCGGCAAGAGGCATGAGGGAGAATGTTTCAAAGGAACTAGAAGATGCTTTGGGTGTGGAAAATAAGGACACAAATCTTGAAAATGCAAAGGAAAAGGTTTTGTTAACACCATGGACAAGGATAATGGTATTGCTATGACATCAATAATGATTAAATGTTTTCAATGTGGAATGTATGGGCATTATGAAAACCAATGCCCTATGGGAAAGTCTCATGAAGAAAATCATCATGGTCGTATGGGTAGTATTTATGTTGATGATGTTGAAGGGACTACAAATGATACGTGAGACGAAATAATTGTTGAATCTCTGTTAATGTTTTAAGAAGACAGTGGAATGATTTTATGTTTATCAAGAGTAATGTTGTATAGGTAATGGTACTATGGAATAAAGACACATCTAAGTATTGTTACACTATTGTTTTTCCGAAAGTATTTTAAAGTATATGTTGAATGGTAAAGGTATCGATGAAAGGTTATTCAGATATTTTTGGAAAGAAGATGAAATGCACATAATAATGGGATAAAGAGATAATGAAATGTTAGATAGTATTCATGAGCTCCTGACTGATATAAGGACAGAGTTATATCATGGTTTGAGTATATAGAAATTTTGGGATTTTGGAATGTGGAAATAGTAAACTTTTGACCGCATTCATGTTTTCACTAAAGTTCAATGGTATTCATTTTTCAAGAGAATACATGAGTAAGGTATTCACATGTTTGGAATGTGACCACCAAGATATCTCGTATGATATATGGGGGATAAATGATGGAATTCACATGCTCGGTAAATGAAATTTCTTGTAATTCTTTTCATTATACGATGAGCTTGGGCAGACGAATTTTAGATAAGCCTAAAGATTGGAAGGTATTATGATGTACATAAGTTAGTATTGTTTAAGGATAGGAATTTTTGATATTATTTATTGAATGTTATAATAGTACCGTTTTAGAAAATGGATAACCCGTAGTTCGGGCGACAACCCATTGCACCAGACAAGGCTATAGGAATTGAACCCACAACTGATGTGTGACAGGATTTTATTGCTTACCACTGGCCTACAAGAAGTTCCTGGTTAGTAGAAACTAGTTTTATTATATTAAGAAATATGATAGATGAAGTATAAGTCCATTTTTGGAGACATATATGATTAACCTCACCATATTTGGACTTTGTATATTTGATAACGTTTGATAACCTTTTGTTTGGGACAGATGGAATGACCTATCATTCTATCGCATGATATACTAACACTTCACGGAAGAGAAAGTCAAATTCATTTCATTAAGATATTATTTGGAAATTGTTCAAGGCACAAACAACAGTGAGATTGTACCAAAATCAAGTATGTATTTTTTTAATTATTCTTCAACATTAGGGGAATGATCATGAAAACCAAAAATGTTGTCCTAATGTCCTCATATCTGATTAATTTGATGGTACCTTAAATCATCACAAATTTATGGCTTTGTGATTTATGGATTTTTCGTAGCCATGTTCTCTACCACATTCCATCAGAACTTGATGATTAGATTTCTCTTCCATGTCCAAATTTTCAACTATGTTGTCCTATGTGGAATCCCAATGCTGAGTTACATATGGTGACCATTATGATTATTACTTCCATTTTTAAAACGAAGTTTTAGAATTCATTTTTATGATGTGGTTTTATATAAAAGAAACATTAAAGTAGTAAACCATTTATAACCCCGACGAATTTCGAGGGCGAAATTCATTTTAAGGGGGGTAGAATGTTACATCCCGAGATTTTATGAGGATTATTCTTTTTATTTTCATTGATGTCTTGTGTTGGACACTACACCAAGTTTAGATTGTACTATATGCATCATTTTATTAGCTTGCAGTATACGCAAAACTATTCTAGGCTCGTGTTACACACAATTTCAAGTTCATTTTGTTGAAATAATAATACGCAACATTATGTATAGATTTTGTTTAATGTATAAAGGAAATAAGTTTTGATTATGTTATATGCAACACCAAATGTTTCTTTCAATACACGCATCTCTGAAATTGCTTTCATTACACGCAATCAAGACCTTCCTCGATAGTGTGTGTACTACGCAATACTGAGTTTCACTAAACAAGACATTATTATAATATTCATATGAACTATCCGTTATAAATAGTAATAACCAATTTTTGAAATTTTATAAATTTTATTTTTCAAAATGGACTTCATTTTTGGATTTGGAATATCAAAATTAGCATAGGATGAATTTTTGTTATTTTTCTGTAAACATTCATTTTTTGATGAGTAGTTAAAACACTAGGATACTATTTAAGAACCGACTTTTTATTTAAATAATTATTTATTTCATTTAAATTTATTTTAGGTCAAAATTGATAAATAATACCTATATAATTTCAATGTAATACATTGGAGTCATTTTATAATAATTTTAGATATATAAAAATTTTATTGAACTTTCCACCATCTTTTACCAACCTCCTAGGAGAATTTGGAAATTCATATAAAACATAATTTTTCCACTTCTGTGAGTGAATTTAAAAAATACATGATGCACAGTTAATATCAATGACTAAAATTTGGTTCAATGAGATGAAAATAATTTTTGTTGAGTAGTAATTTTTTAATTTTATTTACCACGGTTAAAAGTAAATACGGTAATTAAGGGTAAAAATGATATTATTATTACCCTAACACATTTTCTAATTCTATTGGATAAGTGTAATGCAACCAAAAACAACCTTATGAATAAAATATGACCATTTAGGTCCCCTTGGATAAGATTAGGTCATTTATTATTTATTTATTTAAAGAAGGGTTAAAATAGTTAAAATCAAAGTTTAATAACTAAATCATTTTTAATATAGTGTTATACGTAAGATAAATTCGACTATAAATATTCATTAAAAATATAAAAATATTTCCTACATAATGGTATTTTATTTATAACTTTTATACATTAAATTATTTAATTTATTTATGACAAAATTGTGATGTAGTAATTACCTAAATAATAAAATAATAAAATAATTGAGTTATTCATACCCAAATAAATGTAATTCGGGACTTTTTATGAATTACAATAATTTTATAGTTTAATATTACATGTTTTTATTGATTTATTTAACTTTTTTCGACCTAATCATGCTGTTATGATTTTCACAAAATTCAATTACCAAATAGTGTCAAAATTGACATAAAATAGTTTTTTAAAACAAATATTATATTATTAATTGTTATTTTATTCCTAAAAATGTAAGGATCGGCAAAATAACTTAGATAAGGATATATATATTAATAATGAACCACTTGGGGTTTGTTTGGATTGTTATAGTATGTTAATTAACCAAATAGTGTAAGAAAACAAGAAGACACAATAAAAGTTAAATTATTTAACTTAGAGTTAAATTTTAACGATAAGGTTAAAATAGTGACCTAAACATGTCTAAATAGTAATTTTTGAGAGTATTTCGACCCATATCCACCTTAGCTTAAAAATAAATCAATTTTGAGATATTATAAACCGAATATGACTTTATTAAAAAATAATATTTTAAGTGTTTCAAAAGGTGCCCCCCTCCTCCCTTATAAAAATGGCACCCCTTACCTCTTATCTTCACACCCTTTTGAGCCTTGAAGCTCGAAAAAACCCTACACATTTCTCTTATCCAGTTCACTAGAAGCATTCTGGAGGTTCTGTCTTCTAAAAAGACATACTCTACTTCCTTAAGAGAGGCTTAAAGGAGGTGCGTCAAAGAAGAGGTAATCTCTTCTTTCGATTCTCTCAAATTTCATTCTTCATCAACTTCTTATTATTTAGTTGTTTCATTATAAAGTAATAAAATCAGTATCACTCATATACTGATATGTCATTATGAATATTAAACAACCCTATTTCACCTTCTATCCATCCTATGGAAAATGAAATCACCACGCATGCGTACGTACAGAATATCGTCTCTACGCCATGGTGTAATCAGTTTTTCCACCACCACCATACATGGATGGGTATAATGGTGAAAATAATTTACTATATATGATTTTTGTAAAGTGATATTGATTATAAAATATTATAAATACACTTCAATACATTTCCATGATCATGGGAATGATATCATCGCTAGTTCCTACGTACGGACTACCGTCTCCACGACGCAATGAGATTCATTCTCCCTGTTAACCATTCATGAATGATTATAAAGTATATATAATGAATATTAATTAAATATATTACATAATAATGATACTGGATTTATGTATATATATATGTATGTCATCTACTTAATTCCATTCAATTCAATAAGGAAAGAAAAACAGTGTTCATGCATATGTATGGCCTACCGTCTCCATGAACGGTTTATTTCATTCTATTTATCGATCTATCATATATATATGTATATTCTGAATATATATTATATATAAATAATGTTTTAAATTCTGGGATTATTTAAATCAGTATATGAGTAATAATATCATGAACAAGAAGTCAAAACACGTACGATAAATGAAACTATTTTACCCAAAATGCTGCTTTAACATCGAATTTACAAAAGAACGGGTAATATAAAGTCATAAGTGAACCATATATGATATCATAACAAGGAATATGATTCATTAATAAGTTAATGACATTATTTAAATAATTATATAGGAGGTTCGGATACATATGAAGCATATCGAACGTAAGGTAAGGGATAACAATTCCAGTCTCGTTCTTATCTGAGATTGTTTCATCGTAAGTATTTACTGGGGTTATTGTTATCATCCATGTCCATGTTTCCTAAAAATGGTTTCATGTATGTTTAAATTCTTTTTTAACCATTTTTTAATTTTACTACATGGGATGTATGGAATCTTTTTATTACCATACGTGGTATTTTTTTACTTTTCTGACAAAAGTATGAGGAGTATGTTATTTTTAACTTATACGACGTGAATGGATTTTTAGGGATTTAGAACGCCTCATTTTTATGATACTTCCTATAAAATATTTCATGATTATTTTCAACAAAAACCATTATCTTTTAAAATTTCATGGAATTTTGTGAAAAGAAAATTATTTTGAAGAATAAAGTATATTTTCGTCAAGATTTCATTTCAAGTGTTTTATCAAAAATATTTTCCATCTAAAATTCCATTATTTAATATGTTTATGTTTCAAGTATAATGTATCAATTATTTACATTGTTTTATTCTTCTTATAATGAAATGATATCCATTTTTTTATATGTATTATGTTATGATGGCATGATTATTAAGAATCCCATTCTATTACATTGGTTATGCTATGATATATGATTTATGATTTTGTGGCACACGAAAGAATGATTTCATTATGAGATGGGTGGGAACTATATATCCCTCCAATGCATTGTGTAATGATTTATATCTCATGAGATAAACATGGCTGGAATGATACGTTAATGTGGTTCAGTAATACAGGACCGGAATGAGAAGTGAACTCGATTCAGAAAGGGACGTTGTCCACTAAGATGGTCTTGGCAGCAATGCCTGGGATACTATGGAATTCATATCATATTCTTAATGTTTTCCACAATCACATGTTTTATTCCCATTCTATTTTATCATGATTGATGTTCCTTAATGATATATTCCTTAAATACTTCCATTATTTATGTCTTTTCTCAAGATTTTGATGATTAGATTTTATGTTCATGTTTTTGCATTCAATTGAATATGGATTGTTCAATGTTATCTATGTTTACCCTTACTAAGCATTTGAGCTCACCCTTATTATGTTTTATTTTCCCCAGGATATAAAAAATGGTTTTAGGTAAGAAAAAAAATGGGAAGATCTTTATGGGAGATGTTGAAGATCATTCACCACAATTAGAAGATTATGTTCAGAGTTTCGAAAGACACTAAACTATTACTGCCCTTGAGTGTTGGTTTTTGTTATTTATTGATTATTCCGAAAAAGTAATTTAATGTCCATGTACTTCAAGATTTGGGTCTCTACATGACCCATTTTCTTTTCATTAAGAAAAATGATGGATCCATGAGGGTATACATTAATTACAGAGAAAATAATGATATTTTGATAATGAAAATGTTTATTTTTCCTCACATTGATGTATCATTATAACTAATACGTAAGCACATAATTATACAAATATTTAAAATAAATATATGTATCTTCAATTTTGTATAAAGAAATATTATATTTTGAATCAATCTTCTCTAAAATGATATAATTATTACAAGTTTATTGTAATTCCATTTGGATTTAAAAACTGACACACTCCATAAATAGGGTATTGAAAAAATATGTTGATGATATTGTTGTGGAATTAATATAATATATATTAGTGTATTATAGACATTATTAGGACCAACAGTATCCCATGATTATTATTATTGAGACTCGTAGGAAGAAAGGGTTGCATTGGATAATCATTAATTGTGACTTCTAACTTCATAGGTTTTTTTTCATGGCTATTTTGTCTTCATGTATTGCATCTAAATTGATCATCTAACAGAAAATTTAGAGAAATAATGGATTTAACAAATGAATTTTTTTAAAAGTTAAGAAGGTTAATATTGGCGATTAATTTATAATTTATCTTGATTGGATAACCTATTACATAATATAACCCATAAAAAGATATGTATTTTTGAAAATTGAATGTGATGAATGTTCAAATGAACTAGTGTGGTGATTGGTCTATGCCCTTATTTTGAATAATCCTTCTATAATGAAAGATTTTTTATATATAAGTATTCACTAAATAATTTAATTTGTTGGTATTTAATTAATAATGATAATTTTATTATCTATTCATAAATGAAATGGGTGACTCTTGAAAATAACTAGAAATCACATGATCTTGTTTTGGAAGATCTAGTCATCTCTATGATGATTTAGATAAATTATCTATATAGTGAAATATGTGATATATACATGTATCCTAACAAACTAATATTCATTTTATTCATAGAAGGAGCTCAATATGTGATAATAGGGATGGATCAAACTAATCAAGTATTATAAATTCTCAATAAAAATCCTCATAGGGAATGAAAATAAGGAAGTGGATGCATTGAGTATGAATGATCATAGAGTGATTAACCCTATGTAGATTTAGAGGTATAATATGTTTTTAGATCCAGTAATTCTTGAAATAAGAATCATTAAGGAAGGGGTACATCACAATTTTTTCAAAATATTGAAAGAAAATCATTTTTATATATGATATAAAACTCTCAATCAGATGATGATAACATTGAAAATAAAATTATATAATTAAATGATAGAAAATTATTATACCTATTTTGTGAATATGATATTAATAATTTTATTAAAATATAATGTGTCTCATATAAACCTAAACAAAAAATTAAGTTGTAAGAAAATTGTTACTAAGTAATCTAACTTCTACACCATAGTTGTATAATGATTAATATGGATTTGGGGGGAAATTTTTTTATGATAACATGATATGAAAATTTTTTCATTAGGAGAATGGATTTTTTATTTTACAATATGTCAATGAATTAAGACAACATCTTAGAAGATTTTTTTATACCTAAAAAAATTCTATTTATAAATTTGATGAAATTAATATGTACTTTTTCATTAGACTTTCAAAGAATACAATAAAGTATGACTAAATATAGTTTATCATTAATATCCCAAAAAAACATTCATATTCATTCTCTACAAGAGAATATTTTACTACTGAACACTCCCTAGAAATCTTTATTATTGTGTTTTTCAAACATCACATTACAATTGTTTCAATTGTGTTTGATAGAGAATGTATTTTTAAATTAAAATTATCGGAAAAAATTTTTCCTTAAAAATTAGATTTATTATAGAATTTCCTATAATCCTAAAACTAAGGATAGTTTGAAAGGTTAATTAAAACAATAGATAACATGTTTAGGTCATGAAAACATGACTTTTAATGTTTTTGGGTTCATTATTTACTTTTGGTAGATTTTTCCTTCTATAATAGATTCAATTTATATAATCCAATTGAGTCATATGAAGAATTTTCTAGAGGGAGATGTTGTACTCCATATTTATGGGATGAAGTTAGTGTAAGGTAAAATTAACTCTTGGAACATGTTGAAGAGACAAAAACAATGTTAATATGTGTTCAATATCACAATAAATCAACTTAATGTTTGTAAATTATTTATGATGATAATATAAAGATATTTTTGGTAATAAAATTTGGAGATGTTGTTTTATTAAATGTAAAAACTTGGATGGGTGTTGTAATGATTAATAGATTAGGGGTACTGAGAAAATGGTACATCGGTTTTTTTATATTTTTTAAATGAAAATTATTTGTTTCTAATCATTGATGAAGCCCACCAAATCCATCAAAAGTATATGATGTATTACACATATCATTGATAAATAAGAACCTGATAGCAAAAAAAATGTGATCACCAAGGTTGAAAAATAATTAGATCATGATATAAGTTACCTATAAAAACTCGTGATATTTGATAGAAAGTATATATGAATTTGATGACTCATATTGTAAAGATTTATTAGAGACATCACAAAATATAGGAAGTAATGTGGAAACTAGATGATATTATAAAGAAGAACTACAATCATCTGTTTAAATGTTATTTACTATGATATTTCATGAAATGAAATTTATAACATGGGTATAATGTAACACCCCAATACATTGTAATATATTTTCTTTAAAATAAATTTAATATAAAATATAACATTCAATGCAAACATCACCGGTTTAATTGGAACATGATACACTATGAAAATATAATTTAAACTTGAACATTATAACCGAGACTTAAACATATTATGTCACGACCCATCCCTGTGGGGCCCAAGCCGCAACTCCCCATTCCCACCTCCGATAGGCCAGGGGCTGGTGACTAGCACCGAGTAGGCATGTCACGAACATTGGAGGAATTACCTATAATCCTGTACACACACACACACACATCTCTAAGCCCACAAATCTGATAAGTAAAAACTAATAAAAAGGGAAATGCATGCATACTCTAAAAACCCAACCAACAGAGTATGACAGGAAGGTAAAGTATAATAACATAAAAACCTGGGCCAAAAGTACAAGTCCACCAATAGAAAGTAAGAAAAAAAGTACAACATGTAGAGAAAGGTACTGGGACTACAATCTATTGCCACAGGAACACACCTAGACCTATCTGACCTCACTCAGCACTATCCGGTCCTCGTTCGCATAGAATCATGTCAAAAGCTTCCTCGTCTACACAAGATACGACACGTGCAGGCAAAGCCCGTGCAAGGGTGAGTATAACAATATCCAGTAGGACACCCGAAAAATCACAACGGAATACAACAAGGGGAATAACACAAATGAAATATACAGTCAGCTCTACACAGTATATGTATTCAGAACATATAACATGAATATCCAGATAAAATCATACATAATTGACCATCGTGAAACCACCACTAAGATCCAGCTCAATGATTCCACTAAGAATTTAACAAGGAGAATACACACATAGGTCTCGAGGGAGAGAGATATGAATTACTCGTTCTAGGAGAACACACTCCACAAGTACTTGGGAACCCAATGTTCAGATGCGGATCCCAACCAATAGCTATGGGGTGATTCCAACAACTCAGTCTGAACTAATCGGCTAAGCAGAGGATTGGCGCCTGGGTAAATTATGTCACGTCAATACCAAGAACTCTACATAGGGTTCCAGGAATGAATAGAGGTTCTGACTACAAGTCTCACAAAGGGTATTCCGACAACTCTATTTGGGAAGTCATTCTGAAGGGATCATACTCATGTATATAGGAAATGATACCGGAAACCATCATGAGAATGACCATGTGGATGAACCCTTAGAAAACTATTCTATGTCACATAATGCAACTGGTTCAGGCCATGTAAAATAGGTAACACAGTGTGTAGTATGGTTTCATGTCTTGTTCCATGGCTCTGGGTATTGCCCGTGTAAACGGCTCATGTCATCAGTCCAAGTTGTGTAAAACCGAACTACACAGTGTGTAGATGTATCACAGGTTGTGTTCCATGACTCTTGGTACTTCCCATGTAAACGGCCCATGTGTAGAATCAATGTCATGTAGGATAGCATATACATGGTATGTAATTCGAAGGAAACACCTTGTCCTGTCAACTGGGAAACACCCATGTACCCTGGTTGTATGCCCGTACACGGTGTCCACCAATGTCGCCTACCCATGTACCAGTTCACAGGGAGTCCCGTGTATCTGGTCGTATCTGGCAAGGGAAGTGTATACCCGTTGTATCCTTGGTCATGTTCCCAACCTGGGTTCGTGTACTCCCGGATTACACGCCAGATGATCCCCGAAGAACACGCGCCATGTAGCCCAAAATACACGTCGTGTAGTCTAGAATTTCCATAACGTAGTCTTCTTCCTTTGTGCATTGGATGATCTTCCAGTTTCGGATTCTGCACACCATTTGATTCAAAATACAAGACGCCAGGTCACCTCATCATCGTGATGCCGAATCCATGGGTTTCAGGCCTTCGACCGGCTCCAAAATCCAATTCTGACCATCTGTGTGGAAATCATTCAAAGAACTATATCTTCTGATCTGCTTCGATCCATCCACGAAAATCGTCATCGCGCCTCTGTGCTGTTGTTCCGAAGCTATATCTTCAATTTGGGATCGTTGCATCATAGAACGAATGTGAAATGATCCGTTTTTCATCTCCCCATGAAGAACACGAAGAACACGCGAACAAAAAAGGGAATAAATACAATAAAATAATTTTGAGGAATGAACCTCCATCTTCGTTCATCGTGGCATTGATTCGGTCCCGTTAATATTCTTAAATGGAGTAGAAATCAACAATAATAAACCAACATGGACAAATTCCCCAAACTCCTAAAAAAATACCATCCCTCAAATACAATAAATCCTCGGGCTAATATGTTTTTGGATTAGTCCATGGTCATCGAAGAATTCAAGAATGGGAGAAGAAATCACAAAGCGATCAAATGCCCTTCATGGATTCGCGTCGTTCATTGGCGATGATCTGGCCACCGCGTCGTCGTCGCATTGAAAGGTTTTTTTCTAGGGCCTTCATAGACTCTATGGGTTTTAGGGTTATGAGGTTTTAACATTGGACCCCTGCGAAAGCCTTTATTTAAAAAGGATCAAAGATGCAGATTTTTCTGTAGCAAATATTTTAATAAAATATTTTTAATAAATATTTTATTACGGTTACATCCTAGAACTAGATTTCACCCCCAACCTGCGCCAGCCGATGTTAGATATCCTCTAGGTTAAACCCATTCCTCTGGAGGCAAAGGTGCGCTCAGATTTATGATTCAAGCTCCAGTTTGAGAGTTATTCCAATTTTTCTGGAAAAACACATGCGCACACAATTTTATTATTCAATTAAATTCAAACATTTGTTTCAGGCTCACCGGGCCTCGGAACTACACACTGTCTTGAATCATGGTCTCGAAATAATTCCAATATAATATTAAAATAAAACATGGAAAAATACAAGTCATTAAATCAAACGCACCTTAGGGCCTTTACGTCCCCAAAAAGCCAAAACAAAGGCTAATCATTACCTTATAAATTGGAGAACAATATATTTCTGGGATCTACCATCACATTCATTTTGTTATCATGTAAATAAGTTCCTCAAAGATAACAAATGATTGATTCATTCATAATGACTCTATAAAATGGGATCTACCATTATATTCATTCATAATGACAATAAAGTATATGTGTATCATTTTGAGAACCCTTGATGTAAAATGGGTTTGGTATTCCTTACACATTAATTGTAAGGAAAAATTTCAGTGAATTTTTTGAATCATATAAAAATAAGATAAAAATTCATAAAATGCATTTATTAGATCTTTAGGGGTATCTCATATTTTTTACAACTAATTGAATCTAATAAGGACACATGATAACATATATAATCAAAGATAATATGAAATAAAACACATATAAAAATGGATATACTTGAATACTAAGGAGAAAAAAAAGATACCAAACTTGAGTTAGTGACTCTATATAATTAGGATGAGATTCTTGAGAGATTGGGGGATCCTCGAGAAGACTATTGTGAGGGAGGGTATAGTAAGGATGTACTCCAAGTATTTATAATGATGATAAATGGGACCATGAATGAGTTTATATAGAAAAATAGTTTGGTTTTATTTATTATTTCTCAATCATTGAGTTTAGACCCAATATAATAAAATAACCAATACTGAAACCATACAAGGGTTTTGACCATATTTTATAAAAAATTGGAGTTTTTTTCATTTTTTAGAAGGAATATGTAATAACATAATAAAAAAGATCATTTTATTATGTGCAGTTGAGTCATACTCTTAATGAAATGATTTTAAAACATTAAAATATAATAATGTATTTGGATGATTATTAATGGCTTTTTAAAATAAATCTAATAAATATAAAATCACATTATTTTAAATGTTAAACAAATATTTTATCATGTAAACATTTTATAAAATATATTACATAATTTTATGTCATTATGATGTCACAATAACCAAATTATATTTATTTGATATTTAACTTTTACCCTAATAGTTGACTCTCTCAAAAAAAATTTGAAAAATTAACCATTGGATAATTTTTAAATTCCAATTCAAAAAATTATATTTATTTACCAAAAAAAGTTTATATCTTTGTGATTTTTTACATTTAATATAAAATACATTGTCAATTTGAATTGCTATGATTTTTGTAACATTGACCTTTTTGAAACCTTATAAAAAACTACATTTGAATTCATAAAATATATTGTACTCTATATATTTAATAAATTTTTTTATAGTAATATTTTATTAATGTGTTCATTATAACATAAATCCAATAATTTATTAACATAAATTCCATAATTTTATTTTAATATTATCTAAAAATATTATATAATTTTTGTTATATAAAAATAAAAATACATTATTAAGAAATAAGAAAATGTTGAAAATAAATTTATTATTATATATAAAATAATTTCTATGATCATATTTCTAGTGTCGTGAAACATATCCCTTTAATACACCTACAAACACAATACGTGTATGGTGTTTTATTATGAGACATTTATGGGGTGTTTTTTCATAAATGGATTTTTCATGATCTCGATCATCATAAAATTGTCTTGTTAGTGGATTTTCTCATGCATATGTTATAAGATCTGAATGAAAGAATATTAATATTTTAATAAAAAAACAATTTTGGAAAAAGTGATAAACCACCAGATTCATCCATAGACACAAACATTATATAAAATTACTAAATGATTAAAGGACATATTTAGAATATTAAACACAACCTCCCTATATAATTTATTGGATAGATTAGTTACCTTTTAATCAGGTTCAGATTTGAAAATTTTAATGAATTGTTATTCTTATTTGTCGTAGGTTTCCAAGATCATCTCGACGAATATATTATTCTCATTGAATCCTCTATTCATAATTAGATGTTTATTGTGTATCAAATTTCCCTTCTATATGTTTGTGTCCACCTGAATTGGACTCCCATTCATTCTTTCTACATCATCATTATAATATTTAATACACATTGCCTTCTCTATAATTTATTCCTCCTAGTTCATAAAAAGTTCACCTAAATTTTCCGAGTCGTTAACATTTTCTACACTTTGTTAGCCAACTGTGGGTGTCAATGGGGATCCACAAATTCCATCCTCCTTTGTTGATAAAACTTATATTTTACACCTTGGATAAAATAAACCATGCCATGTGATTCTCCCTCCCAGTTCCCAATTAACCATAATCCCTTTATGCAGTTAACTACATATTTTCACTTCATTTAACCTTAGTTATAAAACATGTTATTCATATGTAATGATCATATTGGTTGAGGCCATCACTTATTTTTTTTTTCAATTTGTTTCTTAAAAACACTATATGTATACTTATCATCTGATCACTATTGAAGATATTTAAAAAAAATTGTAGAGATGCTTAATGATAATTTTAATATTAATTGATAAAATAGAACCAAAGGAGTTTAGGTTTTTTCAATAACCATAATACATAATAAGAATTTTTAATTAATCCCAAAGGGTAATTTAAAATGAAATATTTCAGTTCATTAAATCCAGGCACATTAGAAATATCATCTTGGTGACATGTTCTAGATGTGTATTATATAATTACAATTTATATACATTGGTAGTTCTTTAGGGGTTGTAATACAATCTAAACTTGGTTCTAGTTATAATATATATCTACATGTCTAGAAAAAAAATTCTAATTATTCAATACCCAATTCAAGAATAGGGGAACACATCCTAAAATTGGGGATTCTTATTAAAAATCTGTACATGAAAATATTTTGTATATATAAATAATATATTTAGTTGTATCAAGTGATGAATAAATTTTTCACTTCTGATATTTCATATATTCTTAGTTTTTTTAGAATATGAATTATAAAATATAAAATTTATTTAAAACATTTTTTTGGTTGTAATTAAAATTTAAATATAAATAATTTTAATATTTCAATATAATGTTTATATAGTTGTTGGGACTGGGGTGTGGAAATATAGATTGATAACGATATGTAGATTTATACGTATGTGATTTTAGCTCATTCGGATGTATTGATGAGTCTTGATTTTCAACTCAATTGTGATATTGTATAAATAATCATTAATTTTACCATATTATATATATATATATATATATATCATTTAAATAAATAGTTTCATGGATTGGTAAATGTTTTTCACAATCATTTTTAATGTTGTATTTTATAAATTGATTATATGATTGATATAATATAACTTTTAATATAAATTTTATTTTTTATATTACTCCTATAACATTTTTCTTGTATAACGTATTGTATTTTTGGTGGTAAATAATCATTGAATTTTTTTGAATATCTATAAATAATTGTTGTTTAAACTCCATTAAAATAGGTTTTAATAATTACAATGATTTTTTTTGTTAAACCCATCTCAAAAAACTAAAAGAACCAAAATTTAAAACAGTTTCTAAAAAGATGAAAAAACAACCCCCCTAATTTATAATTACATAATGAAATTTCTTAGGTAAATATTTAAATATGTTATTATAAAATATCCATGAAAATATTTGTAAGTAGTAAAACTGCGAATATAAAAAACCAATTCTATATGTAAATG
This sequence comes from Viscum album, assembly GCA_963277665.1. NCBI lineage: Eukaryota > Viridiplantae > Streptophyta > Magnoliopsida > Santalales > Viscaceae > Viscum > Viscum album. The sequence goes on from OY728142.1 coordinate 456,597,091, forward strand.
TTGAATAATGGATGCATCGACACAATATATATATTTATATAATTATAATATTTATAGATTTTTGAGTCTTTCAATAAATATATCAACCAATATAAAACAACTATATTTGTATAATGGAAAGAAAGGAACCTAGAAATCAATTGAGGCCTTATGATAACTCATTGAATCAAACCAATGTATTTTGGGGAACCAAACATTATAATTGGGATTGGAATGAATGGTCATCCATCATCTATAAAAAAGAATAATATATAACACAGTCCATATTAATGAGAAACAAATTTAGATGGTGAAACTTATTTATGATGGAGAATATAACAAATCAATATTTCACTATATACTCTTTTAGAATAAAATATATTTTAAAAAAAATATTTCTCATCAAACACCATAATAAACCAACTATGATACATTTTGTTGATGTGAAATTTTATAATTATAGATAAAAATTAAAAAATCATGTGAATATAATTTGAAAATTTATTTGTGTTTTAAAACCTAAAGAAAATAAAAAGTAAATGAATATGATGCATTATAAAAACAAGTATTAATTTTTTTTCTATTATAGAATTTATAAATAATTGGTTTTTAAAATAAAAATTTATTTGTTCAAAGTTAAAAAATTGGGGATAAATAATTAATACTATATGAATAAAATCAATAGATATTAATAAGCTTATTTATAAAATTAGTTTTCTTAATGTTTTTTGGTTTATTCTTAAAATAAAATAAAATTTTCACATTTAGAATATGATGATAATAATATTAAATGATCCAATGTGTATAATAATATATTTACACTTATATAATTTAAAATATACATTAAATCTGATTAATATCCCCAAAGTTAAAATTATTATTTCTATTTTGAAATATATTAATATTTTAGTGTGTATATTCACTATGCTTTACTACTTCATGAGATATAATAATTCATACATGTTCATTATGAGAAAGTGTAAATCCTTTACAAAATTTAGGGTTTAGTCAATACTCAGCAAAGGGATACTCACACCTCATTAACCTTGGAAATGATTATTTGAAGGATAAATTAATTTTAAAGACTAAATATTCTATTAAAAATATTAAATAAGTTCATGGAATAGTAAATATTCCACACTAGGTAGATGCATGGTTGATTTTCCATGATCGATTATCTATTATTCCTTTTTAGTGTTGAAAAACATTTTCAATGTGAGATTTTAGACCATTTCATACTCGAATGAGTGAAACACTATAACTATTGGTTGTGATACTTACAGAACACGAGTTATAGTTATCATTTCTTGTCCAACAGCTATTCAAAATTATGACAGTGTATCAATTTTCTCAAGATACTTATCATTCATTTTTACTGTATCTTTCATTTATTTCAACACCAATGATCTCTTTTTATTCTCCACAAAATATAAGATATTTTAATATTATAAAACTCATGTAACTTATATCTCCACTCCAAATCCAATATATGAATAATTTGTTATAGAATATTCTATATAACATTTTGCAATAACTGTGATACAATTGTAGTTCTACAAATTCTTATAACAAGTACACAGTATAATTTTTTTTGATATAAAAATCATGAAATCCATGATATATTACTTCTCCATGCATGTGAAATTTTTTAAATTGAGTAAATATGATATCTATTAAATTCATTATTATGTACTATATGTTTTATGGTATTTTATTTATGTATACATAATTTTCATGTTCATATATCAAAATTTTTTTATAGAAAGATATAATTGATTCGTCTCTACATGTATAAGCATTTTTAAGAATAATATTCTTTATATAATATAACTACGGTGCTATTTTTAATGGAAACATCATTTGTCACATTGAACTAATTTTTCTTCCCATTATTTATTGATTCAAGAGAGTATACAACTTGATTTATCTATGTTTATGCATAAAAAGAGAACTCACCTTCACCCTCATATCTAAAACTATTTTCAAGATCTCAAAATGTGATGATTTAAATGTTGAGGCTGACTGTAATTATTGATAATTTTGAATTACAAAATATCTCTTAAAATTACGATAAAACATCTAAATCTCCCTATGTGCAATGATATAGTACTACATAGCTAGAAGTATCTAACTAACAAAAAAATCCAAACAAATATGAGGCATCTATAACATTCGTTCTCTTAGTCTAAATAATTTACTCATCTTGAGTAGCATCCAAAACATAGTATAAACTCAATAAGAATCCCTTTGTATAATTATTAATTTGAAAAATATAAATACTTTCTTGATAATTCAGAATGATGATAATTCCAAGAATAATTTCAATTCAATATTGTGTAATATATTTATTATCACAATATGATCCTCTCAATAAAATATATGTTGGATATCATCCAATTTATTGGAAAGCCTTATGAACTGATTACATTCAGCATAAATAACACATATATAGAAACAATAAAAAATATAAGTTATAGATGATTCCAATCCAACACCATTTCAATAAAATGACACACTTGACTAAGATTTTATAATATGGATGATAATTTTGAGGTATTATAGATCCCCACATTAATATATAAATTATTCAATAGGTTGAGTCATTATAATAGATGTTTTATCTTACTCATTGATGTTCGTCAAACTATCAAATACCAGTGGTCCTTGATTCAATTTCATTCTTCTATACCACTATTCACTACATACTAAAATTTCTTCTTGCCATGACATTATCAATACACTCTATCAAATTAGAGTTGATTCTCTATTTTACCATTATACATAAGTAATATACTTGAAAACCATTGTGATATATTTAATACATTATCCATCAACACAATTAAATAAATATCATCAATAATTCTAGAATAAATGTTTTTGAAAAAATAAATTAAATTATCCATGTATAAAACATTTAATCAATACAAAATTTTCATTATGAATAAAAATATATTACTAAAAAATAAATAATATATGTCATGGTTGAATCATTCTCAACATTTTTATTATGTTAACAATACCCAAAAAATATCTCAATATAGTAAAGATATTGTAACACCCCGAGATTTTATGAAAAATATTCTTTTAATTTCATTAATGTCTTGTGTTGTATGCTACACCAAGATTACCTTGCGCTATACACAACACAGTATTAGCTTGCAGTATACGCAACACTATTCTTGGATCATGTTACACACAATTTTGATAATAGTTATTCTACACAACATTGAGTATATATATATAAATATATATTCAATGTATAAATGAAATATGGTTGGATTATGTTATACGAAACAACGAAGGATTCTTTCATAGCACGCAACCCTGACTTGGCTTGCATTACACGCAATCGTGACCTTCCTCGATAGCGTGTGATGTATGCAATACCAGGTTTTACTAAACAACGATATATTGTTATAATATTATTATGAACTAGCCGTTATGAATAGTAATAACTAAATTTTTAATTTTATTACATAATTATTCATCTTACACATTTTCTAGAACATGGTATAATAACAAAATAATTTTTTCGGGTAAAATAAGTATTTTTTTAAAAATGGAGTTTTGCCACCTTTTGATGGCGCACCCACATTAAATCTAGTTTTTGAAATGTTTATATGTTCAATTTTACAAAATAAAATTCTTCTTTTGAATCAGGATATAAAAATTTACATTAGATAAAGTTTTGATATTTTACAGATAACATTAATATTTTAATGAATAGTAAAAACACGCTATTTGTTTTAACAGCAGGATTAAATTATAAAATTAATTAATTCAACTTATATGTTATGAATTTGGTAAAATAGACTTCATTTTTGGGTTCGGAATATCGAATTTATCCTAAGGTGATGTTTTGGTACTTTTCCGATAACTGTAATATTTTGATGAATAATGAAAATTACTAATTTTTAATTAAAAACAACTTTTTTAATCAAAATAATTTATATTGATAAATTATGAATTTGAGTGGTTTTAAAGTATATTTAGAAAATATTTTTACCATTTAATTCAATGTTTCTCATTGGACATAATTTCACAATTAAACTATACATAAACAAGTGCCAATCTTTTGATAGTTATTATCTCTTAAAAACACGCTTTTTTTAACAACGAGAATTAATTTTAATTTAATTTATTCCACTTATGTGTTTTGAATTTGGAAAAATGGATTCCATATTTGGAATTAGGATTTTCAAATTTTGTAAATAGTTAACTTTTATTTTTAGACATTTTGAATAATTACTGCGGTAAATATTTTATTTACCATGGTTAAGGGTAAATCCGGTAAATAAGGGTTAAAAAATAATATTATCATAATTAAAAATTACCTTAACCCTTGTACAAACATTATTGGTTGAGTCATTAACTACCATGGGCATCTTTGGGTCGATGTTGGGACCCCATTAAGTCATAATGACAATTTTGACTAATTAATTTACTGTAAAGGCAAAATAGACATAAACAAAAATCTTTTAGTAATTAATTTGTATATGGTGTTATATAAAGAACATTTTTGACTATAAATATTAATTGGAAACCTAAAAATATTTCCTAAATTATAGTAGTTTTTTTAGAATGTTTAGAAATATAATAAATTAAATTATTTATGACACAACGATGATGTAGTAATTACCTTTTTAAGAAAATATTAACATAATTGATGTTATAAATGCCCAACTAAATGTAATTTTATACTTTTATTGACTTAAACTAATTTTATAGGTTAATATGACATGTTATTATTGATTTAAGTAACTTGTTTCGAAATTATCATTCTGTTATGAATTTCATAAAAATCATGTACCAAATAGTTTCAAAATTGACATAAATTAGTTTTTAAAACAAATATTATATTATTAATTGTTTTTTTATTCCTAAAAATCTAAGGTTCGGCCAAATGACATAGATAAGGTTATATATATTAATAATAAACAACTTGGGGTTAGTTTGGATTGATATAGTAAGCTTATTAACCATATAGTGTAAGAAAACAAAAAGACACGGTAAAAGTAAAATTATTTAACTTAGAGTTAAATCTAATTGATAAGTTTAAAATAACAACCTAAACACATCTAAATCGTATTTTATGACAGTATTTCGACCCATCCCCACATTAGATTCGAAATAAGACCATTTGGAACCATTATAAACCGAATTTGGACTTAATATAAAATAATATTTTGAGATTTTCCTAAGGTGCCCCTCTCCTCCCTTATAAAAGGGCACATCCTCCCTCTCCTCCTCACACCAATTTGAGCATTAAAGCTCAGCAAAAACCTGCCAAAATCTCTTCTCCACTTCCCTAGTATCATCCTAGAGGTCCTTGTCTTCTTAAAAGACCATCCTTAGTTCTTTAATTGGAGGTTAAGTAGAGGCGCATCAAAAAGAGGTAATATCCATTACCTATCTTTTTCAATTTCTTTCTTCTTCAACTTCTTCATCTTTAGTTGTTTCATGATAAAGTAATAACATAAGTATTTATTATATACTGATATTTTATTATAAATATAAAAAAACTCTAATTAACCTTCTATCCATCCTATGGAAAAATGAAATCACCGCGCGTGCGTACGTACGGAATACCGTCTCCATACCGTGGTGTAATCTATTTTCCACCACCACCTTAATTAGATGGGTATAATGGTGTAATGAGTAACTATATATGATTATTATAAAGTTATATTAATACTGAAATAGTAAACATACACTTAAACACAAGTTCACGATCATGAGAACGATATCATCGCTCGTGCGTACGTACGGACTACCGTCTCCACGACGCGATGAGATTCATTCTCCACATTAACCATTCATGAATGATTATAAAGTATATATAATGAATAATAATGAAATATATGACATGTTAAATCTACTGGATTTATGTATATATATATATATGTATGTCATCTACTTACTTCCATTCAAGACAATAAGGAAAGGAAAACAGCGTTCATGCGTACGTACGGACTACCGTCTCCATGAACGTTGTGATTCATTTCATTTATCTATCTATTATATATATATATATATATATATATATACTGAATATATATGATATATAAATCATGTTTTATAATCTGGAAGTAAGTAAATCATGATATAAGTAATAATAATGTCAAGAACAACAAGTCCAAACACCTACGATAAATGAAACGATTTTACCCAAAACGCTTCTTTAACATTGAATTTACAAAAGAACGGGTAATATAAAGTCATAAGTGAACCATATATGATATAATAACAAAGAATATGATTCTGTAATAAGTTAATGACATTATTTAAATCATTATACAGGAGGTTCGGATACGTACAAATCATATCGGACAAAAGGTAAGGAAAATATTACAATCTCATTTTTATCCGAGATTGTTTATACTTTGATATTTACTCGGGTTTATTTTATCATCCACATCCATGTTTTCTCAATATGTAATATTATTTCCATCCACCTACAATTTTTTAAATCCAATTTTACCCTTCGGTGAGTTTTTAGTAAAAGATATGAAAGGAATCTTTTGTCGTTTTTCGTACAAGGTACTTTTTGACTTTTCTGACAAAAGTATGAAGAATGTTTTTTTAACTTATATGGAATGAATGGATTTTTAAAACATTATTTCCAAAACGATTACTTTAAAATTTTTCAAGTTTATTTTTAATCAACTTCTTTTAGTTACAATTTTATGACATGTTAAGAAAGGAAAAGTGTATTTGAAGTTGAAAGGATATTTTCCTCAAGAATGGAGTTCAAGTGTTTTATCAAAATTATTTTCCATCTAAGATAAAATAGGCTTCTGTTTCTATCCCTATTATTACATTGATTTGATTATGTTGTGATGGAATTATTTTTATGAATACGTTTATATTATATGAGTTGTTTTATGAGGTCACGAGGTTTAAGATTCCCTTTTTTATTACATGGGTTATGCAATGATGTATGCTTTATGATTTTGTGGCACACATAAGAATGGTATCATTATGAGATGGTGGGACCTACATCTCCCTCCAATGCATTGGGAAAAGATTTTATATCTCATGAGATAGACATGGCTGGAACGGTAGGTTTTACCGGTTCAGTGAAACAGGACTGAAACGAGGAATGAACTCGGTTCAGAAAGGGACTTTGTCCACTAAGATAGTCTTGGCAATGAGTCTTGACTAACAATAAATGATTCTCTATGATTATGTGTGTATGCCACAATGTTTCATGTTTTATGTTATGATTATTGGGATTACATTTCACTAATATGATTTATCCCATGATATGAAATTATGATCTCTTTTGCAGGTTAAGATTTCCAAAAGATATGTTCTTATGAATATGACGTGATTGATATTTCTTTTGTTTACCCTTACTGAGCATTTGAGCTCACCCTTTTATGTTTTCTTTTCCCAGGACATAAAGAAAGGATTTAGGTTTAGAAAAAAAAAGATGACCTTTATGGGAGATGTTGAAGATCTTTCACCACGATTAGAACATTATATTCCATGTTTCCAAAGACACTAAACTATTACGGTCTTGTGTGTATGTTTTAGGTATGTACTAAGTATTCCGCAAAAGTAATGTAATGTCCATGTACGTTAAGCTTCGGGTCTTTACAGTTGGTATCAGAGGAAAGGTTTAGTCAACATTGGAAACTAGGATGCGAAAACGTTAGTGAGATCCCTAGAGATATTTCTAAGGTATGTCTAGGTATGTCCCTAAGGATAAGTATACGTATAGGATATAGTCATAAAACTGTGGTAACGATATTAGATTAAACCAAAGATGTTAGATATTGAAGTTACTCCCCATTTATTATGAATTTTTCCTCTCCCACTATTCATTTTGGGTTTTAGAAAATGGCTGGAAACATGATGATTCACAATAATGGACGATATGATGGACAATGGAATGATATTCTTCATGAGAAACCAAATTAAATGGGATTTGGAATTCCAAACATCATTATTATGACAAATCAGAAATCTCATAATATGATCAATAAAGTAAAATTTGGTAAGTTTCTTGACTCGGCTAATAAGAGAAAGATGGAGTTTCATGATGATCATAGAGGAAAGAAAGTTCAATTTCCCCTATGTAAATCATGTGGGAAGAGGCATCAAGGAGAATGCTTCAAAGGAACTGGAATATGATTTGGGTGTGGAAAAGAAGGACACAAAGCCAGTAAGTGCAAAGGAAAAGGTTCAGCTAACACCAGGGATGAGGATAATGGTATTGCTACAACATCAACAATGGTTAAATGTTTTAAATGAGGAATGTACATGCATTATACAAACCAATGCCCAAAGGGAAAGCCTCATGAAGAGAATTAGTATGGTCATATGGGTAGTATTTATGTTGATGATGATGAAGAGACTACAAATGATATGTGAGATAAAAGAATTGTTGAAGCTCGGTCAATGGTTTAAGAATGTAGTGGAATGATTACATGTTTATCATGTGTAATGTTGTATAAGCAATATCATGGTACTATGGAATAAAGAGACATCTATGGACTGTTACACTGTTTTCATTCCTTGAGTTTTGAAAGTGTATGATTAATGGTACTAGTATCCATGAAATGTTATTCAGATATTTTTGGAATGTAGATGATAAGCGCATAATGAATGGATAAGGATAAAATTAAATGTTTGATAGTATTCATGAGCACATGACTGATATAAGGAGAAGGTTATATCATGGTTTGAGTATATAGAATTTTTGGATTTTGGTATGTGGAAAGGGTTAACTTTTGATAGCATTCATGTTTTCACTAATGTTTAATGGGTATTCATTTTTCAAGAGAATACATTATTAAGGTATTCACATGATTGGAATGTGACCAACAAGATATATGGGGGATAAATGATGGTATTCACATGCTTGGTTGATGACATTTCAAGTAATCGTTTTCTTTATACTATGAGCTTGGACCGAAGTATTTTAGATAAGCCTAAAGATTGGAATGTATTATGTTGGACATAAGTTAGTATTGTTTAAGGATAAAACTTTTTTTTGATATTTTTGATGGGATGTTATAGTAATATAAAAAGGGCAACCTGCAGGATGTGCGACAACCCATCGCGTCGGCCAAGGCTGTGGAAATAAAACCCACAACTAAAGTGTGGCGGGCCTTTATCGCATACCATTGGCCTACAGAAAGTCCCTGGTTAGTAGAAACTAGTTTTATTTTTTTAAGCGGTATGATATATGAAGTATAAGTTCATTTTTGGAATCGTATATGATTAACCTCACCAAAGATGGACTTATGTATATTTGATAACTATTGCTAAAATTTTGTTTGAAACAGATGGAATAACCCATCATTCTATCACATGATCTATTAACACTTCACGAATAACAAATTCAACTTCATTTCTTTAAGAGATGAAGTGGAAATTGTTAAAAGCACGAACAAAAGAGAGATTGTACCAAAATCAAGTAAGTATTTCTTCTAATTCAAAATTTTCAACTTTTGGGAAATGATATTGAAAACCAAAAATGTTGTCCTAGTGATCTTATATGTGATGAATCAGATGGTACCCTAGAACATCACAAATTTATGTCTTTGCGATTGTTTGCTTTTTCATAGCCATGTTATCTACCACTCTCCATCAGAACATGATGGTTAGATTTTTCTTCCATATCCATATTTTCATATATGTTATCATACGTGGAAACCCATTGATGAGTTAATTTGGGTAACCATTACATTTCATACTTTAATTTTTAAAGCCATGATTTGGTATTCCTTTTTACGATGTGGGTTTCTATTAAACAAACTTTCGAGTAGTAAACCATCTATAACCCCGACGAATTTCGAGGGAGAAATTCATTTTAAGGGGGGTAGAATGTAAAACCCCGGGATTTTCTGAAAAATATTATTTTAATTTCATTAATTTCTTGTGTTGTATGCTACACCAAGATTACCTTCAGCTATACGCAACATCGTATTAGCTTGCAGTATACGCAACACTATTCTTGGATCGTGTTACACACAATTTTGATAATAGTTATTCTATGCAACATTGAGTATATATATATATATATTCAATATATAAATGAAATATGGTTGGATTATGTTATACGAAACAATTAAGGATTCTTGCATAGCACGCAACCCTGACTTGGCTTGCATTACACGCAATCGCGACCTTCCTCGATAGCGTGTGTTGTACGCAATACCGGGTTTTACTAAACAACGATATATTATTATAATATTATTATGTACTAGCCGTTATGAATATTATTAACTATATTTTTAATTTTATAACATTATTATTCATCTTACACATTTTCTAGAACATGGTATAAGACGAAAATAATTTTTTCGGGTAAAATAAGTATTTTTCAAAAAATGTAGTTTTGCCGCCTTTTCATAGAGAACCCACATTAAATATAGTTTTTGACATGTTTATATGTTCAATTTGACAAAATAAAATTGTTCTTTTGAATCAGGATATAAAAATTTACATTAGATAACGTTTTGATATTTTTTCGATAACTTTCATATTTTAATGAATAGTAAAAACCTGCTATTTGTTTTAACAGCAGGATTTAATTATAAAATTAATTAATGAAACTTCTATGTTATGAATTTGGTAAAATATACTTCATTTTTGGGTTTGGAATATCTAATTTAGCCTAAGGTGATGTTTTGGAACTTTTCAGATAACTGTAATATTTTGATGAAAAGTGAAAATTACTAATTTTTAATTAAAAACAACTTTTTAAATCAAAATAATTTATATTGATAAATTATGAATTTGAGTGGTTTTAAAGTATATTTAGAAAATATTTTTACCATTTAATTCAATTTTTTTCATTGGACATAATTTCACAATTAAACTAGACATAAACCAGTGCCAATCTTTTGATAGTTATTATCTCTTAAAAACACGCTTTTTTGTTTTAACAAAGGGAATTAATTTTAAATTAATTTCTGCCACTTATGTGTTTTGAATTTTGAAAAATAGATTCCATATTTGGAATCAGGATGTTCAAATTGTGTAAATAGGTAACTTTTATTTTTAGACATTTTGAATAATTACTGCTGTAAATATTTTATTTACCATGGTTAAGGGTAAATCCGGTAAATAAGGGTTAAAAAATAATATTATAATAATTAAAAATTACCTTAACACTTGACCAAACATTATTAATTGAGTAATTAACGACCATGGGTATCTTTGGGTCGATTTTGGGACCCCATTATTTGATAATGACAATTTAGACTAATTAATTTAATGTAAATGCAAAATATACATAAACAAAAATCCTTTAGTAATTAATTTGTATATGGTGTTATATAAGGAATATATTTGACTATAAATATTAATTGGAAAGCTAAAACGATTTCCTACATGATAGTAATTTTTATAGTATTTTTATACATCTAATAAATTAAATTATTTATGACACAACGATGATGCAGTAATTACCTTTTTAAGAAAATATTAACATAATTGATGTTATAAATGACCAAATATATGTAATTTGAGACTTTTTATTACTTACACTAATTTTATAGGTTAATATGACATGTTATTGTTGATTTATGTAACTTGGTTCGAACTTATAATTCTGTTATAAATTTCATAAAAACCATGTACCAAATAGTGTCAAAATTGACATAAATTAGTTTTTAAAACAATTATTATATTTTTAATTGTTATTTTATTCCTAAAAATATAAGGTTCGGAAAAATGACTTAGATATGGTTATATATATTAATTATAAATAACTTGGGGTTCGTCTGTCTTGATATAGTATGTTTATTAACAATATAGTGTAAGGAAACAAAAAGACACGGTAAAAGTTAAATTATTTAACAAAGAGTTAAATCTAATTGATAAGGTTAAAATAATAACCTAAACTTGTCTAAATCCTATTGGATGAGAGGATTTCGACCCATCCCCACTTTAGATTCGAAATAAGACCCTTTGGAACCATTATAAACCGAATTTGACCTTAATATAAAATAATATTTTGAGATATTCCTAAGGTGCCCCTCTCCTCCCTTATAAAAGGGCTCCTCCTCCCTCTCCTCCTCACACCAATTTGAGCATTAAAGCTCGGCCAACCCCTAGAAAAATCTCTTCTCCACTTCCCTAGTATCATCCTAGAGGACCTGGTCTTCTTCAAAGACCATCCTTAGTTCTTTAATTGTAGGCTAAGAAAAGGCGCATCAAAAAGAGGTAATATCCATTAACGATCTTTTTCAATTTCATTCTTCTTCAACTTCTTTTTCTTTAGTTGTTTCATGATAAAGTAATAACATAAGTATTTATTATATACTGATATGTTATTATAAATATGAAACAACTATAATTAACCTCTTATCCATACTACAGAAAAAGGAAATCACCGCGCGTGCGTACGTACGGAATACCGTCTCCACACCGTGGTGTAATCTATTTTCCGCCACCACCTTAATTGGATGGGTATAATGGTGTAATGAGTAACTATATATAATTATTATACAGTGATATTGATAATTAAATAGCATACATACAAGTCAACACAAGTTCACGATCATGAGAACGATATCATCGCTCGTGCGTACGTACCGACTACCGTCTCCACGACGTGATGAGATTCATTCTCCACAATAACCATTCATGAATGATTATAAAGTATATATAATGAATAATAATGAAATATATGACATGTTAAATCTACTGGATTTATGTATATATATATATATGTATGTCATCTACTTACTTCCATTCAAGACAATAAGGAAAGTAAAACAGTGTTCATGCGTACGTACGGACTACCGTCTCCATGAACGGTGTGTTTCATTTCATTTATCTATCTATTATTTATATATATATACTGAATATATACGATATATAAATCATGTTTTATATTCTGTAAGTAAGTAAATCATGATATAAGTAATAATAATGTCAAGAACAACATGTCCAAACACCTACGAGAAATGAAACGATTTTACCCAAAACGCTTCTTTAAATGGAATTTACAAAAGAACGGGTAATATAAAGTCATAAGTGAACCATATATGATATCATAACAATGAATATGATTATGTAATAAGTTAATGACATTATTTAAATCATTATACAGGAGGTTCAGATATGTACAAAGCATATCAGACATAAGGTAAGGAAAATATCATAATCTCATTTTTATCTGAGATTGTTTATACTTTGGTATTTACTGGGGTGTATTTTATCATCCACATCCATGTTTCCTCAATATGTAATATTATTTACATCCACCAACAATTGTTTAAATCCAATTTTACCCTTTGGTGAGTTTTTAGTAAAATATATGAAAGGAATCTTTTGTCCTTTTTCGTACGAGGTACTTTTTGAATTTTCTGACAAAAGTACGAAGAATGTTTTTTTATCTTATACGGCATGAATGGATTTTTAAAACATTATTTCCAAAAAGTTTCCTTTACGAGTTTTCATGATTTTTTTTAATCAACTTCTTTTAGTTAGAATTTTATGACATGTTATGAAAGGAAAATTGTTTTTGATGTTGAAAGGATATTTTCCCCAAGAATGTAGTTCAAGTGTTTGATCAAAATTATTTTCCATCTAAGATAAAATAGGGTTCTGTTTCTATACCTATTATTACATTGATTTTATTATGTTATGATGGAATTATTTTTATGAATTACTTTATCTTATATGAGTTGTTTTTTGATGTCACGATGTTTCAGATTCCCTTTTTTATTACATGGGTTATGCAATGATGTATGATTTATGATTTTGTGGCACACATAAGAATGGTATCATTATGAGATGGGTGGGACCTATATCTCCCTCTAATGCATTGGGTAAAGATTTTATATCTCATGAGATAGACATGGCTGGAATGGTAGGTTATACCGGTTCAGTGAAACAGGACTGAAACGAGGAATGAACTCGATTCAGAAAGGGACTTTGTCCACTAAGATAGTCTTGGCAATGAGTCATGACTAGCAAGAAATGATTCTCTATGATTAGGTGTGTATGCCACAAAGTTTCATCTTTTAAGTTATGATTATTTGGATTAAATTTCACTACTATGATTTATCCCATGTTATGAAATTATGATCTCTTTTTCAGGTTCAGATTTCCAAAAGATATGTTCTTATGAATATGACGTGATTGATATTTCTTTTGTTTACCCTTACTGAGAATTTGAGCTCAACCTTTTATGTTTTCTTTTCCCAGGACATAAAGAAAAGATTTAGGATTAGAAAAAAAAGAAGATCTTTATGGGAGATGCTGAAGATCTTTCACCACGATTAGAAGATTGTATTCCGAGTTTCCAAAGACACTAAACTATTACGTTCCTTATGTGTGTCTTTTTGTTATGTACTAAGTATTCCGCAAAAGTAATGTAATGTCCATGTACGTTATGCTTCGGGTCTTTACAGATATTTTATGGTCTTTTCCACTAACCATTTTCCAATAATGTATAAAGGCATATTTTATCATTTTGTGGGTGGGAATCCACTATCAATGAATGATTTATTTTTTCCCATATTTATTTCTTAGTGTATTGAAAACACATATTACACAATATTTATGATTATAATCATTAAAAATACCAAAAATATTTTCAAATATACCCCATCAAAATTATAACAATAATAATCCTCAGTTGTCATCCATTAATATTATCAAGCATATCATAACCATTCAACTGTATTAAATCACATTCCATCCAATATTAGTTTTTCATTTATCTTCTGTATTTTAATATTTCTTGGGTAAATTACATCACATTGTAATTTCATGTTAAAAATTAATGTAACACATATGTGTCAATACTGAGGGGGGTTATAAATATTTTTATAAATTAATAAATCCCATTTGTATTAGTAAATATTTCTCCTAACAATATAAATAATATGATCTTTTATACAGAATTGTACACCATTAAATCACAATCACACTTATTCCATACAATATATGGATAATCTATAATGAAAAAATAATTTTAAGTATAACACGCATGGGATATATTGTTATCTATTGATATATTAGGGTGTTATAGTCTTCACAAGTAAACATCATTTATAGATAAAGATTAGTATCCCTTGAGTTCACATAACAACATCCTACTGATCTTAATCATTTTTTGCTAATATTGTTGAGAAATTTTTTTATAATTCCTAACAAAATAATAGTAGGGATATTTTCATCTCATAGTCACCATATCATTAATCTGGGGGTTATATATATTTTATGAAATAGAATAATTTTAATTTATTTATCTTCAACTGTAGTTTTATAATACCTGAACAATCAAATAAAATTTCAGAAAATTATTCAACAAATTCAACCTCATTTATCATATCTCCCAAAAATTTAAACCAGACAAACAATTGATATTATAATGATTTAAATACATTTAGAGATAGATTTCACAAACTTATTTATATTGTGGCTTATGGATATCCTGGATTAAGAAACCCAATTCTTCCCAAATTAATCAAATCCTTTCTAGTGTTTATAATTCCAATCCCAATTTTACATATTTCAATCAATCTATAGGATCTATACTTCTAATGAATTTGTGGCTAGGGTTCCATCAAGGTAGTTGAACTAAATCAACCATTACATATTTTCATAGAATGATTATTTTTTTGGCATCCACCAACATGCTTCATCTTTAATCGGTGGAATATTCCACCAAGATTTATTTCATTCATTGCAATATAGGTTTTATAAAAAACAAGGCATGCCTTGTCTATATTATTTTCTAATATTAGTAGATTCACATCGAATAAAATTATCCAAGAGGACTCTTTAATTACAAAATCTCTTGCCTTACTCATAAATAAAAAAGAATAAATCATTCTCATATAAATTTATCTAAGTTCCTTAAATGATTGTTGTTTTATGTACAACATAATTAGTCTATATAGATCCATTTGTTGATCTCCAATTGGATTCTTTAAATAATTTCAATTTTTAGATATTAATGAATTTGAATTTATTCTCTCATTGATCACATGTGATTCTAGGGATACATTCTTTGGTGTATCTCATTTTTCATAAATATAGACCTTATGTAGATACAAAATCTTATGAAAAATATTATTATACTTATATTGAAAAAATATTTTCATAAAATACAACCATTGTAGGAATAATCGTTATATATTTGGATGAAATGGTTCTTAAAACATCAATGTTAAACTAAAATAGATATAAATAATTTTGAATCTCTATAATTAGTTATTAACTTTTTTAAAGATCCAATAAATAAACAAAATAACATGGGGAAAAACAAAAAATTGTAAGATAGAATTTTTTAGGTCAGTAAATACGATGAAGAAGAAAAAAATTTGAGCCAAATTACATATTGTGATAATATAATTGAGACATCTCCTGAACAATCACATAGGAGAATAACATAAAGATAAAGGTATCATATGTTAATGGAAATTTTGCAATGTAACATTAAATGTTAAATAACCACAATTCAACGGTAACCACCAAGACAATATCACATTGTGGATAGTTTCCCATCATGGAAAAGGTTTAGTCCTCACTATCAAACAGAATGTATCATGAGAATAAAAAAATTAACCAATGAACATGATAAATATACATGGACAATCATAAAAGCAATAATGTGATTATGTTTTCCCAAAAATAAAATCAATCATAATTATTACCCATGTATTTAAATTGGTTTCATAATCATGCATCTTATCGTAATCATATAAACTTCTAAAAGAAGGAATATGAGAAATGAAAATAAGAAATGTGTCACCTAATCAAAATATTGGAGAATAATCTAGGTATATATATGAGTATTATATATATATATATAATTTATATTAATTCCCTAACATTATGTAGATAGATAACATGAGTTAGTGAGATAATAGTTATTACCCAATGAAGAGTGTTGGGATGGAGAGATCTCTAAGCTTATGTCCAAAAATCATTATGCATATTCACTTAATATCATGAATAATCAAATAATATTCATTATGTTCATATGTTATAATATTTTAAATCTATATTTTATTTAATATTATTTTATTTAATATTATTTTATAATATTTATTTATATCCATTTTTATGAGATATATGTACTAATTTTTTAATTCTTTTTGTGTTTATTTTGTGGTTCCAAGGTCAGATCACTCTTAGAAAATGATTTATGTTCTTGTTATGTGGGACTACACTCAAAAAAATATATGAAATTGTATTCCTAAAATTATATATATTTAAATATACCCATTTTTTTATTTTTGTTCTAATTTACAATCAATGTAAATATATTAACTTTATTTGGTTGCTTCATTTTGGCAGGTTTACCAACCATAAAAAATAATTTTTTTAATTAATATTATTATAAACATGAATAAATATTTAATATCCATTTTATAAACATATTTAACCATAATAATTATTTTTTATACAATCCTTTTATGTGGTGTAGGAATACAATTGTTGTTGTTCATGGTGGTGTTGAACCAACCATTTTGTAAGGAAATATTTTCTTTTACATATGGTAGAAGGTAAATTTAAATATTGATATTACAAAAAAAATAAGAACATATATGTATTGTTATGATAATAAAGTCACTTATTTATGTGCATGGATATTATATAGTTTGGTAGAGGAAGAATAAAATTGAAAGATATTAGTGGGGAATATCTCCTCTTCATTTGTCCACTTCATTTTAGATACATCACAAGGATCATTGAAATTGTATTCGGAAAATAAAATTATAAATAGGATATGGGGGGAGGTTTTAGAAGGGAATGTGGTATAAATTGGGAAATAACTAAGGCACAAATGGTTTAAAGGTAGGTATTTGTGATGGGTGGTAATTATAATAGGTGTAAATGGGATTTTTAAATATTATATTCATTGGTTTATTATTTTAGAACAAGATAATCAATATTATTGATTCTTGTGACTTTATAATGTAAATATTTCATATTATTTAAAACTAATCGATTCATAGAAAACCCATTTCTCAAATATTCATGTATTTATATTGTATTTTTAAATGTGATAATTCAATATTCAAAAATTTTTAACTATTTTACAAAAAATCCAAAAATATTAAAGTAACATTTTTTGACATGTAGATTTCATAAATGAAATCCATTTTAAGAAAATAATTTTCTTCATATGAGTAATTTAATTTATAAATAAAATAATTTTTTATTTCAAGAATATCAATTTTTTTATTATGAATTATTTTCATACCCCTTGAACAATTACATATCATATCAAAAAAATATCTCATTATAATAATATAACATAATCATAATTTATTAAATATATTTTATAAAATAAAATTTTGTTACATTTAACATTATTATTATAAAATTTTGATTATATTTTTTTTAAATTACCAAAATGATAACACCTAATTTATCTATTTATAATCATTTATTAATATGTATGATTAATTAAATATATCATATTATAATGATATATTATTTTTAAATAATAATTTACACTTCCATATGGAGGATAATATTCTAATGAGAAGGTTACAATACATAATAGTAAGATTATTGTACCAATGATCATGTTACCATTGAAATGGCCATATCACACTCCAACGGTCATATTTGTATTAGTCATTTGTGGTTCCCACTTCTTATAAATAACTCTTATTATAATCATTATTCATACATGCCATTTTTCACGAAATTAAATTTATATGAATATTTTTAAAAATATTATTGCATTATTAATATTCTACATCATTTATAATGTTATGTTCATGAGGGCTATTATTTAGTTCGATTGTATTTAACCGAAATTTTCCATTATTCTTGTTTTTTATATTATTTATCCAATATTAATTTTTTAACTCCTGTGAAATTTTGAATTCAGTAAATTATATCTTTACATTAATGTAATAAAATTTAGTTGGTTATATAATTTGTAGTGTTTTCAGTATATTAAATTATTAAATATGAAATAATTATATATTCTAAAGAGAAATATCATTAATAATATTATAGGTTATTTATTTCATCACACATTATGAAATTTTTCCCACAAAAGTTAATTTTTTAATCTATGTTAAAAGCATGTGACAATAATTTTTCATTATGGTTTTCTCAGGTAACCATGTCACCTCCTCATACATATAAATTCACTATAGTACTTTGAAAATATAGGTTGACTTGTAACATAAGAAATTATCTATATAGGCCATCACATTCAATGTATAATCCTCATTAGTGTGATATTTTTCATCTATATAACCTCTATATTTAGTACATGTGAGGGATATGGTAGATATATAGTTAATGGGATATGTAAAACCTGTCGTGTACCTATATGAGGGTTAATAAGAGTGTATTTGACAATATGATACTCATATGTGATAAAAATTAAAAAATTGGATTTATTAATTGGGACATAGTTTTTATTTCCCCAAATTCACAAGAAAATCATCCTTGGAGAAATGATGAATAATACATTATCTCCAACACACTAATCTATGATTCATAAATGATTGTCATAATTACTATTTTTCATATATTGAGAATCCATTAGGTGGTAATGAATATTCCTGAAATTTTTATCCATTTTCTTGACTGTTTAGATTCCAATTATCTTATAATCCCCAACATAATCCAAGTATGTAGGTTTTCTACAATTCTTCAAATAAACTGAATTATATTAATCCATTTCTATGTTTTATTGGAATCAATTATTATATAAAAACTCAACTAAAGGAATATATTGATCATATCCTCCTTTGAAGTCCACCAATAACACTCTAAAAATTTCCTCCAATTCTTAGTTTGTCAACTAGGAATATCCTTATGAATTGGGGTGATAATCCATATTGATTGTAATTAACTTTTTACGAAATATTGGATGCTCTTCTAGATAATAGTGGTAAATTTTAGATCATTGAAAATTGTAATAAGTAATGGTGTTCCATGAAGCCTCAAAACATATCTGATTTATAACCTTTTAAATTGATTGATTAGTAAGTCTCATCAATTTATAATTCGGTGATAAGTCTTTCTGAGACAACACATTGGTACCCATATAGATTTATTCCATATATATTAATTCATAACACTAGTGAAAATGTCTATGGGGATTTTTTATTTTTATATAAGAATGGGTAATGGATCTATCATCCCCTTAGATATTTAAATTAAAAATTAAAATTATTCTATTCCAGGAATAAATATCTAACTTACCTTATATCCATCTTCATATTTTCCAACTAATATTGTTCTTATAAGTCTCAATACATCTTTGATCTCCCTAGTGGATGGTGAAGATTGATCATGGTGAATCATTCAATAGGTCATTCATTATCATTGGATATGATATAACTCATATTAAAGACTCAAATCATTCTAATCACTATTTATAAATTATAAACAATTTGTATTTACTTTTTATGATATATTCCACATTATTCGGTAATTCAAAATCATATTATTGACTATCCATTTTCTTTTTGAAAAGGGATAGTTGAAAAATAATTTGAGAAAGTATTGATTATGTTAATTTCTATATGATTATCATGTACATCAACTAATTGTATAATAATATTTTACACTTATAAATTCTTACAATTGAAATGATTCTTGTATCCTTTCCACTTAGTTTATCTTCCACATTATTTTCCTTATCCTTATAATTGTGTATTAACCATTCATACTCATTGATCAACTATAACCATATATAATGGAACATAATAAATTATTGATAAATCAATATATATTTGAGGCACTTATAATTTATATATTTATCAAATATCCCCATGGTGATAATACCTTAATAACTTCAATATAATTGTCATTTTATCAAACTCTTTATCATGTGTTGGGTGGATTTGTTCATTAAATGTAAAAATTTTAAATGTGTAGTTTATTAATTTTTCATATTGAATCATTATCTAAAATAAAACCTTCTTTGAAGAATCACATTATACCATTAAATGTTCCCCATAAAAGGTAAATATGAATACTTATTTTAACACCTACAAAAATTTTGATTTATTTTTTCAATGTAATTTAACCTTTTTGATGTTTTTAATTTCATAGAACATTGAAGATAGTTTATTTTATATTAATGAACTATCTTTCGCATGTGTTATATGTAAAAATAAGTAAATTGGTCACTACATATAACATAATAATTATCATTATGTACCTAGATCACCAATTCCATCTTGTTTTATATGAAACAATGGTGCTCCTTAATGGATTTCATTATAAGAAAGGAAAAGTTTTACTGAACAAAAATATATCATTAAAATTTCATTATGATATTAAATAGATATTAAATTTGTGAATATTAATATTATTAACTAATTTATAAATATATATGGTTTTCAAAAATATAATATGAATTTATATGTAACAAATTAATTCCAAAGGAATTTAAAAACTAGATTAAATATGAAAAATAATATTATCATGTTTGTGGAAACAATGCTGTTTTCCAATATAAAACTAAATTAACTAAAAATAGTGTGTGATATTAATTTAATATATATTTAATATTTCAAATGACATAATTTTTTATTAATCCAATATATTTATTAGACAAAACATAATAAGATAGACAATCTTACGCATAGAAACCAATATTTAAATTAATGTTTTTCCCTCAAATTAATGGAGTGACCATCATAAATAATTTTTTTGGAATTTTATTTATTAAATATGACAATATAAACCTAATATTGGAAATAGAATCCTATGAGTAAGGTTATGGAAATTATTATGTATTTTTCTGTGAAGATTTCTTTTTTAGTGAATAGTGAAAAATATTGAATTTTAGTTCAAAACTACAATTTGGTATAACTAATTTATTATGAAAAACTATTTTATAAAATAGTTTGAAAGATTAATTAGATAATATTTTCATCAATTATGAAAATTTAGTTCATTGAGATCCATTTACCTTTAAATTTGGTTATAAAAAATTGGCCAACATTTTACGGATTTTGCATAAAACAACCACATTATCGACTCCAGATCTATAGATTCATCCTAAATCATTTCCACATCGAGGGAATCTCGCAATTTCTTTCCCAACTGATGAGGTAAATCTTCTTTCATCGGACCTCTGATTTCTTTTAGTTGGGAAATTTCTACACCAAAGACCTTCCATGAAGTATCTTAGAACTGCTCTTGAAGCTATAGGTTTTGTGGGTTTTCAAATAAGTCTCCTAAATCCCACCAACATCATGTTTTGTTTAAATTCTTAAGAGGATTACTATCGACTGTGGGTCAAACATTCATAGTCAGTTGTTTAATGAAAATTTTAAAGTGGACACCAGATTTTAATCTCTACTCTGAACCTCTGATTGTCCCTATTTGGGTAGGATTTCTAGAAAATCCCTTGCACTTGTTCGAACAGGAAGCCTTATTTCCTATTTCCAGACTCATTGGAAATCCTCTGAGGCTAGATGCAGCTACAAAAGCCCTTTCAAGACCTTCAATAGCTAGGATATGCATTGAGATTGATGTTTCAAAATCACTGCCCTCGAACATTTGGATTCAGAGTGGTGACTTAGGATTCAAACAAGAGGTTGTTTATGAGAGGGTTCCAGACTATTGCATGAAGTGTTTTAGGTTGGGACATGATTCTCTCAACTATGGAAATCATGAATTAGGTCCTAAAAACATGAAATCAAAATGGATTGATAAGATTAAAGATAGTCACAAGGAGGATGGCCCCTCTGGTTGCTCTAATCAAGCAAATGTTAGTGTGGACCAGACCATACAAGCCCCTGGGAATCAATTATCGGATTTTGTCAACACAGTCATTGCTGAGATTGATAACACCACTGCTCTTAAGGATGAAGTTCAACATCATGAGACTTATGAAATTATTAAAAAATATTATAACCTTCCAATCAGTACATCTGAAGTT
Source organism: Viscum album (assembly GCA_963277665.1). Taxonomy (NCBI): domain Eukaryota; kingdom Viridiplantae; phylum Streptophyta; class Magnoliopsida; order Santalales; family Viscaceae; genus Viscum; species Viscum album. The sequence continues at coordinate 456,619,928 of OY728142.1, forward strand.
AAAAGGGATGATTCACTTGAGGATAGGGGCACTAATGAGGAGGTTACAGAAGATATTGATGCATCAATGATGGTCCGAAAAGGAAAAAAATTATTGTTGACTCTGATGGTTTTATCATTCCACATCCCAGGAAAACACGAAAATATCGGGGCAATGCCAATAGTGAGAGGAATATTATCACAAGATCTCTAGCTACCAAAACTATTGAGATTGAGGTCCCTCCAAAACCTGAACCTATTGAACAATTACACGACCCATCACAATCCTCTAAATGTTCTGATTCAGAATCATCCTCAAGTGAGGATAATAATGATCCTGCACATAGGGATGCCTATCATCTTGAGGAGTCTTCGAAATTCCTAGAGGAGCTTGACTCCTGGATTCTGGCACATGATGCAACTTCCTTTAGAAGTTACCAAAATTGTTAAATGACTACCGAGGATTATCTTGATATTAGAAAAATAATGCTTATCAATGTGGCCAAGGAATTTGAGAAAAATCAAAATTTTTAATTTAAGAACATAACTTGCCAGTGATTCATGATGATGGATTTATTATCTACTTTAGAGATTGCTTCTTGGATCTGAATCTGATCTGTTCATTGGTTTTTCAAATGGTCTTTGCTTTGAAGGAGCTTTTATGTCCTGTTTCAACTCTTCTCGGCTTCCTTTCTGATTCTGTCACTATCTTCTCACCTTGGATTGGCTTGATTCTTGTGGCTGTTTGAAATATACTTGCTAGAATCTTTAGGATACATCTCGATTTCTTTGACATTGATTGATGATGGATGTTTGAATTTGGGTTTCTACTTTCAACCAGTCTATCTGTTAAATTTGATGATTTTTCAGTCTGCTTCATTGATTTAGAAGCTTAAACCATGCTGGCTTTTTTGATTGATGTGACGATTTTGGATGGATGGTTCACTGCCTCTTTTGGTTTCTATTTTATTTTAATGACAAGATCTTCTTCATTTTTCATGCACTCTTGATCTGAGTTTTTAGGTTCCCTATGGACTCTGGAAAAAATTTTATTTAGAGAGCAGCATGATCTTTCTTTGTTGGAGAATCCCTCATGCTACTTGGCTGTTTGTGTTGCTGATGATTCTGAGGTATTCATTCTGGATGGTTCATTCTATTTATGCGCTTGATGTGAAAATCATGGAGGGTTGTATATGGAATTCTTCTTCACTCTTATGGAGGTTGGATGACACTACTCCTTGAAGGACTTCACCTCGATAGATATGTTTCTTTGTTTTTGTTTATTTTTCATGATTTCCATTGTTCTCTCTTTAAATCCCCGCTGGTGTAAACACATTACACCTCGTGCTTGTACTGCAACTTTTTGATTTTAATAAATTCCCTTGATAACATGAACCCTAAAACTGGTTCATGTCTTCACTTAAAAAAACAACATTATCTATCCAACTGCAGGATTATTTTTAAATTAATTATTTTCATTTATGTGATAATAATTTTGAATAATGAAAACCATATTTGAAATATTTATAATTTATATTTTATAAAATTTTCTAATTATTATTTTACATGAAATATTGGTCCATGTAATTAAAATTAATGATAACGATTATGGTTAAATTAAGATTAATAATGGACTAACCAATAATATTATTGCCTAAAATGGCATACAAACATACCCAAAATACATTGGATAGATATACATATACCATATTCTACATTTTATCAACTTTGAATGAATATTGAATCCATTTGAGATAAATAATCCATTTCATTGTTTCTATTTTCAAAAAAAAATTCTATAGTGCCACTCCTCCTCCAATATAGAAGGCCTCCTATCCTACCACATCCCCAAACCTATAAAACCACATTGGATAGACCATATCATTAAACATAGCTACCAAAAAAATCAAAAATATTCATTTTATAATTCCTTTATCTTAAATTTTTCAAAGGGAGCCATTTGTTACAAATGAAAAGGAGTTACCATATGAAGAGGAAACAACCTCCCTCAAAATCCATTGTTTTATTTTATTTATCCACTCCCTTAAATATCATTATTCTTTAGTATATATATTACAATAATTTTCTCAATATATTATGACTTTTTATGGTATGTTATATACCAACACATATACTCACACCCATATAATGGGTAACAAACAAACAAATTAACATTTACGCCTAACAGTTACCTCACTAAACGATGACTGTTTGTTTTTACATTACCGCATCCCATGGTAGAAAATATAATGGAAAATATATTTATATATTTAATATATTATATATATATATTATTTATTATTCATTTACACTTCTTTAATTATTTTACTATACATATCTTTATACTTCTCATTTTGTGTTATTAAGATAATTTCGTTTGAGGAAGTGTGAACTACCGCCCCTTGAAAATCATGTTATTTGTTCAAACACTACATGGAATGTATTTTATATTGTCATAGTGAAAATATAAAAACTATATTAAATTTTAATTCTAATTCAAATATAATATAGTCACAAATTTTATAGTCTTTCTTACTTTTTATATGATAATAAACAGAAAAAATGTTTATTCATACGTATAACTTACTATCTCCATGAATGGTATATTCCATTTCATATATCTAAATTATATTTATTATTATAATAAAAATATAATATTTATAAATTATATTTATATAATTTTATACATTCTATAATAATAATATTATTATAAGGACTGACAATATAACAAATTGAGACGGAAGTTTAGAACAAAGAGAATATCCCCAAAACTGAAACCATGACATAAGATTGTTAATTAGATGGACATATAAGGACATAAGAAACCCATATATGGTATTTTATTTTATTATATGGTTATTTAAATTATTAATAACAAATTCATATTTATTAAACTTTTAGTCTGAAAGAATATAACATGATTCATGACATCAGATAAGGGAATTTTATCTTACATTTTATTTCCATAAGATACATGCTTTATTCACCTCCCATTTCATTTGTGTGGTTAATTAAATAACCATGAATGTATTCTATGTATATTAAAAATGATTTTATATATATTAACATATCATGTTTATTTTATTTCATTCATTGGTTTATATTTCAAATTTTACAAAATCAGTAAAATAGTTTTGTATGAATTCATGTTTTTTGAAACTCATCTTTTATAGTGCACCTAAATCCTTTTTCAAAGATTATTTACATCCATTATACATGATATATAATAAATATGAATATATTAATTTTATTTTAATTTTTTTAATTGAATGTTCTTACATGGAGTGTTTGATACTATGTATCGAAGGAGAAAGAGATTTTAAAACCAATCTCAATATTTTTTGATATTATTAATGATTATACTTTTTTCAAGAAATATTATGGAATATAAGTCAATAAAAATCATGATTCTAATTATAATATGGTTATTATAGGATATATTCAAGTAATATTACTTTTGCTCACTCATTGTAACTTTAGATATTTATAGAACTATTTTTAAGAAAATCTATGCATATTTTTCTCATCTGTTTGAAATATGTTATACTTCAATACCATATTTTCAAAAATGTTTTTCAATTTCTATCGATGAAATATTTCAATGAAAATTAATTTTAAAAAAATTATTATTTTCAACTATTCGATTTTATTTATTCAAATTAAATTTTAAATCAAAATATTTCTAAATGCTTTTATGTTTTAAAACTGATTTTCAATGAAGAAAGTATATTTTCACCAATACATGTTTTTATAAGATAATTAATTTTTTTTCTATATAAGATAACATCTATCGGTTATAATAATTATTCTATTATATATATATATATATATGTTTCTATTCATACTTTTCTCCAAATGGATTCTATTTTGATGTCATTATATTTATGAAACCCATTTATCTTTTACATAAATTTTATTGAATCCCACTTTTTTCATGGGTAGTGGGTCTGATAAAATTATTGTGAAAATTTTATTTTTTAGTAGGTAATGATATGATAACTTGTTTATAATACCCATTTCATTTCATGGGTTATGAGATTATTAATTATGAACTTGATTCAAAAATACAAATGTTTCCATTAAGAGACTGTTAGGAACTATATATCTCATTTATATACTGGGTAAATATTTATATTCCAGGAGATAGAATAATATAGTCTGGGGATTGAACCATGACTACTGTGATTGTGATGGAAGTGAACCATGACTACCAGGATGATGTTATGTGTGAACTCATGCTAATAGTTTCCCCATTGTAGTGAATCATGACTAGAAAAATGGAATTGGGAGTTATCCCTTAATACTAATATGGTCTTGTAAGTGATGCCTTAGATACTATGGAAATAATATTATATAATTATGTGTTTTCCACAATAAATTTATTATTCTTAGTTTATGATGTCATTTTGTATGTTAATTATTTCATTCTGATTCATATGTAATGAACTTCCAAGATTTACTCTATTTTCCATGTATATGATCATTGATATCAGTGTATGATTTTATAACCTCATGATCATTTTCAAAATCCATTTTTCTCATGACTATATTTACATATCTCTATTTTTTACACATAACGATAATCTATTCACATCCCATTTATATTTCCTTAAATAATTTTTAAGATATGTATAATGTTTGATGTATCTAAAATGGTTATAATAAAGAAGAACCTAGTGGTTGATAATGTAGCTTAGTTCTGTATTAGTATATATGTTTCCATGTATCCAATGGATCTAAACTAGTACAACCTATGGGAATATATTTTAATAAATTTTAACAAATTCATAAAAAGTCAAGTTATTTATATATTTATATATATCATTTCTGGTAGTTATAGTTTGTATAAGGGATAATTTTAGTTATCATTTTCAATATAGGATAATAAAAATATAGATAGAGCCCTACGAACATGTCTTTATATAAAACTAAGTATATGTAAACATTAAAAAAATTCCTAGAATTTTGTAAAAGGATATTAGAATTGGATTTTTTTTAAATGCATCCATTTGTTGATACTAAAAGTGGATGTGGCACTGGAACAAATATTCCATATGGTTAATAACTCTAACATGATTTTTTGAGACAGTATTGGGATAATCTGATATATGTCAATGGGCCTTGCTACACACCTTGTATGACACTCTTAGGGTATATTGTTTTGGAATTCAAAAAGTACTTCAAAAATTGTCATGAATGACTTAAATATAAGTTATCTATGAATAGCCTGGGATGAACCAAGCACATAATAAGACAATGAAGGTGTCATGATCTAGAAATTCAATAATTAGATCTTTTCATTACTATAAGGTTTTATACTATGGTAATTAATGCTCACACAATGATTCTCAATTTAATAAATCGAATCAACTAGAAGGAAAAATATAAAAATTTAATTTGGCGGATGATTGGATGATATTAAGTCTAGTGGGATGATCACTAGTGTTAATAATGTCAGGATCATTCCTAATTAGTTCTCTAAGAAGATTATTACAAACATATACTTTAAACATCTCTCTAACATACCATGGAAGAGAAATAAGGTGTTCACTGAGGGTTCGTGTATTGAAGACCATAGAGAATAGATGATTTGGAAACCTTTTTTTCATAGAAGTGGAATGAATCATGTATATGAATGTCTTAGAGGAACATAAATATTTTGTTACTATTGTAAATAATAACATTATTTATGTTAATTCAAAGGAAAATGAAGACTTCAATTAATAAAATATATGAAAATATTGTCCTGCCTATGTCATTGTAGAAGGTTAAGTGTTTTATTTGTTGAATAAATGGTCATTATGAAACTCAATCTCTCAAGAGGAATACTCCGGATGAGAATTAGTAATGTATTGTGAGTAATGGTTTCATATTGTATCATGATGATACTATATATAAAAATTGAATTGAAGGAGGTATTTTTTTAATGGATTAGGTATCCTTGTTAATGGAATAGGGAAAAAAATAGAATAATAATTGTTTTTATGTATTTGTATTTAAGAATTATGTTATATGAATGGTAAAATATATAAAGAATGTATTTTACTTTTTTCACTTATGATTATCATGAAAATTTTGATTGGTTTTGAAATAATGTAAATGTGATATAATTTAAAGATGTTGTCCATGGAACACTCCAGACTAAAAATAAGATAACCTTTAATATGATTCATATGTAATGATAATGTTCTTTTGATAATGATATTTGTGATATGGGTTAGTAAGTTATACTGGACATATTCCCTAGGAACTAATTATTGACATATTGAAAGATGGATTTTGATATCATTAACAATGTTTAAAACATTTTTTCGATTTATGGAATTAATCAAATACACTTTTATTAATGATGTATCCATTTTTTATATAATGATTTATCGTAATTCCGTTTTTTATCATGTTTCGAGAGAATATATGAAATGCGTATTCACATGTTTTGAATATGACAACAGAAAATTATTTATGTTATATGGGGGAATTAATTATTAACCACAATTTATTCCTTTATTTCTAATGTTTTATATTTTCACCTATCTAATGGTTCATATGGTTAACCATTCATAAAATTGTATGTCAAACATTAGAGGAAGTTTTAATGCACTATATTTGTATTGAAAACCAGGTTTTAATGGTTATTTACTTATTAACATTATTTAAACGATTTCTATGTTTTTTTGGAAATTTTATTTACATTTATATAAAAAAGGACATCATGTATGATGGGTGAAAAATAATATTTTATGGTAAGGCATTGGGTATTAAACCAATTATCAATGGATGATATGTGTTTCACACCTCATTGGCCTATGTGTTGTCTTGGTTAATATGTAATTACTTTTTGTTGGATACTTGATACTGGTGAACCCACATAACTACATTTTATTTTTATAGTATAATCTATTAATCATATGTTTTATGGAATAATTATAGGATAATAATTTTATATTTCATTATTTAATGGTCCTTATATTCTATTAAATTTGTAAATTATCATATCATGCATGAAAGATAATTTATGGACAACCTTTCAATAAATTAATGGGGGAATTAGAGATAAATAAAAACAAAACTAAATAATTAATTTTTATTATAGAAATATATAAATTAATTATATTTCCATATATTATAGGTCAAAGGAATAATTAATCAATGGTAAGCTAATGATAAAAATAAAATTTTTTCTCCAAAAACCTTATATTTATCAAACAAACGGCCTTTTAAATCATTATTTATTTATAACTTTATGTCCCCAAACTGTTCATTGATCATATAAATTTTTTATGATTTATAACCTAAATCAATCCTTATAGATATAAACGCTTTTTATCCATGTATAATATTTACCCCCATCCAATGTTCTCATATGTGGAAACCTAGTAATATATAACATTGGGTAACAATTTGGATTCGAATATTAACTTTTTAATGGATATTTTAGCATCCATTTTTTGTGATGTGGGTTTCATTGAATGAAAATATCAAGTATAAAACCCTTGATAACCAAATAATATTTAGATGATGAAATTAATTTTAATGGTGGTTGAATGTTACATCCCATGATTTCATAATTTTTTTGAATTAATATAATGGTTTTGATATTTTTCATTTCATGAAACAATAAAGATAGCTTATTTTAGAATATGGCACTATGTTTTTCTTGATATTTATTTAAATATTAGTTTAATCATGCACTAAAATCACAAAAACATTTTCTTTCTCTCCAGAGAACACCAATATCATATTTCATTACAGGAAACATTAACATTCCTTGATGATTTCTGTCACATGCATGATTGAGTTTTAATGAAAAATAGTATATAAATAAAATATTATTAAGATATAAAAAAATTATTTAATTAGAGGTTATGAATAGTATTAAATTATTAATTTAAATATATATTTAAAAAATATAATATGAATTTACAGGATACCTTTTAATTAGAAATGGATATGATAACTGATTGAACGTTAAGGTAAATATTATCATTTTTATGGTCACAAGGATGTTTTAAATTAATAAATTAAATTAATTAAAATTATATAATGATAATAATGTAATATATATTTTATATATTCTATAAAATAATTCTTATATTCATACAATATATTTTATAGACATAATATATTAAAAACGAATTCTTATGGCTCAAAATTACTTATTTTTATTAACGAATTATTACAGCCTTTTAATGGAGTGCCCATTTTAAATCTAATTTTTGGAACCTTTATGTGGTTAATATTAAAATTTAAATATCATATTTAAAATAAGAATATAATTATTATTTTAGGGTAAATTTTTGGTAAATTTTAGTGATGTATATTGTTTTACTGAATAGTGAAACATAATAAATTTAATTTCAAAAATAGTTTTTCATATAATTTATATTTAATTTTCAATTATATATGAAATATTTTTAAAAGTTAAATAAGATAAATTTTATTATTAATTAAAATAATTTAATTAATTTAACTCAGTTTCACATTGAAATTGTGTATAAAATTAACTAAACTTTTGACTATTTTGTAACTCAAAAAACAACTATTGTTCACCTGACTACTCGTATATTTTTAAATTAATTTATACCACTTCAATGATTAAAAATTGGAAGAATGGATTCCATATTTATACCAATAATAATTTCAAATCTCTAATTATGTGAAATCATTTTTTACAAAACATATTACTTAATGTGATTTAAAATTTAATTACAATGATTAAGGTTAAATTATGCTTTATATGGGACTAAAACATGACCATAAGGCCAAGCACAACCTATAAAAAATTCTAAATGAAATTCTAATTCGATATTTCAAACCAATATATAATTTTATATAAATTTTACTACTATTGAATCATCATTAAATAAAAATGGTCTATGGGGTTTCCTTTCTCTATAATATTACAAGAGCGCCACTCCTCCAACAATATTAAAGGCCTCCTCTCCTCCCACTTCCTCAAACATATAAATACACATTGGCATGTAAAATTTCATCCAAAATATATCCCCAAAATATATAAAGTCATCATTGAATGATTCATGTGGAATAAATCCTTCAAATAATCATTTTTTTCAAACCAAACAGAGTTACCCGATGAAGAGGTAACATCCCTCATACACCTTTCTTTTATTTTCATTAACAAATCCATAAAATATTCTAGTTACATTATTTTATAATAACACTAGAATCCTAAATTTATTGGTATACTGAAATTAAATGGTTTCTATATACATTTAAAAACACTTCCATCTAATGGGTTACTAACATAAAGACACATATAAAGAACAAAGTGAATATTACCCATTATGAACCATTATCATTGGATTATTAACAATAATGTAATTTAAGGTCATAATAAAACCATATATTGTATAATATATGTTAATATGGAACATTAAAATAAATACAATGAATATATATTTATTATAATATCAGTTTAGATTAGTATAGAGTGAGTCAATACACGAGATAAAAGTATTTCATCACACTTTTTATTTTCCGGAGACAAATGTATTAATCACAACCCATTTATTTTGTATGGTGTTATTACTATGCATCAAACTGTTATATATCAATTTTAAATTAATTAATTTTTATTCATATATCATTTTTTATATTTCACTCATGTGGTTTATGGTTCAATATTTACCAAATCGGTGAAATGGTTTTGTCTCAATCTTCCATCATTGAAAATCGTGTTTTGTTATGGATTGAAATAATTATTCTAGTTTTATATAATTAAATATTATAGGATTTATGATGAATCAAATTCATTTAAATAGTTTTTTTTCTGATTGTAATTTTTATTTCTTATATGGATTTTCTTATCCCATGTAACTAATTGGGATGATCTTATTGAGGAAATATCATCACTTTTTGAGACTATTAAGGATAATGCTTTTACGAAATAATATGATAAATATCCCAAGAACACTAATGAGTTAAAATTTCACATGTTTACAAAAAATATATACATTTATTAGATCCATTTTCCACTCATTATTACTTAATATAGTTAAAAAAAATTTAATAGAAAATATCATCTTATTTCACTTTTCGGTCTAAAATATAATTTATTTGAAGTCCCATGTCTTAAAAAATGTCTTAAAATGTTTTCAAATGACCACTTTAGATAATTTTCATGGAAAAAGGAATTTAGATTTTTTATTGTTTTCAATTATTATTTTATATTTTATAAACAACATTATCTATTTAAATGTTTTTCTAATGTGTTTTTTGTTTAAAAAAATTATTTCACAGAAGAAATGTTAATTTCCCTCAGAAATGATTATAAAAGATCATTAAAAAAAATTTCCAAAAAAAACATATATTGGTGATATTATATCCTTTATTGTGAATTATTACATGTTTAGATTCATATTATTCTCAAAATAGATTAAATTTTTTATCATTGTGTTTAAGAAACTCATTTCTCTTTCACAAGTATTATGATTTTGAAACGTTATTCTTTTATTGTGTCATTTCTACGATGAAATGATTATGAAAGTTTACATTTTACACATGTTATGATATGATCACATATTTATAATACATAGTTCATTTCTTAAGTTATGATATAATTATAAATGATATTTTTACACACCTACATATTATTCCATTATTATATAGGTGTGACCTATATCTCCATCCAATAATTTATGTAAATTGATTTGATATAATGTGATAAACTAAGATGGTTTGGGAATGACAATTTACAAATACCATCTCCATTGGAGTGAACCATGTCTACCATGATGGTATGGGGAGATATCTCTTAATAGAAATAATGTTTTGGTAGTAACACATTGTCAACTTTAAAAATCATACTATATACTTATTTGTTTTCAACAATTACATGTTTTATTCAAATGTTATGCTATCATGGATTATGATAATTATTTATTTATGATTCATGAATTACGAACTTTTTTACTCAATAAATGTTAGATGTACAAGATATTTTATATGAATTTTATGATCATTTAATTTCATTATCATGAACTGATACCCTTATAAACATGATTATTCTTGCATATATACCATTTTTACCATTATTTAGAATATGAATTCACCTATTTCTTTCTTTCCTTCCCCAATTTCTGAAACTATTTATTATGTCTATTTTTTCAAATATAGTTCTTTTCCTTAATATCCTAGTAGGATATAATGCAGCTCACCTATGTAACAATATTAATGATTCTATGTATCCAAAGGCACTAGAGTAATACTGAATTTTGATATCTATTTGTATAATGGTTTGCATATTTTGAAAAAAACTACATTAATTTATGAAAACAATAATTTCACTATATTTATGATGTGATATGACCCATTTTTAATTATACAAATATCTCATTCCATTTATTACTATAGACAATCATTGATCCATTATGAGTAATCCTGGTTATCCAATTTGATAATCATAAACTTTTTCTCGCTATGAATTTTTAATACCAATCTAGTCCAAGTAAAATATGAATCTATTTCATGAGTGATGGTATGGTCCACTATTACTTTTCATTTTCATATATGGGTCTATATATATTTATTTATAATAGTGATAAAATACCATAAAAATAATAGTTACTCTATCAAGAACTCATACTTACAATACATTTCATATATATTTCCCATTAATAATTCATTAATAGAAATATTTAACTTTACCCCATGATTCCCTTCATTTTTTTGTTTATTATAAAATCATATAAAAATACTACTACAATTGTTCCAATAAAATATCTAAATAATCGATTCATTAATCTATGATTGTTATTGGTAAATTAAAAATTTGAAATGGAATAAATATGGATTCATATTATCCATATATTTTTTAAATGGTAGTATCGGGAATAACATCTTTCTTTACGTTTAACTAGTTGAATCCTAACTAGAAGTCTATGATAGGAAAATATTGGTACCCACATAGTCTATTGAAAAAATTATCCACCTATAGTACTTGATACATATTTTTTATCATGATTTTTTTTTCATTTCCATGTAATTGATATTGATATATATTAAAAAATCATTCTTCTTGATGATGAGGATTAGAGAATCCCATAGTGAAGAACTTAGGAATAAAAAATTATTTTCTTATATTCTATTACAACTACATCTTTGTTTCCTAAATATTATTAGTTTTAATTTTTGAGGAGATTATTTTATATATCTATAGGACAATAATTAAGTTTAATTGATAATTTAGACCCTCATTTAAGAGGATGACATGGAAACTCTTTAGTGTATTAATCAGTATAAAACCTAAAAATTGGTAGAATTTCAAGAATTATTTAATATTCTAAATAAATAATTTATGCTATACATGCTTAATTATATGAAAACAGAATCCTAAAATGATATGATTATTTGAAAATAGATTATCATTTGTCATTTCATATATATAGAATTAGATGATTACATATGATATGAAGAGTGATATACCAATACTAGCAATTGATGGTTACATTATATAAGAAAATTCAATAAATTTCGAATATAGTGTCAAAATCCACTAAAGAAAGACTAAAAATATATTTTTTGTAGTTTTGTCCACAAGGGTTAACCAATTTGGAGGTAGATACCTAGGATTCAAAATTTTCTCTATTTTATTATTATTATATATTTCTCAACAATATGATGTGAGATAATGTTTTAATTATTCTACAAAACGTGAATGATATGAATGAATGTGTAAAAATATAACCATACAGTTAATTTATAGTAAATGAATGAAAATGATCACACTATTCACTCTTTTATTATGGTTCTTGAATCTTATTATATAATACCAGAACATTGCTATGTGTATAGTTTAAACAAATAACATATAAAAAAGTAATAATTGATATTATATGGAAATTTATATATAAAAAGTAATTAAAAACTTATACACCTCTAGGATTCAATATAGGTAATTTAATTTAATTTCCCTGTTATGTTTTCAATATTAAAAATTTATTCAGGTCTTTCATGATGATTTATAAATAGTTTTTGAATTTTAAAACACATTTCCACTAGGTATGTCAAACGATGTGTGAAGAAATGCATCTTTTATGTGACCTATGATATTGTTTAGTTAACACCTAATTCACCCTTTTAGGGGTATAAGACCTGGTAAAATTGGTGAAAAAGAAACCCCCAATATTTTATCCTAATAGGGATGTAATTTCTCGGAAAATACTAAATTTATACTTCCATAATGTTTCAAGATATTATCTTATATATAGATATAACCCTATAGTTCTCAAAAATTTATAACAATATTAGTCCAGAAAAATTAATATATATTCCTCCAATAAAATCTATAGGGACCCAATCCATTTGAAAATAAATTAGATGATTACTAAAATAAAAATCCCTTAAATAAAAATAAACATCATAAAAATTTATTATCTTTTGAATACTATGATCATTATACATAAATGTAAATCTAAAAATTAATGAAATAATTTTAATCTCTATAATGATATCAAAAATCCCATTGAGTTATTGAAAATGATTAGGATAACATAGGATGTTAATAAACAAAAGGTGTGACAAAAAATTCTCAGTAATGGAATGATGATTATAACAATGCATGATATTTGAGTAAAAAGATAAAACATGATATCATTAAAGAAAACGATTATAAATCATTTTATGGAAGCATAATATTATGATCATATTATCTTAATATCAGGGAAATATAGTAAATTGGAATCATAATATATCAAATAATAATAATTTCTAAATTCCCAACACAATGTTGATATCACACGATTTATAGATTCCCAACTTGGAATCTGTTTACTTCCTAATCTCATGCATAGAATATCATCATACAAATACATTGCCGAATAAATTGGATAACTATATTGGTGATCTCATAATTAAACATGAATTCATATGTGTCCCAGAAATGGGAATTAATAATAATTCATAACAATAAGAATTACACAAGGAAAGAAATAGGTTTTATAATCCTGCAACATATTGTAATAATTGATATTTCATAAGAAAAGAAATTATGAAATGAACTTAATTCACGTATAACCCCATAAATGGAATGTAAAATAATGTAAGAAAATATTTGTGAGCTATATATTCATAATTTTGAATCACTTCTTAAAATATGTGATATAGAATTTTATTTATATAGAGAATGGTTATAACCCAATGAAATAGAGGGGTTCAGAGAGAACCCTCACATACTGACGAAAAATGATTATTTTGTTAAAGTAATATCTTAAATAATAAAATTAGAATAATTATTTAATTAAATTAGAAGATTTTAAATATATACTTTATTTAATATAATAATATTATGTTCATTTTTATCAAATTCATTGAAATATACTACTAAATTTCACTTTTAAAAATGAATTCTTTTTATGGTTACATGGTCAGATCAATCCATGATAATAATTGATGTTATATTATAATTTGGATACTAATCTACAAGTGAGTAAAAATGGAATTCCTAAACTTCTGAAAATTAAAATTTCCCATGTAGTTATATGCATAACGAATGAGGGAAAAATCATTAAAAATGTAAACATAATAGGGATTATTCATTTAAGATGTTTTACCAACAATCATGAACATTATTCATTTTAGATATAATTTTTATCCTATGATAATTATTAACATGATACAACTTTTTATATACATAATAAAATATTATATAAACATAATTATAAATTTATGACCTTCCTTGAAGGTGATGGAGGAAAATGAACTATATTATTCATGGAGGCGGTAGACTATGTATATTGTAAACGAATAATTTAATTTAGAAATGAAGGAAGAAATGGTTAATGATGTATATTCTACTATAATTAAATATAATTATATTTAGTATAATTTTGTTACAGAGTTATGTGTATGGATATTATATGTTGATTTATTAGAAGAATAAGACTGGGAAAGAATAATCATCAATATTACATCTTCATTTAGTGGGAACCAATTAATCTTCCCATTATGGCTCCTTAAATAGATTATTTGATTTGTACAGAAATGATATGATCTATGAGAGATGTTTGGGAAGGTAATATAGATCATAATGGGATTGATAAAATTATTATAATTTTTTGGGAGAAAGCATTGCGAGGGGTGAATGTTTTATTTTTTTAATGGGGTGTTATAAAATATTATATTATTTATTATATGATTTTGGATAAATAAAATAAATAGACTTTATTCTTTTGATTATATATACATAATTTTTTATTTTTTGTTTTAAATAATGGGTTCTTACCTCATATATTACTCTAACATTAATTTAATAATGATATAATGATAAATTAATTATTGTAATGTATTTCAATATTCCCAAAAAATCATCTATTTAAGGAATATATTAAAAAATCACGCATGAAATTTTGAAATGGTTAGATTTATGAAATTAAATTCATATAATATTAATTCTATAAATATGATGAATTTACTTTTTTAATTCATTCTTAATTTTTTAAAAAATTTCATTTATATTATTATGTTTTATTTTCTATCCCTTTAACAATTTTCATAAGGTGTAATAAAATAATATCATCATTTTATTGAAAAATGATATTAATTTATAAATCCCTTTATTTAAAATTATTTTTTTGAAAATTAGAAAATATTATTCAAAAGATAAATTAAAACTTTTTTCCTTACTAGATATAAACCAAATAATTTATCATATTTAAAATAATTATTTATTGTACCATTGAATACTTATTTCACCATGTAATTTTATAAGATAAAAAATTATTATTTTAAAAATCAATAGAAGAGGAAACTATTCTAATAGTTAGGTTATTATTACTTGTAGTCACATTTCTATTACAATAGTCGTGATACTATACGAATTGTCATATTACTAATCCGATTATCTAATTTGAAATCTTCCTATGAGATTCCCACTTCTTAAAAATCTATCATATTTTATTCATTAGACAATGAGTTATATTTTCTATCAAGGTTATATATAATTTATTTTACATGTTGAATATTTCATTTCGGATATTTATCATTACATTTATATTTATGTGAATGATTACATTAATTTAATAATTTAGAGATGATCCAAATATTATTATTATTATTGACTTATTCTATATTGATTTTATATTTGTAAAAATTGTAATTATAATACAATTTTCAATTCTATAGATTTAATTATTAATGTAATAATATTAAATATAGTTTGTTTTATCATGTTGTTTTTTTGAATTATATTATATTAAAATATGGATAAAGTTATATATTTAGAAGTGAAATTTTATTTTAAGGATTATTATTCATTAAAACCATAAATAAAAATTTATTTTTGTTATGGACAACATTAATAACACATTCAACTCACAAAATGAAATCATTGAAATTTTTTATTTATATGTTTTTATAGTTTGAATAAATATTCCACAATAGAAATACATGTTTTCATCTTTTTATCACTATATCCACATGTTTTTTCAAAGAAATGTTTTCATATCTAGCTTTCATTCAATAAGTTATCATTATGAACTACTTAACACCAAGTTTTGTTAGTCAACATAGGATTCTTAGTTTCATTGGATGATGGTGCATCAAACATATAATTTCCTTATCAAGAAACTTATAGTCTTTGGGTTCCAAATTCTTTTCAATTTCCCCAAATGACACCGAAAATCTAAATCGATATTTATTATTTTTAAAAATTGTAACTTTATTTTTTGACAGTGATTTCAAATGAAGTAAACATTAATTGAGTTGATTTATTTTATATTATACTTTTTTTCTACAAAATAATTATTTATTATGATAAAATTTTATTAATTTTTTTTATGAATAAATATTAAAAAATATTCATGTTTTTTAATAATTTTACCCTTTAAATATGTCAAATAATTAATTCCTTTTAATCCAAATTACAACAATCTTTTCCCTGTGAATAATTTTTTTTTTCAGGAATAATTATTAGAAATTCATATTCATCTCAAATATTCTAGGATAATAGAAATATAAGGATGCATATCATGGGAACATATTTCTCCAATAAATTACTGAGGATAATTTTAATAAATTAATAAAATTATTTTTAATTATTTTTTAAATTTTTAATTTTTTATGAATAGATTTTTTAATGGACACCTTCTGGAAATTGGATATTTATTATTCATCTATTATAATATCATATGTGTATGATAAATATAATTTAATAAATCCTATGAAATGTTTTATTTAAATTAGGTTATTTTCTATGGATCATCGAAATAATCATTTTATATTTTGTGAGTAACTCTTAAAGACAGTTAAATCTTCTAAATTTATTCATTAGTAAAACCATTCAAATTATTATACTTCTTAGATTATTCTTCCAAATTATCCTAAAATTATATATTTTTATAAAATTAATTATGGTTCTATAAAACATTTCTTTCGTATGAATAATTAATCATGAGTTTCTAAAAATAATCATAAAAATGATTGAATGATCCTCTAATCTTGAGGTTTATATTTCTCTAAATGTATAATTCTTCAGAATTAGAATTATGTTCTACATCAAGTTCAATAACTCCATATGTTTAAATATTCTACTTGTCATTAATATTTACCTTATTCTCTCAACCTTACATCTTAATATTTCATTATGAAAAATATATTTAAATTGATATCACATCATCATGATTTTATTAGAAAACGTATTATTTTTCTCACCATGATAGAATCTTTTGACACTGATACCCTTTTTCAATACCCGAGACACAATGTTAGGTGTGGTAAATTATTGTGTTTCTAAAATAACAATTCTATTATACCTATTTTAATTCTCCTTGTGATATAAATATTAATCTATAAAGAAAATATGTTCTACATTTAAATATGTATGATGAAATAACTTAAACCAAAATTAAAATACAAGAATTTAATGCATGAAAAAAACCAAAAAGATCTATATATTTTGCAATAAATGGCTACCTCAAAGGATAATACATAAAATATTCATTTATTTTGAAAAATTACATATTATTCAATAGTTATTTTGGAAAAAATGATAACATCATGTTCAATTGAAGAAAAAAGAACCCCCTTTTCATGATTTAGTGTTTTATTTTCCCACACAAAATTGAACCTTTCTATTCTACATTCTATACACTACTTCTATGTTAGATAATTCAAATTTATAGGCATGGATGTCTCTTTTTGAAAGATAAAATTTTTTTGTAGCATAATGAATGTTTTAATCTAGGTAGATTCATGGTTGATCTTCTACTATTGTCACTTTCTCATTCAATAACCAATATTATAATAACTAATCGATAGTAAAGGTTTACTATATTTTTTCCATAAATAAAAACATCAAAAACACTAACGATTGTGATAATTTTAAAACAATATTTATCATTCTAATTAATTTTTATTCTATTTCTAGATAAAAAAACATACTTATTCTCTTTTCTTCTGGGACTTCTCGTGTGGTAGACAATATATGTCAATATGTTCTACTATGTGTATCTATTTTTTATATTCTAAAAATCTGATATAATTAAAATTTATCTAAATATTCTAGTTTTTAAATCTTATATAAATTGAATAAATACATTTTTAAAATCATTATCTTCAATAAATATTAGTTCAATGACTTTGATAAACACATTGTTTAAATATTATACTTCCGAAGTCCACTTCTTGAACATCACACATTTTGATTTATGATGATTTATTTATTCTTACCATGTTATGAAAATTTTCTTGTTGAATGTACACTATTTAATAACTTCTCATTTATCCATTATAAAAAATAATTTTATTACTTAATATTATATTTATCATTATTTTTGGACAACAACATTAAATGGTATCCATATAATCATATATTACATGGAAAACTCTAATTATTCTAAATGAATCACACACCTATATATGAAATATTTATATTTATTATATAGTTCAAAATTTGATATATCTATAATTGAAATAATAATTTTCACAAGGTGTTAATTATAATTCACATATATGAATGATAATGATATTTAATCACTTCAAAACAAATTTTACTCTTATTAAAATATCATTTCACCATCAAACGTGAATATTCCTCTCTATTTCTCGCTATTGATGGAGAGAATTTGGATAAAGTGAGATGGAGTGTTCTAATTGATGACATTCACCATCCCCAAGAATATGAACTGTACAATACACAATCAATTTTGGGTTTCCTACATCTCCCCACACAAATCATTATAGTACTTTATCGATAATAGTAACTTACAATCAAAACATCAAAATAAATACTTATGTATACATAGAATTAATCCCTTTCATTAGTTCATATCACATGGATTTTTCAGAATACAATATGTTTTATGAATTCATTATTAATTCTATTAAGACTTTATGGAATCAAACATCTTGAATACATCACAATTACTTAAGAATTAAGTTCACCAGCACTATAATTTAAATTCATTATTACAACACAATATTCTTGAACATAATATATTATTCTCTTGAAATTACATAATGTATGTCATAAAAAATATTTATTGGATTCCACATTAATGTAATAATCATGAAATAAATCATGAAAATAATGAATTCAGGTAATTGGATTGAAATGATTGAAATGATGATTTATTTTAAAAAATTACTTCATGTTTTAATGATTTCAAAAGCATGATGATTATTATGTAATATTATAATTTCCCACATTTATATATACTATATACTAACTCATGATTAATTTTGATGGATGTGGTGTCCCTTCCCCACTAATTCTGTTAAAATAGCCCAATCGATTAGACACATGGCTCAAGATATCATCCCCATATTCCAGAGTATTTGTACTAGACATAAGGGAATATTGTGGTAAAATGTGGATATTATTCCAACATAATATGAATTTATCATAATGGTAATATATATATAAATAATAAATTGAAAAAATATTAATGTAAATAAAAAATAACATATATAAACATATGAGTCATAAATAATCAACTCCAAAACCGAACAATATCATATACAATAATGATGTCATGTATCTACAAAATAAAAATAATAAATTTCATCATTAATATTAAAAATGATGGAAATAAATAAAACTATACAAGTATCCTATGAACGAGAATAGTAATCTATTACCAATCTATCATCCAACAATTGATGTCATGCATATATAACTTGGTGATTTCTTTTCTATAAATAGGGAAAAATACGATCCACTTGGAAAACCTTAGGGTCCTAGATAGTGTGTGAGATAAACTCATTAGGAATTCCCCAAAAATTTCTATAAAAATAAATTCAATGAATATTAATAATAATATTGTAGAGGTATATAAAAGTGAAATAGTATATAAATATTAACATAGTAGAGCACTTGTTCTGGGTGGACCCCTATCTTTCCATTCCATCATCAGCCTAAATTGGAAGCCTCTAAACATTTTTTCATTTAATTTTTTGGTCATTGGATTAGATAGGAAAAAATATATGGCACTGAGAATGCTAATAATAATTAAAATACCCAAGATGGAAACTAGTAATCTATGACCATAAAATGTCAAGTTAGATTCTTGTACACAACTATGTATCATATAAATATGGTTTATGAGTCATACAAGGGGTATACCATAGGTATTTCTCTATAAATATATACACCCAAGTTTACTGATCAATTACATTGAAAATCCTGGGCTAATCTTGACTAGATAAAAAGGATAATAATTCTATGTGTCACATATATTAATAAATTGGTCATAATTAAAATAATTCTTCCATGAAATATTGATATCCTAAAAAATTATCAAGTTAATTATTTGTGCATAATGATGGGATTCATGGAATAAATCAATGAATTACATCTATGGTAGGAATATTATTTGGAAATCAGCTCAATTAATCAAAATAAAATCTTATGAGTACTCAAGGAATTACATACTGAATCAAAGGATGGATAAGGTCTTATTATTTCTATAATTTCAAAAATAGTCCATATGGTATGGGAACCATATAATCATTTCATTTATAAATATATTTCATCATTTTCTACGCAATTATCCTGAAAATTAATTGTTCATTAGGCTCATTCAATTTCATTTCATACCAATTCTAATGTTAAATAAGAAAATGAAACCAATATTCAATTAAATATAGATTTTCATGGCCATTTGATAGATAAATCCATATACATTCCATTTAATGATATAATGATCATTTATCTAAAAGTATGACCGACCATATTATTGGTTGACTCGGTCACACCGAAATGACTTCTTCTTTTCCCACTAAATGAGAAGTAAATTAATAATAGATAATTCACCCCACTTATGTTGGTTAGAATTTAGGTCTCAAAATCCAATTACATCAAAATACTCATTAGGGACATAGATTAAAATTTATATCATTAAATTAAAATCGTATGAATTTAAGGATCAACACCTGATGAAACACTAATATTTTACAATGGAAGATATATATAAAGGGATAGAATATGAAAGATAAGTCAAAGACAACATTCATTATGCATGTAAAGGAGTACTCAACTAGTATCATTACATGGTTTGGATTAGATCAGAGGAAAAAAATGGAATTGGTGAATTCATTGATAATTGGGAGTATATGCTCCAACCAAAATGGAATGATTGATAGAAAAAAAATTAATATAGGATCTATTGTAATGGAATTATTATTGGTGGATATCCAACATGATATGTAAATCATGATTCAGAGATCACATAAAGTAAAGGATTCAAATCTTATGTGAGTAGATATGAGAGCCTACAATGAGTTGATAAAGAGGTTCTATCTTCTATATATTAATAATTAATGTGTGTGGGGTGAGTTATAAAGAGTGAGTCGGAAAAGGTAAAAATTCAGAATAATAAAAAGTTTCAAGGTTTGGATGCACATTTTTCGAAATCGTGCACCAAATGTGTACCATGTTCTTCCTCAAGACACATATCACACGTGGTAACTGCACGGTTTGACTATCCATATAAAGCCTATAAAAAATCCCATTGTATCATATATAATATTTGTCTCAAATACAGGAATCAAATTTCACACTATTATAGAAACCTATAAATCCCTATATATGCACTAAAACAATCCGAAATGATTATAAAAACCATGGTGCCTATGAAAAATGGTTTCTACTATCTGTGTTGCCCATCTGTATCATCCAAAATTCAATTCTTTAAGAACCAAACAATCCCAAATTTTGAGAGAACCATTTTTAAACTACATGTAATAATTATAAAGATAAAATCGAGGAATTAATCTAATATATGAAGGATTTATACCTTAATGAAAAATAGGATTCATAAATTCTTCCCCCCCCTCCATCAAATAACTCATACATCTGCTCACTTCCTAGGGTGGTAGAACTATGTATAAGAAACATTACATCGAAGGGGTATGTAGGTTAGACTTCCTCACCTATGTCATGTTTTATAATTTGATGTGATACTATATCACTCATACTAGAGGATTATACATTCTTATACATGCCATTATGTTATGGTACAGTAATAAAATGGGATACTACTCAAATGTAGTTTCATTATCTAATTCAAAATCCTTGGGATCAAAAGAATGAGTTATGTCATCATGTTGACGACAATTATATGAATCTTGGAACATCTCATTCATTGAATGGTACACTCTAGGTAATATAAACTAATAAGATAATTACCCAACCCTATATAATTTATAGAAAGACCTGAAAATATTATGAGACAACATCTCTTACCTCTATATCATACCATGACCATGCGTGGGTTATAATTGCCTGAAAGCACAATCCCTAATCTCAAAATCTAGAGGTCTGCAATTGTAATTATTATATGATCCTTATCTAAAATGAATATTTTTCATCCAATTTTTTGGTTAATCTCACATTCATTAATGTCAGCTACATGAGTAAAGGTCCTAGTTCTTCTTCCCCTTGATCCTCTATCCAGCACGAAGCGTAATGTATTATCCTACCATATAAGTTAACATATTGATTCATCTTAATAGTTACCTAAAATCAATTATTTTAGAAAATATCATTGATAGATATATGTTTATCCTATCCACCCCTTAAATCTGGTTCACATGCTCAAATATTCTTCATCAAAACTTGACTAGTTTATTCTGACAAGCCATAAGTCTGAGGATGAATATATATGGAAAAAAGAACCTATTTACAAAAAATATTTTTGTGACACATACAAGAAAATTAAAATGAAATGAGATTCCCTATGTGAAATGATTTTACAATTGATCCATTTCTAGCTTAAAATATTATGGACATATAGTCTATCAAGATCATTAATTGAGAGGGCCTCACAAAAATTAATAATGTAGGATACCTTCAAAATCATATCGAAAACTACCAAAACCACTTCAGTAGACAAAGGTGTTCTGAATAAACATGCCACTAAATCTATCACAACATCATACCATTTATACAACATTTCTAATAACATTTCTAACAATACAATGGGCTTCAGGGTTTCTACCATCAACTATTGATAGGTGTAACACCTTGTGATAAAACTAATAATCTAATGTTTCATCGTAGTTCATATTTTATACACATTTCATGATATATTTATTATATTAAAAAGATTACTATGCATTGTGAATAATGATATTCTCGTATCATCTACTATTTTATATTTTTAGTCATAAAAATACTATCATTTACTTGAACGATGTTTTCCCCATTAAGAAAACAATATGGAAATGGTTTCTTATAGTAAATACATCCAGTCATGACTAGGCCATTAGGATCTATGAACTTCCTCCTCTTCACTTTATATATAGGTGATGAGGCTACCAGAAATTCTATATAAAAAGGACTTCTGCTACTCTTCTAAGATATTAGATGAATTTATGAATGAAGATACATTAAAATATATTGATCACTAGAATAATAAAAATATTGCATATGTTTTTTTCCATTTCAATTCATTGGAATCTAGATTACCCATATTATGAGTATAAGAAATTTTATTGTCAATGGGATGAAGGTATTCATCCCATTTCCACTATCTCAGTTTCATGTTATAGTACATAAAGACATAGTGGAGGATTTATTGTTTCGTATACACCAAAATGAAATCCCCCAACTAAACATCTATCTTGTAAAATCATGTATGGACCAATACTACCAACACGAGTTCTTGTATCAGGTATTTTACTCATGATTCCTCAATTGATACAAACCACCTTCAATGACAATATCTCAATGTATAATAACTACACCTAGATCGATTTCAAATTCACCCCAAAAACATGGTATAACGTCACCTTGTCTTAGGTATAATCATTATTGGATTTTTAGTGGGTCTTCCTCTAATCTCTTCAAAGGACATTTTGGACAATTTGAAAATAATATCCTAACAACCATCTTATCTAGACATGTATGATTTTCTTGAAAAAATCATTTTTTGGGAATAAAATTACAAAAATATATAGATATCCACATGATATTCATATAGAAAACATTTTCTTGTGATTCTCCCAATAAAAAATGGAAGTCACCCTCTCTTGGTCAATTGATACTCCAGATTCGAAAATAATTTGATAGATAATGTTATCATTGTTGATCAAGAAGTGGAAATTGTTGGTTTTGGAATATTACCTATTAGCATTCAGTGAACTCAAAATGATATAATGGGGTTTGGAATGATTATTTTTTGTATGTGAGTACACGAAGATGTTATCAATAGACACCATGAGGAATTAATCTTGTTACATAAGGAAAACACAATTCATATTGTCCAGAAATAACTATTTCAATTTAACGGATTAAAAACATCAAAAATTCTAATAAATACAATACCTGTTATTAAATGTTTTTTAAGCTAGTTCTAATGGAATAACTCTTACTAGTTGATAGATTAGTACAATATTGGTCTTTCTTAAATATCAATTTCCTCATAGTTGGTAGGAAAAATTCATTTATGTGGGGAAAATGATAATGTATCTTGAAAATAATTGGTTCGACCATCCGTTATACATTCATAGTATAGGGGTAACGTCTTCCAGCTGGGTGAAAATTATAGGTGAAACCCAAGGCCATGAACTTATCAAGATAAAACCCATAGATTGAAAGACCAATTTTTTCCACCTAATCATCTGTAACATAGAGATATATAGCAATTATGGAGGAATGGATATATGTATTAATCATGGGACTTTATTGATATATAACTCAACCTATCTCTTAGGAGGAAAGAGAGAAAAATCACTGGGAAATACATAACTAAAATTATCTACTATACAATGAAAATAATATTTATTTACCCCTTTATCTATTATATAACTTATATCTATCTATGTTGTCACTTCACTAATCCTATGATGCTATTGTGTAACTATATTAGCATGGACATCCCATTCACCATTGTGATCATAACTTTCTCCATTTAGTGATGTGAATGATACCCTAAAGACATTTTTATCTAAAAAATGATATGAGAGATATATTATTATTCCCTAAATGAAATAAAATCCTATCATTTTGAGGAAAATGTGGTCTCATAAGAGAGGTTAACAACCCACCTTAAGTGGAAATTCCTTATAGTAATGTACACTCAAAGATCATACTCCCAATGAAGTATCGATTATCATAATTCCATAAAAGTAATATATTATAGGATAAATACATTCCATGATTGTTTCAAAAATATATGTGTGTGTTACACATATATCCTACAAAGTATAAAAGATATTTGATGATACTTGAATGGTACCATGTCCTATAGATGGGCCTAATCTATTCTCCTCATGAATTAAGAGTACATTTTAAATTTGTCTAAATCAATGGCCTTAATCAATAGTTCTACTACCATGAGTCTATATAATATAGATTTGATAAAAAAATGAATGGATACCCTAGACATGAATATCTCCTTATTTGGACCAGTCTATTCTACACAAGCTCTCCTTCGATCATGGAGCTATAGGTGAGGCTTTGCAATGTGTAGCTGGAAGGGATCTTCTCCAACTAGGAATTGGTGGGATTTCATGGATGAACTTTTTACACTTTTCCACATAAATTTTTTCTCTTCACATCATAGGGTTAGATTTAAATAAATTATTTAAGTGTCCTATCCCACATTAATAAGAAACTGTTGAACTACCATTTTGGATTCTATGGTACCAATTCCCTAATGTGAACTCCTGATAATGTCATTTCCTACAGTTAAAGGAACACCAAGTCTATCTGGGAACTAGGAAAATTTTCTCTATACCATTGGGTTCCCTCAATTTTTATTTATTTATATGGATTTAATTATAATATATTAAATGGTGTCTAACAAGAATATATTTACCTGAAATCATATGGGGTACTACTTCCCATACATGAAGTGTATCTCACTAGACAGCTCAATTCATTCTTGAGATGGTGAAAAACATTGTTATCAGTAATTCAAGATGAGTACTTCGTAATGGATATAGTTTCCCATTCTATGTGCATGAGCACTCTGGTCGCATCTACTCTCAGTGTCCCTATAATGTGGTAATCATGAAAAGTAGACTAAAATTTTCCCCAAGTCTAACCTTAGTGATTATCATCTTAATTAAAACTATTCCACCAATTCCTAGAATAATGATGAACTATATAATAAATGAAATTAACATTCTCTTAGGAGGAGTATCATGGAATTAAATATTCAATATCATGGAATCCAACCGTTACTCCAAAGTAAAAGGGCTCATTTCCACTGAATTTGTGGTCTGATAATACTATATGAACTCCTTGGTCAAATTTTCCATAGAAAATATAGGTAGTGGAGCTCCCAACAGAGTCAATGACAGAAGAAGGAATCACCGCCAAAATATGCACCATCGAATGCATTGGGTATAACACAAGGTTTTACACATGGAACTACAAAATGTATCATGGGTATCTTAGATCCCACCACCTCCAGGACATGGTTTTCAGCACACTCATGACACTTGACCAAGGACGTCATGGTGGAATTGTATTAAAAATTATTTTAAAACATTATATAATATGTTACACATTACCATATAAGAAACTATAATACTATATGAACATGGATTAGTTTACAGTATCACACCGCTCTACATTAACAGTAATCAGGGTTGGAATGTCATATAAGACTGAAATAAACCACTAGATTTAATACCAACTTCCGACCTCTAATTTATTTTCTAGGTCATGTAATAAAATTTATATTATGGTTCTGATATATTGTATGATAGTTATTAGTTATAGTTTAACCACCCCATTAATATAAAATTATTATCAATATTTAATGACAACCATATTGAAAATAAATATATAAGAAATGAGGAACTTACATAATTGCCTTTTAACTGAAGTCTCGTTTCCAATTTATATAAATATAATATTTATGAATTGAAATTTTTATTTAGTTTAACTAAATACTGAATATTACCTTTGATAAAAAAATGGAACTTGTAATGTGAAAATATTTTATTTAGTGAATAATAATTCAAATTTTAATGAGTTAAATGCACTATTTAAATTAAAAATGATATTCATGTATTCAAAATAAACAAGAATTTATGTCTATGCAACCATATTTAATTAACTCAAATGAATAATAATTAATTAATTAATGTGGAATCATTATCCAATATGGGAAAATATTGTTTAATTTGAGGAAGGTACCATAATAACCTATTATCTGACCTCTTATTTCATACATAAAGGTTATTTTTAGGAATTAAATGTCTCGCAAGCTGCGTACGATAGGTATCTTGATGTTAGAAAATGATACTGACATGGAATGGAACAATGCATGACATTATAATCTTATTAATTCCTACGTGATGCATGTTGAATGAATTATTTTCATCTTTGATATATGTAAAAGCTTATAAAATATAATAATAATAATAATAATAAATTTCAAAATCATGTGTCTCACCAAATGGTTGAATGAAATCACAATTAATAATCATTATCTATAACATCATATCCCATCTTAGGAAATTTTTCTTTTCTCCCATACATGGGTTTGGTACCACAATTCACATGATCATTAACAAATTATGATACATCGTAGTCTCCATTATACCATCCCAAAATTTTATAGACTATAAATGGAACCTTGGATTAATAATTTTTCCATACCATACAAGCTCACCCTCTAATATTATCCAAACTATTTTTCTTCAAGGTCGTATGCATTCCAGCCAATATCTAGAGGGTGTGGACTTGTAGTGGGGGAATATTGTGGTATAGTGGAGATACCATACCTTTATTATTAATGTGTAATACAATAGTAAAAAATGTATCAATAACTAATAGAATCATTAATAATCGAAAGTTCGAAAGAATACATATAAACATGTAAGTCAAAAATATTCAACTCAAAATCTAAACAACCCCACATACAATTATGATTTGAGGTATCTACAAATTAATAAGAATACATTCCATCATGAATATATAAACGAAACAAAAACCACAATAAATTTCAATTCACAATGAACACTAAAATAGTGATCTTCTATAAAGATATCATTATAAACAAAGAGACACACATATGTATCTATCAACTTCCACATATCTACACCTGAAATAAGATAATATTATTGGGTACAATTGGTAGTCCAGATAGGTGGTAATATAAATTCTTTAGGTCGGCACCAAGGTTTTCTATTCAAATCAATCCATTGAATATAAATAAATAATGTGCATAGGTAGTTCACTGAAAAATAGTAAATAAATACAGCCTGAGTTTAGAACAAGTCCCTTATAAGACTCCTGGATGATTGTGCCATATTAATCCTATATTGGATGTCATTACACATGTGTTCATTGATTTTTTAATCAGGGGACTAAAGAGTAATAAACCACTAATCCTGTGAATAATAATAATAATAAAGGATCCAATAGGGAGACAAGACATCCTTAAACATGGAATATTGGGCTAGATCATTGTATAGAATTTTTTCATTTAATAAATAAGGGTAATATGTTATACAAAAATTATAAACAATGAATAGTAATGGAAATATCCTTAATAGAGCCCAAAGATTATGTGTGTGGTAATTCTCGGGAGATATATGACTGTATCCCAACAATAATAATCCCTGGTCTCACCTGGCATAATATGTCATAATAAATCCAAGGATTTCATCTTAGGAATTATAATTTCCAAAAAAATAATGTTTGTTTTCAGTGTAGTGATAAATAATTGTCATAATTAGAATAATATTGAGTTCTCACTACTGGAAAATGTACCTATCCCCACGGTTTTCACGAAAACCGTGGGGATAGACCCCCCCTATACCCACGGTTTTGTAAAACCGTGGGTATAGGTGACTTTTCATGTCCTATACCCACGGTTTGCCAAAACCGTGGGTATAGGGGGGTCTATCCCCACGGTTTTTCCAAAACCGTGGGGATAGGTCCTAAAAAGTCACCTATACCCACGGTTTCCCAAAACCGTGGGTATAGGGGTCCCTATCCCCATGGTTTTCCCCAAAACCGTGGGGATAGGTCTGGGATAAAATACATATACCCACGGTTATGAAAAACCGTGGGTATAGGTCAATTTTGTGTGCGCGGGAAATTTTTTTTCCCGCGGGAAGGAATTTTTTTTTGGCGGGAACCCTATACCCACGGTTCTTCCCTCTATACCCACGATTTTTATAACTATATTTAACTAAATATATATATATATACATATATGTGAAGTTAGGGTAGTGGTTAGACGCGGTGTTTGCAGCGAAGAGGTTGCGGGATCGAAACTCGACGGCTGCATTATTTTAGGACCTATACCCACGGTTTTGAAACCGTGGGTAAAAGCCGTTGACACCGTGGAAATTGTCTATGTTTCGGTGACACGGTGTCAGGACACCTATACCCACGGTTTTCCAAAACTGTGGGTATAGGCTGGGGACCTATACCGACGCCGTTCCAGCCCATGGTTCCCAAAACCGTCGGTATAGGCTATCCCCACGGTTTTGGGGGCTATACCCACGGTTTTGAACCGTGGGTATAGGCTGTTTTTCCAGTAGTGTCTATGGTTGGTATCTCCCATTGAAACAGGTTCAAGGGATCAGAATGGATATCTCTATGTTCTGAAGGCATTCTATTAAGAAAACTAGGTTTGATCTTGTTATAATATTCTTATAAATATTAAAATGGGAAAATTTAAAGAGGTACAAAATATGCATATCATATATAAACATATTTCTTCACAAGGGATGTAATTTTCATCCAAATAAATAATTTATTAGGTTCATTAAATTTCCATTCCTCCAATGTGACATGGTAAAAAAACTCATCAAACAATGTTATAAATAAATAAATATTTATCATGTATATGTTATATCTACATTTATATAAATTAACATTATGGTTTTATGGTTATTTAAATTAAATAAAATAACTTACCATAATAAATCTCAATTCATGAACACCTGAATATTTTCATGCGTAAACACAATATGAGCCCCCAAAATTATCACGGAGAACACACTATATATAGTGTGGTTAAAATTTTTATATCAACCCTTAAAAATGTAAAAAATGGTCATCAGGGACTTAGATTACAATTTATATGATTGAATTTAACTTATATGAATTTAAGGTGAAAATCAGGGAGAAATGAAACTATGAACCACCAAAACAATTAATAAATGGATATATATTTAGGGATAAGTAATTTAGCACCTATATTATTCTGTTATAGGATTACTTGTCTAGTATTGGAATATGTTTTGGTTTATATCAGAATAAGACATATGAATTGACGAATGGCCTAAAAATTAGGCAAATGGGCTCATATAAAAATAGACTAATCGATGGAATGAACAAAGATAAATTTGTATAAATTAATTGAGAGATTACCTATGTATATCCAATGTGATATATGGATCTCCATTTAGATTATAGATTAAGAAAATGATTCAAATACAATATGCTGATTCCTTAAATCATCTAATGAGAGGAGGATGAAGTTATATCTACTTTGAGTAAAAAATAAGTGGGGTGGGTGAGTTATAATGAATGAGTGGGAAAACGTAAAATGTCCAATGAATTAAAAGTCACACGGTATGGCATTATGGTTTTCACAAATTTAGACCAACCATTCACCCATATATTCTCAATACACCCCTCACACAAGATAGTTTCATAATTTTACTAACATTACACATCCCATAAAAACCTATATCCTATATCTGAGAGTGTAGTATAGCCATGAGGCCTGAGTTATAAGGTTATGAGAAACTGCATGGCCCTATATTCTTTCCTAAAATACCCAGAGTGTTTTAATCAAACTATGTGGCCTATAATTATTTCATTCTACTAATTGTCTGGATAAACTATTTCATTAATTAATTAGAAATATGAGATCTCAACAATCCTTGGATTTTCATAAACAATTCATTCAATATGGTATATTTAGATGGAAAAATATTGGAATTTACATGATATATAATTTTTTATAACTAAAATAAATTCATGCTCTTTAACATTATGTGGAAACATTATTTCATAGTGTCTATGGAATCATCCTATAATATGCTTCCATGGAACTAACTCAAACCTCAGTTCTATTTTTCATTTCCTACCATGTGTTCCCTACAATGTGAATTCCCCATTATTCCATTTTCTACCCATGATGGTGATATATATCTTCTCTTTCCTAGTATTTTACACTAAAAGAAAATGAAAAGTCATTTTTAATTAACTCTTCTAGTAAAATATTTTCCCTAAATATCCCCTCGAATTTTATTACAAAAAATATTCGAAATTACTCAATAATATTTCCATGAATATCTCATTTTTTTAGAAAAAATGTATTCAATGAATCAACATATTTTATAAAAAATAATAAATTTTTAAATTAAGAGTTCTAAAAAATATAATATGATTTCAATATGGGTACTAAGTGCATAAACACTACCACATCACTAGCAGGATTTTTTTATGGTAATGTATCAACATGTGTATCTATTTACAATGATAGAAATTCTTGTAAAATGATCTAATTATCCCATCATCTAATAAGATAGAAATAAAATTTCACACATTATAAATTAAATAAGATTGAATTGTTGTCAAAACATCAATAAATTAATGAATGGATGTAATATAATGGAATAAAATCAAATAGTTAGATCAGTGTGACATTTAAAACTAATATATGAAACTCTCTTCATCTTTTTTACATTTATTCACCATGGAGAATGTACCAGCATACCAAATATTATCTCATGTTACACATGATGATAATGATTATTCCATTTTCCTATGTCATGTCTATATTGAAGAGATTCCAATAGAAATTTTGAAGAGATTTTAATAAAGAAAATTCCCATGAGTTAAACTAGAATGAATGTTATTTCATTTTAGGTATTCGTATTATTTTATATTCTTTATTTAACTTTTATTTTTTTGATGATATATGTTTTATTATAATGTATTTCTTCCATTAATCTGATATTATGATGATATCCCAAAATCCAAAATTTTTATGATTTTGGAGCCAAATCCATATAAAATTATAGTCAATATAATTTAAAAATTATGTATTACTGAAACATCCACTCAATATCAACATATAAAATGATTTATACTCTACCCACTATTAACTACCACATTTTTTGGTATACATTCCAATATATTTCCATATTATATGCATAAATATCCTATCCCATTTAAGTAATTAACTATTCTTATGATGGATCCCGAAATAATTCAAATCCAATGCATATTTCCTTAGAAATTAATGAACCCTAATACTATGTGATTACAATTTTTTCTGTTGCCATTTTAAATTATTCGTAGACAACTTAATGACTCGTATTTTTTAGAATATTTTAAAATTATTTACATCCTTATTCATACGTAAATTTATTTTAATTATTATATAATAAAATATTATTATTCATTTATTTGTTATAAAACATTATTATTTTGGTTGGCTTGACCAAGAACATGAATTTTACTATAACATTTCATTCATGAATGGCTATAAAGATATAAATAATCAGAAAATTATAGTATACTTATTTATTTTGTAATCCATATTCTCAATAAATATTATAAAAATAAATAGATAAACAAAAAAATTTATAGATTATATGCCATAGATTGATATGAAAAAAATGTAACAGAAATCCCATAAAATGATAAGGCCAAACCCCAACATCATATGTCTTCTTGTAAATTACAAGAATCATAGTATGCTATAATGTATTTGTTCCCTTAAATAAATTCTAACCAAATTAAAAAACATCCATTTCATCATGTTATCTACAATCTTACACATGTAATATTTGATAGATAAATGATTCCATAATTACATTCCATGAACTAATACCCAAATATATTTAATGTAATGAAAGACATAAAAATTTCAAAAGTGTTTTTATATGAATATAAGAATTCATTTAATTTTTATAAAATCCATCATTTAAAACATCATAAGTAATTTGATACCACTCCAATTTTGGAAAAGGGATCATAAAACATCCGTAGGTATTTGTAAGATTGGAATCATATTGTTCATATAATCATGTATCATTTTCATGTGATAATGAAAATGAAACAATGTTGTAAACAAAACTAACATAATTGATACTATAAAATGATAGAAAGAGTTACTAGTTCACAAAATCCATTCATTTTACTAGATAGTGAGAATGATCCATTCTATATTTATAATGTATATATGAGACGTTAGTGAGCACACAAAAACCAAATGTCAGCAAGTGTGAAAACAAATAGCGTAATACAAAATGAGGTACTTGTAGTAAATTATTAGATTAATAATAGAATAATCCTCAATTTTTTATGTCATATGATCTTGGTTCATGAGTTATTCATAAATTAATATTATATCATCTTCATAAATCATTTATAAATATTTTTATTTTTATTAAATTCATTCATTGATGCTATGTTTATGTTATACATAACTAGCCTAGAAAATACAAAATATTGAATTTTAATCAAGGATATACATTATTTCACATTTATAAACTTTTAAATTTTAGTGATTAAGAATATTTAAATATATTACATGTATTACAAACCAAATTCCTACAAATTGGATACTACTAAAATAAAATCCATGTTTTCACAATATCAAATAATTTACAAATGAAACATTTTTTCTTTGACAAATCTTAATAACATTTTACCTGAATTCTTAATTTCTATATTACACCCATATAACCTAAGGAAGTAATTTAAAAACTAGTAATGAGCACAAAAATCATAGTAAGTTGCATAATGAAAGAAAACACATCATCAATTTATAACATTAATATCCATTAAAAACCCATTTTCTTTTAAACTCATAATCTGGAATATATAAATCATGAAGTCACCTTGGGATTCCATTACCATATCACTGTTTCATTGATAATTAAATGTAGAATATAATTTTGGTCAACATACATATTTGGATTACCTGATGCATTGGAGATCGATAATGGGGAACACCCATCATATCTTGGTCTATAATTGGATGAACCAAGGATATCTTGAGATAAAATAGGGCTCATCACATCATAAATTGAGATACAATGGGTTCAAAAAAATATATATTAATAAATCATGTTTTGAACCCAAATTAAAAAACTTCCATGGAACATATCATTAATAAAAGTCTTAATTAATTATACAAATCCAATAGAAATACATTCAGATTTCAAAATAAATTTTTGCATATAAATATCACTAAAAATACAAAAACCCCACACATATTAAATAAATTTTATTATTAAAAAAATTAATTTGAGAACACATAACAAAAAAATAATAGTAATAATTCATCATGAAATCTGAATATAAATCTGATCAAATAAATAAATAATAATCATTCTCAATAATATAAAACTGTTATTTGGAATGATTTAAAAAGGATTATCCTTTACATAACACCAACCAAAAGATATATTTTAGAAACACATTATAGAAACTAAAATATTAAAAACCATATAAATACATTCTTAAAAAATACTTCTTTTAATACATGTACTAGAAATGAAAATATTTAGACTAAAAAATCGTTAACAAATTTAAGACAATGTTTTAGTGAAGGAGTCTATTACCTCAGGTACGAATTCCTTAAAATGTGTTCAAAACTAATATATAATGATTCTAATAGTGTTATTTATATATTACCAAACTGGAATAATTTTTTTAAATACCATAATGTTTCTCCTTATGACATTTTCCAACCATTTATTAATAAGATTTTGTTATTTCAATAATTTCATGTCTGTTCTTTCCAAGGATTCCAAGGATGTTTCATTGTGGATTTTCATGTAGTATGGTTGAGAAACAATATAATATGATTGAAATTTGTTTTAAAATTATTTATATCATCAAATTATATAATATTTCATTTTTTTATATATGTGTATTATTCATCATAAAATACATTAATGATATTCCTTTAGATCATGTTGGCGGTTCAAGGATCATCACAACCCAATTTCATTATATAATTTAATATTATTAATATATGTTAAATTCATAACAAAAAATAATTTATACAATAAAATTTAAAACCTATTTCAACAATTCCATTATTTTTATTACTAAAAATGAAGTATGTAATAGAAATTCAAAACACATCACCCACGTTGTCGATAAAACGACACCAATAGATGTTGTTTTTATTTTTAGAATAAAAGGTTGAGGGGAATAAGTATCATGATTAATTTTTCCATAATCATGATAAAATCGTATTCTAAATAAGGTGATAAAGTTTTCATGTTTTTTTTAAAAAGGATATGTGAAGAGAATATAAGAAAAGAAAACCAATTGAAACAAAATAAATGAAAATGAAATAAGATATTTACCTCTTGAATTATCCTCATTGAGAACCTTGTTATGGGATATGGTTTTGACCTATTGTGAAATAAAAAGGTCTTGGATTAGGGAAAGAGTCATGGGAATAGGATTGTGTATAAATTTTAAAAGGAAAATTCTTGAGATGAGTGACAAGAATAAGGGGTGAGGTGTGGTATTTATTGGGAATGAGAGGATTTTTTTCAATTATTTTAGACATTATTTCATTATTTTATAAAATGAATGAAATTGTGTTGGTTATTGTGAATAAATACAGTAATCTATATGATAATGTTTGCACAAATCGTTATTTAATAATCATAATATCATATATGACTCAATAATTAAGGTATTAAGCTTATTTAAAAAATTATCGTATTTTACTACATAACAAATATTCATGTATTTCTGAAAGATCACAAAAGTTCATCATAACCATTATTTGACTTGTATAATTAAAAAATGTACTCCATTTAATGAATATAAATTTCCCAATATGAAAAATTTAATTATTAATTAGAATATAAATTGATTTGAAAAATACAAATTTTAAAATTATAAATTATTTTATAACACATAGAGAAACTAATTAAAGTGTCCCAAAATTATGTAATAATAATAATAAAATAAAATATTTATTAAATAATCTATTAAATGAAACTATAATTTATTATAAATTATTATATTAATTATAAAATTGAAATAAATTATGTTTCACAAAAAATTAAAAACATTTAATACATCATTTTCAAAAAAAAATATTACCTCATTAAAATATAAAAATATATAACATGTTAACATAATATATATATATATATATATATTTAATATTTTCATAGGTTTGGATACAATTATATTGGATGATTTACTATTTATTTGCATCATATCACTATTCCTATGTCGAGTTACTATTCCATCATATTATATTCTTTAATATACAATTTATTTAATTATAAATGTGTAATGGATTTATATATTTTATTTTAAATGGAAGAAATTATATTATATAATTACCTAAGTTGTTAAATTGTCCCCACCTTTGGGAAAATGGGTCATTTCAATTTTTATTCACTTTTTAAATAATTGAAGATTCCACAACCTCTTATAATTTTTAAATTCCCATGTTTCTTCTTCATCCATATTATTTTACCACAAAATATTAACATGGTAATGTATTCTATTTAATAATACATTCTCTCTAAAATCAACAATCTAAATAGGATTCTATTCATACAAAAGGTTCTCTTCTTGGTAGACTACATATGAGCTCAAAACATTATATTATTTTATATAATACTTTCTCAAGATTAAAATATGAAAAAAATTCCGTAACATAGTCAAACTCAGAGGAAAAGCAACTCGGTAGGCAACTGGTGAAAAAATATCAAGGATTTCATAAGATCAAATGATCCTTGGTTATAAAATTGATTTCTGACCAAAACGTATAAAAAGTTTCTAAGGATATATTTTAATGATATCATTTTAACCTTGTTTAAATGAAATGTATTACATCTTGTTATTTTAATAAATAATTTTAATTCTTTATAATATCCTAATGTTTTTTGGACAATATTCAATTTCATAGCCATTTACTCTATCAATTATTTTCCCACAAACTTATATTCCTCGACATCATCCCAAAATGATATAGATCAACATCACTTATAATATAATGGATCAAAAGGTTCCATATATATAATATAATTAAAACTGTTATTATAAAAATTATAAACAAAATATTGATGTTGATTCCAATATCCCTAGAAATCCATTGAACTTGCTAAAATCATATACTCTATGATCTGATTTTTTTACTTATATTGTCCATTAGACTGGGGATGAAAAGATGTGTGTATTTTAATTTAATTACCAATGAAATCATAGTAATTTTCAAAAGGTAGATGTGATCCTTGGATCTAAATCAGATTATTTGGATAGAGGAACTCCATGTAACCTGAAAAATTCTTTGAGGCACAAACTAGAATGATGACCCAAATACATTGTATCATGAATAGGAAGGAAATGTGAATATTTAGTCATTAATTCATCATTTACCCAATCGTATTGTTACCCTGAAAAGTTTATGTTAGTCCAACCACAATTTCTATGGATATATTTTCACATTCTCAATCTCAAAATTGAAATGGTATAATCATCACCTTCGGTAACTACAGGTATGTCTTATCATATTGACTTGTTATTCATTTAATGTTAAAATTAGCAATATCTTTTTTCATTAAATTCCACAAGTAATACCCTAAGTGGTGTATATAAATCTTTATACATCTAGGATGAACTAAAATGGAGCACTATGAGCTTCACATTTCAATTATTTCTTCTGTTGATAATCACAAGAATACATACTCTATTCCCAAAACTCAAAAAATAAGATTTATCAATGATAAAATTAGGATAATTACCCACTTGATCCAATTGTACCCTTTTCTGCAAATCATGTTCTTCCTTATAAGAATAATATATTACTTCTTACAGAGACTAATATATCGACAACTGGAACAGAATAGTTCAATTTCATGAACCAACAACTTGGAAGAAAAAATCCATCAAATAAATAACGAAATTTTCATTTTCCAAATATATCATGGAAAATGTTTCATTACATTTCAATCTCAATGAATCAGCTACACTGTTTTATTTTCCATAATGATAATGAATTATGTAATTATAACCCATGATTAGTTCCAGTAATATTTTTTTGTCTCATGTTTAGTTCCTTAAATGTAAATATATACTGCAAACATTTATGGTCAATTTATATTCAATATTTTACTCCATATAAATTCTTCCACCAAATTTATTTAGTAAAAAAATATAAGACAATTCCATATAATGTGTATGGTAATTTTACTCAAGCTATTTCAATTGATTTGAAACATAAAAAATTAGATGATCATTCTACATTTGGACACTACCAAGTCCTTTCAATGAAGCATTAAAATTGGTGGAAAATTAACCATTTCTAGAAGTTAGGGTCAAAACTACAGCATTCAGCACTCTTATATTCAATTTGTGAAACATTAATCACATTATTTTGACTCAATGAACTGATCAATTTTTTTTATTAAAAATAGTTATTTGGATATATAATTAATAAATTTTTTACAAACCTATTATTATTCATTCCAAAACAAGGAAAATAAGAATCTCAGTTATGTTTGTGGGTCATTTCCATTCTTCTGAATATTTTGATTTACCTGGATAAATTTCTATTCCATATATAAAAACTGTGTGACCATGGAATGATTTTTTTCAAACAAAATTAACACTTATATAATTTTCCACAATGTTTAATATCTTTTAAGGGTTTCGAAACAGAACATAAATGTATTTAATTCTTCTATTTACTTTTATAATATTACATAATGTCATCAATAAAGAAATATTAAACTAATCCCAGAAATCCTGAAATATTCTATTCATAAGATCAATGAATTTAGTAGGATCATTAATTAACTCAAATGTCATATAAAATTTTTTATAATTCTTAGATCAATTAAAAAATTCAATATTTGGAATTTATGATTCTTTTAATTTCACCTAACGGTACCCTGACCTCAAATCATCCGTCAAAATATACTATTAACCTAAAGATGATTCAAATTTTATCGATATGAAATAAAGAATAATTTTTCTAAACAATAATTGTATTAAATGATCTAAAATCTATTAAATTTCTCATTGAACTATATTTCTTTTTATCCAAAAAGACAAGAGCACCCCATGATGATGTGGATGGTTAGACGAATCCATTATGTGATAATTCCTGTAAATCCTTTTTAAACTACAACAATTTCATATTTTCTATTTGATATGGCATTTTGAAATTGGATTTTTATTCGGAACTATGTAAATAGTAAACTAAACCTCTCAATAAAGAACAAAACAAGAAAAACATCAGGAAAAACATCAAGATTTTCATTTACCAGTGTCACATCATTAATCTAAATAGTTCTTTTATTATCAAAAAAATGTCCAGGATAAATGGGAGTTCCATATTTTAACTATTTCTAGGATAACTGATATGTTATCAATTGTATGGGTTCATTCTTGTACAAGAAATAAAACTCTTTAAAAAATAATATTTAGCTCTAAAATATTTTATAACTTGATAAAAAGTCTACGAGTACATACCCAGAATAACATCAAAATCTACAAGAGTAAATACAACATGGTTTTTCCGAAAACGATTTTAAAAGACAAAAATATGTAGATTCTTATATTTCTTTTCCCATAAATATAATATTTAGGGGGGTTTACCATGTGTTATAGCATCATGTCTTGAGATGGAATTTATATATTAATAAAAATTTCATAGTAATGAAGGAATTTGTTGACCGTTAATCAAACAATAAATTGAAATATTCAGTAAAAAAAATAATTGTATATTATACCACTTCGTTGGATGGATCCACATCTACTGATGTAGTTTCAAAAGAGTTTTCCACGAACTTATAATTCTAAATATGGTGACTTCATACTTGAGGGACATGGTTTGGAAACATATTAAAAAATTAATGAAACCCTTAAAGGAAAAAATATCAATATCATATTATTGTTGATTTAGTGAACATTTTCATTGTACTCATGGGAAAAAAACCCCAACAGTAATCATATTTATCATTTCCTTGAATTTATTTGAAATAACCCTAGATTAATTTAACCACCATTTTGAAAAAAAGGAAAAATTATTTTATACATCAATATTTCATTGATAAATTCATCCCAAAATCCTTGGAACCTATCTATTTCAAAATCGTGTCATCATGAAGCATATATGGGACATAATAATTCATAAAAAAAAATTCATCACAACGAACATGTTTCTCATGGATTTAATACTCATATGAAGACAAATGTCATGAACCGCCACCCCGGGATATGAACCTTGTCATCTGACACCATGGGTCACCTATAATGCCTTGGTTGCCTTCCCAGCACACCATACGATATTAATCACTTGGGTTTCTTATCAGACTGATGATTTTCACCAAATTCCAACAATTGTTCTTTCAATGTGTTTTGTCCTCACTCACACACACCCTGAGAAACTTTAGGCCGTGCATGCTTAACTGTGTAGTTCTAATTAGGTAGGACCCCGAAAGAAAGGTGCACATTATTGACATGGGTAGTAGCATTTATCCTTTTATGTCTCACTTTTCTAGGGGTGTTACATTATACACCTTTTTAAAGCACAACGCCCTCATTGTGGACCCCAAGCCTTAAACCCAGGAAGTGCCTATGCACATCTGGCTGGGTATTGGCTCTGATACCATTTGTCACAAACTGCCTCCCCGGGCCATGAACCTTGTCATCGGTCCCCGTGGGTATCATGTAATACATTGGATTCCTTCCTACCACATCATAGGATATTATTCAATAGGGTCCCTTATCATACTAATGATTGTCCCCATAGGCCAACAAATGTTCTTTCAGTGTGTTTTGTCCTCACTCACACACACCCTGGGAAACTTCCCAGAAGGTCACCCAATGTAATTATTACTCCAGGCCAAGCATACATAACTATGGAGTTCTAATCAGGTAGGCTTCTGGAAGAATGGTTCACCTTATTGACATAGGTATTAACATATAGCCTTTTATATCTCACTTTTCCAGGGGTGTTACAACAAATATTTTGGAAAAAAATATTTTCAAACCGGATTAAAATATATTAATCTTACTGTCAATGTTCGGAGTAAAATCTGGTACATACACGACAGTTATAATAATAAATAATTTTTACATTGGTATAGAATCATCATCCTTCTAGTTTAGTTCCATGAATTGTTTGTCTGTTTCAAGTCAAATTGTATTATGTAAATATTTTTCCCTAAAAAACTCTTCAAACCACCACATTTCAATGTTTCATGTTTATCTTTTTCCCTCATATTCATATCCATAGACCACCATTTATTAGCTTAAACATCAAAATGATATATGTCTATAATTACCATTTTCATTATGAACATCAATTGACATCAAATATCATTTCTTAATACTTAATCCACCCTTTGGGTATAACTGGATCTATGGTTCCAGTAATACTTGTATGATGTTCCATTATAAAATTCCACAAAAAATCCTTTTTCATTATTTTAGATCATGGTCTTATCATGAATAAATACAACCACCATTTATATCTTGATTCATCTAAGCCATTATTATCACCAACTGATCGATTCAAATTCAACCATTACTAGATGCTGATTCGGAAGGATAACCGTCTATCAGTGCCTTTCAACATCAGCTTACCTATTTCTTCTTGTGGAAGACCATTCTCAATAGAAATATCTTAGTCAAATCAAGATGGGAATAATTAAATTATATATTATTTATAATTAACCATAAATAAGTAATCATTTTTTATTAACATCACCCTAACCACAATAGTTATATAAACCATCATTTGATACCAACTATAAGGAACCATACAAAAAAATTATATTATGATGTATTTTATTAAAGAAAATACTTTCTTTCACATTCACTATCTTTTTAGGATTTTATTCTTCGATGATTATGACACAATAAAACAATTACTAACATAATTCATACAATGATGAAAAAACTAATATAATATCAATTTTTCATAATATAAAACATTATAAAAATAAAATAGCATTTCCTTGAAATATATTCATACCATATAATATGAATTCCATATTTCACTTACATATCCTTATAAACTATTTATAACATAAAAATATATGAGCCCAAGAATCTCTGTAAAGGATATAAAGATATAAAATATTTAGCTCGTTTTAAAACATTAAAATCCATTACAAAACCATTTTTTGAAATGTCATAATTATTATTAGATAAATAATGTAGTCGCCTTGGGAAATCATTAATCTATCTGTCACGACCCGACCTCGGGGCCCGTGCCGTGACTACCCCAAGCCCGCCTTCCATAGGCCAGGGGCTGGCGACTAGCACCAAGGCGTAAAATTCCGGTAAACAGGGAAGGCATTTCCTTTATAAGTAACAACCACCACAGAGTCAGCAAGCGGAAAGTAACTACCAAGTGAAGAAAAGTAAAGGGGGCCGGAATACAAGCCCAACTGAAAGTACAACAGAAAAGGTAAAGAATATCAACTGATGAAAAGACGGCGGCCTCGTGTCGTCCACTGGCAATCCCACCTGAAGGGTGGGTACAGATAGCCTCCAGGCTCCTCGGGTCCCACGTCCGCTCCGAGCACGTCCCGCCCAGTGGTCCGCCTCCAGGTACCGTCCTGCTCCACGCCCCAACCGAGATCAGCGCTGTCCGTCGTATGCATCCAACACAACAAGGTGCGGGCATAGCCTATGCAGGGGTGAGTATAAGCTACTCAGTAAGGACCCCGAGACCCCCGAAGGTCTCTCGAAATCCACAAAGTATATAGCACAAAAGAAAGGTGCAATCACAAAGTAACATCTGACTCGACTTAGGTATATGCCCATACATATACCTAAGTCCCCGATTCTAGCTCTGCTCACGAGCTCAAGAACAACTCAATCCACGCAGGAAAGCAAGACTCAAATCCACAAAGGAGAGTAAATAGTAAATCCACATAGGATAGTTCAACACAATCCACAAAGGAGAGTAACATAAGATTCAGCTCAACCAGGTATACTTTTTCAGATGACGTCAAAGATGATCACTGATCCATCTAAGTCGTAGGACCCACGAAGGATCGATAGGTACTAACCCCCGCAAAAGACCCACACAGGATCGGGCTCACACAGAACCTGTAGGCAATGGATCACACAGAACCGGTAGTAAGGACCCACACAGGATCGGTAGCACTGATCCACGTAGGATCGCTGAGTGCAGTAGTCGACGCAGTCCACTGAGAATCTCTGCACAGTCGTTGCCGCAGTCCACGAAGGATCTCTGCTCTGTCGTCGTCGCAGTCCACGGAGGATCTATGCTCTGTCCTCGAAGTCACAGCCAGCGCTAGGGTTCCCGCACACAGCGAGCTCGTTTAGGAGGGTCCGCTCCACGAGCCGAGAGGCTGATACATCAACTGACAGGTAGTCCGAAGTTGATGTATCCAAAAGTTCCGTAACGACAACAGGATCTCAACGCAACATACGGCGCGTCAATCAGACGCCCGGTCTGAGAGTTATTGGCATTTTCGTCCCAGGGGCCCGGTTGGTTTTTAGGGCAAAACCAACCCGACCGTACTCCGCCTATGTCCGATCCTCGGGCGGAGTATTCCAAAAGTTCCGTCTCACTTAGAGGAAACTACCACAGCTGACGGTACGTCGATCAGACGTCCGTAGCTCAAGTTATGAGCCTTTCCGCTCCGAGGGCCCGGTTGGTTTCGTGTACGAACCAACCCGGCCGAACCGAAAGTCTTCCGAAACCTTGAGTGTAATATACAGAAAAGACCGTCTCGATCCAAGGATCGCGTAGCCACTGACGGTTCGTCAATCGGAGGTCCCAGGCCCAAGATATGGGCAAAAGACCGAAGAGGGCCCGAAACGGGGGTTCTGGGCCCGGGGCGACCCGGCCCGAACCCCCCCTGGGTCGGCCGAACCAGGTCGACCCGACCCGGTTGGACCGGGTCCGGTCCGGCTCGGGCGCGGCCCGGCCGGTCGGACCGGCTCGGCCGGCGCGGCCGATCGGCCGAGCGCGGCTGCCGCGGGGCGCCGCCCCCGCGGCTCGGTGGAAAACGCGGCCCCTCGGGGGGCCGCCTGTCACGCGGACGC
The DNA here is from genome assembly GCA_963277665.1 of Viscum album. Lineage (NCBI taxonomy): Eukaryota > Viridiplantae > Streptophyta > Magnoliopsida > Santalales > Viscaceae > Viscum > Viscum album. Next base: position 456,664,382 of record OY728142.1, read on the forward strand.
GGCCTGGCCGCCGCGTCCGTTCCCGGTTCCGCGCGGCCGCGGAACCGGCCACCGCCGCTGCGGCTTCAGCCGCGGCGGATTTCCTCCACGGCGGCGCACCGGGCGCCGCCGCCTCCGGCCGCCGGCGCCGCCGCCTTCCGCGGGCCGCCGGAGTTGCTCCGGTGGCCCGTTTCGCCTCCCGTCTGCGCCGTTGCTCCTCCCGGGGGCCGATCTTCACTGCGGGATCAACGGATCGCCCTTGCCGCATGGTTCGTCGTCGCTTGCCAAACCTGCACAACAAAAAGATCGGCGGAGGGTTTCCGGGTCTTGTTCGTTAGACCCGCACCCTCCGCGTTAGTCATAAAATCAACGGGAGGAAAAGAAATAACCAACAACAATTTTAAATAAATTAAAATTGTTCCGAGATCGGGTTCTTTATTTTAAAAGAATAAACACGGGAAATAAAAATATTCCAACAACCCCTACCTCGCAGCTGTCGTTGCTGAACGGGGGATCGTCGCGGGATTGCTCGTCGCGGAAGAAGGGGATCGTCGCGTCGTCGTGGTATCCGGCGTCGCGTCTCCAATCTCCGGATCAAGATCAAACGGATTTAATTAATTTAAATTCGTTGATATCAAATTATAAAAAAGGGTAGAATTTAGAAGATTCGATTCTCACCTTTAACCGCCGAACGAGGATCGGTCGCGGAAGAAGAGGCGTCGCCGAAGAACGTCGCGGGTAGAGCTCGTCGACGTCGCAGATCAGGGTGTGCGTCGTCGAATTCCGGTCGCCGGCGTTCTTCGCGTTCTTCGCGGGGAGGGTGGAGGCTCAGAGAATTCGCACAACGATAGCAATCCTCCAAAATAGACAAGTTTGTCTATTTTATTAATTCTCCAACGAACGCAAACGCGTAAGTAACGACCCATTAAATTCGTTGAATTAATTCAACGAATGAAACAGCCCATTTAATTCACGAAATAAACCGCCCAATTAAATGGTCTGTTAAGAATATAAGAAAACGCGTCGGTTGAAATTTCAGTTACTTTGACGGGTTTTCGCGGGTGTGTTACTTAGCGGAAGAAACGGCGGGGCTCGTGCGGGCCCCACCGCACAAATATCCTACCAAGAGGGTAGGATATTTCCGGATAGCACCCTATCCGCTTTAACTCAGATCAAGTGGCTTTCAAGTGACTTCCAAGCAGCTTAAGTGAAATAAAATAAAGTTGTCGCACAAACTTTATTTTATTTCTGACTAAAAGCCCCAAAATTTAAAAACCACGTCTGAGCAAACGCAACTCTAGAAAAGCCGTTTCTAAGCAAATACCGGCGCTGCGATTTCATCGGTGCCCTCAGAATTCGATTCCGGGCACCGGTTCAAAAGATAGAAAAACCCGCTCGTCCGTTCACTGAACGTACCCGAGCCAAACTTCGGAAAATGATTCCGGGCACACCGGGCCTCGGAATCAGGTGTCGTCTGATGCTGCGCTCTTGTAAAATTCCAAAGAAAAATAAGAAAAAAAAATTTCCTTGAAATTTGCGGGTCTTTACATTACTCCCACCTCAGGGCATTACGTCCCCGTAAAGATACATCAAAAACTAGGGGAACAAATGGGGGTACTGAGCACGCATCTGAGCCTCCTGCTCCCAAGTTCTCTCCTGGAGGTTCCCGTGCTGCCATCTGACGCGCACAAGAGGAATCGACCGCCCACGTAGGACCCTCTCCTGTCGATCCTCGATCTCCACTGGGACCTCCGAAAAAGTCGCCCCATCGTCCACGTCCTGCTCTCCAAAGTCGATGATGTGCATCGGGTCGTGCACGTATCTCCTCAGCTGAGACACGTGAAAGACGTCGTGCACACGGTGCAACTGAGGTGGTAGAGGCAGGCGATAAGCCACCTCTCTTATCCTGCTGAGGACCTGGAAAGGCCCGATGAAGCGTGGAGACAACTTGCCGCCTCGGCGAAATCTCCGTAAACCACGTCGAGGTGAGACACGCAAAAAGACGTGGTCGCCATCCTCGAACTCTAGTGGCCTCCGCCTCCTGTCAGCATATGACTTCTGCCGGCTCTGAGCTTTCCTCATCCTCTCCTGGATGATCTGGACCTTCTCTGTCATGGCTCGGACCATCTCTGGTCCCACGAGTGCTGACTCCCCAGGGTCTGTCCAGCACAACGGTGATCTGCAGGGTCTTCCGTACAACGCCTCGTATGGTGCCATCCCGATGGTGGAGTGGTAGCTGTTGTTGTACGCGAACTCCACCAAGGGTAGGTGGTCCTCCCAGCTGTGACCAAAGTCGAGAACACATGCACGGAGCATGTCCTCGAGTGTCTGTATGGTCCTCTCCGTCTGACCATCCGTCTGAGGGTGGAAGGCTGTGCTCAGATGGAGCCGCGTCCCGAACGCCTCCTGCAACCCCTTCCAAAGCCGGGAGGTGAAACGAGCATCTCGATCGGAGACGATAGACGATGGCACACCGTGAAGCCGTACGATCTCCTGGACGTAAAGACGTACCAAGATCTCCACTGAGCCCTGCTCTCTGATGGGTAAGAAGTGTTCCGACTTGGTGAGTCGGTCGACAATCACCCAAAGGGAGTCGTGACCTCGGGAAGTGCGTGGAAGTCCAGTCACGAAGTCCATAGATATCCCGTCCCACATCCACTCCGGGACCTCCAAGGTCTGTACCAAGCCTGCTGGTACCTGATGCTCTGCCTTCACCTGCTGGCAGGTGAGGCATCGCGAAACAAACTCTGCCACAGCTTTCTTCATGCCCGGCCACCAGTGCTGTCGTCTGAGATCCTGGTATATCTTCGCCACTCCGGGATGTACCTCCAAGGGAGAAGTGTGAAACTCTCTCAGCACCTCCTCTCGTAAAGCGACTGGTACGAAGGTACGTCCTCTGAAAAGGATGTCGTGCTCTGCTCCAAGGGAGAAACCATCAGGCGCCTGACCTGAGGATATCAGTGCACGCCGGGTCTCACAGTCAGCGTCCCCACGCTGAGCCTCTCTGACCCGCTGTAGACGTGGAGGAGAGACTGTGAGAGACTGAAGAAAGGCTGCTCCATCTCTATCCACGAAGGATATCTGTAAGGAGGCTAGCTGCTCTGTCGCCTCCTCAAGTAGCTGAATGCCCGTCCTCCTGCTGAGGGCATAAGCTACCACGTTCCCCTTCCCAGGAGTATAGACTATCTCAAAGTCATAGTCCTGGAGGAACTCAAGCCATCTCCGCTGTCTCAGGTTCAGGTCCTTCTGAGAGAAGATATACCTGAGACTCTGGTGGTCAGAAAAGACTGTGAAGCGCTCGCCCATCAGATAGTGCCGCCAAGTCTTCAGAGCGAAGACCACTGCTGCTAACTCCAGGTCATGAGTGGCGTAGTTCTGCTCATGCGGCCTCAACTGACGTGATCCGTAGGCGATCACGGCCCGCTCCTACATCAGGAAGCACCCGAGTCCAGTCCCTGATGCATCGCAGTAAACTACGTATCCAACTCCCTCCTCAGGCAACCTCAAGATAGGTGCGCTGGTCAATCTATGTCTCAGCTCCTGGAAGCTCTGCTGACATCTGTCTGACCACACAAAGGGTTTACCCTTCATTGTCAAAGCTGAGAGTGGTGCCGCAACTCTGGAGTAGTCTGGCACGAATCTCCGATAGTATCCGGCTAGGCCCAAGAAGCTCCGCACCTCCGTCACGCTCCTGGGTGGCTCCCAAGCTAGCACTGCCTCGATCTTCGCAGGATCCACTGCAACTCCCGCCTCAGAGATGACGTGCCCCAAGAAATGGACTTCACATAACCAGAACTGGCATTTTGAGAGTTTGCCATAAAGCTGGTGCTCTCGGAGTGTGTCTAGCACAACTCGCAGGTGGTAGGCATGCTCCTCCTCAGTCGTCGAGTATACCAAAATGTCGTCAATGAAGACCACGACCAATCGATCGAGGTATGGCTGGAATATCCTGTTCATGAGGCTCATGAACACTGCTGGAGCATTGGTCACGCCGAACGGCATAACCATGAACTCATAATGGCCATACCGACACCTGAAGGCCGTCTTCTGCACGTCCTCGTCTCGAACTCTGAGCTGATGATAGCCTGACCGGAGGTCTATCTTCGAGAACCACCGCGCTCCCTTGAGCTGATCGAAGAGGTCATCAATCCGTGGCAGCGGATACTTGTTTCTCACTGTCACCTGGTTCAGGCGACGATAGTCGACACACAGTCGCAAGCTCCCGTCCGCCTTCTTGGAGAACAAAATCGGGGAAGCCCAGGGTGAAACACTGGGTCGGATAAACCCCTTGCTCTGCAAGTCCTCCAACTGTACCCGCGGCTCTCGAAGCTCGGCGGGGGCCATCCGATATGCTGGAGTAGATATCGGGGCTGTCCCGGGGTACAAGTCGATGTAAAAGTCTACCTCTCTACGAGGAGGTAGCCCTGGAACGTCGTCGGGAAAGACGTCCACGTACTGGTCCACCACTACAGGAAAAACTGGACTCCGCACGTCCACTGCTCCTAGGATGAGGCTAGCCAACTGATGAGAGATGGGCTGCACTCTCCTTCGCGGAAGTCCATCCTGTGCTGCAAAGGTTCCCTTCTCGCCGGTGAAGGTAAACCTGCTCCCGTCGGTGCGAACACATCGCACCTTGCGCCTAAAACAGTCGATCTGGGCATGAACAGTGGATAGCCAATCCATGCCCAAGATGACGTCGTAAGGCCTCGACGCCGCTACAAGGAGATCCCAGCAGAAGCTCTCGCCTCCTAGAGTAAGCTCACACTGCCGGCACCAGTGCGTAATCGTCGAGTCTGCTCCCGTAGGAGTCTCTATCCGTAAGGATCGAGCCAACGGCTCAGTCAGAATCTCCGAGCTCCGAACAAGGGCAGAGGCTATGAAAGAGTGACTCGCTCCTATGTCTATAAGTACTGCAGCAAGGGTGGAATAGACACAGATCGTACCTCGAATCATCTCTGGCATGTCGGGGTCGTAGGCCTCCACTGCCTGGATCTGGGCCTGTCCCTGCCCGCCAGCTCCCTGTGGTCGAGGTGGCCCTCCTGGTGGTGGTGGGGGTAGAGCCTGGAAGCGTCGCCCACCACCCGCTGCTCGGCCAGCTCCTCTGCCTCGTCCGCCTCCTCCATGAGGACCGCCACGGTCGACCCTCTGCCTCTGCTTGGGTGGCCCCTCCACCGTCTGCTTCTCCTCTGGTCGGCGAGTCGGGCAGTCACGAGCCATGTGACCCTGCCCGCCGCAGGAGTAGCACAGCCTGCCTCTCGGAAGGCTGGCACTCCGCTGTGTGCCCCGCACTGCTGAGCCGGTGTCCTGAGGCCGTCTGCGTGGGGGTCTGGTCTGCCTGGACCCGAGAGTCATCCGTCGGCTACCTGCTGCCGAAGACTCAGCTACCTGCCGCCCTGCGCTAGGTCTCACCGCTGAAGAAGGCTCTGCCAGGAAGCTCTCGATCAGGAGGGCTCGCTCCAGCACTCCCGCCTGGGTCAGAATGCTGAGGGAGATCAGCGACGCCCGAATCTCCTGTCGCAAGCCCTGCTCGAAGGTCCGGGCCCGGAAGAAGGGGTCCTGTACCATGTCGGTCGAGTAGCGAGATAGGTCAGTGAACCTCGCCGCGTACTGAGCGACCGTCATGCTGCCCTGGCGCAGCTGGAGAAGCTCCTGGATGCGCACCGCTCGGAGGGTGGCCGGGACGAACTCAGAGCGGAAGAGGCTCTTGAAGTCCGTCCAGAGCAAGGATGCCTCATCGTGAACCTGGAGCATCAAGCTCCACCATCGTCCTGCCACCGCCTGTAGGAGGCTCGCCGCGAGAATCACCATGAGATCCGCTGGTGTCCTCACTAGCCTAAAGATCCGTACCACCGCCTCTAGCCAGTCCTCCGCGGCCTGGGGGTCCGCCTCACCGCAAAACCTGGGCGGTCGCTGGCTCTGAAACTCATGCAGTGCCCTGAGGCGACGTGCATCGTCAGCGTCTGGTACTGGTAGCATCGGTGGCTCGGCGGGTAAAGCTACCGCCGGTGCCACTGCTGGCAAAGGGCCCTGCACCGAGGCCTCGTCGCTCGGTGGGCTGCCGTCGCGCCCTACACTCAGAACCCTAGCTGGCTGTCGTCGCGGAGCCATCCTGAAAAGGAGAACAAGAGCACCACAGTCAGAATAGTATACCTGGTGAGCTGGCACAAGTAATCACAAGGAAAACTTGAGACTTTCATGAAGCAGATCAGTATACCCGGTGAGCTGACACAAGTAATCACAAAGAAAACTTGAAACACACACGCAATAAATGTTTTCATGCATTAAGTCGGAAATCAGGAGTCAGGGTCCTGGTGTACGGATACGTCGGCCGCCGCACCAACACTGGGCTCCCTGGACTGATAACCACACTCAATACACTAAACACTATTGCTTCATATAGGAAGAAAAGACGATCAGAGTCTGCGATAGAACCGACCCCTATGATACCTATTTGTCACGACCCGACCTCGGGGCATGTGCCGTGACTACCCCAAGCCCGCCTTCCATAGGCCAGGGGCTGGTGACTAGCACCAAGGCGTAAAATCCCGGTAAACAGGGAAGGCATTGCCTTTATAAGTAACAACCACCACAGAGTCAGCAAGCGGAAAGTCACTACCAAGTGCAGAAAAGTAAAAGGGGGCCGGAATACAAGCCCAACTGAAAGTACAACTGAAAAGGTAAAGAACAGCAACTGAAGAAAAGACGGCGGCCTCGTGTCGTCCACTGGCAATCCCACCTGAAGGGTGGGTACAGATAGCCTCCAGGCTCCTCGGGTCCCACGTCCGCTCCGAGCACGTCCCGCCCAGTGGTCCGCCTCCAGGTACCGTCCTGCTCCACACCCCAACCGAGATCAGCGCTGTCCGTCGTCTGCGTCCAACACAACAAGGTGCGGGCATAGCCCGTGCAGGGGTGAGTATAAGCTACTCAGTAAAGACCCCGAGACCCCCAAAGGTCTCCCGAAATCCACAAAGGATATAGCACAAAAGAAAGGTGCAATCACGAAGTTACATCTGACTCGACTTAGGTATATGCCCATACATATACCTAAGTCCCCGATTCTAGCTCTGCTCACAAGCTCAAGAACAACTCAATCCACGCAGGAAAGCAAGACTCAAATCCACAAAGGAGAGTAAATAGTAAATCCACATAGGATAGTTCAACACAATCCACAAAGGAGAGTAACATAAGATTCATCTCAACAAGGTATAATTTTTCAGATGACGTCAAAGATGATCACTGATCCATCTAAGTCGTCGGACCCACGAAGGATCGATAGGTACTAACCCCCGCAAAAGACCCACACAGGATCAGGCTCACACAGAACTTGTAGGAAATGGCTCACACAGAACCGGTAGTAAGCACCCACACAGGATCGGTAGCACTGATCCACGTAGGATCGCTGAGTGCAGTAGTCGATGCAGTCCACTGAGGATCTCTGCACAGTCGTTGCCGCAGTCCACGAAGGATCTCTGCTCTGTCGTCGTCGCAGTCCACGGAGGATCTCTGCTCTGTCGTCGAAGTCACAGCCAGCGCTAGGGTTCCCGCACACAGCGAGCTCGTTTAGGAGGGTCCGCTCCACGAGCCGAGAGGCTGATACATCAACTGACACGTAGTCCGAATTTGATGTATCCAAAAGTTCCGTAACGACAACAGGATCTCAACGCAACAGACGGCGCGTCTATCGGACGCCCGGTCTGAGAGTTATTGGCATTTTTGTCCCAGGGGCCCGGTTGGTTTTTAGGGCAAAACCAACCTGACCGTACTCCGCCTGTGTCCGATCCTCGGGCAGAGTATTCCAAAAGTTCCGTCTCACTTAGACGAAACTACCACAGCTGACGGTACATCGATCGGACGTCCGTAGCTCAAGTTATGAGCGTTTCCGCTCCGAGGGCCCGGTTGGTTTCGTGTACGAACCAACCCGGCCGAACCCAAAGTCTTCCGAAACCTTGAGTTTAATATACCGAAAAGACCGTCTCGATCCAAGGATCGCGTAGCCGCTGACGGTTCGTCAATCGGAGGTCCCAGGCCCAAGATATGGGCAAAAGACCGAAGAGGGCCCGAAACGGGGGTTCTGGGCCCGGGGCGACCCGGCCCGAACCCCCCTGGGTCGGCCGAACCGGGTCGACCCGACCCGGTTGGACCGGGTCCGGTCCGGCTCGGGCGCGGCCCGGCCGGTCGGACCGGCTCGGCCGGCTTGGCCGATCGGCCGAGCGCGGCTGCCGCGGGGCGCCGCCCCCGCGGCTCGGTGGAAAACGCGGCCCCGCGGGGGGCCGCCTGTCACGCGGACGCGGCCGGGCCACCGCGTCCGTTCCCGGTTCCGCGCGGCCGCGGAACCGGCCGCCGCCGCCGTGGCTTCAGCCGCGGCGGATTTCCTCCACGGCGGCGTGCCGGGCGCCGCCGCCTCCGGCCGCCGGCGCCGCCGCCGCCTTCCGCGGGCCGCCGTAGTTGCTCCGGTGGCCCGTTTCGCCTCCCGTCTGCGCCGTTGCTCCTCCCGGGGGCCGATCTTCACTGCGGGATCAACGGATCGCCCTTTCCGCACGGTTCGTCGTCGCTTGCCAAACCCGCACAACAAAAAGATCGGTGGAGGGTTGCCGGGTCTTGTTCGTTAGACCCGCACCCTCCGCGTTAGTCATAAAATCAACGGGAGGAAAAGAAATAACCAACAACAATTTTAAATAAATTAAAATTGTTCTGAGATCGGGTTCTTTATTTTAAAAGAATAAACACGGGAAATAAAAATATTCCAACAACCCCTACCTCGCAGCTGTCGTTGCCGAACGGGGGATCGTCGCGGGATTGCTCGTCGCGGAAGAAGGGGATCGTCGCGTCGTCGTGGTATCCGGCGTCGCGTCGCCAATCTCCGGATCAAGATCAAACGGATTTAATTAATTTAAATCTGTTGATATCGAATTATAAAAAAGGGGAGAATTTAGAAGATTCGATTCTCACCTTTAACCGCCGAACGAGGATCGGCCGCGGAAGAAGAGGCGTCGCCGAAGAACGTCACGGGTAGAGCTCGTCGACGTCGCAGATCACGGTGTGCGTCGTCGAATTCCAGTCGCCGGCGTTCTTCGCGTTCTTCGCGGGGAGGGTGGAGGCTCAGAGAATTCGCACAACGATAGCAATCCTCCAAAATAGACAAGTTTGTCTATTTTATTAATTCGCCAACGAACGCAAACGCGTAAGTAACGACCCATTAAATTCGTTGAATTAATTCCACGAATGAAACAGCCCATTTAATTCACGAAATAAACCGCCCAATTAAATGGTCTGTTAATAATTTAAGAAAATGCGTCGGTTGACTTTTCAGTTACTTTGACGGGTTTTCGCGGGTGCGTTACTTAGCGGAAGAAACGGCGGGGCTCGTGCGGGCCCCACCGCACAAATATCCTACCAAGAGGGTAGGATATTTCCGGATAGCACCCTATCCGCTTTAACTCAGCTCAAGTGGCTTTCAAGTGACTTCCAAGCAGCTTAAGTGAAATAAAATAAAGTTGTCGCACAAACTTTATTTTATTTCTGACTAAAAGCCCCAAAAATTAAAAACCACGTCTGAGCAAACGCAACTCCGGAAGACGCGTTTCTAAGCAAATACCGGCGCTGCGATTTCATCGGTGCCCTCAGAATTCGATTCCGGGCACCGGTTCAAAAGATAGAAAAACCTGCTCGTCCGTTCACTAAACGTACCCGAGCCAAACTTCGGAAAATGATTCCGGGCACACCGGGCCTCGGAATCAGGTGCCGTCTGAAGCTGCGCTCTTGTAAAATTCCAAAGAAAATTAAGAAAAAAAAATTTCCTTGAAATTTGCGGGTCATTACACTATCATTCATAAATACATACACCACAATCTACCACTACATGATTCACTTTTAATAATAAAATATATTGCATTATACGTAACATCGATTCCTAGAACACCACGCCCAATACAAATAGCATTTTAAAAACAACATATGCGTAGTTAATAGAACATTTATTAATATAATTAATTTCATTTTAAAAATGGATTTCATTTTTTGGTTTGGAATATCCAAATTAGCATAGGGTGAATTTTTGGTATTTTTCTGGAAACACACAGTTTTTTATGAATAGTGAAAAACACTAGGTTATTATTTAAAACAGACTTTTTATTTAAATAATTATTTTAAATATAAATTTATTTTATAGTAAATATAGATAAATAATACCAATATTAGTGAAATGTAATTCATTATAATCATTTTATAATATTATCATTCATATAATATTTTATTGAACTTTTTAACATCTTTAACCTACCTTCTACAAACTTTTAATAATTTTCATAAAACGTAATTTTACCACTTATATGAATTGAATTTCAAAAAATTATGACACATAGTTGACATCAGTAAGTAAAATTTGGTTTAATTGAATGAAAATAATTTTTCGTCCAATTGTAACTTTTCAATTTTATTTACAACGGTTCAATGTAAATAACATAATTAAATGTAAAAATGATATTATAGTTACTCTAAAAGATGTCATAATTATATAGGATAAGTGTATTTTGACGATAATATTTCATTGGAATAAAATATCATCCTTTTTTATCCACAAATATTAGATTAGGACATTAATTATATTTTATTCAAATAAGAGTTAAAAGTATAAAATTCATATTTTAATAACAAAAATATTTTTAATATAGGGTTATACATAATATAAATTCGACTATAAATAATAATTATAAAAAAAATATTTTTTACATCATTTTATTTTATTTATAATTTGGGAAATTATATCACAAAATTTATTTATTTATTAATGGTGATATAATAATTACATTATTAATGAAAAATTAAAAAAAATTGATATTTTAAACATTAAAATAATGGTAAATTTATAATTTTGTAACATTCCAAGAAATTTCTAGGTTACTATGAAATTTTAGGTTTGAATATATAAAAAATGTTTGAATTGATAACGTTTTTACCACATTCATAAAAAAAAAATACACATTTTCAAAATTGACATAAATGAGTTTTTAAAACACATACTATTTTATTAAATGATATTATATTCCTAAAAACATAAGGATTAGACAAAGGACATAGGAAAGGTTATATATGTGAATAAATAACCACTTTAGGTTCTATTCTATTTTTATAGTATGTTTATTGACCATTTATTTTAATAATACATGAAGACATGATAAATGTTAAAATATTTAACTTCAAGTTAAATCTAAATGTTAAGTTAAATGTGGTGTTATAAACATGTATAAAACCAATTTTTTAAGAGTTTTTCTACCAAAAACCACCTTATCCTTAAAATAAATACTTATTGATCCATTAAAAATACAAAATTACTTATAATTACATAATATTTCAATATTTTCCTAAGGTTCCCCTCACCACTCATATAAAAGGTAACATCGCCTTATAACAAAATCAGACCTCCAAATCCATTTTTCATGGCCAAATAATTCTCATATATCCTCCAAAATACTTTCAATTCAACCTAGAAGCATTTCTTTGATATTAAAGCTAGCCTATGGAGCCATTTTGATCAAATCAAACATAAGCACCCAATAAATAAGTAATAATTTCATCACCTCTTTAAAATATCTTGTCATCTTCAGCGTCCCCTTTTTATGTTGTTTCTATACCTAAATAATAACTTCCATACCTTCTATATTATAATATGTCATTATAAATTTGGTACAACCATATTCATTATTCTATCCATCCAATTAATGATAGAGTCACTATCGTGTGTGCTTACATATTACCATCTCCACGTCATGGTTTAGTATGTTATGAAACACTAAATTATTTGGATGGGTATAATATTGAGAATAAATTATGTAAATAAAATAAATTAAATTCTAATGATTCAGTATATGTATGATATTCCATCAAATTAGAAACGATTTCACCATCAATAGAATCATCGTTTCACTTGTGTGTATTTACGGATTACCCTCTCTACGAACGCAATGAGATTTATTCCCCATTATAACTATTAATCAATAATAATATTTTTATGATTAAAAATAATTTTCATGAACATAATATAATTATGGTTATGAATCAAATACATCAAATCCATATAAATCATTTCGTACGTAACAAAACATATAAAGGAAAATCAATCAGTTAACACCTGAAACAATGATACTGCTGAAATATTATTAAAAAATAAATATTAAAAGATCATATATGATATAATATATATGTTTTTGGTTCATTTATAATTTAAAAACATTGATTTAACTATTTTACATGATTTTTATTTACCCTCGACTTCGGAAAAGTATAATGTAAGGGTTAATTTTACAATCTCTTTATTATCTGAGATTATTTATAACTAAGCATCTACTAGGAATTATTTATCATCCATATATGTTTTTCATAAAAATTTATTTCAAAACATTTTTTTATTTCCATATATATGGGTTAAATTAATTTCTAACCTTTTTTTACTTTTAATAAAATGTATTCACAAAATATTTGCGTCGTTTTCCAGAAAAGTAACTTTATGAAATTTTAGACAAATTAATGGAAGAATGTTTTTTAACATATAAGGTGGGTGCACCTATTTTCCACCATTAAAAACCATAAAATATTCCATTTAAATATTATAAAAAAATAAAAAATAAATGTTTTCATTTATAGTTACAGGAATTTAAAATGATTTGAAAATATAAAGAGATGTTTCTTGTCAAATATATTGGATTTCATCTATGTCAACATCCATTGATGGATTTTACAGATGTTTGAAGTTGATTTATTATGATTGAATATTCCATATAGTATTGAATGGTTTTGTGATATGATTTACCTTGGATGTATTGTTTTTATAACATTCATGGTTTATGGTTAAAGTAATAACCTTATGTATTCTAGTTTTAATACGAATGTTTACGTTATGTTTCAACCATTTCAAACGAGGAATGAATTGGACTTAGTAAGTGATGGGTTGAGTCGGCTATAGCCCCATGATTTATAGGTCTATCTAATTAGACACACTATTGTATTGGGACATGTAATTGACAAAATCTTATTTGTTGTTTTTTCACGATGCCTTGACTATGTGGTTATGATGTCCGACATTATGCGTTACATCATTATGAAATTATCTATTGATATTAAATGTGATAATTATACTAATATAATACCCATGTGAATAATTAAATGGAATTATTTCATTTATCTATTCCATATTATGCTAATGTTTAGTTTAAAATGATTGTGTTTTAGTCTTATATATTGCCTTAATTGTTTATTCTTATTTATGATAGTTTCCTCTATATTGTTATCATTAATATACATCTAAGCTGACCCCTTTCATATGTTTTTTTGAGTATGTGAAGAATAATATTTTGATTAACCTCTAGGGATAGGTCAAAGGATACGAGTGTGTTCAAACAGGACACACTATTGTTTTTTATTTCATGATGTATTGTAAAACATATATATGTATCAAGTACTTCAAAGGATACTAAACTAATTGGTCAATTGAGATTTGATCTTTTCAGATCATGCCAATGTTATATAATAATACACTGACTATAGGTAACTAGGGTTGGAGCATTAAATTTGGAACGATATGAAGTTTAGTACAAACCATGAAAACTATATTTAGAAAAAATATGATTACAGAATATTAAACAATGATAGAATGTAAGGATTGTATAAAATAACATCTTAGAATTTTGTTAATATGTAGATTTCTTGAATAATCCACAAAATACATCCTTGTCTAGACACGAGAACGTAGGGGTGAATCTGACACAAAAATTTCTAGGGGAAAAACCTAAAAAAATCTATTTAAGGTAGACTCTAATGATAACTAGTGCACGAAAACGGGCCTTACTACACTTTTGGTTATGAAACTACCATGAGATATGCTTAAGATAGTTCAAATTTTATTTACATGACATTATATATGAATTATGTGTATATAATTCCCCAATGAAAACATTTTTTTATTATGTATTATATGCATAAACTGGTATATTTAAGTTAGGTATTTTACATGTTTTCATTTATATATATTGATTCATAAGGTTATATAGTGTATTCCATTGTTTAGAAACGACTACTAGTAGATGTAATGTAAAATATATCAATGCATGTCATCCATTTAGGGATTTATCTTCAACTTATGAAAAATATAGTGGAGAGTGTGATGCAATAGATGTTGAACAACTTATAACCAAACATGGACAATTCACTGAGGTTATGAATATTTACCATACCCATATGGAAAAACCTAATCCAAAATACTGAGGATAAATGTTAGAACTCTTCACGAGGAAACAACCCCAAAAATTAATTGGGTCTACAAATCCATTTGTAGATGAGGAATGGAAAAGTTCCATAGAAAAGTTATTTCATGATTTTGGGAGTAGAAAAAGGGAAAAATTTGTAATTGATGATTATCGCCTCACAATAGATGCATGGAAATGGTGGTCAATAATTCAAAACACAAATGAGGATGAATAAGTATTAAATAGAGAATGGAGAGAGTTTAAATATATTTTATGGGAAAAATAATGTTCTAGTGACCATCATGCGGATATGGAAAGGCAATTTCTGAGTCTAAGGAAAATTGAGGATGAAAATAACGCAAATTATGAGGCTACCTTAACAAGGATTGAAAGTAAGGATGGATATTATATACTGACCCCAAAGTGTAATATTGATCTATTCAATGAAGTGTTAAAACCATTCCTCTGTCAATAATTGGTCTCAGAATTCTTCTAATCATACAAAGATATATTCTCAAGTGTTATCATGATAGAAAAGGAATTCTATAAGTATTACGACATTAAAGAAAATAAATAGAATTACTGTTCTCTTAAATACACTAGAAATGGAAATAAGGGGAAGAAGGGAAACATTGAATTTCCATCCTATAGTAAATGTGGGAAGAAACACCCATGTACTAGCTTTAATGGAATGATATTTTGTTATAAGTGTGGTTTAAAAAGACAACAAGCATGTGTTTTCAAGGGTCCGAAAGAGTTGGTCAATGTTGAATGCTATAATTGTAGAGAAATGGGGCATTATTCAAATTAATTTACTAAGTTCCATGTAAATTCACCTCAAAAAAGGCCAAGAGAGCATGACCAAGCTTATGCGATCACTACTACCGATGTTGATTCTTTAAATGAAGTGGTTAAATGTACTTTAATCATTTCCACAAATTAAACCAATGATTTATTTGATTTTAGATCATCGATTTAATTTATATCCTCCCAATTAGTGAAGAATATTAAATATTTACATTTTTATTTAATAAGGGAGTCTTCAGTCAAAACTATTTAGGGAAGTATCAATGCAACAATGTTTTATCAATCAGTTACCATTATGTCATTTAAACGTGCATTATATGCTAATATTATTGTTATACCGATGATTTAATTAGATATAATCCTTATCATGGATTGGATTTCAGACCATGATGCAATAATCTATTGTAAGAAGAAGGAGGTCATAATTTTTTATGATGATAAGGAATACCTTATCTTCATAGAAGAAACATCTTCATCTGATTCTCATCTAGATTCACTCCGAGTATCTATACTGAATTCAATTATTAGGGAGATAGAGTGTGAGATAACAATGGGTGAGTAAAGTAATATTTAAATATAGGATTTACCTATTGTGAAATAATATGTTGATTTGTTTCCATGGGATTTACCTTGACATCCTCCACAATGTGAAACAATGTTTTCAATTGACTTAATTCCTGGTTTATGGACTATATCAAACACACCTTATTTAATGGACACAATGGAATTATATTAAATAAATAAAGAAATACAGGAATTTAGTAATAAAGAATTTATTCTCCCAAGTGATTCTCTATAGGGATGACCTGTTTTTTTTTCTTAAGAAGAAAGATGGATCTATGATGTTGTTCATTGACTACTGGGAGATTAATATTATAACAATAAAGAACAAGTATCTGTTGCCTCGAATTGATAATTTAATTGATAAAATTCATGGAGGTCAATATTTTCTAATGATTGAACTTCTTTCATGATATCTTCAGCTGTGTATGAATAACTAAGACATTCTGAAGATACCATTTCATACCAAGTATGGGCATTATGAGTATAGGGTAATTCCTTTTAGAAGAACTAATAAAAACTATGTTTTCATTAATCTAATGAATTTTTTTTAATAATAACTTGAATATTTTTTTATTTATTTATTATTGATATTTTTTCCACTAAAAAAGCTATGATGATCATAAGATTCAAGTTCACACTATTCTAAGAAATCATAAAAGAAATAATTTATATGGGATGCTTAGTAAATGTGAATTCATGAATCAGTAGATTTATTTTATTTTCTATATTATCTCTAAGTATGGAATATCTATTTACCCTTTAATGACAATGGAAATCCAAGAATGAACTACACCAAATAATATAATTGAGGTATGAAGTTTAATTGGTTTAGCAGGTTATTGTCGGCACTTCATCCAGAATTTTTCCCAATTGGATTACCCATTAACTAAGCATGCAGGTAATGGTTTTAAATATTTTTGGACAAATGATTTTGAATAATGATTTAATGAATTGAATATAATTTTATTCATTTCTCCTATCTTGACACTACAATCAGGGAATGCTGGTTTACTTATTTACAATGATGGTTCAATGAAAGGACTGTGTTTTGTCCCTATACAGAATGATATGGTTATCAACTATGCATCACGTTAGAAAGAAATTCAAGGAAAAAAATCCCACTCATGATCTTTAGTTAGAAGCTGTAATTGGTTTTCAAAAGATATGGGGACACTATCTCTAAGTTGATAATTGTGAGATTTATAATGATCACAAGTCTATGTAGTATATTTTCTCCTAAAATGAACTCAACCTGAGGGAAAGGGAAGTTCTTAAACTAATCAAGGGTTATGATTTCACAATAAACTACCACCCAGGGAAGTCAAATAAGGTGGCTGATGCTTTTGGAAGAAATAATCCTTGAGTTATGAACAAGATGACTGTTTAAAGGGATCCTATATTTAGGGATCTGGTAAAGATGCATAAGGGAATAATCATTGAATGTGAGACATCAATAATTTTTCAAATGGTTGCCAAACCACCATTAATATAAAATATAACATGTTCTCAAACTAATGATGATGTTTTTCAAAAGAAAATTAATATTGTGAAATATGGGGTATGGATAGACTTCGTATATGATGATGTAATTTTTAAAAATGGGAATGGAATTTTTGTTCCTGATATACATGATATTTAAAAGGAATTGTCTAATGATGCTCATAGCTCCTGTTTCTTTATCCAATATGGTAGCACTATAAGGTATAGATATTTAAATGAACCTATTTGGGGGGACAACATGAAGAGGAATATTGATGATTATGTCAAGATGCATGGTTTTTCAACAAGTTACGGCTAGGAGACAATATCCTAGAGGAGTCATGCAACCTCTTCCCTTACCTGAGTGGAAATTGGATGATATTATGATAATAATTTTCTTAGGGTTACTAAAGACTCCTAGAATGAATGATTCAAAATGGGTCATTGATTATCATATTATCATGTCAGCACTTATCCATGCGATAAGAGAATATTTACCACTTGAACATTTAGCTAGACTATATAATAATTATTTTTTTAGACTTCATGGAGTTCCACTATCGATTTTTTCTGATTGGGATCCCAATTTCAAATCAATATTCTAGAAAAGTATTTAGAAATCCTGAGACACTTATTTTCATTAGAGCATTGGATACCACCCTTAAACTTATGGACAATCATAACACACTATTTAAACCTTATAATACATGGTGATATCTTGTTTTCTTGACATTCATGGTATACATGATCGATATTTTCAACTTTTAGAATTTTTCTATAACAATATATTCCATTTATGTTTTCAAATTTCTCCATATAAAGGAGTATATTGAATGAGATGTCACACCCCAACTTTTTGGGATGATGTTGGTGAAAGAAAACATGTTTTCCAAGAACATGTTGTGGATAAAATGGAAAAGGTGAATATTATCCAAATACATGTCTAACCCAATGCATGTACTCAAAAATAATGAAATAGAATTTGGACTTTATCTATCATACTATGAAGAGCCTATCATGATTCTTGAAACCATATAACAAGTTTTGAGAAACTAAACAACTCTTCTGGTAAATGTTCTTTGGAGAAACCATAAAATGGAAGAGGCAATGTTGGAACCTGAGGAAAATATGATGAAGAACCACCCAAATCATTTTACGTTGTAATATTCAAGAAATTTTGAGGATAAAAATATTTTATGGGGAATAATTTAACACCTCATGCTTCCATGATATTCTTCTCTTTGAATAACATAATAGCTTGTGTTGTACGCAACATCGAGGTCCAGCACAAATCGACCAATCAATCTAACCTTTTAAAAGTTTTTATAAATATTAACACCCATTTTTTGAAATTTTATTAGTCATATATTTCTATATGGAATTCATTTTTGGGTTCAAAAAATCCTTATATTCTTAGGGTGAATTTTTGGTATTTTTCTTGAAAATTTAAAATTTTAATGAATAGTGAAAAATACTACGTTATTATTTAACAAGTGAAATTTAATATAAAAAATTAAGTTAAATTTATTTTTATATTTATATATAAAAATAAATACATAATTCCACTATTATTCTAATTTAATTCATCGGAGAAATTTTATAATAAGAATAGACATATAAAATTTTATTGATCTTGTTGATGCCTTTTACCTACCATCAAGGCATAATTGAAAAATTGCATAAAATGTAATTTTTCTGCTCTTTTGAATTTTATTTGAAAAATAAAAGAGAATCATTTGAAATCATTAAATTAAATGTTCTTAAATAAGATTAAATAATTTTTTGGGAATAGTGACATTGGAATTTTATTTACCACGGTCAAAAGAAATTTTTTAATTTATAGGTAAAAATCATATTATAATTAACCTAAAACATTTAATAATTATATTGGATAAGTGTATTTCAAGCAAAATCAACCTTAGGAATAAAATATGATCCTTTTTTATCCACATGGATTAGATTAGGACATTTATTATATTTTACTAAAAGAATAGTTAAAGGTGTTCAATTAAAATTTTAATAACTAATACATATTAAATATAGTGTTAAACATAATATAATTTGAAAATAAATATTAATTATAAATCTATAAATATATCCTACATCACGGTAATTTATTAATAATTTTTTCACATTAAATAATGAAATTTATTTAACTCATAACTATGAGCTAAATCTAATATATAATGTTGATATGGTGACCTAAACATCTCTAGAACCTATAGGTTGATATTTTCTTGACCCATCCCGACCTTATCTATAATATAAATAATTTATTAGAAATTAAAAAGGGAAAATTTCTTTATAATAACTTAAAATTTTAATATTTTCTTAAGTTACCCCTCACCTCTCTTATAAAAAGGAACTTCAGCTTCCCTCAAAATCACTCTTCCTAAGCCATTTTTCTCAGCTAACCCTAGATAAAATATCATTACAACTACACAAACATTATTTTAGATGCATTAATTTTATCATAAATTGAACCTATGGAGCCCTATTGATCAAATCAAAAGACAGAACCTGAAGAAGATATAATAATTCCATCACCTCTTTCAATGTTCTTTTATTCTTCCACTTCCTCTTTGTTTGTTGTTTCTATAACAAAATAATATCATCAGTACCTTCTACATATAGTTATGTTATTATATATATGGTACAATCATATTCATTATTCTATCCATCCTATGAATTATAATGTCACCATACATGTGAATGTATGCTTACTGTCTCTACGTATTGGTGTAATATGTTATTCAACACTTAATTATTTGGATGAGTATAATAATGAGTATAAATGATTTAATTAATTAATATAACATGTTAATGCTTTTTTTATATTTTATATTTCATAAAAAAACATAATATTTCACCATCAATGGAATTATATTTTCGCTAGTGCGTATGTACGGATTACCGTCTCCACGAACACAATGAGATTAATTTCCATTAATAAATATTCAAGAATAATTTTCATTTTTTGATTAATAATTAAGTTTAAGAATATAATTTAATTTTTTTATATGAATAAAATACATCATATCCATAAAAACATGACTAATATAAGAAAACTTATAAAGGAAAATGAATCAGCATACACCCGGAAAATAATACTACTAAAATATTATTAACAATGAAAATTTAGAAGATTATATATGATATCATATAAATGTATTTGGTTATTTATAATTTAATAACACTGATTTAACTATTATATAAGAGGTTAATGAACCATTTACTATGGAAATGTACAAGGTAAGGGTTAATTTTACAATCTCTTTATTATTCGAGGTTTTTTATACTTAATCATCTATAAGTTATTATTTATCATCCACATCTTTTTTTATGAAAAATTTATTTGAAAAAATATTTAGTATTACATAGAAAATAGATTAAATTAATTTATACCTTTGTTTTAATTTTTATAAAATGTTTCTAATGGAATATTTCTATCGTTTTCCAAATAAGGTACCTTATGTAATTTTTGAAAAATTAAGGTAAGAATGTTTATTTACTTATAGAGAGGGTGTGCCTAATTTACACAATTATAAAACCTTAGAAGATTAACAATCAAGATTATAAGAATATTTTCAAAATAAATGTTTCATTTATAATTACGTGACTTTTAAATTGTTTCAAAATAGAAAGTGATATTTCTCTCAAACAGTTTAGATTTCAACTATGTCAACAACAATTGATGGATTTTATACAAGTTTTATGTTGGTTTATAAAGATACAATCATAGATATTCTATTGATGGGTTTGTTATTTGTTTCAATAGGGACGTATTATTTTTATACAATTCATGTTTTATGGTAAATGTATTAACATTTAATATTCTAGTTTTAATTTGAATGTTTATGTTATGTTTCAGACTTTTCATATAAAGAATTTATTGGACTTAGTAAGTGATAGGTGGAGCCCGCTATAACTCTTCGATGTATTGGTAGGTCTCATGATATAATATAGTGTCTTTGAACCAGAACTTGAAAAAATACTATTTTTATTTTATTTTAACGAGGACCTCATTATATGCTTATGATGTCTGGCTTTATGCTTTCTATCATTATGAAATTAGATATTTATATTATATGTGATTATTATTCTAGTAGAATATCCATGTGAATAAGTTAATGAAATTATATGATTTATAGTTTCAACATTATGTTGAATATTATGTTTAAATCGTTGTTGATCCAGTCTTATATATTTCTCATTATGTTTATACATATTTATGAATGTTTCTGATATATTTTTATCCTTACTGAGTATCTGAGATCACCACATTCTTATGTTTTCATTTTTCCAGGATGTGAAGAAGAATATTAGGATTAACATTTTGGGATGGGCTAAAGGATATGAGTGTGTTCAAAGGGAAGACAATATTGTTTTTTTATTTCATGATGTAATGTAAAACATATGTATGTATATATTACTTTAATGAAAACTAAATCAATCATTCATTTGAGACATGATATCTTGTGATCATTACAATGTTTTGTAATAATGCATCGGCTCTCAGTTACTAGGGTCATGTAATTACATAAATTCAAACATTCTCATGGTATAACTTTTGGTTCCCCATATATCTATGGAGTACCAAATTTATTAGAGCATAATAATGTGGTCGACCCATCATATCTCAGCAATAATGTGATCATCCAAACATATCATGAGCTATAATGGGGGTGAAACCAAAATATATTGAGTTATAATGGGATCAATACAACATATATTGAGATATAATTGGAAAGAAACATAATAAAAAAAATTAAAAATGAATATTTCATTAATAAAACTCCTGATAATTGATTTTAATCCATAAGAAAAATAAATTCTTACATAAAAATACCCATTTTTATAATAATTATGATTAAATTATAAAATATTTCCAAATATTAATTAAATATTATTATTAAAAATATTATATGATAATATATAATTGAATGATTAATGTAATAAAACAACATGAAATCAGAAGATAATCGTCATTATATAAAAAAAGAACAATTTTTTTAATTTCATATAAGAGACATTTGAAAGAATTTTACGAGGAACTTCATTTACATAAAACATAGACAAGATCACTTTTCAAAAAATATAAAAGAAATTAAAAAATAATATCCTTATAATTACATTGAGAAAAATAATTTTGAAATCATTTAATGAAATAGAAATATTTAGAAGAAGGAAATATTAAAAAAAATAAGGTTTTGGTTAAAGAGTCCCTTACCTCAGGTATGTATTCCTTTGAAATTGTTCAATCCACTAGTGTAATATTTGTAATAGTTTTTTAAAATACTATATAAATAGAATCATGATTATAATACAACAAATTATTTTCTTATCACATTTTACAACAATTTATTGACAACATTTAAATATTTCCATTTTTTTGGTGTGTCATTTTCAAGGATTCCATGGTTGATTTATTATTGATTTTTTTGTTTATAAGATAATCTAAAAAAGATAAATGAATTTGAATTTAAATTATTCCCTAACATTAATTATACAATATATAATTTTGTTTTCAGATATGAGTACGATTTATTGAATAAATCATTAATGATATTCATTTAGATAGTTTTAGACGTTTACTAATCATCAGAAACTAGTTTATTTATACATATCTATATTATGAATTTATGGAAATTATGAAACATAAATGAAATTATATCATACACATAAAAACCTATTTCAAAAATTAATTTTATAATGACCAGGCATGGAGGATGTCATGTAAATTAGAAACACATCGTCTATGATGTCAGTAAATGGGCATATCAGAGATCATGATTTTTTAGAATAAAAGGTATAGAAGAATAATTATGTGGATAGATTTTTCAATATAAATTATAAAATTATTATATATTTAATATAATAGACCTTTCATTTATCTTTTATTATATTAGTGGAATATAAAATAATAAACAAATAATTGAATATAAAATAAAATAAAAAGAAAGGTGATTTTTACCTGTTGAATTATCCTCCTTGAGAACCTCTTTAAGGATATTGGATTTTTTATTTTGGGGATACCAGATTGTTTCTAGATGTATAGAAGAGTCTTGGGAAGAGTCTTGGGAAGTGTATTTGTAGAAAATGGATAAGGATAAAACCATGATAGGTGTGAGGTGAATAGGGGTGAGGGTGGTATTTATACTATAGTTGATGATGGCTTTTCCATTATATTAATCATTATTTAGTTATTATCAATCATACAAGAAAAGATGTCGATTATTATGACTAAATACAATAATAAGTGCATGTTAGTTTGAACCAAGGGTGATAACCTAGGTATAACATCATCCATTACTCAATAACTCCAATATTTATCTATTTTGTAAAATATTGTATTTCAAAATTCATAAAAAATTTCAGGTATTTCATAAAAAAATAATAAATTAACCCTAACCCTCTGTAGATGTGTAAAATTCAATAATTAACCCTAATTTATGAATATAATTTTCTAAATATGAGATATTTCATTATTATTTAAAATCATAATTTAATAAAAAATGACAGTTTGTAAACTATAATGGATTTTATAACACACTGAAAAATTAATTAAGGTCTTGGAAAAATAGATTTTTTTCATATGAATAAAATATTAATTCATGAATCAATCATTAAAATATATTTTAATTTAAATACTTATGTTATTTCTTAAAAATTAAATAAATATTTATGTTTCAACAAATAATACCAAAAATTTATCTACCATTTTCAAAATATTTATTAACTCATTTCATGATATACATGTATCATATTTTCACATATACATAAATAATATTTAAACATTATTAGGCCTCGTTTATATTCAATTTGAAAATATACTATTCAAAAAATCAATTTTACTATTCATAAAGCCAATTTATTATTCTATTAGAATACATTTTAAGAAAATACAATTATTTACAATATAAATTTTTAATTGTTTTAGCTATTTAGTTTCAAAAAGAAAAAAATTTATTTTATATGTACCTCATTTGTTATATATTCTCAACATTAACCAAATAATATTTTTCCATCTTTTTATTAGTCTCGTTAAAAGGGAATATTTCGGAAATCATAGATTCTTTATTATAAGAACATTTTATTACATTAAACATATGAACATAAGATTGTTAATAATTTTTAACATCATGGAAGTGATTTGAATTCCATTAAATAGAGGTTCTCATAACCATTTTCATTTTTATTTTAGAGTATTCAATTTTATGTCATTATATAATTAGTTTCAACTTATACAAGCTATTAGCATTTGTAACATTGTTTTTTTCTACTCATAGTACATGAATTATATTGTTATTCCACATTATCTATAAAATAATATTAATTTTATTTATATGAATCAACATCAAAGGTAACCTTCGACCTTTGATCATATGTACAGTCTCTCTATTATAGGTCCTCACCCAGAGTTTAATAATATCTACTTTTATATTGGATAACAACAATACGGTCATTAGTATTATTATCTTTTCCTAAATCAATGTTATTAATATATTACTTATGAGAAATTTGTTATAATAACGAGAATTATTATTATTTTAATTACATTTAATTCTAACCATACTCATTTTTCCTTAAAAGAAATTCATGTTCATCTGTTAATCTACATTCTTCATTTAGATTCAAGATTAATAAAAACTGTATCATAAACTATTTTGATTGACCCATCGTTGTACCATTATTAGTTATAGCAATGCAGTTGTTTTATTATTTTTCATGACTCATGATGTAAAATAAAACAGAATTGGAAATCTAGTGATAATAAAAATCATCATTAGAGGGTCCAATTCCTGGTCTTGTATAGTTTATCATTCTTTCCAGATTTTAGAAAATAAGAAGAAGAATCATTATATTAAATAATTTAAATAGTATTCATTTTTTATAACCATATTTTATTTTCTAAAAAACTTATAAATTTACACAAATCTTGTAAAATTAATATTTTGAACCAGTTATTTCCCTTTTATTTTATTCTTGAATCTCCATTATGATTATATTCAAAAATGAAAATAATTTAACAAATTAAAATTTTAATATAAAATATTAAATAGTCTAAAATAAGATGAAATGGTTAACCATGTTATTTTATAGGTAAAAATAAACTAATAGTCAATAAAAATGAACTAATCTATTAATTTCGTTATCCATTCAAAATGTAATTATGATTCAAATAGTTGAATAAACATCTAGTAGAATCATAGGATTTTTGTAAACCAATATTCTTTAAATAATTATATGCCATACCAGAGAAAACAAATTTCCATACTCAATGTGGTTAAAGGATGAATCATTTTTTCAAATTAATCTATTTAGAGACATGATAAACACAATGTACAACCAAGATGCTCATTTATTTATATCATCAGTTTGAAAGAGAAAATCTAAAAAATACTTTCCCATTGTGGATATATTATAATCTATGATTCGATAAACTATAGTGATTTTTCATTGAAATGTAATCAAAATATATTGTCATTTAATTCCCTAGAATCATATTACTCTAATGATAAGATATGAGAATGAATTTTTAGAGACTATATTTAAAATTTACTTTTAATGAAATCACCAATGAAAGTTGTTAAGATTCGTTTCTTCCATGTATAGATCCTTTACCTATGTCATTTATAAAAAAATAGATAATCAATATTTTAAATTATTGCATAGTGAAAACCCTTCATCTGTATCCAAATCATTTACATTGTTGATCTCTCCCACAGACATGAATTATTAACTATAGAAAACAAATTACATGGATTTGGTGATGGTACAAATTCAGACCATGGATGTATGGAATCTAACTAGAAATTTTTGGTTCTCATTATTTGGATAGATAATATGTAAATTTTCTGAGAAATATAATATTTAAAATACAATTTCTTATGGAATAATCGATATTGATCCACAACATTGAGGCATTGTGAATATTCAAGAACAAGTACTCACACCATGTGGATTCTATGTAAATGTACTCCTCATATCAGATGTCCCTTATGAATTTTGAAGCTTCATCTAATAAGAATGATGATCATAGAGTTTTGACATTATATCTATTTTAAACATTATTTTTCATATCCATCATTAATATTATGAAAAAAACTTCTTCTCAAAAACCCAAAATATTAGCAAAACATGGAATTAAATGAATTAATTTAATTCAAATAAAATATTTTCCATGACAATATTATCAAATAAACATAATAGACTATTAAAACAATATATCCTTTAATTTATTCATCTTCATAGAATTGTTAATGTTCACCATGATCTGCAAAATATTATTCACCATTTATTAACAGTTATCTAAAACAAAAGACAATTTCTACAATTCATCATTCTCACCAAATCAATGAATCTAATGACCATAATCTTCTGTATCAATTCTTAATAGAAATAATTATTACCAAATAGTTAAATTTTTAATTGCACCCAACCACAAGTCCTCTTTCTCATAGAATCAAACATGACATCTTTTTAAAATATATTTCATTATATAAATAATTTTGTCTCAATAAAACATACAAATCATATATTCTTAAAAATTAGTTATCTGTAACAATCACTACATAATATATTTCCAATAGTAATTTGATAAAACGTAAAATATAGAATCATCTCATACATTTTATATATTTATCATATATGTAATAATTATGAATATTTATAAATTCAAGTAGAATGAAATATATTAAAAATAAATGGGCACAAATATATAAAATATTAAGATAACTTATCACCATTTAAAAAATATAAAAAATAACAGTGATCACATATTAAATTTTTTATTTTAATCAATTTGTACTAGCATTAGTGTTGTGTGCTATGTATGAAAAAACTATATATAGAAACTCTCAAATTCACCCAGTAACATCACAAGATAAAACTTAGAGGTATGGAGTCACCCAAGATATAGATCAACTACATGTAGTAACCACAATATTATAATAAATTTTTTACATAATCCTCCATTTTGAATATGTGAATTTTGAATAAACCTACCTAACATAGTTTATAACATAGTGACCACATTAAGGACCTATAGAATACAATTTATTATCAAATACCTTTGAATTATGCCCAATTAAATGTATAAAATGATCAATTTATCACATTTACACTTCAATGAACTACACTACTATCTAATTTAATATATCACTAAACATTGGTTAACTAATGACGAATTCTCCATTTTGTAAAAAAATGAAGGAGTGACCATATATAAAACGAATCAAAAAAATAAAAAAAGTTACTAAACATATAAATTTATGATGTAAAATAATCAATTGATGTAAATAAATACTTCATAAACATCTTCAATATTTTATATTCGTCTTATAAATTGATAAAATCATTATAAAAATCATAAACTATGTTGATAACAAACAAAAACCATTAATCACATCATTAGAAACTAAAAAGGTAAATGAATCTCCAATTTAATTATTTATTGTAAACATATATCAACACCACGATTATAAACTAAAATATGTTCCATGTTTTACAAGCTACATTAGAATCATCACATCACAACTTTTTTCATATAATTTATTTATTTACCAAAAAATCTAGAAAATGATAAGATTTTAGAGAATTATTTCCCTAATTCTCATGAAAATGAATCTATGTGACATAAAGGAACTTCACATAAATTCGTAGATTTTATATCGATGACAGAAAACTGCCAATTCAACATTATCCACAAATATTAGATATTAAATAAATGATCATTTCCTCATATATTCAATACGTATATCTCCCTTTAAAATTGGCTGGTGACACTATTTACAACCCATTTTAAATAGAACTGAAATATCATGTGGGGTAATATGTACATACTTCATCGTGTAAGATAAGCAGAAATAATATTTTGTTTCAACTATAATTCAAATAAACTATCTCTTTATTGGGATTTTGTTATTATATCTACAATATGATACTAGATATAAATGTATTTAATTTTAATATCTCCATTCGTCATTGTTACATTAAATAAATGACTCATTTTTTGATACGTATGGATCGATACCACTTTTAGGGTAAATTAAAATATTTATTAGTATATAATTATTAAACTATATCTATATTGGCTTATCAAATTGAACTCCCATGATTAATAAAAATATAAAATCCATAATATTGGGATACATTCATGAGTTTTATCCACATATTCTACTTAGATTTTTCTAAGAGTCTTTGAGATTTGATTCTTACAATAGTAGTTCAAAAAATACTCATTATCGAATAAACCCATTCTTGATGTTTAACATATATCTCTATAATCATAATCCAGTTCTACATCAGTTTATCCAATATTCATCAAATATATTTTTAATTTATTCACCATTCTGTAATTATTCTTCCCATATCATATCTCAGTATCGACTATACCTCAAGAATGTATTACAACCTTGAGATACTTTTAAAATGAAAACATTTTTTTAAAGGTTTATATTCGATCCAACAGCTAAAAAACAAAAGAAAAATCTCATCAATATTTTAAAATTTATTTGGCTAACCACACTATTTTTCGTATCATTAATGTATTTGGTTTCAAAAAATTTTCTATTAAAAAATTTTTAAATTATTTTATTCTCAACATTTTCTATAACGTCTTGTAATATTATTAATTAAAAAAATATGATATTTTAGTTATGATCAATTTATAAAATGAGAAACAAATTCAAGAAATATACGTCATGGAATACTATAGGTTTTTCTGTGTGTTTTTGTGTTTGTTGACAAATCTAGATGACAACCACTAATTGTGGATGATGTTTTTTGAAGCAAGTGTTTAAGGTTTTGCAGTTTCACAATGTCATCCAAATATTTGGGCATCAAAATCGAGAGATTTTTTTGACAAAGCTATATTTTAATTGTTTGAATACCCAGTATATAGACTATTTCACAATGTTCATAGACCAAAAATGGTGGTGTGTGGAACAACGAATGAATTTTTTTCAAAGTAATATTGCCCCATAGTTATGATTTGACGATTGCAAACCACAATACATGTACCACGTAGGTAAAATGGCTCATGGGAAGGCGTGTGATTTGCAAGAGGCATGTAATTCATAAAAATCATGTAGTACATGGGATGTATTGTCATTCAAAAATGGGAGGTAGTGATTTGTGGGGCCATGAAGGGATTCATTCATGAAGATATTAGTAGCCACAGAGGAGAAAATGATCTATGTGGACCGTGGATGGAAAAATGTACAGGTGAGGGGCTCAATACGCATAGTAGGAGATGTTGATCGAGTGGAGATTTCTGTGAAAGGATAAAGTTATTTTCGTGAAGTTTCAAAAATGGGTTCTTTTGGCCTCTTAATATCTCAATAAAAATAATTCCACGATGGAGAAAATGTTTTGTATAAGAATAAGTGGTCTACAGGAAGAAGCATTGCAAAAAATTATGGGCAGTACACAGTGGTGGTTTGTGAATCTGTTATGTATCGGTTGATCACAGAGGTGGTATTTGGAGGTTGTAAGGGAATGTGGAAACACATGAAATCCATAGATGTAGAGATAAATAATGAATAAATTCTATGATGTTCAACCCAGTTCATAGAGGAAGTAGAATGTTTTTGAAGGGGCATAAATATCTTGTCAAAACAATTTTTTCTTACTAATAATACATGGAATAATTGATTTAATTTTTGGGTGAAAATGGAAATCAAAAAATCATCAAATTATATTACAGGATGAATTTGATAGGGACAACTAATGGCCCCAAAAACCCATATATTGATATTTGATCCCTTCCATGAGAAAGAAGAAATGAAAGTGCAAGACGATAATCATTTCCACCAGCATTGAGACAGATAAAGAGGAAAAGGGAGTGACCCATGGGAATTTAGTTAACAAACTCAATATATTACAAAGGCATTGAGATTGGGAATAGAATTGTTCTATCTCGGACCTTGTAATTTGGTAATGAGAGTTATTTGAATTGGTACATGGGAATATTGTTGTTGTTGTCTTCTTGGTCATAGCACAATGAGGTTGAACTATTAAAAAAACACATTGTATCATTCATTATTTCATATATATTAATATATTTCTATGGGAATAAGAAATAATAGTGTTTTTATTAATGATAAAAGATGATCTGAACGGGGGGATGTTTTTTTATCTATCATTCCCTTTTTCACCTCCTCTCTGAATTTTAAATTGTTTGTACAACAATTGTAATCATAGGGAATGGTTGAAATTAAATATTTCACTCTTAGTAGAATAATGGAGGTTTTCAATCAAATGAGGATTTTGATCATTGATGGAATAAATTTTAATTTTTTGTATAATTAAATGCAGAACTACCTCTGATCATTAGGAATGTATGTCATTACAATATCTATTTATGGAATATCAATCAATATCTAAAATGAATATTAATCATAAGTAGATAGAAATTAAATGTACGATGATTCTAAATGAATCAATGCTTCTGGATTAGCCCTATCAAATGAATTATATATGAAGAAGATGAATGTAAAACATGACATGCTATGTGATAACATCTATTGATCATTTGAAAGGGTGACTCATAATGTCATTGATGAAAAGATATATGTTAAGTGAAACAAATATGAAGATCTAATAATGAAATCCAAAGAATTGTTTATTATATTATATGATCGGGTGAGTATTGTTATTGAATAAAGGTACGATCTCAAATAAATTATTAAATACATATATATTTTCAAATGCATCTTGATAAAACATCTTACTCGATTTAATCTAAAAGACTCTATATTGGCTGTTAAAGATACGACAAGATGACATTGGATTACTTGTATAATACTCTTATTTCATATAAAATAGAAAATTATGATAATGATTTTTTTTAAAAAAGGGAATTTAAAATAATGGTCATTCTAGGGATAATGATTCACTTTGTTAAAGATATTCATGAGGTAGAGAATTTGGATGATGTCATGTCATTTCACTCTTCAAATCCACAATGAGAATGAGAAATGATCATTGGTAAACATCAAACTACATTATTTTCATTTGGAAATGTTGGAAATTTGGTTTCAAAGTCTCATATGAATTTTGATGATGACGATGAAGACAATGAAAAAATTCCATTGGAAAAAATATTCAGTGAATGTGAATAGTTGATGTTAAGAGATAATTTTGTTTAAAAAAAGATTCATATTTCAAAAGAAGATGAATATATTGAACAATATAAGTAAAATGATTTGGTGGACTGCAAATATCATAATGCCGATGATATGGTTCCATTTGTGGGAAATTTTTAATAAAACAATGAATGTGACAGTGGTGAGGGAGTAGAGGGATGAATTAACCATCATAATGAATTTCAAATGACTCTTAAAGATGTATATTTTTAGAGTCACAATACAAATATATCCAACAAAGTAGATCACGGTTCCAATCATTTTATGAAGTAGAAGGATGAAGATAAGTCCGAGCTAAATGAAGAGATTGACCAACTAAAGTCTTAATTGCATAAAATCATTGAAAATGTGGCTGATTACCAAATTAAAATTGATGAACAAAAAAGAGACATTGATAGCTTAAAAAATACTATAAAAGATAAAATTAATCATATTAATTATCTTGAAGTGGCGGTTTTCAAAATGTGAATGATATTGAATGATAATGGGAAACTCTTGATTCAAGTTCACCAGACAATAGAATGATAAGAAAGAAAAATGATTGATCTAAATGATATTGATGGTATGGGGATTTATTGCAAAAATAATGTTGTATTGGATGAAAATAGACTAAAAACATCCAATCTGAGGTTGAAAAATTATTTTTGTATAAATTAGAATCAGAGGAGTCATAGATCCCATGGGAGAACCAGTAGTGCCATAATACAATAGAGGAAAACACCTCAAATTAGATGTTAATCATGTGGTAATATTGGACATAACAATAATATGTGTTCCCTATAAAAGAGGTATCAAAGGGAAAAAGAACAAAAGGGGAAGAAATACAGGTCTCAATATTACATGACATAATTTTATTGTCACTATGTTAGGTATGGCAGATTCTATAATATAAAAGGATACTAGTCATCGACAATACTAAGAAATCTAAAAAATAATAATTATTGTAGCCATAAGACATATTGAATGGTATTATTAGATTATTTTTGAAAATAAACATATACTTATAGCTCTTAAAGATGAATCTAGTCCATCATACATCAAAAATATCACAAATATGAATGTATACTGTGTATTGATTAAAAAAAAAGATGTAATAAACAGATATTTTACAAAGTAGTGGTTTTAGAGATTTCATTTATATCATTTGATCATACTGGATTATATATTTTTGATAGTGGAATCAACTTTCATATGAATTGTAATAGTGATTTGGTGACCAAAATTAGATATGATACTGATGGAATCATAATATCTGGTAATGATGAAGAGTCATATATTGATGTATTGTGAAAAACCCTGTTTGGGAGAAATGACATGAGACATGGGGATATAATAGTTTTTGATGGTCTCAATTCTAACATTAATAGTTTCATTAAATGGTGTTACTCATCACATTACCAAAACCATTGAAAAGATATTGTGTCATCAAATAAAAAGGAGGTGAAGTTATTTTAGGAAAAAAATATAAAGGCAATTATCATTCATATTAGTGTGGAAGAGTATATATGCTGTATCTCTATAGAAGAGGAAAAAAATGTATGCAATAAATGACTTGTCCACTTGAGCCAAACATCCTTGGAAGATCTCATGAAATATTATGATTCTCAAGACCTCCATATGTTATAATATTATTTTACTCAAAAATGAAGCATGGTAATAGGGTAACATCATTCAAAATAAATTTAATGAAATAGAAAAAAGGTCAACTAGGGTGCTTGAGCTTGTTCCTATTGATGTGTGTGGACATATTGAACCAAGATCTATTGATGATAGGGGATACTATGTTTTGTTTTTTTAGGGTTTTCTCATAACAAAATGTGTATCATTCATCACCACAAGTATAAGGTGTTCAGTTTCATTACAAGAAATCAAAAGGATTCCAAAAATATGATTGTTTATAAAATCTAGGTGATCAGAATAGATAATGGTTCTATGTTCATGAATATCCATGTGGATGATTATATAATGAAACAAGGGATATGGAATCAAGTTTTAGAAATGAGAACTACACCACATAATGGAGTAGTTGAGATATGATACAGAATTATCAAGAACTTGTCTATAACAATTATCATTGAGAAGGAACTCTGAAAAATGTTTTGGTTATAAGAGTCGATAATACTATTATAACATATAATATTTATTTTTTATCCAAATTTTGAGAAGACACCATATGAGCTACAGTATGGATATAATACTACATTAAATTATGTTTGATCTTTCAGAAGTATGTGTTTCAATATCAATAAGGAGAAACACCAGATGTTTTAATCCTAATGAAATAATGGGATTTTAATTATCAACTAAAATAAACAAATGTATATAAATTATTCAATATGTGGATTATAAATGTTTTGGAAATACATGAATAAAATATTATATAGAAATAATAAAATAATCATCAACAAATAAACAATCAGTGTTGGGAGGATTGTGATGAAGTTATAAGTCTATCAAGGGATGTTCATGTTATAGAGGATGATTAAAAATATGATTTTGATAATTTTAATGTTGAAAAGATTTTAATATTGGCATAGAAACATAAGATAATAGATAATATTTATAAAGAAAACATAATTGGTGATCAAATATCTCTAGAGTAGATAATGAGGTTGAATACTCTATAGGAAACATCATTCTTATAACAGGTAGAGCCTAAATGTTTTAATAAAGAAGATGGAGATGAGAAATGAGTACAAGCTATGAATGATGTGCATGAACAAATTTAGATGAATAAGACATGACATGTTGTTTCGAGGCCAAAAATAAGAATTTTATTGGTACTAAATGGGACTTTCTCAAAAAAATAATTAAATATTGTTGAGTTATTAGATATAAAGAACATATACTTTTCTTAGGGTACACCAAAATATATGGAATCATTATTGATGAAAAAATTTCACTTATTTCAAGGATAGAGACAATCAAAATATTATTTTCCATTGTAGTGCAAAGAATGATGAATATTTTCTAGATGGATTCCATGTAAAAATTAATGACTGGGGTAATGTATGAATAAGATTTTATAGAGAGAATAGATGATTTTCACATTCATGTGGGTGAGAGTTGGGTTTAACAGCTTAAGATGGCTTTATATGGTTTTAATAAAGCACCAATAGCATGGTATTCAAAACTAGATCAGTTTCTAGAGAAGCATGGTTTTCGGTGTGGTGCAGTTTATTACAATATTAATGCCAACACCAATAGTAATCAAAGGATAATGGAGTAAGTTTATTTCAATGACATAATATTTGGTGGATCAAATGAAGCAAAATTTAGTGGGTTTCTGAAATTCATTAAATCTGAGTTACAATTTTCAATGATTAGGGAACTAAAAATATTATTTTGAATACATTTAAAACAATGAAATAATGGCACATTGATTTTTTAATCCAAATATTACAAGTAGGTCATAAAAATATTTGGAATGGATAATTACAAGAATATAGAAACTCTAGTGGCTATCAATATGATTTTTTCATTGGATGATGGTGGAAACATGGATAAAGTCATAGAATACTGGAAGATCACTGGAATCCTATAGTATATAAAAGATACATGAGGGTATAATTTTTAATCCATATTTCATGTATCATGGTGTCATTGAAATCCCATTTAAATACACTTTAATATAGTTTAAATAATACGTCATTATATCAAGGTAATGTTGGATCTCATCCTTATATGCAATTAAAAATTCCAGCACATTCTATTTCTTTATACAGATATAGAATGGATTTGATTAGAAGATGATATGAAATCAAATTCAGTGGGTGTATTATATATTTTTGGATTGTGTATTCATTTCTTTAGATAGAAACAATATTTCATTTTACTGATCACCACCGAAGTAGAGTATAATGTGGAATCTCTTTCATTCACACAACTATTGTGGATGTAGTAGTAGTTTGATGATATGAGAGTTGAAGTGAAGTATCCAAATGGAATCCAATATGATAATTCAAGTAATATAAATCAGATAAAAAATCCAGTCCATCACACATGGAAAATGAATATTGAAATTAATTATCATTTTATGACAGAGAAGGTAAAACAAGGTCTTGTGGAATTAGAGTATATGCCTATAGAAGTACATCATGAAGGCACTTTGTAGAAGGCCTTACCTGAATAAGTGTTTTATTTTCATTCCCAAATCAGGATATTTAGGTGACTCATCACCCTAGAATAAGTTTTGATGTGAAAATCCCAAATCATTGAGGTATGAGGTTTTTCCCCAAATATACCAGAATGTGCTCCTTACCCTATTATAGACCATAATGGAGTAACCATCATGTTTGTTTAAAAAGAGGGTGAAATTATGAATATTAAATTGTATTATACATTTTAGAATAAAGACATTAGTAGAAGCTTCTAGGTGAACCATGGAGATTGGGGGGGAATGTTGTTAGGGGTAATACTGATGTAAGGGGTATTATATTTGACGAATAAATAAGTGATCAATCAAAGGATACATTTCATGAAAACAGAGGATGATAATGATTTAAAAAATGTGGGTTTGAAATTTTATTAAGTGATCCGTTAATGAAAATTTCATTATACCCTTGTTTAACACATTTACCATTACTCAAGTGAAAAAACATTTTGTTTTGAGTAAATCAATGATTGTTATATTAATGAAAATAAGTGAATGATTATAAAATAAGGAAGGAGAGTTAATGAGAATGAAAAATGAGGGAAATTGTCAACAAACCCAAAGGGGTGATTGTGGTAAAAATCCCCATGAAATCCTATCAGTGATCATTGTATGTGATTGTGTTTTTTGATAAATCCAGAAGACCATGAATGAGAATGGATAATGTTTTCAGATGTTGGTATTTTAGGTGGAATAGTTTCCCAGTGATTGACATATTTTTTGATTCAAAATTCAACTTTTTTATTTAAATATACATATTTTTTGGGTACTTGTATATAGTATACAGATCATGTGACAATTATCATGTACCACCAAAAGTGTTACACAGAATGATGATGGCGTTTTTGGAAAGGATGATGTTTGTGTAGCAGCGATATGCGGACCACAGACCTTGGTATGTAGACCGTATAGGGAATATGGATCACGGGTTGGCTTGAGGATTGCGGGAGGAAATAAATTCATGGATGTATTGTTGTATTCGGGATGGATTTATTTTTCAGACTGTTAGGTGGTGATTTGTGGAGCCGTGAAGGGAATTACTAGTAGAAGAGATCATCCACCGTAGAGGAGCAAAGAATCAAAATTGTTCTCGAAGTAAAAACAATTCATTGTGGAGAAAATAAAAGTTGAAGGTTGTACAACATTGAATATCTATGTTAATATATTAAATGATTTTTTGGATCTATTTTTTTATTTAAGTACCACTAATCCCATAATAACATCGATTTCATTTCATTACAAACCATGTTTGCTTCTAGAAGAAATTAGATATGTCCAAAAGAGTTCATGGAGAGTCCTTTAAGAAAGAGGGTTTCAAATAAGGGATTATACAAAAAGAGATAATATTTGAGACAACTGTATCTGAAAGGGTTTTGTAGGGCCCTAATGATCTCAAGGGAAATAAGTTCATGAAGAAGAAACCAATATGCTAAAGGAGAGGTGGTACATGTTAAGGAGTGGTTCTTAGAAGCAGAAGTAATATGTGAAGTCAATAATACAAAGTGGTAAAAGGTGGGTCCCATTTAGGTGGTACATTGTGGGGAAAGAAGAGGCAATCCATGTAAGAGATCAACTGTGAAGAAAAATCACTATAGCATGGAGTGCAGTTCATGGAGGAAGTATGTTGTTTGTGAAGAAGTATAAATTGTTTGTGAAGAAAATTAAAACTAACTTACTATTCATAGAAAATTGTATTCAATAAATGTGTGAAAAAGGTAAATCAATATTGAATATACATATTGTGGAGGATGTATTCCTTATGGAAAATTAATGGTCTTAGAAGCGTATATATCATGAGTGGATCCCTTCTAAGAGTAGTGACCAAACAAATATGAATATGGTGATCCTTTCCACAGACAGTGGTGTATATAAAGAGACATAGAGGGTGACCATTAGGAATGTAGTGGAAATAACCTTAATATTTAAAATCCAGTGAGCATGGGTATATTTGGGATATAGTATGAACCATACAATTTAGCAGTAAAACTTAGTAGATTTTACACATCAACACATTGTCATTGTAATCTCCGTGGAAGTTTACTAGCGAGGGTAAAATATTATTATTCATTGCCTCTCATTAATGACTTCATTTATGTTTATATATTGATATGGAAAGAAGTTTGAATATTGTTTCCTTTATCAAATACACATGATCCTAATGGGGAACATTTGTTATATCATTCATAAACTGATTCAACCCCTCTAGGTTTTTAACCTATTTGGGATAACCATAATTATGTTTTCTCAATATCCATATCTCAAAACACTATTAAACGTGTTCAATAAATACCATAAATAGGTATTCGTGGACATTATAACAAATTATATTTTCCAATGATAATGTGATGGATATTGTACAAGTAGAAAACTAATTTTCATGTAAAATGATTCCAACAATTCCTTTAGTAAAATCCATTTCATTAATAGACCACTCTTGTTTAGAGTAAAAATATTTTGTAATTTGTTTCAATCTGTATAATACCATCATTGGACATAACCCCACTATACCATCAATATTAAAAATATATTTTTTTCCATTATTTACTTCCACTTATAAGACACTATTTAAAAATGTTTATATCATATCAATTTGACATAATTTATAGTGATTTTCTGTAGACATGGATTAATATAGCCTATTTGTTTCATGATTTTTTGGGTAAAAGGTCTCATTAATTTCTATTATTTCTATTTGAGAATATCATATTCATAACATCCCATAATTTTATTATTTTTAAAACCCATTTCTTATTCAATTTATTTCATAATTAATAATTTGGTGGAAAACAATTATCACTTGCACATGGGAAAAGATCCCAATTTGGTGATTTTCAATCTAATCAAATTCATCATTCAATAATATTATTCACTCATAATTATCTATAGTTTTAGTTATTATTTTTTTCAATACGTTCTATGAGAGGTTTTGGATTTCCAACAATCATATTTATTCTTTTCTTGGAAGGATGCCCTTGTACTCCAATGATCTTATTATAATTTTAATGACTTTTAACCCCTATAATTTATTCCTGTCAATAATTAAATTTTATTGTGTATTATCAAATTTTTCAGAATCACCCTCATCAATAAATAATTTTATCTCATTTTAATTCGAAACCTAATGGTGTGAGATATTCATGTCATACTCATATGAAATATCTGATTCTATATGAGACGATTGATATAATTTGATTAGGAACTATAAAATCATGAAATTTAGATATTCCATAAGCATGTGTAATCATTTTATCTAAAAAATATGTCCAATACCAATAGTTAAGTAACACATAAATATCCCATCATAATAATTTACATTAAATACAACCATGCTTCTAACTTTAATATTTTTAAAAAATGGACTTATGTATATATTTATATTTTAATAATAGTTTACTAATTTTTATACAAAATTTGTTAAGTGGTGATTTGTATTATAGGTATCAAATATAATTTCATATATATGTTAATATAATAACTCAAAAAATTTCCAATTACTAATTCAAAGTATGTATTTGGAATGTATTGTACTACCCATGTCTATAATAGTCATATTATTTCAATCCATGACTCTAATAGGTTGATGAATATAAGGTGTTCTTATTTTTTTTATCACTATTTATAAAGATATCATTAAAATTCATCACATATAAACTCCAACCAATTATTTGATCTGGATTTTTAAATTTCATTTTGGAAGTGTTGTTGAACATTTCTACCGAATACATTAAACATGTTAAATGATTCTTATTTCTGATTTTTGAACATTACACTAGTCATTCATTTGAAATCATAAATTAATTTAATGAAATATATATAACAAATTATTTTACATTCTTTCATTATACAACATAAATATGTATTTATAAGATCATGTGGTCTGGATAAGAGTAAATCAACCATTTTATGGGTCTCTATAGTCAAATTCCGATTTTTAGAATTGTACAGACATAATTTTTTCCCATAATAGCTTTAAAATATCATTGAATACATAATTCTTTATAATTCTACTATTTCTAGTTCGGAATATATTTCATAGACTTTTACACCCAAATAAATATTAAATATTTCCACTAATAATATAGTTTTTGTAAGGATCACTTATAAAAAATAGATTTCCATTTTTTTGTACATCGATTTCAAATTATCCTTCAATCAACTGGGTTTTTTTTGTGTAATGTGTACTTATTAAAACAACTTCATAAAAATTATCACAGAGTTTACTCACAAATAATATAATATTATTCACACCATCCACATATAAAACATCATTCTATTTTATGTTTTCCTGATCAATCTAAAATGATACAAAATACTTTATTTTCATATAGAAATCAATAAAAAATTAAATGTTCCACTTTCATTGTTTTCAATATTCTTCAAAATTGTTTTATCACTAGATATATGGGAGGAGAAACAATATTCATTATTTAATAACATTTTATTTATATAGGTCTTCAATGAAACCCTCGTAATACAGTTTATCTTCTTCATGAGGTTGTAAATACCCATTCCATTCCCCTAAAAAACGCCAATATAGGTATTATTTTTAATTTGGTTATGATTAATATCATGATTTTCACACCTCTTATATATCTACTCAGAATATTCAAAAATATTAAAAATCCTCGAGATTGAAATATTTTATTTCACAATACACTTTCTCAAAAAATATTATTTCATATAATCATGATGATATCACATCTAATACAGGGAAAAGAAATGTTATACCATTATCTATAGACTCTATGATCAAATATAAATTAACTCTATCAGTTCCCATATAAATAGAATATATTTCATTCATAAATATAATTCATTTTGAAAATTTTACAAAATTTTTAATTAATGTGTATTTTTAGTAAAGGATTTTGTTTTGGTATTGGAATTGAGATCTCTCAGTCGATGCTGCCTCTACCCTAATGAGGTGATGGTCACTCTAGCCCCTTCCCCAATTGAAGGTTAGGGTCCTAGACTACCTTTTATTAGATATTGAACATCACCCTAATTCGAATTTTAAAATACCAATGTCATGCCTTCTTTTTCTATAGTTTTACTAACCCTAAATTTCCATGAAGTTTTTGACAGATCCCCAAATTTTTTGATCTCTACTTCAGAATTCACATAGATATCCTCTATATATAATATTACCATGATTGTGATCGTTAAGGGTTATTTTACTTCATTAGATCCCTCTAATCATTTTATTTTAGAATTATGACGTTTTCAAGAGTGGGAATCTGAATGTTTGGTCGACTCCAAACATAAAATGATTCCTTTTTCATCTTAAAAAGACAAGATTCTTGCTTGGTCAATCATTTCTCAGATATGTTATGAATCACACATTCATCTTTTCATGTTGTCACATAATTTTTATATGATTCAAGATTCACCAACAATATATTTTTTCTTAATATTTATGGGCCATCCAATCCTATTTCAAACCCCATATTCCATTCGTATGATAAGAAATATGGTTGGGGGTTATATCTGTTCAGATAGAAGGGATAGGGCAGTGTTCCATTGGATCTTGCTAAGGGTTTGTGTTAAAGTAAATGTCTCTAAGAAAACTATTGAATACTTATGGATTGTCATGGGTGATGATTTCTTGTACAATATTCTCATTGTGTTTGAATCATGGTATGAGTGATGCTCATCGTGTAACAAGATGGAGCATATAATGTAAGTATTTAATAGCATGGGGTGAAGGATTCATGAACTATTTTAAATGTCCAGTTTACTTGGGCCTCAATTGATCATTTTGTTTGTTGTAGAATACTAATAGATGTGAATAGTAATGATTAATTTAAGGGGGGTGTAGGTTTTGTGGCTGCTAGAGCTGTAAATTTGGGTGCATCGAAAATGTTGAAGAATGCAAGGGAGTTGCCTTCTGAACAAAATTTCACTGAAATTTTTAACATTTAAGATGGGATATGGGAGGCCCTTCATGTGATACATGGGTTATAGGGGATTAAAATTTTAGTGCTATAGTGACTGTGAATATCTAAATATAGAATTGTGGTGTTATAAAAATTAACGGTGATGATTTTAATTGGGAGCTTAGTGATGGATTTTCTAGTTAAAATGTATAGGAATGTAGTGATGGAAGCAAGAATATGGTTTATCTGGACCCAAACAATGGTCCTGAGCATACATATATGGAGGACCATTTGGATCAGAGTAAAGATGGTTTGGAGTAGGAGGCTGACAGTAATGATCATGATATTTTGTCTAACCCCCCCTGAATGGTCTTGGAGGATACCAATATTAAATTACATTTTATGAGTTTTGGTTATATTCAAGATAGAAGTTCAGATATGTTTGTGAAGGATTCAATGAATTAGTAAAATTACATCGGGATAATAAATGATAATTTCAAAGAATAGATTTTGAATAATCACTTCTCATCAGAAACTACTGATAGGTGGCGGAATTTCCGTGATATTGAAAAAGTTAATGATAACATTATGATTGGGGGATATTAGGTCGTATGGTAGTGATAGTTCCAGGAGGCCATCCAAACATGTAACACATTGCATGTCTCTATGTCATGGTTCAAGACCATGTTAATTCAATTATATTTTAAATATCTTACAGGACAGAGATTTATGAGGATATACCTGACTATTTTTCATAGGACAATTTTGGAGGGTAGCATTGTAAAATCCATTAAAATTCAATGAAGAAAAATGTTCTTCAGTTTAACTGGGGCTCATGATTTTTCATCTTGAAAATAGTGAAGATAAAAAGGAACAAGTATTACTAGTGTTTTCCATTGACAATGGAGACTAGGTTAGGTGAAAAAATTAAATCAATGGATATGTAATGAATGCATTATTCTATTTTTTATATAAAGGTGAATCTTGAAGAAGTGATGGTTGATTGGGGTGAGGTCAGTGTGAAAGAAACTATTGTAGAGACTGTTATTATCAAGAAATACCTATGATTTTAATTTTATTAAGAAGAATAAACAGTGAAATAGTTTTGTTATATCAATGATGCTCAAAAAGAGGCATACAAGATTATGGGTAGTACACTTCGAGTGGTTATTAATCGTGAGTAGGATTTA
Organism: Viscum album; assembly: GCA_963277665.1. Lineage (NCBI taxonomy): Eukaryota > Viridiplantae > Streptophyta > Magnoliopsida > Santalales > Viscaceae > Viscum > Viscum album. The sequence goes on from OY728142.1 coordinate 456,706,817, forward strand.
TGGATTGGAAAACATGAAATTTTACTAATAAGAAGTTTTAATGAATGGTGGAGAAATAATAGGGTTTATAGAAAAAAATAATATAAAATGTAAGATATCTTTGAAGTCATATTTATCGATGTTATATATACACAACATCAACCATTCTCTTATAAACTCATTAGGGAGGAATCATCTAAAGGATTATTTTCTATTTCACTATTTTTGAGATTTGTTATGATGTTTATCCTCATAGTTGGCCTTATGAGGTATCTCAATCTTTCATAAATGTTTTTTGATATAAAAAATATTATTATTCAATCAGTGTATTTTTAGTCTATATTTTCTTTTATATGGGAGTTAAGGAAGATATAGTGTACTTTTTTTTCTTCTAATAAAATTATAAAATTATTCTACCACATATCTAGGCCAAATATTTATCCATTATTAGATTAGAGTCTTTATTACTACAATATATAAAATTTAAAATAGATATTCGAGGCTTAGTTTTGGCGAAATAATTTCTGAAAAATTTTAAACTGGTTTACAATAATCATGTATTACTTCAATATAATTTTTAAAATCATTCATTATCTCTATTAAAAAAATTCTACCTTAATAAAAAAATCAATTTCATTAATAATAATAATAAATTCAATGAATAATGTTATTCAGGATCATTTATAATCATTACATTTTTTATATTTTAGCCAATTTCATTTGACCTCATCGAGAAGGGTTTATTCTTTCATTTCAAACTCATTCCATTAATTTAAAGTATTCAATTTATTTTTCCCTATTAGTTTTTCATTCTCATTATATAATATTCAATATATGCTTTAGTTTTATCTTAAAAATGTAGTTCAATATAGTATGTTGTGAGTAATTTTTATTAAATCTAGATGTTACACAATTTTTATTCAACATGATCCAATAAATTGGAAAAAAATCACCCAAGAAACGTTTGGATTCTCTACAAAATTAGTCTTCATATCCATCTTCATTGAACATTATATATCACCTAATATTTGTTTTTTAAATTTCTTCTTTCTTCTTCGAAATTGGGTTGGTTATATAGAAAATTTGTTCCACATATTTTTCAAAGGATCCTAATCATATTTAATTTGGAATATATTTCCATATTCATAGGATTGGTAATAGAGAATAACAAAAACCTATTAAATTTGTCATATATTACTGAAAACATTAATTTTTACACTTTCTTTCCATTATTGATAATATTTGAGAGAATATTAATAATTTTTTATAATATACATAGTCCATTTCAAATTGGAAATAATGTGAATCTTCCTTATTATTAGGTTCTCCATTTTCCATCATTATCAATCCATCAAAATCTCTTTCATCATCTATCATTTTCATAATTATTGGAGTTTTAGTCATTTCATATCTTAAAAAAAATTTCTATAACTAATTAAACAAATGATCCTTTCTATCTACTTAACATAATAAATTTATATCAGATATTTATAATAAATTATTCATGTCATTCATTTAATTTTAGAGATTTTCAATTAAAAAAATTATCAATTATTGTTAAATAAATATTATAAATAGGTTAAAATATCGTCGATACTTACTTCCTCTTCAATAATAATATTTATATAATTGATTTTTCAGATCTATAATTTATCTTCCATGAAATTTACATTACCTCCATTAATTCAATTTTGATAATCCTAGATTACATTAGTAGATTTATTTTTGATTAATTTTGAGTGGAACCTTTCTGAAATGGAAAAAAGAAAACAAGTTTTGGAATTTACATCAATCACCATATATCATTTATCTACAATGTTAAATAAAATATTTTCAACTATTCTTAGAAAACATAACAAAGAAGAATATCTATCCACCATATCATGGTATGAATTATATTCAAATATATGGTTCTTCTAACTATGATTTTTTTCTATAATATATTATCACACCATAAAAATTCATTGACGTTAAATTATTCACTGCTTGAACATGAATCATTAAAATATAAGGACCTTATCTATTACCTTTTTTGAGAATGGTATCAGATTTCTAAACAACATAACTGGTATAAATCCATGGAGAAATTTATATTAATTTCATCCTTATTTATTATACAAATGTAATCGATTATTATTAAATTCAGTCAAGTATTGATTCTCAACCACACAAATTTATGCATAAAATAAAAAACAATGATCAAATTTTTTTTATATAGATCATCCCATTTTTGAGTAACATACTCATTTCCATGGATGGTTTCTTCCATTAATCATGAATTTATTACTATAGGCACTAATGATTAGAAGAATATAGTTATGGCATAGAGTCAAACTGTATTAGTCTAATGTAAAACCAGACTATGATGTTTTACAATGATTTTGTAAAAACAATACAACTGTGTTGAAAAATAAAATTAGGAGGGAAAAATTAGTTAAAAATAGAAATTGTATATCTATATCATCAATTCTTCATAAATATTTCTGAATAACTACTCTCATCATGTTGATGGAATGTTGAACATGTTCTCAACCTCACATAACCTCAATTAATACCCAATCATAATTATATGATAATGATGATCATATAGAGTCAGCATTAGATTCACTCATTATAAAACTATATTTTCATTTATATTAATATTGAAGAAAACTCTTTTGTATTATTCTTCAAAACCCCCAATATTATGAAATCTCATAAATAATAGAATTAATTTTATTTTAGTGAAATAGTTTCAAACCATTAATATTATAAACATTTAAATGAAATCATGAAACATTATAACCCTTTATTTCGTAATAAATTTTGGTATACAAAAATTCATAAATACCACTCAAATATTTCTCACCTTTATATCTTAATGACTATAGTTTAATACCTATTTTCCCTTCATTCTTTTCAATATATCAATAACAACCAATTCTAGTATCTTCTTTATCCTTTATTAATATGATAAATTCTTGACATATAGAAAATATATTAGTTAATATCATTGAAATGTTTTCTTATTCATAGAAGGGATATGCATTGGCCCCAACTGACTCTTCCCCAACGACGACAGTCTAGCCCAACGAAGGCAGCTCCACACAATTGATGATGGTGGGTGGGGGGGGGGGTTTGTTGTTCCTTATTCCATTATTTGGCAGACTACTTACTACACACTCTTTAATCCATCTCCACCTTGAAATTTCTTATAAATATCATTTTTTCTTGAATGTTCCATCAATTTTCAATGGATCCCCTATGATCTCGCTTTCATCCTCTGAGTTCTCAGATGATTTCAGAATTATTGATCTATCATTGATGGATTGTTTTAGGTCTAATATTCGTTTTTAGTGACTTTTTAGATGTTCATCCACTGTTCATCGGGTTTTCGAGGACATGAGATTGCGTGTGTTCTCTAGATATGAAATTTTATGATCTGATTTTATTATTGAGAGAATCTAATTTTGGACTATTCCAGAGATTCATTTCCTTAAAATAATATCCATTTTATATTTTTTATGTTCTTATGAATTTTATATGAATCCTGATTATCCTAATACAAATCTATAATTATGTTTCTTTAAACAACTTCTTCTCTTCCAAAATACTTTTATCATTCAGATGCATGGAAATATAGTGGGAATATTCATTTTACTGTAAATAATAATAGCCTCATTTTTTGATCTGGTATCTCATTGAATAGATGTTTATGTAAATGTATACAAAAATAGTAGAGTGGATTCAGATTGATGCTGGAGAAGAGATTCATTGTGAACTTTCAATAATTTCTAAAACACTGAAAGATTATTGTATTGATTGAAAACACATGGGGCATCTCCCTCATAATTGACATCAATGTGGAAAAGTGGAAGTTGAGGAACTTGATTTGAGAACAAAACAAATAATAGGAAATGATAATGCTATTGGATAGGTACATACAATCAGTAATGAAGATATATCGTCATATTCAATCAAGAGGCACTACTTCTAACCTTACAATGTCTGACCCACATAGGATCGATAGGTACTAACCCCCGCAATGACCCATATAGGATCTGAACCACATAGGATCGGTAAGCGTTGACCCACACAGGATCGATGAGCGTTGACCCACACAGGATCTAACCCACACAGAATTTCTAAGCAATGTCAAACACAAGATTTGACCTACACAGGATCAGTGCTAACCCACACAGGATTGATCATTACTAACTCCGTATGATCAGTGTCTAACCTCTGCCTCACTGTCAGCCACTGGATTTCAAAAAATAGCATATTTGGGAGAACTACTCTTCATGAAATTTTCTAACCACAACAACCAATAATTTCGATGAAGAAGTATCCCAACGGTCTATCACATCATATGTGACCCAACACACTTAACAGTGCATCAATCGGAAACTTAGTCTGTATGTTATTAGCATTTCCATTCCGAGGGCCCATTTGGATTCAGGTTCCATCCAACCAATCTGTACTACAACTTTATCCCAAAACTCTATTGGAGTATTCCAAAAAGGACCTTCTCAATCCATGGATTCTAGCACAATATATATTTCATCAAACGGAATCCTAAATTACATGTTATGGCCAAAAAGGTAAAACTAGGTCTAGATGGGCCCGGGTCTGGTCTAACCATGTAGGACCGACCTGACCAAACCCGGGATGGGTCATCCCGACCCATTCTGGGACTAGCCAAGTTGGCATGGGCTGTAGTGGGCCTAGCACACGAATGGGGTGGCTCAGCCAAGCCAGTTGGGCGCTGCTCGCAATCGGGTGGCCCACTATAGCGGGGCCCACCCTAGATGACACCCATGGGAGCCCCCCCCCCACCTCGGATTTGAGAATGGTTTTAAGGACCATTTGACTCAACCATCCTTGTAGTGGCATGTGGCGCCACCTGCAAGAAAGCGGGACCAGCCAGAGCGGGTCATGCTCTGTGCGATGCGGCTGGCCAGAAAGGCTAACTCTCTCTTCCAGCAGTGCAGATATGCACCACTCCACCCATGGCTGACCAGTTGCTGGCCGCCTTAGTTCACCGCTGTGGCCAATGGTCCATGGCCTTTTCATATACCATCGGTGTGGTCGCACGCCACACCACCATCCTATTGTCGGCTGACGTGAAAACCGTTTTGCTCCCCCGCCGCGGTCGACGGGCCATGGACTCCTCCGGCGACACGGTTGATCTGTCACCCCATCGGGACTAACCGGAGTGTCGACTGCCACCTTATGCCTTGCCGGTGTTGGTCATCATCCTCCTTCTCCGTGAAGAAGACATAAATATTGAAGATGAAGTGGGATCAGCCCATGTTATCTTAGCATGTACCCTTGGGGTTAGTCTAGTACCACATGGATTGAAGAGAAATATTCAATCGTGAAATTGATTATGAACATTCTTAAACAAACCCCTACCCTGATGTTCATTGGAGATGTCATGAGGAAGGAGATGATTTCAGTGAAGGGGACGCCAAAGTATATCACTCCCACAACACTTCTCTGATCCAGGATTGTGTGTCATCCACTTTTTTCATTGGGGGTGGTTCTTCATAAGAAGATGATCCTCTAAATGTTCTCCCCATGCTCTCTCAAAACCCTCCTCTTTTGCTAACGGATTTTCCAACCTCATGAAATGTGATTATCAAATATAATAAATTAATATTAATAATTTAATTAAAGTTGGAACATGAATTAAATTGATGTTGTCACATTAAATAGGGGGAATTCAAACGATTAACTTCTTATTAATAGGGGTTCATGTGGTCCGCACCACCAAATTCAAAATGGGAGGTTTTAATTTCAAAAAATAGAATAATACCTATTTATTTTATTTTCTCCCATGATAATTCTGAAAACTAACTTCCACCCTCAACCTACTCCGGTCGAGGTGAAGGTCTCCTTAAGTGAATATCAGCGTTGTGAGTTCAATGATATCCCTAGATTTTAATTCTGAGCACTGCTTCCAAAGTTAGAAAATGGTGATCGTGCATTTACTGAACTAACTAAAAATAAGATTAGAAATTAATTCCGAGCACAATGGGCCTCGGAATCATGGGCCATCAATTTTTATGGGCTCGTAAAATTCAGATATAATTAAAAAAATTACATGGTAAAATATGGGTCGTTAATACTTAAGCGTTGAAATGATTGAAATTTTTTAGTACAACAATCACAATGCTTTTTTAGGGATCATTGGATAATATTGGGTTGGGAATTTTCTAATATAGTGTATACATACCCATACATATTATACATAAATATCCCATGTTTATAGATTAATATTAAATATATAACATTATGATCTATTATTGAATGTTAAAATATAATGTTATTGGAAACATGGCTATATAAAAATGTTTTCATAAGATATATATATCAAATCCAAAAAAAATCTTCACGAAAAACAAAATTCTATGATAAATCATACTTAAAA